>LR990339.1:29986703-31278728 GCA_905147345.3 Mythimna impura
ATTATGTATCTAAAATTTATTGAAAATAGTTTGTGAACTAAGTAAATTAAGAGCAGCCAACCCAACATATATTTTTACTGGTTTTCATACAACCACTCTTATGCAAAATTTTGGAAACACAGATATCTTGTGGATATTATCTAGGCTTCTATTGAAATCAATTTATAAATTTGTGTAAAATTAATCCAGTAAAGACCTCTCGTCTGCTATTTGGCATGAACTTTGACCCTTCATAATGTACACAAAAATCAAAAAAATATAATCCTTGCAAATTTAATCAAGATCCTGAAAGATGAAAATTTTTTTCAAAAACTTTTACAGTTTAAAAAAAAACACAATTACTGGAACAAGTTTTGTGAAATATTTTAGTAAATGACGGTATTACCAAGTGCCAGCAGAGCTTTCTGGTATTATCTCTCTGTTTTTTACATTGCGTTGGATGAACCGGCAAACTTTCAAACCACTCTCAGGTTGACGATAGACAAGTGGGGAAGGACCCTCTTAAGTAAAAACATTAAATATATTGTAATTTATAAGATCTAATTTAGATATTGATTGCCTCTAAAACCTGATGCTCTCTTATATTCACAAAAGATACTGTAGTTGATTCCAAAGAAATGAGAATGCACAGCACATTGATATTTCAATGATAAAAGTTTGTAAACATTCTATCAATGTTATGAGGCTCTCAGGAAACTGCATATTTGTTGACACTGTTAACTTCTTGTTTTTTACAACAATATGATTTTGATAATGAAATTATGCTTATAATTCTACATGAGTATGAGTCAGTTTTAGTAAAAGCCTTGATAGGAAAATTATAATGCTTTTGTTCTTACCCATGGATTCTGAAAACATATTCAATTTTAGCTGGTATCAAATGTCAATACAACACACATGATTACCTGTTATTATTTCGACTAACCATTCATAGCATTATCAAGATTATGGCAATAGATTAACTGATCAGAGAATAGACTGAAATTGGAGAATCTGATAAACATGTCCATCGCTATATTGATATAGTTGAAAGAATGAAATATAATGAAACCTTCTTTCGTTCATAATTCTAAATACAAATTTAATCACTTGTAAAAAATTCTAAACATTCTTAACACTTAAAAAAAAAAAACAAGGAATAAATGTTGAGAGATGTATCTCTTCACTCGCTTGCTGAATTAATATTATATTCCTTCATTGTGATGAAGGCATATAATATTAATCAACTTCCACATCGAGGATTTATTGTCAACAGTGTTGTTAGTTGTTCACAGATTTTTTTTCAACTGGCTCCTAGTACTCACATTTTGAGTTTGTAGATGTTAGATTGAAAATTAACAAAAAAAGTCTCATGTCATTAATTGTAATTTTTTTATAGATTGCTCACAACAGATACACATGTGTCAAATATTCACTGACATACTGGTTGAGTAGTTTATAAAGTGTTCATTATGATTGAGTAATGGAATGGCATGGTACAATGTTTATGAATGAAGTACCTTCTATGTTATTAACTTATTGAGTAGCATAATTAGAGACACAATAGAAAGACAATGACCAAGCGAACGGTGCGTTCGCGTGGGGTTTAATGAATTAATAATCAACTAAATATTATATAAATGTAAGAAACACAAAACTAATATAAAATAATATTAAATTATATGCAATATTTCTATTAATTTATCTAATTCTGTAAGTTAATTGTTTGATAAGCAGGAGAAGAGCAGAATTTCGAAGAAGTTGTTACATATCAGTCATGGCTTAGAAGTCATACAACATGATTGAGAAAGTAATTATAACTGTCTCTTTGAAACCCAATAAACAACTGATTGAGTAGGTTTCGCAATAACTTAAATGAACTAAAAATATTTTACAGCTATATCTGAAGTTTTTGTACTAATGATTATGAAATTAATGTATTTCCTTGAATGTGGTTACATGCAGGATTGCATTCCAATTGTACAATTTATATTGCTGCCACAGTACTGATATTATATCATAATTATAATAGAAGTAGTCTGGGTGGTATTCAGTTTGGTAATAGAAATTGTGTGTTACCTCGAATCGCTTGATCTGCGAGTGTGTCTCATAGTTCCATATGTTCACGTCACCGTTGTAAAGCGAGCACAGGAGCCAGGGCTCGGTGGGGTGCTGGTCCACGCACTTGACACGGTCCGACCTCGCTGTCAGTTTCCTCTTGATATCCAGGCGCAACGGCTTTAGGAACATAGTAATAGATCACGTCAGCGAACCCGGACAAAACACAACAAACACCTATTACACGCAAATTACATCAACTGGAAGCCGACATTATACGAATGATGACACACTGCCGACAAATATACAACTACGTGGCGAAATTATGTCGGCATCGAGAAATATGCGCAAACACTGTGTTACGTTAATTATTGAGAATTTAAAGCAGTTCTTACCATTTTTAATAGTTAAAACATGAAAATTTATCATACAGGAACAGAGGAACTGTAGAAGTTTGACAGGGTGGGTGGACGTGTCACTATTTTTTTTTTCATATGCCAACACGCATTTGGATACGCGTCTAACAAAATTTAAATCGGTAAACATCGGTTTTGCCAAGTAAGTAGTAGAAAAATAATGAGTATCACACCTGAGGTTAACATATCAACTTTATGCTGTTTGTATACTCAATTATTTCAGCTGTGTAAATATTATAAAATTGTTTACATTGTAAAGTAACTGACGCAAAAAGGACAAGTAGTTGGATAGTCTTATCCCAAGAAGAGACCGGTTGAGATTTTATCTTGTTCTTTCTTCATAATTATTCAACATGATGAACTTGTGCTGTGGATCTGTGGTATGGTTGAAGTCTAGTCATATTGCATGGTCTAAAGTGTGGCCAAATAAAACATTGAAGCTTTGCTTCCGAGGGTTTAGAGTTACCCCAACTCTGTGGAGTGCACGATGTCTGTGCTTCTGAGGTACTAAATAGATAAATATAGAATAAGATACAACTTCGATATAGTCCTCGTATAATCGTCCTGATCATGTCTATTACGGGAAACGCGTAAGAACAATAGGAAGCAGCATAAAAGCCTCAAAAGCCGACAGTAACGACATCATTCGGGTAGAAAAAGAAACATTCATGGTCAGTTTTCGTACTATATTCAATATAAACAAGACGAATGATTTGGCATAGTTAGATAAAATATAGATCCTGGCTTATTAATATTGACCAACAGTGTGATCAGAATAATAATATGTTAAAAGGTCAAAAACGTCCAGTTTTTTATAATGTAAATCACACAGTGGAATCATATAGGTAGGATATTTATTATAAATATAATAATGACAATACAGCTCGCTCGTTGTAAAAGGAATGACAGACATTTCTTTTCTTTTTATTTGTCAATGTAACCATAGTGCATATTGGCATTACCTATTTTCAACACCCCCACTTAATCCAATATGCTTAACACAAAACATATGTTTCACGCCACCTAGACCTTTGGTTAACATGTCTGCAGGCATAGCCTTTGTATCACAATATTCAATACATATTTCTTTATTATTAGCTAACTCACGAACAAAGTGATACCTAATATTTATATGTTTAGACCGTCTACCAGTTGATGGACTATACACTAATTTATTAGCACTTTGACTGTCACTATATATAACGATAGGCTTGTCAATCTTTCCTGCCAATTCGACTAGTAAACCCTTTACTGAAATTACCTCCTTGGCAGCCTCACAAATAGCAATATATTCTGCTTCCGCAGTACTAAGCGCAACACAACGCTGTTTGCGAGCTTGCCAAGCCACAGCAGCACCACCAAAAAACAAAGCATAACCAGTAAATGAATGACCATCACTATTACTACCCCAATCAGCATCAGCGTAGGCCGTCATAGGCTTACCAGTTCTTTTATAAGATAGTGCATATTCGGATGTACCTTTAAGGTATCTCAGAACCCTTTTCAAAGCACTAAAGTGTGTACTATTATTGTAGGTATTAAATTGGCTCAGATAACTGACCGTAAATGAAATGTCAGGTCTCGTAGCACAGGCTAGATACATCAAGGAGCCTATTATTTCTTGATATTTTCTATCATCTTGTTTATCTCCTTTCTCTAGCCTCAAGTTACACTCTATTGGAGTTCCAACAGCATTACAATCTTGCATGCCATATTTTTCCAGAATCCTTTTAATATAATTACTTTGCTTCAAATAAATTTCACCCTTTGACCGGTCTCTCGTTACAGTAATTCCCAAACAATCTCTTACTTCACCTAAGTCTTTAATCTTAAAACGTTTCCCAATTTTTGTTTTAAGTTCTTCGGCTTTTGCAATTATATCTGTGAATATATAGAAGTCATCTACATAAAGAGCAATAGCTAAGAAATGTTTGGTATTTTTAGTCATGTATACACATTGGTCATATTCTGATGGAATCAAACCTATTTCTAAAAGGTAAGTGTGTATTTTTTCGTTCCAGCAACGAGGTGACTGTTTCAAACCATATAATGATTTATTTAACTTACAGACTTTTCCTTCTTCCCCCCTTTTAACAAACATTTCAGGCTGTTCCATATACAACTCCTCTTCTAGGTCTCCATTTAAGAAGGCGGTTGTCACGTCTATATGGTGAACTTCTAAGTTTCTTTCCGCAGCCAAACCAAGTAAAAGCCGGATAGAAGATAGCTTGACTACTGGAGCGAAAGTTTCAAAGTAATCTTCTCCATAAATTTGAGAATAACCTTTCGCAACTAGTCGCGCTTTATAACGTTGTACAGATCCATCTGCTCCCCTCTTCAGTTTAAAAACCCACTTGCTTTTCACAACATTTTTGTCTGGACGATTTACAAGTTGCCACGTTTTATTTTCAATCAACGAATTAAATTCATCTTGCATTGCTATCATCCATAAGTTTTTGTCACTTCGAGACATAGCATCTTTTACTGAAGCAGGATCTGCATAGTCCGTCACGTTAAAATTGTAAAGAAAGTTCTCATCTATCTTTGTTTTTCTGTTCCTCAATGGATATCGTCGCTCCACTGATGAAGATGCACCATCCAAATCTAGAGGTACATTAATCGAGTCGATACTATCGTGGAATTGATCCTCTGTTTCAGATGTCATCAGTTCCTCAACAGTTGTATCCACTTCACGATCACTTGAAGAAGCCAACCCTTCAGGTTCAGGGCTCCTTACATTAAGATCTGACTGATTAGACCTAATGTGGATCAACTCATCAACTCCAATTGAATCCTCAATAGTTTCAGCCGATAATGGAACACCCACTACAGTCGACTGAGTAGTAGTGGTAACATTGTTATCAAGTACCAATACATCCTTAAAAGGAGAATTATCCTTTATGGGACTACTTGATGCTACCATAGTTTCATTAAAAACCGCATCTCTTGCGACTATAATCCTGCGTGTATCTTTTAAATTCATAAAACGATATCCTTTTTGATTCTCACTATAGCCAACCATAATTAATCCGACCGACTTAGAATCAAACTTTTTTCTACCACTTTTAATAAGTACTTCAGCTTTGCTTCCAAATATTTTGAAATGAGAGACATCAACCTTCTTTCCTGACCACACTTCCTCGGGCACCTTATTTGTAAGAGCCATAGTAGGTGATCTATTTTTTAAATAAATCGCACAAGTCATGGCTTCACCCCAAAACCTTTTATTGAGACCACTATCCTGAAGCATACATCTAGCTTTCTCGGTAATTGTGCGAATTGTCCGTTCTGCTACCCCATTCTGTTGTGGTGTATATGCAACAGACGTTTGATGTCGTATTCCATGCTGACGTAGAAAGTTTTGAAAATCTCTATTGACATATTCCGTGCCATTATCGCTCCTGAAACATTTGATTTTCTTACTAGTTTGATTTTCCACTAGGGTTTTAAACTCTTTAAATTTAGCCAAAACCTCTGTCTTAGATTTCAGCATATACCCGAAAGTTTTCCTACTAAAATCATCAATGAAAATCAAACAGTACTTATTGCCTCCCCAAGTATCTACCTCCATGGGTCCAGCTAAATCACTGTGCACCAGCTCTAATAATCACTTTGCCCTCTTATTTTTGCGTTTAGGAAACTTTTTTACGCACATTTTCCCTTTACAGCAACTTACACAGGGTTCCTTGTTGGTCTCTTGAAATGTCAAGCCAATAACTAATTCCTTCAACTTTTTCATTTGACTTTCAGACAGGTGCCCCAATCTTCTGTGCCATAATTTAAAGGCACATTGATTGTCAGGGTATCCGGTAAGAAACAACGCTTTATCATCTTTATTTACGAAATATAACCCGTCTCTTAGTGGTGCTGTCAATAAAGGTTTCCCAACAAAGGACATATCATTATTAAAAATTCTACAACAAGTCTTATCAAAAACAACTACACAATTATGTTGGCAAATTCTACTTACAGAAAGTAAATTTGTTATTAATTCTGGAACATGTAATACCTCCTCGAATTTAATTTTGTGATTCTCGAATAAAACATCCCCTTTAGCTTTTGAAACTATTTTGCCATTATTGGCAGTAGTGATATGTTTACTGTCACTACGCGTATTATTCAAATAATTCTTACAAGCTGTCATATGAGATGTTGCACCAGAATCAATAACCCAATTGTTCTTACTATTAGTCAAAGAAGACAATAAAGTAATAAAATGATCACTCTCACAAGAAGCAGCGACTGTAGCCATACCGTCCGCTTTGCCTTCAGTTTTATGAGACTTGAAAGCCTTACATTGCCACTTGTAATGTCCTTTCTTCTTGCAGAAATGACAAATAACCATCTTATTCCGGCTCCCACTCGGTTTCGAAATCATTGCTGAATCATTTGTATCAGTTGATGTTACAGGCTTCCGTTGTCCTTCTCTAAGTAAAGCCGTTATAACAGTATCGGAAGTTAACTTCATATTTGAGTGCTCTAAGGCCATTACTAAAGGATTGTATGCTTCTGGTAACCCGGCTAACATAATAACAGCAACAAATTCATCATCTAAACCCGCCTTAATTGATTGTAGAGCTTGATGTGTAGATTGAATTTCAGTAACATAAAGTTGGACATCCGCAAAATTTTCTAATTTAAAACTAAACAGTTTCCTTAGTAGTGTAAGGCGCCTGAGTAGCCCTCCATCTGCGTAAGCCTTTTGCAGTGCATTCCACGTTTCTTTTGCAGTTTTGGCATTGACTACTAACGGAAACACACTTTCCGCACACATGAGGCATATTTTAGACCTCGCTTTCGCATCTTTTTTCTTAGCGGCCTCGGTGTCCAATTTATAGCTTTCCGTAACTTCGACACAGTCCCAGAGATCGCAGTCGGTCAGATACATTTGCATAGCAAACGACCACGTACCATAATTGCTCTGACCGACGAGTTTTTGTATTGTCGTCGAGAGATTTTGCATCTTGACTAAATAATATATTTTCTATCTAAATATCATAATAATAGAATTTATTTAGTTGCAAACCTCCCTTGCGTGCCCATAACCTAATGTAAATCACACAGTGGAATTATATAGGTAGGATATTTATTATAAATATAATAATGACAATACAGCTCGCTCGTTGTAAAAAGGAATGACAGACATTTCTTTTCTTTTTATTTGTCAATGTAACCATAGTGCATATTGGCATTACCTATTTTCAACATTTTAGGTAAGATTCGAATTCGTCCGGCCATCTTATCCTTGGCCTGCCGAGATATCTTCTGACTGGCGTTTACTGGGACCCATTCGGTGGTTCTTTTTGACCATTTCAGATATGTCCGGCTCAATCCTTAGTCTTAACTGCATTCTTTTCGAAATGCTTTTGAAAGTCATAGGTTTTTCCTTACACGTGTTTTTTATTACATCTATCAATTTTTGTTGTCTTGCACATAACAATTCATGACATGTTATTACCAACTTACTACAAATTTAATTTGTTTATTTTTCTTTGATGGTTTCGGAAGGTTCCTGCACCGGATTCAGGCAGAAGAAAATGCTCGGGGATGGCATCATAGCGCGGATACCCGAAAGACACGGTGGAGCTTACGGAGGTGGAAGTGAGCCGTGACCTCGTGGGGGCAATCAGCGGTGGTGACATCTCGCGTGTCTATGATCCTGAGTGAGAGGGAATGGATAGCGGCCGCCTCCTTCTGCGAAGCAGTAATGCTAGTGATGGAGACAGCCGCACGCGTAATGGAATGGACATCCTCACGCTCCAACCGCTGAAACCCCCGACTACCAGCTACCGTAGGCGCGGGCTTTTGGACGATGTGCAATGTGTAGCTCGCAGTCTGGCCGTCCGGCTATTGTCCGAACCGAGCAGATTTTCGATAACGCGTCTTGTACTACGTATGTTTCTTAAAGAGATGTCAACAAAACCGTAGTGGCCCATCAAGGCCGATGCCTACTAGGGCCTTGGGAGGACTTCTGAAAAGATAATCCGTGGTCCTAGAACGCAAAAAGTAACTGAAGGAACCTACGTGTGGTTTTACTAAGTAAAAGTCTGGCACGCTCTCCCTCTCCGCCTTAGAGCGAGAAAAGTCATTAGATGATTATCCATATATAAAAAAAGCTTTCCGTCAGTGAAAGTCCCGTCAAAATCGGTTCAGCCGTTTCGAAGATGTTCTCTCCTGGGAATCAGGATGTGGTAATGTTGGGGCAAACCGCTGGAATTAAGTACCGTTTCCGCGAGAATATAAAAAGTAGCTTAAGGTCGGTCAAATTTTGTTTAACCTTTTCGCAGATTTATCCCGTATTTTGAAATCCCATTCCCGCAAGAAAATTACGGATATTAGCTGGAGCAAACCGACAGATTACCAAAAATTTTTAAATTCACGTTTTTGTTATAAGTTTCGAATACAAATTTGATATACATTTATTAAATCAATGTTTTTTTGATAAACAGACACTTCAATTTTATTTATGATACAAAATAAGCGAGCCGGATGACTCGATTGGTTTGTGAACTTTAAAGTGATAAATGTACGCCTAAAATAGAGTGAATAAATAGTGTTATTAGATTATCATAACAAAAAAGTGTAAAATAAAAAATAAATAAAAAAAATACCCGACTGCGTAAAAAATAACTTTAGATAAAAACTAAAAAGAAAAAAACAAGTTCAGTCCAGTAGCGTAAAAACCAATTTAAATAAAACAAACAATAAATTCTAATACGGAACATATTGACTGCAACAGTCGGGACCCATTAAAATAATCCAGACTAAAATCATTCCATCTAATGAGTCCCGACTGTTGCAGTCAATCGTCTTTTTCTCTTTGCCGATGGTATTTCATCAATTTGCTAGTTGGGTGGTGTTAGCTGTGCCTGTGTATCATTTGGGTCAAAAGCTTTGGATGTCTTTTTCGACACTGCTCCTAGAGAGTTGCTTCTTGTTCTTTCAAACATACTTCTATGAAAGGTTTGTTGCACCATATTTGTTTTTATTGAAGAATTTGTTTTTTTTAAATTCATTATTTGCCATTTAGTTCCCACGAGTAGGGTCGATACAAAACGTCACTCAGGAGGTGACTCCCATTCTCCTGAGAAGGCACAAGTACAACGGAGTGAGCTAGGTCCACCGAGGTTGGCGCTTGAGACTAGTCTCCCACTAGACATTCATCCTATTGGCACGTCTCCCACCGTAGGATTAGGGTAATTTTTTTTCAATACACTTACTCGAAAACCCGCTCTTATCCCACCGCTTTTAGGCACGCAATAGACTGCTTTCCGCTCTAGTGCTGAAATAGCGCGTGCTGTCCCCCGCCACAATGTTATTACATATTGTATCGCATCAGGCGGGGCGCGCGTCGACCCCCACCAGTCGCCGGTCAACCCCCGTTTATTCATTTCTTCGTAAGTGTATTGAAAAAAGTCGTTTGACACACATGCAAATTTGTCACTGCAGCCCTCGGTTCCATAACACACTCGCCTACGGCTCGTGCGAATTCCACCTCGGTCGCAATGACAAACTTTCTGCACTTGTATCAAAATGTACTATATAGAGGTTGTTCTTCCTCTTGGTCCAGGCGGTAAAGCCAAGGCCCCCGATCGCTGGTGCGATTGCGGGTTAGGTTAATCATTTCCTAATAGGCTTGTTAGGCCGTCCAGAGTCGGGATTACTTGCCGCCCGATGTTCAGTATAAGGGCTTCCTTTGGAAATACTTAAGAAAACTCGTGAGTGATTATTTGGTGTATATTATTATTTTAGTCCTGTGCTTCACGGCCGCTCTTTTAGGAAGTGTTTTGATCCTAGGCTTGCGAAAGCCTCTTCCAGGTTCTCCTGGGTGTTGAGTGGATATGACCGCCACTGACTCGGTCGCCAGAGCCTCGTTCGTTATCTAGCAGGGGGCACCGCGGCTAAAAGAAAGACATCGGCTATTCGTACGAACCACCGATGCGAGCAGGTGAGGTTGACACTTGGGTCGGAAAAGTTGTAAAGTCTGTTCTCCCCTTACCCTCCAAAAACCACACTAAAAAAAGTTTCTAGGACTAATTTAAAAATTCGCGCGTTTTAAGTTGACATAGAGTCCGACCTAGAGTCATAACCGCGCTCCCGCTTGCCCACTTGCTGCCCGCTAGTGCATTCGGCAATTCAAATGCACCGGAATTGCGATCAGCCAATCACAATACACCCCTACCCCGCGGTCCCCCCGCCTGGCGCCCTTGCAAATCTGTGGCAATCAAATATTTTGTTTTTTGAGTAATTATGCCGGCCGGCTTCTATGCATACGTATTAAAGTATGAAATTGCCGTTTTATTGTAATGGTACTTCGAATTGACATAAAACTTTCATGGTTTGAGATTTTTGAGTGAAACTTTTTTCACATAGTATCTATGAAGTTCTTCTTTTAAAAAAAAAACTTTTTATAAAAAATAATAACCGACTTCACTAAAAAAACACTAAAAGGATAAAAATAACTTTAATTTCGGAAGTCGGTGTTTCTAGGTAATTTTTGTTTTTTATTTAACACCGACTTCCGAATTTTTATTTTTTTTTAAGTTTTTTATTTCACACTTTTTAGTTGCGATACACTTATAACCAGAGTGCCTATTCTAATGACAATTCCAATTAACCCAAACACTGCTAGGTTACATTGTTTTATTATGAAGTTCCTGTGTCTACCTTCCGGCTACATCATCAGATCAGTTCGATAATACCTTATAGCCAAAGTGCATCTCATGACAATTCTAATAAGCCCAAACACGGCTAGGATACATTGATTAATTACGGAGTTCCTGTGCCTACCTTCCAGCTCCATCATCAGATCAGTTCGATAGTACCTTATAGCCAAAGTGCATCTCATGACAATTCCAATAAGCCCAAACACGGCGAGATTACATTGATTAATTACGGAGTTCCAGTGCCTACCTTCCGGCTCCACCATCATCAGTTCTCTTCGATGATACAATTTTCAACATAACTATTCAGAACCATTTATTTATTTTTATTGTCATAGTCGCTTAACTATCTTCATTGTGATATCTATGTGAGTATGAAGTTCCGTTGGCCATTTCTGATCTTCTTCATCAGTTCCACTTCATCAAATGTTACTTTTTGACTGTAAATGCTAAGTCCTCGATGAAAATACTAAAATAACTATATGGTAGCCTATAATATTTGAAGAGTTCCCTCGATTCCTCATGAATTCATCATGACAACTGGATTTTGAAAAAATGGGACCAATCTGGAAGCATATCCTCTAAGGGGAAAAAAAAAATTGCCAATTGGTCCATAAACGACGGAGTTCTGAGGTAACAAACATAAAAAGAAATAAAATACAACTGAATTGATAACCTCCTCCTTTTTTGGAAGTCGGTTAAAAAATGTGCAACATTCGATTATCGACTTTTAGTTGTTTTTTATTCAGCTTAGACAAGAAAGATGGATACTTCGAAAATTCGAGTGATTTTTGTAAGTATACGAGTTCCGATGCGGAACTAACGTGGCAGAAACAGCTCGCAATATTTTGGAGTGGGGACTGCTAATGAACGCACCGTGCAATTTTGGTTTAAACGCTTTTGTGATGGAAACTTTGATTTGAAGAACGAACCACGTGGAAGACCGCACAGGTGAATAACAATGAATTGAAAGAGATGGTGGATGGAAACCGATCCGAGCCAAACTACCCAGGAATTAGCGGCATGGTTTGACGTTACCTTACCAACAATATTGAATCATTTGCGTCAAATCAATAAAACAAAAAAATATGAAAAATGGGTGCCTAATGATTTGACTGATCTGCAGAAAGAAACGCGTGTTGAAACTTGTGTTGCCTTGTTGAATCGATTCAGACATCGAATTGGGACATGTGATGAAAAGTGGATTCTTTACGATAACCGTTAAGCGAAAAATGCAATGGCTGACCACAGGTCAAACGCCGCAACAGTGTCTTTAGGACAATGTTGCGGCGTTTGACCAAAAAAAGCAAAGCTTACCAATAAAAAGGTAATGGTAGGTAACTGTTTGGTGGTCTCAGCATGGTGTTATTCACTATAGCTTTCTCCGATCTGGTCAAGCAATAACGGCAGATGTATACTGTGCTGAACTCCGAACAATGATAGCAATACTAGCAGTGAAACAGCCCTGGCTCATGAAACGATTTCACCATTATTGCTCCATGATAACGCGAGACCTCATACAGCACGAGAAACCGTTTTAACTCTACAGGAACTGCAATTAGAAACCATTCGTCACCCTCCGTATTCGCCAGACCTTGCCCCAACGGACTACCATTTTTTACGTAACTTGGACAATTTTCTACTTGATAAAAAGTTTTCTTGTCAGGAGGCAGTACAAAATGCTTTCACACAGCTTGTCGAATCTAGATCACCAGAGTTCTATCGCAAAGGTTTAAATGACCTTCCTATTAGATGGCAGCGAAAACGAATTTAAATTTTTCAGTACAAATCGGCAATTTCATACTGTAACCCCTAATAAATAAATTATGCTTTGGTTTTTATTGTTGTCGCACCTACACCACTTCTAAGGTAGGTTACATCTCATCACCTTATTTTACAAAAAAACTAAAATGTTTTTAGGCGGTAAAGGTTTAAAGACCGATTCTAATTGAGATACGGATAGGGGGGCCCACAGGCGTAGATTGCTTAGGGCATCAAGTAAGTAGTCTTAATCCGTCACTGGGAGGCTTGCTTAGTAAAACTCAACAATGTGAACAATAATCTTATAATTGTACTTATGAAAGGAAAAGAAATCAACATTGCTTAGTTACCTATAATAAAACTGATTTCGCTCTATTAATGAAATCGGCGACGACTGAATAGATATTTCGTAAAAGTCTGTAGTAACAAACTTGCGGGCATCATCCCGCAACTAGGTAAGTTGCTACTTGAATATGTAAATTAACGGGCTCTGTAACAGTTACTTGATGAAATTGCTGACCTACTTATGCGAGTACCGGGAGCAATGTCTATTCCGGCTTCAAGTAGTTATACATCTACTTACTAGATGGTTGACGATACTCAGTTGTAGGTAAAAAATATTTTTTCAGGGAACCTCTGATATTTTGTTAACCATCTATTAATATAGTAGTTAATTTATTTTCCTTTAGAATATGGATGTACACATTCTAATGTTTTTGCAGTATTTGGCAGCAAATGTATCAAGTCCACCATCTCGGCAAACTTCGTTGAGGTAATCAACACTACAACAAAATTTTCAGCTCCATTTTACCGACATCGTGCCCGTTTCAATGATTCCCCTATTGCCAATTTGCGCAGACACTTGAGATACAACAATTTGCATGACAATAGATATATCCACAAGGAATCAAATTTGCGAATAATTAATACAGCCACTAAACTCCACTCGAAGAAATCCCGCCAAAAACTTCTAAATACATGTCTATAATATTATTGTATCGCAACAATTTACATCTAGTACCTAAAATTGAACCGCGCCGCTGTCGTTATTTAGCCACGACCTGATCTCAAGGGCCGCATCTTCAGCAACACATCCAAGTAGATTTGTGGGGGCGAACGGCGGCAACGACCTCTCGCGCCGGACCCTGGTAGAGGCCATGGTCCGGAGCGAGGTGGAATGACAGGTGGGTTACCTCCGCGTGCGAAGCAGTTATGCTGGCGAAGGCAGTCGCATGCATGAGGGAACGTACATCCTAAGGCCCCAGCCGCCGGGATCCCGACCTCGATTTCCAGCCACCGTTGCCTGGGCTTGCGGACGACGAGCAATGGCTAGCTCGCCGTCCAGCCATCCGGACCGAGCCAGAGTCGTCGACGCCGCGTAGTGTTCCACGCGCCTCAAGATGTCAGCCATACTGTAGGCGCCCGGAGCCTACTTGGGTCATGGGTTCGCTTCTGTAAGGAAAACCCGTGGTCCTAGAATGAAAGGCAAAGATGGAACATGGAGTGGGTTTTAGTCAGTAAAAGGTCGACACGCCCTCGCGCTTCGCCCTAGAGCCAGAGAAGTCATTGGATGATTACATTGATTACCCACAATTTATTTTTTTGCCTATTTATACATTGAGATAACATGGTCTATTTACTCAGTGCTTGAGAACTATAAAAAGCAGGATAGAGGAGCGAGTGAATCTACTCCCTCACCAGCGCCATGTGCGCCAAATATTGACACACGATTCCGTTAAAGCTGCAGTGAATGCCCCAAGTGCCCATATACCTGCACTTTGGAAGGATTTGACGAGTGCCACCGATGCTAGGCTACTATTAACGTAGCCACGTACTGGGCCCGAACAGTTTTAACGACCTTTACTATCGAATCGAAAAGAAGAAAGACAATGCAAATAAAATTGACTACTCCATCTTGGAAATGTAGCATCCACTAGGTACAGCCCGCGACTGTATCGATGCTGCATCGCGTCTATTATTCATGCTGTATCACTATAGTAGCGCGATGGATGAACGTGCGACCACATCGTTGCTATATCGTGATCTTTTTGAGACTGTCTCGCTGCAAATAATCGCCGTGGGTCCTATCCGGCTGGTGTTGGGAACAAAATCATACGATTGGATTTATAAAAAAACAACATTTAGAATTTTGTTTATTTTTTATTACATTTATAGAAAAAGGGTCCACATAATCAAAATACTGTTATTTGAGAAAAGTCGAGATTATCCCCAATTTTGCGGCATTGGGGAAAATCTCGAGATATTTTAGTGTAGTTTTACCAAGTAACGAATGTTTTGACACTTTTACTTAATTTGTAGAAGTGGTTTCAGTAAGAAATTTAACACAGGAACAAGATACAGTATATAAAAAAAAGTCTGAACTGTTTAGCACCAATTTGGAACTAGAAATAATATATTGAATATGTTTAAAACCGTTCAGATTCTTAAGCCTGGGTAGGTTATGTGTGCTTAAAACACACAACACAGATCTCTTCGACAATAATGCAAAACTTAAATCTCGTGCTGGCTAGGTATCCTATGAATTAAATGTTTTGTTAAATAACTAACAGTACTTATAACGCTAATTATAAATAACAACAGTTTTATATTTTTCTACGGAATAAATTTACTAGATAAATACAAGTAATGTACCATCAATTCAAAGTTACTATTGTTACTAACATAGGTGAAGAGTAGTCGAGATAAATGAATAAGCAAATCCCCGCAGACGTGTTGTTTAAACGATACATAAAACATGCTAAACTCATAAATTTCATGTATTTATACTCAGTGATCAACTATTTTCATCACAAAAACACTTCACATTACGCACAGTTTCGCTTATTAATTTATTTTGACCCATTATACGGTTAAGTTCGTAAAATATACAATAGCAAGAAACTTTATTTATGGAAAATCAATACACAGTTACTATTCGTGTCTGTAGAGCCTCTACAATAACATCAACATTCATATTATTAAAAAATATTTTATAATATTTTTTTTTATATTAAACAATAAAAATTAAAATGTATGCAGGTGCACACAAAGTGTAGATACTTCATGGTATTTATTTACTCAAGTAAACTGACAAGCGCTATATACAGTACACACTGTACTATGTAAAAATAATGTAGTCAAAAGTTATTTTAATGATTGAATGCTCAGTTTTCAGAACGAGGCCGATTGCAATAATCAAGCACTTCAGCTACTATGTTAAGGTAAGGTCCTAATGGTCTCATTAACCCATCTGGACTAATAAGATAACTATTTCAATAAATAAGTAGGTTAGTTTACATCATATACATGATAACATATTTTGTTCAATAAAGGCAATCAGTCTAAACCGTAGATACACGGAATGTAGTTAATGTTATCTGCCATTTCATTTGCTTAGCGGATGCAAATAAAAAAAATAACATTACCCAAAAAATAAGTTTTTATGACATCTTCTTACCAAATTGTGAGCAAATTTTTCAATAAATTAATTAGTGATTTGAAATATATTTTCATTTCTTACGTCGTGCGAATGTTCTATGACCCTAGGAATAAAACCATCAAACGCTTTTTCTCATAATCGCAGCTGTCAGTTGACTGGGCGGAGCACCGCCGTGTCCTCGTGGAGGCAATCGGCGGCAGTGACAACTCGCGCCGGGCCCTGGTTCGGGCTATTGTCCGGAGCGAGGAGGAAGGGCAGACGTTCGCCTCCTTCTGCGAAGCAGTAATGCTAACGAAGGAGGAGGCCGCACGCGTGAGAGAACGAAATTCCTCATGCCCCAAGATTCTGACCCCGACTACCAGCCACAGAAGACGCAGGCTTGCGAACGTCGACCAATGGGAAGCTCGCCTTCCGGCCATCCGGTTATCGACTGGACCGAGCCCAGTCGTCAATAGCGCGCAGTGATCCACGCGCTCAAGCGTCAGCCTCAAAGAGATGTCAGTAAACCTTAGGGGCCTGAGCCCCTACGGTTTGCCCCCTAAGGTTTACTGACATCTCTTTGAGGGCCGATGCCCGTTAAAACCGCGGGGATTTGTAAAGGAAACCCGTAGTCCTAGAACTCAAAGGGCAACTAAAGGACACAGGTGTGGTTTGAGTCAGTAAAAGTCTGAGACGCCCTCCTGCTCCGCCCAAAGTGGGAGAAATCATTGGATGATTACCCACCTAAAAAAAAAGCTGTCGGTTCACACACTTTTCTTATTGGCGTCCAAGTTTAGTTAAAATAAAACTGTTAGATTTATACATGAGAAAACTGAGAAGTGCGGCGCCACTATGGTGTTTGAAAATACCACAAACATGATTGAAACATTTGGTTTCAAAATTAAAATAAGATAGATTGTCAGTTGCCTTCAGTGAATTATTACAAAATAAATTTTTGAGGCTGACTGACCTTTCCCAATAAAACTTGAATAACACGGGTTTCATATTACTTTATTACAATATAAATATATTAGCTAATAATTAAATATATTTGTTATTTCTAATAAACAACAATATATATATATGCACTAAATATCTCAACTATGCAAAAATTACAAATATATTAATGTAGAAAAACATAATTTTCAATCTACGGGAATGTCTCAACTGAATTGCTTATATACTAGACTTTAGCTACTATGGGATGAATCTTGACACGCTAGTTTTTCCAAAGAAAAGTTCTGTGGTGGCAAGGTAAAAGGGGATGAGTCAAAAAAATTGAAAAATGAGTTATTTACACAAATGGATTCTAAATATGGAGTTTAGCACAAGAAAAGAGAGCCCTATCTAGGTTCAGCAGTAGGCGAAGTAAGGTAAAAAATACCAATATAAATATCGTATGGGATAAAAAAGAGATGAGTCCATTTAGTGCATTTTATTTGGTGAAGTCCAAAGAACAAAACAAGTCCAGTCATATACAACTCAATACGAAAAAAGTAAAAAAAATATATAATGAGTTTAGTTGTCTCATTTTATGTAAGCGTCAGAACCCTTGGACCAATACCGATATTTGATGTTTAGAAAATACCAAAATACATAACCTTTATGCTACTACTTGGTACCTAACGTCAAATATATTTTATTATATTGACAGCGAGAAATCGCTTGAAAAAAGTGGCCAGACATTCTCTGACATCACGATGTCTGAACAAAATTTTTTTTTTATCAGTTCGAGACATCATCATCATCATCATCTACCTGTCGTTGTCCCGTTTTATTTGGGGTCGGCGCAAACGTTTTTTTTTCTTTCATTCTGTCCTGTCACTCGAGAGTTCGAGACAACACGGCTAATTTATTTTTTTGTAAATATTTACTATATACCTTTCCACATACCTACCTACCTTACCACATACCTTACCACATATTTTTTCAGCTTTTTTTGACAATCTAAAAGACGTTAGGTACAAAATATTTTTTCAAAATGGGTATTTCATTTGCCACATATGGCATGAGATATATAATGTTTAGAAAATACCTAATTTTATTTATTTTCAAAACTAACTATTTGCTTGTGACTCTCCTTGGTCCTTGGTTTAGTATGGTTAAAGTCCAACGGCAATAATTGTAACCTCTAATAAATTGGTAAATAGGAAATAGTACAGGCAACCTATTGATATATTTATATGTAGTTATAAGTAATATGTACAGCATGGCTGGTTAAACGAAGAGCGTACTGAAGGACAGTTATCGAAGCACAACAAATAACAGTAAAAAGAGCATGTAAACAGGTATGGATATCTGAAAAAAATAATTCTATCCATAGGTATGTACACTTGCGTCTCTATCGGACTACTGAGATAAAGCAGAGTAGTAATAAAAAAGGCATTTGGCTACACTGGCTACTCAGCCTCGTCTCCGTAGTCCTTCGAGATTAAAACAGGTGTAACTGCAGATATCAACAAGTACTCAAGCTTTTTGGTTTAGATGAAAAACAAATATTGATTCTATCAAACCTGCCCTCAATATGTCTCTAGTTCAACCAGTCAGCCTATCTTCTGCACCATTATGGTAATATAGTAACAATATAATTAACTAAATATGAATAGATTTAACAAATAGCTTTGTGAGCCGATTCAGTTGCTTTTAACTAAACTTAAAATGTCATGATTCCCACATTGACAAGAAATATCACAATTTATTATTCATATGATAATTATAGTTTTCTCACGGTTTTTGGTGACAGTGACCTCTGCCTTCCTATCGTGTGCTCTCTGATGATTTGTGTATGTCTGATATAAAGGCTTCGGCCGTCTCTTTCGCTTCATGTCTAGGTCTTCAAGACAATTTGCTACAAAGCATTCAGTTGCTTTGTGGACTTCGTTATCAATCTCCGTTGCAAGATCCTGCAATCGATCAGTGGGTATGTCACGGTAACGTTTTGGAACGTCTTCCTTGCGCCGGTATTGCCCGCCCTGTGCACATTTTCCTTAGACTTGTTTTATGATATCCGTTACCGGTAGCATGACCATACCATTACACTTGGATCTTTATAAAAATTCTAGTATCTTATTGTTAGGAATACGATCCCGCCATAAAGAATATACTCAATACTCGATTATTTATATTAATATGCCATATATTAGCATATCTCCCATTTAGGTAAACTTTGAATTGTAGCCAATGCCGTATCTCCATAACAGATGTTGTTATCGTGAGAGATTTGGAACTGAATGTTAGTTGTTAATCCTTTACCTAGTGGACAACTAACTGCGCGTGATCTTGTTATAAGAAATATTGTAAGTATGGTACACTCTCCGCCGCTACAACTTTTGTATCTGGTCCTGATCTTTCCTCGAGAAAAAGGAAGACACCGATGTGGGAAGTTGGTGATTGGACGAACAAGATAATCAATAGTAAAACTAATAACAAAATAAGAATAAATTATTAATACGCTAATATTACTATACGACCTGTAGGCATTGAAAAAAAATGCGTTGGTGGCATAATAATATGGCAACCTATGAATATCAGTTTCGTACTCCAAAAAAAAACAATCGATGTGGTATGACTGTTATTTGGCGTTTAGAAAACTAGGTATTTGTTTAGGTATATTGCCATAACGTGTAGTAAAATCAGAGGGGGCAGGCCCCGTGAACCCAGGATTACTTGAGATACAGTTTATAGAGCATCAGCGAGCGGCAAGTGTCGCGATCTTGCTCCATGAGGAAAATCATGTCACGTAGGTTGATGCGTTTGAGCCGCGTGCGCAGCGCCATCTGGCTGCGGCCCGTCTGAAACAATCACACATAGATTCACATTCATTCTAGTCATACAGTGAAACTGACACAGTTTCAAAGAGTGTTATTTATTGTTCCATTATGTTTAATCTACATCTGATAATCCTATTTATCAACGATATTATATAAATGATAATTTTAAACAGACAGTTAAAGCATTTACACAGTATTTCTTTCCCCCTGTTTCAACAATACTTGTTCAATAACCACTTGCCGAATGGATATAAGAATACGTACATTGCCTGAAGTAGTGGTGTGCGAGGTGCTGGCGATGGAGTCTCCGGAGCCGCCGGGCATGTCAAGCCTAGCCTTCTTGCGGGGTCCGATGGCCTGCAGCGCCGTGAGGTTGGCCTCGCGTTGCCGCAGCTCCTCCAGCTCAGCCCTCTGCATCTCTTTGGCTTTGGCCTTCAGCTTGGCCTGCTCAGGGTCCTCGTTCTTCGACCTGGACTTAGCAGCTCGCAATAGCATCTCCCTCTCGGAATCCTCGCGCCGCTTTTTGTCCACACGGTCGAGCTCCTCCAGGAACTTGATCTGGCCTTTTACGTCTTGTGTCACTTCATAGCGGTTGTCAGTCTGAGGGAAATGTAATAATATGTTTATTGTGACCAAAACGAGAAGCGCAGCAGCGGTAAGTGACGACAGGTTTGAGAAAGGATCATATCCACATAATGTTTTATTATTAAACTAGTTTGTCCGCGATTTCGCCCGCGTGATAATAAAAATTATCTCCAGGGAACATATTCGGGATATAAAAAGATCCTATGTGCTACTTCAGAACATGGTCTACCAATGTGTCAAACATCCAAATCCGTTCAGCCGTTTAAACATGAAGGCGTAACATACAAACTTTCGCTTTTTTAATATTAGTATGATGTATACTCAAAAGTTACCTGGTATAAATTATAGGTATATGTATATCAATAGTAGTGGGAGGAAAATTATTGTTAATGTCATAAAAATAATGCCAAGGCCACGCAGAGTTATGTTGACGTCGATATGAGCCAAAGCTTCGTCTAATATTCGGCGTTCGCTTTTAACATTCTGTCAATAAGTTGTGATCTATATTGAATACATTCTCATTGACAAAACAATCGCATATTCCAATAAAAAATGACCTACTTTCCGATTCGAAAACATTACTTACTTATGAAACTGTTAGCAATGACTTTAAACAAAATAAATAACTATTACTGTATATCCCGGACATGAGATACGAACGCACGATTAGGATATTCTCTCTAGGAGGCCCTAGAAAGAGTATCCTAAGCGTGAGTGCGCCTGCGAACCAAGATAGCGCAATTTTTACATATTTTTGTTTTATAGTGAATAATTTAGATAAGAACCCATTTACAACGAATGAAATACAACTACTATAAATTAAAGATGCAAGAAATAACAAAAACATCTGCAAAGGCATTCACAATTTATAATATAAGAAGAGTTGGTGTGTTGAGCAAGGCATAAAATAATACATTTTGATACAAATTTGCACGTGTATCAAACAACGTTTTTCAATACACTTACGAAGAAATTTATAAACGAGGGTTGATCGGCGACTCGTGGGGGTCGACGCGCGCCCAGCCTGATACAATAAATGTAATAACATATTAGCAAGGGAGAGCACGCGCACTTTTCTGCACTAGTGCGGAAAACAGTCTATTAAAAGCGGTGGGATAGGAGCGGGTTTTCGAGTAAGTGTATTGAAAATGATATTTCCAGTCAGATGCTTATTGCAAATAAGCATCTGACTGGAAATAAAACTTATGTCTTAATTATTTGAATGTAATTACTTTATACAAACAGAATCTTACTAACTTCAAATAAATACGTAACCGCACAATGGTGCCGCACAACCTCACCGAAGCTCAGAAGCAGGCCCGTGTAGAGTGGTGCCGTGAAGCAGGCTCGTCTTGGCGCGTTTACGACATTGTGACAGGTGACGAATCCTGGATTTATCAATACGATCCAGAAACAAAGCGTCAGTCGACAGTTTGGTTGTTTCAAAACGAACCAACGCCTAAGAAAATGAAGCATCGAGATGCGCAAGGAAAATTTTGATCGCTAGTTTCTTCACTTTGACGGGGTATCTGATTTCAATTCCATTACGAGATCAAAGCAACATCAACGCCAAATGGTATACCACAAAATGCCTGCCAGAAGTTTTGTCTGCAATGAGCAATAAGCGACCGAACACCGGGCTCCGCGGGGTACTGCTTCACCATGACAACGCGCCCGCGCACTCAGCGCTCAAAACAATGGACTTCCTGGACACCATACCGGTCAGAGTCTTGGGGCTTTTTATTCCCTAAAATAAAAAAATTGCTGAAAGGGATACAGTTTTCATCGCCGGTAGACGCGCTAGCAGCGTTAGAGAAGGCCGTGGAAGAGGTGTCTACGGCGGACTGGAAAAAATATATCGAAAACTGGTTCAGACGCATAAAACTTTGTATAGAGGCTGGTGGAGAGTTCTTTGACAAGATTTAATAAACATATTTCATCCATAGAAGTTAGCTTTTTTAGTTTCTCAAAACTTTCTGAGTGTCCCATGTATGTGTTTGCTCCGGCTAATCTCCGAAATGGCTAGACTGATTTTGATTGTACGTTCACTGGCAGATGTCTGATGGATAAGGAGTATATAACTTAGGCTACTTTTATTTTAGAAAAAATATGGGTTCCGCGATCGAAGGCTCCGCGCAAAAAACCACATGGCATTGTGCTATTTTATGAGTCCGCGGACGAAGTCGCAGGTTACAATACTTGCATTTGCAATGTTCGCAAAGCGAGAAATCAGCAATAGAGAGATTACAATTATTTAAAAAAATCTAGGATTTTCCCCAGGCATTTCTGCCGGACCTTTCAGCTTGAGCCTTTTTCGGGAACCAAATTAGTATATGACGCTCAGCTTTCTCGTAATCAGGTCCGGTTTTCCAGAGAATACCGTTTTACAAAGAATTTTACTCCAATATAACATTAGCTTGGATAAGAATGGACAGTTTCAAGGTACAATAACAATATCCTCCCACCATAAAGAATTCGTATATTTGACATCATATTCATAAAAAACCTAAAAATAAACAAATCGCCAAAAATTTAAGGGTATATCTCGCAGGGTTGTTCAGTAGGACATAGTATTGAAGCCATGGTAACACAGCATCGAAGTAGCAAGTCGCATCAAGTCATAGTCTCGTATACTATACAAAAAAATATTAATGTAAACTTGTATAATGACAATCTTTGCAATATAAATAATTTTTCAACACACTTGCTCAGAAAGTGACTCTTATTGCACTGCACTTAGATATATAATGGCACTCGTTACCAAACTGTGACATTTTGATTACCATTACGGACTAGTGCTATAATGTAGAGTGTGTAATGACAATGTTTGCAATATAAATAATTTTTCAACACACTTGCTCAGAAAGTGACTCTAATTGCACTGCACTTAGGTATATAATGGCACTCGTTACCAAACTGTGACATTTTGATTACCATTACGCACTAGTGCTATAATGTAGTTAAAACCTTTTGGTTCAACCTCTTTGTTCGCAAAACAATTTTTGAATTCAAATAAAATTTCATTATGTTATTGCGTTCAATGGTATATTAATTAGTGTCTTACTTACTTACTTATTTCATCCAATTTACAAGTTAAAATGGACAAATTTAACTTGTACAAACGATTTATTTAATAAAAAACATTTAGTAAATAAATCGTACATTCAAATAAAATTTGATTTTTTTTTTGTGGTGTATGGCCGCCATTTAAAGATGCGCGCGGTTGTTGACGTGATTTTTTTCATTTCAGTGAAGTTCAGTGGCTGTATTAATTAAATAAAATTAAATACTACAAAATCATTAGAAAATGGTACATCCGTATTCTATTGTCACTACGAAAGGCATTACCTATCGTAAAAACTTTTCACGCAAGAAAACATAAACGTAAGACTAGACAGTATGATCAAAATACCTTAGCCTTCCTCTAGGGGTAAATAAAAAAAATGATGCGCGCTTATGAAGACAGATTTTTATCGCCATGAAACAGAAAATTTTACTAGTTTTACTGTTATTTTCTTCACAAGTGTATTGAAAAACGTCGTATGACACACGTGAGTAATTAATTATTACCGTTCTTGGCTCCCTTAAGACCCTCGCCACGGCTCGGGTCTAAATACCGCCTCGACGGTAATCACTAACATTACACACTTATATTATAATGTACTATAATAACACGTCTACGCTACGTCTGCCAACAATCTGCTATGCAGATTGGTAGAAGTATATAATGATTGTAAAATTGCCTAAAATACAAATAAAGCATTTTATTATTATTAATTATTTACCTTTATGATCATATCGATCCTGTGCTGCGCAATGGTCGCCAGTTTCTCCACGAGGGTCTTGAGTCGTTCTTGCACCGCGTGGCTGACGAGGTTGGCCACTTCTGGTGGGGACTCCTCCAGATTGTGCTTAGATGTTATCGCTTTTAATCGCGCCTGCATCAAACTCGTCGGTACCAGGTATTCCTCCTTACATGACCTGCAGACAGAAATTTATTAGAAGAAATTCAAATTCAAGATCTCAAAATATACAACTCGGACCAAATATTTTGATACATTCAACGAATGTCAATCTTACCTAATTTGAGTCCCAATCATTTCAGTGGAGCCGAGAATCCTCTGTGACTCTTCTGCTAAGTTGACTCCTCCCATGGCAGCCACGTCGTTAATATCATCATCTCCCGCCATCTTGTCATCAACAAACGGCGTGGAGAACTGTCCTGAAGACTTCTTCTCCTTGTCCTTGAGCAGGGACTTGCCGGGTGTGAGGACTGTGGAGAGCGCGGAGGAGGCGACAGACGAGCGAGGGAAGTTTGCCTTGCTGTTAACTGTCATCGCCTTGCCCACTTTGTTTACGTTGATCTTCGTGTGAAGAGGGATGTTCTGCAGCACGGCAATGGTACCGCCACTCTTCGGAGCCGGCTTCTAGTGCAAACACATTTGATAACGCATACGTTTCAACTATAACTGAAATTGTTAAGATACGCACACGAATGATCCAACTACTCTTCAAATATAAACAACATAACAATGTAAAAATTACTGTTATTGCACTAATAAGCTAAGTTGGGCATTTTCGTGTTCGTATCCAAACAGGTATACACAACGACAACTACCTTCGAACTGAAAAGACACTCATGTTAAATAAAAGTAGAATGTGCTTGGGAAGGATTAATATTGAACACAAATATATTAACATATATCAAGGAACGAGTCGACACGAGAGAATGGAGGAAACGGTCTTCACGAACCCACTCGTGGGCTAGCGAAGTGCGGGTGGAGACCTCAACACTGGCGGGCTGACTCCAGTTCTAAAGTGACTTTGTGCCATTTACAATAAAGACGAAATATTTTATTCACTCGTACTATTTAATTATTTGAAAACTGCCCAGCTTGAGTGTGATTGAAATTGTAAAGCTCATCACTGTTACTGCGGATACTCCGCGTGTTCTGTGTGCTCATGTTGCTGATCACTTTGTTTTAGAAAGATATATTTCATCGACGTTATTATCTCGTGTCATAGTTTCTTGAAAAAATCATGCAAACAGTTTAAACTCATGCATTGATAAGTATACAGAAATACATAAAATACATTTTATGAGAGTAACCTACTTCGATAGGGTTTATTGCGAGTGCGAAGCGATAACAAATGCTGGGGGCCGACTACATAATATAAGTATCTATCCTAATCTCATGTTCTGTCGAAACTACATCCAGATCTCTGAGTTTGTTCGTGATTTTATTAGAATTAACACAAACATTCAGTCCCTGTTAACTCGTTGAGTAGTGTAATTAGAGACACAATAGTAAGACAATGGCGCACGAAAGCCGGCGTTCGTGCGGGGATCAACAGCTTACGGAAAACGTGTATTATTAAACAAAATTTTCCGGTTTCCAGTTAAGAAATATAAATACCAGTAGACATTCGTTGTAGTGGCAGCTTCATTTGGTTCTCCTAATTTACGTATTTGGACTTTTACTCGTTGACCGAAATCAATTGATCTTGATCTCATTTAATTCATCACTGATATTGCTTCCAAGTGTAAGACCAGTTGATGCAGTGAATTGATGCTTTATTATCATACGGGACATTGGCGGCTGTGTTGTCTCTGCCACATAAGCCACTAGTCAAGAGTTGAGCAGCCACAAAGAACCACAAACCAATGTGATGATAAACATTCACATTACTTTTTTAAGTGGGGACTTAGAGAAGGCATATTTTACTATTATTTAGTGAAATTGTCATTTATGTACGATTTAAAAGGCCGTCTTTTCTGTTTTTTTGTTTAACTATATTTTCAAGTGTTCTTCATATCTCCCTAATATAGGTACTTAATAAATGAATAAACATATAATTTTACTATTATAGAAAAAATATTCCATCAAAGGATTAAGCTGGGAGCGACGGATGAAACGTAATGGATCTAGCGCACTATTGGTACGAAGACACGAAGCATGGGACACATACTACTGAGGGCTGCCATCTTACTGGCTACGCTTGTCATATCGTCGTTGAGACGGAAGTACATTTTATAAGCATCTAACTAAATCATGCTGCACATGTGGACTGTACTGTTGCGACACCTATAAGACATAATTTTATGATAAAGACGCAGTCAATGCCAATTATATAGCCGAATTTAGTCGGTGGCAGATGGCAGCCCTTGTGTTGAGACGAACAAACCTGCGCAGACGTAGAGGTTGACGGCGCAGGTACAACGCTAAGCGACATAGTGCTGGAGCTGACGAGGGGGCTCGACAGTGCTATAGGTAACACCGGCGGCAGGAGAGGCGTCAGAGTGGGGCTCGAGCTATCCTCGTCGCGCTGACCCAACACCACCCAAACAACCAATTAGTACACGCACACAAGACAGTAGATAACAACTAACCGCCGGGAAACTTCTCGGCTCATAGCTATTTGATCTGGTGCAGTTTCCGATAATCTGTGCGTCTCCGCTACCTGTCGTCTGAGGACTAAAGCGTAAGTTTCCAATACGAGTGCAACGTTGATTTTGGGTCAAACTGCACTGCACACACACAAGTGCGACTCCTGTTTCTCATGTATATTGTATTAGAGACAGTCGTGGCAAGTAATGGTGATATATGAGTTGGAAGTATTACAAATACACGTAAAAATAAAACAAAAGTATGAAAACAAAATAAAAATAATGGCCGAAGTCGTTATGCAGGTAGAGATTATTAAATTATATTATTAATGAAGTTCCCTATAATGCTATTAGAATAATGTTATAATAATGTACTATGTACCATGGCGAATGTTAAACAAGCATAGCAAGATTTAGATTAGTACAAGGCATAATCAATACATTTGAAGAATAAACTGAAAGTTACAAGTATTCAAGGGAAGACTGCCGATCGCGAGGTCATTAGGATCGATTCTCAGATAAAGTAAACTAAAAATTTGGAAGTTAAAGACCGGTATTTAGTTTTGTGCAATCTAAACGCCGAATATTAGTTTGGCGAAATGTGGGGTATATTCAAGTCAGCCTACTCCTTCGCGGAATATAGATGTGATGTTTTCTTAAGGATTATATCCTTAAGAAAATATAAATAGTGTAATATTATACTGGTGAAGAATGAATGATTACTAACTCAAAGAAATAAAGTATCACCTGTTTTTACTAAAAAAGATCGGAAAAAAATCAATACTCGATAATGATTTACAGTAAACTGAAAAAAAAAGTGTTAGTCAACATGAAATTCAGATATAAAAGTAATCTTGAACTGAACAAAAACTTAAAGAACTTAGTTACCTAATGAAATGTCTACAGTACAAAATTGCAAAAATATAAAATCATTGTGTGTACTTTCCATAATATGACTGAAACAAGATTGCTTTTAATCTAACCACCACCCTCACACATCATAATTCACATTACAGCTTCACTCAGTTTAGAGACACACCTGCTGAAAATACGTCGCTGTTATTCGGCAGAAAAATAGTAGCTCCGAAAGTCTACCATGGCAAAAATTCAAATTTAAGGTGTATTAGCCAAAGTATTTCGGTAACTTCTAGACACATATTTTCTGCAAATGTGTCGCTACACTCAAACCAGAAAGCATTCATTTATTTACATTTCCATTTTAGAAGCTGCAATTTCAAGCGAGACCACTCCTTTATTTTCCGTACTTATAATTTAAAGTTTAACCTTTTAAATTGTCAAAGGTAAGGCACAAGTAAGTTCCTAGATATTAATTGGTGTGTAACATACCATCTGGATGTTGGAGCTGGTGGCGATGACGGGCTGCACCGGCGCCGGGATGGAGGAGAAGGCGACGTGCAGCGCGGGAGGGTTGATGCCTTCGATCACCAGCTCCTTCGTCACTAGCGACTGCCGAAGCAGCGGCAGACTTTTCTATTGTACAAAAATGAATAAAATATATGACTCTACCTTGCATCATCATTATTTCTCACTCTATGTAAAAAAAAAAAAAAACTGGCATTGACCCTTTGAACCGTTGCGAACATACCTAGATCTAAGTTGTAAAGTGTTTTTGTGGTACCTTTGACTAGTTTAGTCAGTTTTAGCCCTAAAACATATTTTAAAGTCTCAGAATCTCAGATAGTATAGGCAAATATACTCGTATATATCCATTTTGTAAATTCTATTAAATTTTTTAGCTAAATCGCAATATGCGGGTCTAATGTTTTGGACTTTTTTTTCTTGGCCATCTGCTTATAGCTAGTGCTGATTGCAGTTGTATCTGGTTTCTCAGTACCATAATTTTTAATTTTTCGCTGTAGTATAATTATATTAGAGTCACTGGCGCTGCCCCTGAGTTTTACACCATACATCCAGACAGGCTTCAAGACGCTTTTGTAGATTAGCAATTTGTTGTCGACAGATAATTTCCTATTACAGTCCAGTATCCAAAACAGGTGGTTATACCGGAATTTAAACTCTTGTCTTTTTGTTTTGATGTGGTGCCTCCATGTTAAGCACCGATCTAGGTGTAGACCAAAATATCGTACACTATCTTGGTGAGGAAGTGTGGTATTTTCTAGTTGAACTGGAGGACAGTTTCCTTGGCGCAGTGTAAAGTTAAAATGCACAGACTTTATTCTCCATTTTTGGAGGCACTTGGTTAATCCTTCAGATTTTTTTGCAGTTTCTGCGTTGCAATTGCAGGATTCTTGTCGCTTGTCACGATAGCAGAATCGTCAGCAAAAGCAGCTGTAGTGACATCTTGTTCGACTGGTAGGTCAAACGTGTATATCACTACATAGTATAAAACCAAGTCGCTTCCCGCTGTCTGTCCCTATGTATACTTAGATCTTTAAAACTACGCAACGGATGATTTTGATGCAGTTTTTTTTTTATAGATAGAGTGATTCAAGAGGAAGGTTTACACATGCATAATATAGTAGAGAAATACTGGTAATTTTAGAGGTTTCTAATGTGATGTCAGAAATAAACACATTTTTGCGCATACATTGCAAACGCGGGCTGAATGCTACGAAATAGATCAAAATAATGTACAGTACAGTATTTACATCTTAAAAAGGTCTACAAAAAAATCCGCAATGGTATATGTCTATCTCTTATAGATAACCCACAATACTTTTTACGAGAAATAATGGCTTATTTACGAAGCAAATTAAGCAATACAGCATTAATCCTTATCCAATTAAGTACCTTAAATACATTGTGCATTTAATATAGATCAATATGGCCCTTTACAGCATGTCATTTAAATGAATATTTTCGAAGATATTACAGATTTAAATTTTATGCAGGGACATAGCGTGGCGGTGGCAATGCTGATAGCATTGCACCCGTGCGAACCCGGGGTGGGTCGCTAGTAATGTATATTACAGGTCCCAGGACTGATCCTTGGCACACCGGCCTCTATTTGGTAGAAGTCAGACGATGACTCAGCTTCCTTCACGTGGAAGTCTCTCAGTCTCGAGCAACAAGTAGTAGCTGTGAGGCAGGTTATTCTTAATTTTGCTAAGGAGGCTCTTATGCCAGACGCTATCGAAGGCCTGTTGGATATCAAGGAAGACTGAAGAGCAATAATGTTTCCCTTCCAAAGACTTTATTTTGTCCAAGACTGTGAACTTATTCCACTTATGAGGATTCGTTTTGGTGATATCAATCTTTTCTTATTTAATCTAACAGGCCAATTATATTAAAAACTTTGCAAACTAAGCAGCAGAATACTTAGCACATTATAATAAATGTCGACTTTAAAAATTAAAAAATAAACTCCAGTATCCCTATTTCTGCTTTTGTTGTACGTTGCTGACCTCTGTACCTTTGGAAGGCGTACAGATCCAAGCCGATCACACAGGCCCTGTTAAGCCATATTAATTGAGTTTTTTTGTCGCATTCAAGCGAACGCCACAACGAACGGTCCTGTGCGTCTCGCATCTCACCAGGTCGTCGGTCCACCTTGTGGGAGGCCTTCCAACGCTGCGTTTTCCGGTGCGCGGTCGCCACTCTAGAACCTTTCGGCTCCATCGACCATTCATTCTACGAGCAATGTGCGCCCTGCCCACTGCCACTTAAGTTTGGAGATTCTTCGAGCTATGTCGGCGACCTTGGTTCTCCTGCGGATATCTTCATTCCTGATGCGATCACGCAAGGAAACTCCGAGCATAGCCCTTTTCATTGCCCTTTGGGTGACTGTAAGCCTTCAATGAGGCCCATTGTAAACTACCAGTTTCGTTTATATTTTCAATATAACTATTCAGAACCATTTATTTATTTGTATTGTCATAGTTGCATAACTATCCTCATTATGACATCTGTGTGAGTGCACAGTTCCGTTTGCCATTTTTGGTCTTTTTCACCAGTTCCACTTCATCAAATGTTACTTTTTGACTGTAAATGCTTGAGTTCTCGATGAAAAAACCAAAATCACTATATAGTTGCCTATAATATTTGAGGAGTTCCCTCGATTTCCCATAGATCCCATCATCAGAACTGTATTTTGAAAAAATGAGACCAATCTGAAAGCATATCCTTTTAGGGAAAAAATAACGATGGAGTGACAAAAAAAAAAGATAATACCTAATTAAAAAAAAAACAACCGAATTCAGAACCTCCTCCTTTTTTTTAAAAGTCGGTTAAAAATGAATCGGCACAATTTGACCAAAACAATATATCCCATCCATATACTCACATTATTTCCTTATAAAATGATTTAATATAATAAATATTCACACAACGCTGTCTAGTCTCAAGCTAAGCAGAGCTTGTGTTATGAGTACTAGACAACTGATAAACATACTTAAATATTTCTAAATACATACATATTATAGCTGAATTACACCCAAATACAGAACAAATGATTGTGCTCATCACACAAACATTTGTCCTGGGTGGGAATCGAACCCACGACCTCCGGCATAGCAGTCAGGGCCACTAACCACTAGACCAACAGGCCAGTCAGATTATGAGACAACCAACGATTATCTGAACAAGTGCAACAACCACACCATGTAGGTACACAACTATTATCAAGATATGTAAACAAGTAGATGGTTAGCAGTACATAATTAACAGCTAAACTAATTATTCGTCGCCAGTCTGCTACTATACCTATGGAAATTTAATTCTCATCACTTATTCAAAACTTCTGTGCAAGGTTTTTGTATTGATTCGACTGGAAATATAGGTCACATTTGCTATAATGAAATTGTATCTAACCTTCAAGAAGCCGATGAGGCATGGTTGCGGGCTCGCATTGAGGAGCCGTTCCAGTCTATCACAGAATTCCTCCGGTTCCACCTGAGCATCAATAAGCTCCTGGATTAGATTCCTCACATTCCTCTCAACAGAAGGAGGCTCCTTGCTAGATAAGTCCAGGAGATTTGCCAAGAAGTTTCGGCATTTTTCTTTGGTATTGTCCGATGGCTTCTATTGAAAAAAAAAAAGAAAAATATTAATTAATTAAAATAAATATCAGCATTATTATTTTAAAGAGAGATTAAAAGAGGTCAGCCTCTTCATATATCTGCTATATTACAATAGTATTATACAATATATTTACAACAGTGAATTCAAAGTATTACTCAAAAACTTACTCGGGATCAAACACAATTTGAAAGTTTTTTTCATCTTTGAAAGTATTGTAACACAAATAAGATAACCAATAATAATATATGCTAATGAACGTCTTTATAAGATATTAAACAGGATTCAAATTAACTTTCGAAAGTGTTTCTGGTTGATGATACACTAGCCTCTAGTCCCTACTACCAAAATTTCACAAGTTGATGCAACAATGACCGCAACTTTACGCTATTACTAGTAAGACAGCGTGTTCTTATTTAATAAAATAATAAAGCAAGGAATAATTATTATAGAAACAATGCACTTATGTACCTATCTATACTATAGAAACCAATAAAGTATTTGACATCAAAAATTTTATAGTATTTGATATTTACCGCCATCATTGTTGAAAATGCAACACACTCTGATTAATTTTCAAAACTATTGGTACTCAATCTTTCACTAAATTTGCATACTAAACTTTGTTATTCTCCATCTTTTCAATGAAGGTTTACAAATCAATCAAGTCATTTTGGCGCCTGCGTTATTCGAGTCACCTGTCATATAATATATTTGTTTCTTTACATGACGTATTGATTATGTAGGTTTATTACCACAATCCTTATTATGGACTTTATGTAGTTACATAAAGTTTTGCTAATCTTACTGAATTTTAAATTAAATTATCCGTTTTCGCGTTGTTAAACTAAAAACTACGATAACGAAAGCAGTCAAATTAATGACCCTGTCCATCAGTATCTACCTACACAATGAAGCGAAATGCAGTTCGGAACGTTATCGTAGGGAGCCCGGCCAGGCGGCGAGCTGCGGGACGCATGCGCGCGCCGTCACCGTGAATGCAGCCAACATGAAGGGACGCGGTATTTTGTTTATTTTGATTTGCACCGGCTTAGATTTTGACGAAACATTTAAATTTTTTTGCCTAACGACGGCTAGGCAGGATGTTTTTTTTTAAATAATTTAATATTGCAGGAGGATCATTGAATTGCAATACCGTATTAAAAATAACATGTTGATAGAAGAAACTTCTATCGCGGCTCAAGTTTCGAAGTGCGTAAGGGACGACCACGAGCAACTCTGTTGCCTAGCAAATTGTTTTTGTCTCTGTTGCTCGTATGCATTATCTCTTGACTCTTAGTGACGGCGTTTTGCATAGGCAGGTTAGATTATTATGTAAACTGAAGAAAGTTCGAAGCCAGACTATAGCTCTCAGGAAAAAAAGAGGCCAAATAAAAAAAAAAATGAGGCTGTTCACTCTGACTGTATGCTTCTTATAATACTTTTGATTATTCATGAAAATAAAATGCGATACATCTACGATGCATATTTATTCAACAACTAGCTGCCCGGACCAACATCGTTCAGTCAAAAGTAATAGTATTTTTTTTTATTACTATTATTAAAACCGTCCGTGTGTGCCTTAAGGAATATACGAAAAAAAAATTGCCGAATTGTTTGAGCCATTCTCGAGTTTTGCACTTAGCAACATTCATTTTTATTTATACACGGTGTCTTTGACATAGACGCACAAACGAATACCACGGATCCAGTACATGATTCTGAACCTCTCAGTGGTGGAATTTTTCGTCGGTTTTTTCCTATTTTTTTTTTTAATCTTTACATTTTTTTTAAATTTCAACTGTATAAAATCGTTATTCTAACCTATCCTAACACATCCTTATTTTTCTTTTATAACTTAGGTTTAGGGTGAATGCTGCTAGCCTAGGGTAGCCCTCGAAATCCTAGTTTTTTACATTTCTCAGGTCAGCTTCAGATTATTTTCTCATTAAAATATGATTATCGTTTACTACTTAACTTTTCTGGACTTTTACAGAAAAGGTTGAATAAAAAAATACTAGCAAATTTATAGTAGAGAGATGCTTGCAGACTGCTCGGGCTAGTAAGGAGCTAATCCAGTCCGAAAGAGGTTATAGTAGAGCGAACGAATGTCTCACTTCAGGCAGTCTCTACAGTGGCATAGCGTGAACTAATTTAGACGTGGGCGAAAGCACATCAGCGAGACCTTTTTCTTTCATAAATTCGAAAACTAGACTCCAACTGTCGCAACCCAGTGTTCGACATCGTCGCTTACCATCAGGTGAAATAGTGGTCAAACGCGTGCCTATCAATTATAAAAAAAAACCTTCGTTCTTAAAGAGTGCTCGCTTGTGTGAGGCCCTTTGGGTGCGAGGCCGTTGGCGAGGGCCCACTTCGCCCACGCTTCTAAAGTCTCTAAATGGGGCGAAGCAAATCTGGTGTGATTCAACGCCGCCAAAACACAAGCATATCTGTTTACAACCATAAGGAGCCGGTTCACCTTGGCTTCTGCTTTTTAGAATGTATCCTTAAAGTACACCGACCGCCTTCAGCTCTTGGGAGTTGAAATTTCCTCAAAACTAAACGTTTGGGCGGTTCATTGAGACCAAAGCTACGGTAGCTGCTAGGAAACTCGGCATTCTTGCAAAGATCCGCCGGTACTTCACACCAGGACAGCTTCTAATGTTACACACAGAACAGTACCGATCGTGTGCGGAATATCATTAGCTATCCTCCATTCATCACCATGTCAAAGAATATTTTATTGTTTCATACTTTTCAAAAAGCTATTATTTTGTAGTCTGCGTTTAGTTAATAAACTTGTTTTAATTATAAAATATTGTGACATTATTACTATTAATATATAAATACAACAATATGAAACAAATAAGTTGAAATAATTGAGAACTCTGCTTTGAGAGGGGCCCTCCCCTCTCCACTCATCTATTGTCGGTGATCCTATGAGGAGTTCTGTTCTATATTTTCGAAGCATAAGCTTTCAATAAAAAAAAAACTCAAAATCGGTCCACAATTGACCGAGAAATTGGTGAAAATAAATTAAAAAAAAAAAAAAACATTCAGCCGAACATAGAACCTCCTTCTTTTTGAAGTCGGTTAAAAACACGTAGGCACATTAAAATTACATGATAATAAAGGTCTAATTTGTTTTTTTGTGCCTCCTGAAACGTATTTCACTGTTACGAGGTTATTCACTTTAAGCCTGTGTACATTCTGAAGAATATGCTGTGTACATTCTGAAGAACACTTAACCAACAAATTTTTTGCGTAAACATTTTTCTAAAGATCAAAGCTGTTTGAAAGGAGTAGGGAAAACAAGCGAAAAAATATCATATTGTTATTATTATTTTTATATTAGACAAAAGTATGTCATACGAAAAAATCATATGTTGACAATGGTATATGTGTTTTAGTTTATGTATAAGTTGTGTTACTTTTTTGGTGTACAATAAAGTTTGTTCTATTCTATACTATATGAATCTATAATCATTTTTTTTAAACCTATAGACTTAGTTACCGAGGAGTAGGCTTCAGTAAATCACTGTTTTATGGCACTGCACGGGACTTCGAGAGCTAGGGACATAATACAGCAGTGATATATTAAGCCGCCAACGGGAAAAAGAGAAAATAAACATTAACAGGTGTTTGTTATTGATTCACACGTCACACGGATGACGGGAGCGAGGCTGCGCCCTTGACCCAGTTTTGAAAGAGACTACTTATAGGGGCGCGAGAACTTTGACCCCTAGCCATATGATCGCGGGGTTACAGCTTAGGGTTATTCACCCTTCGTGCCGTAGGTACTTTTTCTATAAAATTTAGCAACAGCGACGTGAATGATTAAATGCACTAAATTATTGTTACTAAGAGATTTGTTAAATCTAATGGCCAGTTTCTGAATTGGGTGTTTATGAAAGAACGTGGCAACTTGAATTACAAATTTTGACAGGTTTTCAGGCTAAAGTAGTCTCAGACTAAATAATCAACATCAAATTCTAAATTAAAAAATTATTTATATATGCCCGGCGACCAGAAATAATACATTTTGATACAAGTGGAGAAACTTTGTCATTGCGACCGAGGCGGAAGTCGTCCGAGCCGCAGATGAGGGTGTCATGGTGCCTAGTGACACATTTCCACGTGTATCTAAAGACTTTTTTCAATACAATTACGAAAATATAATATAATAAACGGAGGCTGCCCAGCGACTCGTGCGGGCTGATTGACTCCCACCCTGATACGATAAATTGTAACCAGGGCCAGCTGGTCCAGTTTTCCACACTAGTGCAAAAAACAGTAAACTGCGTGCCTAAAAGCGGTAGGGGTAGGAGTGGGTTTTCGAGTAAGTGTATTGAAAAAGTATTTTTCAACACAGTTACCCTAAAATCCGCTTCTAACCCTACCGCTTTCAGGCTTGCAATTTTGTGTATTTTACACTACTGTCGAAAAGTGGAACAGTCCACCCCTCTACGTTTAAAAGCCAAAAGCTAGATATTTAAAAAGTTATTAAAAAGCTTCATTAAAACATGTATACATAGTTAAACCTTTAAGTTAGTGTCTTCACTAGGCAGCATAAGGCAACTCTGGTTTAACCGTGTTCTACCTTGAATTGTTTTGTTCGAAAACCTTATTAGGAGTAATTCAATACCGAATAATAAAAAAAACAACATAAGCCCGAAGGTATGGATATTGATGGGAGTTTTAGCAAAATACTTGAATTCACTATTCAAGATAATTACAACTCATCACATCCACCCAGATATCGACTTTAGAGTATTAGTGTCTAAACACACTATGCCGAAGGTACGCGACGGAAGTTCCGCGGCTGATTTTATGTTCCGACGTATTCGGCTGACATGACACACCATAAGTGCCGAACTTACGCGGCCGAAATTCAGTTGCGTAATAATATTTGACAATCAATTTAAAGAAACATATTAATCATAGAGTTAATTAATGTAGCAAAAAGTTTACATCAGTCGACAATTGAACCGAACCTCGGTCGCGTGTAATGTGTGCTCTACAGAATACTTTGCCGCCGAATTGCCGCTGAACTTACGCCGGACCGAAGTTCGGCTGTATGTCATAACGCAACGTAATTTCGGCATAATGTGTCGGTAAGTAATACAAATAGCATTGCAGGCATTATTATAACTTCGGTCGCGTTTTTTCGGCATAGTGTGTTTAGACACTTATAAACGAATATCGGTCTAGGGCGTAACCCTAAAAAAAGCCCATTATCTCCATACTCTCCATTATGTGTGTCCCCATCACGCGGCCTCGAATCGGAAAGAATTCGACTACCGAACAGAGAGCACGAAGCGGAGGGTAGCTCAAATCCACTCCGCCCCGCTCCGCTTCAATAGAAACACTTGCCACTATTCACTACTCTTCTTCGCTCCACTTCAGGGGTGCGTTTCCACTGAAGAGGAGCTGGGCGGTTGTATTTTTTTTATAAAAAAAGTTTTTTTACATTTTAGTTGTGATATTCCACAGCAGAAAAAGTGAGCCAATTTTCTGATAAGGTATCCTTTTTATGGAGAGAAATCATTAAATGACTTCACCCGCTCTAGAGTTGAAGCAAGGAGCGATGTCAGATTTTTACTGAATAAAAACAACCTGTTCCTTCAGTAATGGGATACTACAGAATTATAACTCCCAAAACAAAAAGAATCATTCAGATCAGTCCATAAACCGATAAGTTATGAGCGAATTAATAACCCAAATGTGAAATTTTGATCATAATAGGTGAAAGAAATAAGGGTTTACCAGTGTGAACTTTACACATCTGCGGTAGCTGCGGTACCCCTTTAGAGCGTAACGTAAGGCGTGATTTTTTAACCGACTTCAAAAAAAAGGAGGAGGTTATCAATTCGGTTGTATTTTTTTTTTTTTTATCTTTTTTTTTATGTTTGTAACCTCAGAACTGCGTCGTTTATGGACCGATTAGCAAAATTTTTTTTCCCTTTATATGATATGCTTCCAGATTGGTCCCATTTTTTTCAAAATCCAGTTCTGATGATGGAATCCATGAGGAATCGAGGGAACTCCTCAAAAATTATAGGCAACCCTATGGTAATTTTAGTATTTTCATCAAGAACTTAAGCATTTACAGTCAAAAAGTAACATTTGATGAAGTGGAACTGATGAAGAAGACCAGAAATGGTCAACGGAACTTCATACTCAAATAGATATCACAATGAAGATATAGTTAAGCGACTATGACAATACAAATAAATGAATGATTCTGAATAGTTACGTTGAAAATGGTATCATCGAAGTGATCTGATGATGATGATGGAGCCGGAAGGTAGGCAATGGAACTCCGTAATTAATCAATGTAACCTAGCCGTGTTCGGACTTATTAGAATTGTCATGAGATGCACTTTGGCTATAAGGTACTATCGAACTGATCTGATGATGGAGCCGGAAGGTAGGCACAGGAACTCCGTAATTAATTAATGTATCCTAGCCGTGTTTGGGCTTATTAGAATTGTCGTGAGATGCTCTTTGGCTATAAGGTACTATCGAACTGATCTGATGATGGAGCCGGAAGGAGGAAGGTAGACACAGGAACTTTATAATAAAACAATGTAACCTAGCAGTATTTGGGTTAATTGGAATTGTCATGAGAAATAGGCACTCTGTTTATAAGTGTATCGCAACTAAAAAGTGTGAAATAAAAACTTTTTACAAAAAAAAATAACCGACTTCACTAAAAAAAACACTAAAAGGATCAAAATAACTTTAATTTCGGAAGTCGGTGTTAAACAGGAATAAGAAACAAACAATACCGAGAAACACCGACTTCCGAAATTAAAGTTATTTTGATCCTTTTAGTGTTTTTTTTAGTGAAGTCGGTTATTTTTTTTTTGTAAAAAGTTTTTATGTTATGAAATAGTGTTAACTATAAACAGTCATGCGATTGCAGCTATCCCGGAAGTTTCCATAGTCCTTCCTTCTTTCCTTTGATAATGCCATAGCAACAGCGCGTAAGTCAGTTTTCAAAAAAACTGTGATACGTGCTACTAAACAGTTTATATGCTGTCTTGAAAAGTTCCCAATTTTGGTTTACGTGGTGTTTGAATTTAAGAGGGCCCTTGTTGTGAAAAACTTGTTTCATCCAACGCAAGGTTTGATAAAGAGACAGTGCGAAAAAAGATTTGTTCCAGAAATACATGGGTCACACTGAAAGTTAGATTAAAAAGACTAGGCTAATAAAAAAAAATTACAATTTCGAATTAGGAACTGTTTGGGAATCTGTAGATGTGTAAAGTGGGGGATCGAACAGTCATAAACAAATAAAACAGTCGTATCGTAGTTCACACATCATCACAGTTCGGAGTCTGAAGCTTTGTGTTATCTTGGTATTATGTTAGCATACCACGAAATTTAAAAAAAAAAGCCAAAACACCCGAGAGTTTAGGTTAAAAGTTGGATTGAAAAAAGGCAAGCGTTAGCGCATGCACATTTAATTCGAGAATTGTTAGCAGAACCATCATCGATCACAGAAATTATCTGAGAATATCTGAAGAATTGTACAACGAATTATTGTCTTTAATCCTCTAGCGCTCACGGTGGAGCATTGGACGCGTCCTCGGGGGTGCGATCGGCGGCAACAAGCGAGAAGGAATGGCAGGCGGTCGCCTCCTTCTGCGAAGCAGTAATGCTAGCGTAGGAGGGGGCCACACATGTGAGGGAGGGAACGGCCCTCACGCCCCAGCTGCCGGGATCCCGACCCCGACTTCCAGAAACCGTAGGCGTGGGCTTGCGGACGGCGAGCAATGGGTAGCTCGCATTGCCATATCGCTCTGGTAACCGTCCGGACCGAGCCTGAATCGTCGACGGCGCGTAGTGATCCACGCGCGCCTCAAGCAGATGTCAGCAAAACAGTAGGGGCCAACAGCGTCGAAGCCTATTGGGGCCATAGGTTCGCTTCTTAAAGGAAAAAGGGTTCTGGAACGCAAAGCAAAGAAGGAACATAGGAGTGGATTTTAGTCAGTAAAAGTCTGACACGCCCTCCCGCTTTGCCCTAGAGTGGGAGAAGTCATTGGATGATTTCCCACCTATCGATGACAGAACTAGAGGGTTTTTTTTACCTCTAGTTCTGTCATCGATAACTGACGACTTGGCCCGCCAGCCGTGATCGACACGCGGTTTTGAACAACGAGCCGAGTAAAAAATGAAGCAAACATGACAAGCCGCGAGCTAGGCTCGTCAACTTACAAAACCGCGGTATTGCAATGATACGCCGGTGAGCTTTACCGACGAGCCATAAGACCGCGGTTTTACTCGCTCGTAGATCAGGGCCTTTATGAATATAATAAATTGTCATTTGTTTCAAAATATTGGCCTTTTGAGTACCGTAATTAGAGACACAATAGAAAGACAATGGGCGAGCGAACGCGGCGTTCGCTTGGGGGTTTATGCCTGTAGCACACCTCCGCTGCGAAACTCAAAGGGCGAAACCGCCATAGTTTCGCTATGAGTTGTGAGTTGTTGGGCGGCGAAACAATAGCGAAATTCCCTGCTCTAACGTACAAAACAGACTATGATGTTGTCTCTTTCTAACATGATTTCGCTCATTTGCTTAGGCGCCGTCTACAACTCCGCCCGTTGTCCGCCATTTTGGAGCGGTTCCGCGTGTATCTCGGACGCGTCTGCAGCAATCGACAATTTTTATGAGCGAAATAGGAACAATGGATTTGGAATTCTGAATTCATTCTGAAGTAAGAATAAAAACGGTCTTCATGTGACTGTAACTCTTTACATAATATATTCTCTCCCAACTTCTTTCTTTTTTTATTGATATTGACATGCACCCAGGTACGACGCCTTTTTAAAGTAGTTGACCACAGTAAGATTAGTTCCTCCTCTGACTCCGAAAGCGACGACATTTTCTTTCGAGTCTTATTTCTCAACTGTTCTAGTTTTAGGTTTTGCTCTGTTTCGCTATTATAGTTTCGCGTAAGTGAAGTACTGTTGCACAGCGAAACTCACGCAGCAGTTTCGCAGTTGTTGTTTCGCAGCGGAGGTGTGATATAGGCATTAATGAAAAAATCGCTCATTGATTTATTACGACTTTCGTTGCGTACTCAATAACAATTACGATAGCTTCGTTTAGCATTTCATGACGAAGCCCCATCTCGTGAAACTGTTTAAAACTGGTCTGATAATTCGCGAAAAGGACCTGTGTGTGATGTCCTTCTACGGCGACTAATGAAGAAAAGGCGAGTAGTGCTGTGCGGCTAATGATGGAAGCTGCTAGAAGGGTGAGATATCAACAGGTTCGGACAGCTTTAGACATTGGTAAGTATGAGTCAAGTACAAAAAGTCTTACATGAACATTTAGGCATCAGAAAGATTTGTACTAGATGGATACCTCATAATGTGACGGAAGATCTTAAAGGGCGCCTGCAACGAAACGGAGACGACTTCGAATAGCAAACAAAATATTAACAGGCTTCTACATCTTTCCGTTTATTTTCTAAAAACTTTAATTGTGACCCCCGTACGTATTTTTTTTTAAACTATAAGTTTTGGAAAAAAAATCGTTATATATAGAATCTCGATTTAATAATAGGGATTGATATCTTACATTTTCCCAGTCAGAAATATTAAAATTACGATCAGTACACCACCGTGCATTTTAAAAAGTTTCAATTTAATTTTCTTCATTGCGAGACTGTTGCGTCAACTTGTGTAATCTTGCATTAGAATAAGAATATTCTACAACATTCAATTAAAATCTACAACCTTATTTAAAAAAGTACAACCCTTAAAACCTGGTCATCGTTTTTAAGGAAGATGTCCAGGCTATAGAGTACACAGTCAGAAATTATGAAATTGGACTTAGGGCCTGTGCACACCACTTTATTTAACGCGCCGTTGACGCGCGTTTGTAGCGATACAGATGCGATGCGCACGCAAGTCAGACGCAGCCTGTAGACCTTTAATAGGATAAAAGCGCGCTGTCCACGCATGTTTCTAAATCGCACGTCGACGGCACGTTTAAAAAACGTGGTGTGCACAGGCCCTTACACCGAGACTTACAATATGAGTTGTAGAACTTGGCTGTTGTTGTTGCTGCTGCTGTGGAGGGGGCGTGGCGATCGCCACACTGGGCGCCGACGCAACCACGGGCGCCGCTATAGGCGCGGCCGGCATCTGCCCGGGCATGGGCCCCGGCGCCGCCACACTCGTGGACACCGTCGCCACGCCAGGGTGCTGCGTGAATAGAGGCCGCACACTTAATACGCCACAACGTCACACACTACGCATGCTAAGCGGGCCGTCACGAATGCGCTAAGCGTTCATTCTCAAGCAGTGGCAGGGTAGGGAGATAGATATTTAGGATGTTTTAATGTTTGGCGCAAAACATTGTTATTTTTTTTTTCTATTATCATAATAACGAATAGATATTTATTTAACTATGAAATAGCCAGAGAACTGCAATGAATAGTTACAAATTTATGACTTAAGAAAAATATATAGCAAACACTAGGAACAAAATCGGAATCAAAGCATTATTAAATTAATTGCCGCAGCAAAATACGCAAGCGAGCGAGTTAGGTGCGAATCGGTCGCGCCAGTTACCCGGTTGTCATGTTTGCGCCTAACACTAGAACTGAAGAGTTCATAGGTAATTAGTATTAAATTATACACAATCATGACAAGTTTCCGATTAGATTCTTACCTTGTTATAAACCTTAGAGCATGCACCTCCACCATTATGTTATATGCATGATTGAGACTGAAATTGGACAAATAAATACAAACACATCTCTATCAAGAGGTGCTAGAGTGAACATTGTCCAATTTCTATGAGAGCGCGGAGTGAGTAGCGGAGTGGCTGTGCCTACTTACTGCCGGCACGGTCGACAGCCGGATGGTCTGAGCCTGCGGCGCCGTGAGAGTGCTGGCCGCGGGCGCGGGGCCCACCCTCAGCAGCTGGTATTGACCATTCTCAGTCTTTAACAACAAATGACCCTGCTGTCCCGGTTGTAGACTCTGCAGAGTTTGCAGCGTTATCTAAAAATGATAGCCTAGTTTCAATTTTATTGAACTCATCCAAGTCAGTTCAGTCTTTGATTAAATACAAAAATTAGCTTCGCGTTCCAATAAATAAAATCTGAGAGTATGATTCTAAAGCAGGTCATTTGTTAGATATAATAACACATTTAGTGGATTTAGTTATTAACATTAATTTATGTTTGTGTAACATCAATATTTATTAATTATAAAACAGAGTGTGGGATTCACTGGAATTATGGGGGTTAGCATGGTGGAAGCTGTGTTTACCACGGTCAATACTAAATTATAGTTAAAGCCCATTTAGCACAGATAAATTACATGGCACAGATCTGGTACATTTAGATCATTTTGTCAACAATCAAGCACTGCAAGCCAATGTTCCATTGCTCTGAATCACATTAAAGAGTTCATGAAGTAAAACTTCACAGAGCCAATGGAGCACGGGGGAATGCCAGAATTGAGTTTCAAACATACTCGCTTGAGTTTATGTACTATATGTAGGCACTTGAAGCACCTCCTCTGATGACATTTTAGGGCCAATGATTGTATTTACACTGAAATTTGGAAGACATTAATTTATTAATCCCAAGCTTAGAGTTATATTTGCTCATTCTGCAACAACATTTAATTGGTCTCTGCAAAATTACTTATTATTTTAACCCTTCACGGAAGTTTTCAACTCTTTAAGGTTTGGGATTGTGTTGATTTTTTAAGACTATGAAATTTCTTCATATACTTAATAATGGAATTATTATGTTACTAAAATAGATCATTGTGTGTTAGTATATAGATAAATTAATTCTAAGCAAGTAATTTAAACTATTGTATATGTATTTTTATGAACTTAAGATATGGTTTGAAACTTGGCCTTTAAATCTTAACAAGAATTAAAAAAAAAATACAAATTGACTAAAAAATATAGATTTTATAAGGAAAGGATCTGCCAAAGAAATTCCATAATTTACAGATTCCATGCTTATTACAGAATTTATGTAGTCACAGTTGCAAGGATATCTTTACTAAAATAATAATTGATTTTGCAGAGCACAACAAGTACATTAAAATAATTTTGTAGTAGAGTCAATGAAATAAAAAACACTCATTATATACATAAATAGTTGGATATTTGGTTTTAATTAATTCTGTGTTCTTTACATGGAGTGTGTATGTAAATAATATTTTCTTGTTTTTAAATACAATATTGTTGAATATTTAACAATATTTAAAGTCAATAAAATCTGTTTGCATGAGAAGATTCACTACAACTTTCTAGCTCTTTCTTCAATGAACACAGAGAACCTGTACTTCATTACATAGAAAACAAAACTTGATTGAACTAGCCCCCCAGAATATAAATTAAATGTTCATAGTTGTACATGCCTATAAGTACATTTTTCTAAAATGTATGTCTTTTTTGAGTGTGGTACTATTTGCCAAGATACAGGAGTCATCCTAGTTATATAATCATAATTACTAGCCTAGGAGATCCCAATTCTTTTTACACTGCAAACCCTAAATATTTTTTTGGGATGTCCTTGTAAAAGACATGTACCTACATGTGAGTAGATCTATATTATTAAAAAATCTGTACTAGTATAATATTGTTGGCATCCAAAAATGAATCGCATTTTCATTATCTATACTCATAATAAATCTGTAGAAGAGAAAATTCTGTACATTGAAAATATCAAAAAAATAAATGGCAGGGGGTGTTACTAGACCGACACCGAACCCAAAAATGTGATTAAAAAATTTTTTGTCTGTCTGTCTGTTTGTTCAGGTATCACACAAAAAGTACCGGTTTGATAATGATGAAACTTGGTAAAATTGTTCTTTAATATCCTGGGCACCACACTGGGTACTTTTTATCCCGGATAAGTATACAATAAAAACAAACTTAATTTTGCGGTTCGATCCCTAGACCCGATTACTGTACCAACCGCAAATAAGTTACGTCACCCACAGTGGAGTTCACTAAGGGGCGCTGCACACGCCTAAGATACTATAATATTTTATCTTAAGATACAATATCGCTAGCCATACAATTCAATGAACTATCACACACGACGAAGATAATAAATATTATTTCATATTTTCGTATCTTAAGATGAATTTGTATGGCGAGCGACATTGTATCTTAGGATAAAAATAAAAGGAGTAACTGACTGACTGACATATCAACACACAGCCGAAACTACTGGCACTAAGAACGTGAAACTTTGTACTAGGTTTCTTTTTGTGACCTAGGCGAGCACTAAAAGAGGATTTTCCAAAATTTATCCCCCAAGGGGATGAAACGGGGATCCAAAGTTTGTACAGAGAAACCTATTTTCACACGGGTGAAGCCGCGGGCAGAAGCTAATTGAATCATAATTTTAGGCTCATATCACAAGATTCCACACATTCTTCTTTTGCTTCCTACATACTTTTGTCTACATTTCTTTTGATTTCTCCTTTCTGCTGGAAGAAATTTACAGAGCAGTACCTTTGTACAAGGTCTATTATGTATTATCTTTTTCTGTTTTTTTTTGTGTGTACATATAGTAAAACAAATAAATAAGATCAAAATAGCTGTTTTTCCTCTACAATGTCTGTGACATGAGCGAACTGGTTTGCATGGCCGCACAACACACAATTTAGGAACTGCTGCACTAGCCTATAACTATATATAATGCATTGTAAATATTATTAATCAATTATACATTTGTCAAAATCTAACTTATTACAGTTATTGCTCAAGGATAAAGATTTCAGGCTATATCTGTACAGATTTTCTATTTATCTTACCATGATGGTCAAATAAAATAAATATAGAAAACCCAAAAAAATGATGTTAGATTAGATAACGAGAAAACTACCTTTAAAATGTTTGCTGTTCCCAAATAAAATTCTTCATTGACTCAACTATTAAAAATATTATTGATTGAGTGACCATACATGCAACATGAAATGAATAGAAAAATGTATATTATTCAATGGTGGTGTGTGGACTAGCTCAATTCAAGGGTAGTGACAATGATAGTGATAATGATTAAATGACCAGCAAAGCAGTTTTACATCAAAGGTCTTGGTTGCTGATCATTTGGAATGACTGTCAATTGAAAATTAAGTATGCAAAGAGCCCAGAGTGACATTAATATTGCTGCTTTATAGGCATTTTGTATACAAAGCAGGTGTTTGTACAGAACAGTGACAGTTAATAGTGCAAGTTGAGACTGACAGAACATTGCAACAGACATATAAACAAACCTGGTATAGCAGACGTGTCTATACTCTGTGACTCTTGGTACAGAACAGTTAATATTTATTAGTACTTACGGTGTGCGAAGGTTACACTCATCACAACAATCAGAATAGAGAGGATCATAGGAGGTGACATCAGATTCACATCCCACATTCACAAGTGTGTTCCGTCAGCCTCAAAATGTCTGTACAAGAGTTACTGAATGAGCTTAGTTATTAAAATGTGAAGATACTGAGCAAAATGTCTGTACACTTTAGACAGACTGGAACTTACTGGAGCAGTCGCTCTCGTACCAACAACTTGAGGCGTACCAATCACCACTCTGGGCGATACTGTAGCGACCGACTTCTGAGCTGCCACTGCGGGCGCCCCAGGTCTCATGTTTAATATTTGGACATTGGGGATGATAGTAGGCTGCGCGGAGCCTAAATTCTGTGTGGTCACTACAACGTTCTGCCCTCCAGGCTTGTTCAGTGTCATCACATTAGGTATTGAAGCAGGCATGCTAGAGTTCACAGTCATTGGGACAGTCACCATTCCAGGCTGCATACCCACTTGGCCAGTATTTGTGCCCTGCTTTATGACGAGAGGAGGCTGCATGGCGATAGTTTTGTTGCCCTGCTGTGGTAACACGCCGCCAGTTGACACCGCGTGCAATATCTGGCTCTGCGACGGCTGTGCGATGACACCGCTCGCCAATGATTGTACAGGTAGTGTAACGCCGCCGTGGGGGTTACTCAGATGTTGCGCTTGCGTGTATATCACCTTCAATGTTTCATTAGAAAGAGGAGCACCACCACTCAATGATAGAGACGTAAATGTTGGTTGTGTTGATGCTTGCACATTATTGTAAGAGACACTTGAGTTCGACGAAACAATATTGGATTGAATGCTGTTCACAAGTCCACCAGAATTAATTTGGTCCGTAATATATTTCTGTCCACTTATAATAGAGCCCGCGTTTGAAGTTAAATTACAATTTTGAGAAGGAATAACATTCACATAATTGTTATGTGAGGATGCCGACGGAACGGACGTGACTAACTGATTTTCTAATGAGCCCACAATCGCGTTAACGGCGTTCTCATCAACGTTTGTGGACAAAGCTTGCTCTAAAAACTCGGCTGACGCCATTTTATACAAATCATCGGATATGGTTAGCGTTGGGAATAAACCGGAATAATCGGAAAAAGTCGGTTAATCGATTAGTTCGTCGCGACGCAGTGTTGCCAACTCTATACTACGAGTGGGTGCTAAAAAACATCTCAAAAAGTGTTAGATTGCTATGGATTTCCAAAATGTGGTGCTAAAAATTTTTGATAATCTCACCGCATTTTGTACGATGTAGGTTCACATTGCAAACAGTTTTTGACTCTGCGAAGGCTTTTATGAACAATGGGCTTAGATGATCAATCGACAAGACAGTGCCCAGTCGTATATTATGCCGCAAACAAGACTTTTTTTGGAACAAAGCCTCCGCGTAATAAACTACAGGTTTACCAACTGTATCAAGTTTTTCTATAGAAACATTACCCTTTGATTATACAGGGTGTTTGGTGCATCGTGTGCCAAATTAAAATGGGCGACGGGAGGGGTCATCTGCTATCCTTTCAGACCCCTGAACACTTCTTATGCCCTGTGGATTTTTTTTCATTGACTTTTTATTGTTTTATGAAAATAAGACCCAAATTTTTAATTCAAATACAAATTAAAAAATATATATAAGGCCTAGACTATGAATTTTAATTTTATATAGATGTGTATTATATTAGAGTGCTTTTAAATTTAAAATTAGTAACATTAGCTATCTAGTTCTTTTTTAATTTACTCGCAAAGTTTTGACTTAAATTAAAACTGATTGTGTTGTGACACGATTCACAATTCTAGCGAATTCACAAGGTTATAAAAAGATTTCTATGGCATGTGGCACATCACTAGCAAGAGAATAAACTAGAGAATTTTTGAGGGAGTTGGAAGAATCTGGTCGCTTTTGGTTATTTTTTAACCGACTTCAAAAAGGAGGAGGTTATATGTTCGGCTGAATGTATGTTTTTTATTTTTATTTTTTATGTATGTTCACCGATTTCTCGGTCAATTATAGACTGATTTTGAAATTTTTTTTTTGATTGAAAGGTTATGCTTCCAAGTTGGTCCCATAGAAATATTGTTATGATCTGATCATGAACTTCGTAGATATGAAACAGAACTCCTCATGGGATCACAGCAGAACTGTCGTAACAAGTAAAATTGCTTTGTTTATACGTGTAGTCGATGACTGACTGAAAGAAGAGGGGTAATATATCGAACTGATCTGATGATGAAGCCTGAAGTTAGGCACCGGAACTCTGTAATAAATTAATTTAATCTAACCGTGTTTGGTATTATTAGAATTGTCATGAGATGCACTCTGGCTATAAGCCATTTAAGTATGGCTGAGGGGTACTTTTTAGTGGTGGTACCATAACTAAAAAGTGAAAAATAAAAAACTTTTTACAAAAAAATACAACCGACTTCAATGTAAAAAAACACTGAAAAGTGCAAAATAACTTTAATTTTGGAAGTCGGTGTTAAATAACGAAGAGACAAAACTATTATAGAAACACCGACTTCCGAAATTAAAGTTATTTTGCACTTTTCAGTGTTTTTTTACATTGAAGTCGGTTGTATTTTTTTGTAAAAAGTTTTTTATTTATAGCCATGTAAATAACTGTAACATGAACAGTTTTAATTTAAGTCAAAACTTTGCGAGTTAATTAAAAAATAACTAGATAGCTAATGTATCACTGAGGGCATCATGTCTGGAAAGCCATTAAACATTTCGGCAAAAGAGATTAATGATGTTATTAAATCTATGACTCAAGGAAAATCTCCCGGACATGATGGCATAAGCATTGAACACTTTCAGTGTGCGGGTCCGCACCTTCCTAGGGTCCTATCGATGCTGTACAACTTCTGCGTGAGGCATTCCTACACGCCTGTAGATCTGATGAGGACCATAGTTGTGCCTATAGTTAAAAGTAAAACTAAGGATGCGTCAGATAAGGATAACTACAGACCGATCTCTTTGGCCACTAGCAGCTAAGGTGCTTGACTGTGTGTTTGAGCGTAGGATAAGGGGACAGCTTAAGCCAAATGATGCACAGTTCGGTTTTAGAGCTGGGTTGTCCACCGAAACTGCTATTCTGGCGCCCAAGCACACAGTTAGGTACTACACTGACAGAAGTACTCCTGTGTATGCTGCCTTTCTGGATCTCTCCAAGGCTTTTGACCTGGTTAATTATAATATCTTGTGGTCAAAGCTGAGGGAGAATGCCATACCCCATGAGCTGATAAACCTCCTCGAGTACTGGTATAACCATCAAATTAACCAGGTCATATGGTCGGATTCTTTGTCTGATGAGTATAGGCTGGAGTGTGGCGTGAGGCAAGGTGGCTTGACCACCCCAGGGCTCTTCAGCCTGTACATCGATCAGTTGGTCGAGGAACTCGGCAGCACTGGTGTCGGATGCTCTATTGATGGTAAGATTATTAATAGTATCAGTTATGCTGATAACATGGTGCTGCTGAGTCCCTCGATTGATGCACTCAGGTCCACCTAGGTCGGTTCCTTCAGTTTACCTATATGGGGTAGCGCTTGAGAGGGTGTCTCAATTTAAATACCTTGGGCACGTTTTGAATGAGGATCTGAATGATGACGATGATTTGGAGAGAGAGAGAAGAGCGTTGTCGGTCCGATGTAATATGTTGGCCCGCAGGTTTGCTAGGTGTACTAAAGAAGTGAAAATTACACTGTTTAAGGCCTACTGCCAGACTTTTTACACCTGCAGTCTGTGGGTCACGTATACGCAGAGGGCCTACAACGCTCTTCGAGTTCAGTATAATAATGCTTTCCGGGTGTTGTTGGGGCTTCCGCGGTTCTGTAGCGCGTCAGGCATGTTTGCTGAGGCAGGCACGGATAGTTTTGAGGCTATCATGCGCAAAAGAACGGCATCCTTGATGCATAGGATACGTGGAGGCTCCAATAGCATCCTGAAGGTAATTGCTGAGAAACCAGACTGTCCTTTCCTGAGGCACTGGTCCCGCAGGCATGCCTGCGGGCCTGGTGCTGAGGGAAAATATATGAATTAGGAGGGGATGATTTTTTAATGTTATTGTATTTTGTTTTAATACATTTTGTTACTAACATAACTATGTTAGTAACAAAATGTATTAAAACAAAATTTTAAGTAAATGTTTAAGTATCTCTGTTACTAACGCATTATGGATTTTCTATATCTAAAAAAAAGTATATTATTATTATTATTATACCAATAGTTTATTCATTATTGTAACATATAAATTATATTTTTAAAAATTTCAATAAAAAAAAAATAAAAAAAACTTTTAAAAATATAAAAAACAGTGTCCCACCGGTATCGGGAACAGGGTCCAAGCTACCGGCGGTCAGGGCTCCAGAGAAAGGAACCTCCTGACAATACGAGCCGTGTCCAGGAGTACCGCTTTCTGGATCAAGCCCTTGATCCAGCTGCCTAACGCGAGCCTCCTAAGGTGTTGGTCGAGGCTCTTGGCTATTAAGCCATTGGCTGACACGACCATCGGTACAAAGATCGCCGAGTCTACATCCCACATGTCGACAACCTCGCGAGCCAAATCAATATACTTGATTTGTTTGTCTTTCTCGGCTTTCACGAGGTTCTCGTCATGCGGAACGGATATCCCCGGGGATCTCTTTCGCATCACCCATGGCCCCTGTAAAGGTTGTCTGCTGGGATGTTAAATAATAGATAGGAATGTTCACTAAAAACTGTATTGTTAGAAATGCTACAAATATCTATGTTGGTTGATGAAGCGAGGGAGCACGCGCGACGGCACTTAAGGCGATCTAAACACGTACTGATTTGCTTAATTAATAATTTTGATCGTTTGGCGTAGACGCGCAAAGTGATGATTTGGCTAAATGCAATTAAATGTTATGATGTGCGGTTCGCCGTACATGCTCCCGGGCGAAAATGTTACAAAAACTTATATTACTAAGATTAATAAAAATTAAACTATATTATCCCCAATGTAAAAGTTACGTCTTTGTGGTCTAGGGGACGTAGCTTGGTCAAGTGCCGTGTTTACACTAGCATTACTAGCTATCACTTTCACTTCACTGGGCTGACGGTCAGCCACTATGCTCTGCTTTCGCGGAAGTTTCACTTGATTCACTTCACTAGAACATAAATTAATGTTTCGCGAAAATGTCACTGTTGGTTCCGACTGCAAGAGGCTCCTGGTAGACGCCTTCCTCCTGCACCACAGGAACACCGCTGCTACTACAATGGCCGTGCCCAACAATCCGTAGGAAATGACATATAGGTGAATGTCATTTGTTGATAGTGTTTGGTGATTTCGATCGATCTCGTTTGCATTGTTAGCCGTAGCCGTTTTCAGTTGTTTGATCTGTTTGTCGAGGTTTTCTAAGGTTTGGTTTAGCGGATCTACGGAGTCCGTGTAATTTGATAAGGAACTGTTTACTAAATGATGGAATTCTGTTATCTGTGGAGTTTCTATTTCCGGGCCAGTTTTTATGCTGTTTCCTGAATGGGAACGAGAGTACAGTGCAAAGTCTTTGCCTTTGATTATGCACTTAGGCTTCAAACTGATTATACCAGCTCCACTGATTTGCCTGTAGGTAACTTAATCTTGACAGATGATCCTGATCGGATAAGTATTGCAGCAAAAATATAAATACTTAGATGGGTCGTTCAGCTCAATCCACATATCGCTGCACGGAGATTTGCTGACTGCGCATTGTTTAATGTTGTGATTAATCTGGCAGAACTTCTCGTCAATGGGAAGATAGTTGACTGGCTTGTCGATTGAACACAAGTATGAATTTTCATTATGTTGGCATAGCTGAAGTTCCGTAAATGACATTGTTACATAAGCATCCTTTTTCAAGTTTATTGCTACGTACTCTGTGATAGGAAGTACGTTGAGCATGTTAGTACCGATTTGATGAGGAATAGAGAGGATCTTATAACTATCTCTGCTAGACAATGGAAATGTTATTTCGAATATGACGTAATCTGACATTACTCTTGCTTTTACTCTCAGCATGCTATAGACTGATCTAAGGTCTGACTGTATGTTGTCCATTGGTAAGGTCACGTCTTTGGTCAGCTGACCAGACATGAACTGTAGCTCATTCCTTAATTGATTAGGGGTTAATAAATGAGTGTTGAATTTGCCATGATAAACGTCTGTTATGGTATCTAGTAAAGTATCTTGGATTGTTTTCAGATTGTGAAGTAAATTAACTGCTGTTAGTGCTGACAAAGTGAAATCCTGACTGTCACTCAACTTGTCCATGTTTTCTTTAATTACGTTAGTTGCTCGATCGAGCTCGTTTAAATGCTTGTTAATTGAGCTTAGGCTTCGACCCTGCTGGGCCCCTACGGTTGCTGAAATCTCCTTGAGGCGCGCGTGGAACACTACGCGCCATCGACGACTTGGGCTCGGTTCGGACGGTGACCGGACTATCGGACGGCGAGCCACCCATTGCTCACCGTCCGCAAACCCGCGCCTACGGTGGCCGGAAATCGGGATCGGAATCCCGGCGTCGGTTGGGGCGTGAGGACCGTTGCCTCACGCGATCGGCCGCCTCCTTTGCTAGTATTACTGCTTCGCAGAAGGAGGCAACTGCCTGCCACTCCTCCTCGCTCCGGACCATGGCCTGTACCAAGGCCCGGCGCGAGAGATCGCTGCCACTGATCGCCCCCACGAGGACACGGCGGTGCTCTGCCCAAGCGGGGCACACCTCTACCGTATGCTCCACCGTGGCCTCCGGGCGGTCCACACAATGTTGGCACCCGGGCGTCTCTTCTACACGAGTCCGGTGCAGGAACCTTCCGAACTTACCATGTCCGGTGAGGACCTGCGTCATGCGGTAGGTAAGGACGCCGTGAGGTCTTTCCAGCCACTCCTCAAAGAGGGGACTTATCGCCATAATTATGGCGTGCCCAAAGATTCAGAGTCTACGCCTTACATATTTTTTTAAATTTGTATTTGAATGAAAAATTTAGGTCTTATTTTCATAAACTAATAAAATGGCGATGAAAAAAAATCCACAGGGCATGAGTCGTGTTTAGGGGTCTGAAAGGATAGCAGATGACCCCTCCCGTCGACCATTTCAATTTGGCACACGATGCCAAATTGAAATGGTCGACGGCACCAAACATGCACCAAACACCCTATATACTTGTCTAGATGCCACATTAACCGTACTAAACGGCCCAAATAAAGTCTACTAAAATTGGTAGACTCACTTCTCCCTTACGTCAGTCAGCACAGCAGTGTCATTTGAAACCACTAAGTATAATGTGCTCACGAAAAATAATTAATTATGCCGGTTTGTGCTGACAGTCTGCGCCGTAATTATGTGGGAAAACAATATAATAACACTAAGATCACTTTTCATCGGTAAGTTTTGTTATTTAACCACTATTAATATAGAAAACACGATTTTTTAATTCGTTTTTTTGTATGTCATTCCGATTAGCCAGTGTTGTCAGTTTATTATTAGGGAGGTTTGGCGAAACTATGGGAGACAAAATACAAATATCATTACATCATCTTTCAATCAGGAGAACATTATTATTTCAAAAATTACATTACCTATTTATTTGATCAGTAAATGATAACTTAGGTAAAAAAAAATTAAACCCATGACGTCATGCACTAAATATTTTTTTTTTAGTTTTTTCTAATATTTTGGGTTTCAGATTTTTCCTGAATTGGGCCTGTTTGGTGTAGCCGTGAGGCACACATTTCTACTATATCCGGTTTTATGTAATTACATGTAACTGGAGTATTGTGTGTCTTTAAGGACGCTTTTACGCTTTTTGACAAATATCTCGGTTTTTCGGGTACCATTTTGATGCACTAGGAACCATAACTATGAGGATGTCATGGTATCAAATAAAAGACAAAAGGTATATTCCTCTCCAGGATGGCGTAAAAATATATTATGGTTTCATATAATATTTTCAAATATATACGATTTTACCAACGCATTAATCGTAGAAAATTACAAAACCACGGGGTCTGAATGGCACACGTAAGCTAAATCCAGTGTACATTTTTAGCTTAAAAATCATAAAATAATACAGCTTATATAGTCTTCTATCCATGTAGCTAATTATTTTGAACCTACATAAATAACTTCTTTAGGATTTATGACCAAAATAAAACCACAAACAATTTTTCTTCATACATTTTTCATCGAACGCACGATATCTCGCGTCATTCCGCGCCGCGCTCAGAAGCGCTTATGAAAGGACGTTCCGTACCGCTTTCTTAGAAAAAATAAATACGCCGAAGTGTATAGTAAAGTGAGTGCCGACTTGTATACTGCGACTGCAAAGACGTGCTACTTTCTCGGACTGAAATAAAAGTAAGTACAAAAAAAAAGTAAAAAACTAAAACCCGACTACGACAAAAAAAAGACGCTGAAAAAGTATGAAACAAGATTTTCAAGATGCTGAAATAAACAAAGCAACTGGAAAAACAAGAATAGAACAAAAAGAAAAGCCGTAGTCACACGCTATTAAAGTGTTTCGATTATTACCTACCTATAACGTAACGATATGATTAGGAGCTATGAGGGAACAGATGAACATACTCACATACATACATAGCCTGTCAAAATCATAACCCTCCGTAGTCGGGTAAAAATACCATACTTATTTTTAGAATTGGATGGAGGATGATTCAAGATGGTGGATGTAATTTTTTTTAACCGACTTCTAAAAAAAGGAAGAGGTTCTCAATTCGGTTGTATTGTTTTATTTATTTTTTATGTTTGATACCTCAGAACTCCGTCGTTTATGGACCGATTTGCATTTTTTTTCCCTCTTAAAGGATATGCTTCCAGCTTGGTCCCATTTTTCAAAATCTAGTTCTGATGATGGTATCCATGAGGAATTGAGTGAACTCCTCAAATATTATAGGCAACTATATGATGATTTTGGTATTTTCATCGAGAACTTGAGTATTTACAGTAAATTTTTAAAAGTTCTGAATGTGACCTGATGATGATGATGGAGCCGGAAGATTAGGCACCGGAACTTCGTAATTAATCCATGTATCCTAGCCGTGTTTGGGCTTATAAGAATTATCATGAGATGCACTTTGGCTATAAGGTACTATCGAACTGATCTGATGATGGAGCCGGAAGGTGGAAGGGAGATACGGGAACTTCATAATAAAACAATGTATCCTAGCAGTGTTTGGGTTATTTGAAATTGTCATGAGAAATGGCATAAGTATCTGGTTATAAGTGTATCGCAACTAAGAAGTGTGAAATAATAAACTTATAACAAAAAAAAAAACCAACTTCACTAAACAAACACTAAAAGGATCAAAATAACTTTAATTTCGGAAATCAATGTTGAATAAGAAACAAACATTACCGAGAAGAAACACCGACTTCCGAAATTAAAGTTATTTTAATCCTTTGTGTTTTTTTTTTAGTGAAGTCGATTATTTTATTGTTATAAAAAGTTTTTTTTTTTTCGTTTTGGTTGTCAATTGTGGCGGTGTTAGGGGTGGTTATGACGTAAATATTATTTATTTTTAGTATCCCGTCGTAGATGGAGTTTTTTTTAGGTCGGAAAATCATCTAATGACAAATCTCGCTCTTGGGCGGATCGGGAGACAGTGTCAGTGTCAGTGTGACTGACTAAAAACCCACTCCTGTTCCTTCGTTGCCTTCGTCCCAGGACCCGGGTTTCGTTTTTACCCTACCAATGGCCCCAGTAGGCTTCGACCCTGCTGGGCCCCTACGATTTGCTGACATCTCCCTGAGACGCGCGTGGAACAATACGCGCCATCGACTTGGGCTCGGTCCGGACGGTTACCGGACGGTCGAACGGCGGGCTACCCATTGCTCGCCGTCCGCAAGCCCGCGCCTACGATGGCCAGAAATCGGGATCGGAATCCCGGCGGCGGTTGGGGCGTGAGGACCGTTGCCTTACGCGATCGGCCGCGTCCTTTGCTAGCATTACTGCTTCGTAGAAGGAGGCGACCGCCTCCACGAGGACACGGCGTTGCTCTGCCCAAGTGGGGCACACCTCCACCGTGTGCTCCACCGTGTCCTCCGGGCGGTCCACACAGTGGCGACATCCGAGCGTCGGTTCCGCACGAAACCTGTGCAGGAACTTTCCGAACTTACCGTGTTCGGTGAGAACCTGCGTCATGCGGAAGGTGAGGACGCCGTGAGGTCTTTCCAACCAAGCCTCAAAGAGGGGACTTACCGCCATAATTGTGGCGTGCCAGTCGTAGATGGAGTAGTGGTTATTCTATAGGCTATCGAGTATAACGGTGTGAAATGTCGTTAAATAGGTTTTTCAAAAATATTGTGAGTTCATGAAAACCATTTATTATTTTAGGGATCCGATTGCGAATTATAAAGATAGTTATTATAGTATTTTTATTTATTATGTTTTATTATGGGTTAATAAATACAAATTACGCAATTTATATTTTTATTACAGATGCCAAGAATTCATAAATTCGGATATAGATCAAAAAAACCTGCAAATGCAGCAGCAGCAAAGAAAATAAATAAAACAATGTAAGTATTTTCATTCAAAATCACAATTATTAGTTAATTAGTTCTTGGAATTATAGGATTTTTTTTTTAACAGGCAGAGCAGTTTAGGTGATTCCACAAGTACCGATGAGCAGTTTCATATTTCAGTTGTAAATTTTTTATGTCTGTTAGTGCTTTAATTTTTTTTTTTACACAACAATACTTTTTATTTTATTTAATTTTAGGAACAGGAATGTGCAGTAAAAAAAAATAAGCCCAAAGGAAGAAGAATCATTGATATTGATTATTTTTTTGAGCAGCTAATTTATATAGGTAATCACAGTTCTCTTTTTGATTGCGGCGTGAAACATCTCAGCATGGTTAAAGAAAAAAGAGCTGGCCTTCATTCTACATTTGATGTAGTTTGTGAAATGTGTAATGAGAAGTTTCAGATTGAAACAGTGCGCAAAGTTGACAATAAAATGAACATCAACCAGGAAGTTGTAGCAGGAATTATGTCATCTGGTGCTGGATACTCCCAGCTTAATACTGTTCTTGCCCATGTTGACATCCCATCGATATCTGTACGGTTGTATGAAAATACACAAAATCAGATTTACCAATGGTGGGAACAAACGGCGGATCATTGCATGGCTGAGGCAGGGAAACAAGAAGTCGAACATGCAAAACAAATTAGAAATTTGTCATCTCAGGGAACCCCAATGATAGCCGTAATTGCGGATGCATGTTGGAGTAAACGATCATACGGCTCAAACTACGCTGCTTCTTCTGGCACTGCAGCAATTGTTGGCCAGCACAGCAAAAAAGTGTTATACTGTGGCGCAAAAAATAAATATTGTATGACATGTACCCGAGCAGCAAACAAAAATCTTGAACCGCCAGGGCATGTATGCTTTAAAAACTTTAGTGGCCCTTCAACAGCCACGGAAGCAGCCATTATTACAGAAGGTTTTAAATGCTCCTTATCTGACCATGGGCTTATATATTACCATTTAATTGCTGATGGAGACGCCAGTACTTATGCTTGTATAAGAAATGCTCGACCTTATGAAAACGTAACTGTTGGTAAAGTAGAATGCAAAAATCATCTTTTGAGAAATTATTGCAAAGCCCTCCTAACACTATCATCAAACACCTCCTATCACATCAGAGCAAGAAAATTATTAAAAGAAAAATATTTACGGTTACGTTGGGGAGTCGACGCTTCTATAAAATACTGGAATGCTCAAGATATTTCATTCGAAGAAAAAGTTAAAAATATTAAATTTGATATACAAAATGGACCCTACCATGTGTTTGGTGACCACAGCCACTGTCCACCATATTTTTGCAAAAAAGGTAACACCGAAACCTTTGTTCCAGAATTAATAGCGTTCGGAATTTTCCAAAAACTTACTGATTTAGCCCATAAACTTTCGGTACACGTATATAGTTTTGCGTACAATGTCTCAAATAATTTAGCTGAAAGTTTGAATGCACGAGTTGCTAAACTGGTATTCAAACATGTAACCAAGAAAGATGCTTACTATGGCGAAGTTTGCCAGAAACCTGACATGGACATAGATGAGTACAACAAAGCTAAAGAAGATTTTCTTAAATCCTTAGAAATCTCATCTGACAAGAAAAAAAATATTGAAAGGAGCACAATACTGCAAAGTGCTAGCCCGCTCCTAGTTAGAGACCAGAAGAAAACTCTTAACCTCTTCCTGGTTTGCCAGAGTTTTTAAGCGGCGTGCAAACACTAATTGTGCTTCCCTTGTTCGACAAATATTATATGGCAAGGACTTGAGCAATGTACCTTCTATAAAACACGGCAAGAGTAACGAGCATAATGCGCTCCAAGACCTAAAAGCCGTGTTAAATATGGACATCGAAGAATGTGGGTTGTATATAGTCAGCGAATATTTATTTCTAGGTGCTACCCCAGACGGAAAATATAAGCATGGTATTGTAGAAGTGAAGCGCCCGGTATCTTGCTATAATATAGAGCCCGAAGAAGCTGTCAAACAAAAAAAAAAATTGACTTTTGGAGGTACACATCTGGCGCTTTTATACTTAACAAAAAAAGCAAATGGTACTACCAAGTTCAGGGCCAGTTACGAGTAACTGGTCGAAACATATGTCTATTTGCCGTATGGACTGGTGATGGCAAAATTAAATACGAGTTTGTCAAAACACACGACCAGTTTTGGAAGGAAAACATGGAAGGACGTTTAGTTAAATTCTACTATGACTGTTTACTTCCAGAACTAGTTGATCCTCGATATGTCAGATCTATGAATCTTAGAGAGCTTAGGAGCAGTGGTGGCCGAGTGGTAACGGCCCCGACTTATGAATTGTAGGTCGCGGGTTCAGAGAGCTTAGGAGCAGTGGTGGCCGAGTGGTAACGGCCCCGACTTATGAATTGTAGGTCGCGGGTTCAAACCCAGCCAGGCGCATTACTTTGTGTAATTTATTTCATCACCACTGCTCTCAAAACGGTGAAGGAAAACATCGTGAGGAAACCGGCATGTCCTAGAAACAAAAATTCGAAGACATGTGACATCCACCAACCCGCACTGGGCCCGCGTGGTGGATTACGGCCCATTCCCTCTCCTAGAGAGAGGAGGCCTGAGTCCCAGCAGTGGGAACATTAAAAGGCTGAATATGCTATGCTATGCTATGAATCTAAGAGACCACAGCTCCCACTCAAGAAGTATATTGACGGAAAAAAATAATGTGTAAAATTGTATCTTTATTCTTTTTCTGTTTTATTTTTTTATTTTATTATACTTTATATTGCTTATAAATGTTTTTGTTTTCATCAAAAACACCATATCAAAATCACAATCCTATAGTAATCCAATCGGGCGTTGAATTTTGTCTTTTGAATTGAATTGAATTGAATTTTGTAATATAGTGGTTATAATAACACATATGACATCGTAGTGCAATTCGAGTATAGTACAAAATAAAATAATATCTTCGAGTACCAAGATAAATTAGGACACTTTTGCATTTAAAAATCAATATTTTTCTGTTACAATTTTGAAATACAAGGAATTAAAGTTGCCACAATTTAATGGTATCAAATTAACGATGATTTATTCATCTCCCCGTTACATGTATTAAAATTATTTAGTCCCTTACAATCTTTTCACACAAATACAATACAGAAATTGTCTACAAATGGAGTCTGAATAGTACACATAACAGCTAAAACCACTGTATATTTTACCTTATAATTATAAAAAATCATGGCTTATGTATTCATGTTTTTAAGTGTATTTTTAACGATTAGATCGAATTTAATTGGAAATACCTACTTGCTTCACACATCATACGAGTATTTATTGAGTTTGAAGATTTAATTCATGTCGAAGAGGGGTTGTACGTAATTGTAAATAATTGTCGGATAAAATTAATATCAGATGCCCATTTGATTTTGTAATATCCTTATGTATGTATATCATTATGTAATATTTGTAACATAAAAAATACAATATTTTCAAAGTAATATAGGTAATAAGCCTGGAAAATAATATTAGGTTTACAAAGAAATTGGTCGTAATTTCCCGTAACGATATGGCAACTACTTATTTTAAGTAGGCACCAATATATTGCACTATAATCACTGATACTAAAAAGACAAACTTGACTCAATCAATACTAGGAAAAATAAAATAATACATTAAGTATCAAGATATGTTCAGTCAACGTATAAAATTGAGCGAACAATGGGCTCTATGTGTGCGTGCGCGTAATGTCGATGTGTTGCGGCTATGATACCTAAATTTGAGCGCGTGGAAAAAGTAATAAGCGTCCTTAAGTCTGTGCTAAATAAATGAATTTTCTTTCTTTCTTTAATCTACAAAATAATTATTTCAATCAACCTATTTTGTTAAACTTTCGTCATAATAAATAATGGAGAAAAGGAAAGTTAATAATTATAGCAGGCATTCCTCAACACGCACACCTTGACAGTTTGACGACAATAAGTAGGTACACGTGCGGTACTCACACATGTCACGCAATTGGAGACAGTTTTAGCGCGTCGTATGTTTGCATTGCTCTATCTAGACAAGTATATAATCAAAGCATTTACCAGACCCGATAAATAATTAAAAATTTTCCGTATGTTTTTTGATTCCAAATGCCGCTAAATTTCATATATTTTTGCATTCAGTTCCATTTTACAAAGTGTACATGTCGTGTCCAGATCTTAAAAATTGATCAATTCATGAAATACCCAAGTCAAAATGGCCAGATCGTTATAAACCAGGGACTTGAAAACGAAATAAACGTTCTGTTATAGTAAATGTTATCTGATAATGTTCTAAAGTTTGTAACGATACTAAAGCCAAATAACGTTAAATAAAATAACGTTATACGCTTTTCAATAACGTTTTAAAAATAACGTTATCGAATATAATTTTTGTAGAACAATATTTTAAGTTACGTTATGGGATCAGTAACGTTATACTTGTATCCTCATACAATAACGTTACAGTTGATACGTAACAGATTAATTTGTAACGTTATTTGCCTCCTTATACACTGCCGCCACTCGCCGTTTTCAAGCAAAGTAAATAAATAAACACGGCAAAATACGTTTTACGTACGTTGCCGCTGTGTGGCCGCAGCGCGCAAGACTATAAAGCTGGAAACGTTGCGTATCGAAATGAATTAAGTTATTATTTCGTTATAAAAATAACAATAATATTTCGTTTTACCAATAACTATATAAATGAATATTGTTATTAAATAATTTTAGATTTTGTTCCGTTTCTTAGCATCGTTATAGTCGAAGAAAGAATTTTATTACGATCCTGGTGGAACCGTACAAAATATCGTTACCAGAATAATGCGTACCGTTATTTTGAGTAACGTCAAGTCCCTGTTAAAGTTAAAGTTTGATGATTTTTCAAATTTTCAATCCTCGTTTGGCCTATTTTCTTTAGACATTTTATTATTATAGAAATCCTACATCAATGATATGGTCAAACGAGGATTGACATATCATCAAATTATTTATTATTATTATTTATTTCTTTATTGCACACCTTTACTTAAAACAAACGTAACGTTTAAACGATCAGCGGGGAAATCAGAAATCAGAAACGTTTATTACAAATAGACCAATTACAGGCACTTTTGAATTGTCAAAATGTCGGTCAGTCAAAAAAAAAAATACAAGTGAAGCTAAATTGCACGTTCCAAAGCGTAGATCTCTATGGAGAAGAACGTGCAAGAAACTCCATGGACACTCTTTTAAATCATAATTATTATGAGTTACATAAATCTTGGTTACATATTTCTTGTCGCTTCTAATATGTGAGCACAATGTAGATTTTTTTTTTTATTTTTTTTATTATTGATAGGCTCGCGTTTGACCACCATCTCACCTGATGGTAAGCGATGATGTGGCCGACGATGGAGCACGCTTGCCTAGAAATAACCTATTCACTCTTGACTTAAAGACCCCTAGATTGTAGCTATCAGGGAACACAGACTCCGGCAGGGAATTCCACTCCTTAGCTGTACGCATTATGAATGTGTTCCCAAAACGCTTTGTACGTATGGGTGGGATGTCCACCATGTACCGATGGCGCAACGCCGTACGTCTAGTGGTCCGATGATGGAACGGACTTGGTGGAATTAAATTGTGCAATTCCAACGCATACTTCCCGAAGTGTAATCGATAGAAAACCGACAGGCCAGCAACTCGGCGTCGATGTTCAAGGCTTTGGAGTTTTGATTCGACAAGTGCATCATCACCGATGATTCTCTTGGCTCGCTTCTCAATCGACTCCAGAGCATCAAGCTGGTATTTGGCAGACCCATCCCAAAGATGAGAGCTGTATTCCATACACGATCGAACTTGCGCTTGATAAAGTTTGAGCAGCTGTTCCGGCGTGAAGTACTGTCTCACCTTGGCCAAGATCCCCAATTTTTTGGCAGCCTGTTGAGCTTTAGCCTCGATGAAAGAGCCGAAATTGAGGGTAGATGACAACGTTACCCCAAGAAGCTCAAGGTCACTGGTTATCGGCACGGTTACACCCCGGAATGATGGAGCCGGGTGGAATTGGCTCCGTTTGGCGGAAAAAAGACACGCCTGGGTTTTAGCAGCATTGAATTTGACCAGATTGGCATCGCCCCAGTCGGATACTGCCTTCAAGGAAAAGTTCAAGCGTTCAACCATAGCCTCTCGGAAAGACTGGATCTGTGACCCACTAGCACGTGCATCGGACACGTATCTCTCAGCAACAGTGCTATCGTCTGCATACCCAAAGGTACCGGGTTTAAGAAGGTCGTTTATGTGCAGCAAGAACAGTGTTGCCGAGAGTACCGACCCCTGAGGGACCCCGGCATTAATTTCCATTTGACCGGACGAGCAGCCATCAATAACCACTCTGATGGATCGCCCCCTCAAGAAGTCTGCGATCCAGTCACACAGACCAGTGGGCAAACCGAAGGAAGGAAGCTTAGCAATAAGGCTATCATGCCAGACCCTGTCAAAGGCCTTCGAGATATCAAGGGAGACTGCAAGTGCTTCCCCAGTTGACCGATTTCGGCGAAAGCCGTATTGACGATCACTGAGGATGTCATTAGCTTCTAGGTATGCCAGGAGCTTATTATTGATCACTCGTTCCATAGTCTTGCAGAGAATGGACGTTACCGAGATAGGTCTGTAATTAGCAGGGTCAGCCCGACTACCCTTCTTGGGCACGGGTTGCACGTTAGCTTGCTTCCAAGCCATCGGTACTTTTCCAGCCTCAAACGAAAGTCGAAATAAGCGTGTCAGGAACAGAGACAGTTCAGGCGCACAAGTTTTTAAAACAATTGCCGGTATCCCGTCGGGACCACTGGCTTTGTTCACGTCAAGGTTACGTAGCACCCTACGGACGTCCTTCTGATGGATGCGTATGTCTGCCATAGTCGTCTCGCATCGCTCAGGAAAGGCAGGGGGCCGCGCGTTACCGGAATCAAGACGTGAAGATTCCGCAAAAAGAGAGGCAAATAGATTTGCTTTCTCCTCAGCGGTGTGGGCCAGCGACCCATCGGGTTTCAGCAGTGGTGGTAGTGAGGGACGGCAGAAGTTCGATTCAACAGATTTAGCCAGGGACCAAAACGCTTTACTACCTGCTGGGTATGAAGCAAGTTTGTTCCCAATTCGGCTAATGTGGTCAAACCGAGACCTCCGCATCACCTTCTTGCAGGATTTGGCAGCCCTATTATAGGCTCTCTTTTTTTGAGTCACGTCACTTGCTTTGCGCCTACGAGCGTCGACCCATTCTTGGTATGCCGTATGTTTTAGCGCTTCAGCGCGATTACATTCGGCGCCAAACCAAGATCGAACCTTGTCAGACATTGTTACATCAGAGAATGGAACGTAATATTCCATCCCCCGACGCAACACATCCGACACTGCGTCCGCGCACAACGACGGATCAGCGGAAGAGAAGCAAGTAGGCTGCCAAGGATAGCATGCGAAGAAAGAACGCATACCATCCCAATCTGCTGACTTGTATCGCCAAACCCGCCGGGTGCCTCTTGGGCTGGGATCGGGCGGGGAATAGACGGATACAGATTTCACCAGACAATGGTCGGAACTACCTATTGGTGAAGATATCGACACTGAGTACCGGTCCGGATCTGTAGTCAACAGAAGGTCCAAGCAATTGGCCATGTGTGACTCAACATCCGGCACCCTTGTAGCCCCCTGGACCAGCTGGGTGAGATTTAACGCTAGCGCTAGCTTCCGCGTCTCTCGCCCAGCATGGTCTGTGCACTGGTATGGGAAGAGCCACTCCTGATGGTGGGCATTGAAATCCCCCAGTATCACCAATTGGGCAGAAGGGTACCGCTGCTGAGCCACATCCGCCGCCTCACTAAGGTGCTGTGTGAGCCTGGTTGTCTCCTGATCACCACTGTGCGAACGGTAGACACAAGCATAGACAATTTGATCTATGCCAGTGTCCACCAAAGCCCAAAGCGTGGAGTACCTGGAGTCCTCAAGATTGCGGAGACGCCGATAGCAGATGTCGTCCCGGGCATACATACATACACCCGCGCGTGGTTTAAAATGGTGCTCCAGGGTAAACCCTGGGTAAGATAAGTACGACACATCTGACGGACTACTGATCTGCGTCTCCGAAAGAAAAAAAAGAGCAGGTTTCTCAGTCTCCAGATGGTGGTGGACTGCGACGAGATTTGAGTGCAGTCCTCGGATATTACTGAGGTGCACTTTAAGAGAGAGGGAGTGCTGCCGCTGTTTAACATTTCTCTTTTTATTATTTGCCATTTTGTGTAGTAAGAGTGAATGAAGGAGAGGAGAAGGAAGTGAGATGGGGTTTCACGCTGCTATCCTTCAGGCAAGCACTGATAGGACGGCATCATTGGGGTACTAGTCCGGAGACTGCGGGGACGCCCGAGCCCCCCCGGGAGTGTCCATCGGGCCCTCTCCTCTGGTCGCCAACCAGCACGATGGCGCATCCCGGGATTTTTCGACAGTTGGCGGGGCAGCCTTTCATGTGTGGCTGGTACATTACTTGGGCCCCCAACTACCTGCGGTCGGCCAGCGGCGCACCGTGCCTCGGATCCCGCTACCCTCCGCGACTAGTCTCCCGATACCTCCACACCAGTGTGGGCCAGGTCGGTCTGCCTGCAATGGAACCACCACTTCGACCCAACTCCTCTAATATAGATAGATAAGTAATAATAATAAAAAAAAACAAAAAAAAAATAATTAAAAAAAAAAATAGAAATTGAATTAAGTCACTGGCAGCACCAGTCTCAACTGACGGCACCCGTTCACGAGCATGACGCGTGCATCAGCCCCACTCAGTTTAACCATTTTGAAGGGAACCGAATGACCCAATAACACGTCCCACCATCAGCGAGACATTTGAGTGAGCATGACAAACTCTCAACTGCCATGCTCGTAATGACAAACAAGTTGTAACCTAATAAAAATGCTCCATGGTACTTCACATTCACAAAACTTGAAAAACAAAGTGCTTCTACATTATACAATGCTATTGTTTCCAAATACAAAAGATAATAAATTATCATAAGCTCTATTGAAATAAACAAATAAAATAAAACAGTGAATCCAAAAACTACCATCATCATCATCAACTATCTTCCTCCGGGAACACCCAAATACTCCGAAATATTTTATTCCGAATTTCGATATTCCGATTTTCAAAAGTCCGAATTTCATAATACCTAAAAATTATAATGTCTATTATTAAAAATCACGAAATTTATTTTACCGAAAGTCGTAAGTGCGATTTGTTAGTTTTCCGATTTTCATACGTTCGAAGAATCAAATGCTCGAAGGTTTCTCGGTCCGAAAAACGATATTCCGATTTTCAATACTTCGAATAAACTAAAAGTCAACATGTTGTGCTACAAAATTTAGTGTTAGAAACGAATCGCTGCAAAACCGACTTCACGCAGTCTTGTTTGCCCTACCCCTAGAGTGTAATTTAAACCCGTGTAGGCGCGGAGGGGTAAGGCGGCCCGCGAGCTGAGGAGCAGGTGGTTTGAAGGCCCGCCGCCGCGGCTGAGGCTGGCCGGCAAAGCCGGCCAGCAAGCCGAAGCTGCGGTGGTGAGCGTTAAAACCATCTGCAACGATAAGCTCGCGTGGGGCCGCCCAAACCCCGCAGCGCCGGAGCCGTGTCAGAAACAATGCTTGCTGCATTTTGCATGCCTGCTTGCATGCTGCATGCCTGCTTTCATGCTGCATGCCTGCTTGCATGTTGCATGCTTGCTTGCATGTTGCATGCTTGCTTGCATGTTGCATGCCTGCTTGCATGTCGCATGCTTGTTTGCATGCTGCATGTCTGCTTGCACGCTGCATGCCTGCTTCCATGCTGCAATAAATCCCCTGCATGCTGGAAAACGCATCTGTCATTAGTTTTTTAATTCTACCCTCTCATACTACGACCTCTGACGAGCATTTACGTGTTTATTTGTCTAGCTATACAGTTTTACGAGGCGTTTTTATTTCGGAATTTTATTGATGTTTCGAATTATCATTAAGTCGGACTTTTCGTTTTTCGATCTATTGAAACTCGGTATTTTGAGAATAGTAATTATAAAAGTTAGGAAAATTGAAATTTAGGAATTATAAAAATAGGAGTAATGATAAGTCGGAGTTGTTATATTCGGAATTTTGAACCATTCGGAATTATGAAAATCGGTATTTTGAAATTCGTATTTGTGACTGTCGGAATAAAGTTTTTCGTATTTATGTAGTGTACCCATCTTCCTCCACAACAGTACTTATGAAGAATTTGCGAGAGCATGCTTGCATTGATTGTTGCAGCTTGCTCATTTTGGGCGTAAAAATTACTTGTTCATTTACCTAGGATTTTTTGGTGTGTATTTAACTGACGTCCCCGTTGAATGAATTTCGGCGAAATCTTGAGTGCGTGTATCCCCGCCCAATCAAACTCGCATATTGATGGCCAAACCGAGAGGTCACTGTCACCGATTGCCTCTATGAGGACACGGCGGTTCACCCAAATGTGATAGACCTCCACCGCATGTTACACCGGGTCCTCCGGGCGATTCGCAAAATGGTAATATCAGGATACTTCCAACCGAATCCGAAACAGAAACCGCTCGAAACACCCTCAACAGTCCTGAGCTTGTGTATCCATAAAACAATGAAATTACTTACGGTAAACAAATGTAGCAGCCGATTAGTGTTATCCCTAAGACTGGCCTCCCTCAGAGGGTTGTTCCAGTGTTGGTCACCACTCACTGCAAGGAGGTAACGTCCAGATGTCGACGCAAGGCTGCCAGGAATCTGAGATACATCAGTGATCAGGAACGTAAACCACTTTCGACCCCGTTTTATATGGAGCAGAAACTGCAAACAATAAATCACGCCATTATTAGGCCGCAAGGTGCCATCCCGGAGGACATAGTGGAGCATGCAGAGGTGTGTCCCGCAAGGGCGGATCACCGCCGTGTCCTCGTGGAGGCAATCGGCGTCAGTCACCTCTCGCGCCGGGGCCTGGTTTGGGCTATAGTCCAGAGCGAGGAGGAATGGTAGGCGGTCGCCTCCTTCTGCAAAGCCGCAATGCTAGCGAAGGAGGAGGCCGCACGCGTGAGGGAACAAACGTCCTGACGCCGAGCCGAGATTCCGACCCCGACGACCAGCCACGGTAGACGCAGGCTTGCAGACATCGAACAATGGGTAACTAGCCCTCCGGCCGTCCGGTAATTAACCGAACCGAGCCCAGTCGTCAACAGCACGTAGTGATCCACGCGCTCCTCAAAGAGATGTTTCAAAGCGCAACTGAAGGACACAAGTGTGGTTTTAGTCAGTAAAAGTTTGACACGCCCTCTCGCTCCAACCAGAGAAGTCATTGGATGATTTCCACTCTTAAAAAATAAAATAAAAAAGTACCATCATTATCATTATCATTATCATTATCATGGACATAGGCCTCTCCAAGTGTCGCCATAATGACTGGTCCTGTGTGTCTCGCATCCATCGGATTCCCGCGACCCTCACCAGGTCATCGGTCTACCTGGGGGCCTTCCAACACAAGGTGCCATGCAACCCCTTCCGAAAATTTGGCCGTGTTATTTTAAAATCAATAATTAAATACATATACTTGTTTACTTTTATCGCCTTTTTTGGTTCGTATCCCTTGAATAATCATGGTCAATTATCTTGTTACAATCATGGAAAAAAAAAGCAGTAGGATTGTTAAAAATGCCTCCGTCTAACACCAGTTTACGAGAGTGCGCAAATTAAGCTGTTGATCCCCGCACGAACGCCGGCGGTCGTGCGCTATTGTCTTACTATTGTGTCTCTAATTACGCTACTCAAGAAGTTAATATATGTTTTTAAAAATTTACGTAACATAGCCGACTACAAATTAATTAAACAGGTCTATTTAGCTTTGTGTCAATCCATTCTTACATATTGCATAACTTCTTGGGGTGGTGCGGCCAAAACAATTTTACTGCCGTTAGAGCGTGCTCAAAGAGCAATTCTCAAGGTTGCTACCTTTCGCCCTTTTAGATTTTCTACGCACCAGCTCTACATAGCATGCAATGTGCTAACAGTTCGGCAATTATTTATTTTAAACATAGTACTACACCAGCATGCGGCACTTCCTTTTGACCCTATACCTTCTGACAAGAGAAGGAAGGACTTGGTTTGCATTAACCCATTTATAACGACCGATCGTTATAAAGATCAAAAAAAATACTGTGGAATACCCTCAATTTAAAAATAATAACGTGCGGATAACTTTTGCTTATTGTATACCAATCGTCGCAGTGATCGCTTGACAGTGTTTTAGTGCATAGAAAATTATCATAAGATCATGATTTTGAAGTGATTTTGTATTTTAGTGCGTATTAGCGTAATCAACTTTCACTATGTCTTCAAAACGATAAGTGTTTACAAATTTACTTGTGATTGAAATTTATTTTATGCACGTTTTTTATAAATTTATAACCTGTCTAACAAAACTGTGAATTAAAATTTGATCTTGTCACATCTTTTATAAAAAACAAATGGTATTATATTTGATGATCGTTTTAACGATCGGTCGTAATTTGGGGATGTATTTTTGTCTTTCAGACCCAGGAATACCATTTATTGGCATTGTCTCTCAATGAAATCGTTGACGAATTGGGGCAATTAGATGATGATGCCCCATTTCTTTGTATCCTTGCTATACTTTTTTACAGTGGATATATCGTAGTTCCCCGAAGATACACGTACTGGGAAAAATCATCAGACACTGATTTTAGTCTTAAATAAAACGCCATGTCGAGGGATAGATTCACAATTATCATGAATCACCTCCACCGTGGTGACAATGCTCAGATAACTACTGAAAGTGACAAATTTGCAAAGTTGAGACCGCTTTTCAATATCCTAAACGAAATATTCCTGAATATGGGTCCTTTAGAAGAAATGTACAGCATAGACGAGGCTATGGTACCTTATTATGGAGGACACAGCTGTAAACAATATAAACGTAGGAAAACCAATTAGATGTGGATATAAGTTCTGGGTTGGAGCGACTAGATTGGGATACGTACTATGGTTTGATCCGTACCAAGGCCATGCTGCAATTATTCCACCGGCTTCTAGGCAGTTAGGTATGGGAGCTGGTGTGATTTTGCGTTTTGCTGATCATTTACAATTTCGTCACCCAGGTGTGCCTTGTCACTTATTCTTTGACAATTTCTTTTCTTCTATTCCACTCTTCCACGAATTGAGTAACAGAGGGCTCAAAGCCACTGGAACAATTCGTGAGGACCGTACCAAAAAGTGTCCTTTGCCGTCCAATAAAGAATTCAAGAAGACAGAAAGAGGCACATTCAAGTACAAGTCTAGCCAACCAGAGCATATTTTGGTTTGCAAATGGAATGATAATAGTGTGCTGTCAGTAGCATCCAATTCAGAAAACATCGAGCCCTTATATAAAACTAAACGGTTCTCGCAGCAGCAGAAAAAATATGTATATAATATCGATCAGCCTGCTATTATAAAAAGCTACAATGAAAACATGGGGGGAGTCGATAGGTCCGACCAAAACATTGGTCTTTATCGTACATCTATCCGTGGTATTTCTCATTGTTTTGCCACTGCTTGGACATGGCGACTCACAATGCGTGGCAACTTTACAAAACTAATGGAGGAGAGTACGATCATCTCACATTCCGGAGAACTATCGCCAGAGGTATCTTGGAAACGTATAAAAAAAATGAGCAACGCGGTCCTTGTCCCACTCACTCCTAGAACTTACAGGGAAACTTCACGCTACGATAGAGTTGATCATCTAGTAGTCATTTAGACAATAAAGCCTTTCTCATGGTAATAACTGTGTTACTTTAATTTAAAATAGGATACAATCGATTAAGTGGCAGTTATATGAGCGTTAACCAGTTAACCTACCTGCCTATTACTACTGATCGTTAAAACGATCCGCATTTTCCGAGCTTTCCTGAAAACTTGGTTTTTTTTTAGTATTTTTCCATGTTTACTATTTGCATCAAGGTAACAATACTAAAAAATTACTGTGATTCGAGATAAAAAAAAGTTTCAGTAACAACTGGGTTAAGCCTCAAACCAGACATGCCTTTACTAAGCGTTTTTACGTATTCTTAGGACCATTTCTATATAATAGGCTTAACAAAGTACTAAGTTTCTATAGTGTAAGGTATAAAAAATGTAGTAAGAATTTGTCAGAATATTTAGTGAAACTCAATTACACAGAAACAGAACAACTTCTAGAAATTTTGGCATAATGTTATCTGATCTCCTCGTTTGTGTTTATTTTTTGTATAATTTCATAGACATAATTTTAGGTATTAATGTACTATAAGCTTATTTTCGTAATTATTTACTATAATAGAATATAATTTATTAAAATAGTTTTACTGTAACTTTAAATTTTACTGTCGCAATAAAACTGGACTGTAAAGTGATGGCCTGAAACACAGGTTTAAATTAACCTAGATCGGGCGGTCCACTATAAAACATTGCTATTCCGAACTACGATTAATTGCACCTTTAATAATATTTTAGTTTTAGTATATTTTTAGGCACTGTAATTGTATGGGAAACCTTGTTACTGTTGGCTTAATGTTAATTTTTTGTAAACGTTAATTGAATAAATTTTATTATTATTATTATTTTATTATTATTATTATTAGTTTAACCATAACTATTTTCCTCCAATTTTGAACAAAAGAACTGTCTGCAAACGTGGGCGAAGGTCATTCTTCCGCCATTCAGAAAATTACGTAAAATACACAATGCCATCTATCAAATATAAAGTTCAACTGTCATTGTCATCATTATTTCTACTTTGAATCTTTAGATGGCGTTGCGAGTATCTGAATTGCGTGTGGTGCCATATTTGACTAATTCGATTTTATTATGTGTTTTGATTAGTTTTTACAATATATTTAGAAGATATCGAATAGAAAGGACAATTTTATTTTGAAAAAATGGTAAAAGTTATTTTATTACAAAAAAGAAGATAAAATAATGACAAAAATTTTAACTGTAGCTGGGAATCGAACTCGCGGCAAATGTCGTTCAACACGGACGTTTTGGATTACTGCTCACCCCCCATAGCAAATAGCGTGATAATTTATAGCCTAACAGATGCACTGACCTATAAGGATTATGTATGCAAAATTTGAACAGGATCGGTTCAGTAGTTTTTGCGCCAATTAATACCATCGCAAAATAATTTTACTGTTTTATTATATGTATAGATAATACAAAAAGACTATTTTGTTTGACCGAGCTTTGAACTCGAGGCACGATGATAACATAGGTAGAACGCTGTACCAATGCGCCACACAGGTCGTTAACGACTTTTCTAAAATAGGTGTTCGGTCTCTGTCGGCCTCCAAGCCACACCTCCGTGCCCGTCGGAGTGGGGAGCGTGAGGTATATTTTTCGTTACGGAATTTCTGGATTCGGTCCCCGCGCTCAAGGCCCGCGATAGAAGCTATGCAATAGCTTAAAAAAAAACATTTCGAAAACAACAATACAAAAAGGGGAACAGTATCTCTTCTAAAATTATTAAAAAAAAAAACTGATTTGAAGGTAAAAGTGGCTGTGGCTGCGGAGCAGGACCGGCATTTAGCCAAGTGTTTTTATCAAGGATATAATCTTCCAGTTTATAATACGCTTGTCTACATAGTGTGCGTTTAATGCATGCTTTAAATTTGGACTCATTTAGTTGTAGAATCTCAACTGGTATTTTATTATAAAATTTTACACAGTACCCCATGAAAGAACTATGTACTTTAGCCAATCTGAACCGAGGTTGATCTAATTTGTTCCTGTTCCTAGTATTAAAATTGTGCCTGTCACTTATCTTAGTAAAAAGATGAATATTTTTCCGAACATACATAATGTTTTCATAAATGTATTGACAAGGGACCGTCAGGATGTTTATTTCCTTAAATAGTTCCCTAAGAGAATCGCGTCTGCGAAGATTATATATGGCTCTGATAGCTCTTTTCTGCAGAATAATAAAAAACTTTTTACAAAAAAAAAATACAACCGACTTCAAAGTAAAAAAAAACACTGAAAAGTGCAAAATAACTTTAATTTCGGAAGTCGGTGTTTCTATAATAGTTTTGCCTCTTCGTTATATAACACCGACTTCCGAAATTACTAAGGTACTAGGTTGCCAAAAGATTTATCATTTTAGGAGAGAAGTGAGATAGAAGGGAGTAGAAATCGGTTGGAAGGGGAATGTTAAATATGGAAAATTTTTGGTAGATGTCAAAGGATTTATTGTTTAGGGGGCAAGAGAAAAAAATATGGTCCAAAATCCGCAAGACCACACTCGCACAGGGAACTATCCCGGACATGAATTTTAATCAGAAACACTGGGCTACAACAATGTCCGAGTCTTAGTCTACAGAGCGACGAAACAGTTTTCTTTCACAACTTAGGGCATTTGAAAAACCAGGGCTTTCGTTGGATTTCAGGCTGTATAGCTGCATAGTACATACCCTTGGTTTTAGAAGTCGTCTTCCATGTTAAATAACTTACTTCGCCCACGAGTTAAATAACTTGGGTTTGGCACCATTCCGCAAATCGTAGTTGTGAACCACGTAGTGCTTTCGATCAGCTAGATTCGATGTGGCATACTTTGCTAACGAATCAGCGCACTCATTGCCAACAATTCCCGTGTGACCGGGGATCCAGGCTATCTCGATGTCCAAGCCGTTTTGGAAACAATCAAATAGCAAGTTCTTAATATCTACAATTATTTGACTATGGATTTTACTATGAAATTGGTTTTGTTTTAAGGCCTGAATACTACTAAGTGAATCTGAAAAAAATACTGATCTTGCTATTTGATGGGATTTACAATTTACAATAATATAATGTATGGCTTCTAGAATACCAATGCACTCTCCTGTAAACACTGATGCTTCTGGTGGGCATTGGAAAAGTAGAGCAATTCTAGAATTTTGGAAGTAGACCGCCACACCAGTACCTCCTGTTTCGGACAATTTTGAAGCGTCAGTGTAGAAGAAATTCCATCCTGCCCAGTACCGCTTGAGAGCTAACTCAAAGTCATCCCTCGCTTTCTGGGCATTCTTTGATATACCTAGTCCCAAGACGGCTTTTGGTTCGAAATGAATCGCTTCATATGCGGAAGAGAAGACCGGGAGCGTTGGATATTGACAAATAGGCGCGGAGAGTCGTTTCAGCTCTCTGTACCTACCTATCAATAAAGGAACTGTTTTATTGTTCCAATAAGGGGAATTACTATAAGAGAGGTCGATTTGCTCTAAAATTGGGAGTAAGGGATGGGATGAAATGGCAAAAGCTTTAGACAAGAAACGGTCTGCCAAATACTGTCTTCTATGGTGTAGAGGCGGTTCTGCACACTCGACTTGAAGAGCATTTATGGGAGAGGATTTCATGGCTCCAATGACAATTCTCAAGCACTTAGCCTGAATGCTGTTTAGTTTTTTCAGCGCTTCTTGGTTGCAGGGCTCAATTAGAAAGCTGCAATAATCCATTGCGCTTCTTGTCAATGCATTATAGACAAGTTTTAGGGTATAGGGGTGAGCTCCCCACCATACCCCGGCCAAGGCCTTAAGGACCGACACAGAGCGTTCACACTTTTTGACCGTGTTGTTAATGTGGTCGACCCCAGTAAATCTTGAGTCCAAAGTTACTCCCAGGAACCTAGCCTTATTCATTACTGGAATGATTTGACCGTCAACATTGATATCTATTGGTAGCACAGAGCGCTTGCGGGTAAAAATTACCGCTGTACTCTTTGGCGCACTTAAAGACAAACCGTGATCAAGAAGCCAATGATTTACAGAGGACAGTGAGATATTTATTGAATGAGCGGCATCCTGAATGGAAATGCCAGAGACCGTTAATGCAATATCGTCAGCATACTGAAGGATTTTGCAGTCGAAATTGAGGGACAAGGGTATATCAGCTGTATATATATTGTATAGTGGGGGGCTAAGAACGGATCCTTGAGGTAATCCTTTCCAAACCGTTCTTTGTTCAGAGCCAGCCCCAGGGATTCTTAATTGGATGATGCGATTGGTGAATATGCTACCAATGATGCGACAAATCCTAGCCGGGATTCTCAGCTCGTGCAGCTTTTGCCTAAGATTAAGGAGGAGGACCGAATCATAGGCAGCCGATATGTCCAGAAAAACTCCAACCACAGACTCGTTCCGGCTGAGGGCCAGTCGGACCTCTGACGTGAGTTTACATACACTATCAGCTGTGCCCAGACCTTTCCTAAAACCAAATTGAGTCGTTGGGAGCAGTTTCCTGTTCTCTACCAACCACTCTAAACGATTTTTTATCAGATGTTCTAACAGTTTGATGAGTATTGACGATAAAGCAATAGGCCTATAAGAGCAATGATCGTTAGGATCTTTGCCGGGTTTTAATATTGGGATAACCACTTGAACCTTCCATTCTGAGGGAATATAGCCGGAAGTAAAGCAGAAATTAGCCAAGTCCAGATAATACTGGTGAACTTTTGGGCCAGCTTTGGAAATGAAAGAGTGAGTGAATCCATCCACTCCCGGAGCAGAGTCTCTAACATGGGACAACACAGTTTTTAATTCCTCCAGGCTAAAGGGCCCGTTCATTGGGTCGTCAGTGTTGCCTACATCAAGAATGTCAACACTGCTCTCCTCTATGCTTGAAACATAAGCTGGAGCAATTTTTGTGAAAAACTGGTATCCCAGTTCTTCTGTGATGTTGTTAGAGGAGGCAGGTGCTAGGCTGCTCCTAAATGTCAGTCGCCAACAAAGGTTAGAAGAATTTGGGAGTATGATACTTTGCTATTAATGAGCAAAGCACATCCCCCATATCCATCAGTTCTATCATTACGGACACTGTCAAAACACGGCAACCTGAAGTTACTATCAGGCAAGAGCCATGTCTCGGCAACGCCGCATATTGATGGTTTAAATTTGTTAATCAGAAAAGTAAGGTCAGGCTTTCTGGGAGTAATACTCCTCACGTTCCATTGAAGGAATGTCAGGGGATGGAACATTATTAATATAATTTAAGGTCGAGGTCAATTTTGAGGCAACGTGGTCAGGTATTTTTCGGGTCGGACTAGCTAATACAGATATTAGCATATTGGTTATGAAATCCAAAATATTTGTGGAGTTATTCTCCTGTTTATAAGTGATTGGCTCTGCAACTTCCGTTGATAGAGCACAACCATTACCGGTTGGAGAAAAAGTGTAGTTTTCAGTAAGTTCTCGGTGAGCTTGTCTATCATAGCCAGGCGAAAGAGGGACGTGGGTTTTGGGTTTTAAGAAGACCGTTTTACGGTATGATTTTTGGGTAAAAGGAATAGGACTCGAAAACTGGGATTGAGGAACATTTATCCTAGGCTTGTTACGATGAGAGGATTTGAAGACGTCAGCATATGACCGAGAAACGGGTGGGAATACCCGACTTGCCTCCGCATACGAAATCGATTTCTCCGACATCAGAGCTTTGATGCTCTTCTGTCGGCCCAATTCAGGACAAGCACTGTCATTCGCGAAATGGTTACCTGTACATGAAACACAGAAGCTTAGTTCCTGGGTGACATCACATCCATCGCCTGGATGATTTTCACCACATTTAAAACACCTTGGTTTAGATTTGCATAAGGTGCGGGTATGACCAAAGTGGCAGCAATGATAGCAGAGTATAGTAGGGTAGGTATAGCGCTCAACTGGAACAGATGAGTAAAAACTAATCACACGTTTGGGTAGGACCTGTCCATCAAATGTTAGTACCACAGTTTGAGTGGGCTTCCACTCAGTAATTCCAGAAGAAGTCACCTTACGGCTCATCCTTCTGGCCTTGATGACAGGGCCACAGCCCTCCGGAACCTGAATATTCTGGATAACTTCATCCTCCGACCACTCAACCGGTATATCCCTAACAATGCCCATTCGAGTGATATTGAACTGTGGGATGGCTGCTATGTAATTATTTTTTGCCAAGACCGTGTTGTTGAGAAAACTATTCGCATCCTGAAGTGACTTGAACTCAACCGACACACGATTTCTGCCAATACGTTTGATCCCGTCAAGACATATATTACTGACGTTATTAGTATTAGTCGTCAAGAATATACCAAACTTAATTGGTTGTAGCACAGTGCCTGAGGTCTGCGTCACTTTTTAATGACACGTGGACGATATATGGAGGGTTATCCCTCATTGTGTACGTTAGTCTACCGGGTAAACTTTTAGCCATCTTTGGCGGTACGTTGGAAATCGCAGGAGGGGAACCAGCAACCCTTTTGCGAGTTGAGTTCTCAGTATCCATAGTGGGATCTTGCGGGGGTGTTTCAATAGCATAGGGGAGGGTTATGGTCAAAACAGGGGAAGAAATATCAAAAAGTTCATCAGGGGGGTCAGGGACAGGAGGCTTTTTGGAATTCATTATGGCAGATTATAATTAAAAACAAGGACTATCACAACTAAAACAAACCTTATACCAAGAACACACACACACTAAGAACAGTCTCGATCAAGTTTCACACAAAAAAAGTTTCACTAAAATCGAAAAAATTCGTAGCACTGACAAAAGCACGTGTCGAGCCTTCACCACTACCAACGAAACTCTCGATCACTTGTTAACAATGTGCATCATTGAACTGTCAAACAGCTAGTTTCGTATTGCCTATCTGCAGTGACCAACTGCAGTGACGTCATTAGCCACTGGTGCCTTTGATAGCCACCGTAACACGTTTTGACAGATGTTATTGTATCGATACTTTTAAAATTGCGATTGTGTAAGCTTTTGAAGCTGTATAATAGTCGATAAAATTTTAGAGTGGTCACAATAGGCACCGTAAATTTTTATAATTCACCACATTTCTACCGTAGTTTGGTAGTCACTTGTGTGATACGTAATACCAATTTTATGAAATTTTCAGAGTGTGCAACGAATGCTAGTTGTCAACTGTTATTGAAAAAGTTAGCCAATAGCCCCCGGGGGCTATTGGGTGATCACCATCAGCACATATCGGGTGTAAAAAGACCCTTATCGTAAACGAAAACTACGTATTGTACCCATCACTGGGATAGTTTTATTCTTCTAGAACATGCCTGGGAAATCACTGATTCCAGACATATTCAAGGTCAAAGTAAGAAAAAAAAAATTGTTTTTTTTTTTAAAATCGTGTCATTAGAAAACTTTCTTCCGATCGAACATTATCAAAATTATTAATTTTTCATAACAAATTACGCATTTGAAGTTACAAAAATGCAATGAATACAAAATACTACGCACGCTTCTACGCAGCTCTGCGGCTGTGGCACGCATACTAGCGATAGCGTGCGAGGTTCCGAGTTCAACGAACAAATGCGATACGCGCTCAGCTGATCGACAGTATGGACAATTTATTTATTTTATGAATTGAACAGTTTACGATTTTACGTTTTCAACAAAAACGTTGATTATTAATTATTTATTGTTTTAATTTTGAAATTAGGTAGTAAAATGGTAAAAATTAAGTAGGTACCTACCGTACCGGCAACTAAGCGCGGTTGCGCTGACGCAGGTCTTCCCCAATCTGGCAGGTCCTGACGCCTCCTGCCGGAGGGTCTACGCCCCGCGTAGACCCCGCGGTTTGTGCAGTCCATGGACGTTTACGGGGCCCCGGTTTAGACTCGGTCACTCGGACTGAAGGTGAGTAAAAGGGTCATGGCAATCCTAATGATACAGGGATACCGCACGGTCTCCTGCGAGGCGAGCCGGCATGCTGGCCTGCAACCGTGGGATTTTGGAGGCAAAAATCCTCGCACGTGATGGTGCAACGCCGCCGAGGGAAAACTCCGCTGCCGCGTCCAATCGCGGCACGGCGCGGCAGACAGAGCTCCAGCGAGATCTTGTGGTGGTATGGTATGAAGACAGCGACTGTCGCAACCTTGCGCTGGGCGCGCCATGATAGCAGTAGTAAGTTCCCTCCCTAAGGAGTAGCTAGAGAGCCGCCACGGCGTCCTCACTTTTCGCCTGACGAAGGTCCTCGCCGGACACGGTTGTTTCGAAAGGTTCCTGTGTCGGATTCAGCGGGAAGAAACGCCCGGGTGTAACGCGGCCCTGGTTTACAAACGGCAACTGAAGGAACAACGATCGGAGAGGGAGAGATGGAGTTTCAAACTTTTACTGACTAAAAATCGGTAAAAGTCTGACACTCCCTTTCTCTTCACCCAGAGCGCAAGGGGACATTTGATGATTTCCTATCGTAAAAAAGTTACTTTCTACTTAGGTATCTAAAAACTAAACTTAAATCCTAGGTACCTACCTACATTTAAACTTCTTAAATAACAACGTAATAAACCTCACTACCCAACAAACATTTGATCGGTCGCCACGACGTGCCGATTTTAACTTTTGGTCCTATACGCTGGTCGTAAATACGTGGCTATCACGTTGATATGACCGAAAATAGGCCCATTTTATACGAATCAGTGTCGTAATAGGGTTACACAGCAGTCGTATTAATCACTATTTGATCATGTAGTGGTCGTACAGATGTCGTAAGGACCTCTTTCCGTCGAGTTATGGTGTTTATTAGCGCTATTTTGCGGCATTTTATCGAATAACTAGAGTTCAACATGACTTTTATAAGAAATTTTGATGTAAAGTGAAGAGATAAATGTAGTGAATTAAAACTTGAAAGACCAGACTAATAATCTTATACTGTGTAAGAATAATATATTTTTTTATCATTGAAAGAGGAATACAGCTATTTTATTTATTCATTAGGTATTTTATTTATCGTCGAAAGTCGTGTTCAAGTACATTAATCTATTGGGAAATTAATTTTATTGAATAATATGCACTAGTTTTCTCAATATAATGAACGCGCCTTATAAATTCTTTAAATTAAGCAACATTTTAAAATTTATTTTAACGAAAGTGTTAAAAATTACCTTTGTACGACTTAGGGTTTAAGACACAACCTTAATACAATAATTATCTAGACGACTTTTCGTTCCGTGCACTTTTTTTTATCTGTATTTGTAAATTATAAGCCATATTAACTAAATAATTAGGGTTCACTTAAAGAAAGTCTCATATGAAAAAACCATTTTTAAATATATATTTTAACTAGTGACTTATTTATTGTTGGTTTCAGCGGTAATAAAAAATGATATATAATAAATATAATGGACATTGATAAGTTTTTAACATATTGATACAGTATGTATTTGAGATGGCTATTGATATCTTCTATATCTTCAAAGGCACGTTTATGTTCATGAAAGTTAGAGATCACTTTGAAGTGTGCCAGAGACGGATGACATTTTAGTAATGTTATTTTCAAAAATTAATTTTCCAATTGCCCATTTACATTATCACGAAGTACCTATATCATTTTTATTAGTTTCGCTTGCGCTTTCATAATCGGAACTATCAGTAAGATATAATTTATCAAATCTACCTTTATAACCCGACTCTACTTTTATAGAACCACTAGATCTACTTTTTGCGGTTCGAGCAACATCAAATCATTTAAACAAAATGTTGTGCGGAACCAATTCCAGTTTCATTACAATTAACTTGTTCTGGCTGTGGTTGTAATGTTGATATTTTTTATACACTAATAGGTCATCTAGTCATTGAATAATAGTATAAAAGTGATGATATTGACTGAAAATTGTATAAGAGTGCAATTTATCACTCTTACACTATTATCACTTAAAAGCAGTTTTCGCGACTCTAATACGATTAATGACGGTATAAAAGTCGTGTACATGTTACTAAGACGACAGCATCGGTTATACCACTGAAAATTGTGTATCAGTCGTATAGAAGTTTATACGATGTCCATATACGACTATAAGTTGTGTAAAGATAAGAGGCACTAAGTCATATTACACGATAAAAATACTTCAATACAATGTTTAAAGCACTTCGAGTCGCGTAACTCTTACTTATACGGCTAAAATGTTTGTTGGGTAGGTACATAAGCATAACATAAACCTCACTAAGTAGGTAAATAAGATGTGTTAGGAACAGGTGAAACACCATGATTCCTGCATTTACGATCACAATGTTAAAGGAAAAGTAAATTTCGTAGGTAATTTCATTTATTGTGTTTGAATTAGGTACCTACCTAAAGCTATCGGATAAATCACACAAAGTTCCATACACTTAATCATATCACCTCCTTAGGTTTCTCCCAACTATTGGGGTCTCCTTTCAGTCTAACCGGACTGCCTATTTGGCCTGCACAACCTAGTTATCGGTTAATACGATAACGATAAAGCCCCTCAAAAAGGAATACCTACGTCAGTGCGAAAGCCGTATCATCGAAGTTTGTTTCTTCGAAAACCTTTCAACGATATCTCTATACTGCGACGCCATGTTAAGTCGACATTTTGTTATTGCGATGTTTCGTTACATCGAAAAACTGTACTGCGAACGATTTTAAAGCGAAAATATCATACTGCGAAGCCTTGTTCAGTCGCCGTCTTGTTACTGCGATGCTATGTTACATAAGAATACTAAACTTTTAATTTCGTTACCTACGCTAAGGTACGATTTTAAATACTAAAGGGCATCCAACTCGACATAATTTTTTACTGTTTTTTATACAACCGCTCTTACGCGATTATGACGTTATTGCAATTTTTCATTAGATATTTTGGAAATACAGTATCTTACGGATATTATCTAGGCTTCTATTGAAATCGATTTATAGATTTGTGTAAAACTAATCCAGTAAAGACCTCTGAAAATCTGCTATTTTGCATGAACTTTGACACGTCAAAGTCAAAAAAGTATAACAATAGAAGTCTTTTTTTTAGGTGGGAAAATCATCTAACGACAAATCGCGCTCTTGGGTGGAGCGCGAGATAATGTCAGACTTTTACTGACAAAAAACCCATTCCTGTTCCTTCTTTAATTGCCTTCGTCCCAGGGCCCCGGGTTTCACTTTCACACTACCCGTGGCCCCAGTAGGCTTCGACCCTGCTGGGCCCCTACGATTTGCTCTCTTCACCCTGAGGCGCGCGTGGAACAATACGCGCCGTCGACAACTTGGGTTCGGTCCGGACGGTTACCGGACGGTCGGACAGTGAGCTACTCATTGCACGCTGTCCGCAAGCCCGCGCCTGCGGTGGCCGGTAATCGGGATCGGAATCCCGGTGGCTGGGGCGAGAGGACCGTTGCCTCGCGCGGTCGGCCTCCTCCTTTGCTACTATTACTGCTTCGCAGAAGGAGGCGACCGCCTGCCACTCCTCCTCGCTTCGGACCATGGCCTGTACCAAGGCCCGGCGCGAGAGATCGCCGCCGCCGATCACCCCCATGAGGACACGGCGGTGCTCTGTCCAAGCGGGGCATACCTCTACCATGTGCTCCACCGTGTCCTCCAGTCGGTCCACACAGTGGCGACACCCGGGCGTCGCTTCCGCACGAATCCGGTGCAGGAACTTCCCGAAATTACACGTAAGGTGAGGACGCCGTGAGGTCTTTCCAGTCACGCCTCAAAGAGGGGACTTACCGCCATAATTATGGCGTGCCCACCCAACAATAGAGCCTTGCAAATTTACTGAAAAAGAGGGAAAATTCAAATGAAGAATTATCAAGCTTTTAAACCATGCTCGATGTTGACGATAGGCGAGTGAAAACGGAACCTCTTAATGTTTAACATTCTAAAAACAAACGAAATCTGTCATGAATATCAGTGTTTAAAATCGTAGACCTTTGAAAGGTTTTTCTAATGTTTAGCTATAAATGATTAAAATTTAAGTAAACACATAACCAAAATGTTCCTTGTTATTTATTAATAGGTAAGTTTTCTAAGTAACATAGCATCGCAGTAACAAGACGGCGACTGAACAAGGCTTCGCAGTATGATATTTTCGCTTTAAAATCGTTCGCAGTACAGTTTTTCGATGTAACGAAACATCGCAATAACAAAATGTCGACTTAACAAGGCGTCGCAGTATAGAGATATCGTTGAAAGGTTTTCGAAGAAACAAACTTCGATTACGGCTTTCGCACTGACGTAGGTAGGTATTCCCTCAAAAATGCCTACAATCCGTAAGTATTGTAGGCATTTTTGAGGATGACTTCTAGTATAGATAATATTACCGTGCTTCTAGTGAGGATTGCTCCTAGTGCATAAGGCTGTAAGGCTTAAGCTATCCTGTTATGCATGATTGGAAATAAATGTCGTAGATAGGTACCTCACTTTATAAAAATGTTTAGTAGGTACCTACCTAATAAATTACATTTTAAAACAAGAACGAGCACGCGGCGCGCTTTACCTACGTGAGTTGAAGTGAATTCGTTAGTTTGTCGGGAGTCACAGATCGATTCCCGGCCACCGTAGACGCGGGCTTGCGGACAGGGAGCAATGGGTAGCTCTCCGTCCGATAACAACCAAGCCCTGGTGGACAGCACGTTGTGTTCCACGTGGGCCTTAAGAAGCTGTCAGCTAAACTGATGGGGCCCGATAGGAGCGATGCCTTCGAAAGAGTTACCGCGACCCTGAAACGCAAAGGAAACCGAAGGAACAACATTGGGTTTTAGTCAGTAAAAGTCTAAAACTCCCTCTCGAGTCTCGCTCCACCAGAGCGCGAGATGATTTTGATGATTTCCCAACGTTAAAAAAAAATATCAAAGCTACTCACGCTTCCGTGCACAACTGCAACGGAGATAGGTACAACTTTCCTTTAGTGTTTAGAGCGTGTTCATGTACCTACCTACCGACTGCGGCCTTCAAAACTACCTACTAGCTATTTCACAAATACTAACCAGAATTTAGTCAGAATTTCATTTATCTGTGTTCATTGAAAACCTTTTTTTATGTAATCACTAATCACGGGACAACCTACAGAATAATTTACGTAAACTGTTGAAGCCCACCTCTAAATGCTCATTAAAACTCAAACCCAATTTAGGAAATTGTTTATAACTAGAGCGACACGACACCTAAATCTAGAGATCACATTTTGTTATTACACCAGGCTGGCGCTCTAGCGCCAGCAGCCAGTAGCACGCGAGCGGCTCGTGCTCAAAGAAAGGGAAAAGCCGCCCACCGGCGATGCGCGGCTGTGCTCAAAAGCATCAAAAAGGCCGCCAGCCAGGGACTGAAAGCGGTTACAGTAAAAGGTTATACCTCAAAAATGAACAGGTAAGTACCGATTTCAAATAAAGGTTGAGCTATACCGGTACCTTTACAAATAAAGGTTGGACTAAATAGTTATTTAACCTTTACACGATTTCGGTAGGTAGTTACCGAAAAACATGCGAGAGGCCTGGGGGGTGTCGAACACGTTAAGGTGGATCCACACATTGCAAGCATGCGCTCCGCACGGCGCACAACGCATGCCTCGGCTTGAGGCGTGCGTGTTGACAAATTATACCAACATTATGCTCGGGTCGAGCCATCGCGTGCGAAGCAAATGCTCGAGGCAAGTAGGCGCGCAGACTTGGCAAGGCATGCGCTCCGCACGGCGCACAACGCACAGCGCGTGTGCGGCGCACACGCGCTGTGCGTTGTGTGCCGTGTGGCGGCCGGCTCATTGCGAGCAGTGCGTTGCGTTTGGATGGTTGTGTCCGCCTCGCTGCGGATGTACGCGCGCATTATGAACGACAAAGAAATGTTCAGAAAAATTTTTATACGAAAGTAATAGATTATTATGGGATCCTAAACATAATCATTATCTTAATAAAAATAAAAGAGAAGACGTATGGCGTATAATCGCGAACGAAGTAAATGTAACCGTCGTCGCTGAGTTGAAAAAAAAAATTAATTCTTCTTCAGGCGGAAGAACTTTTTAACCCACCAACGACGACGACTTTTTTCTTTCCTTTTCTTTTCAATAATTGAATTAATAATTATAAAAGCAGCAGCGGATACGCGTACGCGATGCAAAGGCGCCATCTTGACTGCTGCTGTGTGGGTTGGATCGGCCCGAGCATGCGCTGCACGCTGTTTGGCCCGAGCAAACGTAGTTTCATTTTCGCAGTCGAGGCGTGCGTTGATATTGTACACGGCGCACGCCTCGAACGTGCATGCGCGGCTACGTCCACACCTAACGTAATGCTCGCACTGAGGCACTTTGATCTTGAAGCATTTGCCGACATACGTTGGCTCGCCCTCGCGCGTGCGGAGCGCATGCCTCGCCACGAATATACAGGTCCACACTTGGCGAGGCATGCCTTGTGCGCCGTGCGGAGCGCATGCCTCGCAATGTGTGGATCCACCTTTAGAACCAGTGTAGGTATTTGTACATTTTGTTTACTGTAGGTTCTCTTTTACTTATATCATTGTTTGTTGCTGACTGTGTACCGGGTAGTACATTTTTTTTTTTTCGTCAGCCGCAGATTTTTCATCAACGTGATTTTTATAATTATTAATATTAAAATGAGAAGAAAGCGTCGAAACGCAGTTTACGCATATTTTTTCATTTTCAAAGGAAAATAATGCCTCTACTTGCCTAGTGATTGGATGTTCTGCTGTTATATAAAAAACTTTTTCCAAAAAAAAATACAACCGACTTCAAAGTAAAAAAAAAACACTGAAAAGTGCAAAATAACTTTAATTTCGGAAGTCGGTGTTTCTATAACAGTTTTGTCTTTTCGTTATTTAACACAGACTTCCGAAATTAAAGTTATTTTGCACTTTTCAGTGTTTTTTTTTTACTTTGAAGTCGGTTGTATTTTTTTTTTGTAAAAAGTTTTTTATTTTACACTTTTTAGTTATGGTACCACCACTAAAAATTACCCCTCAGCCTAACTTAAATACCTTATAGCCAGAGTGCATCTCATGACAATTCTAATAATCCCAAACATGGTTAGATTACATTAATTTATTACAGAGTTTCGGTGCCTAACTTCAGGCTTCATCATCAGATCAGTTCGATATATTCCCCCTCTACTTTTAGTCAGTCATCGACTACACGTTTGATGATAAATGATATTTATTTTGTAAATAGGTTTAAAAAAACACTTTTAAATGTAAATTTTTTTTTTCCTCATTTTTAAACTAGATGAGGCCGGTGTTTCCTAGCTGACTACCCTGAGAAGAAACACCGAAACAAACTCAGGGGTCAAAGTCCCTTTTAAAGTCCATACAGTAAATATGTAATGTTCAAATCACATGAGAACCATGCAGATTTGTCTGAAATGGTCTTTGAAGAAAGAACCATACAGATTTCAGTGGACCTGTCCAGTCAGTGCAAGCATTTGTCAGTATTCGTAAAGCTCAACTCAGGACTACTAAGGAGCTCAACGACTTGACGAACAATACCAAGGAAAGGACATTTGGGTAGGCCGCAGAAAATACTCAAATTGCCAGACATACGTTAAAATTACTGAAAAGGAAAAAAAAAGCAATCAACATAGTCCTCACGTTCACAATAATAAAAGGAAAAATATAGATTACAAAATGTAATACTTTAGCAAAGTAAACATTGATGTCAAAAATTAATAGAGAAAAAAAAAAGTCAAATTGCAAAATAAAAATAATCTACAATATCAAATTGTAAGAAATAAAAAAACAAAGCAATTTTTCTTGTTACGACGGTTCTGCTGTGATCCTATGAGGAGTTCTGTTCTATATCTTCGAAGTTCATGATCAGATCATAACAATATTTCTATGGGACCAACTCGGAAGCATAACCTTTCAATAAAATAAAAAAAATCAATGTCGGTCCACAATTGACCGAGAAATCGGCGAACATACATAAAAAAAAAACTTACATTCAACCGAACATATAACCTCCTCCTTTTTGAAGTCGGTTAAAAAGTAGAATAGAATAAACTTTATTGTACCTACACCAAAAAAGTAACACACCGTACCATCATCATTTCAGCCGAAAAACGTCCACTGTTGGACATAGGCCTCCCCCAAATGTCGCTATAATGACCGGTCCTGTGCGTCTCGCATCCATCGGATTCCCGCGACCCTTACCAGGTCATAGGTCCACCTTGTGGGAGGCCTTCCAACGCTGCGTCTTCCGGTACGTGGTCGCCATTCCAGAACATTTCGTCCCCATAGGCCATCTGTTCTGCGAGCAATGTGCCCTGCCCATTGCCACTTAAGTTTGGCGATTCTTCGGGCTATGTCTGTAACCTTGGTTCTCCTGCGGATATCTTCATTTCTGACGCGATCACGCAAGGAAACTCCGAGTATAGCCCTTTCCATGACATTTATGCCTAGCCCTCTCCATTACAGAACCTTGAAGACATCCTTCATTGCGGCCGTGAACAGTTTCGGAGAAATGACGTCTCCTTGCCTCACACCCCGCTGCAAGAGGATAGGTTTCGAGGTCTGGTCCTAAATTCGGACTGACATGGTGGCGTTTTTGTATAAACACTTCAGCATTTCAATGATCCGAGACCGATAGTCAATCTGGCACCGTTGGAGAGAGAGTACAGCCCAAGTCTCGATCGAATCAAAAGCTTTCTCGTAGTCCACAAACACTAAGCAGAGAGGCTGATTATACTCCTCAGTGTTCTATATAACCTGCCGCAGCGTATGTATGTGGTCCACGGTGCTGAAGCCTTTTCGAAATCCGGCTTGTTCGGGAGGCTGGAAGTTATCGAACCTGCGCGCGAGACGGTTCGTGATGACTCTGGAAAACAGCTTGTAGTCATGGCTCAAAAGTGAGATGGGCTTGTAATTCTTAAGCAAGGTATTGTCACCCTTCTTAAAGAAGAGTACCACCACACCTCTGCTCCATGCCTGTGGCGTTTTTCCCTCGAGTATGACGGAATCGAACAACTTCTGAAGGGCCTTTAGGACCAGTTTTCCACCCGCCTTCAGGAGCTATAGTGTCGAGTCAATCTAGCTCTTGGGTCGTTTGCTAGATTTACAGTGGGTTCGGAGTTTGACGTGTACAACTGTCCATAAAAAGCCTCGATCTCTCCCAGAAGTTCCGATTTGGCGGATATGACTCTGCCATCGTCGATCTTCAGTTTCGTGAGATGGCTCTGCCCAATAGACAGATCTCGTGCAAATACTTTAGAGCCCTTATTCCGCTCAATCACATCCTTAATCCTCTCGGTATTAAATCGGCGAAGGTCGCGTTTCAAAGACTTTGAGATCCGTTTATTGAGCTGTCGGTATGTGCACGCATCATGTGAAGACTGCAACGTCATCTCACGCCTCTTCTTCATAAGCTCGAGAGTTTGATCTAACTGCTTCTTGTTCTTATTTGTACAGTGAGTTTTGAAAAATTTAGACCCGACCGTATAAACAGTTCCCACGAACCCATCTTTATATTCGTCTACGGAGCTTCCTAGGCACTCGAAACGATTGTGGAGTTCGAGCTGAAAGCTCTCAGAGTTTTGGATCTGGATCTGTGCTGGGCGGAGCGTAGACTTCCAGTCGAGACCTTTCAAGCTTGATATTGATATTCAATGTGCCTCTTACCATGCGGTGATCACTTTCAGTTTTCACCGCATTGATCACGGAGACATCATTGAATATTTGCTTCTTCGTCGACAAATGAAGTCAATCTCATTTCTAGTCTTTGCCAGGTTCACCTCCTATGCTCACGTTTTTTAAAGAAGGAGTTCATCATGTAGAGGCCCTCCTTCTACACAAAACTAGCCAGTAGGTGTCCCCGGTCATTCCGACGTCTAAATCCAAATTGCCGCACTCTCAGCTCGTCACCATCTCGTTTTCCCAGTTTCGCGTTAATGTCCCCCATGACCACGGTGAAGTGAGTCTTAAAATCATGCATGGCTCTGGATACATCCTTATACATGGTCTCTACTTCGTCGGGGTGCGTCGAGGTCGGGACGTGAACCTGTATGACCTTCAACGAATATCTTGGCGATATTCTGAGTATAAGGTACGCCACCCTGCTCTACACACTCTCGATTTTCACCACATTGTTAACAAGGGACTTTTTGATTAAAAAACCGACACCACCCTGGGACTGCTGGTCACCCTCCCGAAAATAGAGCAGGTTACCGGATTTGAGAATTATCGTGTCCTCCCCCTGTCTTCGGACTTCAGATAACCCAATAATACTCCATCGCAACGTGCTCAATTCCTCCTCAAGTTCGGTTATCTTCTCGTCGGTCCTCAGTGTCGCCTCAACAACGACTGAATCTGGCAACTTATATGTTGCCAGATTCAGTCGTTGTTTTTTAAAAGGGTAGCCGGATCCTATCCGGTGATTCTTAGCACCCCTTGCCTCGCCGTGGCTTTGACCGTTACCGGAGTCAAGGGTAAATGGGCTGCCGGGCACTAGGGGCCATTTCTTTATTTTGCTTATCATTTTTGGGGGGTTTGCCGTAATCGCCACGCTTGGCAGGTGGGTTGGCGATCGCAGTGTGGTTTTTATAATGCACAGAGAATGCTGCTGCCCATTCTCTGGTATGTCCCTTAGTCGCCTCTTACGACACCCAAGGGAAGAGATGGGATGGTGCCATTTTTTACGTCCGAACACCATACGGACGTATACATAAACTTAAATCTATGGGTACAATGGCGGTCGTATCGCTGACAGCGATATCTACCAGACAACCTTAAGATGGATCGTAAGAACTTAAAATAATACAGTGGGTAGTCTGCGGTGTACTGCTAACAAATTAATCAATCTCTATATAAAACACAATATGTAACTATAAATATGTTCATACATATTATAATATGTTACACAATTTCATTAAAAAAGGGACGAAAAAAACAAGAAAAAGAAAGAATAAAGTAGGGTTGGTGGAAGAAATTAAATTACGTAGAACAACAACAAGGATAGTATTAGAGAGAAAGGATATGATTTTAACTAAATTTTTGAAAGAAACTAGTGACTGGGCTTGCCTAATAATTGGTAATGGAAACGTGTTCCACAAACGCACCGCCTGGATCGCAAACGACTTGTCACAAAACTTGGTAGAATGTGAGGGCATCAAAAGGGTCAAATTCTCCGATGATCTCAAGTGTCTGGAATGTGTGTCATGAATGAACTTAAAACGTTCTTTGAGATAAGAGGGGGTTGTAGGAATAAACAGGACACTGTAAAGCAACGATAAAATATGAGCATTCCGGCGAAGGCGGATTGGCAGCCACTTGAGCTTAATACGGAATTCAGAAATATGATCATATTTGCGCAATCCAAATATGAATCTAATACAGAATTTTTTAAGTCGCTCAAGCTTATCTAGCTGCACTTCAGTTAGATCCAAATAGCTGACATCGTCATAATCTAGGATTGGGAGAAGGAGGGATTGGGCGAGCGCAGTTTTGGTAGCAGTTGGAATAAAATTGCGCAGCCATCGTAAAGACCCCGCAGATGCAAAGAACTTGCGGCTAACTACCTGCACCTGAGGACCCCACGTCTTTATCAATAATAATACCAAGGTCCTTCACTGAGTCACTGTATGAAATCGTTGAGCCATAAAAAACAATCGGTGAGAGCCGCGTCCAGTCTATTCTTGAGCGCAACCTAGGGCTGCTGACAACAATGACTTGGGGAAGACCCAAGTCATTGTTGGATTATAGACAATAGGATTTACCTGCAGATCGTGGGCCACACTCCAATCAGATATACGAGCTAAATCTTTATTGATCATGTTTACTGCCTCGGGTAGTCCATCTAACAGAGCTTGCGAATATATTTGAAGATTGTAAGCGTAAAGGTCGTAGGATGAGAGAAGTTCATTGGAAATTGAGTTTATAAAGATAGTGAAAAGAAGAGAAGAAAGAACGCCCCCCTGCGGTACGCCGGCCAAGGTATTGCACCATGACGAGGACGAACCGTCAAAGCGAATACGTTGCCGATGGCAACACAGGTAACTACGAAACCAATCAATTGCCGTTGGAGATATGATAAGATAGCTTGATATGCCAAGTCAGATATCAAAATCGACGGTATTAAAAGCGTTGCTAAAGTCTAACAAGGCAAGGACCGTCAGATTTCCGTTTTCCATACCAAGTCTAAGATCGTCTGTAATCTAATGAAAGCTGCAGTAGTGCTATGACCTGGACGAAACCCGAATTGGAAAAGATTAAGGAGGCAGTTTTGCTAAGGAAAGTACTAAATTGGTTATGCATAAGGCGTTCTAGGACTTTGAATAGAAACGGTATTATGGAAATAGGACGGAATTCAGAGGGGGAAACAGGATTACACTTTTTCGAAAGAGGGATAATTTGTGAAGGCCTGGTTAGTACTCTTCTTTAAGAAGGGCGATAATGCCCTGCTTAAGAGTTACAGGCCCATCTCGCTTCTGAGCCATGTCTACAAACTGTTTTCCAGAGTCATCACGAATCGTCTCGCTCGCAGGTTCGAAGACTTCCAGCCTCCCAAACAAGCCGGATTCCGAAAAAGGCTTCAGCACCGTGGACTACATACATACGATACAGCAGGTTATGCAGAAGACTGAGGAGTATATTCAGCCTCTCTGCTTAGCGTTTGTGGACTACGAGAAAGCCTTTGATTCGATCGAGACTTGGGCTGTACTGCACCGTCTCTCCAACGCCAGTGCCGATAGTCAAGTGCCAAATTGACTATCGGTACATCGAAGTGTTGAAGTGTTTGTACAAAAACGCCACCATGTCAGTCCGACTACAAAACCAGACCTCGAAACCTATCTTCTTGCAGCGGGGCGTGAGGCAGGGAGACGTTATTTCTCTGAAACTGTTCACGGCAGTAATGGAGGATGTCTTCAAGATGCATTAATGTCAATGGCGAGTACATCACTCACCTTCGGTTTGCCGACGACAAAATTATTTTCGTTCAAAAATGATTATTTATACATGAAAAATAAAAACACTTAACTAATTAAAATTACATAATATATACACAATAACTCCTATCTAAAATATGGCGTCAAAAAATTCCTCCGCATCGCTGTCGACTGGAAGTGTGCCCAAAAGACTGGCGGCATTGCCACGTTGTATGGCAATGCTTAATCTCTGACCGAGGTAAAAGCCAGCCCTTTGGTCACGCGAAGTGTCAACTAGCCGTTTAGATAATTCTTTAAAAAGGGCATGAGCACTCGGACCCCACGGCCCAAGAGTCTCAACCCCAAACGGCTCAAAAATATAACTACCGACGAGGTTGTTATATTTCCGCCGCTTGAGGTTCTCCGCAGCCGCAGCGGCAGCACCAGCACAGCGCGACGAGCTAGGAAGATGGGATGGCGCAAGAGTGTCGACACAGGTAGCGTCCCATACTAAAGGCCTACCCATCTTCCATGGAAATAAAGACATACCGTCCGGTCTCTTACCATCGTCGCGTGCCAGGCCATGAGGTTCCAAAACAGCCGGAACGCCGACGGTGACAAGGGCTCGTCGAATGATGTCATTAATATTCGCGTGCCGCGCTATTCGTCCCGCGCTTCGACTGCATGACAGGCCGTGGTGACCGAGGCTGTTCACAACTTCGCCACAGTGGCAGTGATGAGGTGAACAGCATGGAGCGCCTAGGCGTAGGGAAACAGCTAGGCGGAAAGTTGTATCGTCGAACATGGTGCCTATGTTCGACGATGGTAGTACGACGACATAGTAGTCATGGCTGAGACTACGGAGGAGCTCAATACAATGCTTGGTGACCTCAGTAGAGCTTCCGAACTGAAAGAGTTGGACTTAAAATGAACATGGACAAAACCAAAGTCACGGTAAACAGCCATGTCGCACCCACTCCTACCAAGATCGGAGACTCTACACTCGAAGTTGTACACGACTACGTTTACCTGGGACAGACGGTTCAGTTGGGTAGGTCTAACTTCGAGAAAGAGGTCAATCGTCGAATCCGACTCGACTGGGCAGCGGTCGGGAAGCTGCGCGGTATGTTCTCGTCCAATATACCATAGTGTCTCAAGACGAAGTCCCAGTGCATGTTGCCACTGATGATATATGGCTCCAAAACGTGGTCGCTTACAATGGGTCTCATCAGAAGACTTAAAGTCACCTAAAGGGCTGGATGGAAAGGGCTATGCTCGGAGTTTCCTTGCGTGATCGAATGAGGATATCCGCAGGAGAACCAAGTTTACCGACATAGCACGAACAATCGCCAAACTTAAGTGGCAATTGCTCGCTGAATGGATGGCCGTTGGGGCCGAAAGGTTCTGGAATGGCGACCACGTACCGGAAAATGTAGCGTTGGAAGGCCTCCTTCAAGGTGAACCGATGACCTGGTAAGGGTTGCGGGAATCCGATGATGCGAGACGCACAGTACTGTTCATTGTGGCGACATTTGAGGGAGGCCTACATATGGGCAACAGTGGACGTCTTTTGGCTGAAATGATGATGATAGTCCCTTGAACATCTGGCCGGAGTTAAATGCACACCATTTTCTTTGTGAAATATTGATTGATTTACATAATGTATATTCTGAAGATAAGTGTTCTTCTTCTGTACCAGTATTTTTTTTTTTTGTGTCAACATATTTCTGAAAATCAAAGTTTGAAAGGAGTAGTCACAGTCACAGTCTTTCCGATCGGAAATAAAAACCAATACTGAGTTACACAACGTGCAGCAATCAGGAAGTGACAGAGTGGCGAGGCGGTGCATCAAAGAAAACCCCTATTTATTAAGGTTTAGGTACTGCTACCGATTCATTTATAAAGGTTATGGTATTGCTACCGAAATCATTATAAAGGTTATTTATAATGATTTGGTACTTGTACCGAAATATACCGGGATGTATTTCCAACCTTAAAATTCCGGTAATATACCTATGCTACGGTATCGAAATATTTCGGTAACCCTTATTTAACGGTATGACGTCATACCGAAATTTAAAGGTAAGTATCTTAATTTTTGGGTAATTCCAGCGAGCGGTCCGACCCCCCTGCGCAAATAAATTTAAAGGAATTTTATTTATTGCGAATTTACTTACCTAAGTGTTTGTTATTAGTTCGGTTTCTTACGTCATCGAATGCACTTGTGGATATCGAATTACTGTTATTAGTTGTGTAGTATTGTGTGATAGACTGATAGTAGTGAAAGCGTTGGACTGATAGGCTTAGTGTAGGTGTATTGTGAATGCGTTGTATGTTTGTGTGTGTAGTGCGTTCTTTTTAGGATTAATTTAGTAGTAGGCACCTTTCGCGAGATAAGATGCCTTTTCATGTTTATTCGGTGCGCGAGTACGTGAATATGATTTATTGTTACGGCATGGCTCATGGAAACGCAACTGCGGCCCTGCGACGGTACAGGATTAAGCATCCTACCGCGTATCAACCCACGGATTCGCGGTTCTTCACCAGAGCTGTTCAACGATTGCTGGACAACCAACCGATAGTACCAATTTCTCTGGGAGGCGGCCGACAAGTACGACCAGCGGTTTATGAGGCCATTCTCGCTGTGATGCAGGAAAACCCACGATTGGGCGTACGAACAGCAGCCAAAATATTGCAAAGGCGGCATGTTCATCACGCTCGGCACATGGTTTCCCATTCTACTGTGCTCAAAGTGTTGAGGAGGGATAGGCAACGGCCTTACAAAATCCATCGTGTGCTAGCGCTCGAGCGCTCGTTCCAGGCGACACGATACGTCGCATGGATTACTGCAGGTGGCTGTTGAGCCAGGACCGAGACATCATCCTCCCCATGAAACTTTCACAAATAATGGAATGTGGAACCACCGAAATACCCATTATTGGTGTTCCGTCAATTCAAATCAAACCCAAGAAACGGGTGTCTAGACACGGTGGAAACACTGGAAACACAATGTGTGGGCTGGCATTGTGGGAAACCAGATCCTAGGCCCGGTTTTCTTGCCACCTGGAATGGACGGGCCTACCTACATCAATTTTATTACTGGCTACCTAACCGACACTTTGGATGAGATGCCACTAGTTTAGAGGCTTGGGTTGTGGTACCAGCACGACGGTGCGCCGCCTCATGTTGTGAGACCAGTTCGTGAGCAACTGACGACGCTTTTCGGAAACAACTGGATCGGACGGTTTGGGCCTAACGCATGGCCAGCACACTCGCCTGATTTAACCCCTCTGGATTTCTTTTTGTGGGGTTACGTCAAAGATAGGGTGTTTGACTGCCTCTGCGAGACCGCTGCGGCAATGCGACAGAAAATTATTGATGTGATGAACCTGGAGCGGGTTCATGAAAACACGCGGGCTAGGGCGCGCATCTGTCTCCGCGTGAAAGGTCGGCAGTTTGAACCGGAGCACGTCAGTGTTGAGAGGCCACCTGTGCTGGATGACAGCTAAAGCGACGGACAGTGTAGGTAAGTACTCAGGCTATTTAAAAACTGTACTTATTTCGTATAAGGTATTGTTCATAACACAGAAATTCTTAATTACCAAGAGCCTACTTAATACCTACACCATGCAAAACGCGTGCGACGCCGAGGCGCCACCGCGCCGCACCTCGCCTATCGTATACGTATACACACACACCGGCACAATAAGTTGCGCGCTTTACATTGCTCGCAATAAAAAGCATCATTTTTTTAAAGATGGAAAAAAAGTTTGTTTCCCAGCAATATTTTTTGTTCAAAATAACTTAGTTATATGTACAGAATGTGTAGTTAACGGGTATGTGATCGGTCTTTTTACACCCTGTATAGAAGGGGCGCTGTGACCTCTTAAAAGACCATTCCGGAACCCCCTCTGTGCAACACCTGTTAGGGCACATCCCTGAGGAGACTGTACAACGGTCTCCCCTGAGCCTCTTTGTGCACGGCAGCACGTGATCACTGTGCCACCGTCTTCCTTGGAATCACTTGATGGGCGGGCAGAGTCCCCACTCTGCACACCCGTGGCACTAGTAGCTCGAAGTGCTCTTCGAAGCCCCACCTACCGTCCAGAGTTAGGCCAAGATACTTTATGTGTTGACCCACCTGGACTTGCGCATCTCCAACTGTCACTGATCCACCCAGTGTCAGAGAACCACCCAGCTTGGGTGGCTCTCTGGTCCTTGGCAGTTTGTGAAACCAGAGCGCCTCAGTTTAATGAGGCGCTATTTCTAAACCCAGCTCGCGGATCGAAGCCACGACTCTTGCCACACCAAGCTCAGAAAGCTGAATGGTCTCATCGAATGTGTCCCCACCGGCCAACACCAGGGTATCGTCTGCATAGCAGATGATATTTACGCCTATGGGGAGGTCGACAAGCAGGACTACATTGTATGCAAGGTCCCACAAGAGAGGGCCTAAAACCGACCCCTGTGGAACCCCACACGTTATCTCCCTCCGATGAACGCTACCGTCCCGGCTCACATAACAAATGTGCCGGTCACGTAGATAATCCCAGATGATGCGCTGCAGGTAAGGTGGCACTCTGTGATAGACTAGTGCCGCCCTAATCGCATTCCAGGGCAAGGAGTTAAACTAACTCCACCCTGGGACACTACCTGCTCCGACAGTGAGCGTATGCGTTGTATTGCATCGACAGTAGATCGCTGCCGTCGGAAACCAACTGGCTATCTGCGAGGTCAGGACCAACACGTGAAAGGTGCTCAACGAGCCTCTCGGCAATTATTCTTTCGAATAGCTTGGAGACCTCGTCGAGCAAGCAAATGGGACGGTACCCAGAGGGAGACTCTGAATCCCTGCCCTCTTTCCTCAACAAGACGAATCCAGCCTCCTTCCAGTCGGTAGGGAACACGCTCGAACAGAGACAGCTGTTAAACAGCTGTCTTAGGCGATCCCCTAGAGCATCCATAACCAGAACCCATGCCCGGCCAGGAATGCCATCTGGGCCTGGTGCGGTGTTACGAGCCCCCATGCGTTTTACAGCTCGGTCCAGTTCACTTTCAGTAACCCCCAACTCGTCGGACCAGTCCGAGGGTGGCAGGAGTGAAGAAGGACTGTCTCTTATTACTGGAAAAAGTGTTGTTATAACTCTCTCTTGCAGCCTCGGATCCATGGTTTCTGTAATAGGGGGGACCCAAGGACGTAATTTGGCCATTACCAATTTGTATGGTCTACCCCATGCAGGGACCCTGCATGGGGTAGACCATACAAATTGACCTCCAGTCCTTCGAGAAGCTTTTTCCAAGACCTTGACTTGGCATCCGCGATTGCGTGTTGGAGCTTCATTGTCGCTTCCCGGTACGCTCTATAGGCTGTGGTTATTTGCTCATCCGAAGCTCTTGGTTCTCTTTTACGTCGAATGCGCTGAAACTGGCGTCGTGACCTCAGGCAGCAGAACCGCAACTGCGCGATGTCTTCCGACCACCAGTAAGCCGCACTAGGACGCTGGGCACATCTGACTCGGGGCATGGAAGCGTCACAAATCGATGTCATCCTATCCCGGAACCAAGCCGCCTCTTCCTCCGGATCGGTAAGATCCCCGGGGAACGAATATCTTCTGGCCACGCCACGACGTTAGCAGCTGCAACGAGCATGTCTCGATTGAGCCGCTTAAGGGCCCAACGTCGCGCCGGTGGATTAGTCGAACCTAGACGGATCTGGCTGTCGGTGGAGGGTAATGTTATATCAAAAACGATGTGGCGATGGTCGGACAGTGTGACTATATCCTCCGCTACTCTCCATTCCAACACCATGCGGCCAGCATAAGGAGTCCCCCATGACAGATCCACAATTGACTCCCCCTGCCACCTAACGCATGTGGACACTGACCCCCGATTTAAAAGTCGGAGATCAAGCGTCGCCGCCCAGTCTTGCATCGCGCGTCCCCTCGGCGTATCCCGGGTGTTCCCCCAAGCTCTGGAATGAGCGTTGAAATCACCCAGGACGAGCACCGGACGAGGTGAGCATTTGTATCGAATGCAATTCGCAACCCCGTCCAAATAGCCCTCAAATTCAGTGAAGGAAATGTTGGGAGATACATAGCAGCCCACAATGGCAAGAGGTCCCCATTCCACAGCAACGAAACCTTGCCCCCTGTCTAGTAGGGAGCAGTGAAGCCGACCGCTTCCAGCAGCCCAATAAATGGCAACAGAGTCCACGGTGTCTCGGAACCAGCGAGGATGATCTCGAAGGCCGTAGGGTTCTGCTACCACCGCCAAGGCAACCGAACACTTCGCAACAGTCTGCAGAAATAGGTCCTGCGCGTTGCGGCAGTGGTTCAGGTTGCACTGGAGAACTTTCAGGGCTGGGAAGGCGAAGTATCCATGTCCTCCGCAGGGCCCGCACTCAGTGGTGCCGGCGCCGATCCTTGTGATGTAGTAAGGGCATGTACGGTCCGCTTCTTGCGCGGAGCGCATTTCTTACCTCCCAGCCGATGATCCGCTGGAAGACCTTGGTCCGCACATAGCGGACACCGCATGGTCGGCGCCGTACATTCCCTAGCTTTGTGAGCTCCCCCGCAGGCGTAGCACTGCATACTCCGATCAATAGCACTAGTGCACTTGCTCTGGACGTGCCCGGGCTCGAGACAACGGAAGCACATCATCCGACGCGCACCCAAGACCTGGACCCATACTGATGTCCATCCTAAGCGCATGCACTTATCAGACGCCAGCTTCTTTATCGTCGCCAGTGGAGCACGGACCCAGACGTGCCCTAGCGGAGCAGGTGGACGACGAATTTCACCTACTTTCACGTCCTCACTAGAACAGCCGCCCACCTTAGCAATAGCAGCTGCTACTTCATCAGGTGTGACAGCATCATCGAGATCCAGGATCCTCGCCTCAGCTCTTTTAGTTGGGCGTGAAATCTTCACGTCGGAGTCGGTAAAAACTTCCCGCATACGACTGGCTAGAACATCAGCCTTATAAGAAGATTCAGCGCCAGCGACGGTAAGAATCATTCCGCCATCAGCAGCCCTTCTTTGGCCAACGGTGTCGATTCCAAGATCTGCCAGACGGATTTGCTGCCTCAACGCAAACATAACCTCGCCGAGTTTGGCAGATGATCCCTCTCTTACCGAAACAGTAATAGCTGCCGTGGTGGGAACCCTAGGCAGTTTCACTATCTGGTTTTTGTTCTGGGTACTAGCCTGCGTGATGGCTTGAGGAGTCTTTGCATTCTTTGCTTTGCTACCCACCACAGTGGACCAGGTCTTTTTTCCAGTGCTCGTTGCATCCAGTATAGCCTCTGAAGTCTGAGTCGGTACTGCAGATACGGCAGGCAAATCCACCACTGAGGCCACGACTTTGCGTTTACCCTTTCTCTTCCCCTTCTTCTTTGTGGAGTTAGAGACAAGGCAAGGTTCGGCAATTGTCTGCGCTTGAGCAGTTGATGACGAGGCTTTCTTAGTATCGGCATCCTGTGGGGGACGCAGAGGCTTCTCAGGAGGCAACCTTTTCTCCAAGGCCGCTAGTTTCGCATCTACCATGCCTCCAATCTCGAGAGCTATGGAACGTCGAAACTGAGCCTCCGACTCATCCGACCGGCCAAAACCTGCTGCAGTGGTCTGACTATACCCCATTGGAGGGGCTGCCATGGTCGAGCTCACCATAACTTCGCCCTTACGGCTAAGAAGGCTAACTTGCGCTGTCAGCTTTTCGACCTGTGCCTGAAGACTTGTAAGACTCTCCACGTTGACCTCAACGGCCGATCGAGTGACTAGCTCAGCAACTGCAGCTTGCACTGTTACTGCCGCCAACTTGAGATTGTACGCAAAGCTACTTTTGAGGTTGCGGGAGCCAATTGCAACCTCCTCTATGGTCCTAAGACTATCCTTTATGCAAGTACTTAGTTACACCGTTGGTTGCGTCTGCATCGTCTTAGCCAACAACTCCAATTCAGGCAAGTTCTGTTTTGCTGATGATTTGGTCTTTGGCTGCATAACTGGTGGGCTCGCTAACTCAGAGTCTGTGCCTTTCTCTGCTCCGTCCGTTAAGGGCTTGCTAAGGCTAAGCAGTTTATCAACCCTTTTTTTTGTCGGTTCATTACTTCCCGGTATATGAGTACGCTTGCGCGTGCTTCCTCGGGACGATTTCGATGCTTCCGAGGCAAATGCCATTTGCGACAGTGAAGCCTCGCTGGTGTCACTCGACATCTCGTCAGCAATTGGGGTAGGCGGGCGCACAAAATGTGCACGGGTTAATACCCCCTTTGGCACTTTCTGAGCCTTAGGTTCCGGTACTGCGGATATGCTAGGAGTAGAACCCAGCAACTCCTCATGACCGGTACGTGAGCCACCCTGGCTCAAAGCGTCCTCAAAGGACGGGTAAAAATCCGATTGTGAATTCAAGCGTTCATTGTCCCCCCCAGAATACGTGGGACTGACCGAACTCTGTTCGGTGAGGGATTCTCCTACTGCGGAGCAGCAGGTACCCTCCTGGGGTAGTTTATTTTTATGACTCGCTTCCATTGTTAAATGCTGAACACAGCTTTGCCTTTTTTATGGGGTGGGGTCCCCAGTAATTTTGTACTCGTTCACTTTCGAGTATACTCGTACTAGAAGTGAACCTCCTTCTTGCTCGCCAAAGCGGCGAATAGTGATTCGCGCACCGTCTGAGAACACCAACAACTGCTGAAGTTCTCAGACGGTGTGCTCCCCGCGGAAGTCCGATGTTATACTCCGCCCGTGTCCCTCTTAGTCTGGTGTCTCACTTGAGGCCTTCCAGCATGAGTGGCTCTACCGGCAAAGCCCTCAAGGTCATCGAGACACGCAAGCCCCACCACGACGACAACGTGGAGACACACTCGGTGGGGTAGTTACCTACCCCTACCCTACGCTATCTACCTATCTTACGCTAATTACCTACTTAGGGCCTGCGCACACTTGAAACAAGACTGTCTTAGACAAAATTGTATAATACGACGTCGTAGATAGCGTAGGGTAGAGGTAGGGTAGAAATGGTTTCTTTTTTTAAATGAATGCATCGCTTTATGACCACTGACACTTGCACTGGTCAAAGCCTTTATTTGGCTAGGCACGGATTGTCCAACGCTTCGTCTTCCGGTAGGTACGCGGTTGCCACTACTTTTGGGATTGGCATCTTCCTCCAAGTAGAAGTCTGAAGAAAATTTACTAGAAAAAAAAGAAATCAGCTGTTTTTAGATTTCATGTAGTATAGATGCTTTGACACGTTTTTTAACCGACTTCAAAAAGGAGGAGGTTCTATGTTCGGCTGAATGTTTTTTTTTTTAATGTATTTTCACCGATTTCTCGGTCAATTGTGGACGTGCTCTTGTCACCGTCGGCGTTCCGGCCGTATTGGAACCTCATGGCCTGGCACGCGACGATGGCAAAAGACCGGACGGTATGTCTTTATTTCCATGGAAGATGGGTAGGCCTTTAGTGTGGGACGCTACTTGTGTCGATACTCTTGCGCCATCTCATCTTCCTAGCTCGTCGTGCTGTGCCGGTGCTGCCGCAGCGGCTGCAGAGAACCTCAAGCGGCGGAAATATAATAACCTTGTTAGTAGTTATATTTTCGAGCCGTTTGGGGTTGAAACTCTCGAATCGTGGGGTCCGAGTGCCCACAAATTATTTAAAGAACTTTCAAAACGCCTTGTTGACACTTCCCATGACCCAAGGGCTGGCTTTTACTTCGGACAAAGGATAAGCATTGCCATTCAGCGTGGCAATGCCGCCAGTCTTTTGGGTACATTACCAGTCGACAGCGATGTGGAGGAGTTTTTCGACGCCGTACTTTAGATTGCTTTTTTTAGTACTTTATGGATTTTATTTTTATTTTGTAAGTTAATTTTAATTACGTTATTATTAGTTTTAAATGTATATACAATGTAAAATAATTTCTTTGTATACAATTTACTAAATAAGTCAATATTGTTCACTTATATATAAATAAATAGATTGTGGACTGATTTTGATATTGTAATGATCTGATCATAAACTTCGAAGATATGGAACAGACCTCATAGGATCACAGCAGAACCGTCGTAATAAGTAAAATTGCTTTGTTTATACGTGTAGTCGATGACTGACTTAAAGAAGAGGGGGAATATATCGAACTGATCTGATGATGAAGCCTGACGTTAGGCATCGGAAATCTGTTAACCGTGTTTGGGATTATTAGAATTTCAATCATGAGATGCAACTTGGATATAAGGTTTGGATGAGGGGTACTTTTTTGGTCGTGGTACCATAACTAAAAAGTGTAAAATAAAAACTTTTTCCAAAAAAAATACAACCAAGTAGGTTGTATTTTTTAACCAAGTAAAAAAAACACTGAAAAGTGCAAAATAACTTTAATTTCGGAAGTCGGTGTTTCTATAATAGTTTTGTCGCTTTGTTATTTAACACCGACTTCCGAAATCTTTAAGTCGGTTGTTTTTTTTTGGAAAAAGTTTTTATTACGTTCTAGTGCGGGGCCTGTAGCATTTGCTACTCTCGCTACATAGCTAATCCGCCACAGATACTGAAAGAAAAATCTGAGAAGTAGCTTCTTAATTCTTTATTTAACATTAGTTTACTTATATTATTAATACTTACCTACATATTTTTACCTATTTCATTTTCCAGGCTGAATCTTCTATGTTGAAATGCTGGACACTCTACTATTAAGTTAGTGTAATAGGTATTGACTCCGTCGCAAATAGATATGCAGGTGAGTCCTTCTTTTTAAGTGGATTGAGGTATTGTGAGAAGCCCCCGTGTCCTGTAAAGAGTTGTGTGTGTAGGTGTGTACGGTGAAAGTTCTTGTTTTGTTTATAGGCTCTTTTGGCTGAGGGGAAAATAATTTAGTAACGCTAGCTGTGCTCTCTTTTTGATATCTTTCTTCCTATTTGTCAATCGAACCACCCCCCAGATGGTTCACTTGACTAATAAAATGGGACATTTATCAAAATCAGGGCTTCTCTTTATTTTAGTTCCGCTGAGTTTTGCTAGCTCGTCTGCCCTTTACTTCCCTTGTACGGTTTTCTGTTTCTGCTATATTTGTCAAGCAGTGGATTTCATTGCCCAAAGAATTAGCATTGCCAATCAACGTGGCAATGCTGCCAGTCTTCTCAGCACATTTCCGGATGATAGCGATGTGGAGGAGTAATTCGACGCCTGAGTGTATTTTGTGTTTTTGTCTTCAAGAATTAAGAAACAACCTAGCCTTTTTCATGAGGTGGATTTCTACTTGACGCGGGTTCCTCGCTGATTATTTAACTACTTCTGTATTGTTGTTACACTAGTATGTTGGATTATTATCATAATCTGGGATGTTCAAAAAAAAAAAAAAAGCTCCCCTATTTATGATCATACCACTCATGTATTGCTTAAAAGACTTAGTATCAGTCCAAAATCATTTAAAAAACATCAAGACGGGTTTTTGACAATTATCAATTTGTGTTTTTCCACAGACTCACAGAGTACAGAGTAGTCAAAGTCAAGACGTCAAGACTTCAAGAGTATTTGCAGTAGTTGTACCTTTTATATGTAGTGTGTTTTTCGTTCGTCGTCACAAAAAAAATTAGTCTTACGCGTAATAAAATGCTTTTTCGGTCTCGTTTCCATTAAAAAGGAAAACTTGTTTATCACACTAAATTCTATTACTGTGTGTATTCAATATTCTGAATGTGTCGTTTATATGGATAATAATTTGCTAGCCGAGGATCCTGCAATGTTTTTGTGTTAGGTTAGTTTACTCACTTTCATTTTTTTTTATGGATTACTTTTAACATGCGGTAGTGATTAATTCGGAGATCCAAATGGTGCTATTATTATGCTTTCCGATAACATATCATATATTTGATGCTGTACACGTAGCAATGTTTACATAATAATTTAAGAAGTGGTTAATGTGTCACCGTGCTCATTATGTGCTGGTACATTATGTTATTGTAATTAGGGGGCGTTTAATACTAACATTCAATGTTTAGTGTGTTATTTTTAGGGGATTATGAATCTAATACTTAAACTTTTTGTGCTGGTGTTTGAAAAGTTTAGATAATTTTAAAAATTAATTTTGTGAAATTCAACTGTATTGTATTTTCGATTTGTTTTCTGTCATTTTGGCAATTTACTAATCTTCGTTTTTTTTTATTCCACATCTATCACACAACGCCGTCTAGTCCCTAGCTACGCAAAGCTTGTGTTAGGAGTATTAGACAACTGATAAACATACTTATATATTTCTAAATACATACATATACAGTGGTGGTCATATAATTAAGAATGATTTGCAGTACAAGATTTTTTTTTTATAAAAACTATCATTTAAGTATATATTTTTATGTTCCTTTTCAAAAGTAATTAGTCATGTTATGAAATAGCTACATGGATAAAGTAAACGGGATTAAGACTAAATATTAAAATCACTTACTATTTACCTTACTAATTTAATTTATTATCCACATTTACAATTTCAAATAGTAATAAAGCTGGACAAATAATTAAGAATGATTCTTCAACTGCTCGAGAGTGGTTTCAGTAGATACCTACATAGATTTTAAAAATCTCATTAAATAAGACTGTGATAATGTTAAAAATTGCATACATTTTATTCTAAGTTAATAGTTTGTAGCATGTCCACGGCTTTTGATAACTGTCTTACGCCGGACTCAATTTTTGTATTTTTTCAAGAGAAATAGAGCACCATTCTTCTAAAAGAACGTTGTATAACTCACTTAGGTTATTACACTGTTGATTTGAAACCTTTTTCTTAACTTCGCACCAAAGATGCTCTATGGGATTTAAACCTAGACTGTTGGTCACCAAACAGTCTAGGTTTAAATCCCATAGAGCACTGAAAGACAGAAACTGATTGAGATGTGAGGAATTCTTTAACTGTGCATGGAGTGTGCTTGGGATTATTGTCGTGTTGAAATGTCTAAATAATTGGAATGCATGTCTCAGGCATGTCTTCGGCATATGGTAACATTGTTTCTTCCAGTATATTTATGTATTGGAATTGATCCATGTTACCTTCTATCAATCTAGCAGGTCCAACACCATGACTAGAGAAGCACCGCCAAATTTTCACATTTCCACCACCATGCTTTAATGTCACTTTTGTGGGGTCGAATGCTGTATTGGGAGGGCGTCGAACCTATCGTTTCCCATCAGCACATACTCTGTTAATTTTTGTCTCGTCAGAGAAAAGAGCATTTTTCCACTATCTTATTCTCCAGCTTTCATACCCCCTAGCAAATGCAAGCCAGGCTTTCCTATGACACCGTTTCATCATGTGTACCTTTCTTGCTATCCATCCGTTCAACTTAGCTTCTACCAAATGCCTTCGGATAGTGCACGCTGAGATTGCTGAAGAGTTGTTTTCACTAAAATATTCTTTTCTCAACTCGTTAGACCCCTTAATAGGGTATTGTTTTGCCAAACGCACGATATTTCTATCGTCTCGCCGAGATACATTTCTCTGTTTGGGTATACATGAAATATTCGAAGTTGTTTGATACATGTTAAAATGTTTCACAGCGTGGAATGTCATTGTTTTTGAGCACTGCAAGTGATCGGCTATCTTTTTATATGACCTAAACGGCTGTATTCTTATCGCGAAGTTTTATTGTCACTTCCCTTGTAGATTCATCGCAACTTATTTTTCCCCATGGTTTTTTTGTATCAACTTCTTGACTTTTTCAGCACTAAATGGCGCCAAAATTACGCGAATAATGGCTTAGTTTTCTATTTAAATTTGAATAAAAAAAATAAACTATCCAGCATTCTTAATTATGGCCAGCCAGTAAGTTTGCAATAACATTTTAAAATTTAATGTAAAACCTTTAGCTATATATTATTGAATTAATCATGTTATAACTATAATATAATATAATAATATAATATTCCACAACTATCACACAACGCCGTCTAGTCCCAAACTAAGCAGAGCTTGTGTTATGGTTACTAGACAACTGATAAACATACTTATATATTTCTAAATATATTATATTTAAGATTTTAGGAGTAGAAGTTATCAGACCAGATACTTGGGGCGCTGTGCGGACTCTACTTACCCCGCATACTTCATATCCAAGGGGAGTTGAAAGGGCAGATCGTATAACTATTCTATCAAAACATTGTCACATGGCCAGTTCAGCAGGGTAGAGTCTGGCCATTATATATTCGATCGTCTCGTTTCTTAACGGTTGTAATTGTAAGGGCCTGTGCACACCACGTTTTTTTAACGCGCCTTTAACGCGCGTTTTAGGAACGTGCGTCGACGGTGACGATTTATCGATGGTGACGCTTTTATCCTATTAAAGGTTTATTGGCTGCGTCTGACTCGCGGGCGTATCGCGTCTGTATCGCTACAAACGCGCGTCAACGGCGCGTTTAAAAAACGTGGTGTGCATAGGCCCTAAGATGTAAAGTAAGATGTCGTTATATACCGTTCTTTATAGTGTTTTTTTATTTTTTCTCTTACTCTTTTAGACAAGATTGCCCCACAAGATTTCCAATAGGAATTACTCCTGTATCGTAGGTGCGTTCACAAACACGTAAACTCACACAAGACACTCGGACCCGGAACACCTATCTGTAGGCAATACAAGTTTTTTTTCGGGAATTGAACCCGCGACCCGTAGCGCTGTAGCCAATCGCTCAACCACTGCGCTAACCGTGCCGTCAAATGACCGCTTCCTTATTTACTATCGATTCTTGTGTTAAAGTATTCATAGACGATCGAACTTGGTGCGGACCGCACCACGAACCGTACGGTGCGATCTACACAACAGACAAGCGCACCAGACTCCGAACCGTCCAGTCGGTTATTGTGCTAGCATTGCGTGAACACGTCTCCTCGACATGCCATCTATTCTATCAAAACAGGCCAAAATGGCATCAGTTGCGGCAACTATCGTTGCTACATCGCCATTCGAACGAAAAAGAAGAAAAGAATGGGCAAAATTTTATCTCAGAAACAGACAACAATACAGTCATATGAATCTCATTAAAGATCTCGATGATAAAGATTTTCGTATATATCTTCGAATGAGTTCCATTTTTCTAAAAGTATTTGAAATGCTTGATTGCGTGCATCTTTATTACAATAAAGGCTATCAAGGGAGACGGCAAGCGCTTCCCCATGCTTCTCGATGGCTTCGCTCCAGATGTGAATGGCATACGCTAGAAGGTCCCCAGTGGACCGATTTTGGCGAAAACCGTATTGCCGGTCACTGAGGATGTCGTTAGCTTCTAGGTATGCCAGAAGTTTCTTGTTTAGCACCCGTTCCATACTCTTACAGAGGACGGAACGGTTTGTATTCCACAAACATGGGAAGTCTTTATACAACTCCAACAGCTCTATAACAGCTTTTTTCTCGGTTAACGATGTCTTCTTGGTGTCGATCCGAATCCATGTCTGTGAACACGCTGCGACGTGTTGCGCGTACGGTGGCACAATACGGCGACTGGACCGACATTTGGTTCGGTGCGCCGTCCACACGATCGGTTCGGTTCGGAACGCACCGCGTTCGATGTGCGAGCGCTCCGAACCAGCCGTACCGATATTAATAATAATAATGTCCAGCGGACCGTGCGCCACACGATTGAATTTGGTTCGAAGCGCACCATGTTCGTGGTGCGGTCCGCACCAAGTTCGATCGTCTGTGGATACTATTAGTTCACTCTTACACTACTGTTAGGAAACACCGGCCTCATCTAGTCAATATTGACAAAAAAATTGAGGTGTTTAGTGTTATTTTAACTAACTTGCTTATTAACTAGCTTCTGCCAGAAAAAAAGTAAAAAAAAACTAAAACCCGACTACGAAAAAAAAAAACGACGCTGAAAAAGTATGAAACAAGATTTTCAGGACGCTGAAATAAACAAGGTTACTGGAGAAACAAGAACAAAACAAAAAGAAAAGCCGGCTATTCTTGCTAATCTTATTTCATACTTTTTCAGCGTCGTTTTGTTTTCGTAGTCGGGTTTTAGTTTTTTTACTTATTATTATCTACACTAATATTATAAAGTGGTAAAGTTTATTTTTATGTTTTTTTGTTTGTAGGAGGTAATCTCTGGAAGTAGTTCGATTGCTAAAATTTTTTTATCAATAGAAAACTGATTTATTCCTGAGTGACATCTAAAAGGAGAAACTGACTGACTGACATATCAACGCACAGCCGAAACTACTGGGACTAGGAACATGAAATTCTGCACAAGGCTTCCTTTTAGGACGTAGGCGAGCACTAAGAGAGGATTTTCCAAAATTCACCCCCTAATGAGATGAAACGAGTTTATATGGAAAAACCTATTTTCACGCGGGCGAAGCCGCTGGCAGAAGCTAGTAGGCACATATATTTTATGTACGCGGGCAAAGCCACGGGCAAAAGCTAGTTTAAACTATTTTAGTGTTATTGACATCGAAGTTTTTTGACCGCTTGAGGACGCCACATTGAATTTTGATGTTATTTTTGATAAGTACAAGTAAAGCCCTTTCAAATGATATCAAACGCTGTGTATTTAGCTTAACGTTTTTTTTACCACATTAATTTTTGTCCACTAGAGGGCGCCGCATTGAGTTTAGTGACACAACACGTAGCCTATGTTCGGTGGACGATTAAGACGGATCTAATGATACCTTATTGGTCTAGTTCCGATAAGTAGTTTAGGAGCGATGAACATACACACACACATACATACATAGCCTATCAAAATCATAACCCTCCTTTGACTTTGCCGTAGTCGGGTAAAAAGGAAACCTTGTGCAAAATTTCACACCTAATCCCAGTAGTTTTAGCTGAATCTTGATATTTTATCAGTCAGTCAGTTTCTCCTATATCGTGGATTGAAAAAAAACTTTTTACAAAAAAATACAACCGACTTCAAAGTAAAAAAAAACACTGAAAAGTGCAAAATAACTTTAATTTCGGAAGTCGGTGTTAAATAACGAAGAGACAAAACTATTATAGAAACACCTGATATCCATATTTTTCCAGTAATCCGCGGGCGTGGTGTCCACCACGCCCGCATAAGCCGTTCAAGTTAATTGCTCAAAGCTGGCCATAATCAAAGTGAAGTTTCTCGACAGCTTTTGAACCGCTTCTCTGTTCGTCGAGTATACCAGAGGTTCCAAGACATCCGTGGGTACATTCGTACATTCAAAAGCCGCCGACCAGATCCTGGTCGACGGCTTTTAAAATCAGAGCGTGCTGACCGCTTTCTTGTGACATATCTGAGAAAACGGCAACTGAACGTGTTTGAAATAGAACAACAGTTTCGAGAAGTTTGCAATGTCAGTATAAGTCGGTGGACAGTTAGAAGAAGAATGAGTGAAGCAGGACTGGCCATCACCCATGAAATGGTCCAAAATTTACTACAACTCACCGAAAAGCCTGGCTTTAATTTGCCACGGAACGCTTAAATTGAACGTATGACTAATAGGTGGTTGTTTCCTCTAATGAATACAGAATGACTTTACATGGTCATGATGGACGCTCCAGGGTCTACAGAAAGTCATCAGAGCAATTTTCATAATGCTCCATAAGTGAATTTGTGGCTTTTGGAGGTGGATCGTATGTTTTGGAATGGCATAATGTTTTACATTATAACTGACATTGCATTCATCACTGGGGCAAATAATTTCCCGATGTCGAGAAAGTTGACACATGATATGTCGAAGAGGTGCTCGAAGAATATGTAAAACCGCTTGCGTAACTTATGATGGACGGTTTTTTTCTTAATTCACGATAACGCCAGACCACATGTCGCTAGAAAAGTTTGACTAAGTACATGAGAGGCATTGGAATCATCGCGATGGAGTGGCCAGCTTATAGTCCTGAATTTAAACCGATTAAACATGTCCGAAATAAGTTAAAAAGAAGAGTTCGAGCAAAAAAAAAAAACATACAGCCGAACATAGAACCTCATTCTTTTTGAAGTCGGTTAAAAAGCCCTGCTCTGCATGTCTCAAAGAGCTTCATTTGTCATTGATGAGGAGTGAAAGGCTATAGGTACCACTAGATTTCATGGTAAAATTAATATGGTCCATGAAAAACTGATTAAGAGCTGTAATTAAGGCTAGGTGAGGGAATATATCTTATTATTGAACAATTTGATCAAGAATTACATGTTTGATTTTCATTCTGGTAATTTTACCCGTATGTTGGGTTTTAGGCCCTAAGACCCTTTATAGGTATTTTTTTATATTGTTTTTGATAATAATATCGTTAGAAAGGTAATGAAGTAAACTTTCGATTAGTGTGTTTTTTTTTAAATATATATTCACTTGTGCGATTTTATTGCTCTCATGTGTAGATTTTAAAAAACATCAGTTTATGAAAAGACAAAAAAATAGGAACACATACACGAACTGCGTAACGCTTTTATTTAATGCTGCAATATTCTGAAAGCCATTATACCTGCAGTTATCTACAGTATTATTTACAGAAGCGTTCGGAGTAATTGGCATTACTCAAGTCTGATTAAATCAAGTTAACCAAAATTCATTACCAGTTAACGCACGTTCGGGTTATTGTTTTCAGTTTTAAATTAAATCTCTCTCCATCAACCTTAATATTTCGTGTATAAAGTGCAGGTCATTTATAAATTTATTCTTGTAAACTTTATTTCAATCGATGACCTTTAACACTTTACAAAGTGAGGTCCCGTACGCAGCGCCGTACTGCCGTGCTTGATACGTCTGTACTGACTCATCCGCTTCATACAATAGTGCCAATTTAATACTGGCTGGGGCTTCAACTGGCGTTAGATTATATGCAACTATCTAATAATAATGAAATGTTTCTTTTGTGGAACGTACTCCATTAGATGCAGTATAGCCTCGCTTTGTACCAATTTTACAACTCTCCGCAAGTACTCATGGCGTTATTTTCGTTGCATCAAATCACATGCAACATACCGTGCAGATTTATGTTCACTAGGCTTTCTTCCTCCAACTATCTTGCCCAGGTCGCTGGTACTGCGATGTGCTCCTAGCAAAAGCCAAGCTCCGGACTAAAGAGTCCGGATAAGCCCCAAGCTCCCCAACTACCTGTATTTGTATTTGTCATATATTCCATGCGCTTACAATACTATTTTTTACAGATGCTGTCATGGAGCGTTTTCCGTTAAAGTCCACCGGCCCTAAAATGAGTACGACGTACCAGTCCGTCTACAAAAAGGTTTGTGCTCTAAATACAAAAAAAAAAAACAATTAGTTTTTTTTTTATAAAATATTTTCAATATTAACCTTGTTTGGCAGATAACATCTCCTTCAAAAACGAATATATGCCAAAATATTATATTTATGCAGCAAAAAAGCAAAACCAGTCATGTTTTTCACTCATCATTTTGCTGTTTTATGATGTTACAGTCGTTACAGACGTTATTGTTTATCGAGCGTTTCTCAGCATCAAACCATAAAGTTTGGCGAGTTAAAAATATGAATGAATGAGAGAAACAATAAAAAAAAAATTAACTATTTTTTTATGACTGTTATTAGTCTTATCATTATTCTTTTATGTGTTTTTAGGGTTCCGTACCTCAAAAGGAAAAAGCGGAACCCTTATAGGATCACTTTGTTGTCCGTCCGTCTGTCTGTCTGTCTGTCAAGACCCTTTATCTCGGGAACGCGTGGAGGTATTGAGTTGAAATTAAAACCATATACTCAAGTTTGCGGTCTCTGTGAAAAAATCAAATGACTAAGTTCACGAAAAAAAACAGATACGGTTTATGTCTCAAAAAACCTATATTTCGACACTCGAGGAAATCAAAATTCATAGGGTACTTCCCGTTGACCCAGAATCCTGAAATTTTGCATAAAGCAAGGTCTTATAGCACAGGTATAGGAATAAATCTGAAAACTGTAAATTTGTTGTTGTCACAATAAAAAAAAAAATGCGATTCGGAAAAAATCTTCGAGACTCCATTCGGGAATTGAACTATTTACAGTAAGTTTGTAACTTTGTACGGAACCCTCAGGGCGCAAGTCCGACTCGCACTTGCCATGTTTTTAATTGGTAACATTGATAAATTGTTAAATTGTCAATTTATCAATGTTACGCGCGAAAAACATAACCTTTCTTGCAATCGGGTAAAAACGTGATATGTTGCTGTATCGACTATAACATTATAGGCGACGCGACTCCGTAAAGTCGTGGATGTATAGTTAATTTTTTTATTTTATTTGAAATGCGTTTTAAAATGTAAGGATGTAGTTTCCACTAGAAGTGACTAGACAATTGACATCTAAGGTTAAGGCGTTTGACTAAAACTGACACGTTATCTCAGAATTTGCATCTAACAGTTGCTGTCTTTGATATTTGAGACTCACTGGCTCAATAGCGCTGTTGATGTAATTAAACCTTGACCCGGGCCGTTATCCGAGATGCGCACGCTGCAGGTGAGGGGCCGACGCACAGGTAGCGATGTGCACTCTATTGTCTGCACTGTTAGGCGCATTATACTAGTGCTTGGCTAACCCGCCAAGTTGCGCGCGGCGCGAGTGTCGCTCTCAAATCCGCCGCGTTCTCTTTGGTAGCTTGGTGGCACGTCGTGGTCGGCGCCCCTAGTCGTCTTATCGATTTTCACCCCCGCATATTTTTCAGTGGGGCTTGACTGTGCTGTGAGTGAATTCGCGAACGTTCAAGTGTCTCTCCTATACATTTTTATAGAAATTAAATGGTTAAACACTGTTATTCGCTTCTCTAATAACAACGCGTAATTAGTGCTCAGTCATTGGTATGTAAGTATGACCATTTTTTTCTCGTGCTTAATAAAGATGTACCTGGAAGGCACAAAATGTAATCAGCAAAGCTGTTTGACCCTGTACGCATAGGTATCGGTCGATATTTTCTAAAAATGCTAAAGTGATATTAATACCATTCCATATACCTAATAAGGACAGGATTATTTTACATTTCGAAATGATTACTATGATATTTACAATATCATTATTAATTATAATACCTACATTTATTATATTTAACTACTGCAGCAAGGCGAAATGTCCCAAAAAAAAAAAAATAACACATTTATAATTATAATATAATTATTTTTATTGAAACTTAACATATAGTTTACAAATACCAGCCGATACACACCCACACACACCCACACAAAACACTTACCTACTCATGAACGCTCTCACAACAAAAATTAACAACTAACATCTTCAAAACCTTTTCATAAATATATTATCGAGCCACAGATTACAAGGGATGTACTCGTAATAAAATCTCAATTTTAAAAGCAATTACTGCTGTTACCTTCAATATATGTATCTATCTGTTAGAGTGTGTGGAGACCTGGTGACCTAAAATACAGGCCCCTAAAGCCTAGCTTAGGTGCCAGTCTCCCACAATAAACTAGAATAACACTATCTTGTACATGCGCGTCTCCAATGTTTGTAACGTTTATTGTGGTGAGAAAAATAAATACTTATTACATAATATGTATAATAAATTAATAATTTGACAATATTCAACAGTGGATTTGGCACACTCACATGATTCTTTATTTATAGGTACTACAAATCTTAGTAGATATTGATTAACCGACTTAAAAAGAAGGAGGTGAATTAATGTTTGGCTGAATGTTTTTTTTTAATGTATGTTCACCGATTTCTCATTCAATTGTGGACCGATTTTGAATTTTTGTTTTGTCACGTAGCGGAGATGAGAATGTTAAGATGGATGTGTGGTGTGACGAGAATGCATAAAGTGAGAAATGAGTATATTAGGGGAAGTTTGAAAGTGGCGCCCGCCAGTGACTGAAAAGTTGAAAGGGAATCGTTTGTCTTGGTATGGTCATGTGAAGAGGAGGGATGAAACGCATGTTACTAAAAGAGTTATGAGTTTACATGTGGATGGATGGATAGGGAGAGGGAGACCAAAGAAAAGATGGATGGATTGTGTGAAGAGTGATATGAAGTTAGTGATAGCATGACGAGTGACAGGGCAGAATGGAAGAAAAAAAAACGTGTTGCGCCGACTCCCAAATAACACGGGACAAAGGCAGGAAGATGATAGTGATAGTTTTTGCTTCTGAGTTGGTTGGTCCCAAAGAAATATTTTTATGATCTGATGAGGATCTTCGAAGATATGGAACGGAACTCCTCTTAGGAATTAGGATCATAGCAGAACTGTCGTAACAAGTAAATGCTGCATCAATTGATTAACCTCGGTGTCGTGGGGGACACGCGTTTGGATATCTACGTAGGTAATAGCCGCAACGCGGTCGGTGATACTCACATGATACCTACCACATGCAATTAAAACAAGAATAATTGTTTAGACAAATGACAGAAATTAATTAAGAGCGTCCAACCGGAGATACATTTTCATACAACCGCTCTTACGTGATTATGAAGTTATTACACATCTTTTTCTAGATATTTTGGAAACACAGATATCTTGTGGATATTGTCAAGGTTTCTATTGAAATGTGTGAATCTAATCCAAGAAAGTCCTCTGAAAATCTGCTATTTTGCGTGAACTTTGGCCCTCTATAATCTACACTAATATTATAAAGAGGTAAAGTTTGTTTTTTTGTTTGCAGGAGATAATCTCTGGTCCGATTGCTAAAATTTTTTCACCGATAGAAAGCTGCTTTATTCCTGCGTGACATAGGCTATATTTTATGTACGCGGGCGAAGCCGTGGGCAAAAGCTAGTGTACTCATAAATTAAAAAAGTCAAAAAATATTTATATCTATCGGAACCTTGCACATTTAATCCAGATTCTGGATGGCGAAAATTTATTCCAAATACTTTTAAAGTTTAAACAAAAAACAGGTATTTCATGGAACGAGTATCGTGAAATTTTCAAGTGAATAATGGAATTATTGAATGCCAAAAGAGCGTTCAGGTGTTATCTCACTTATCTCTCTTTTTTCACGTTATCTCTTTATTAAACACTAGCTGTCCGCCCCGACTTCGCTCGGGTGCAATTTTTTTTACTTCTTGCATTTTTTTTTTAAACAAGCCTTGTTCTGACAATTATGTACAAATAAGTGCAGCCGTTCTAAATTGCCGTACACCTTAACCGTTTACCTTTTAGGCACGGTTGGCGCAGTGATTGACCAATCGGCTGCTGCGCTGCGTCAGCTGCGTCTCGCGGGTTTGATTCCCGCATGGAATAAGTAGCGTTTATAAAATGTTTGTGAACGCACCCACGATACAGGAGTGAATCCTAGTGAGAGGAAAGGTAAAAATATAATAATATGCTCTCGGTTCTTGAGTAATATAAATTCAGGATGACGACTAAAACCCTTTGATGAAATATGAAATACTTCTATCGCTTGAATGTCGTTCATACGCGACGATCTCGTTTTTTGCTTGGTTAGTAAGTAGACGAGCTGAGCGCTCACTGCTAGATGCCCGTGCATTTTTTTTTTAAATTTAATTATCTTAGTTTCGTATTATCTCTTGAACCATTCGTCCGAATTATATATAATAATAATCTTTATTAAATCTTTTACAAAATATAGTTACAGATGTATAATAGCCACAAGTAAATCTTAAATAAATAATTGTTCTAGTACCCAACAAATAACTAAGTAGGTGTTCAACTAAATTATCAATATTTCAGGACTTATGGTTTTTTTTAAATTGATGTAATGTCCAGTGCTTGACTGTGATCATACCTGATGGTAAGCATTGATACAATCATTGATGGTGAGGCGCACTAGTTTATTAAGAGCCTATTTACTCTAAATTAATTTTAAACCTAGAATTATGTATAATTAGCGACTTTCCTGTGCTAGGTTTATAAAACCTGTGCTTCAGGTCATCACTTAACAAGACTTATCATTACGGGTGCATGTATAAAAAACTATAGAATAAAAACTTACGAACTAAACCTTACACCATACTAGAACTTCCAATAGTTTCTCTGTGTCAGTGTAATTCAGTTTTAATAGATCACACTCCGATAGCAATGTACTACATTACGAGGGTGGTCCTAAAAGTACCCGACCTGACCTAGAAAATAATAAAAAAATTGCTAAAATAGGTTTTATTTTTTAGCTTACTTTCCTTCGGAAAACTTGGGGCTAGAGATGCCAAGCCATTCCACCAATTTTTATGACAAGTCGTTTACAGTTCAAGCAGTGCGGCTAGGCGGCTGTGGAATGCTTTGCCCGTGTCAGTAAGGCAAGCTCAAACACTCAAGATTTTTAAAAGTATGCTTAAGGATCACTACCTTTCCTCTTGAATGTCTTCATTACGTACATAATTTCTTTGCTTTCATAATTATATATTTAAATATATATATATTATACCTATATTGTTTGTATTATATGAAATTGATTAGTTTATGTAAGAAAGAAAGAAAAATAAAGAAAAACTGTTGTTGTTCTGTTGTTAAATATTATAGTACACCACGAACTACCTGCGTATCTTTTTTCTCCTTCTCTGTCAAATCCATCCAAAGGTTGTCTGTAAAAAATCGCTTTTAGCGATACGGGCTTATCGCATTGTGACACCCTATTAATTTTAAGTTCCTAATGTAATTTGAATTTTTGGTGTACAATAAAGAATATATCTATCTATCTATCTATCTTGTAGATCGATACTAATTTCCCAACAATGGTCAATAGCTTCGATACCATATTTATAGTAGGAACCGTCAAGCTCTTCAAAATAGCCATTAATGGCAGATTCTATCTACCTCAGTGCGAGGAGAGAAGGTTCGTCTAATTTTTAGCTATCAATTATTAAAATTTAAGTAAACACATTAACATAACCAAATTGTTCCTTGTTATTTATGTTTCCTAAGTAACTTAGCATTGCAGTAACAAGACGGCGATTGAACAAGGCTTCGCAGTATGATATTTTCGCTTTAAAATCGTTCGCAGTACAGTTTTTTGATGTAAGGAAACATCGCAATAACAAAATGTCGACTTAACAAAGCGTCGCAGTATAGAGATGTCGTTGAAAGGTTTTCGAAGAAACAAACTTCGATGATACGGCTTTCGCACTGACGTAGGTATTCCCTTTATTGTTGGTAAATCTTGTTCCACTGAGGCATTTTTTCACATAGGAAAAAAAAATAATCATAGGAAGCCACACCTGGCGAGTAATGTGCATGAGGAAGCAATTCAAACTCCAACTCATTGATTTTAGCCATCGAAATGACGGACGTGTGGATTGGTGCGATGTCGTGATGAAACAACACTTTCTTTTTCGAAATATCGGGCCGTTTGTCCTTGAATTCATATCACTTAAACGCTACAATAAGGCTTCATAATATTCCTCGTTGATTGTTCTTCCTTTAACTAGATAATCAATAAATATTATTCCACGTGCGCATTCTCAGAAAATGGACGCCATAACCTTGACAGACAACTGAGTTGTCTTCACTTTCTTCGGAGTCAGTTATCCCCTACAATCCATTGCTTTGATTACGCCTTCGTCTCAGGTGTGAATAGGTGGACCCATGTTTCATCCAAGGTTATGAATCAACGCAAAAATCCAGCTTTATTGATTCGAATGCGAAACTTTGCTAAACACTTGATGCAAACATCTTGACAACACTATATGTGCTCCATTGAGAGCAAACGCGGCACCCGTCTTGCGCGCAGCTATCTCATGTCCAAATTTTTGGTAAATATTTAATTTAAAGCACTTTTTGAAATGTTTACCATATCTGTTATCTCGTGTTCTTTCAATCGATGACCATCGATTGAAAGAAAATAAATGGTATTGGATGACCATCCAATACCATTTTGTGGATTTGGATGTATAATGACCACACTTGGTCGACCACTGCAGTGTTCGTCTTGGCAGTTCGTTCAACCTCGATTGAACTCAGCTACCCAATATTTCACTGTTGTAAACGAAAGAACAGACTCCCTCCGAGTAGAATCCAACTCGGGTTTGATATCAGTTGGACTGAAACCTTTCAGAGGAAAGTTTTGTATCACATTACGATGACCGATTTTTTCTGTGTACAAATTCACTGAGAGCGTTCACTTTGGAAAGCTATTTAAAAATTTCATTTAACGTAACGTTATCAAATTTATAGCTTAAGTACTTAAAAGATGGTACTATCGATTGAAGTCATTTGTTTTCTAAATTACCCATATTTATAAATCAGGTCGGGTACTTTTGGAACCACTCTCTTACATATAATTTACGCTATATATAATATTTGTGTAGCTTGTTATACAAGAAAGGTACTAAAAATACGTAAAATCTATGAGCAAATGCATGTTTCGTCTGTATTTCCTCCTCCTGGTTCGTTCAACCAGGAGGAGGAAAGATTTGGGTGGACTGGGTCAAAAGAAAGCTCAGAGTGCTGATTAGGGAATGCAAAACCCGTCAAAATTAAAAACCGGTTTTTTTTCGGGTTTCCTAAAAAAAAAACCGGTTACCCGGGTAACCGGTTTTTGTTTGTTTGAAATAAGTTTTTTTTTATTGTTTGTGTAAATGATATTTTTAAACTGCTTGTGAAATTCAGGCCGCCTACATCTTGCATCTCTTTAATATTTAAATTGAAACATCTATTTATTTTTAAAAATTGTATACTTATTCAAAATTTAAATGAAAATGCAAAAAAATATTTAGGTAAAAGGTATATTTGCGTTTTGTGTTTAAACTCAGAAGGTACAATATAAATCAACATGATCAACAAAATCAACTAAGCGTAATTTAGTCATTTTATATATCACGCAATAAATTACTATAAAATATAAAACTCAACATAATTGATTACAGATTTAAACTCTTTCATTATAAGCTCTAACTAGGAAATGCAAAACCGGCCAATATTACAACCCCATTAAAATTTTTTACTCGGTTTTCGATGAAACCGTTTTTAAAATTAGTTTATTTTTATTTATTTTTTAAGTGAAAATTTTAAATTGTTTGTGAAATTCAGGCCGCCTACAATTTGCATATTTTTAATAATTATTTAGAAACTTATCTATTCAAAAGAAATTGTATACCTAATATGGCCATAAATTCTGTTTCAAATAAAAACATCTTAACTTCATAAAAACGAATGTCTTAGAATGATTTCGTACATAGAGAATGTAAACCAGAAATCAATACACGCTTCTACTGAAAATATCCACCCACCGTCTATCGGTTTACGCACTGTGACCATTGGAAAGTTGCCCACCGCTGATCGTATACAGGGTGGCCCAAAAGTCGTGGATCAAACGCAACTACGGGTTAGATGGGGTCATCAGCTGCAAAAAGTTGTTCTACGGGAGGTCCTTAAGGTCAACCCCTGCAGAGTTATAATTTATTTTGTGTTTTTATGGGAAATATGACTTTTTTTAACTAATTGTTATTAAAATTCGAAAAAATCTACATCCTGTCTTTTTTATAATTTTTACTAGATTGGTACTGATGAGTCCTTGCGTTAGACATGCAATTTATGGTTGTTTATTGGGTGTGTTGAAGATAATATTAAGTTTTACGATTTATTTTTTTCTCAAATCATAACTTTTTATTTACTTCGGACCCCACTGTGAAAAAAAAATACTCAACCGAAAAGTGACCCTGTATTACAAGTTTTGGCGCATTTAATAGGGATTCTGAAAAGGTATTACACATGGCCATGAGTGGCTCTAATATCTTTCTAGGACGAAAAAACAAAACAACGATTGTGAAATAATTGTTTTATTAAGCAAAACATTTTACAATAAATGCTCAAAATTCCTGCCTCTGACCATAATACATAATCTGCACCGCCTAATAAAATTCCTACGTAACCTACGGAATGCACCTCTGTTGTTAGTAACTTGTACCCTAGCAAATTCGAGCTTTTGTCGTAGTTCTTGTTCGCTATTGTTCTCTCCTTGGTAAACTATTTCTTTAAAATAGCCCGAAAGAAAAAAATCTAATGGATTTAAATCGGGCGACCGGGGTGGCCACGCAACGATTTAAATCCATAAATTCATCCACCAATCCAGGAATTTTATTAGGCGGTGCAGATTATGTATTATGGTCAGAGGCAGGAATTTTGAGCATTTATTGTAAAATGTTTTGCTTAATAAAACAATTATTTCACAATCGTTGTTTTGTTTTTTCGTCCTAGAAAGATATTAGAGCCACTCATGGCCATGTGTAATACCTTTTCAGAATCCCTATTAAATGCGCCAAAACTTGTAATACAGGGTCACTTTTCGGTAGAGTATTTTTTTTTCACAGTGGGGTCCGAAGTAAATAAAAAGTTATGATTTGAGAAAAAAATAAATCGTAAAACTTAATATTATCTTCAACACACCCAATAAACAACCATAAATTGCATGTCTAACGCAAGGACTCATCAGTACCAATCTAGTAAAAATTATAAAAAAGATACAGGATGTAGATTTTTTCGAATTTTAATAACAATTAGTTAAAAAAAGTCATATTTCCCATAAAAACACAAAATAAATTATAACTCTTGACCTTAAGGACCTCCCGTAGAACAACTTTTTGCAGCTGATGACCCCATCTAACCCGTAGTTGCGTTTGATCCACGACTTTTGGGCCACCCTGTATAATTTTTAAGGATTCTTAATTATTGTGACGTTTGGAGCAGCCCATGTCCTCTAATACAGACCACATTTGTAGTCCAGGGGTTGAGGTCTGGGCTAGCCGAGGGTCAATCATCAGCCATAATGAAGTCCGAAACATTCGCTGCAAGGCAAGCCTGGGTAGTACGTGCCTTGTGACCGGGTGCTTAGTCTTGCTGAAAAGACCCTAATATGTTATCAAAAAGAGAGAGGCTTTAAGAGGCTTCGCTATGTCTAGGATAGAGACACTTTAGCTGAAGTTTTCACCCATTTTCACGAAATATAACCCTGGTCACTCCGTGATAGAATTAGCCCTTACCAAACCATTAGGTACTGATACCGAATGATGACCATTCAGGACTATGCTAACCAGTTGAGAGTTTTCTTTGGAGCTACGAGCATACACCCGATCATTTTACTTGTTGTAATATTCTTTGGTTGTGAAAATTGTCTCATCGGTAGCAAGAATATCCATGAGTTTTCCTTCAGTGTAACGAACAAGCAAAGATTTTGATCTATTCACTCTTTTCAGGCGACTCTTTTAAGGTGATGATGTCACAACACACAGCCGGACTGGATCTTTTATGATCGCGAACAGAAGAAGTGTACAGTTGGTGTAGCTATCTATGGTACGATAAACAAACCTACGACTGATACCAAGCCTCAGCAGCGTTTTAAAACAATGTTTGCTAAAAAAATAGTGACATTTAAAAGTAAAAAAAAACTCGAAAAAACCGGATACTTGAAAATAAAACCCGGGTTTTTTAATCGTAAAAATATGCCGAAAAACCATTCAGTTTGCATTCCCTAGTGCTGATAAAGTATGATGTGCAATATAAATAGTTGACGTACTGTTAGTATTTTACATGCTGTCAATGCTGTGTATAACTCGTGTGTGGGAAATCTAAAAGGTTTTTTTTTTTTTTTTTTTTTTTATTATTGATAGGTTCGCGTTTGACCACCATCTCACCTGATGGTAAGCGATGATGTGGCCGACGATGGAGCACGCTTGCCTAGAAGTAACCTATTCACTCTTGACTTAAAGACCCCTAGGTTGTAGCTATCAGGGAACACAGACTCGGGCAGGGAATTCCACTCCTTAGCTGTACGCATTATGAATGTGTTCCCAAAACGCTTTGTACGTATGGGTGGGATGTCCACCATGTACCGATGGCGCAACGCCGTACGTCTAGTGGTCCGATGATGGAACGGACTTGGTGGAATTAAATTGTGCAATTCCAACGCACACTCCCCGAAGTGTAAACGATAGAAAACCGACAGGCCAGCAACTCGGCGTCGATGCTCAAGGCTTTGGAGTTTTGATTCGACAAGTGCATCATCACCGATGATTCTCTTGGCTCGCTTCTCAATCGACTCCAGAGCATCAAGCTGGTATTTGGCAGACCCATCCCAAAGATGAGAGCAGTATTCCATACACGATCGAACTTGCGCTTGATAAAGTTTGAGCAGCTGTTCCGGCGTGAAGTACTGTCTCACCCTGGCCAAGATCCCCAATTTTCTGGCAGCCTGTTGAGCTTTAGCCTCGATGAAAGAGCCAAAATTGAGGGTAGATGACAACGTTACCCCAAGAAGCTCAAGGTCACTGGTTATCGGCACGGTTACACCCCGGAATGATGGAGCCGGGTGGAATTGGCTCCGTTTGGCGGAAAAAAGACACGCCTGGGTTTTAGCAGCATTGAACTTGACCAGATTGGCATCGCCCCAGTCAGATACTGCCTTCAAGGAAAAGTTCAAGCGTTCAACCATAGCCTCTCGGAAAGACTGGATCTGTGACCCACTAGCACGTGCATCGGACACGTATCTCTCAGCAACAGTGCTATCGTCTGCATACCCAAAGGTACCGGGTTTAAGAAGGTCGTTTATGTGCAGCAAGAACAGTGTTGCCGAGAGTACCGACCCCTGAGGGACCCCGGCATTAATTTCCATTTGACCGGACGAGCAGCCATCAATAACCACTCGGATGGATCGCCCCCTCAAGAAGTCTGCGATCCAGTCACACAGACCAGTGGGCAGACCGAAGGAAGGAAGCTTAGCAATAAGGCTATCATGCCAGACCCTGTCAAAGGCCTTCGAGATATCAAGGGAGACTGCAAGTGCTTCCCCATGCTTCTCGATGGCCTCGCTCCAGATGTGAATGGCATACGCTAGAAGATCCCCAGTTGACCGATTTCGGCGAAAGCCGTATTGACGATCACTGAGGATGTCATTAGCTTCTAGGTATGCCAGGAGCTTATTATTGATCACTCGTTCCATACTCTTGCAGAGAATGGACGTTACCGAGATAGGTCTGTAATTAGCAGGGTCAGCCCGACTACCCTTCTTGGGCACGGGTTGCACGTTAGCTTGCTTCCAAGCCATCGGTACTTTTCCAGCCTCAAACGAAAGACGAAATAAGCGTGTCAGGATCGGAGACAGTTCAGGCGCACAAGTTTTTAAAACAATTGCTGGTATCCCGTCGGGACCACTGGCTTTGTTCACGTCAAGGTTACGTAGCACCCTACGGACGTCCTTCTGATGGATGCGTATGTCTGCCATAGTCGTCTCGCATCGCTCAGGAAAGGCAGGGGGCCGCGCGTTACCGGAATCAAGACGTGAAGATTCCGCAAATAGAGAGGCAAATAGATTTGCTTTCTCCTCAGCGGTGTGGGCCAGCGACCCATCGGGTTTCAGCAGTGGTGGTAGTGAGGGACGGCAGAAGTTTGATTCAACAGATTTAGCCAGGGACCAAAACGCTTTACTACCTGCTGGGTATGAAGCAAGTTTGTTCCCAATTCGGCTAATGTGGTCAAACCGAGACCTCCGAATCACCTTCTTGCAGGATTTGGCAGCCCTATAATAGGCTCTCTTTTTTTGAGTCACGTCACTTGCCTTGCGCCTACGAGCGTCGACCCATTCTAGGTATGCCGTATGTTTAAGCGCTTCAGCGCGATTACATTCGGCGCCAAACCAAGGTCGAACCTTGTCAGACATTGTTACATCAGAGAATGGAATGTAATATTCCATCCCCCGACGCAACACATCCGACACTGCGTCCGCGCACAACGACGGATCAGCGGAAGAGAAGCAAGTAGGCTGCCAAGGATAGCATGCGAAGAAAGAACGCATACCATCCCAATCTGCTGACTTGTATCGCCAAACCCGCCGGGTGCCTCTTGGGCTGGGATCGGTCGGGGAATAGACGGATACAGATTTCACCAGACAATGGTCGGAACTACCTATTGGGAAGGTGGGAAGGTTCCAACCTTTAGAATTGCTCTTTGAGCACGTTCTAGAGGAAGTAAGATAGTCTTTGCAGTACCACCCCATGAAGTAGGTAAGCACAGATTGACACCATAGCTGTTTAATTAACTTATAGTAGGCTATGTGACGTAGGTTCTTAAAAATATATATTAATTTACGCACTCTCGTGCACAGTAAATCGATATGTTTACGTAAATTAAGATTTGTGTCAATCGTAACACCTAGGTATTTTATGTGGTACTTTAACTAAAGTAGCCAAGTACAAGCAATGTTAGCATGCTTGCAATTATGTGCAAATATGTTTAGGTTAGTAAGCGGCAGATTAATGTTTCTCAATGAGAATAAAATGTATTTAGTTTGTCTATATTTAATGTTAGAAGATTTTGATGAAGCATATTAGAGACAATATTAACACGTTCAGACCGGCACCTCATGAGTAGGTAATTGGTATTCTGCGGCGCAAATCTTCATATGGCCACCGGTGGTACATCGCCGCTCCATGAACCAAAAGTCTTGCAGGGCGGGGTGCGCCACTGGTGGAGACGGACAGGATTAGACAGGAATTATGCTTTCTCTCTCTTTCTAATTAGCTTAGATTACTTAATCATAATCTATGGTACCAAGAAAAACAAAAAAAGTAGGTATAACAAATGTGTAGACGATTCATACAAAATAATTTTCATTTTATACTTACCATCCCATGATGGCATTTCATTTTATATTTTTTTTAAATTTTTATTTAATTTTCTAATTATTACATTTTCTCAACGTAATTTATCATAAATAATTTGCATTTTGTACAATTTATGTCGTGATTATGTCATTTTTTTTCTAACAATTTTTCAATATAGATTTTTGTTCACTTCGAAATAATATCCACCTCCTGAGCTGCACTATGAAAATTTGACAATTTTACTAGGCGGGGACGGTAAGTTCAACACTTTCTCTCAAACCGGCGTGAATTTCTTAGTATATTGAAAGTATAGTGTGACGTGGCCACCGGTGGTACACCCCGCCGTGTCAGCAAATACTCCGTGCTCCACCGGTGGTACACGCCGGTCTGAACGTGTTATAGACTTTTTTTACGTTAACGTTAACGTTAGCAAAAAAACTGTTTACGAGCGGCTTCGACTTTATCTCTGTTTCGGGGTTTATCTCTGTTGACAGTAATTCGAGTGGAGGTTCACGATTTTTTTATCGAAAGGTATTTGTTTTATTAAACCAAATAAGTTGACTGTTTTTGCCTGCCGTGCCTTCTGATCGTTCTTCTCAGATTTTATTATGTGCAGTGTAAAGTAAAAAAAAAATGCCTTTGTAATTATGCCGGCAAGCCTGCTTATTTTCATAACGATTAATATATTGCTGATAATATTATCAGCAATTTATTAATCCTAATAATAATCTAAAAAATCTTTATATCTTAATTATATTTTTACTATTACATTTTAAGGCTAAACTGTACTTATACTGGACAGCGAGTTTTACGCTCATAATTTTTTTATTGAAATGGTTTATGTATAAAAGTAATTATGCAAAGTCTCAATGTTAGGAAACATAGTTTTTGAGAAAAAAAAAAATTAAAATCGATAATTTTTCGTAATATTTGACGCCATTTTGACAGGTTTCGTTCACTTTTTACCTTGTTAGTAGTATATATATATATGTGTGTGTATATATATTAGTTCGTACAGTCTCAATGAATTTTTAACAAAACACAAATTTACTTTAACTTACATTAAAAATGATAAATAATGTAGCCAAATGACATAAAATAAACATAATTAAGTGAATTTAGCTTGTCCAAAAATAATAATATCTGAAAAACATGAAAGTATACAATTGGTACTGTGGGGGGAGGGTTATTTTTTTTTAAACCACCCAGAAAACTATATTTCAGTGCACAAATATTTTTATACAATGGTAGAGCGTTTCCCGACTACAAAAATTATTTTTTCCGTTTTTAAATACATGAAAGTATACAATCGCTACTGTGGGGGGATGGTCCAAGGGGTTGAGGGTGACCCTCCCCCCTAAAGTCCTCAAATCTGCCCCAAAAATCATAAAATGTACGATTTTTTGATTCCTAACCTCAAAATTTCAATCTTTAATATCTCCAAAAGTATGCGTTTCCTAGATTCGGGAGGGGGTTCGGGAGGAGGGGACACCCTCTCCCCCCCCACCCCAAAATCCCATTATTTCGCTGTCCAGTTTTACTCATTTTAAAAAACATGATATCTTTCGAATATAATATTGAAGTCCGTTTTTTAATCAGAGATAAAGATTTTACAAGTGCAAATGTCAGACTCCAAAATATGTTTCCAGCTGTTTTGATAAAAATGACGTCACTAAATTCGCTTTTCTCGATGGATCATTTTGCTCGGACTATACAGAATCAGAATAAATAATTACTCTTTGCGTTGCCTAGCAACTGTGTTGATTTTCGGAACTTGCCATTCTATCAATATATTCGTTAAATGAAAATGTTTTACTGATTATAATTTTTTCAACATTGGCGAACTGTTGAACTGAAATGATTACGAGCACCCTTTCGGGTGTGCTAACGAAGACGAAAAATTAATTCAAGAAGACGTTACGCTTCATACTTTAGAAGCAAAGAGATTTAAAGTAGTTTTAAAAGAGTACTAAACTAGATTGATAACTTTATAAAACTTGTACGAATCCTTACAAAGCTTACAAAAATAGTTTGAACAAAAAACTAAAGATGATCAATTCGAAGTAAAAATACATTACTAGTACGAATGTGAAACCTACACTGAATTATGATCAAAAAATATATACGTAGGTACGGAATAAACTTTAGACCCATACCTGAATATGTTCAGAGTGCCTAGTGTGCAGAGCTCCGTGGACGAATATAACGATGGGTTCGTGGAAACTGTCCATACTGTCGGGTCTAAGTTTTTCAAGACTCACCGTACAAATAAGAACAAGAAGCTCTCCGATCCGACCCTCGAGCTAATGAAGAAGAGGCGTGAGATGATTCTGCAGTCTTCAGATGATGCGTGCATAATTATACCGAAAGCTCAATAGACGGATCTCTAAGTCTCTGAAACGCGACCTTCGCTGATTTAATACCGAGAGGATTAAGGATGCGATTGAGCGGAAAAAGGGCTCCAAAGTATTTGCACGAGATCTGTCTATTGGGCATAGCCAGCTCACGAAACTGAAGATCGACGATGGCAGAGTCATATCCGCCAAATCGAAGCTTCTGAGAGAGATCGAGGCATTTTAAGGACAGTTGTACACGTCAATCTCTAAACCCACCGCAAATCTAGCAAACGGCCCAAGAGCTAAATCGACTCGACACTATAGGTACCTACCGAAGATATCCCGGACGTCAGCCTGTACGAGATTAGGATGTCTCTAAAGCAGCTGAAAAACAACAAGACGTCAGTTGAGGATGGAATTACGGCCGAACTCCTGAAGACGGGTGGAAAACCGTTCCTGAAGGCCCTTCAGAAATTTTTCGATTCCGTCATACTCTAAGGAAAAACGCCACAGGCATGGAGCAGAGGTGTGGTGGTACTCTTCTTTAGGAGGGCGACAATAACCTGCTTAAGAATTACAGGCCCATCTCATTTCTGAGCCATGTCTACAAGCTGTTTTCCAGAGTCATGACGAACCGTCTCGCGCGCAGGTTGGACGCCTCCCGAACAAGCCGGATTCCGAAAAGGCTTCAGCACTGTGGATCACATACATACGTTGCGGCAGGTTATACAGAAGACTGAGGAGTATAATCAGCCTCTCTGCTTAGCATCTGTGAGCTGCGAGAAAGCTTTTGATTCGATCGAGACGGGCTGTACTGCAGTCTTTTCAACGGTGCCAGATTAACTATCAGTACATCGAAGTGATGAAGTGTTTATACAAAAACGCCACCATGTCAGTCCGACTTCAAGATCAGACCTCGAAATTTAAACCTACTAACAACGCTCCTAATGTTCATAATACATTGCCCGGCACGGACGTGACCTTCTTTATATTAGCCTACCGAGGCTAGTCGCGCTCGTAACGATTCGAAATGGTCCACGAGTCTTTTTTATTACGCCCATTATGCACCTTTAAACAGCCCGCTCTTGTTATAGGTTTTTTTAGGTAAGGTTTAGTAAGGTTTAATTAGGTACCTGCGTTTTATAACATAAAATATATTCAGATTTTCTAAAATTATATGGTAGATAGGTACCTAATAGATTTGTACCTCTGTGCTTATATCCGCACTTTAAAATGTATTTTTAGAAAATAATAATAAATACATAATAATTAACATTTTGTAAGATGTAATTCCAGTATAATGTTGACCTTACATTAGTAAGGTAGTCACTAGCACTGGGAGGTTTACTTATATTGTTTTTGATCTGTAAGGTTAACTAAGGTTTACTTATTATATAAGGTTAACTAAGGTTTACTTATTATATAAGGTTAACTAAGGTTTACTTATTTAAGGTTAACTAAGGTTTACTTATTATATAAGATTTACTAAGGTTTACTTATATTGTTTTTTGATCTTTCGATAAAAAATGTCGCAAATACTTGAAATAAAAACTTGATAGAGTATTCGATAAGTAAAGAAAAAAAATAATTTTTGTTAGCGCGCGTCTAGCGGAAGGTCAAACGCGTGAGACACTACTGAATTAGCCTTGCTTGTAAGAAAAGCCGCGCGGCGTAGGTTCAATTTTATGTCTACACTGCGGAGTGCGCCAAGCCTGCTATTAGTAAAGTTTTAATAGCGGCTCCATATTAGTGTCGTGAAGCTCCGTAAACAGGCGTGAACGTGAATGTGGATGATTGTCGCGGGGTTCACGCCTGTTCCCCGATCGGAGTCGGTATTTTGTCCCGCGAAAAAAGGCTCGCGTTCCCTTCGCGCGGCGTTCACGCGTATAATCCACATTCACGGCCCCGTGCCAGTTTACTCCGTACCTACTACAAAGGTGTACGGACGTGTTTAATAAATAATTAGAGAAAATTTCTGAAGCAAATATTCAAAGTCCACTGTTTACATACTATTAAATTTCTTAAATTCGCCACTGGGTTCAGAAAGTAATTTTGATACAGTTATCAGAATTACATTCTGAACCCAGTTCTTCATAGAAAGTCTGAAATGAATTTTATAACCAATAAAGACAGATCTAATCATATACTAAATTAATTCAAAAATTTACTACACCAGCAAACATATTTTGATCGGTTAAGATGTATTTCAGCCATCCACCATCTTTTTTTTTCAACGCTATTTAATAACTTTCTTGTTTTGGACGTCTAAATTAGTGTTGCAACAAGTTTCTTTATTATTATATTTTTTTAGTTCATTCTGCGCATCACCTGTTGTTTAATAAAAAAAAAAATATTTGTGCTTTTTCTTCATAGTATTAACACTTCCGTTTCCGCTTCCGCATCCGCAAAGTTTTACTTTAGACATCTGTTTCCGTGACGTGATTATGACGTAAACCTTCTGTTGTTTAAAAAAAATAAAATTGTGCTTTTTCTTCACACACTTTTTCTTAACACTTCCGCTTCCGCTTCCGTTAAGACACTTCCTTTGCATCACTAGTCTAAATAGTCATATGTTACCACAGCAAACAAAGTTATTGCAGAAGCAGCTTTTACGTCCATTTCACGGCGGGTTTCACGAACGATTGTGAGCATCCCGTGAATGTGGAGAGCACGACTTGAGCCGTGAATTAATTGCGTGAATTCACGGCACTAATGTGAAGCCGCCTTTATAAAGTATCAGCTTAAGTAATTCTATATTTTCGTCTGGGTTATCATCAAATCGAGACGAAAAAAATTAAATGACACAGCTTTTTCTAGTCTTTCAATTCTTAGGCTTATATTATATTTAATTTTATCAGTTGTCATTTGCCATTTGCATGTGTCTGGAAATACAAAAGCTGACCATAATTACTTGCAATAAATTTAAAATAATTATTTTTACGAATATTTTTCGGCCTTTTGGTCACTTGCAGCACTTCAACTATTTCAATTATTTGCAGCACCTCACTATTTATGAAGAAAAAACAAACAAAATTCGAATTGTCAAATCATTATCTCTGATTGAAAAACAGACTTTGAATTGAATAATTAATAAAGTAATATGCATGTACTGAATCGGGCATCGATATAAAGTTAGTTTATTTTGATAAGGATTAATACCAAGGTACAAATAAAGTGCCTTTTCTAGAGGTTGTGAATAAACACAGTTTTTATATTGAAAAAAAAAAAAATGTTATTTTAATATAAGTAACTATAATAGTTAGACATAGTTTTGTAACATTTTTTGTAGATAATGATGTGTTCTGTAAACCCGTAGCATATTTTTCGCAGCGCACATAAAATTATGACTTATATGCAACATTTTGATACCTTGGGTTACATTGTTGCCATTTAAGTAGAGATCTCAATTTTTTTTTTGAAAAAATAATACAACCTGTGTTACTCAGTAAAGATGTAGCTTTTTAATGGTGAAAGAATTTTTTTAATCGGTCAAGTAGTTTTTGAGTTAAATCGTAACAAACAAACGACAAATCAAATCTTTACTCTTTATAATATTATTTTAGATTGAGGAGATTGCGTTACGAGGAGATACACACAAGTCGGGAAGGGCTCTTTTAAACTAGCTATATAATAGTGTATTGCCAAGGGAAACTTGTATACTATACGCGTCAAGACGCACCCTAGAACCCTAGGGTTGTCAGGGTTTAAATATTGTGACCACAAGACACATCGCTACTCCCGTTAGTTCGTCGCTCGATGCGGAAGTTCAGCTCTTTTCGTGTCAACCGCACATTGTAGTCGCACAATGTCCAGAGATGTTCCAATCAGGCCAAATTGTCACCATTGCAATAACAGTGTGCATCGCGCAGTTCGCGGGCTACCTCGGGCCGAGGGGTCGCTTCTAGCTTACTATTCTCCAGCAAAATAGGTGGGAAAAATAAGTATAGGCTGCTGCGGGCAGCCGCCAGCCGACCGAACCACGTTAGTATCAATATCATTTAATTTTAGAATTAAAGTGCATGATTTTTAAAATGTTATGATCAGGTGCATGCCATCTTATCGAAATAGAATCGTGTAGTTATTGTTCTAAGAAATTCAACGATAAAATCATAGTAAACTTGGGACCAGTAATTTATTGTTTGAACACAACGTGATCGGTGGCCTTTAGCTAATGTTGAACAATGGATGGCAATAGTTTAAGCTGTCGAATGAATCGGAAGGTCTGCGACCCCGATGCTGGCTCCATCACTCACTTACTATCGCCACTAATCCAACTAGATGACAATCGCTGGGGTAATGCATACGTGCCTAATTGAGAAGCTAGATCCTACGAGGCGATACTCGTGAGTCTCGCTTCCATACTTCCCGAGTTGCTATTTTGTCTACGTAGAACATCGACTTATATTCTAGCGATAGAGCACGTTCATGGAAACTATTTGTCAAAATACTGAAAAGTTAAAACAAAAGTTTGCTGCAGCGAGCGCTAGATTGGCATTATGTCGTCTAACAAAACTATTAAAACATACAGCGCCTAGATAGCTTTTAGAGATACTTTTTTCACGACCAAAATGTCTTAAGCGCCATGAATTTCGCAGCACTTACGCGTTTCGTTCAACATAGTGTAATGACATGTTATCCATATAGATTTTTATACCGCAGAAGTGACACAGCTTTTTGCCTACAATTTATTACAATAACACTCTATTTCAAAATTTAATAATAGTCCTCGTTAGTGTAAATTCAAAAACCACGTTTTACTACTATAATAAATAAGTGAATTCAAAATCGCGCAAAATATTGAAACCCTTTATTGTAATCATCATTCTGAAGAACAGCTATCCTGAGTGAATGAAGATCAGGACTGCGCCGCTAATATCTAGTAACAAAACAAACAACAACGATAAATTTATCTTTAAAATTTTTAACAATTCCAGTTAAATTCAGTTTTTTTTTTTCGGAGATATTTATTTTTCTGTTGTAATTTTATAACTTTTTTGCAGCTAAAACTTTTTTTAAATCTTTTTCAACTTAAATATCATCAGCTTGAAAGTGTGCAGAGCAGATAAACGAATATTTTGTAGAAAGCCACGTGTTTTCACTTCTATCCTCTTGAAGAATTTTTATCCATTCTTCCCTTTTCGGCTGACTAGTGTGAACAAATCTAGAATATAATTATAGTGTATGAAGGACGAAATCTCAATATCGACGGTGAAGTGCCAATACCTTCTAACTAACAAAATTACTTTTTAGCGCTTTTAATTCAAATGTGTCCGCATGTTTTTGTGAAATCTCTGAAGCGAATATTTAGTTGCAACTGCACCAAATTAAATTGTGGAAACACTTCCTAACTAAACCAACATGTCAATTTTTAGTATTACCTCCTAACGTTTTTAAGACAAAAACTTTTTGACTTCGACAGTTAGGAGTTCTTGTCACTTCACCCTCGATATGAGTAATGCAATATCACACATAAGACTACAAATTCAGCTGTGCCTAATGTATATTTGAATACTAATCTGCTCGTGATATCTAAGTAGATACGTAATACCTAAGTGCTAACGAATGACAGAATGCTTACCTAACGACAAAACTTACCGATGAAAACTGATACCCAATGATTTGCTGACATTTCTTGCTGAGTTTTTACAGTATCAAAAAACACACGTCGTCATAATTTTTGAATTTGACGGAATTCATTGATATCATTTATACAAAAAAGAAATAACATTAAATAAAATATACAAAAAAAAAAACAATCGGAATAAAACACCATGCAAGTCTGTGTTCACTTAACCAGTTGTAGGTAAAAATCTGGTTTTTGTGGGCGTTAACATCTGCATGTTTTAGTCTATGATTGTAAAATGGAAGGCTTTTTAATAAAATAATATGTTTTCTAACATACTATTACGATATTAGAAGCTATTATATTGCTTGGACAACCAGTAATTTTACTTAAATTACTACAGAATTATTATTTACGTCCAGATTCATTTTAATTTGAATTTATAAGCGCCGCTCTCACACTGCATGAACGTCAAAACTGTACTAATGTCACCAATATCAAGGTGCATAGAAGACACTGCACCTGAGTCGGTTGAAGCACGGTAATATTAGATAATATTACCGTGGTTGAAATGAGTGTACGGCACGCGTAATCTAGTACGTAGTACATTATATCGATGACGTAGAATATTTCTGATAGGTCTCGAATACGATGATTGTTACAATAACTTACTCTTTCAGTTCGTATTCTGGAGCCACTTTATAAATACCTACTGTTAAATGTAGAAGAGGATGCGTTCTAATCAAGAAATATTTTATACTGTATTAATGTACTAGCTTTTGCCGATAGTAGGTTTCTCCATACAAACTGTGGATCCCCGTTTCATACCCTTAGGGAGTGAATTTTGGAAAATCCTCTCTTAGTGCTCGCCTACGTCATAAAAGGAAACTTGGTGTGTAAAATTTTACTCTCCTAGTTCCAGTAGTATCATCGGCTATGCGTTGATAAGTCAGTCAGTCAGTTTCTTTAAAATGGATTGCGTTAAGTGCTCGTGGTAGGGCCTCGGCAACCAAAATTGATTATGTATAAGTACAACATTGCCTACCTATTTCAATTGCGAAGGCAGCAAAGACCTCTGTCGTAAGAAAAAGTCTAGAAAGTTTAATTTAGTTATTCAGTATAATTCTACAATATGGATTGTTGAAGAACTTTAGGGATTCTTCAAGGAAACTCCCAAAATGCTGATAACTAGTCAAATGTGTATTGTTTTATTTATTTATTATTCATTAAATGTTTTATGCACACAAAAGTACAGAGGCGGACTTAAGGACGCTTTTACGTTTTTTGACAAATATCTTGGTTTTTCGGGTACCATTTTGATGCACTAGGAACTATAACTATGAGGATTTCATGGTATGAAATAAAAGACAAGATATTCATCTCTAGGATGGCGTAAAAAAAAAATACTATGGTCTCATATAAAATTTTCATATAAATACGATTTTATCAACGCACTAATCGTAGAAAATTACAAAGAAACGGGGTCTGAATAGGCACACGTAAGTTAAATCCAGTGCACATTTTTAGCTTAAAAATCATAAAATAATAGAGCTTATATAGTCTTCTATCCATGTAGCTAATTATTTTGAACCTACATAAACAACTTTAGGATTTATGACCAAAATAAAACCACTAACAATTTTTCTTCATACATTTTTCATCGAACGCACGATATCTCGCGTCATTCCGCGCTCAGAAGCGCTTATGGACGGACGCCTGTACTTCTTTCTTAGAAAAAATAAATCGTGGTCGAAGCCTATAGCACGGTAATATTATCTATACAGTATTCCAACTTCATACAAACGGACGAAACGCGAGCTATACCTACGCGCCTCGATCTCGGGGTGCGCTCGGGATGCAGACAGTCGCGTCTGTGCCGCGCGAGTTTTTCAATAAAAATAAGTTCAAGTACATATTTATATATTTAATATGACGAGTAGGATATATTGTGCTGTTTTTGGTTGCATGAATTCTTGATTTAAAACCAAACATATAATTTGTAAAGTAGCTGCAGGTATCTATAACCAAGTAAAAGATATTCCTTTTTCTCCACCTTGTCCACGTTTCCCAAAACAATTTTTAATTAAGCTTTAGAATGCGGATTTTTGTACTTTAAAATGTAATAATAAAGCATTTCGTAGGTACGTCTCAGTCGAGGCGCAAATATTTTTCGGTCGCAAACATTGAACACTTCCTATTCAATTCACAAAGTATTTTATTTGTTTATACAAAAAAAGTAGGCAAATGTAATTAAAATGCTGGAGGCGGGTAGCCCTATCGCATGTTTACGTACCGCGCGGCTGTAGGCATTTATTTTAGACCGTGCGCGCACTGCCTTGCGGTGGAATGCGGTGCGTTTATTCTACCGTGCGGTAGAATAAACGCATTCACAGGGCCGCGCACTGCCGCGAAACTAACGCACGTTTTAACCGACTTCAAAAAAAAGGAGGAGGTTATCAATTCGGTTGTATTTTTTATCATCATTTTTTTTTTATGTTTGTTACCTCAGAACTCCGTCGTTTATGGACCGATTTGCTAACTTTTTTTTGCCTTTATAGGAAAAATCCAGTTCTGATGATGGGATCCATGAGGAATCGAGGGTACCTACTTCTCAAAAATTATAGGCCACCTTATAGTGATTTTGGTATTTTCATCGAGAACTTAAGCATTTACAGTCAAAAAGTAACATTTGATGAAGTGGAACATAACCATGACATGTGAGCACCACAGCCGGAGTTCGAATGACAAAAACTTAAAAAAAAAACCGGCTTCACTAAAAAAAAAACACTAAAAGGATCAAAATAACTTTAATTTCGGAAGTCAGGGTTTCTCGGTATTTTTTGTTTCTCCGAAATTTTTATTATTGTTTTTATTTTTATTAGTGTTTTTTTTTAGTGAAGACGGTTATTTTATTTTCGTAAAAGTTTTTATTTAACACTTTTTAGCTGTGATACACTTATAAACAGAGTGCCTATTTCACATGACAATTCTAATTAACCCAAACACTGCTAGGTTACATTGTTTTATTATGAAGTTCCTGTGTCTACCTTCCACCTTCCGGCTCCATCATCATCATCAGATCACTTCGATGATACCATTTTCAACGTAACTATTCAGAACTATTCATTTATTTGTATTTTCATAGTCGCTTAACTATCTTCATTGTGATATCTATGTGAGTATGAAGTTCCGTTGACCATTTCTGGTCTTCTTCATCAGTTCCACTTCATCAAATGTTACTTTTTGACTGTAAATGCATAATATTTAGAATAGAATAGAATAGAATAGTATTTTTTCGATGCAGGCAATACAATAGGCAACAACAACAATAAAAAAGTACAGATTTACAATATAGCTGCGCTGAGCGTGCCCGAACCGAAAAGGTCGCCAACTCAGCAATTGCTGGGCGTCAGACACCCAGCGCTGATTTTCAGCTGGCACCCCGCAGTGACGCACGGATGATGGTAAATAAATATAAACATATAAATAAACCTATATAAAAATAATATTTATGTGATAATTTTGCTTTTATAAACATTTTTTTTTTGTATTTGAGGAGTTCCCTTGATTCCTCGTGGATTCCATCATCAGAACTGGATTTTTAAAAAATTGGGACTAATCTGGAAGCATATCTCATATGGGAAAAAAAATATTGCAAATCGGTCCAGAAACGACGGAGTTCTGAGGTAACAAACATAAAAAAAATGATGATAAAAAATACAACCGAATTGATAACCTCTTCCTTTTTTTTGAAGTCGGTTAAAACGTGCGTTAGTTTCGCGGCAGTGCGCGGCGCTTCCTAGATCTCTATACGATACAAAAATATTTGCGGTAGATTCACCGCAAATTTGCAGCGAGAGGCCAACGGTGATTCTACCGCATGCGTTTATTTCACGGCAGTGCGCGCACTTCTATGAGACTCCATACTTCGCAGATTATGCGTTAGAAAAACGCAAGGCAGTGCGCGCACGGCCTTAAAGATACGGCCGAGTTACAATACTGTATAGATAATATTACCGTGCCTATAGTAAAGTGAGTGCCGACTTGTATACTGCGACTGCAAAGACGTCCTACTTTCTCGGACTGAAATAAAAATAAGTACAAATACCATACTTATTTTTAGAATTGGATGGAGGATGATTCAAAATTGTGGATGTAATTTTTTTTTAACCGACTTCTAAAAAACGGAGGAGGTTATCAATTCGGTTGTATTTTTTTTTATGTTTGTTACCTCAGAACTCCGTCGTTTATGGACCGATATGCAATTTTTTTTCCTCTTAAAGTATATGCTTCCAGCTTGGTCCCATTTTTCAAAATCTAGTTCTGATGATGGGATCCATGAGGAATCGAAAGAACTCCTCAAATATTGCAGGCAACTATATGGTGATTTTGGTATTTTCATTGAGAACTTAGCATAAGCATAAGCATTTACAGTCAAAAAAGCTACATTTGATGAAATGGAACTGATGAAGAAGAAATGAAAAAAAAAACAGAAATGGCCAACGGAACTTCATACTCACATAGATATCACAATTTAGATAGTTAAGCGACTTTGACAATACAAATACATAAATGGTTCTAAATGTGACCTGATGATGATGATGATGGAGCCGGAAAATAGGCACCGGAACTCCGTAATTAATCAATATACATTGATATACATGGCTATAAGGTACCTACTATCGAACTGATCTGATGATGGAGCCGGAAGGTGGAAGGGAGATACGGGAACTTCATAATAAAACAATGTATCCTAGCAGTATGTGGGTTAATTGGAATTATCATGAGAAATAGGCACTCTGGTTATAAGTGTATCGCAACTAAGAGTGTGAAATAATAAACTTATAATAAAAAAAAATCGACTTCATGTAAAAAAAACCAAGAAGCTAGCAGCCTACGTCCGAAAGACGTAGCCAACTTTTACGGCGAAGTCCTCCGCCGACTCCAACCCGACCTGAAACAGTTCAACCTAGGGAGCAAACACCACCACAAGCTCCACCCGTGTCGTCTGATGTGCTACCGGAAGAAATTATTTCGACGCCAGAGATCCAGAAATGGATGGGATCAATAGATGGCATTCTCACTGAGGTCTGCACCATAGTTTCGGAGGGGAAGATGAACAGCGATCAGAAGCTCCGTGTCTCCGCTCTTTGCCGCAAGGTTTCCAATGGAACATCTCAGATGGCCGTCCTATATCAAGCTTTAAAGCAAAAAACAATTCAAGCGCACAACACAGCACTGCACCTAAGGGATCAGCTGGACCTCACGGAATCGGTTAAGGTAATTAAAGCAGCTGTAATCAAGAAACTAACACCTTCTGACATTACCACTTCGTCCTACGCTAGCATGGTAAAAAAAAGTTCCGAAACCTTCATCCGTCCAGCAAATCTGAGTTCTGTGGCCATCTATCCTTGCGACAAAACTAAAACTAGTGAAGACACGAAGTCACTTGTGCAGAAAATAATATCGCCTGAAGAACTGAAACTTCATGTCCGTGGCCTAAAAAAAGTAAGAAACGGGGGTGTTCTTATTAGCACAGAAAGCAAAGGCGATAATGACAAGCTGAGGAATTCCACAAAACTGGTATCATCAGGCCTTACAGTAGAAGAAGCTCCTAAACGGCGACCTAGGATTGCTGTCGTTGGAGTTCCAGTAGCACTTTCTGATAGGGAAGTATTTGACTGCATTTATGAGCAAAACCTTTCTGATAAGTTGGCAAATACTACTCGTGAGTCCTTCCTTGCGACTGTCAAATTGAGCCATAAGTCGGGTAAGAAAGGTCTTTCTACCTGTAACTATATTTTAGAAGTACCCGCTACCATTAGGAAAGTTCTTATAAACCAAGGCCGGATTTTTATAAATTGGACATCTTGCCCCGTGAAAGATTTCACGATAGTCACACGGTGTTTCAATTGCCAGCAGTTCGGTCACGCAGCCAAGTTTTGCCGAGAAACGAGTCCTACTTGCAACCACTGTGGAGAGACTGGGCATGCCCACAAAGAGTGTAGCAGTAAATCTTCTCCGCCTCAATGTGCGACGTGCAAGCGTTTCAAGAGGAAATGTGACCATCAGACTGGTGACGTAGAGTGTCCGGCGCGTAAATACGCTGAGGTAAATTATATTAATTCAATAGACTATGAAGGCGCCTAAGAGCGCCCCTAATAGTTTATTAAGTAGCCCTTAGTTACAGTCACTTAGAGTTAGTTTATCTTTTATCACTTTATTTACTAGTTGTTATGGCCAGTCAGCTAATCGCTGATTTGGATGAATTTTCTGTGTCTGAAGCCAATACCTGTAATGTAGAGGACTGTAAACTTCTTCTTTCTTCTGGGGAAAATACGCTTACGCTGCTTACACAAAATATTCGTAGTATTAATCGCAACATAGATGGGTTTGAAATTCTATTACAAAGTCTTGACGTTAGCTGTGATGTTATTGTCCTAACAGAATGTTGGCTGTCTGATCAGACAGCCAATTTACGGCTACTGCACTCACAAAACAACTTCAAACATGAATCAGAATGATGGTGTAGTAGTTTACATCAAAAACAACTTAAAAGCGCTTGTGGAAGAGCTGACAGTTCAAGATAGTAACTGCTTAATAATTAAAATTATCCCGGATACTGTAATTATGGCCATCTATAGGCCACCATCTCGTAACATTGACAGTTTTTTGGATTCACTTGATGTAAATCTAAAACATATATCAGCTTTTAGGAACATTGTTCTAATGGGTGACATAAATATTAATATTGCTTCTGGGAGATCAGATACACATGTTCATAACTACTTAAATATTTGTTCATTTCATGGTCTTTTGCCAACTCATTATTATCCCACGCACCAGACTGGGTCATGTCTGGATCATTTCATCATAAAAACAAAATATCCGAACAAAACATTGGTAACTAATTCATCGCTTACTGATCATCAAGCTATTTTACTAACGATACAAAAATCTTCACGTAGAATAAACTGCTTGCGTAGCTGTACAAAAATTGATATGACTAATCTAGAACGTGACATTCGCAGTATTGACTTTGACCCTGTTTACGAAACTAATGATGCAAATATTTCTTTGCAGTATTTCATACATTCAATACAGCATGCAATAAGTAAAAATAAAATTACCAAAATTACGTCCAGAAGGTATAATTTACATACGCCGACGATACCGCCCTCGTGATAAATGGTTCTAACTGGTCTCAGACATACCATAATGCCGAAGCTGCGCTTTCTAGTGTGATGACCTGGTTGGCCTGTAACTTGCTTACTTTAAATCTTGACAAGACTGTGTACATTCCTTTCTCCATTAGGTCAAATTTGAGCCCACCAAACTCCTTTACCCTGCAAGCGCACACTTGTGTTTCACAAACGCAGTGTAGGTGCTTTTTAATCAATAAATCTTCTTCTGTACGGTACTTAGGAGTACTCATGGATCAGCATCTAAACTGGCATAAAGTTACGTCTCGAATTCGTAAACTCGTCTATGTTTTCAAGAAACTTAGAAACTCTGCTGACCATGATACGCTTAAATTAGTGTATTTTGCTTTGTGTCAGTCCGTCCTATCATACTGCTTACCTGTGTGGGGAGGCGCCACGAAAAACTGCTTCATCCGTTTAGAGAGGGCACAGAGAGCTGTGCTGAAGGTGATGCTATTTCGACCCCGACGATATCCCACTGTACAGCTATATGCTGACTGCAATGTACTTACAGTCAGGCAACTCTATGTGCTCCTTTCGACTCTACGCAAACACTCTACACGTCCCCCAATGGAGCCGACTGGTAGACACAAGCATAACGTTTTCTCTTGTGAACGTCATAGAACGGCCTTCGCAAAGCATCAATTCTATGTTGTTAGCAGTAAATTGTACAACTCCCTAAACAAAAAGCTAAAAATATATTCGTACACAAAAACAGAATGCAAAAATAAACTTAAAGATTATCTCCTAACCCTTACTTTTGATCGCACGGAGGACCTTCTGCTGGGCAATTTACACTGATGCATACAAAACACCCTTATACTTACACTATCACACACAATCATATTTTACGCTTTATGATATCTTTGCAATGATATTTTGTTAGAAATTTTAAATAAATTTAATTGAATTGACATTTTTAATCTTATTGTTGATTTGAGTTTATTATTATTTTAATTTTATTATTATTTAATTTGATTTTTATTATTATTTTAATTTTATTATTATTTAATTTGATTTTTATTATTATTTTTTTCTTCAATTTAAATCATATTTTTCTGTACCATAATTTATTGTACGATGGCTGCCGACTGATTTATCTGGCTTATTTTATTTGATTTGTTGCTACTAGGATCTCTGACTCCTAAGCCACAGGGACATACACCTAGTTTGGGAGTCAGTGCGTTAAAGCATAGGTAACCTTAATTATTATAAGCTTTTGTATAATGAATGTCTATGAATTTTGTAATGAGAGGCTTATGGTGAAAATAAATTATTATTATTATTATTATTAATTTTATTAAACCGTGGATCACTCCCGGTCTCGTTCGTTGTATACGACATAGGGATAAACTACACCAAAAGTCGAAATTTGCGCCTGATAATGAAATACTTTCTATCTCATACAAAAGATATAGAAACTTCTGTAACAATCTTTTGAAAAAAATTAAAAATAAATACGAGAAGGACGAATTACAGAAGGCGGGAAAAAACAGTAAACTTGTTTGGAAATTTATCAAAACAAATACCTTTCGATCAAAAAATCCTGAACCTCCACTCGAATTACTATCAACAGAGATAAACCCAATCGAAGCCACGAATAAAGTTAACAGTTTTTTTGCTAACGTTGGCGAAACGTTAGCTGAAAAATCCTTGAATCATAATAGTTCTTCCCACCAAACTTCGGCAGTGAATTCCCCTACGAAAATATCAAAATCTTTTGTTTTATTTGACACTGACGTCAATGAAATTTTAAGGATAATTACAGGGTTAAAGGATAACTGCGCTGTTGGGTGGGATATATGCTATCCCACCCAACAGCGCAGTTATCCTTTAATATACTGAAAATATAAAAATATAAAATAATCCCTAATAATATACTGAAAAGGTTTAAACACCTTCTTGCACCTCCATTAACCCATATTTTTCAGTCATGTTTATCTAACGGTATATTTCCCAAACTGCTTAAAAAAGCAGTAGTTACACCAGTGTTCAAAGCGGGAGATAAAAACTGTGTTAACAACTACAGACCCATTTCAGTACTAACAGGACTTTCAAAAATTTTAGAAAAAATTATAAACAGCAGATTAATAGATTATCTTGAAGTTAACAAATTGCTTTCCAATAACCAATTTGGGTTTAGACCCAAAAGATCAACTAACCAAGCAGTCCACAGGCTGTCCGAATACATTAGTACGAAACTAGATAGTGGCATGCATACCATTGGGATCTTTCTGGACCTCGCTAAAGCTTTCGACACAATTTCAAGTTCTATATTACTGCACAAGCTTGAAACACTTGGGATAAGAGGAGGGCAACTTCTGTTATTCTCCGATTATCTTAGAGACCGTCAACAATGTGTTAAAATAGGGCAGTTTACAAGTTCTGAGATGGAAAATAGTTGTTTCGGAATACCACAAGGCAGTAGCAGACCTATGTAGTTTAGTCCTTCGTAATGGGCTAATATTATCATATGCGGATGACACGGCTTTAATATATATTTTTAAGAACCTACGTCACATAGTCGATTATAAGTTAATTAAACAGGTTTATTTGGCTCTGTGTCAATCGGTTCTTACCTACTGTATTACTTCATGGGGTGGAACTGCCAGGACTATCTTGCTTCCTCTAGAACGTGCTCAAAGAGCAGTTCTAAAGGTTGCAACCTTTCGCCCTTTTAGATTTCCTACTCACCAGCTATACACAGCATGTAAGTTACTAACAGTACGCCAACTATTTATATTGCACATCGTACTTTATCAGCACTCTGAGCTTCCTTTTGACCCAGTACCGTCAACCAGGAGGAGGAAAGATTTGGTTTGCAGAAAACCACAGACGAGACATGCATTTGCTCATAGATTTTATGTCTTTTTGGGACCTTTTTGTACAACAAGCTCAATAAATTATTAGATATATATAAGGTGTAAAAAAATTAACTTTAAGAATTTCGAGAGGACATTGTACTCCTCATTATGAACAACTTTTACTATGGGACCAAACCTGAAATAGCGAAAAAAAAAACAGCTGCTCCATACATTTTGACGAGTTATGCGAACATAAACGTAGGGAACAGCTGATTTTTTTTTCGCGATTTCAGGTTTGGTCCCATAGTAAAAGTTGTTCATAATGAGGAGTACAATGTCCTCTCGAAATTTTTAAAGTTAATTTTTTTACACCTTATATAGCATAAATTATATTAAATGTAGTACATTGTTATCGGAGTATCTATTGAATCTCAATTACACAGACACAGATAAACTATTGGAAGTTTTAGTATGATTGTAAGGTTTAGTTCGTAAGTTGTTATTTCTGTTTAGATGCCCTTGTTCATTAGTCTTGTTAAGTGATGACCCGAAACACAGGTTTTATAAACCTAGTTCGGGCAAGTCGCTACTTATACATAATTCTAGGTGTAAAGTTAATTTTCCTTAAGTCTTTAAAAATTGATAATTTAGTTATACTCGTAGTTATTCGTTGGGAGTTAATACATATATCTATATTTTGTTTAAGATTTACTTGTGGCTATTACATGTAACAATATTGTATAAAGATTAAATAAAGATTATTATTATTATTAAAATAACTTTAATTTCGAAAGTCAGTGTTAAATAAGAAACAAACATTACCGAGAAACACCGACTTCCGAAATCATAGTTATTTTGATCCTATTAGTGTTTTTTTTAGTGAAGTCGATTATTTTATTGTTCTAAAAAGTTTTTTTTTTTTCGTTATGGTTGTCAACTGTGGCGGTGTCTTGGTTATGACGTACATATTATTTATTTTTAGGGTTCCGTCGGAGATGGAGTAGTGATTCTGAAAAGTCATGTTCGTCTGTCTGTCAGTCCCCGGCGAAACTCGGAAATACTTAGGCTAAGATAAATAAGGGACCCTTGGCATTTAGCACTATTTTGGCTGAGCTATGTTCCTGTCTTTGTCTTGTACTCGTAGTTCGACAGTTATGCGATTGTGATAGGAATAATGCTTAGCGAAAACACGTGATACAGACATTTATTCATCTTGGTCTTAGAAAATAATAGAAAGCTATAATTTCGCATGGTATAATAAATATTACTCATTGCCACAAAGTGGTAAAAAAATAGTAAATTATGTAACTAAAGGATAAAGCTTCAAGTCACGTGCGGTTTATTGAATTTCGAATGGAACGAAAGTTTGTAAAGTTAAATTCCTTACGCAGAGATTTATAGTGCCTCGCTTGAGTGGAGTACTACGGTCTCCTTGTGGTGACCTCACGCGTTGGGCCATCGTTCAGGCCATGATACGGAGCGAGGGAGAATTGGCTAGAGTCATGGCTTGACTTCTAAAGAGGTTATCAGTGGTCCTAAAACGCAATAGGCAACTGAAGGAACATAGGTGTGATTTTAGTCAGTAAAAGTCTGACGCGTAAAGAGCTCCTTCCTAGATCGGAAAAAGTCAAATAATTTAATGCACCTCACCATCAACGTTTTCATCACTGCTTACCATCAGGTGGGATCGCAGGCAAGCTTTAGTTTATATCAATTTAAAAAAAAGTCAGTAGATAATTTCCCGCATCAAAAAAAAGAAACGGAAAAGGACGTTATACAATTAACTCTCGAGTGCAGCGAGGGAATTAATGTAGGAACCTGAGTAAAGTGAGGAAATCAAGCAATCCAAGACAAAGACAGCTTTATCCCTGTGTTGAATACTCTACTTTTTTACAATTTCTGTGAGATAAATAATAGTCAATGTACAGACACACACTAGGTATTTCTTAGTGAAATACCTATAAGTGTTAGTTTTATCGTACACACTATTTTTTTATTTAAAGCAGATATAAACATTATGTATGTTCGGAAAAATATTCATCTTTTTACTAAGATAAGTGACAGGCACAATTTTAATACTAGGAACAGGAACAAATTAGATCAACCTCGGTTCAGATTGGCTAAAGTACATAGTTCTTTCATGGGGTACTGTGTAAAATTTTATAATAAAATACCAGTTGAGATTCTACAACTAAATGAGTCCAAATTTAAAGCATGCATTAAACGCACACTATGTAGACAAGCGTATTATAAACTGGAAGATTATATCCTTGATAAAAGCGCTTGGCTAAATGCCGGTCCTGCTCCGCAGCCACAGCCACTTTTACCTTCAAATTAGTTTTTTTTATAATTTTGGAAGAGATACTGTTCCCCTTTTTGTATTGTTGTTTTCGAAATGTTTTTTTTTTTAATTTTATTTTATTGGTTTATTTCAATAGAGCTTATGATAATTTATTATCTTTTGTATTTGGAAACAATAGCATTGTATAATGTAGAAGCACTTTGTTTTTCAAGTTTTGTGAATGTGAAGTACCATGGAGCATTTTTATTAGGTTACAACTTGTTTGTCATTACGAGCATGGCAGTTGAGAGTTTGTCATGCTCACTCAAATGTCTCGCTGATGGTGGTACGTGTTATTGGGTCATTCGGTTCCCTTCAAAATGGTTGAACTGAGTGGGGCTGATGCACGCGTCATGCTCGTGAACGGGTGCCGTCAGTTGAGACTGGTCATCTCTTAGCTGCCAGTGACTTAATTCAATTTCAATTTTTTTTTTATTAGTTTTTATTTTATTCTTTTAATTATTACTACTTATCTACATTGTGCTCACATATTAGAAGCGACAAGAAATATGTAACCAAGATTTATGTAACTCATAATATGATTTAAAAGAGTGTCCATGGAGTTTCTTGCACGTTCTTCTCCATAGAGATCTACGCTTTGGAACGTGCAATTTAGCTTCATTTGTATTTTTTTTTGACTGACCGACATTTTGACAATTCAAAAGTGCCTGTAATTGGTCTATTTGAAATAAAAGTTTCTGATTTCTGATATAATTTGTTTAGTACAAATACTAGTTTAATATAATTATATAGCTTACCGGTATAGGAATAAAGTTCATTTTGCATTATTTACGTTAAATAATAGATTATGCAAAATGAACTTTATTAATACACAGAAAAGTTATAATTTTCATTTTATAAGTAACCCAAATACTCACCATAGCCATATGTCAATCAGTATTAGGAAGATAACTTAAAAAAAATCAGGGTACCTCTACACGTATAGTAAGAATGAATTTTTCTTCTAGGCTATCGGGTATAACGGTGTGGAATGTCGTTAAATAGGTGTTTTCAAAAATATTGTGGGTTTGTAAAAACCATTTAGTGGGTTTATGAGAACCTTGAAACTCGATAAAAATAATCGATTGTGCTTAGAATATAGTAGTTTTAGTATTTTTCCGTTACAGTTTTGAAATACAAGGAATTAAAGTTGCCACAATGTAATGGTATCAAATTAACGAACATTTCTCCCCGTTACATGCATTTTCAGTCCCTTACAATCTTTTCACACAAATACAACACACCATATGTCAATCAGTATTAGGAAGATAACTTAAAAAAAATCAGGGTACCTCTACACGTATAGTAAGAATGAATTTTTCTTCTAGGCTATCGGGTATAACGGTGTGGAATGTCGTTAAATAGGTGTTTTCAAAAATATTGTGGGTTTGTAAAAACCATTTAGTGGGTTTATGAGAACCTTGAAACTCGATAAAAATAATCGATTGTGCTTAGAATATAGTAGTTTTAGTATTTTTCCGTTACAGTTTTGAAATACAAGGAATTAAAGTTGCCACAATGTAATGGTATCAAATTAACGAACATTTCTCCCCGTTACATGCATTTTCAGTCCCTTACAATCTTTTCACACAAATACAACACAGAAATTGTCTACAAATTGGGTCTGAACAGTACACATAGTACATATAACAGCTAAATCCAGTGTATATTTTACCTTATAATTATAAAAAATCATGGCTTATGTATTCATATTTTGAAGTGTATTTTTAAGGATTAGATCGAATTTTATTTCGAAATACCTACTTGCTTCACACATCATACAAGTATTTATTGAGTTTGAAGATTTAATTTATGTCGAAGAGGGGTTGTACGTAATTGTACCTAATTGTCGGATAAAATTAATCTCAGATACCATTTGATTTTGTAATATCCTTACGTATTTATATCATTATGTAATATTTTTAACATAAAAAATATAATATTTTCAAAGTAATACAGGTAGTAAGCCTGGGAAATAATCGTAGGTTTACAAAGAAATTGATCGTTATAACGATATGTTGTAACGATATGGCAACTACTTATTTTTCATTTACGACTAGCATTCGAAACTGGATAAGTAGGCACCAACATATTGCACTAGTACACACATCAGTAATCAGTATCACTGATACTAAAAACACAAACTTGACTCAATCAATACTAGGAAAAATAAAATAATACCTTAAGTATCAAGATATGTTCAGTTATAGTATAAAGTTGAGCGAACAATGGACTCTATGTGTGCGTGCGCGTAATGTCGATGTGTTGCGGCTAAGATACCTAAATTTAAGCGCGTGGAAAAAGTAAAAGCGTCCTTAATGCCTTAGGCATTTTCTACCAGTCAACCTTTGGGTGATGCGGAGAAAATTAGTGGTAGGTGCAATAAACGAGAGAGAGAAGATGAATACTAGAATAGATATAAGTACTAATAAACCATATATATAATACAATTTTAAAATACATACTAAAATTAATAAACTACATACCTAACTAATATAGTCAAACAGTTAGTCCAAATCGACAATTGGAAAACATTAACGCTGTGTTGATACTATTGCTAATTTCTTACGAATTAGCTCTCGAACTTTAGTTTTGAATGTTAATCGGCTTGTTGCCATCTTGATCTCCAGGGGGAGCGCATTCCACTGAGAAATAGCTTGAACAAAGAATGAATTGTGAAGAAAGTCAGTACCTACGATAAGAGGGACATTGGGAGTAGGCGGTTATGAGAACGAGCGCAGATTTCTATTGTAGTTGGCGCAAATGTATTGGAAATGAGAGGCTAAATAGCTAAGGGAATTAGAAGAAACAAGAAATGAAAACAAGGTAGTGAGCGCCCTTTGCTCACTTACAACCGGATACCTATGCTTACAACCATATTTTGTTTTATGAAATATTAGTTAATTTAATTTAATCCAGGATTTTAATTTAGAATTTATTTAATGTAATTTAATTCAGGACATTTTATTTTAATTTAATTAATTCGTAATTTGTATTCTAAACCTATTATAATTTGTTTGACATGCGCATTCCTATCAAAATTTAATTTTGACATTACAATTACAATAAAATAAAAAAATTATTATTTATCCTTTAATATTGCTTAATTTTTTTTTGTCATATCATGCTTAATACTTTTATTTAATATTTTCATAATTGTTTAGAGCCATGTTCACTCGTTTATGAATAAGCTGTGGTTGCCTATAATTGAGTGTGCATTATAGGACTAGGTTACGTGTACCAATTTTAATTTCTAAGTTTTTTATTTTATTTTGTAATACTCGTTGGTGATCCTTAAATAAATAAATAAACCCTCCCTTGACAGTACAACTGCAAGTCATCTGCATACAGATGATACGAACACTGAAGTACGGTAGTAATGAAATTAATAAAAATAGAAAATAGAAGAGGAGAAAGGACACCGCCTTGTGGAACGCCAGTGTCCAAACCACACCAGCGAGATGAAGAATCCCCGGCGTGAACCGGCTGCTGACGTTCCTGAAGTTTTCTTATCTTCAGGAACGTCAGCAGTCGGTGAACCACTCCAGTGCATCAGGAGAGACCAAAATATAGGACAGAATGGCTACGAGGATTTCGTGACTGACGATATAAAAGGCGTTAGAGAAATCGACCAACACTAGGACAGTGACTTTGGTATCTTCCATTCCTGCCCTTATATCGGCAGTCACTTTAAGCAGGGCGGAAACAGTGCTATGCCCTGGCCTGAATCCAGATTGCAAATGGCTTATGAGTGAATTATATTGCACAAAATTTGAGAGTTGTTTGTGGACACATGCCTCAAGCACTTTGGATTGGAAGGGAAGGATAGAAATTGGGCGGAAATGGGTTGGAAGTGTGGGATTGGAAACTTTGGGTAAAATGGAAGTAATGATTTTTTTTATCTCTTCCGGCTCAGCTGGAACGAAACGAAAAGGATTAATTTGAGGACGCGTTAGACCAGAAATTAGAGGCAGTGTTTGTAGTTTAGTCAGATGATCTATGGTAGGCGCAGTGGAGAAAAATGTCGGTTATGGTCATCTATTGTCAATTGAATTTGGAAGGTCTAATGTCGTGGTTTGCCGATACCTATACTCTATTCGCGATAGCATTAGACAAGTTAAAAAAGGTTGTTTTAGGGTACCCTAAAACAACCTTTTTTAACCGACTTCAAAAAAAAGGAGGAGGTTATCAATTCGGTTGTATTTTTTTTTTTTTTTTATCATTTTTTTTTTTTTTTTATGTTTGTTACCTCAGAACTCCGTCGTTTATGGACCGATTTGCAAAATTTTTTTTTCCCTGTACAGGATATGCTTCCAGATTGGTCCCATTTTTTTCAAAATCCAGTTCTGATGATGGAATCCATGAGGAATCGAGGGAACTCCTCAAAAATTATAGGCAACCCTATGGTAATTTTAGTATTTTCATCAAGAACTTAAGCATTTACAGTCAAAAAGTAACATTTGATGAAGTGGAACTGATGAAGAAGACCAGAAATGGTCAACGGAACTTCATACACAAATAGATATTACAATGAAGATATGCATAGTTAAGCGACTATCACAATACAAATAAATGAATGATTCTGAATAGTTACGTTGAAAATGGTATCATCGAAGTGATCTGATGATGATGATGGAGCCGGAAGGTAGGCACTGGAACTCCGTAATTAATCAATGTAACCTAGCCGTGTTTGGACTTATTAGAATTGTCATGAGATGCACTTTGGCTACAAGGTACTATCGAACTGATCTGATGATGGAGCCGGAAGGTAGGCACAGGAACTCCGTAATTAATCAATGTATCCTAGCCGTGTTTGGGCTTATTAGAATTGTCGTGAGATGCTCTTTGGCTATAAGGTACTATCGAACTGATCTGATGATGGAGCCGGAAGGAGGAAGGTAGACACAGGAACTTTATAATAAAACAATGTAACCTAGCAGTATTTGGGTTAATTGGAATTGTCATGAGAAATAGGCACTCTGTTTATAAGTGTATCGCAACTAAAAAGTGTGAAATAAAAACTTTTTAGAAAAAAAAAATAACCGTCGTGAAGTCGGTAATTTTTTTTTTCTAAAAAGTTTTTATGTAATAAAAGTACAATATAATGTATATTGTGCTAATTACAGTTAAGATTGATGCTGAATTTGTTATAATCAACTTATATACTGTTAGACTATAAGTCGATGAGTGAGCGCATCCCTACGTCACCGCGTCCCATCCCATCGCCCCGCACTAGCATCTTTGACAACCGGGACACCGAGAATTTGCGCGCCGTTTTTCGTAACGTTGTACTTTTTCTAATTAGAATTAATAAAAAAAGACAAAAAAAAGTAATAAGATAAAACTGCATTTATCATTAACAGATTTCAGAAGTGGTATAATTCTCACGTGCGTAAAGTTTTTCCTACAAAAAGTGCGTACTTTGGTGAACTGGATATTTCAACTGCGGAAAAGACGCTTGTAAACTTTTAAAGTACACAAATTAAATCATTGGACGATTGAACGTACATAAAACCGGTTCGTGAGCTTATTTAAGTGGTGTGTTTGCATTGTATCTGTGTCAAATGCGTTTTTAATCAAACAAAGTGAACCTGACAGTTTTCGATACGTTTGGTTTGGCTGGTGGACGTTTACTTGTACGAGCCCTACGCGCTCAGACCTTTTATTGGTCTGAGCCTACGCGCTACTGGACTTGCATGCTTACTGTTGTGGAGAGTGGTGTTACTGGAACCTTGAATGGTTTACCATACAGCTGACTTTTGTTTAATTTGGTTTGCATGAAGATCTGGGTGAGCTCGATCCATTTTATACTAACTATTGACTTTTGGCTGCAAACTAATGAAAGTGGTGTGTTGTGGTTTTAAAAAGAACACTAATTTTCTTGCTATTACACTTGGATGACAAAACATTCATAGTGAAGCTTACAATTGCACTGGTTGTGGTGACACTTTTGTGTAATTGAATTGTTAGACTAGGTCACTTAAACTTTATTTTAATTTTCTTTGGTTATAAAAATGAAAAGATATTCTTTAAGTTTTGATGTAACTGTTGGTGCTGTGGTAGCATTTAAGTAAACATACTTTAGATTTTTATTTATTAATATGGGCCGTCACAAGAGGAGACATAAGTCAGAAACTAGTAGCAGTTCAAGTTCTGCAAGTGAAAATAATGTAAACTTGAGAAAGAAGTATAAGAAAAAGTTGAAAAGAAATAACGACCGCATTGAAGCATTAGAAGGTTTGGTCCGGGAGCTACAGAAGAAAAATAGCTCTCACCGGGATAACTCAGTTGAAGTTGTAGGGCCTTCTACACAAACTATTCGTTATGTGGGGCGAAATGATTTCATCCCAGAGTTTGATCCTCAAATATCTTCAGTTTCAATAGAACATTGCAGTTGCGTCCGCGCTACCGCCGCATACGGTTGTTTATCGACGGTATAGATATCGTTTGCGTAACAAATAGCAGTTAATGTTATATTTCTGGTGATACAAAGACTAGTCATGTATTGATAGTGTTTAAGTTGTAAATTATTTGTGATATATTGCAAACAGTGACGATTAGGACACAGCGTGATGAAATAAAATTAATGGGGTAGACCCACATCTAACTTATAAGAAATAAAAACTAGAAATTTAAGTGTTTTTAGTGGTTGTGATGGATAGTGATGACAGTGGGGATAGTATGATGGAAGAGGAGAATTTGATAGTCATGGGAACAATGACCCAGGAAGAAATAAACTATATCATTATTGGGTCGGAGACAGGAAGGAAAATCATGGCAGTTGAGGTAACACAAAATGAAATCAGAGACAGTAGCAAGGATAGGAGGGCTAATAAAAGGGCTGCTTCTAAGGAGAGAGAGGAAGAGGAATGGATTACAGTGGGAAGTAGAAAAAAACCAAACTGTAACAGTTCTGATAGTCTCGAGCACAATGAGTTGTGTGAGGTTATGATCTCATGTAAAGAAAAGTTACCTAAACAAATTGGTATGGCTAAGATTCTGAAGGAAACAGGAATTCAAGGCATTATAAAAGTTACATATAAGAGTCCATACAAAGTTGTGCTGCGATTTAGCAACTATGAAATCTCGGTAAGACTGATGGAATGTCAAGGTATAAAAGATAGAGGCTGGACTTGTAGAAGATCTGGTGAGATACTATACTCGTATGGAATGATAAGAGATATAGAAATGGAATTGTCCAATGAAGATATGAGTACATTGGAAAGCAGATAATAGCGGTTAAAAGACTGAAAAAGAAGGATGAAAGTGGAATTTTTATTGAGAGTGAGACAGTGCGCATTTGCTTCAAAAGTCCTGCCTCTCCACCATATGTAAAAGCATATGGTTGTAGAATGAAGGTGGAACCATTTACGGAACGTAAATGGTTACTGTTACACAGTGCTCGAAATGTTGGAGGTATGGACATAGTAGAAATAATTGTCCAAGGAAAACTCAAATATGTCCGAAATGTGGTGGAGAACATGAAAATTGCGAGACTACAAACATCAAATGTATTAATTGTAAGGGTGGTCATATGGCACTGGTAAAATCACTTTGTCCTGTGTTCAAGAGGGAGAAAAATATCCTAGAAGTGATGGCAAGGAACCAGTGTACATACAAAATGGCACTAAAGGAGGTAGGTGGCAATGTAGGATATGGGACCAAAACCAATTATCAGAGAGAAGCCGACCTCTCAGCACCAGAAGTGACAGATACCTATCACACTCTCCGTGATAGGTGACAGAAAAAGTACGAGACACATCTTGTACACAGAGGGAGGTGAGTTATGCAGAAGTGCTGAAAACACCTTCAAAAACAGAACGCCGCACAGTGGCCACGGTACGTCGCCTGAAAAAGCCTGACGATAAGGGTAAAAGCTCCGCAAATAAAAATCAATTTGAATGGATATCAAGTTTTGATTGTGGAACACAGGAAGGAAATAAAAACGATAAGAAGAAAGGATTTGAGTTACGCGTGGTGATATCCAGATTGAAAGAGATTATCTGTTCAGAATTGGAGTTTGAAATGAAACTGACAGGGGTACTGAAGTATATAGCAGGAGAAGTTATCAGTTGGCTGAAAGAATACTTTACTATGGAATTCGTGTGGAAGTTACTGGGAGGATTAACAGTTTAAATGGCTAGTTACAATAAAATTACAGTTAATGTGGCACAGTGGAATGCAAATAGCTTACCAACTAAATGTAGGGAGTTTGAATTGTTGCTCCAGCAAGAAAAAATACACATTGCACTTATAAGCGAAACATGGTTGTCAGAAGAAGTTACCATAAGGATAAAGGATTACAATATTATAAGAGCTGATAGAGAAGATGGATATAGGGGTGTGTGTATATTTTACCACAAGTCAATTAGAATGGTGCAAAGATCTTTTACACTTGCAAATGATAGTATTGAGATCCTTTTTACAGAGGTGCTGAATGTGCCGGGGCTAACCAACATAATTTACATATATTGCCCACCATCAGCTAATGTAGGCCAATCTGACTGGGACCAGGTCTTTAGCATGTGCAACTCAAAAACCATATTAGCTGGGGATTTTAATGCACACCATACATTGTGGTCATGTAAAATAGACACAAGAGGTGAGAGAGTTTATAGAGCAATGTTTGAAAATGACTATGTATGCATGAACGATGGAAGACCTACAAGGATCAGAATGCTGAATGGACATTTATAATAATATAATAATAATAATAATAATAACTTTATTTTCAAAAAAATGCAATTTACAAAGAATCGTTTTCATTAATTACAGATCAGATTAAGACAGTAAGGTTTTTAAATTGCATAAATCTCTGATTGTACCACTGACACCCAAGCTAAGATTAAAGTTGTGCTATGGGTGCCAGGGCTCTCTCTCTATTAATCTATTTTTCACCTTACACAAACCAGTACGGAGTTACGTTCGGAAAGTATCCATTGTTGAGCATAATCAAAACAAAGTTAATCGAAAAAAGAAAAACGAAAAACTTGCAAGCAGTCGTCGCCGGATATAACCTTTGCCACCTGCGACATAGCAGTAAAAGTGACCTGGAACTCCCTGAATGAAACGTTGGGTAGTGATCACGTAATAATCAAATCCACACTCGGTTATGAAAAATCTAATGCATATATGAAGAAAAGAAATTACAGGGAGGCCCGGTGGGTAGAGTTTAGGCAGAAGGCGGTCAACGGTCCGGACTAAGCGTTTCGCTTCGTCGTTTATACCGCGTACATCGAAGGACTGGAACAATTTGCCTGCTGCGGTCTTCTCGTCCAACTATAATTTAGGTGTCTTCAAGGCTAGAGTGAATAGGCTCTTAATAAACTAGTGCACCTCACCATCAATGATTGCATCACTGCTTACCATCAGGTGGGATCGCAGTAAAAAAAAAACACAGCAGGAGTTTGCAGCGTTGGTACCGTCAAGCGATGTGCAATCTGAGTATAACCAGTATGAGCACAAATTAAGCCTTGTAGCCGAAGAGACCATTCCATACATTAAAATGTGCCAGGACCCTAGTTCTGAATTTACCCCAAAACCATACTGGAATTCAGAGATCTCACAAGTTGTTGCAAAACGTCTTCTAGCTTTAGCTCAGTTGCGACGGAACCCAACCCCAGATAATTATGGCAAGTACAAAAATGAAATACTATACGCCCAAAAAGCTATCCAAAAGTCAAGGCATAAAAGTTGGTCAGAATTTTGTTCAAGCATAGATAATGAAACATCTGCTACAGAACTGTGGAGGAAAATGAGGTGGATGAAGGGTATAAAAGCCAGACAAACAGTAGATCCTGTAAGAGCAAAACAGTTATTGCATTGCTTGACTCCTGACACTGTTGGGGAAGTACCTCCAGAACTAAGAGACAGGGGTGACTGCACTTTGAGTAAGGAGATAACGATGAATGAACTGGAAAACTCTCTTAAACGCAAAGACACCTCGCCGGGCACAGATAATGTAGCATATTCAATTATTTTTAATCTTTCTAAGTATCGTAAAATATTTCTGTTGCACATTTTTAACTTAATCATGCAAACTGGGGTAGTGCCCCAACAGTGGCGAAATATTAGAATTGTTCCAATCCCAAAACCGGGAAAAGATCCTACTTTATTGTCGTCTATTCGTCCAATCTCGCTTATGTCATGTATATGTAAAACGTTCCACCATATTCTAGGGAAACGATTGGAATGGTATGTAGAGAATAAGAAATTACTCTCTGCATCTACGGTAGGTTTCAGGAAAGCTCATTCTACCTTAGATAGCTTTACGCGTCTGATAACAACAGTACAAGTAGGATTTGCTAGAAACACGCCCACCTTAGCCTGTGTTGTTGACATAGATGGCGCCTACAATAATGTAAACATATGAACATTAGTTAAAGTCTTGGAAAACATAGGTGTTAGTCATAAAATTAATCAATATTTGTGGAATTTTCTGTCAGATAGAAAATGTCAAGTTATATTGGGTGATAACAATAGCATGGTAACAAGGCACACAAATAGAGGCTTAGCACAGGGAGATCCAATGTCTCCTTTACTTTTCAATATTGTCACTATGAACTTATGTAAAAGTATAGGAAATGTCAGTATATCACAATATGCAGATGATTTTCTCTTGTACATAAGTCTATAGTTAATAGGAATGTGGAGGAGGCGGTAATATGCATGAAAGATTCTTTACATCATATGATAAAATTACTTGGAGATATTGGTTTATTTATATCAGAATCTAAGACTAGTTTATGTATTTTTAATAAAACAAGGAAACATTACAATATCTCTATAGACATAAACTCATCGACTTATATTCTAGCGATAGACAAGCACGTTCATGGAAACTATTTGTCAAAATACTGAAAAGTTAAAACAAAAGTTCGCTGAAGCGCTAGATTGGCATTATGTCGTCTAACAAAACTATTTAAACATACAGCGCCTAGATAGCTTTTAGAGATACTTTTTTCACGACCAAAATGTCTTAAGCGCCATGAATTTCGCGGCACTTACGCGTTTCGTTCAACATAGTGTAATGACATGTTATCCATATAGATTTTTATACCGCAGAAGTGACACAGCTTTTTGCCTACAATTCATTACAATAACACTCGTATTTCAAAATTTAATTATAGTCCTCGTTAGTGTAAATTCAAAAACCACGTTCTACTACTTTAATAATTAGGTGAATTCAAAATCGCGTAAAATATTGAAACCCTTTATTGTAATCATCATTCTGAAGAACAGCTATCCTGAGTGAATGAAGATCAGGACTGAGCCGCTAATATCCAGTAACAAAACAAACAACAACGGTAAATTTATCTTTAAAATGTTTAACATTTCCAGTTAAAGATTCAGTTTTTTTTTTCGGAGATGTTTATTTTTCTGTTGTAATTTTATAACTTTTTTGCAGCTAAAACTTTTTTTTAAATCTTTTTCAACTTAAATATCATCAGCTTGAAAGTGTGCAGAGCATATAAACGAATATTTTGTAGAAAGCCACGTGTTTTCACTTCTATCCTCTTGAAGAATTTTTATCCATTCTTCCCTTTTCGGCTGACTAGTGTGAACAAATCTAGAATATAATTATAGTGTATGAAGGACGACATCTCAATATGAGTAATGTAATATCACACATAAGATTACAAATTCAGCTGAGACTAATGTATAGTTGAATACTAATCTGCACGTGATATCTAGGTAGATACGTAATACCTAAGTGCTAACGAATGACAGAATGCTTACCTAACGACAAAACTTACCGATGAAAACTGATACCCAATGATTTGCTGACATTTTTTGCTGAGTTTTTACAGTATCAAAAAACACACGTCATAATTTTTGAATTTGACGGAATTCATTGATATCATTTATACAAAAAAGAAATAACATTAAACAAAATATAAAAAAAAAAACAAACAAGGAATAAAACACCATGCAAGTCTGTGTTCACTAAACCATTTGTAGGTAAAAATCTGGTTTTTGTGGGTGTTAACATCTGCATGTTTTAGTCTATGATTGTAAAATGGGAAGGCTTTTTAATAAAATAATATGTTTTCTAACATACTATTACGATATTAGAAGCTATTATATTGCTTGGACAACCAGTAATTTTACTTAAATTACTACAGAATTATTATTTACGTCCAGATTCACTTTAATTTGAATTTATAAGCGCCGCTCTCACACTGCATGAACGTCAAAACTGTACTAATGTCATCAATATCAAGGTGCATAGAAGACACTGCACCTGAGTCGGTTGAAGTGAGTGTACGGCACGCGTAATCTAGTACGTAGTACATATATTATTATATCAATGATGATAATTACTTTTAAAATAAATAAAAATAAATCACAACAATCACATTTCTCTAGAAGAGGCGACAAAGAATCCCAAAAAAAATGTGCGTTAATTGTTTTTGTGTCGTTTTGTTTTGTTGCAATCATGGAGTATAAATCAATACAAATTGCATCTACGTTTGGATACACGCATAAGACTAACACTGTACCTATCTGTAGTAAGCCTGAAGGTCAGACTAAAATATAAAACAACCGTGAATGCCAGAATTGTATTGCTAAGGTACCTTAAAAAAGTTAACGGTTTCACGATTATCGCAAACACCACTTTTCGAGCTGCTGCGCGTCTTGATGGCACTCACGTTACACATTATGAATCGACAATATTTTCAAGAGTGTATCCAAACGTCCTAAAGTATTTTGTCATTTCTGTGCTCTTTAAACTAAACTGTTAAAACATAGACAGCGTTGCCAGATGTAGGAGAAATCTCGTAACTTTACGAGATTTAGCAGTCTCTGTACGAGAAACGAGAAAAGATAAAACTCGTACACTTTTTTACGAGATTTTAACAATGTTATCCAGAATCAGTTGAACAACATGAAAAACTATACAATAAAAACTAAGATGATTTTACCAATACCCCTGACATTACATATCACTTACAAATAAAACCATAATTAATATTATGTACTAGTAGCAAGTACCTACAAAATTTATTACCTAGTAATTTGTTTTATTTTTTGAAAATTTTGGTCAAATTATTAAAAAAGATATTAAAAATATGAATAACCTAGAGTAATGATTTTGCATTTGGCGGTATTCCTGCCCCAGGCTAGCTAGTAGTACTATAGTACATTTTTAAAATGTATACTTTTACGAGATTTTTTATTGAAAGTACGAGATAAAAAATTCGGCATCTGGCAACCCTGTGCATAGAAGACACTGCACCTGAGTCGGTTGAAGTGAGTGTACGGCACGCGTAATCTAGTACGTAGTACATAATATAAATCGATGCATAAACTCAATACAAATTAAGGTACATAATAAAATTAAATATTTGGGTCTATGGTTGGACAATAAGTTGCGTTGGGGTGCTCATATGAATGAATATGTGAAAAAGCGTACAAACTTTTAAATATCCTCAAGACGCTAGCGGGTAAGTAATGGGGAGTACACCCAAAACATCTTCGCAGGCTTTATATTTCATTGATTAGAGCTCGAATAGATTACGGTGGTTTTTGTATAGTAACAGTGCTAAAACTCACTTAAGAAAACTAAGTATTTTACAGAATAGAGCTTTAAGGATATGTGGTAATTTTATAAGAACTACACCAATCCATGTAATGGAGAGTGAAATGTGTTTGCAACCTCTCGATGTTAGAAGATTTTGGCTTGGGTGCAGATATTGGTTGCGAACAGCTTCACTCTTTAATAGTACAAAAGATTTAATAGGTGAACTTGCTAGCTTAAAGGGACACTGGAGAGGGCAAAATGAACCAGGTCTGATAGAGGTACACATGCAATTGGTTGATAAGGCTATTTATAAGAGTGACCAATTGGAGATGTTTAAGTTAGACACATGGATTTCAAATATAAATGTCAGATCCTATATTCATTGCCTTGATCAGTGCCTTGGTTTGAATGTGCCAGCCTCTCCAGGGAGACATTGGTTGCTGCTCTCAGGTTGTCAGGTTGTCTAAATATTGGTTTCCAAAATTTAGGAAAAGCGTTGGCAAGTATGTGGCCAGTTGTATTGGGTGCCAGTTTACTAAAAAGCCAACTGGGAAGCAACCAGGGTTAATGCATCCTATACCCAGGGTTTCGGTTCCAATCGATACTTGCATGTGGATCATTTAGGTCCTTTTTGTAAGAGCAATGGCAAGGCTTACGTTTTCGTAATTATTGATGGTTTTACAAAATTTGTGTGGCTTTAGGCTGTGGCAAGTGCGAATGCCAAGGGTGTAATTGCTGCTCTTAATAAGTTAAGCCAAGTGTTTGGTTATCCGATGCGAGTAGTGAGTGACAGAGGCACTGCTTTCACTGGAAAGGAATTTAAAGAGTACTGTGAGAAACAGGGTATAAAGCATGTGTTAAATGCGGTAGCCTCCCCGAGGGCAAATGGGCAAGTTGAACGCCTAAACCGCACTATTTTAAGTTCTCTGACTGCTTATATGGGCAATGATCAAAAAGGGTGGGATAGATTTCTTCCCAAGGTACAGTTGGGGATTAACTCGACCATTAGCCAAGGTACTGGCAAATCTCCATTAGAAATTTTGTGTGGGTTAAGTAAAACCTCGATTAGGTGATGAACTTCAGGGTTCATGTTATAACACTGACTTGATAACGTTGAGGGCGGAGGCCGCAACGAAAGTTAAAGCTAATGCATCTCGGATGAAAGGCCGATATGATAAAGGTCGACGTGTAACCAAACCAATCGCGCTTGGTTCTTTGGTTATGATGGAAAGGAGAATTTTGAGACCTGGTTTGACCAGTGGTAAGTTGGTGCCTCGATTTACAGGGCCTTACAAGGTTACAGCTGTGTTGCCAAATGACCGCTATGAACTCACTTCAGCCGAGAGGGGCAAGAGGGCATATAAAGGTATTGTCGCCCGTGACAAGTTGAAATTGTGGCATGCTAGACGTGACAGTACATCCGATGAGGATATTGATGTTATGGCTGAACCTTAGAAATGACAAAATTTGAATTGTGAATAGTGCGACTATTCTCCATCGCCGTTAGGGGCTCCTGGTTGTACCTGCCGTGAGGGGCTCCTGGTTGTACCTGCCGTGAGGGGCTGCTGTTAATAATAATAGCCGTCTGGGGCTTAAGAATTTACCTGCCGTGAGGGGCTGCAAGTAATAATAATTGCCGTCTGGGGCTTAAGAATTTACCTGCCGTACGGGGCTGCTGGTAATAATGACTGCCGTTAGGGGCTGATAGTTATAAAAGCTGTAACTGCCGTTAGGGGCTGAAGGTTACAAAAGCTTTAAATGCCGTTAGGGGCTGATGGTTGCTAAAGCTGTAACTGCCGTTAGGAGCTGATGGTTACGAAAGCTGTAACTGCCGTCAAGGGCTGCCATGTAATTGCCGCATGAGTTCATTTATACGTTACGCCGTGTGGGGCCTATGTTTGCCTTTCAGGGCTCTTTATCAAATCAACACTGTTGCAAACGAAAACTACAACTGCTAACCTGGGAAAGTGAAGCAGTTTTTTCGCGTCCCATCGCCCCGCACTAGCATCTTTGACAATCGGGACAGAGAATTTGCGCGCCGTTTTTCGTAACGTTGTACTTTTTCTAATTAGAAGTAATAATTAAAAGTAATAAGATAAAACTGCATTTATCATTATCAATACCAACTGTTATACTTAAATGAATTTTAAATTGAAACCATTATTTATTAAAATTGTTTGAATTTATCTCGAAAAACTAAATGTTGTGCACACCTGCTTCTATGAACCTCTTTTGTCTATTATAGAAGTGAATGGAATACAGACACAGTCGATAATTATCTGAAATCAGTTTAGGTGCTTTGATCGCAAAAAAAAAAATCTGTGTTATGGATAAGTCTTCTTACCCAAAGGGTAAAACGGGACCCTATTTCTAAGACTCCGCTGTCCGTCCGTCAATCTGTCTGTCCGACTGTGTATCCATCTGTCTGTCTGTCAGTCCGTCTGTCCGTCCGTGTGTCTGTCCGTCCGTCTGTCTGTGCGTCTGTCTGTCCGTCCGTCTGTGCGTCTGTCTGTCCGTCCGTCTGTGCGTCTGTCTGTCCGTCCGTGTTTGCGTCTGTCTGTCCGTCCGTCTGTTTGTCTGTCCGTCCGTCTGTTTGTCTGTCCTTCTGTCTGTCTGTCTGTCCGTCTGTCTGTCTATCCGTCCGTCTGTCTGTCCGTCCGTCCGTCCGTCCGTCTGTCTGTTTGTCTGTCTATCTGTCTGTCTGTCCGTCCGTCTGTCCGTCCGTCCGTCTGTCCGTCCGTCCGTTTAAGGTGGCTCCCATACAGTAAACGTGATATTTTTTTTTTTTTGGTACGGAACCCCTCTTGCGCAAGTCCGACTCGCACTTGGCCGGTTTTTATTTTTATCAAAGTTAATTATGAAAAATACTTCCTAGTTAAAATAAAATGAACGATGTACCTACCTATACTGTGTTCCTCTGATTAACTTCATGATCATAAAGTAGGAAACACATGCGTGTCTGGGTACGATGTATCTATAGAAGAACGCCATAAGTGCAACTGAGGCCCTACCACGAGATCTTAACGCGATCCATTTGACGACGTAAACTGGACTGAGCTATATTGTTCCATCCTTCTTTCTCGCTTGCACGCTTGACACTTTAATCGCCTCTAGTTTTCTGACCGCTACGGTATCTATGTATAGATAAACTTCTGAAATATCAATCAAAATCTCTGTAAGTCTTAATAATTATGTACAGTACTTGGTCTTAGGCGTTCAGCTAGCGAAAATAAATTTGATAATGGAAACATCCCGTTCGTTGCGGTGATCAGTGTTGTTATGAAACTAAAATATTCCGTAACGGTATTTATCAGTGAAATCCCGTTCGTTGCGGTGATCAGTGTTGTTATGAAACTGAAATATCCCGTGTTGCGGTGATCAGTGTAGTAACGTAACTGAAATATTCCGTGAGTAACGGTATTTATCAGTAAAATCCTGTTCGTTGCGGTGATCAGTGTTGTTATGAAACTGAAAAATCCTGTGTTGCGGTGATCAGTGTAGTAACGAAACTGAAATATTCCGTGAGTAACGGTATTTATCAGTAAAATACCGTTCGTTGCGGTGATCAGTGTTATGAAACTGAAATATCCCGTGTCGCGGTGATCAGTGTAGTAACTTAACTGAAATATTCCGTGAGTAACTGTATTTATCAGTAAAATCCCGTTCGTTGCGGTGATTAGTGTTGTTATGAAACTGAAATATCCCGTGTTGCGGTGATCAGTGCAGTAACGTAACTGAAATATTCCGTGAGTAACGGTATTTATCAGTAAAATCCCGTTCGTTGCGGTGATCAGTGTTGTTATGAAACTGAGATATCCCGTGTTGCGGGGATCAGTGCAGTAACGTAACTGAAATATTCCGTGAGTAACGGTATTTATCAGTAAAATCCCGTTTGTTGCGGTGATCAGTGTTGTTATGAAACTGAAATATCCCGTGCTGCGGTGATCAGTGTAGTAACGTAACTGAAATATTCTGTGAGTTGCGGCTTTTATCGATATCGTTTAATTGATGCTGAGACTGTTCATAATTTACAGAAACATTTTCGAATATTGTTTTAATTTTGGCGTAGCAATCGCAGCTATTTTCCAAATATCTCTTAGTAGGTAACTGAACAATAAACTAGGTACCATCACGGTCAGAAGTGCAGTAACAAATAAAGCAATCCAGTTGCACTTACGACGTAACGTTCTTCTAATATACGTGTCGTGACAAGATCTTAGCAGATTGTTTAAACGTTAACATTTGATGATATATCAATCCTCGTTTGGCCATATCATTGATGTAGGATTTCAATGATAATAAAAGGTCTAAAGAAAGTAGGCCAAACGAAGATAGAAATATCATCAAACTTTGATGTTTAAAATGATCTGGCCAATTTTACTTGGCCGTATCATAAAGTGATCAATTTCTAAGATCTAGAAAGAAAGAAAGAAAACACGTTTATTTGGCACACAGGTACACACAATGGGATAACAATTATAAAGAAACTTAAATACTAAGTAACTTAAAAATATTAAATACTTAAACTAAACTTAAAAATACATCAACAGATCTGGCCACGACATTACATCGTCACCAGAAATGCCTGCCCCCCTAGCCAAGTTAAGTCAGCCACGCCTCCTATTCCTTTGTTCTGACCACGTGACTGAGCGTTGAGATAACGTCAGAACAAAGGAATCGGAGGCGTGGCCGACCCGAGGCGATCGACAAAAAGAGAATCAAAAAGAAACGGTTGTAACTTGGTTAGGGGGGCTGGTTATCACACTTTTTGATCACGGAGTTATTTAGAGAAACTCAGTACATCTTAATAATCATCGTCTCATCTTACAACATCGTTCATCTTAGATTACTTTCTAGTCAATCTCTCTTCAATTCAATTCGTCAATATTTTTCACAACATAGATAAAATGAAAAAAAAAAACAAGTTTTAGAGCCTCAGTGCTAGCTAAGGTTAAGCTTTTCAGCAATAGATAGCGTTATCACAAAATCAGCAAATGATCTAGAACTATTTTTGAAAATGATTGAATTCTAATTAATTAATGAAAAAATGAATGATGATGATTGATGAATTAATTAATTGGTGGGATCGCAGTCAAGCACTGGTTTATAACAATTAAAAATTACTGCGTCAATACCAAAAATATAAAATTTACGAAAAAAGTTAGGTCCAATCATTTTACCATAGCAAGATTTGCAATAGGGTAATGCGGAACTTGGCATATTTCCTCAGAAAATGATTTTCTTTTAGTGTATAGAGCGGATACAAACACGACTTGACGTGTAGTTTAGGGGTACTAGACTGAGCGACTTATTACCACTAAGTATTGGATTACGATTTTGTTCGCTATGTCCTGTCTATTGGTAGTATATATATTTCATATCTTTGAGCAGGACTGAATACTGTTTTCAGGAAGCATTAAAGCGCAATTTTTTTCGGGTGGTAAAATTATATCTAATGACTTCCCCCGCTCTACTGACTAAAACCCCACTCCTGTTCCTTCTTTGCCATTGTTCCAGGGCCCCGGGGATCTCTTTCGCATCACCTATGGTCCCAGTAGGCTTCGACCCTGCTGGGCCCCTACGGTTGCTGAAATCTCCTTGAGGCGCGCGTGGAACACTACGCGCCAAACACTAGGAACCTCCCGAACTTACCATATCTGGTGAGGACCTGCGTCATGCAGAAGGTGAGAACGCCGTGAGGTTTTTCCAGCCACGCCTCGAAGAGGGGACTGACCGCCATAATTATGGCGTGCCCAGCACTGGGTCGCGACAGTCGCTGTCGCCATTTCACCATGAGATCTCGCCGGAACTCTGTGCGCCATGCCGCGACTTGTCGCGGCAGCGGAGTTTCGCCCTGGCGTTGTATCTCCACGCGCAAATCGTGCATGCGTGCAAGGACTGATGCCTGCAGATCCCATGGTGGGAGGCCAGCAAGGCGACTAGCCGCTTCGCGGGAAACTGTGCGGTATCCCCGCCCCATCCGTATGGCCATGACCCTCTGGCACGCGTTCAGCCGGGCCGCCGCCTGCTTTCGCAGCGCCGGCGCCCATACCGGCGCCACATAAAGACCCATGGACCGTACGATGCCTGCGTAGAGCCTCCGGCAGGAGGCGTCTGGACCCCCTAGGTTGGGCAGGAGTCGCTTCAGGGCAGCCCCAGTCCGATTCAGTTTGGGAGCCAGACGTCGGAAGTGCTCTTTGAAATTCCACTGGCTGTCGAGAACGAGTCCCGTACTTCATCCTCGACCCGACGCCGATGTGAACTCCTATCGTTAGTTGGGAACCCGGGGGTGGCGCGTTCCGAGGGCCGTGGAAACACATGGCCTCGGACTTGTGCAATGCCACCTCAAGTCCCAACTCCTGGATCCTCTCCACGACTGTCACAACCCCACGTGTCGCTAGTTCGACCGCCGCCTGGTACGACTCTCCCTGCACCAGGACCAGCGTGTAGTCTGCCTAATAGACCACGCTGATCACAGTTATAGAGGTGCGATTATTAAATAAAATAACGCATTTATGTACACATTATACATGAGTTGTAAACAAAATAGTACAAGTTAGAGAGGTGAAAATAGATGTTATCTCAGTTACAGAGGTCGACGCCTATAAAATTCAAGGAAAACATTTAGAGAAAGTATTATATAAAACAAAGTCTCTGTAAAAGAGGTAAAATACACTCACTGTCTCAGTTATAATGTTAACTATGACGATAAAATGGAAAAGATTGAATCCCAGATACAGAGGTTTGCTTTGTCTCACTAACAGAGGTAATTCAGTGCTAAAGTGTCAAGACTTCAACATGAGTTCCAGCTAGGAGGTTTTTCACTTATCCAGGTCCCACTTAACCAAGTTTCAATGTATTTGCTTTTATGCGAAATATTCCAAGCTGAATTTTCACTATACACCACTAATTTTTAATTAGTACAAATACTTAAAGGGCTTATTAGAGAAGGTCTTGTTATTATTTAAGTAGTGTCAAATAGTCTCAATAAATAATATTCATAAACAGCAAAGTTATTAGCGTTTGTTTAAATCCCAAAATGTCACTTAATTTATGGAAATATTGTACAGGCTATTGATTATGAATGAAAAACAAAGGAAAAACACTGCGCGTAGTATTTTCTAATAACAATTGTTATTCATGAATGATTGATTCTATTATGAATTTACCAATTAGGTACTTACGAAAAATTTTCGTGGACAATATTAATAATAATAATAAATTGTTTAATTTTCGGACAACAATGGAACCATTTTTGTTAGTAACTTACATGCTAAAACTTAAACACTAGGATTAGTAATTAGAATTCAAAGTCAAAGTCAAAAGTTTTTATTTCACATAGGCCTACATGGGCATTTATAAAACGTCAGAAGCTAGTGCACGGTTCCAAATTGGTCGTTTCCTATGGAGAAGAAGCGGCAAGAAACTCCATGGTAATTACAACAGACAATATTAGTGAGTCATGTACTTACGAGGCACTTCAAGCGGACAATGATTCCTCATGAGATACTTCAGCACAGGAGCTCTCGGATCCTAAGAAACGACTTTCAGGATGCTATTGTCACTCCCCAGAATCCTCCTCACAAGCGATGCCATCTTTTTTCTGATGATCGCATGAAAACCATGTATACGCGATTGGGCAAACATCCCCGAGGCACTACAGAAACGAGGGAGTTTCAACATCATCCTGAAAACATTATTATATTGGACGCGCGAGGCGCTTAGCGTCGTCCCACGTGAACAGTTGAACCACAGACTTCCCGTATACAGGCCTTGGCAGTACGCTTTAAACAAAGATATTTTGACCTGATCGGTACAACGAAAAAATCTGCGCGCCAACATGTTCCCGCGAACCACCAACGCCCTGCGCTCCTTCTCCACGTCCTCATCGTCCTTAAGGTCGTCGACAAGTATATAGCCCAGATATTTAAACTTGGTTACCTGTTTTATATTTGAGCCGTTCAAATTAATTGAAGGAAAGGTGTCAGGGCACTTGCCGGCGACCTTAAAGACCATGAACTCGGTTTTCCTTACATTATATATAAGACCATATGATGCGGCGTATTCTTCGCAAACTTTCAACATAATTATCTTTAATTGACCTCGCAGTCGGGCCCAGCAGAACCATATTGTCCGCGTAGCTGATGTTGTTCACACAGACACCCCCCACGCGGCAACCGACACGCATGCGGCTGAGCTCGACTATGAGGTAATTTATGTACAAGTTAAACAGCTTTGGATAACCCCCCTGTCTCACTCCACACTCCAACCTGTACGACTCTGAGAAACAGTTTGACCACCTGACACAATTAGTCTGATTCGAGTACCAATATTGAAATATTTTCAATAGTTCCGCAGGTATACCCCTGTCCCCTAGCTTCCTCCGAAGCATTTCATACGAAACGAGATCGAAGGCCTTGGAGAGATACAAGAAACAGACGTACACCGGAGTCTTCCGTTCAGTGTAGTACTGGACAGTGTGCTTAAGTGCCAGAATCGCTTTCAGTTGTCAGTCCAAGTCTAAACCCGAACAGTGCGTCATGAATGTTTATGTACTTATCCAGACAAGACTCAAGCACACTATCCAACAATTTTGCTACAGTTGTCGCGAGAGAGATTGGGTGATAGTTCTCCTTGTCCGATATGTCTCCTGTCCTGTTCTTCAAAATGGGCACCACTGTAGTTTTCATCAATTCATCAGGTTAATATGAGTGACTAATGCACAAATTGAAGAACATAGACAGGACCCTCGGCACTTGCACGCCCGCATATTTGAAGTGCTCCATACTGAGCCCATCGTGGCCAGGAGATTTACCTTTACGCATACTAATTATAATATATAATAATAACTTTCTTAAGTTGCTTCGCTGTAAATTTAAGTAAAGGTTCCTCGCCCGACACGATGGGCCCACCATCTGGCATATGGTGGTCGAAAGACCTAGAGGAGAACGCACTTTGAAGTGCTCCATGAACAAATTCGCTATGTCCTCCGGGTCATTTCGGCCATCTACGTTCGCAGTGAGGCCAGGCTTAACATCAAGCTTACTGGTGGACTTCAAAAATTTAATGAAATCTTTTTCGGCTCTTTGTTTCGCCAATACGTTTGTACGTACCATTCTAATTTGGTACTGATGTTTATGACACCATTTTAGCCGCCCTTTAAAAAATTTCAATCAGGACCATTACTTGGTCTACCCAAAACCATCCAGTTTACGACTGATATCGTTTTTCGATTGTACAGCCGCATCACATTTTTCATCAACAAACGTCGTATATATGTTATCTAAAATTACCTTATGATTAGATAAAGAACAAGCCCCAAAACTACATGATTCAAATTCTGTGGGAAAGTCAATATCTCTCAAGCCTTTATTGCACAAATCCCAATATTTAATAATCTGAGCCTCATCCCTTTCACCCGAAATTACAGCACTGCGAGATGTATTTTGGAATACTACGATTGGACTAATTGAACCCAAATTGAAGTCGATAAATATAATTACTATTGGGATTTCGTTTTTTAATATTGTGATTTCGTTTTTTTTACTTTTGACTACAAAAATATGGTCAGTAACGGGTACGGATAGAGCCCCATTTTTTTATACTAATAAAAAAATGGGGGTGTACATCACTTGACTAAACGCACAAATTTTTGGTGTACACCTACTCATTTTGGGTTGAGCCGGTTTCATACAACACAGTAATACGTGGTAAGATCGACGCAAGACTGACACAGACAGTTGTAACAGTTTAGTTTACAGAGCACAGAAATGTCAAAATACTTTAGGACGTTTGGATACACACTCTTGAAAATATTGTCGATTCATAATGTGTAACGTGAGTGCCATCAAGACGCGCAGCAGCTCGAAAAGTGGTGTTTGCGATAATCGTGAAACCGTTAACTTTTTTAAAGTACCTTAGCAATACAATTCTGGCATTCACGGTTGTTTTATATTTTAGTCTGACCTTCAGGCTTACTACAGATAGGTACAGTGTTAGTCCTATGCGTGTATCCAAACGTAGATGCAATTTGTATTGATTTATACTCCATGATTGCAACAAAACAAAACGACACAAAAACAATTAACGCACATTTTTTTTGGGATTCTTTGTCGCCTCTTCTAGAGAAATGTGATTGTTGTGATTTATTTTTATTTATTTTAAAAGTAATTATCATCATCGATATAATAATATATGTACTACGTACTAGATTACGCGTGCCGTACACTCACTTCAACCGACTCTGGTGCAGTGTCTTCTATGCACCTTGATATTGATGACATTAGTACAGTTTTGACGTTCATGCAGTGTGAAAGCGGCGCTTATAAATTCAAATTAAAGTGAATCTGGACGTAAATAATAATTCTGTAGTAATTTAAGTAAAATTACTGGTTGTCCAAGCAATATAATAGCTTCTAATATCGTAATAGTATGTTAGAAAACATATTATTTTATTAAAAAGCCTTCCCATTTTACAATCATAGACTAAAACATGCAGATGTTAACGCCCACAAAAACCAGATTTTTACCTACAACTGGTTAAGTGAACACAGACTTGCATGGTGTTTTATTCCTTGTTTGATGTTTTTTTTTTTTGAATATTTTATTTAATGTTATTTCTTTTTTGTATAAATGATACCAATGAATTCCGTCAAATTCAAAAATTATGATGACGTGGGTTTTTTGATACTGTAAAAACTCGGCAAGAAATGTCAGCAAATCATTGGGTATCAGTTTTCATCGGTAAGTTTTGTCGTTAGGTAAGCATTCTGTCATTCGTTAGCACTTAGGTATTACGTATCTACCTAGATATCACGTGCAGATTAGTATTCAAATATACATTAGGCTCAGTTGAATTTGTAGTCTTATGTGTGATATTGCATTACTGATTTTTTAAAAAGTTTTAGCTGCAAAAAAAGTTATAAAATTACAACAGAAAAATAAAATCTCCGAAAAAAAAACTGAATCTTTAACTGGAATTGTTAAACATTTTAAAGATAAATTTACGTTGTTGTTTGTTTTGTTACTAGATATTAGCGGCACAGTCCTGATCTTCATTCACTCAGGATAGCTGTTCTTCAGAATGATGATTACAATAAAGGGTTTCAATATTTTACGCGATTTTGAATTCACTTATTTATTAAAGTAATAGATCGTGGTTTTTGAATTTACAATAACGAGGACGATTATTAAATTTTTAAATAGAGTGTTATTGTAATGAATTGTAGGCAAAAAGCTGTGTCACTTCTGCGGTATAAAAATCTATATGGATAATGTCATTACACTATGTTGAACGAAACGCGTAAGTGCCGCGAAATTTATGGCGAAAAAATTATCTCTGAAAGCTATCTAGGCGCTGTATGTTTTAATAGTTTTGTTAGACGACATAATGCCAATCTAGCGCTGCAGCGAACTTTTGTTTTAACTTTTCAGTATTTTGACAAATAGTTTCCATGAACGTGCTTGTCTGTCGCTAGAATATAAGTCGATGATTATCATATAATAATAATGAATGTACGTTAAGAATTCCGAATTGATTCTGAGGGCAGGATCCGGCCAAGTCTTTTGTAGTTACGTCATAAAAAGAAAATTCTGCGATTCGGAAAAATTTTCGTAACTGAATTCAGGAATTGAAGTCTTTTCATAGGTAAGTTTGTACGGAACCCTCAGTGCGCGAGTCCTAATCGCACTTACCTGGTTTTTTTACATTAAAGTCGGTTGAATGTTTTTTTTGTAAAAACTTTAATATTTTACACTTTTTAGATGTGGTACCCCTCAGCCAAGCTTAAATAGTGAACAAGTTCTATAGTAAGTTACTTACAGAATTTAATCGCTAAAACATTGCTTGACAATTCCAATAAGCCAAGCCACGGCTAAGATACATTGTTTATTACGAAGTTTTCGTGCCTACCTACCTGATCTGATGATGAAGTTGATGATGATGTTCCGGCTTCATCATCAGATCAGTTCGAGTATCCCCTCTCTCTCTTCCTTCAGTCAGACATCGACTACAAGCATAAACAAAGCAATTTTACTTGCTATGACAGTAATGCTGTGATCTTATGAGCCAGTACCGTTCTATATGTTCGTAGTTCATCATTAGATCTTAAAAATATTTCAATGGGACTAATTCGGAAGTAAGTATACCTTTCAATAAAAAAAAAAAAATATTTTCAAAATCGGTCCACAATTGACTGAGAAATCGTTGATCATAAATAAACAAAAATACGTACAGGCGAACATGTAACCTCCTTCTTTTTGAAGTCGGTTAAAACTATACCATACTCGTATGAAATTTTCTTTATGGCAACTCTGTCCTTGTTCGTCTAGGGTGGAAATGCCAGCAATGGACGGGGCGTGCAGTCGCCGAGCGAGGATGACATGGTAGACATCACGGCGGGTCTGCAGCAGGCGGCCGCCAGTAGCGTCAACACCACGCCCACCAGCCACGGTACCTTCCAGCTGTACGAGCACGGCGGCAGGAACTCCAGTGCCAGCGCCACCTGTAACTGTCCCTTTTTTTGTTCTTTTTATGCGCCAGTTAATTAAATTTACCAACCGGTTAATAAGACCGGTTTCTGAATTGAGTATCCGTAGTTAAAAATGTGTCAAATCTTACTTTAATGCCAAATTTGACAGGTTTTGTGCCTATAGTTTAACGAATTTTTTAGTGAATTAAAAGTAGGCACTTTTAATTCAGGAATCGGGGGATAGTGAGTCAGGGCTTATAAACATATATCTGGGAGTGACTGATGACGAGAAAATATGGTAGAATTTTGCTCCTCTTAGCCGTGAAATGCTGGGTGTTTGTCATTTATACGCGGAGTACTGTAAGGTTTCAGGCCTACAGGCCTGTAGGCCTGAAAACGTGGCATTAAAAGGCTTTTGTGGTAGAAAATGGTCTGGTGCATCGGGAACTTAAATTGATAACTTCATCCCTGTGTTTTGTTAAGATTGTTTATTTCATAAGGTGTTTCATACAAGCTTGCAGGTATTGTACACAAAAAACTTAATATAGTACACAGTAATTTGTCAATTCATGTACGAAAGTGAATGAGTTTTCTCCCAGCAAACCTTTGAGCGACAGAGAGAGATCACATTCGAGGGTAGGATTTAGTGTACAATATAAACCTACATAAATAAGTCTAATATATAAAAATATACACACTTACATACAAAAAAAATACCAATATATACGAATAGTATGATAATTATGTAAGGGTGTCCTTGCACACAAGTCGCGGCATGGCGGACAGAGCTCCGGCGGGTACTCATGGTGAAATGGCGACAGCGACAGTCGCGACTCAGTGCTGGGCACGCCACAATTATGGCGGTAAGTCCCCTCTTTGAGGCGTGGCTGGAAACACCTCACGGCGTCCTCACCTTCCGCATGACGCAGATTCTCACCGAACACGCTAAGTTCGGGAAGTTCCTGCACCGGATTCGTGCGGAAGCGACGACCGGCTGTCGCCACTCTGTGGACCGCCCGGAGAACGCGGTGGAGCACACGGTAGAGGTGTGCCCCGCTTGGGCAGAGCACCGCCGTGTCCTCGTTGGGCCGATAGGCGGCAGCGATCTCTCGCGTCGGGCCTTGGTACAGGCCATGGTCCGAAGCGAGGAGGAGTGGCAGGCGGTCGCCTCTTTCTGCGAAGCAGCCTCAAGGAGATGTCAGCAAACCGTAGGGGCCCAGCAGGGTCGAAGCCTATTGCGGCCAAGGGTCTGCTTCTGAAAGGAAGACTCGGCCCTGGTATGAAAGGCAACGAATGAATAGGAATGGGTTTTTAGTCAGTAAAAGTCTGACACTATCTCCCGCCCCGCCCAAGAGCGGGATTTGTCATTAGACGATTTTCTCACCTAAAAAAAAACATGTAAGCGTCTTTGCTTCGGTCCATTCATTTCTATGAATAAGGAGTTGTAGAGCAAGCTGGTATGTAATACCATGAGGAGTAAATCAGTGAACGATCCTCTTCTACTCTATTATAGTTTGCAACTGTCTGGTCACCCCTTTAGCTATTTTTAACAGGTATATTTTATTGTAGGCCTTTAGCAGTCCAAATGATAGAAATGTATTTAATGATATATTTTTATTTTCAAGCCTACATCGCTCAATACTTCAGTTCTTCTGCGGGTAAGCTAATAACATAGTCTTTGCCTGTAAAAATTTGTCATACATTAGTCGTAAGATAGTTTTTATATCGAGTGCATCATGGGCGTAGATAGGGGGGGGCTTAACCCTTTCTGTCCAAAATTTTAACTTATTTATAGAAAAATTATAATAAAATTTAAAATGTAGGTTTGAGGAGAGACATAAACCCTTCTCTCGAATTCGGATCCATCCCACCAGAATAATGTTGCTGCTCCAATGTGGTTGCTTGATCATAGAATCTAATTTTATTAAGTAAAATACTGAATTCCTAATAACATAAACATGTGTTTCGATCTAACGAGTCCACTCGAGATAGACCGATTAAACTAGTGGCATTGCTTTGTTTGTTCAATGTACCTCACGAATTTACTAACAAGATCCAATGTACCTCAACTATTTTGATAGAAATTACAATTACCTAATCGCCTTATCCATCCAGCGGGGCCCTCAGTTCTATTCCGCTTGGAATGCATAAAAATAATAATGATCGTAACTTTTGCTAATGTACCTTTATACTTTATATACTTTATAATATACCTTTTGATTCATGTAATAGCTCCAAAGAATCTTTAAAGGAACAGGAGAAAAACAGAAAAAAAAAATGTCTACCCAGCAAGGCCCCTTTGTAATTTAAATTCATACGTGCTTAAAAAACACGCCATTGTTATTTGGTTACCAATGGATCTTGTAATATATTGGATCTTGTCAGTAATTCGTGAGGTACATTGAACAAACAAAGCAATGCGACTAGTGTTTTCGGTCTAACTCGAGTGGCTTCGCTGGATCCAAACACATTACATAAACTCAAACCAGTCTCGAAAGTCTCGTTTATCCTGGGAGTCCCGAGACTGGACCTAGTCTCGATTTTTTTATCCCTGTACACGAAAATGTGTCGAGACCGGATATCTATGGTCGAGACTGAGGGCCGACGCTGCGGTAAGAGGGCGCCCGCGCGGTCCCATACAAAAGTGCTCCGTCGCGGTGACCCTCGCGGGGAGCCGCGCCCCGCGCCCGTATTGCTATGTAATAATACATTAAAGTTCTTCATCAACACGACATGCACACCAAGTTGAAATAACGACACTGCGCAGGTAATAATCCGGTTTCCGCTACAGGGACCATCGCACACGAAACACGCGCGACGTCACGCGACGGGTGCCGGGCGCTCGCTTAACGCAGCGTTGGCCCTGAAAGCCTTAGTAACCGCGGGTTTGCGGACGACAAGCAACAGGTCGCCATCCGGCTGTCCGGTAATCGTCCGGACCGAGCCCAAGTCGTCGACAGAACATAGTGTTCCACGCGCTCCTCAAAAAGATGTAAACAAACCGTAGGGGCCTAGCAAGGCCGATGCCCGCTAGGGCCGTGGAGATTTTCTGAAAAGGAAACCCGTGGTCCTAGAAAAGGGTTAGGGCGCCGTAATGTCATTAGATGATTTCCCCGCATAAAAAAATAAACCTATAATATGCTACTTTAGAAAATAAAGCGATAGGTATTTATTTTATAATCCGGCCCACAAATAATGAACAATTGCGTTCATATACCTATACTAGCAGTAGCGTAGCTATGCGTGGGCGAAGCGGCCTCTCACACACGGCCTCGCACCGAAAGGGGGCTCCCGCAAGCTAGGGCTATATGGTAACGAGGGTTTTTTTTAATAACAATTGACTTTGACCACTATTTCACCTGATGGTAAGCGACGATGTGGTCGAACACTGGGTTGCGACAGTCATTTTCGAATTTATGAAAGAAAATGGCCTCGCTTATGCGCCTTCGCCCACGTCTGAATTGGTTCACGCTACGCCTCTGTATACTAGCTTCTGCCAGCGGCTTCGCCCGCGTGATAATAGGTTTCACCATATAAACGATTAAACGTTCCCATAAGTGTGGTCGAATCGTCAGTGAAAAAAAATATTGAAATAAAAAGGTGCCAATTCGGACACTGCGTCCGAATATAATATTGTGATATCGAAAGGAGATCGCATGAGTTAGGTTTGTTATAGCTAACGAAATGGCTTGCAAAATATACTTTTAAGGATTTTGCAGTTCTAGAATAGGTTTAAAAATTGAGTAGAACAAAGAAATGTCTAGTTTTTTCAGTTCGGACATAACCGAGATAACCATTGTAGCGCGATGTGCTGATATCGAATCCTGAAGAAAAGTATAAGTAAAATTTTATAACGTCCCAAGAGTTTCATTCAAGTAGAAGATCAAGTACCGCAGTTCTACCGTCGCAAAGAGCGACATATAGTTTTTTTTAAATATTATCTATGGCACATCGTGACAAATATTGTGTCCGAATCGTCAGCAACTCTCGACGAGGATAGATTAGGTTCTAAGCAGGTGAACGGGGGAACCCTCGTTATCTCCTTTATGTTAGTTTCCTACAGACAGGAATGAGCGAGGCTCCGTCGAATTATCTTTCTTATGATTGTCGTAAGCATATTGCCGGCTGAAATCAAATCAAATCAAATTATATTTGCAAGTACTTAATTCAACTTTACTGATCCAAGTCATTTGCCTGACTGTTTGATTTAATAGCTGAATATCATTCAGGCGGCTGGTTGAATGGCACCGTATAGTAAAAAGGTTAGGCTGTTAACTAATTGGTGGATAAGCTTGTCTGCGACATTCGTAAAATTCTCGTAAATGAAACACGATCGTGATAAAATAACAACCAAAAATAAATCATAAATAATTATAATGTTCGATAAGAAGCTTATCGAGTGCTCTATATAAAGGTTAGATTAGATTATGACGTGTCAGTCATGTCCAGTGCTGTGTCAGAGCTCAATGCAAGCAGTGATTTTAGTGTCCAGGATATGGAGCCAGTAGAGCTAGAGGCTGGGGATACGGCTCCCCTCGTCAGCGTAGATTATGTAGGTAAAATAATTGTCGTGTTACCGAACGACTAGTTTATATTGTTACAGTAAATTTCTTTTTATTGTTATCACGGAATGTAAAGCGATTATCAATCTCTTGAAAGAACCACGCGCATATGTCTACCTTATCGTTGAAAGTACTCCCTTTGTTAAATAACAGATATAATACGTAGGAATGAAAGCACTAAGGGACTACGTGAAAGGGGGCGGTGCGGGGATTTAAAATTACAAAAATATTTTATATTCCCCTTTTTTAAGTTTAGTAACCAATACGAGTTATTTTATGAGGGGGATTAGATAAGGTTAAATGTATGACCTAGCCATACATATAAAGGAAAGTTTTTAACCAGTGCGCAAATTTTGATAGGATAAACTTGAATATACTTACAGGGTATTTGGCGCATCGTGTGCCAAATTGAAATGGTCGACGGGAGGGGTCATTTGCTATCCTTTCAGACCCCTAAACACTTCTTATGCCCTGTGGATTATTTTTCATCGACTTTTTATTGTTTTATGCAAATAAGACCCAAATTTTTCATTCAAATACAAATTAAAAATTATTTATAAGGCGTAGACTCTGAATTTTAATTTTATTTATATGTGCATTGTATTAGAGTACTTTTAAATTTAAAATTAGTGACATTAGCTATCTTATTCGCAAAATTTTGACTTAAATTAAAACTGTTCATGTTACAGCTATTTACATGGCTATAAAAAAAACAAAAGCGACCAGATTCTGCAACTCCCTCAAATATTCTCTAGTTTATCCTCTTGCTAGTGATGTGCCACATGCCATAGAAATCTTTTTATAACTTTGTGAATTCGCTAGAATTGTGAATCGAGTCACATAAGACTAATATTCAAAATTATGATTAAAAAACTATTTTTTGCTTAAATGATACCTGAAAAACCTATTAAAAATGTTATCTCACTCTTATAAGGTAAAATCTGTCCCATATCTCAATTTTCGTGGGCTTTACTAGATATACTTAAAATAAAGAAATTGCATTTTTCATTAATTTCATATTTTTTACAAATCCTGCTCAAATTGTTGGCCTCTGTTGTGAATGCAGGCCCGACATCTGTTTCATATTTTGACAGTTTTTGTACGAAGTCGTATTTTTTCCATAATTGTATTGAAAGCCGTTTCAATGCGTTAAGCTAGTACCTCCCTAGTTTCCAACTATCATCACAGCACAACAACTACTATAAATTTGTAAATTCGCTAGAATTGTGAATAAATCACATAAGACTAAATTGCAAACAACGCATTGAAACGGTTTTCAATACAATTAAGGAGGAAATACGACTTCGTACAACAACTGTGAAAATACGAAACCGATGTCAGATCTGCATTCACAACAGAAGCTTTTTTTTATAGCCATGTAAATAGCTGGAACAGTTTTTATTTAAGTCAAAACTTTGTGAGTAAATTAAAAAAGAACTAGATAGCTAAAGTCACTAATTTAAAATTTAAAAGTACTCTAATACAATACACATCTGAATAAAATTAAAATTCAGAGTCTACGTCTTACATATTTAAAAAAAATTATATTTGAATGAAAAATTTGGGTCTTATTTTCATAAACTAATAAAACGCCGATGAAAAAATATCCACAGGGCATGAGACGTGTTTAAGGGTCTGAAAGGATAGCAGATGGTCCCGTCGACCATTTCAATTTGGCACACGATGCACCAAACACCCTGTATTTAATAAACACATTTTTTTAAATTTTGATATGTGTTATAAAATAAAGTTGTCGCTTACGAGACTTATTTACTTATTTTATGGCCAAGCCGCCGCGATGACTAAATTATATCAACTGAAGTTGCAAACAGTTTCTAGAAATGGCATACGGTTTATAAGAACCAGAATTTATGATTTAAAATTTTTCTATCTTTTTTTAGAGTTCCGTACCCAAAGGGTCGAGACCTTACGGGACCCTATTACTAAGACTCCGCTGTCCGTCTTTCTGTCCGTCCGTCACCAAGCTGTATCTCATGAACCGTGATAGACTGTTGAAATTTTCACAGATGATGTATTTCTGTTACCGCTATAACAACAAATATTAAAAAACAGAATAAAATAAATATTTAGAGAAAGGGAACTAAAAATAAGAGTTACCTAACTTATTTTTTTATGGCTGATTTTTATATATGTTTTGTAGAATATTATTCTAAAGTAGTATCCATAAGTGTCAGACACTTTCCATGGGTCAAAACTTTTGTCAGACGCTTTAAAGCCGCACAAAAAATAATTGGACTTTACTTATTTTTACATGGATGATTTTTATATATGTTTTGTAGAATATTATTTTAAAGTAGCATCCATAAGTGTCAGACACTTTCCATGGGCCAAAATTTTTGTCAGACGCTTTAATGCCCCATAAAAAATAATTGAACTTTACTTATTTTTACATGGCTGATTTTTAAATATGTTATTAAGAAGTCACGCGAACGCCGGCGTTCGCGGCATGACGTCATCGCGCCACACACGGTCGAAAGGCAACCGAACGCCGGCGTTCGGTCTCTCCCACTTCATTGTAGCCCCTATTTTCAATACTTAGAGACTACTTTTGTATGAACAAGTTTGATTATTTACGTTCCTGGATAAATTTCCTATAAATTGAGCGCAATAATATTTTATAGTCTATGCTCTGCTTTTTTTTTTCGGTTTGACATCACAAAAATTTATTTCTGCCGCCATTTTATTTATGGCGGTGCCCCTGCTGTCATTTCCGAATGGCGCGCGCGGAAAACTTCGAAAGATTAAGGTTTAAATATGTTATTTCAAAGTTATATTTCATTAGTCAGACAAATTGTAGTGACCAAACATCCCCTAAACACAAAAATTATTTAGCCGAGAGTATGAGGGCGAGAGCACTATGTATGCGTTCACTACGTACATATGTTTGGTTACTTACACTTGGGGTATTTAAAAAATAGACATCAACTACCTATCTATATATATAAAAATGAATCCCTATTTCCCTTGGTCACGCCATCACGCGTTGGACCTGCGCATGAACAGTTGGACCGATTTCACTATTTTTTTTTTTGTTGTTTGTTATTGTCAGGCGAAGGTTCTTATGAAAGAAAAAAAAAATGGTAGTAGGGTAGAGTAGGGTAGAGCAGAATAGAGTAGTCAGTTAATGGGAGCGAAGCCGCGGGCAAAAGCTAGTTTACAATAATATCCAAACACAAGAACCTATTGTTGAACCGGAACACACGTAGGTATTGTTCGAAGTAACCTCCTCCTTTTTCAGAAATAAACACGCACGTTTAAATTTTGCATTAACTTTGTTCAAGACACTATTAGGTATCACTTCATTAAAATCGGCATCTATTTTCTGTTTCAAGTCATCTAGGCTCTTCATACACCCGGAGTTTCACCTCTCCCCAGAGAATAAAATTACAGGGACTGAGGTCTGGGCACCTAGCCGGCCACAGTAACACACACGGGCCACACGGGGTCACTTAACGAGACCGATAGAACACGAGTAGCTACGTATCACACGCGCGCGGAGGTGAAACGAAGTGGACATCCGCATACGACTTCCGCGTGACGTACTGTGTAGGCGTGCGTATTGTGTAACTCTTTACTGAACCGACTCACTGTTCCAAAACATTTTAGTGTTCCGAAAGATTGGAACAGCAGTAATGTTTTAAATGCATCATTTGGAACAATTGGAACACTGAAACACTCTTTACTTTAAGTGACCTGCAGTCTTTTTAAAATTCAAATTAAAACGTAAATAGTGTTTTTAATGAACTGATTCAAAAACATTTGCTTTAAATTATTCTCAAATCAAAATTCAAAATGAAACTGTTTAACTGGTGTATATGGCGCAACGTAACAGATCACGATTCATAACGCCTCGTTCACGACCTTGCCGCTCTGAGCGGCAGCGAAAAGCGGGGCGGCGAGCGTAAAAATCAAAAGTATGAAAATGTTTGAAGCACGCCACACGTCGCCGCTCGACGCTCATAGCGAAAAGGCGCGCGGTTTTCTCAGAGCGAGTCGCTACAGCGGCGAGCGGTGAGGTGAGCGGCGGGAATAATAGTACCAGCGACTAAGTGCGACGCCACGAAACAGAGCGGCGCGGACAGCCGGCGGTTTAAAGCAAAAAAATTAAATGTTTTAAATATACTTCTACATAATATATGTGCTGCAGAATATAAGCAAAAGTTTTCACACTCATTCTTGTGTACTCATAAAACTTATCTAGATATTTTCTGTAATCTTCGTATAGGTGACGAAATTCGCCATTTAAACTCCGATCTTTATTCAGTTCGTGCAGTTCTTCTCTCATATATCTTGTTTTAAAAATATATTGGTTTCTAAACAGAGAAGGGATAATTTTGATAATGCCATTATTTTGAGCACGTTCTGACCTAAATACGTACACAGCGGCCGCCGCCGCTAACCGCTACCTATTGAGGGTTGAACCGCTTGCCGCCGCCGCGCCGCCCGCCGTTCCGCCCGCCATTCCGCTCGAGCGCTCGCCGCTAAGACCGAAATCGTGAACTGGCCTTAACAGTCAGTGTCTGTGTTTGTATCTTTTGAGCCGTTGTTCCTAATGTTCCGTTTGTACCTATCTTGTAAGCCGATGTTTCAAATGTTCCGTTTGTATCTTTTGAGCCGATGTCCCAAATGTTCCGTTTGTATCTTGTGAGCCGATGTTTCAAATGTTCCATTGTATCTTTTGAGCCGATTTTACAAATGTTTCAAATGTTAATATCTCATTTTGTAACAGTTAGGTACCTACATAAGTGAAATGGTTGACTAGAAGGCACGTGATCAACGTCGGTCGGCATGTCATCACCGACTCATTAAGATCTCAAGGCTGTGTTGTTTTTCTTTCAAGTATTTATTACTTACAGCCTTAAAAAATAATAAGAGTTTTAGTACTTTTTACTGTCAATGATTTTAGCCATCATTGATTGTGAGTTCTAACTATTATTTCTCTTTTGTTAAATGAATTTATTCTTGTATTATTAAACAAACCCTTATGTGTCAAACAAAATAATACATAACGACGCTTGAAAGGCAAAAATAACCAAGCGACATTGAGTAAACTTTACAAGAGAGTGATTTACACGACATCGATTATTGAGGATCATAAATATATAAGGTGAAATAGGACAGCATAAAACTAAGTTTGGGTCTATTTTTCTGCTGTCAATTCGTCACGTAATATTAATCTATTACTCGTTGCTACGATTATGAGTTTTAAATTCATTATATTATGGTGGCATTGATAATATGTGAATCTTCTGTATTTATTCATAAGACAGAACAAAAAAAAAATGCACATAGTAATTTATTTTCAGTAGTTTCGGTAGGACACCACTGGCAACACTTTGACTTTGACATATCGATTTTGACAATTGATGCTGCGTCTGCGTCACCTGATTATCGCTTTTAGTGTTTTTTGTTTCTTTCAGTCCATTTTACCTTTTCAATGTCTTTATCTCTTAATTATCGCAAATTAGGAACAACATAACACACTGTGATATTAGTAATAGTATAGTTGTAGTTTGTGAGTTTTAAATGTGTCTGTTAGACGTAGACTCTTCATGTATAACTGTGTAGGAAATCGTTGAATTTTTTGCGCTATTGTTACAGGGGACGCAGTCTTATTTTCTGGAATGTCAAGTAAGTTAACCATTCTATATTTACATCACAAAGCTTTTTGGTAATTACTATAATATTCTTTTTCATTAAGACGACCCACTGGGTCTGTGGATTGAACTGTTCTTTGGGCAGACACGTCGTTCTCGAGGCAGTTGGCAGCCAGTTAGTTATAATAGTTTTATGTCATCAACCTGTAGTGATCATTCAAATAATTTTTATTTCTATACATAAATCAATGTATCCCCAAATGGCTGTCTAGATTTATAGTAAAAATTTAGTCTTTAATATAATCCCTCTAAGAAACATAAACAAAATCCATTTCTCTTAAGGGATAATGATATGATTAATCTAAAACAACAGCCATCAGTTCAAGTTATGAACATAAATTGCCTGGGGTCGATTCACAGGTAAGACCAAGTGACTGGAATTTCTCAGTAGTAGCAGTCTGGAGTCTGGGTTTACATGGGAATTAAACATAACTGGTGAAATGTGAGCATACTATAAGTGGCCTTCTACTGAATCTTACTCTGCTCTGCCTGCCTTAAGAAACAATACTTAAGATGTGCGATTTTATTACTCTTAAACAGGGAAGCACAGTCTTATTGAGACTATGGGCCACTTTGGCAAATGATGAACTAATTAAAAACAACATTTTTTTTTAAATCCAATTTAATAAAATAAAAAAAATATAATTTGAAGTGTGGCACTGCATTGGCCGCGGTCTGTGCATCTCTGTTCTCAAGTGAAGTTATTCCTGACTTGTTTCAATATAATTATGCCTAATTATATAGTTACTTGTAATTTTCATAAATACAAAATAAACGAAAGCATTGATGAATACCCAATAATGGTAACACACACAGATACATAGATGAACCAGACAGTCAGTTTTTAGGTGTCTATCACAACCATAAGGTCTTAAGATGTGAGTATACGGTAGAGCTGAATATTCGGCTACTCTTTGAACGAAACCAAAACTTTAGCCGAAACCAGTATTTATATCCGAAACCGAATCTTCAACCGGTCTTTTCCTAACTTTTATAGACAATGTTGGCAAAGAGCATAATTAAATAAATGTAGGTCTTAACTGAATGTAAAAAAAGAATATGGATATAACTTTAGTCACAACTTTACAGCTTATCTGACATTGTTTGACACACTTTATTTGTTCAACTGTCTGCAGAATATCATTAATTCATTATAACATTGGTAATACAGTTTTACCTAGAAAAAAATAAAAGAAAATCAACCAAAAAATAATAAAATTAACATACCCTGGTAACACAGGTAAAACAAGATTTGGTAAGTATGCTCACATAATTACTGCCTAAGCTGGATAAACAAAAAACATCATTCAACACCTAATCATTATTCAATAGCACAATTTACTTTAACTTCACACCTGTATTTCTTCAAATTATTATAATTATGTATATATATGTAAATTTTCAAGCATTACTAATACAAATAAAATATTACAAAGGCGACGATGACATCCCGGGGATCGGCCAATACGATGACTTCCACACTATTGACTGGCAACGCGATATCGCTCGTGACCGCATGCGACACAGGTACATCGTCAAGAAAAGACAGGACTCCATTTGGGACCTCATAAAGGTGAGTGAAATTTGTTTTTTGTTAAATGCTCTTCTCGAATTGTATTATTCTCTAGCTTTACGAATTTGAGCCCCCAAAACTTGTTCTACTTCTACAAAATTTTCAAATAAGGTATTTTATTTTGATATTCACTTGCTTAAAAAGATGACAAATACACAAACATAGACCAGAGACTGATTATTTAGTCTATATTACTTGTATACTGAGTGTTTAAAGAAAATCACCCAATCCATTCTAGAAATCATCTCATTATGGCTAAACCCTATTGCAGATACAATGGAAAAGAAATATATTAGGGACTTTACATTAAACAATAATTGATAGAGAAAGGGTAACTTACAGTCCAAGTAGTCGTCTTGGCGGAAGGAATTTTATAAAATTCCTTCCGCCAAGACAAGCCAAGCGAAGCGCATGGGCATTACCTACCTTTTCTCGAAGTGTTTCGTCGTTTTTTTGAACCCTCATAGAGTTGGTTTCCGATGTACCAGATAGTACACATTCTCAGAATATGATGTCAATAATAGACTAATTAAACACACAAAGTCTCAAGTAAATAGCTCTAATACTTTAGATTTTATTGATATCTAAAATACACCGATTTCGTCACTGACACTCTCACTGATACACTGACACACTGATGATCATCAAAATGTTTGGCTACTTCCTGAAGTGCTAGAAAGCTGGGTATGTAATCTAAGTTTAGTATACAACCAACGAAAAAAATCATAAACTTTAACTTTCGCCCCCCATTCCCTAAAATGGGGGGGGGGGGGTGGAAGGTATGAGACTTTAAAATATTAGGGTACTTCCTGAAGTGCTAGAAAGCCGAAATTTGGTATGTAAACAAAACAAAGTTCAGTATACAAAAACCACTACCATGCCCCCAGATAAACTTATAACTTTCGCCCCCCATCCCCTAAAAAACTTCTTCGACAATAGTTAAAATTGGTGGGAGTTTGAATGAGACACCAATTTTATGAATGAATTAGGACATTAAGTTTACACGGGACTGTTAACAGTAACTAAAAAACCTATTAATAAGTACTTACAAGAACCTCCGCCTTAATCAAGAGTCTCATGGTAGGTCTCAGTTTTTTACGCCCTTTGACGACAAGGTGAGCAAATCGACTGTAAGTACTTAATTAATACGATAAGATATAATACTAAAGTTAGGTATATAATAAAAATATTTTTACCCAAAAAAAGAAGAAAAAATAAACACTAAAAAGACTGCCTAGCAACTTACAAAAAGAACTGAAATCCCACCAAAAACATTTCATGTAAAATGTTGCCAAGACGACCACATAAGGTTTGCCCTGTGAAAAAGATATCAGATCTCATGCAGAATGCCAAGCTTCTGAATCTACCGACCCTAACTTCACAAATTCTACAAATCAGTAAAAATGTATGACTTGACTGTTTCGTTACTTACTTCAGAAACTAATTATTCGCATCACCTCCACGACGGTAGCGAAACGTTTTGGTGGCATTACGATATTATCCTAACTTCTCTCCCAAATCACTTACTTGTACAAGTTATTGTAGTCATTGCTATATCTCTCTCACCTTAACATGTAAGGTAATGTCTTGTTTGGTATTGTCAGGGTGCTCACGACGCTTGGTCGGGATGGGTGTGCGTGCTACTGGTGGGTGTGTGTACGGGCATAGTTGCCGGCGTCATCGATATCGGGGCCTCGTGGATGACTGACCTCAAGTTCGGCATCTGTCCCCAAGCCTTCTGGCTCAACCGGGAACAATGCTGCTGGTCTGACACTGACACTACCTTCGACACTGGAAACTGTTCTCAGGTGAAGATGTCTGCCTTCTTATGAAGACACTTAAATAGATTTAAAGTGTAATGCACCAGCTTGAAAATAAATACCACAAGACTGCACTTGGATATGAGTGCAGTCATTTGTTTCTTGTCCTTCTCCTAAAACGCATTATCATTTAAGATACTATTTGCCTTTTATCTTTATGTTACACAAAATACTGTGCAACTAAAATGGAACTATAATTTTTTTGATAGAATGTTTAGTTAATATTGATATAATTTGCAATGACTATAATGTCATAATTTGTATGTGCTTCAGTGGCTGACGTGGCCGCAAGTGTTGGGCGGTCAGCGCGAGGGTCCCGGTGCCTACATTATCAGCTACCTGTTCTACATTGTGTGGGCTCTCATCTTCGCCGCGCTATCCGCTTCGCTGGTCAGGATGTTTGCGCCTTACGCGTGTGGATCAGGTAAGTAAATATCAGTTTCTGTGGCTTCAAGGATTTATTGATCAGAGACTTATTCAAGCTATCTGAAACTGATGTAGAACTATGTGTTAACACCATTTCCTTCAACAATATTGGCTGTGATAATGATACCTATTTGTATTGTCTTGATAACAGATGGTCTAATATGAATAGAATAAACTTTATTGTACACCAAAAAAGTAACACAACTTATTAGTAGACTTAAATGCGTAGTGGGTACAATGGCGGTCTTATCGCTTACAGCGATATCTATCAGACAACCTTAAGATGGACCTTGGTATGAGACTTGCTTTTGTGTCAAAATGAATCAGAAAGTTCTCAATTGTTACTAGTGATGGTAAACACTATAAATGATATCTATGTAAGATTGTTTTCAATTTAGAAGGTTTACTATTACATATATTCCAATTTCAGGTATCCCGGAGATCAAGACAATACTCAGTGGGTTCATCATCCGAGGCTACCTGGGCAAGTGGACGCTGATCATCAAAGTGGTAGGCCTGATTCTCTCCGTGTCCTCTGGCCTATCGCTTGGCAAGGAAGGGCCTATGGTTCACATTGCTAGCTGTCTCGGTAAGCCCTTGAACATTTTTTATTATTATGTTAGTTAGCGGAATGTTTATTTCTTTATTTATTTATTAAAACTTTATACACTAGTAATAAACACTGTACAAAGGCGGACTTAATGCCTTAGGCATTAAGTACCAGGATGATGATGATGTTGAACTGGTACTCTCATTTAGTAGTACAAAGTGGAACTTGTGAGTATACTGCTGCCACTAATTCATCAAGTCAAGGTACTGGGTACAAGTCAAGGTGTTTGTTCACGCGTGAGGGAACGAAGGTCCTCACGCCCTAGCCGTCGTAATTCCGACTCCGACTACCAGCCACGGGAGACGCGGGCTTGCGGACGTCGAGCACTGGGTAGCTCGCCGTCCGGATGTTCGGTAATTAACCGGATCGAGCCCAGTCGTCAACAGCGCGTAGTGATCCTCGCGCTCCTCAAAGAGATGTCAGCAAACTGTAGGGGCCCAGCAGGGCCGATGCCCGCTAGCTAGGTTCGCGGAGAATTTCTGAAAGGGAATCCCGTAGTCCTAGAACGCAAAGAATAATTGAAGGATACAAGTGTGGTTTTAGTCAGTAAAAGTCTGACACGGCCTCGCGCTCCACCCAGAGCGCGAGAAGTCATTTGGATGATTTCCCACCTTAAAAAAAAAGGTACTGTGTTTGTTAGAAAGATGGTATAAAGATGTGAAGTGAAAGTGTATATAAGATAATATATATATTTCATCAATGATTGGCATATACATTTTGGCAAATATCATTTTGATTATTTATCTAACTTTAGTCTGAGGAATATGGTACATACGTATATATTTTTGATATAATTTTATAAAAGGTTAAAATTAATAGCTTATGTTCTCCAGGGAATATTCTTTCATACCTGTTCCCGAAGTATGGGCGCAATGAGGCCAAGAAGCGCGAGATCCTATCGGCCGCGGCCGCAGCCGGCGTATCTGTCGCTTTTGGGGCGCCCATCGGAGGAGTACTCTTCAGTTTAGAGGAGGTATGATTAATTTACTGTGTTTGTCCACTCTTTCACCCGATGGTAAGCGATGATGGAACACGCTTGCCTACAAATCAATTATTTATTCTCGATTTCAAGATTCTGAAGTCTTTTTCTGAAGCACTCTACAATTAGTATCATCCTTCCCACAAATATAGATTTCACGCAACACACATTACTATTCAATAGGTAACAGTAAAAGGTTATATTTACGTGGAAAAAAAATGAAAATTCTGCTAACAGTTTCAAGTCTTACAATTTGTTACAGTCACAATTTGCACATACAAGTTGCACGTCATAACACTACTGACGTTACGTCAACATAATTCACAGATAATCTAGAAAATTCATACAGCACGCACCTTTTAAAAAAAAAATGTTTTTAAGGCGTCCATTACACGATAGGTTTTGCTGTCAGTTTTGCCACAGTCAAATATTTTGACTGACGAAAAACCTACCGTGTAATGCGGTGATTACGTTTGTATGACGAAAAACGTATGGCGATAAAATTCCGTCATTCAAACATCATTCATGATTGATGGTTTTGATTGACGCTTGCTTGACCGTGTAATGGACGCCTAACGCCATCTGTTTGCTGAGCGCTAAGTTTACAGATTGCGTAGATGAGACGAATAATGTCAATTGTTATGACGCGTTTAATTATTGCAAATATGCTTTACCATAATTAATCTTATTTGACTCAATAGAAGGTGTAACTATAGAGTTTATTTTCTTTTAACGTGAACTAAAGTATTTTCCTTAATTAACATGAAGATAGCAAAATCACATGTTAGAACTACTAGCGCAATCGCAATTTAGCATTATTTTCTGCGCTGTGACAATGTGACGTAAGTCAAATGCACCAAGCTTAACACGTTTGTCGCCATGTCGGACAATGGTGACCGACACAACATCCCTTATTTCGACTTACGTTTAGGTGATTGGTGTCGTCACATGATAAAAAGGGCGAAGCGTCAAAAACGCGAGCGTGTCCCAAATTATTTGTCGGTTCAGGCCATGGCGGACTCATGGTAACCGCCATGCACTAATAGTAAATAAACACTTGTTATTGTATTGTATTAAGTTGTTTCTCCGTATTTAAAACGTAAACGGTTGCTTATTTTTTCCCTTATTTCTATGTAATAAACAAAAAAAAACGGGTGCAGATTTAATTTTTTTTTAAATTTTGCATTGGCAATGTGACGTGTTAAAGCAAGCGATCAATAACATTTAAGGATCTGACGTATATAATCAGTGTTATATAATTCCTACAGTAACTTATTTCTGTGCAATAGTGTAAAATATAAAACAATTTCGTGTGTAACTATCGACCGGCGGTAATCTACCATGCTCACAACAACTATAGCAATACTTATGCTCATCTTTTTGTTTTTTGAAGACGAACACAATGGTCTTGAGAATGTTCACAATGATTATAGTGATGATGACTCAGACTAATTCGCCTTTATCTCATGAGCAAATTATAAAAAACATGAGCAGCAAACATTTTCCGCCAGATTTTTATTAAAAATTATAACACGCTTTCAAAGAAAAACAAATAAGTTTCCTATTATTCTGGTAGAACAAGGAAATCGTTTTCCTCACTTTTTTTTGTCACCTTCAATTCTTCGACCTCACTTTAGTTATTTCTTTTGTATTGTTAGCAACGTGAATGTAGCTGTATTATATAGTATACTGTGAGAAAATGCTTTTAATAATACAAGTGTAGGATTCAAGTCAGGTTCTAGAAAATGTAGGCGTGGTCACGAATGGTTAGTATTTTTGTTTTTCTCTTACTGTCGGCTGCAACAATATTTTTAACGTATATTTGTCCGCAGGTCTCGTATTACTTCCCGCTGAAAACGCTGTGGCGGTCGTTCTTCTGCGCGCTCATCGCTGCCTTCATCCTGCGCTCCATCAACCCGTTCGGCAACGAGCACTCGGTGCTGTTCTTCGTGGAGTACAACAAGCCCTGGATCTTCTTCGAGCTCATCCCCTTCGTGGGACTAGGGATTATAGGCGTAAGTAAAGAATGATACTAACCCTGTCATGTTAAGGATATGTATAAATCTGTCATGTTACTATTTGTATAATTGGGGACTTGGTGCAGCATGTTTTCAAATATGCAGTTTTAAACCTTGCCTTATTATGACTAGCAAATTGTAATAAAAAATTTAGGAAAACGTTTGGATGTTAAACAGCTCCATTAGTTGACAAAAGAAATGACTCAAAAGTGATGAAAGTTCTCGGTCAAAGCAAAGTGTTAACTCTGGTTCAAGAAGCTATCTAGATTCCACTAGCTCAAATGAATTTTTGTATATGGTGCTTATGGAAATCTATAAATAGAAATGGATTAAAAATGACAATTTTTAGCAAAACAATCTTTATATTTATATATATATAAGGAGAAACTGACTGACTGACATATCAACGCACGGCCGAAACTACTGAGACTAGGAGCGTCAAATTTTGCACAAGGTTTACTTTTATGACGTAGGCGAGCACTAAGAAAAGATTTGAAAAAATTCACCTCCTAAGGGGATTGAACGGGGGTCCAAAATTTGTATGGAGAAACCTACTTTGACGCGGGTGAAGCCGCTGGCAAAAGCTAGTTTAAATATAATTCTTCTGTACATGTGTTTGTCACCTAACTCCTCCTAAACGGCTCGATCGATTTGGATGAAACTTTGTGTGTATGTCCCTAAATGGTTTGAAAATACAATTGAACCCGATAGGTGGCGTTGCAATCTGGTTCTCAATATTTTGTCGGACGAAAAGCTAGCTTTCGGGCAGGACAACGTCTGCTGGGACCGCTAGCTACCGATAGTTATATATAACCTATTATAATCTTTAAATGGGTATTTAGACATGTGTTGTAGTTGAATGATCTTCCATCCGTATGATATGTACATCTTTGAAGTCATGTTTGTAAGATAAAATATAACTTGTTTGTACATTATAAGAGCAAAAAGACAAAATAGCAAAATTTATTGTCTGAGTAAGTAAACTGCCCTTTTGAACAATTATATTTTCTGCATGGCTCCCTGGATCTGCAGCCTCTTACCAAATTTTTTAATAGATACTTCATCACCTACAATATTCAAAAATAATCTATCTAATATATAAAATTCTCGTGTCACGGTGTTCGAACTTGAACTCCTCCGAAACGGCTCGACCGATTCTCATGAAATTTTGTGAGCATATTGAGTAGGTCTGAGAATCGGCCAACATCTATTTTTTATTTTTTTTATTTTTTTTATTTATATGGCAGAACAACGTTTGCCGGCTCAGCTAGTATATATATAAAAGGAGAAACTGACTGACTGACATCAACTCACAGCAGAAGCTACTGGGACTAGGAATGTGAAATTTTGCCCAAGGTTTTCTTTTATGCTGTATGCGAGCTACTAAGAGAGGAGCCATTTTCCTAAAATCTAACATTTGTGTGTTTTTGGAAAAATAAAGATTCATTATTATTCCATTTATTTATTTTACATACATTTTTAAATATTTCTTTAAAAATATCTCATTAATAAAAAAACATTTAAAAATATTTAAAAAAAATAGTAGCCCACTGGCATCGGGAACTGGGAATGTTGGCTGCGTTTTGTGACCTCTTCGGGGAAACCGAAGTTTTTGTCTTTGCGGTTATGGACGAAGTTATGATGACAAACAATTACTATTCCAGTACAGGATAGGTCTGCGCCAGTTCTCGTTAGCCAAGGAGAGCAGAGTGAGGCCCTTGTCCACCGCTACTACATCTCGGTGCATACCCACGTCGGTAGGAAGTATTCCCTGAGATTGCATACCTCGCGGTTGTGCAGTCTTAGCATTTAAGAAGCCTCGACCTTCGCACTTCCGCGGGATATACAGTCTCATCAGCGATGACCGTGGTTATGCATCCGATTTGCGGTAAGTAGCGTGCGGACCCTCCTATCCAGGGCGTCAAGTTCTGTCTGAGTCCATTTGAGTATGCCGAAAGAATACATCAATATGACCCAACCGTTGAAAGCGCGCACCTTGTTTCCGCCTGATAAAAGACTATTCAGTACCTTATTCTAGCGGCCAAAGAAGCGCTCCTTCAACGATTGTTTCACGTCATCAGTATTGATGCCTTATTATTTCCCAAAAATAATTTAAATAAAAAAAGTAAAAAAACTAAAACCCGATTTCGTCGTAGTCGGGTTTTAGTTTTTTTACTTTTTTTTTTATTTAAATTATTTTGGTGTTAAATCACTGTGCTTCTATACCATTTGCAAAAGCTAAATTTAAAATTTCTAATTAATAATGGTAAATTAATTTTTGTCCAACAGAGGGCGCCACATTGAATTTTGATGATATATTTTGATAAGTACCAGTGAAGCCCTTTCAAATGATATCAAACACGGTGTATTTATCTTAACATTTTTTTTAACACATGACTTCTTGTCCGCTAGAGGGCGTCACTTTAAATTTGAACAATATTTTGGAAATGTACAAGTAAAGCCCTTTCAAATGATACCAAACACGGCGTATTTATCTCCATTTTTATTTTTTACACATTACTTTTGTCCGTTAGAGGGCGCCATATCAAGTTTTGTGACACGTCACGTAACCTATGTTCAGCGGACAATTAAGACGGTTCTAACGATACCTCATACGTCGAGTTTCGATAAGTAGATTAGGAGCTAAGTATGTGGGAACAGATGAACAAACTCACATACATAGCCTGTCAAAATCATAACCCTCCGTAGTCGGGTAATAAAAATTCACCCCCTAAAAGGATGAAACGGGGGTCCAAAGTTTGAATGGAGAAACCAGCTTTCACGCGGGTGAAGCCGCGGGCATATAGTGATTATAAATTGTATACCCTATTATATATTACTTATAATACATGCTACATAAGTGTTGTAAGTAAAATATATGAAGTGACTGAAAATTTGAAAGGAAATCGTTAGTCTTGGTGTGGTCATGTGAATGGAGGATAAAACACATGTTACTAGAAGAATAATGACTATCCATGTGGAACGATGGAGAGGGAGAGGGAGGCCAAAGAAAAGATGGACGGATTATGTAAGGAGTGTTAAGAAAGAAAAGGGTGTCAGGATAGAATCAAAAAAGTTTATTTTACATTCACAAATTAAACTTCAAATATTCAGTATATTATAAAATAGAAAAACGTTAGCAATAAATAGAATTCATAATTTGTGGGAGATCTGGAGTCTCAACTAGGCCTAAGCTTGTGTCATAGAACTGCAGGCGGGGGCATCATCAAAAATTTAACTATTTTGTTTTCTGCATTATAGCATAAGGATGTGTGTATAAGTGGAGGTGGGTAGACATATGAGTTGAGTATTATGAACGCCGACCCGCCTTACGATACGCCGACCCGAAGTAACATGTGACAAGGACAGCAAGATGATTATGGACACTTGTGTTCTACATTTGCAAAAATATGGTTTGATGTTGTATTTAACGTTCGTAGTTGGTTGCATTAGTTCTTATGCGATGAAATCGAAGTGTAAGTGTTAACTAAATTCTTGCTACACAGAACTTTCACAACTATAAACATATACATGGTGTGCAGACATAGGCTGTTGTAGGCCAAAGTCACAGTTGTCTGACGCTTTTGGGCTGCCTTTCGGGTAGCCCAATGTCTGTAGGGTTGCAGGGAAACTGTAAGCAGCATTTTGGGGTCCCCTAAAGGCGTTAACCAATGATTCGACTGTCAACTATTTTCACAACAATTGTATAATGGCGCGACAAAACTTACTGACAACATAATCAAAGCATACCACACAAACTGTCAACTAAAATGCGTTTTTTCATTCCAGATAATGATTTGACAAGTGCAAATGTCAAACTCCAAAAATATGTTGCCTGCTTTTTGATAAAAGTGATGTCTCCAAATTCGATTTTTCATACCGGTTTTTTTAACACTAGAACCTTTAAGGAAAGTAGGACTAATACGGTAGTGTTTTTTTAGTCTACTAAGAATTGAAAATTAATATAATTGATAACACTCGGCCTTTTACTTAGGCTAAGATCTCAGTTTTCACCCATGTACGCCGCGGTTGCGGGCCTGCTACTTCTGTAGAATATATAAGTAAAAATTAACCCCTCAGCGATGGAGTGACTGCATCTCACATGTCATTAAAGTGGAAGACAAAATGTACCACTTGGGTCATATCGCAGAAAACATAATTGAAAATTTTATAATTGAAGTTGGTAGTGATTCTGACAAATCATCTAGCTCAGACTCTTCAGATTCAGAATAAATACTCTTTGCGTAGCCTAGCGACCGTGTTGATTTCTAGAACTTGTCATTCTCTCAATATATTATTGAATGATTTTTTTTACGTAATAGACATATTTATCATTTATTGAACATTGGCGACGACGAAGTCTGTTGAACTATAGAATCTAAAACGGTTACGAGCATACTTCAGGTTGTGTCAGTATATTACAAAGTACTCTGTGGGTTATGCTAACGAAGACGAAAAATACATTTCATTAAGATATTACGTTCATATTTTAAAAGACATCGAAGACAGATTGACAACTTTACAAAACTTGTACGAATCTTTACAAAACTTACAAAAAAAAAGATTGAACAGGAAACTGAAGATGATCAACTCGAAGTTAAAATGCAGTAGGTACAGGTACGAATGTGAAACCTACACTGAATTACGATAAAAAAATATTACGTAGGTACAGAATATACTTAGACCCACACCTAAAACTACTTCCTTTTACCAGGGAGTTCCAGTTTAAAGGCGTCCCGACACAATTTGATATCTCGTTTACAAGAGCAGGACGAGACAGTCGCAGTTTATGCTTTAGAATTTAAAAAGTTATCATCATTGATTGTCAAGCTGTTAATACAAATGGCTGCATTACAAGAAACTGACACACAATTAGTTTTTATCACTACAATACGAAAATAGTACAAGAATAGTACTTACGTATTTCTTTACAATTATCTATTATTAGTTTGTAAACCGAAGTCATTATTAATAATACCTATTAGTAGAGTCGTAATAATGTGTCGGCAAAAATATCAGCTTGAGTAATTCTATATTTTCGTCTGGATTATCACCAAATCGAGACGAAAAAATAAAATGACACAGTTTTTGCTTAGTCTTTCAATTCTTAAGCTTCAATTATATTTTATTTTATGAGTTAGACATTTGTATCTATCAAATTACCTTCAGAAAATACAAAAACGACCATAGTTAGTTGCATAAATTTAAAACAAAATAATTTTTACGAATATTTTCGGTTTTTGGTTCAATATCGGTTGAGGTACATCACTATTTATGAAATGGAAAAATCATGCAACATTCGAATTGTCAAATCATTATCTTTAATTAAAAAACGCACTTTAAGCCCTCCACACATCAAAGGAAAGGGAAAACCCTGGTGGAATACAGAGCTTGGCAAACTCAGAAATACATTACGCAAACAATTCAACAGAGCCAAAAACTCAAGACTGGGAGCAATACAAAGAAACTCAATACAAGATATAAGAAAGCAGTTAGGATCGCCAGAAACTCTGCCTGGCGCAATTTCTGTGATAGCATTGAATCAAATACCGAAGCAGCACGGTCAGGAAAATCCTGTCAACTGACCAGGAACATACCCTTGGTGCGCTGAAAAAACCAAACAACAGCTACACACTAACAGACCATGAGACCAGTAAGGTCCTACTGGAAACGCATCTCCCGGACTGCAACCTACTTGAGGACAGGATGTGGTCGAGCGTACCGGAACAAACCCCAACTGATCTCGACTGGTCCAGAGCTCATAACACGGTAACAGAAGACCGAATCAGATGGGCCATCAGGACCTTCCAACCGTACAAGTCGGCAGGACTAGACGGCACCTTTCCGCCGCTACTGCAGTGGGAAGATCACTTCCTAGTGCCGTGGCTGTTGGTGATATACCGTGCCTACATAGCACATAGATATGTACCACATGCATGGCGTGAAGTGAAAGTTATTATCATCCCGAAACCTGGTAAAACTGACTATACACAACCCAAGGCATACGGGCCCATAAGCCTGACATCCTTCCTACTGAAAACCCTGGAGAGGTTCTGCGACACACACTATCGGGACGGACCTCTCTTGGAGAGACCGCTCCACAAGCAGGAGTAGGCATGTTGCCTACTCCACGGGTAAATCAACAGAATCTGCACTACATAGCATGATCTCAAAGATCGAATGCGCAATAAATCACAAAGGCTCCTCGTTAGTAGTCTTCATAGACATCGAAGGAGCCTTCGATAAGACTATGTTCCGAAGCATCAACATAGCACTTGAAAGTCACGGTGTTGACACGACCCTGAGTGGCTGGATCACAAATATGCTCAGATTAAGAGCAGTACAAGTAAATATAAATAACACCACAGGGGCCATAGTGGCGAAGGGTTGCCCCCAAGGGACACCCCCTCTCGCCTTTACTATGGAACTTAGTTGCAGATGATCTCGTTAAAAGACTCAACACTAAATTACTTCGCCGTAGGATATGCCGACGATATAACCATTATAATAAATAGCACCCACGAAAATACACTATGCAACCTTGTGCGGCAGGCCTTGAAAATAGTAGAGGACTGGTGCAAGGAACACCAACTGACTGTGAACCCCACTAAAACTAAATTGGTTCTCTTCACCAAAAAAAAGAAATTGGCAGCACTACAACTGCCACCTTTCTTTGGAACTACCCTTAGCCTATCAACTGAAGTCAAGTACCTGGGCGTTTACTTGGACAAACAGCTGAATTAATAATAATATTCCACATCTATCACACAACGCCGTCTAGTCCCAAGCTAAGCAGAGCTTGTGTTATGGGTACCAGACAACTGATAAACATACTTATATATTTCTAAATACATACATATATAGATAAATTACACCCAGACACAGAACAAATGATCGTGCTCATCACACAAACATTTGTCCTGGGTGGGAATCGAACCCACGACCTCCGGCATAGCAGTCAGGGTCACTAACCACTAGACCAACAGGCCAGTCAAATTGGGCAAAACAAACCGCATCCACATCACGTAGCGATCACTAGCAGCATGAGAAACACGGCTGCCCTGCAAGCGGTGTTGGGACTGCCTTCACTGCATCTAATAGTGCAGGAGGAGGCGGCCTCAGCAGCCTTCAGGCTCAGCATATCGGGCACCCTGAGTAAAGACTCCAGAATCAAACACATACGCATAATGGAAGACGCTATTAAACGACAGCCCATGATGGCAGCACCTAGCGACAAAGCTCCAAAGGCGTATTATTTCCAAAAGCATTTCAACATTCAATAATTAACAGAGGAAGTGCACGACTACGTAGGCCCAGCAGAACCGAGAGTTGGAGTCTTCTCCAATGACCTCAATATCAGAATACCCAGAACGCTAGGAAAATTCAACACGCGGTGAAATGTGTTGGTATAATCCTAGCGGCTATCCACGCCATAGAAACTAGGAATGTAACGGACACACAAATTCGGATACTCTCCGATAGGGCCTCGGTCCTACAACCCCTAGACAAAAACTCTACCACCTCGAAAATTATACAAGAATGCCACTCTGCACCGGAAAAAGTCACAATGCCGAAACGCAACACTGTGACACTACAGTGGATTAAAGGTCATAGCGGCTCACTGGGCAACGACGCGGCTGACGAACTGGTCAGGAGAGGATCTGGAGCGCTGATTTTCGGGCCCGAACCCATTGTGCCGGTCCCCTTTCGTCAGCTGCGTAGTTGGCTACGTGAACACACACATATACAAGCAGAGCGCTGGTAGTCTTCGACACCAGGATGCAGGCAGGCCAAGGAGGCCGTGCCACACCTCAATAAAGCCTTCAACAAAAAACTCATGAGACCGGATACAGGCAGCCTGCGCCTGGTGATTGGTACCATCACTGGACACTGCACACGGAATATGCACCTCCACATAATAGGTATCACAGACAGTCCCCTGTGCAAAGCATGCTTGGAGGAGGAGGAGACAATAGGGAATATGAACGTGACCCCAAAATGGCCAAAATGTTTTTATTTGTATTCTTTATTGCTAAAAAAAACATACAATTAAATTTTAAAAAGTATTCCGGCCCATTTGGCTGATATGCTTTCCAGTTTTGACTGTAAGAATATTCATTCTAGTCTTGTTTCAGAATCATGGTTAAAGCCTTCTCTGCCCTCTTCCTCTCTTTTAGGTTTCAAACTTGTTAGGTATGAACGCGTGGTGGGTGGTGGTGGCGGAGTGGCCATTTATCTTCGCGATTACATTCCTTTTTCTATTGTTAGCATGTCCACTCAGCCGCCCCCGCCGAGTGCCGGTGAACATCTTTTCCTGGAGGTTGAACTTCATCATTCTAAAATTCTTCCTGGAGTCTACTAATGCCCTTCTCTTCGTATTAACTTCTCCTCTTCTTTTGGAAGTCTTTTAGAAGCTTTAATTCCTTCTTACAGTCATAGCATCATAATAGGCGATTTTAATACATGTCTCCTTAAAATTCTCACGATCTATATACTTCTCTACGCCATGTGCCACTCACCATTTCCCTAACGCTGTTCCCTTACATACGACTTTGCTTTTTTCTGGGTACATAGCTATCTATAATGTTATTTAAGGTTTCATAAAAATAGTCTAAAACACATTTCTAATTGCAAGTGGTTATATAAAGGAGTCCAGTCAATTGCAGCAATTTTTGAGTACAGTAATGTAAAATCAGCTTTGTTAAAATTCCAACCGTTCTGTGTGTTTACGTCTGATGTACATGGGTCATATGCCGCCGGTCCCACGTCAGTACACCGACGTCCACTCGAGCTGACCGACACCTGTAACGGCGGATGATAGGCATCCACCGCGACTAGTGGCTCCTCAGCCGCGCGCACACACACGCCCTCCCCCTCCACGTAGGTGGTCAACACGAGATCTAGCCAACGGTTATTGCAATTTAATATTTCATTACTCAGAGTGAATCCACAATAAGTTACAAAAAAATTTAATATGAATTTACACTCGTGGAACACGAATATAAGTTAAAATCTCCCAACACGACTACTTCGTTGTAATTGTTACAAAATTGTTCTATAAAAATTTGTAAGTTGAAATTTGTTAAGTTGCTTTGGTTTGGGCCCGGTTTGTGACCACGTCAATTGTAACATTGGTGACATTAATTATTCTTCCAAAGTACAGGTGTATGGGCACTTGGAGCATTTCAAGTGCTCTGTACTTTTGAAATTGGTTGAATGAATATAATATAATAATAATACGATGTGACATGTGTTTAATATAGCTGTTTTCTTTCACAGGGCTGCATAGCAACGATCTTCATAAAGGCGAACATCTTCTGGTGCCGCTACCGCAAGTTCTCGAAGCTGGGCCAGTACCCGGTCACCGAGGTGCTGGTCGTGACGCTGGTGACGGCCGTCATCGCCTACCCCAACCCCTACACGCGCATGAACACCAGCGAACTCATCTATCTGCTGTTCAACCAGTGCGGTATCTCGAACTCTGATCCTCTGTGGTGAGTGTCATCTTGTTATTTATGTAATAGGTAATACAGGAATGCTGAATTTCATAGATAGACAATCATACACTTTTTTGTTGCTATCCACTTATTTTAATTGGTATTTTTATGCAAATCCACTTTTTGTTTATTTTGAAATGAAATGTAACTAGCAGTGTAGTAATTTGCCTTGTTTCAAAGGAAATACTAATTGTATAAGATGACCCCATGGAGGTAGGCAGAAACTGTGGAATTCTACGTATTATGATCCTTATATATTATGCCTTTTACGTTCGTACATCTTCTTGTACCCGCATATCGGTTGTAAGTACTACGCACTTGCGTGTCTGAAGAGCATAACCAATAAGATTTGTGTATGCTCATCTGGGGCGTATCCTCCAGGCGTTTCCACTCACGTATTTTTAGCCCGTTCTATCCCATTCCTAGGCCTCTCACAGATCCTTCCTATTCTTTTCCCAAATCTTCTTGAGCCAGCCCTTGCTGTAAACGACTAAGTACTTTCGCCACCTCTTCACGTCACGTGTTCATCTTTTGTATATCACCCTCTTGCAAATTCGTATTGTTTTTGTTTATATATGTCTATATATATTGTGTCATTGCGCAGTGACTACAACCGCAACTTCACGGACGTGAACACGGCCATAGAGCGCGCGGCGGCCGGGCCAGGCGTGTATCGCGCCATCTGGCTGTTGGTGCTGGCGCTAGTACTGAAGCTGGTCATGACTATATTCACCTTCGGCATCAAGGTGCCCTGCGGCCTCTTCATACCCAGCCTCGCGCTCGGAGCTATTGCTGGCAGGATCGTGGGCATCGGTCAGTAAACACTTTAAACATAATTTTTGCACCATTCTTAATTGCAATTATCATCGTCTGCCTTAGGAGTCGCGGAATGTATGTTTCCTCGATATCTCTATTTTTCGTAATCTCAATAATTAATTCCTTTTTAGCCCGTGTGTATATTCCGTATTTTGTTTTTTGTATGTAAAAAATTAAAAAAAAAAAAACATATCAGTTACCTCAACCTATAGCATAGCAGTAGCATAGCAGTCCACTGCTGAATACATGAGAGATGTCTACTTTCCCAAGTAGCGCCACAATACAATCAAGGCGTTGGTTTGTAATTTATTAAGAGTATCGTATGTCCAGGCGTGGAACAACTGGCGTACAACTACCCGAGGGTGTGGCTGTTCTCGGGCGAGTGCTCCACCGGCGACGACTGCATCACGCCCGGGCTGTACGCCATGGTGGGCGCCGCTGCCGTGCTCGGTGGGGTCACGAGGATGACAGGTATGAACGAAATATGGTCCGATGTGGCGCATTGTTAAATTTGTTCCGCGTAAATTATAAGACTCATAGAGAAGATAATCATGGGACTCTAACGGCAACGTATTTAGCTCTTCGACCACTCTCTTCCAACGGATGCTTTCGTTGAATATCGTCGCTGAATCCGTTTGTAGGGCATCTGAATAATTAGTTTTTAGTCAAGTATCTACTTCATCAACCATTTTATTTGAACGTGCAATCGGACAGAAAACCGATTGCTAAAAAAATGCAAAAGCTGTTATGTTTTGTTTGTACGTAAATCTGGGAAGTTAATATTGCCGCACTCAACATCAACGTCGTTATGAGGGTTTTTGTAGCGAGATTTATCGTGAAATATAACAATAACAAAATCACGACATAGTAAGAACAATCAGTTATCATAGTTTATTGGTGCAGTGTCCCTGGTGGTAATAATGTTCGAGCTGACGGGCGGCGTGCGCTACATCGTGCCGCTGATGGCGGCCGCCATGGCTAGCAAGTGGGTGGGCGACGCGCTGGGCCGCCAGGGCATCTATGACGCGCACATCGCGCTCAACGGCTACCCCTTCCTCGACTCCAAGGACGAGTTCCAGCACACCTCGCTCGCCGCCGACGTCATGCAGCCCAAGTGAGTACAACATCATGTTGCGCTAGCAACGGCAATCAAAAATAAGCTATTCTTGGCAATTTATAATCTAAGTCATTTTGTAAAGATTATGGTCAATTTGGAAATTTATCTCTTGTTTTAGGCACCTACTTCATTCCCTGTTTTCGTATCAACACCAGTTGTAAGGTTGTTTTCCTAACAAATTAGAATATATTTTAAAGAATTAATAATTAAATTCTATGTAATCTTAAAATGGCCAGTCACAGACATGACATTGACCACATCATTTAACTAGCCTTTTCCTATCCATGTTGGATCCGATCTTACCGGTTGTAGTCGACATCAATATTACACATGGAACTACTGACAACAATTGCACATTTCATTGCCCGTGTAAGCACATTTTCAATTTGTCTGGCGAAAATCTATAATTGCAATAAGACAACCTATTGTTCTTTTATTTGATGTGCAATGAAAATATGTTTTCCACGCTATGTGTTGTCAAGCAAACATTTGCTGCGAGTTTGTCGCGAGGGAATGCAAATGCAATATTAAAAGATACATTTTCTGCGAAATTGCTATTAAACTATTGTAAGGAGAAACCATTAACTGTATATAAAAATCTGCACCTACGAGTACTATCACGTCAACCTGAAGAAAAACAACCTACTGACAGTAGACAGTAGTAGAGTAACTTCAAAATGCCACTTCGATAGATATAAATTTTATTGAAATCATGTCCCATTCAATCCACATCGTCCAAAGACAGTATTTTAAGCAAAATTCCACAGAGATTTTTTGTTGCTCCGCGTAGTAAATGTTAGTAATAGTAATTACAAAGACCATGACGAAATGGCCGATAGTTGCGCCAAACCTTCAGCTTAGGTAATAGCTAGCCACAACATTATTGTACGTAGTTGCTCGTGCTCGCTATGCTTTTAATGTATTATTTAGCAATATGCCGTTTATGTATAATTAAACTTTATTGATTTGCTTCGCAGCTTATTATTTGTTTGTTTGTCCAGCACATGCGATAAACTTTTTATATTTTTCTGCAAAGCTAATATGATTGTATTTCTGTGGTGTGAAGCCACTTTATGTCGAGACGTTTTTCTATGTATTGCACTGTGCTTTCTACAACTTTGCGACCATATATTATTTTGGAACTAAATCAGTTCACATAATTATATATAACAAATGTACTTATCTTAGCCATTTAAGTTAATATTAATCTTTTTAAGCCAGTGCGAGTTGAACTTAAAAATTGACCAGATGAAGCTTAAGGACAGAGAAAAGTGGAAGAAAGGGAGGGAGGTGTTTGACCTGCAGTGGCACACAAGAGGCAATGATAAATAATAAGCCAGTGCGCTATCTAAACACCTTTTCTGATACTGAACAGTTACAAATATTGTAACAAAAGGCTTTATATTGTGTCATTAGTTGTGCTTGATAGGTTCAAATACGCCATGTTGAACACAAGCACTCACATTGCTTAACCCTATGAAGTTCAGTTTTTCTACGTTCGCCTCCGAAACTTGAGACACGTGTTCGAAATCGATATCAAATGACTCATACTTTTTTGTCGTTTTAATCAGACGCAACGAGACGCTGTCAGTAATCACGCAAGACTCGATGACGGTGGACGACGTGGAGACGCTGCTGAAGGAGACGGAGCACAACGGCTACCCCGTGGTGGTGTCTAAAGAGTCTCAGTACCTGGTGGGCTTCGTGCTGCGCCGGGATCTCAACCTAGCTATAGGTAATACCGGGCAACGTCTTCAGGGCGTAGTCAGATCGACGAGTTGTTGCCGAGAGGTTTTTCAGTTTCTATAGAAAACTTAAAAATGCAACTAACTTTTAAGATCTAAAGTTCGTTTTTTAATCCCAGATAATGATTTGACAAGTGCAAATGTCAAACTTCAGAAATATGTTGTCAACTTTTTGATAAAAGTGATATCTCCAAATTTTAATAATACAACCTTTATGTAAAGTAGGAACAAGATACGATAGTCTTTGTTTATAGTAAAGTCTAATACGAATTGAAAACTAAATTATACTTAGGCTAAGAACTCACGAAGCGGTATTCACCCGCGTCCGACTCGGTTGCGGGCCCGCAGCTTCTGTAGAATACTAGATATAAGTCAAGAGTGAATAGGTTACTTCTAGGTAAGCGCGTTCCATCGTCGACCGCATCGTCGCTTTCCATCAGGTGAGTTAGCGGTCAAGCGCGAACCTATCAAAAATAAAAAAAAATAAAAAATATATCTATATATGTAAAAAATGCACGGTTGTTAGCGGCTCCCCCTGCACCGGCGGGCAACTTGTAAAATCGTGCGGGCCGCGGTCACCTGCAGCCCCGGCGGAATGCGCCCGCAAGTGACGTGGTCGGTTAACGCTCACAGTGAACTTTAGGGGGTAGAGAAATCCAATGCGAAATCAGAAAATCGATGGATGCACCCAGAACTTTATAGGCCTTCTTTTTTTAATTCTTCTGTGAAGTAAGTATAACGCAAGAGCTCGTTTCTGGTGTGTGTCCATGGCGATCTGAAGCTCAACTGATAATTAACCGCCCGTCTTGCGATTGTCACCCGCCAAGTTTGCGAGTGATAATCGCAATCGCGACGACTGCGTAACCGAACAAAACTCTGGTTTCGTGAGTTAAGTAATAAAACAGCTGTTTCCACCACCGCGGCGGGAGCATTTGGAAACCGCTACGTGAGTTCTTGGCCTTAGCGTCAGATTTTTTGCACTCGGCCGATTTATTGAACCCAATTAAGTTAGTCAGGTGAATGGGTATGTAGCGAACTTTTAAAATAAACGAAGTCCAATGTTTAATAGAAAAAGGACTTCGTTCGTCAGCGCTGGAGAGTGCATCTTACATACTATTAAAGTTGAAGACAAAATGTGCGGCTTGGGTCATATCGCCGAAAATATTATTGAAAATTTTGTAATTGAAGGTGGTAAATCCTGAAAATTTTGCTCGGACTCTACAGAATCAGAATAAATACATTGATATTACTTACAATACCATTACTCTTTGCTTTGCCTAGTAACAGTATTGATTTTCGGACCTTGTCATTTTCCCAATATATTCGTTGAATGAAAATGTTTAACATAATATCATTTATTCAACATTGGTAACGAAGAGGTCTGTTGAACTAAAACGATTACCAGCACCCTTCAGGGTGTGCTAACGAAGGCGAAAAATACATTTCAAGAAAACATACTTCATACTTAAGAAGTGATCGAAACCAGACAACTTTAGAACAACTTTAGAAAACTACAAATCCTTACAAAGCTTACAAAAATACTCGCAGTAAAAATGCAATACAGGTACGAATGTGAAACCTACACTGAATTATGATGAAAAAATATATACGTAGGTACACCTGAACATGTTCTAGTCACTACTTCCTTTTTACAGGGACCTTCAATATATGAGCATCCCAACACAATTTTATATCTCGTTTACAAGAGCTCCCAGTAGATAGTTGCAGTAAGTTTTATGTTTCAAAATTATAAAAGTTTTCATCATTGATTGTTAAGCTGCGAATTCAAAGGTCTGCATTGTAAGAAACCGACACTCGATTCGTTTTTCTCTGTCCAATTTATAAGAGGTCGAAAAGATGGCAATATCCACGCGAGAATAATCCAAAAAGAGGACTTATGTTTTATTTTTATCAAAATAACCCATTATTTATAATTATCTAATATAAAATGACAACTTCAATTTTTAGGCTTATATTTTATCAGTTAGACATATTTGCATCTGTTAAATTGCCCTCAGGAAATACAAGCTGATCATAATTAGTTAATTTTTTTTTTAAATTAATTATGTTTACTATTTCTTTTTCTGTCTTTTAGTTAATATCGGTTGCGGCGCCTCACTATTTATGAAATGAAAAAAACGTGCAACATTCGAGTTGTCAAATCATTATCTCTGATTAAAAAAACTAGACTTTATGTATCTTGTGTATACCTTTTTTATATTTGTATTTCCAAAGAGAGGAATAAACGCTTTTTACTGGTGGATTGTCACTACTAAACTATCAGGGAATGGGAGATACTCATAGCTGATCTGCTTATTAGATAAAAAAAAACCGGGCAAGTGCGAGTCGGACTTGCGCACTGAGGGTTCCGTACAAATTTACCTATAAAAAATGTTTTAATTTCAACTCGATACCGGGAGCGTATGAAGTCATTGAATGAATTCCTACCTAAAAATAAAACCAATTATAAATAACTCTCAATTAGACTTTGCCTCATGCTTTATCTGCTTTTATCTCAGGTAAAATATTAAATAAAATAATTGGGGGAGCTATTTATTCACCAAGTGTACAAGAAACTTATACTTTTCACTGCTATCTTTCAAATCTAGACTCATTGTTTTTAATATCGTATTTGTCTCTCTCTTTACTAAAACCTGGCTCCCATTAGCGAACGCGCGGCGCACGATGGAGGGCATCACGGGGCAGACGGTGGTGATATTCGCAGGCACGGGCCACCACCCGCTGTCGCCACCGCCTTGCCTCATGCTGAACCGCATCCTGGATATGGCGCCCATCACCGTCACCGACCAGACGCCCATGGAGACCGTCGTCGACATGTTCCGCAAGCTCGGACTGCGCCAGACACTCGTCACACACAACGGGTAACTATTCTACTAAAATCATCATCATCATCTGCCGAGCCTTTTTAATTATGTTGGGGTCGGCTTTCAGTCTAGCCGGTCGCAGCTAAACATCAATATTTTACATGGAGCGACTGTGTGTGACCTCTACAAGCCACGTAATACGACGTGTAATAGAATATTCTTTAGCTTAGTAAAACTGGTTGACAGACCGGTCTTCTGACTCGGGCCTGTATCCCACTAGGACACCAGAGGCGGAGCAACCAGTCGCATCTCCAACAAAATGTCCTCTCTTCTCCAGCCTCACCTGAAAACTCATTACATTTTCTCAGCAAGACGACTGCCGCGCCACCATTAAGAGAAACAGGCCTTAGTGAACCGACTGTTAAATAATGTATCAATGAATAGTATTTCACTAACGGAAGTTATTGCGGGTAGATGAATGGACGTGGTTAGCTTAATTTTTTAATAAGTTGTTGCGGGAAGAAGCCATACCTAATGAATGGGGGCAACAGTCGGTTGGTGCCCATCTTTATAAATAAAAGTGATATGCTTGAGTGCAACAACTCATCATCTTCCTGTCCCTGTCCCGTGTTATTTGGGAGTCGGCGCAACACGTTTTTTTTCTTCCATTCTGCCCTGTCCCTCGTCATGCTATCACTAACTTCCTTTTCTTTCATATCACTCTTCACACAATCCATCTATCTTTTCTTTGGTCTCCCTCTCCAACAAGTGCAACAACTATAGAGAAATAAAGCTAATGTCACATAGTATGAAAGCTTGGGAGAAAGTTATCGAACGGTGGCGTGGCTGAGATAAGAGAGTTAAATTTCAGAGAATCATTTCGGTTTTATGCTTGGTCAGGGTAACTCCGATGCCATCTTTACTATACGCCAGCTGTACGAAAGATACAGAGGTATAAAAACTTGCACATGGTATTCGTTGACCTCGAAAAGGCATACGACCGTGTACCTCGTGAAGTTTTGTGGTGGGCCCTTAGGAGAAAAGTGTGCATGACAAGTACGTGCAGTTGAAGGATCAACTGAAGCGAACTGAACTGAACCTGACTTTGGTACTGCATCGACAGTACAGGAGTACTGTCGATGCAGTACCAAAGGTCTACAGTGGGCATACTGACAGCTTCTATGTGGCTGTGGGCTTACATCAATGATCGGCTCTTGGCCTCTTCCTGATGGTAATAGACGCTCTGACGTTGGATATCCAGGAAGGTACTCCCTGATGTATACTGTTTGCCGATGACATTGTGCTGGTTGCCGAGAGTGGCCTAGAGATCCAGAGCAAATTGGAGGTGTGGTGGCATTAACTGGAGAGTTTTGGTCTGAAATTGAGCAGTTTCAAAACAGAATACTTGTTCTGCGAATTCGGCGGTCTCCAGTTTTGCGTGATCGGCTCTGACCTTCGGTACCTCGGGTCGCTTGTCCAAAAAGATGGTGAGGTAGACCGAAACATAACACATTGGATCAACTCAGGATGGATGAAATGGTGACAGGTCACTGGAACAACTTGTGACCTAAGGATGTCCCTCAAGTTAAAGCGTAAAATCTACTAGTCTGTGATAAGCCCTGTCACACTATATGGATCAGAATGTTGAGCTGTGAAATGTAGTAGAGATTATTGAGATGGAAGTGTGGTGTGACGCGAATGGATAACGAGAGAAATTAGTATATTAGAGAAAGTTTGAAAGTGATGCCAATTACTGAAAAGTTGAAAGGGAATTGTTTGTCTTGGTATGGTCATGTGAAAAAGAGAGATGAAACTAGGGAATCCAATCCCGCAAACGCGGGATCAATGATCGCGGGAGAAATGCGGGATGACTCATGCCTGATCCCGCACGTCTGCGGGATTGATTTATTTTGTTGGATTCAGTCAACGCGCCGCTCTAACTATGTATTTATTAGACCCAGCACAGCGATTTAACAACTTTAAATGGAATTCGTGGCTTTTCTATAGAATTCGTATGGAAAATTATTGTTTTCAATTTTTACCTTACAACAATATTTTTAAAATTCGTGAGTCCTTGATTGTAAGTTGAACGGAACGTAATCAATATCAGTTTAGGTAGATACCTACTCTATGACATTATTTTTTTTAGGTGGACAATGACTTTTCCAGCTCTAGAATGGAACAGGAGACTTTTACTGATTAAAACCATACCTGTGTCCTTTAGTTATGCCCTTGCGGTCTGGGACCGTAGGCTTCCTTTTCAGGAATTCCCTGCGGCCGTACCGGCCATCGGGACTGCCAGGTCCCTCGGTTTTGCTGACCTCTCTTTGAGGCGCGTGTGGAACACTATGCGCCGTCGACGATTCGGGTTCGGTCCGGACGGTTACCGGATGACCGGATGGTTACCAGACGGCGAGGTACCCATTGTTGGTCGTCCGCAAACCCGCGCCCGCCTTGTCTGGTATTCGGGGGTCACGGTCGTGGTGGCTGAGGCGTAAGAAAATCCATTCCCTCACCGTCTCCTTCGGTAGCATTACTGCTTCTCTGAAGGAGGCGACCGCCTCCCATTCCCTCTCGTTCCGGACCATAGCCTGCACCAGGGCTCAGATAGTTTTTTTTTATATATTACTACATAAAACAAACAGTTATTTAAAAAATCCCGTTCCCACAAATCCCGCGGGATTGATGACTTCAATCCCGTACGTTTACGGGATCGCGATTTTGATGCGGGATTAGATTCCCTAGATGAAACACATGTTACTAAAAGAGTTATGAGTATAAAATTGGATGGATGGAGAGGGAGAAAAGTGATAAGAACGAAAAGCGAGTTAGTGTATAGTATAGTTACCCCAAATAACACAGGACAAGGGCAGGAGGATGATGACACTGAGCGATCAACCGAGATCCATTGTCATACAACTGCTCTTACGTGATTATGGCGTTATTTCCAAGCCCTCTCTAGATATTTTGGTAACACAGATGTCTTGTGGATATTATCTAGGTTTCTATTGAAATCAAAACATAAATTTATGTAAAACTAATCCGATAAAAAATTATTTTTATTATTATTATTATTTCACAATGAATGACGAAAATTTTTTCCAAAAACTTGAGGTTTAAAAAAATGAACATTTATTTCCTGGAACAAGTTTTGTGAAATATTCGAGTATTTTACCTACAATACAATTACCGAATGCCAACAGAGCGTTCAGGTGTCATCTCTCTTTTTTCGCGTTGCCTCTTTATCAAACATTGCGTCGGGTAGCAACTTTTAAACCGTGCTCACATTGAAAATAGAAGAGAGGAGAAGGGCTCTTTTAACGTAAAGTGAGAGTTGGATGACGTCATAATGCGATGTTAGAAACCTTTGATGTATGTTCAGTGCAATTCAAGTATGTGTCTTTGCAGACGTCTACTAGGCGTGATCACGAAGAAGGACGTGTTGCGCCACGTGAAGCAGATGGACAACGAGGATCCCAGCTCCGTGCTGTTCAACTGAGAGTGCGCGCGCCTCGCCCGGCGACGCTCCACGCGTTACAACCCTGTGTAACTCACGTAACACACAACATACCGCGCGTTAGCTAGCAGGACAATGTCATTAACAATTATAATATCGTGTGATGTGCACTACTTGACGTGTCATCTCTAAACTACTGCAATGTACGATCTTACGATTGGAATTTATTAATATGTGTGGTCAGTAGTCCTAGTTAATATAGTTATACCTCCCACGAGGACCTATATATCTTGCATCACTCTAACGCGCTTCATTAATGTAATAGATTATTTGTGTAAAGAATATAAGTTATACAGATGTATTGTATAGTTTAAGTATGTAGATGGCCCTGGCTACTCGTTTGTATATTTTGCTGTGATTCCGCGTTATATTCACCAAGTATACCTATCGCAAATAGTCGAATTAACACTTTTAGTGAAAAGTATGTTCATTGTGATTATATTTTTCCGCTATTTAAGAACATAAACAAAAGAAAAACATTTCTAAAGGTATTTTTGTATATACAGAGTATTAAATAAATATCTAATCACTGTTTTGTTATAAACGTGTCAATAGTTTTACTTGAGCGCACGGTGCGCTGTAATGTACGCTCAAGTAAAGTGATTGACATTCAGTATTTTTATTTTAGCAAACATTTTAATATAATAAATTAATCAATTCAAATGTTAAATATAATAATATTTATAAAATAATATTTTTTTTTAATCATTTATATCAAGGATTTTAACCGTAAGCTATACATATTCGCTGTATGAGTAATGAACAAAGATGTGGTTTTAATATATTAATTTATTTATTTCTTGTTTTCAAGTAGTCTGATATTTTACATGTTTTTTTTTATATGTAAATAATGTATCGCATGTAAAGCATAATGTTTGACCAACATCTCATTTTAAGTAGGGTTTTAGAATTGGATATAAACGAGCGTCGAGCACTCACTCGCCCCTGACGATCAGTAGAAGGCGTCCGCTCATTCAGAGGGTGAATGGTCACCATGAGCGCTCTGTTGTTCTCGTCCACGAAAGGGTAGCTCTGTCCATGAGCCAACTTGTTGTGTATATATTGTACATATTTAATTATGATTTGTCTGAAAATATTAATTGAACAGCCTAATTCGTCCGTCCCTGTATTAGATGAGATGTACCTTCCAATAAACTGTAATGTTATTAGTGAAGGTCAGCGCGGCGACCGCGGCGGGGGCACGACTGCACGTGCTGCGCTAGTCGCACTCCGCGACTGCCTGCATGTGCAGTGCGACACAATTCTAGGCATTGATACAGGGATGAGATTTATCTTAGCATACCAACTAGAATGCAGCTGATGTTATTTATTACAGTTATTATTAAAGAAAAGTATGCAATTACTTAACATAATATTTGAAAATCATGTTTTTGATTAATCCTTTAAACAATGTCTTCTGGAGCCTTTTAGAACTACAAACTGATGTGGAGCAGCGAGCATCTGTCTCGTTTCTTTCTTCAGTGTTTGAATATTGTACTGTTTATATGTATTTTTATATAAAAGAACTGAGAATCTAAAATTTTAAACTATTAAGTATTAGTAAATTTTGTACGTGGGGCATACTGAAAATCTCTGGATCTGGCCACTTACAATAAAATAATGAAAAAACAATTATAGAATTCGAAAATGGAACTTTTTGCGAGCAATTTGCGAGACTGCGGGTGCCACAATGAAAAAACGATAGCAAAAATGATAGAATTTGTTTTTTCATTGTGGCACCCTTTCGAAGATTGTGTGTCTCTATCAAAGACATTAAATATATTTATATAATACCAATAGACAGGACATAGCGAACAAAATAGTAATCCGAACTTGTTACCTAGTGGTAACAAGTCGTTCAGTCTAGCATGACATCTCTACACGCCAAGTCGTGTTTGTATCCGCTTTATGCAATAGTTAAATTTATATAAATTTGAACAAATTTAATTCGCGTGATTGCTATTCAAATCTAGATGGCGTCACTGAGGCATAGGATGACAGTTTTTCTAAGACATTTCTTCTGATAGCCACTCTATTGTATCTCTTTAAACTCTGGTCGCTATCAAAATGAATTTAACTCGTGAACATTTTCGTTCAATGATTTTTTTATAATTTTCGTTGTGGCTTAAGTCAACTAGAGAGTTGCCAGAGACTTCAATTGGCATTTGGTGATAAAGCACCATGTTGCAGCTCTGTGTATTCGTGGTTTGGAGAATTTAGACGTGGACGTGATCATCTTTATGACGAGGTACGTGAAGGTCGAGCGGCGACTGCGGTTACAGACTCGAATATTGACACCGTACGACAACTTATTGAAACTGACAAAAAATTTACTTGCCAGCAAATTCTTGCTTTGTTAGGCATTGGAATGAGCCAAGTGCAAAACATTTTACATGTGCATCTGAAGGTTCTGAAGCTTTGCACTCACATGACTTAACGGAGGACCAGAAACTGCGTGTTCAGTGGGGCCGTAAAATAATAAAAGAGTTTAATGGAGGACAGTCATATATTGTGAAAGATCATGATGAAACCTGGGTGTACTGCTTTGAACCCGGTAGAAAAAGCCAGTCGGCAGATTGGGTCTTTCCTTTTGAAGATTAACCGACGAAAGTTAAGAAAAGTCGAAGTGTTGGTAAAAAATGGTTGCTTCTTTTTTCGGCAAATCAGGACATTACACTACAGTATCGCTTGAAGATCAAAGGACAGTGAATACAGATTGGTTTTTAGAAAAAGTTTGCGAAAAGCGTCCTCGAAGCAATGTATTCCTCCACCACGATAGCGCATCCTGCACATTCCTCAAAGGTAACAGAAGCCTATTTGAAGGCTTCAAATGTGGAACTGATGACACATCCGCCTTACAGCCCGGACCTCCCACCCTGCGACTTCTATTTGTTTATAAAAATTAAAGACAAACTTAGAGGCACACGTTTTACGAGCCCTGAACCGGCGGTGAATGTGTTCCATAAAGCCATTGAAGAGGTCCCTAAAGAAGACTGTTCCAACTGCTTTGTACAGTGGCTTCAGCGAATGCAAAAATGCATTAATTGCGAAGGAATATACTTTGAAAAATAATACATGTATCGTAAGTCTTATATCTAGTCTTATTTATCAGAATCTAGAAACTTTCAGTATGCTCTAAGTATAATTAACTTTACACGAGCGCGTGTCGCCGTTCGGCGCGCGCTGTTATTTATTAGATTTTATAAATATTATGTACTACAGTTGCATAATGAAAACACATATAATTTGCACGTTGACTCTTGCTTTTAAGCTAAGATTTACTTATTGTAAAGTTTCATTGGTATACAATGAGATGTTATTCTTCACATGCCATCCATATAATGCATACAAACGCACGGGTGGTGTCATCAAACTATGTTTAAAATATATAAGGTATAAAAAAATTACCTGCAAGAAAATTAAGTACTTGTTTAGAATTATAAATAAAAAAGAATTGCGAAAAAAAGATTTCAAAATAACAACCCGTTTCAGAGTTAAGCAATATTTTCACTTCGCACAAAATGATTGAATATGCGCACTGTACACCGCACGCGCGCCGGCGACGGCGGCCTAAGCCTCCGCGACCGGCCGCCGCGCGCGCCGCTCTGCACGCGTGGGTCGTTCACCCCTGCAGTACGACACGCGACGGCGCAAATTTGAAACAGCTGATTCTAATTTTCCCATCACATTTCTCAGACTTTGGACTGGCAAATCATCGAACTACTAAATGACTGTTTAAATTAAGTTACGAGTAGCTCGATAAGTTGGTATGTTTAAAAAATTTGAATCAACCTATTTACAATAATTTAGAAACTACTTACAAGAAGTCTTAATTTAAATCTTATTTACAAAAGGTGCTGGAAATGTTCGCCGTTTTGTCTAATGCACAAGTTAGCACGACGCATAACGTTTCCTTGCACTTCGATTAATGTGTCTCTGTCACTTTTAATTGAGTCAAATGCACTAATAATACGGGTTTTTAATTCGTCCACGGATTGTTTGGACAGCAGGCACTCGTCGTTGCTCACCAAACAGTTCACGGTAACGGTTACGAGCCGCAGCTAAACTTTCACCAGTCGTAATGTAACACACTATCATATCCAAGTACTCTCGATTGGAATACGTAAAAGGCATTATTGAAGTATTCGCGAACATACGTATTTGCCGTAATAAATCAGGGAAATACACCCTAGTCGCGCGACGGATATCGGACGACTGAACGGGGCGCGAAGGGCATAAAGCGGGCTGCGGGAGGGAATAGTAGCGGGCGGCGGGGGTACGACGCTCGCGCGCGGTATTGGAGCGAGTCGCTAGCGCAGCCCTGCGTACAGTGTACAAAAAATATGATACTAAATTGTTTTGTTAATGTGAAAATATAGAAAGTGCTCTAAAAAAAAATTTTTTTTTGTAATGTGTTTGTTTTCCGATGTCGAGTATGTGGACGAAGTTCTTGCAGTTAATTTTTTTACACCTTATATAATGATAGAATATTGTTATTAACCATATTTTATAGTTATAAGGGTGTTTGACATTTTTTTAAATAATATTGCACCCTTAGAGCGCTCCGACTATTTGGTGCGGCTTTACCACAACACCGAGGCATTCTGTTAACAGTCGATGGTAGCGCAAGTTAGTATACAAACTGAGTAAATAAGCAGGGTGTCCACTTTCTATAAAGTTAGGGAAAGTTATAGAGAAGTGAGGTCAGCTCAAGTTGCACAGGGAAAGTCAGTGAAATCGAGGGGACACCTGGAGTCGGGGAAAATTTTACACACTGTGTCCCAAAATTACCACTAGGTAATTTTTGGATTTTACAATCACTGGATTGTAAAGAGATTTATTTAATAAAAACTACCTGTAACAACTTTTAAAGATCTTCAATGACAGCGGGGACAAGCTTTACAAAGCATAGAGAGAGGCAGTATGTAATGAATGGTTACCCATCCAAGGGCCGATACCGGCAAGTGTTGCTTAACCTCGAAGATCGAGTCGTCGATCTTAACCTAAATCCAAAACGGCTCCTGAATTTTTTGCCATAGTTGTCATTTTCACGGTCTTTCATGATCAACAAAATGGGCTTGAAATTCAACTTGAAAATAGCGAGATTAAATTCGATAGTTTTTCTTTAAAAATAGGCAGAGGAAGTCAGGGGTAGACATTAGCAGTGGACACCCTGATAGGAATGCAGGGGTGAATACAAACTAAACTTAGCTAGTTTTTCGCTTTAATGTCATATATCTTTTGTTTCTAACAAAGCATCGTTTTTTACAATTTCAATTAATTAGTAAATTGGAGTAGTTAAATAAATGCAAACAATATTGAAATAACATGCAACGAAATACCCTTCAGTTTTTATTTTATTGACCCCTGCGAGCCTAATGACCCTGTTTGACAGTATTTCAAAATAATACCAAACTTCTAAATTAAACGTCAAACACCCGATGTGTTTATCAAATATATTATATATAAATACATATATTAACAAACAGCAGATCCAAATCAAATTGGCTCTCTATTTCAAGTGAAATTAATCAGAATCAATAATATATAACCATTCTATAGTCGATGTTGTTAAATCTGAGTGTATTTTATAGTAGTTATTAACTTGTAAGAGGGGATGCCAGGTGTGGTGGAAGGAAACGGCTTAAGCCCCTTATGGATTCACTAGAATAGGATTTCTCAAAATGGTGTACTTGTATCCTCAGAGGCCCGCTTGCGGTATAACCCGTCCTCGATAAGTTTTACTTCATTCATGACAATTAACATTGCTCGTAAAATGCTAACTTGGTACATAAACGCAAATAATATATTTCATACAAAAATAGTTACAAGTACTGCGATAATATAGAAAATACAAAACAAAGATTCCAATAAAAACATAATTTCGGAAAAAGAATAATATAAAGTTTAAATTCCAAGTCAATCCAAAGATATAACACTTCAAAGCAACCCGTTAAAAAACGGTAATTTCATAGTTAAAGACCTAATACCTAGTTCTTAAAAGTTACAAATATTTTCTAAAAAAATCACAAAAAAGTGCAGAATAACTTTAATTTTGGAAATCGTTGTTTATATAATAGTTTTGTCTCTTCGTTATTTAACACCGACATCCGACTTTTTTTTACATTGAAGTCGGCTTTTTATTTTAGTAACTTTTTTTTTTTATTTTACACTTTAATTAGGGTACCACCATTAAAAGTACCATTCAGCCAAACTTAAATACCTTATAGCCAGAGTGCATCTCACAATATTTCTATGGGACCTACTTTGAAGCAACCTTTCAAACAAAAAATAAAACATTTTCTAAATCGGTCCACAATTGACCGAGAAATCAGTGAACATACATAAAAAAAATACATTCAGTCGATTATAGAACCTCCTGCTTTATGAAGTCGTTAAAAAGCTTAGAGAGAAGTTGACAGCAAATTTATTTTTCCTATGGAAAGTGAAACATCATTCTTTCCTTTCCTTACCTTGCGTATATAATATAATAATTATTTCACCAAAACTATTATTACTAAATGAATAAATCATTTCCAAGAACAAAGACTTGACGGTTTGTATGAAATACCGTGAGGTTTATTTGATCTTAAAGAAGCCTACCCATAACTATAATTAAAGGCATAGATTCTTTGTTAAAAAAAAAAAACTTATTTTCTTGTACAGCTCGATTGTCTTTCCTAAAGAGTTTTGCAGTCTTATAGGAACAAAAGGGGAACGTGAGCCATACTTTTGAGAAATCCTGCGCTAGGAAATTCAGCAAGATTCACGCTACGAAAGTATAGTCTGCATAAACTGAAGGTTTATGCCAAATCTGCCGGAGATGCACGGTCCAGCTATTGTCATAGAAGTTCATTATATCCTCGAAATAGAGTTAATTTCACGTCTTTGGGTGTGTTATACGCATTGATTTCCCTTTAGTGCCCGACCACACCGGACTATTAGATAAGCTCATGCTATTCAGTCGCGAGCAGCTGTTCACACGATATTATTTCGACTATTACTGAGAACATGAAAGCATGTAGGGATTGTTTGATTTAATGAAAATGTAGTGTTTTTATTGCTAACGTTCAGAATAATAATGTTCAGAAGGAAACGTTACAATGTATGAACAGACCGACATAGCCCTCGTGTTGTTTTCACAAATCAGCCAGCAGAAATCTCATAAACAAAAAATTAAAAAAGTGAAAGTATAAAAATCACTCCTCCCTAAACTCTTTTTCGAAAATGTTCGTAACTAACTTTCTAGAACTAGATATCTGCATAGACTGTACCAAATTTTATTGAAAACGGTTCCTTCATTTCCGAGAATAAGGATTTGCTAGTTTGTATGAAATACGTTGAGGTGTAAACGCAAATAGGATTTTAGAAACTGGGGCTTGAAGATAATATAAATTGTCAAATTGTAACGTATGTCATAAATACCAATTGAGTGGGAAACGACTGACTCTAGCAAGGTGTGCTGCTAACTGTTGTCGATCCGTAATGCTTTATATTGAAATTTACTCATATTCTATGTATTATTTAAAAATATTGATGTGTTTTCACATGCGGCTATGTTTATTGTGTTTAAGTTTAGTTTATAGTAAAATCTAAAATAAAGATTTTTAAAGCATTACAATTATTATACCTTAATGGCTTCACAGACTAGGGTGTCAAACATTGTTGTGTTATCTCTATTTCTTACCTATTGTGGCAACCACACAACATACGACGATCACAATCCTTCAGATTCATTGTATCTGCACTTTTTTATGAATTATACACCAGAGTCCTTCAACTTGTAAACAAAAAAAAAAAACAAGAACTTTGTTTGTATTCATTTATTTCATTAAATACATTTTACAATTGGTTACGAATATTAGTACATAATATTAAATTTTTAAAGACCTTGTTTATGTTAGATAGACGTATCGGACTCTGATTTTTTTGTCATTAATTTGGTTAAGATTAATCACCTTAATTTTAAGATTAAACCGTTTTGTCAATAAGAAATATGATTTAAAAAAACATAGTCCTTTTTTCTCTGAGATATAACACAAACAAAATATTGCAGCTAAAATAATAACTAAGAAATAAATATTGTCATTAACATTATAACAAAAGCAAACGTATCACAAAACAACGATTAAAGAAAAAGTATAAATATGCAGTTGATAAGGAACAATAATGAACTACAGTGAGATGTGATGAGTGCGGCGGCAGCGGACAGGCTCGGCCCCGGGTGCACAGGGAGCTGACACGAGCAGCGGACACGCGCGACTGCTGGGGCCGACCTGTCCGCTCGCGCTCCTCCGAGCGGCTGCCACTTATTTTCTTCTAGAGCACATAATTGATTAATCTATCTGAGATCAGTTATCTTGAAAACTTAGTGCGTTAACTATTAGTATAACGATATTCATAAAAAAATATTATTGTGATTTTATTTCTTAAATCCGCTGCGCCGCCGGAAAATTGACAGTATTAATTTACCGTGATATGGAAAACTATTTCTAAGTATAGACTAAACAGCAAAATATCATATGCATTACAATAAGCTCTTAATAGTCGTGGCTACAAGTTGACCTGTCTTATATTAATAATAGCGTAGGCTTGGCCTCGCCTTGTTTAATGCTTAAATTCGTATAATATCTAATTTACACTACTTTGTTTACATGTTAATATTACACGTACGGGCATCATTGCAATTATTTCATAAAAAGAAAGCTACTACTAAAACTTATTATTTCTTACTATTCGTGGTCTGTGTCAATAACGTACATTAGTTATAAATTATGAGTTTATACGTCAGACCAACAGTTAATACAGAATTTTTTGTATTATTACGAGATTATTATGACCATGATATAATATATTATATGTAATATAATATACTATATAATGATATACTATACACTGAACATTGACATCTATTGTTAATCTTTTAGTGGTAACATGAGAATGTTGAACACAAATGGCTGCTTTAGAGTATATTATATTGTTGAATGGGGGGTTACTTATATTAAGCTAAGATGTGGTGTCGGCGGCGGCTATGCGGGGTGGTGGTGTGTGTGTGGGGGTTGTGTGTGTGTGTGTCGTGAGGTTCAGCCGTACTCTTGCCGCTGCAGCGCCACCGACACCTTGTAGAGGCTCTCCATCATGAAGGACAGGTTCTGCGACAGCTCGTGCACTGGCCGCGTGATCGCCACCATGTCTGCGGAACACGCAAAATGAAACAATTTGTCATATTTCGATGCGACTCCAATGGAATTTTTCTACTCTCGGAATGTGCCATGACAAGTGAGAGAGGAAAGTCATCAGCAAAATTTGTTGCTGACTTCTATCTGTGAGACGTCAGAAAACCGTCATGCAAAAATCTTTTTGATTTCCATGAGGTAGCAAAAAAAAAAAATTCGTTCCCCAAATTTGCCTCCCCAAAAATCTGCCGCCCTAGACTCAAGCCTACTCAGCCTGCTGGTAAATCCGCCACTGAGTACTAATAGAACAGGCACAGAAATTTACCTCTTCGAAAGAAAACATGCGAATTTAAAACTACTAAATACGTTAATAATGTTCATAAAACATTGCACGGCACGGACATGACCTTCATTATATTTGCCTACCGGGCGTAGTTGGGCTCGTAACGTATCAAAATGCCCGATATGCGCCTTTGAACAGGCCGCTCTTGCTATTGAGTTAGGAGTTGTGTGTTTTTGAAAAATGTGAAATAGGTACTACGTTTTACATAAAATATAATCAGATTTTCTAAAATTATATGGTAGATAGGTACCTAATTGATTTCTACCTATTTATGCATACTTTAAAACGTATTTTTAAAAAGTCATCTCATATAAGTATCAAGAGATTGTTTACATTTAATTAGGTATTTAAACAAATGAAATAATATTAAAGAAGTGTATAACTTTGTTGGTTTTGTATGTGCGTTAGCTTTGCGTTTATACGTAATTTTTAAAAGGTCATTTAAGTTACGATATAATACATAATAATTAACATTTTGTGAGATATAATTCCATTATATGTTGACCTTGCATTAGTAAGGTAGTCACTAGTACTCGTTTACGTGAAAAACGTCGCAAAAACTTGATAGAATATTCGATAAAGAATTCGAAAATAATTTTTGTTAGCGCGGGTTAAGCGGCAAATCAAACACGCGTGTGACACTACCGAATTTAACCTTGCAAGAAAGGCCGCGCGGCGTAGGTATATTTCTATACCTACAGTATGGAGTGCGCCAAGCTTGACATGGCAAAGATTTGGCGTGGTGGGGGAAAGTTCGCGCATGCTACAGTTCGTAAAAAAAAATGGGTCGACTATATTTATGATTATTTTATCACTATTCTATGGTTATTGCCATAATTTATTTTTAAATAGAAGTCGGTTATGAAGATAGTAAAAAAAAAGCAAAAGGAATTCGTGTAGTATGTTAGGCGTTATATATATAAAAAACTTTTTACAAAAAAATACAACCGACTTCAAAGTAAAAAAACACTGAAAAGTGCAATATAACTTTAATTTCGCAAGGCGGTGTTTCTATAATAGTTTTGTCTCTTCGTTATTTAACACCGACTTCCGAAATTAAAGTTATTTTGCACTTTTCAGTGTTTTTTTACTTTGAAATCGGTTGTATTTTTTTGTAAACAGTTTTTTATTTTACACTTTTTAGTTATGGTACCACCACTAAAAAGTACCCCTCAGCCAAACTTAAAGACCTTATAGCCAGAGTGCATCTCATGACAATTCTAATAATCCCAAACACGGTTAGAGTACATTAATTTATTACAGAGTACCGGTGCCTAACTTCAGGCTTCACCATCAGATCAGTTCGATATATTCCCCCTCTACTTTCAGTCAGTCATCGACTACACGTATAAACAAAGCAATTTTACTTGTTACGACGGTTCTGCTGTGATTCTATGAGGAGTCCTGTTCCATATCTTCGAAGTTCATGATCAGATCATAACAATATTTCTATGGGACCAACTCGGAAGCATAACCTTTCAATCAAAAAAAAATTTTTCAAAATCGGTCCTCAATTGACCGAGAAATCGGTGAACATACATAAAAAAAAAAACACATTCATCCGAACATATAACCGGAGGAGGTTATATGTTCGATTAGTTTTTTGAAGTCGGTTAAAATAATGTAAAGATTATGAAGTTTATTATACAACGAAAGTATTTTTCTTATTGTTAGGTTTCATGGGTGGAACACTAAAGGAAACGCCATTTTAAGGATTTCAATAATTAAATAAAATAAAAAAATAAAAACATAAGTTCACCGATTTTTCGGTCAATTGTGGACGAGTTTTATTTCATTATTATGAAAGGTTAAGTTATTTAGGTCTGACGATAGACTTCGAACAAAACGAACTCGTAACAAAAATTCAACGTAAACATATGGTACAATTTTTCTGTACGCAAGTGTATTTTCGAGCAAACGGAATGTGGATTCATCGCCAGGGACAACGGTCGATTGACTGACCAATGTCGCGCTCGGAACGATGTACCCCATTTCCCGCGTCCCGCAAGCTGACCGACGCTTGCCATGTTTCGTGCCGGCGACAGTAACAATTTTACTTTGATAACGTCTTTATGTCGAACATAACTGGGGTAAATGTCTTAATGAATGAGTACTGATGTACGGTATAGTCAAGCACACGTCATGTTAGCAGTAAGGGCCAACGCAGCGTCAAGCGGGCGCCCGCGCGGCCACCCTTCGCGTGACGTCGCACGTGTGTCGTGTGCGGCGGTCCCCGTAGCGGAAAAGCTGTTGAGACTACTATAAGAAAGCTGCTGTTAGACTACTTTATGAAAGCTGCTGTTAGACTACTTTAAGAGCTTTCTTATAGTAGTCTACTACTACTATAAGAAAGCTGTTGAGACTACTATAAGAAAGCTGCTGTTAGACTACTTTGCTGCTGTTAGACTACTATAAGCAAACCAGAAAATGGTGAAAGAAGTCTACGAGCTCGCTTTTCTAACCAGGATTGACGTCATGCTCCCCAGCAACCCCATCATCTATTTTGACGTTTTAAATTCACATAACAATAAAATTGATCGACTTATTTTTATAAGTATGTAAGTACAGATTGTATGTAGCGGAGATGAGAATGTTGAGGTGGATGTGTGGTGTGACGAGAATAGATAAAGTGAGAAATGAGTATATTAGAGGAAGTTTGAAAGTGGCGCCAGTGACTGAAAAGTTAAAAGGGAATCGTTTATCTTGGTATGGTCATGTAAAGAGGAGGGATTAAACGCATGTTACTAAAATAGTTATGAGCATACATGTGGATGGATGGACAGGGAGAGGAAGGCCAAAGAAAAGATGGATGGATTGTGTGAAGAGTGATATGAAAGAAAAGGAAGTTAGTGATAGAATGATGACGAGTGATAGGGCAGAATGGAAGAAAAAACGTGTTGCGCCGACCTCAAATAATACGTGACAAGGGCAGGAAGATGAAGGTGATACTTAAAAAAATAAGTACAGGTAACTGAATTATGGCTTGCTGTAGAGCATCTCCCCAGCAACCCCAAATAAAATTCGAATTTATTTTACTAATTAGGTAAACAAGTGGTTGATAATAATTGTACGCTTATATATACCTATGGCTTATCTTGTTGTGGGGCTGGGCTAGAGCACTTCGACCCTTCTGGATCTTTTGTGCTATGGCTACTTAAAACGTTTATTTAAATCTCGATTATAAGAGCCTCAAAAAAAAATTAGCAATGTGCATTTCAAGTGTATTTAAATCTCATAAAATTGGTAGGCGTTGTGTTGTAAATAATCGATTATGCACGTCAGAAATGTGCGTTTGTCTATGGTGCATTTTTTGAATTTCGTGGGTACCTGTTAAGGTACTTATTTTTTTAGGTTGGTACAAATTCGGTACAAATTCCGTACAATTATTATTGTTATATGAATTTAGAAACAACAAAATAGATGATGGGGTTGCTGGGGATCATGACGTCAGGATTGTTACGAGTACGAAACGTATGCCAAGCACCAGTCTAATTAATATCGTAAAATTTCTTCATCACACTAATATAATAAAAGCGAAATTTCTAAGTGTGTATAGGTATTTGTTACGTCTTCACGCTTGTATGATTAACGGATTTCGATGAAACTTGGTGTACGGATAGACCATGTCCTGCAATACAACATTAGATGTTTCTAGTATGTCCCCTTGAGATAATTTTCTACTATCATGCAGGCAAAACCGTTAGCAGCAGCTAGTTAACATACAAAAATGAAATAAGGTTGCGCACCTGGCTGCGCCTGAGCAAGTCCCTTGCAGTACACGTGCAAGAGGGTCGTGACATCATCTTCGGGTAGTTCACCCCTCTCCAGGATACGTTCGGCGTTGCGCTCACGCACCAGAGCTAGCGCCGTGCTCCATCTATTACAATCCACAATCAAATATGAATTTATGGTATGCACATCGAGTTTCGTGAAATGTTTGTCATGTTAGTAAAGCAACACTGCTTCTTTTGAACAGTCGAGTCCACCAAACTAAATAAACTCGCTCTATCTTATATTTAGGATAAGCATATTTTCTTTACAAAGGTTGTTAAATTGTCAGATAACTTCTTTGTTAAGATGTCATATAAAAGTTATCTGACAATTTAAATAATGAGTGACACTTTTGCTTTAATGGTTCAGTTTCCCTTGCAAATCTCCAGATTTGTTTTAGAATCTATTGGTCGAAACATAACGTTTTTGTGTTCACATTTTGTTTTATTTCGAAGTCCACTCAGCTCCACTCTGCTCCTCTTACACTGTTTCCACTGATGCGGAGTGGAGATTTCGTGGAGGTTTGATCGACTCACGGTCCGCTATTCTTCATTCCGCCCAGCTCCGCTTCAGTGGAAACGTACCCTAAGGCAATACATTAAAACAAACAACTGAGATCGGAATTACTTATTCTGTGTGTTAGCAAGTTTTGGAAAAATTGGAAAAAAATCTTTTACAGACAGGTTTATTCGGCCCTTATGCAGAGCTTCAGCGATTAGCAGCATGGGTTCTTGAAAGGTCTATCAACAATGTCTAATTTAATTCTGTAGCGACTTTCTATAAGAGTCCATGTCAAAAAATCTCAAGTCAATGACATTAATATATACAGACTACAGTAAATATTTTGACCGTATAGATCACGATATCTTAACCTATAAACTCTTCTCGATAGGTAGATTAGGTTAAGGGTAGACTTTATCGCTTGTTTACATCTTACATTGCATCTTGAATTACTACAAAAGGACTTTTTGTACTTTGTATAGGCTCGCGTTTGATCACTCTTCTTACTGTCTCACCTGATGGTAAGCGATGATGTGGCCGACGATAGAGCACGCTTGCCTAGAAGTAACCTATTCACTCTTGACTTAAAGACCCCTAGGTTAAAGCAAACGGGAAACATAGACTCCGGCAGGGAATTCCACTCCTTAGCTGTACGCATAAATGAATGTGTTCCCAAAACGCTTTGTACGTACCCGTGGGTAGGATGTCCACCATGTACCGGTGGCGCAACGTCGTACGTCTAGTGGTCCGATTATGGAACGGATTTGGCGGAATTAAATTGTGCAATTCCAATGCACACTCCCCGAAAATAAATGTAAACGATAGAAAACCAACAGGCTAGCAACTCTGTGTCGATGCTCAAGACTGGAGTTATGACTCGACAAGTGTATCATTGCGGATGATCTTCTTGACGCTCTTCTCAATTGTACGGGCCCAATAGGTTTTAAAATTACTGCAGAACCAATAGGATTGGATTTGAATGTCTCCAAATACAATGTGTGTACCTTTACCTCGCAAACTGAAACCGATCCACTTTGCTTACAAAAACTTGATAGGTACCCCAATAATCAGACAACTTTATTACCTAAGTAGCTGGGAATAACCTAGTCAGTGACGGATTAAGACTACTTGATGCCCTAAGCAATCTACGCCTGTGGGCCCCCCTATCCGTCAACTATGTCAACTAGGTCAACTAGAATCGGTCTTTAAACCTTTACCGCCTAAAAACATTAGTTTTTTTGTAAATTAAGGTGATGAGATGTACTGTACTGTTCACCTTAGAAGTGGAGTAGGTGCGACAACAATAAAAACCAAAGCATAATTTATTTATTAGGGGTTAAAGTATGAAACTGCCGATTTGTACTGAACAATTTTAATTCGTTTTTTTTTTTCATTTAACATATTTATTTAATCAAATAATTTCCATTTATTTATTTTTTATACATATTGTTTACATTTTTAAATATTTCTTTAAAAAAAACATTTAAAAATATAAAAAATAGTTGTCCGCCGGTGTCGGGAACAGGGTCCAAGCTACCGGTGGTTAGGGCTCCAGAAACAGGAACCTCCCCACAATGCGAGCCGTATCGAGGAGTACTGCCTTCTGTATCAGGCCCTTGATCTAACCGCGCAATGACAGCTTCGACAGATGGTCGTCGAAGCTTTTGGCTCTAAGTCCATTGGCGGTCACGACAATCGGCACAATGATAGCCGATTCCACATTCCACATGTCGACCACCTCGTGTGCTAAGTCGAGATATTTGATTTGTTTCTCTTTCTCAGCTTTCACGAGATTTTCGTCATGTGGAATGGTGACGTCGACTATCATTGCGCGGCGCGCTAATCGGTCTATCACCACCATATCCGGCTTATTGGCTACAATAGTCCGGTCAGTAATGATAGACTGATCCCAGTACAACGTGACATGGTCATTTTCGAGAACTGGGTCGGGCACATACCTGTAGTATGGTACCTCCGAATCCACTAGGTTGTATTTCAAAGCAAGTTGCTGGTGAATAATCCTGGCTACTTGATTATGCCTGTGCAAATACTCGCCGTTAGCCAGACGAGAACAACCAGAGATAATATGTCTGATGGACTCACCTGGACGATGGCATGCCCGACACACGTCAACCGTCCCGGTTTTCATAATATGTCTCCATTATTATTATACATTGCTGCCATCTAATAGAAAGGTCATTTATGCCTTTGCGATACAACTCTGGTGATGTAGATTCGACAAACTGTGTGAAAGCATTTTGTACTGCCTCCTGAGAAGAAAACTTTTTATCAAGTAGAAAATTGTCCAAATCACGAAAAAAATGGTAGTCCGTTGGAGCAAGGTCTGGCGGATACGGAGGGTGACGAATGGTTTCTAATTGCAGTTCTTGTAGAGTTAAAACGGTTTCTCGTGCTATATGAGGTCTCGCGTTATCATGGAGCAATAATGGTGAAGATTGATTCATGAGTCGGGGCTGTTTCACTCTCGGTTTTGCTTTTATTGTTCGGAATTCGGCACAGTAGACATCTGCCGTTATTGCTTGACTAGATCGGAGAAAGTATAGTGAATAACACCATGCTGAGACCACCAATCAGTTACCATTACCTTTTTATTGGTAATCTTTGCTTTAAGACACTATTAAGACGTTTGACCTGGGGTCAGCCATTACATTTTTCGCTTACAGTTATCGTAAAGAATCCACTTTTCATCACATGTCACAATTCGATCAGTCAAATCATGAGGCACCCATTTTTCATATTTTTTTATTATTAGTAAGGTAACTTAAACCATGCCGCTAATTCCTGGGTAGTTTGGCTCGGATCGGCTTCCACCATCTCTTTCAATTCATTGTTATTCACCTGTGTGGGCAGTCTTCCACGTGGTTCGTTCTTCAAATCAAAGTTTTTATCACGAAAGCGTTTAAACCAAAATCGCACGGTGGGTTCATTAGCAGTCCCCTCTCCAAACGCAACATTTATATTGCGAGCTGTTCCTTTCACGTTAGTTCCGCGTCGGAACTCGTATTCAAAAATCACTCGAATTTTCGAAGTATCCATCTTTCTTTTCTAAGCCGAATAAAAAATAACTGAAAGTCGATAATTGAATGTTGCACATTGTTTTAAAAGAAGAACTTCATAGGGACTATTTGAAAAAAGTTTCACTCAAAAATCTCAAACCATGAAGGTTTTATGTCAATTCGAAATACCTATTACAATAAAACGGCAATTTCATACTTTAACCCCTATTATTACGTATGCATAGAAGCCGGCCGGCACAATTACTCAAAAAACAAAACATTTGATTGACACAGATATGCGGGGGGGCGCGGGGTAGGTGCATTCGAATTGCCGAATGCACTAGCGGGCAGCGAGTGGGCATGCGGGAGCGGGGTTATGCCTCTAAGTCAGACTCTATGTCAACTTAAAACGCGCGAATTTTCAAATTAGTCCTAGAAACTTTTTTTGGTGTGGTTTTTGGTGACGTAAGAGTGAGACGTGATGCCCTAAGGACGGTTTTTTTTTGTATTTCTTCTGGTGCCCCCCCAGACGTGATGCCCTAGGCAATTGCTTAATTTGATTAAGGGTTAATCCGTCACTGAACCTAGTCAATTGTTTAATTACGACACTCGCTGCAAAAAAACAATCATATTCGTCTCTCAATGAGCGCATATTTGGCATTTTTGTTCGAAATCATGAACGGATCATTAGATCACGACTACAGGTCACACTGGTGCGGTGATAAGAACTTCTTACAGGAAACTAAAAGTACCTGATTAAAACGAGTCGTGCTTTTAATGTGGCCTGTTAGGAAGTTGATATCGATCTTTATAATGTGGCCTGTTGGGAAGTTGATAGATGATCATTATAATGTGGTCTGTTGGGAAGTTGATATCGTTCATTATAACGTGGTCTGTTAGGAAGTTGATATCGATCATTATAACGTGGCCTGTTAGGAAGTCGATATCGATCATTATAACGTGGCCTGTTGGGAAGTTGATATCGATCATTATAATGTGGCCCGTTGGGAAGTTGATATCGATCATTATAACATGGCCTGTTGGGAAGTTGATATCGATCATTATAACGTGGCCTGATGGGAAGTTGATATCGATCATTATAACGTGGCCTGATGGGAAGTTGATATCGATCATTATAATGTGGTCTGTTGGGAAGTTGATATCGATCATTATAACGTGGTCTGTTGGGAATTTGATATCGATCATTATAACGTGGCCTGTTGGGAAGTTGATATCGATCATTATAACATGGCCTGTTGGGAAGTTGATATCGATCATTATAACGTGGCCTGATGGGAAGTTGATATCGATCATTATAATGTGGTCTGTTGGGAAGTTGATATCGATCATTATAACGTGGTCTGTTGGGAAGTTGATATCGATCATCATAACGTGGTCTGTTGGGAATTTGATATCGATCATAATAACGTGGCCTGTTGGGAAGTTGATATCGATCATTATAACGTGGCCTGTTGGGAAGTTGATATCGATCATTATAACGTGGTCTGTTGGGAATTTGATATCGATCATTATAACATGGCCTGATGGGAAGTTGATATCGATCATTATAATGTGGTCTGTTGGGAAGTTGATATCGATCATTATAACGTGGTCTGTTGGGAAGTTGATATCGATCATCATAACGTGGTCTGTTGGGAAGTTGATATCGATCATTATAACATGGCCTGTTGGGAAGTTGATATCGATCATTATAACGTGGCCTGATGGGAAGTTGATATCGATCATTATAATGTGGTCTGTTGGGAAGTTGATATCGATCATTATAATGTGGTCTGTTGGGAAGTTGATATCGATCATCATAACGTGGTCTGTTGGGAATTTGATATCGATCATTATAACGTGGCCTGTTGGGAAGTTGATATCGATCATTATAACGTGGCCTGTTGGGAAGTTGATATCGATCATTATAACGTGGCCTGTTGGGAAGTTGATATCGATCATCATAACATGGTCTGTTGGGAATTTGATATCGATCATTATAACGTGGCCTGTTGGGAAGTTGATATCGATCATTATAACGTGGCCTGTTGGGAAGTTGATATCGATCATTATAACGTGGCCTGTTGGGAAGTTGATATCGATCATTATATTGTGGCCTGTTGGCAAGTTGATATCGATCATTATAATGTGGCCCGTTGGGAAGTTGATATCGATCATTATAATGTGGCCCGTTGGGAAGTTGATATCGATCATTATAATGTGGCCCGTTGGGAAGTTGATATCGATCATTATAACGTGGTCTATTGGGAATTTGATATCGATCATTATAACGTGGCCTGTTGGGAAGTTGATATCGATCATTATAACGTGGCCTGTTGGGAAGTTGATATCGATCATTATATTGTGGCCTGTTGGGAAGTTGATATCGATAATTATAATGTGGCCCGTTGGGAAGTTGATATCGATCATTATAATGTGGCCCGTTGGGAAGTTGATATCGATCATTAAAACGTGGTCTGTTGGGAAGTTGATATCGATCATTATAACGTGGTCTGTTGGGAAGTTGATATCGATCATTATAATGTGGCCTGTTGGGAAGTTGATATCGATAATTATAATGTGGCCTGTTGGGAAGTTGATATCGATCATTATAATGTGGCCTGTTGGGAATTTGATATCTATCTTTATAATACTGGGATTTGTAAGTACCTAAATTAAAAAGAACTTTTTGCCACGATGTTTTCAATACATTTATTGAAAAACCCGCTCCTAACCCTACCGCTTTTAGGCACGCAATTTACTGGTTTCCACACTAGCACGGAAAAGTGCGCGAGCTCAGCCCCGGCCACAATTTATGCTTATGCTTATGCTATCATATCTGGCTGGGCGCCAAGCAGGTCAGACCCGGTTTATTTATTTCTTCGTAAGTGTTATGAAAAACGTCGTTTGATATACGTGGAAATTTGTCACTGCGGCACTCGACTCCCTAGCACCTTCGCCTACCGCTCGGGCGAATTCCGCCTCGGTCGCAATGACAAACTCTCTCCACTTGTATTAAAATGTACTATTTCAACACTCTTATTCGAAAATTGGCTTTTACCCACGTTTTAGGCACGTAATGAACTTGTCGCTCCGTTAAGAATACGCGGACTATTTCTCACAATATTATGTTTACTTATGATTTTTTTCGTGTGGAAATGTGTTTGGAAAAACGTCGTTTGATACATGTTGGCATTTGTCTTTGCAGTACCTCGACTGCAGTGACAACGTAAACACAACAAAAGTAAATTGCGTGCCTAAAAGCGGTAGGAATAGGAGCGGGTTCTCGAGTAAATGTATTGAAGAATATTTTGAAAAACTGATGGATGTGGGTTTCTAGAAAATAAACCAGTGAATGTGAGGTTTGTGAGAATGGTCAGTGTGGATGATGTCAGAATCAGTAAGTGAGAATGGTCAGTATGGATAAAATCAGAATAAGAGCCAGGAACCGCTGGCAGAAGCTAGTTGCATAGCAGGAGTTTGTCTGTTCTCTGTTTCTAAAGATCATCCATTTTGGTCCAAATTCAAAAGAGCCAAGAAAAAAAAAGATAATCTGTTAGAACTTGGCCACATAAGCATTTTTATTATCGCACCAAAACTATGGGACCGTTGCCCTTGGTGCTATTTAAGTTTAAAAAAAAAAAAAACATTTTTGCGTACATTTTCGGTAACATAAATTGTAAAAAAAAGAAAGCTTGAATAGAAACTTCCAGGTAGCTGCTGTTTACCGCCACACAATGTGGTGACCTTCCCTCCCCTAGCCACTGAACGCCCGCCCCACCTCGAACACCTGTTACTTTAGCCTGCTCTATGTCTGCTCTTATTCACCTCAATAAGAGTATCGCTTTCGATAACTCTGAGAAAGCGAAATGCCTAACTGACAGCCTACAGTTCCAATGTTCCCCCAGCCCTCAACCAATAGACAAAACCCACCTCGACATGAGAGATGCTAAAGTTGAACGTAGAGCTTCCCTCGTACCCATCAAAGATCCTAATGATCATATGCGCCCCGTCATCCCAGAGGAGATGGAGAATACCATCAAATGGCTCCGGCCCCGGAAAGACTTCGGCTCTGACGGTATCACCAACAAGATGTTCAAACTCTTCCCATCCCAGCTCGTAATGCTAATGACCGTCATTCCTTAATGCATTGAAATTAAGGAATAACATGTTCCTCCAACGTAGAAACAAGCCATTGTTATCGGTATCCCCAAATCATGTAAGCCCAAGTCAAGTCTGACCTCTTCAGCTACCTTCCTATCAGTCCATTCAATGTTCTCGGTAATTCTACGAGAAGCTTATTTACAAGTGGCGCAGAGTTTATGCTAAAGCTAAGAAGAGTCTTATTCCCAATGAGTAGTTTAGTTTCCGAATTAAACACTAGTGCATCCAACAAGTCCATCGCATCGTTAAGTATCTAAGCGCTGGTTTCCAGCATAACACGATGACGGGCGTCTTGTTTTTCGACATAGCGAAAGCTTTTGACAAAGTCTTATGGTTAATTAATGACTTAATATCAACTCGTGCCAGATTGTCTAGTACTCATCTTGCGAGACTGTTGAATCGTACCTTCCACTATCACATAGAGGGAGCGCTTCCATTTCCCCACTTATACGAGCAGGAGTTCTTCAAGGGTCCCCATCTGATCACCAAGAACCTATGGCAAACCGATCCCTTGGAAGAAGCAAGCTAAATACCTCGGTGTGATCCTAGACCAGCATTTGACCTCTGCGAAGTACATAAAGCAGACTTGTTCGCGTGCCACTTTCGCACTAAGCAGGCTCCAATACATCCTGCCAGCTCGTAGCAATGGTTACTCAAGTGCAAATTGCGCATTTATACAGTGGTCATCCGTCCGATCATGACCCTTACCCTGTCTCTGCACACGCAAAGCCACCTCCAAAGAAGGCAAATGCTTTATAATCGATTCCTAAAAATCTATTTAGATCTCAAAATCCCTACCATCCATCAGTTCATGTAACGCTTTTAAATCATTTCTTTGACACTGCTGTGAGACATCGCAACCCCGCCTTCTGATACGAACCCACCCTCGTCTCCAAAATTCTCCGTCCCAGGCGGCCGATATGCCTTTGTGGAAGAAACGCCCGGGTGTCACCATTGTGTAGGCCGCCCGGAGGACACGGTGGAGCATACGGTAGAGGTGTGCCTCGCTTGGGCAGAGCACCGCCGTGTCCTCGGATCGGTGGCAACGACCTCTGGCGCGGGACCTGTTACAGGCCATAGTCCGGTGCGAGGAGAAATGGCAGGCGGTCGCGTCCTTCTGCGAAGCAGGGGCTCGGTCGGGACGGTTACTGGACGACCGGACAGTCGTCCAGTAACCGTCCCGACCGAGCCCAAGTCGTCAAAGGCGCGTAGTGTTCCACATGCGCCTCAAAGAGATGTCAGCAAATCGTAGGAGCCCAGCAGGAGCGAAGCCTACTGACTACTAAACGAGAGCCCCGGGGCCCTGGAACAAAGCAAAGAAGGAACAGCCCCCCTAGCCAAGTTACAATCGTTTCGTTCACGCCGAACGCCTCCAGTAGGCCACGCCTCTGATTCCTTTGTTCTGACCACGTGACTGAGCGTTGAGATGACGTCAGAACAAAGGAATCGGAGGCGTGGCCTACTCGAGGCGATCTGCGCGAACGATACGATTGTAACTTGGCTAGGGGGGTAGGAGTGGGTTTTAGTCAGTAAAAGTCTGACACGTCCTCCTGCTGAAATCATTGGATGATTTCCTATTCCCACCATAAAAAAGGCCATTGGAACCACAGTATTATTTAAAGCCATAATCTAATCAAGTATTAGTATCATTATCTTATGAATATTTATCACACTTAACACATTTCTCTAATTATACCGCTATATATTACACTACAAATCTGTTTTGCGTCCGTTACGTCACAACCTCAGGTTCAGTTGAAAACCAGCGTCAGGCACTAGTTGTCTTATTATATACGTTGTTATTCATGCTGAACTGAGGTCCAGTTCAGCATGAATGTCAGACAACAAACATAATTTCAATAACATACGTAACTCGTCTTCCATTAACTCTGTTAAAGAATGTTCATGCAAAATTTGAAGTAGATTGGACCAAGGAATCACGTTTTCCCATACAAACTTTGCCTCCTTTGGATTTTTCGAAATTCTACCCTTAAGGGTAGAATTTCTAAAAATTCTTTCTTATTGGATGCCAACGTCATACAAAGAATATACCCTAAGTTACCAAGTTTTAGGTCTTTATGGCTGATCATAAAGACCTAAAACTTGGTTTAGGCTGTGCGTTGATCCGTCAGTCATTCAGGACAAAGAATTTTATATGTATAGATATTATTTATACATTAGTTTGCAGTACACAGTACCTACAGACAGTTTTGTATAGTGAACGTTCAATGTTTATAGAAATATTGCAAAATAGCTTTTTCCGGGAAAAGGGAAAAAGATTTGTTCAGCTGTGGGACAAACTAGGCTGGACAGATAAAAGATGCACCCGGCGGCGTGCATGTTTGGGTCGTGTTTGTGGTCGAAGTCTGATGTACGACTTCTTCGAAACTATATTTTTGACGTAACCGATCGGCATGGTGACGATGGCGCGACTGATATATGCATGTACCTGTAATTAGAACGTCATCATAATGTTATTTATTTAATTAGTCACTCACTTCTGTTTCTGTATGAGCTGCAGCAGCTTGGCGTCGTCATGCGGCGCGGCCGCGTGCTCAGCCCACGAGTCGGCGGCGCTGGCCGCGCTCGCTGCCAGCTGGTTGCGCACCGCGCACACCGCACCGCTCATCTCCACACCCTAACAAACATTGCACAGGACTCATTACTAAGCCCTTACAACAAACTCCCTTCAGTCTTTTCACATTGAAATACAATCGCCAAAAACTAATTATTTTGGCGATAGTCGGCGACAAAGAATGTTAATCACATTTTTGTCGACGACTACCGCCTCAATCTATTAATAATAAAACTTACTCAATCTATTAATACTAGACGAGCCTATTCAAACCGAAATATGATATTTTTAGCAACGAAATTGTAAAAATTGTAAAAGTATTTTAATGAATACTATGTCAAAGGAATAACTAGATTTGAACTAAAACAGGAGGTGTTTTGGAATATTCTTGTGATTTACCGCAGGTAGCAAGTTGGTACGTTATACAAGAAGAATGACATGCATTGAACAAGTTCGTTACAAAATTCGTTCTAACTTAAGCAATATTAAGTATCATTCAAGAATGTTTTTTACTTGTTTGCGAACCTAAAGATTTTATAAATTGTTATCGACAATAACGTACAAATATAAAAAAAAACTCATTTTGTACAGTTTCGATGTTGAGATGGATTCGTGATAGCACAAGTTTAAACCTTAGTGGTTTTTGGTTCCTATTTAACTTAGACTATCCTGTATTCTTTTGTATTAATAATAAATAAATGAAAAAAAAAACACAGTTCACGAAAACACAAAAGAGATAAGTACAGAAGTCAATCTACATCCAAAGCGCGCTCGAGCGACGCACACAGACACCGTTCACGGACACGATATCTCGGACCGGTTGGGACTAGTGCGTGCGCGAGTCTGTGAACTTTTTTGTGCAATAATGGAGCAAGAAAAAAAAAGTTATTTTAACTGTTCAGTAGACGGTTGTTTAAATTCAACATTAAATGGTGAATTATCGTTATTTAGTTGTTTCAAAGACGTACGTAGATCATCATTTCAGCCGAAAGACGTCCACTGTTGGACATAGGCCTCCCCAAGCATTGCCACAACGACCGATTCTGTGCGTCTTGCATCCAAAGCATTCGAGCGACTCTCACCAGGTCGTCGGTCTACCTTGTGGGAGGCCTTCAAACGCTGCGTTTTCCGGTGCACCGAGGTTCTAACCTTTCGGCCCCATCGACCATCCGTTTTACGAGCAATGTGCCCTGCGATTCTTCGGGCGTAAGTATATTTGCTTGTATTTCAATGGTTCGTTTTACCGTAACATAGAACGATTAGGTAGTAAGCGCCTCGGCATCCGACCTCGCGCCGGGAAAGCGAACATGACTTTGTGAGCGCAGGTATGAAAAGTGAAGTACATACATAAGATTGACTTCTGTACCTATCTATTTTGTGACGGGAGTGCCAATTCTTATTTTTAGATTACAAAATAAGTGAAACCTTGACTACTGAGCTAGGTTTAGATGATCTGTATTTCAGGAACCACACTTGGGTTGAGCTTGGGGCATCAAATAAATCTTTCCATAATAAAATATATTTGAGTACTTATATATATATTTGAGTCACCCATAAGTCGCAAGCATTATTACAAACTCGTAATAATGCTTATTATATTTTAGTGTTTGGGTTCGATTGCCGCTTAAACGAAGTGGTTTTTAAATCTTATTGGTAATTCATTTGTTAATACAATCAAGTAGCGTTGGTCTTTTATTCTATATAGATTGAAACAACGTTATAGTATGAACCTAATACTAATTATGTAGACCACATTTGAATTTATCATCGTGTAGATGAAAATCACGAGAGCGCAGTAGCCCCATCCCCCACCCACCCACCCCCGTTTATAATGATCGATAGCTTTGCGGGAAGCGATGTTGAGAAGCCCCGCGCTACGGCATTACGCTGCCAGCGGTCCGCAGTAGTTGCCGTCATTTACCTTATTTTCGTATATAGTCTATTACCTTATTTTCCAACGCTGCAGTGTATACAGCAACAATCATCTTGTTGTTTGTTTCTAAAAGCAAAAGTAGCTGGAAAATAAGGCGATAGAGTGAGCGCGCTAGCTCTTCAGTAGCGCCGCGTGACAGCTCCAGTACCTGTGAAGTGAAACTTGTGACAATGAATGGACAAAATGTTGACGATCACCAAATATATGTGCAGATATTATTATTTCTTTTCGGATGTTTGTCCGTGGGTTTTCGATATTTAGCCTACCAAGCATTAAGAGACATGAGGTGGTTACGCTTTATTTTTTGTTTTTTAATTTCAAATTATTTTGCTAATTTATTTCGAATGTGGCGGAATTGAGCGGCTCAAATAATGAGAGTTATAAGTATTCTTGTTTTCAATTATTATTATTTTTGTTGGCCTTACGTCGAGTATATGTTCTCTTCGATCAAAAAACGTTTGAAGGTGCTCGTGCAACTCGAGGGCAGCATATCGCACAGCGTCGCGAACGCGCGGGTGGTCGGCGACCGCCGGGCCCGCCCACAGCAGCGGTGGTTCTTCAGCACCCGCGCGCTCCAGTACCGCGCCCAGCTCTGCGGCCAGGGCTGGACCAGCTGAGGCCGCTGCCGCCGCCGTCTCGGCGCACAGGCAGATCGTTTTACCCGTGACTTCCTGCGGGAACAAACATAAATGAAGACTTAATTCGCAATTATATTTATCGCGTCATTTTAATGTTCGGTTGTGCCTCTTACGTGTATTATACTACGTTACACTTTTTAAAAATTATGTAATGAAAAACTAAGTTCTTCGAAATGTTTGTAATTGTTTTTAAGTTTTTTTTTTTAATTTGCTAGTGATTACGTATTATGTATTTACAAATTACTTGCAATTATGTTCTTCACATCATTAAAATGTAATAGTCTATAATATCTAAGACTACAATACGGCCGACGTAACTTGGCGAGCTTGAACATAGGCTCTGCGAACTTTAGCGCATGTACACTCGTAAAAAAAATTGTTATTGACATTATTTTTTTTAAACCAAAATGCGAATAAAAATTTACTAATAGTCTCAAAGTATTTTAATATTTATTTTATTTGTACTTGGTCTCTACCAAGTACAAATAAAATAAATATTAAAACACTTTGAGACAGAAAGCTACAAAAATAACATATGAATTAAAGAAACAAACCTAAAACTATGGTTATACATATGGTTAACCATGGTTATGTCAGCTCTAACTTTAGATACGGTTTGATATTTTGGGGCAATAGTGTTGATAAGGAACGTGCGTTCATTGCACAGAAACGGTGTGTCAGGGCAATTTTCAACTTACAGAAAACCGAATCATGAGAACCATTTAAAAAAAAAAATGAACGTGTTAACATTACAGTGTCTGTACATTTTTGAGGTCGCAGTTTTTGTCAAAAATAATACTGATCTATTTAAATATCGAACGCGTATACGGCATCAGGACAAGCTAGACATAGTTCCTAGTAAGACTCATTTCTTGCACAAAAGTATTTTCTGCTCGGCTCCGCGTATATTCAATAATATTCCAAGGCCTTTAAGAGCAATTACTGAAACAAAATCATTTAAAAAGAAACTCCATTAACTGTTAGTGAACAAATGCTAATACTCTATGAAAGACTTCTTTGCCGACAAATCACTATTAAAATATAATCTGCCTGGGTCATGATGCGTTTTGTATGCGAGACTCCATTAATTTATAAACTGTTTGTTTATTGAAATTTGTTACTCCAACAATGTAATAATTTTGAATGTATTTTAATATTGTTGACATGCATGTAATATCACTATAAAAGTAAGTACTTATAGTGATAGGTAAGTACCTACATTGTGTTGTCTTTATATATTAGAAACAATAATGTTTGTAAAAATAAATCCACATTTGTTTCCTCGTATGGCAGACAGATTTCCATGAAATAGACGTGATAATAGCCAACTATGTTTACATACATCAAAAACTCCACTTATGCGCAAGAGTGTTTTTTGCATGGCACCAATTATCTATAATAAATTGGTCAAAAGTTGGAAAGAATAAACTATACCTAAACTTAAACAAACAATGAAATTGTTTTTGGCACAGAAAGCGTATTACAGTCTTACAGTATTAAAGAATTTTTAAACGACTCCGGATTCTAATAAATAAATAACTAGAATTAACATTGTCGAAATTATTATTAAGGTTGTGTAGCAGTGGAGGACTTAAAGATGCCTATATTATTAATATTATTATAATTGAATGTTAATAAATATAATTAAAATCAGTAAACTTAAAAAAAAAAATCATAATAATAATGTAATACTCGTAGAACCTGAGATATTTGCACGCCATGAGAAATGGCAGACATGTCGTGAGCCATTTTTATTTAAGATCTCGCATGCATGTATTATTTTAATTATGTATGCATACACATGTTTGAGCAAATAAAATATTCTTATTCTTGTTGTCCCTAAGGGTGGGACATAGCCGTTTGTAGAATATTTAATTAACACAATCTGTATTATGTACAATTAGCTATGATCCACAATAAAGATGATTTGATTTGATTAAAACTACACAACAAATTTAACAATATAATAATAAAAACCCAACAAAAACTTTTATCACCGCCTGTGCTCAAGACAGAGACAGCGACACGAAGACATTTTCTTTATATTTGTTGTTACGTATCTTCGTTGTAATTATTACAAAGATAAGTCGCTGTCACCTTGATTTGAGGCTACAAGTATATGTAGGGAAAGTGTGCGGTACCTTAAGCACGGTGTGCAGGCGGTGTACCAGCGCCAGCGGGGGCATGAGCGCGGCGTGGCGCAGCAGTGCCATCACGGAAGCGCGCCACGCGTCACGCAGCCCGGGCGCCGCGCCTGGCACCGGCGTCACGTCGCCACGGTCGCCTACGCACAGCATCAGAAAAGTTTCATAAATCTACCATTTATACTTTTACACGTCAATCTTTTTTGTCAATTTTTACTCGACTAAGGCAAAGCCAAAGGAGGGTAACTAGGTGAGGCTGGTGTTTCCTAACACACTACTCTAAGAAGTAACACCGAAATAATCTCCGAGATCAAACCCTTTTCACTTTTAAATACTCGATAAGAGCACGTGCGGGCTAGGGGCGTAGCTCACTTTGGTTCAACTGATTCTCTCAATAGGACAAAAAAAAAAGTCATCGACGAGTCAGTAAGGGCAGATACCTTAACCGTTACAGTTGCAGGAAAACGTTTGAGGAGACCATGCAGAACTTTTTAAGATATTCTGAACTGCCACACAAATTATGGAAAAAAAAAACACAGTCGGCAAAAAAGTTTGGAATTACAATATAGTGATTCCAAACTTGGGGCGAGCTGGTTTAAATGAAAGCAAACAAGTGGTCGCATGGCAGTGTGACTCACCGTCGGGCTCGCCGCTGGAGGCGCTGGAGAAAGAGTGCGTGCGCGGGCGCAGCACGAGCTCGTGCGCGGCGCCCGCGTCCCCTTCGCCGCGCGACCCGCTGGCTCCGTCGTCCCAACCGCCCTCCTCGTCCGACGAATCCTCGTGCGCACTCTGAGACAGTAACTGTGCATACAAGGAAAATGGTAAAATATCAATAAGTATCCAAACTGAAATTAGTATTTTATGTAATAATTTAGATATCTTTTACGCTTAACCTTCAGGTCTTTAATAATACTGACGTAGACATACATTGAAATTCATTCAAACAGTCCACTACTTATCATCAGCAACACTCTCAGCGGAACAAGTCCTCTTTCATACTTCCTTCTCTATTAGTCGCCATCTCTGTGAGCACCATTTTTAGATACACTCTGATAAGTTTTTAACCGGATTTTAATTGTCATGTTTATGATACCGAGATTTTATAGGAGGTATCATCAGCTATATGTTACTCACTGCCACGAACTTTAGGTAAACATGCTCTACGACACCTACTAAGCAAGTAAGCTTGACCAGAATCTAGGTAGTGAATATTCATTTTCAAATATTGTCAGCAAAGACGAATATACAAGTATTAGAGTATTTACTATCTTAAATTATTTATTTTTCAAACATAATTGATGTAAAACCAACGATTTTGGATAATGTTCGTATTTTTTTTAATTGTGTTGTTCCTTATTTAACTTCTATTACCGTTTTTTATCCATAACTAATAAATAATAATAATATTCCCCATCGCTGTATCTCTACGTTGACGTCGTGGTGGGGCTTGCGCGCTCTATAAATAAATCCTAGGTTTGTACCCCGGTAGAGTTTGCTTTGGCCTAACATGCCTAGGGTGAGAGGCTAGACTAAAAAAGATACAATCCGCAGGGCAGTTTACCGGCGAACTGATGGACTTTAGCGACCCCAGGGACCCAATCTCCCGTGAGAAATCTTGTTCCTCATCTGCGGCTTGCCTTTATTGGCCGGCCGTAGTGAACACTGACGAGAAACAGAGAGAGGTGGAACTTCTTTCTTGACTTTATTGGCTGGCTTGAGTGGAGATTCGCAAGAGCAAACGTGCTCGGGAGAAGGATGTATAATCCAGTAAGGTGGTGGTAGGGGTCTTGACCGTACTTCCGGGAATGTCCTGATAGCCGTGGTATAGCTCTCTACTCCTCAAACACATCAGGATATGTTACCTTCTTGTTGCTACGTCACTTCGCGCTAGCGACGATTATTGGGGGCCCATTTGTTGAGTGTGCAAGTCACCCCCTGCCTTTTTATCGATGGATATTAATAACATTGTTCAGGCAGTGGCCATAGTCTTAACATAGTTTCTGGTAACCAGTCCACTTAAGACTCCGAAAACCATAGCACATAGCATATTATCTTTGTTTTCCATAATGTTGCAATAGTTTTTCACCAACCGGAGGTTGTCCTCGGGTGCACTTGACTAGCATAGCGCATACAGGGATAATCGTCGTGTTGGTACCACGTTCCATTAAAAGTGTCTGCGAGTTGGTTCCGGCTCTTCGTACGCCTTCCAAAGGTCCGTGACCTCAGGGATCTGAGATATATTGACACATAATAATACATAAACGAGCACGGAAATTCACTATGATGTGTATTTCCTGTAAAAGGTCTGCACTAGGATAAATAATAAGCTGATGATATAAAGGTAGAGGAGCCTCCTAAAAGCCGTGGAGGCTTTTAGATCCTAGATGTGGTAGCGGCTCCTTAATATAGTAGTCTCCATATGGTGGAGGCACTTAGTCGTGGTACTGACCGGCTTGACGACGTGCGCGTCGGGCGCGCGTGCTAGCTGCGGCGGCGGGCTGCGCTCCACGGCCGCGCCCTCGTCGCGCTCCTCACTCGGCAGACGCCGCCGCACGCCCCAGTTGAAGTTGTCCGAGCTCTCACCCTGCACAAACAAATTTTATTATGAAACGAGAGTATTTTTCGGAGGTCTCCCGTGAGACCTTCGAAAAATACTCTCGTTTTTTAACCGACTTCAAAAAAAGGAGGAGGTTCTCAATTCGGTTGTATTTTTTTATCATCATTATTTTTATGTTTGTTACCTCAGAACTCCGTCGTTTATGCATTTTTTTCCCCTAAAAGTATATGCTTCCAGATTGGCCCCATTTTAAAATCCAGTCCTGATGAAGGTGTCGATGAGGAATCGAGGGAACTCCTCAAATATTCTAGGCAACTATATATTGATTTTGGTATTTTTATCGAGAACTTAAGCATTTACAGTCAAAAAGTAACATTTGATGAAATGGAACTGATGAAGAAGACCAGAAATGGCCAACGGAACTTCACCCTCACATAGATATCACAATGAAGATAGTTAAGTAGCTAACTATGACAATACAAATAAATAAATGGTTCTGAATAGTTATGTTGAAAATGGTATCATTGAAGTGATCTGATGATGATGATGGAGCCGGAAGATAGGCACTGGAACTCCGTAATTAATCAATGCATCCTAGCCGTGTTTGGGCTTATTAGAATTGTCATGAGATGCACTCTGGCTATAAGGTACTATCGAACTGACCTGATCATGTGAAGGTGGATGGAAACTTCATAATAAAATAATGTATCCTAGCCGTGTTTGGGTTAATTCAAATTGTCATGAGAAATAGGTACCTATTTCTGACACTCTGGCTATATGTGACAACTAAAAAGTGTGAAATAAAAAAATATTACAAAAAATAAAAAACCGACTTCACTACAAAAATTTTACATTATTGAGACACGTTTTAGACTGACGACAAGTAGATTGGTATTGGTCGATTCAAATTTAATGAAGTCCGTGAGCAGACCTCAACCCTCAAGTCCTGCTGTCACACACAGACATTAGGTTTGATTCTTCCCGTAGGTGGACTTACCTCAATACTCTCGCTCTCGTACTCCAAGAAGTCAAAATCTTTGAAGACGCCGAAGTGGTCGGTGGGTGGGGCGCCCCCTGAGGGCTCGTTGCCTGGTGTGCCCGACACCTCCTCAAGGGAAGACGCCATGGACGACTCGCGTTCCAGCAGCTCCGAGCTCTGGCTAAATATCACCTGCAACGCCACCGCAGACATAGGTTATGATTACATCTTAATATACAGTACGGCCGACGTAACTTGGAGAGCCTTAACATAGGCTCTGCGAACTTTAGCACATGTACACTCGTAAAAAAAAACTGTTATTGACATTATTTTTTTTAAACCAAAATACGAATAAAAATTTACTAATACAGGGACCAAGTACAAATAAAATAAATATTAAAACACTTTGAGTCAGAAAGCTACAAAAATAACTTATGAATTAAAGAAACAAACCTAACACTACACAAAAAACTTAACAATATAATAATAACAACCAACGAGTCACCGCCGCTCAAGACAGAGACTGCGACATGAAAATAACACCAATGCTAACGTGTGAGTGAGACATATTGCTGCGTACCGAACATTGCCGAAAACGCAAGAAGCTTTACCGAAGAGGGATGTCCAATAAGCGTGTCTGAGGGTGCTGTTTAATCGATTTTTTCAAATCGATTGAAATTAAGTTATAAAAATATATTTATTTTCAATTTTCTATGGAGGTTTAAAATATTCTCAAACAGTCGTTATTTTAGTAGTCGTTTATAAATAACTGATATTTAACTAAATCATGTCTTTCAACCAAGAAAATAAAATTTTATTAGTTTTTTTTTATTAATTTAATTTTCGAAATCTCGTTTACTAACGACAACATTCACTATGTTTGTAAATCTATTTCGTTCAATATCTCATTTATACAAAAATTAATAAATTCCAAATCGATGAAAAACGATTGCGATATTTGATTGAATAAAGGGTCGATTGTGTTTAGCTAATCTCTAGCCAAGACCTCCGCTCCGCGCACGTCGCCTCATGATACCATTTGGTTTCTAAAAAACGTTCGTGCGCAGCCTTCTGCGCAAAGTTCGGCCTCGCCAAGATACGTCGACCGTACTGTACATTCACAGTATTTGTGGAAAGGGGCCAATAAGCTAATTAATATTAAAAAAAATACTAATATTCTTTAGATTGTTTCCAGAATCAAAAAGTGCTCTTCTATCTGTATTTGTTCTTTTCATTTCTAAGTTTTTGTGTGTACATAAATAAATAAAATGTTCACAGCCTAATTTGACTAAATGAAATTTATTTAGAAATTTTTCTTGTCCTTATTTGCATTTTGCAAAAACGTAAAACCGCGTACAGACATCGCGAGGATGCGTTACGAATGGTTTGTCTCGTATGCTTCGGGCTGTGTGGGCGTGTGTGCTCACAGTGAGCATTCGAGTCATACGATCGTTGCAAACGCCGCCTTAGTGCGAGCCGTGCGCTGAGGAAATTCGTAAAACCAAATTACGAATTTTTACCCTGAGCTTAGCAGCCCCTTTCCAGATAGCAATAAGTTTTTTGATTATAAACATGAGATGAATATAAATTCACTTCACACCTGTAACAATATTCTTACAATACAATGTGGAATACTCGCTTACTTTCGAACTACTTTGTATTTCAAGTAGCTATGATTGCATTTAATGATGCTTAAATACATGTTTGTACAAATAAATTTATACAACTTGAGCTTTGTTTACGAAAGTGTGGCATCGAAAATAATCTGAAAGATGACTAAATACTGAGAGTATTTTGTAATGTGGTGTGTTTTGGTAATGTGATACAACCAACTAGTCGAATAGATTATACAAAATGTTTATATCGAATAATGAATTCATTTAGGAACGACTGAAAATAATAAAAGTTTCAATATGAAATTTTGTATTTACATTGTGTTTTTTTTTTAAAAATTAATTATCTTACTTACGAGTATCTTTGTTATTGAATTAACGTCTTTGATACCGCTAAATGACTGTAGATAAACTCCTAAATGAATTGACTGGTCTTAATCTCTGTAGTTGCATACTTCCCACAAATAAATTGGTGTTCCACATATTATACACAGTGCTGATACAGTGCGGACTTACAGTATTTATAGTACATTTTGTTAGTGTATAAACCATTAAACTGTGTTTGATATAATTGTGACATAGCATAGCATAGCATAGTCGTCCTTATAATTTTCCCACTGTTGGGACTCAGGCCTCCTCTCTAGGAGAGGGAACGGGCCGTAATCCACCACGCGGGCCCAGTGCGGGTTGGTGGATGTCACATGTCTTCGAATTTTTGGTTCTAGGACATGCCGGTTTCCAATTGTGACATTGCAGTGTTCAATTGTTTACTGAAGTATAGTATTGATGGTGATCACATGTTATGTACAATAGAAATAATTAGAGTTTTATAAGATGCTCTGATATCTATCGTTGGTTGATGTAGTGTAAACGCTGCGCTAAAGACACGTTGCTCTGTATCAAAAGTAAAGTTGTATTAGCATAGCTTTTGCGTAGCGGGTACTTTCGACCAACGCCAGCATTCGATGCAACATTAAAGTATGGTTTATATGGCGCAGAAGCCACATCATTCGTCATTCCAGAATCAGATATTTTATGAACATGGTAATAGTAGACATACCATAGGTACGTAATGAATTTTATGTTGAAGTCAAGCTGTAGTGAATGAGTATTGAAGATAGACAGGAGCAAGTCATGTAGTGCAAGCGAAGCGTATATTGTTTCGGTCAAACCATCGTACGAAAACGTTGATCACTTTTAGATTTTGTCATATAACTTGAATGTTGGTGTAGCTCTCTGCTGTAGCGTCTTACTTAGCGTCGTTATTGATATTTATGACAAAGTTTTAAATATGATCAATGTTGTCATAGTCGAGCCTGTACAAGAAGGTAGTGTATCGCTCACGGCCAACTCTGGGCCCTCCGGCTGGTGTGAGCCGCGTGTCACTCGGTAACCGAGCACCTGTAGCGTGCGTGCAAGCGTGGCGACATAATATACATGTAGGCGAGTTACCTTAGAACATAAAGTGGTAATTAAATCGTCCTAGACGCAGCGATGGATAGAAATCATACATTCATTAGTTGTGTGGCTATACCCAGCCGCCACTGATCATTACATATGTGTACGCGACGTTCGGCTAGCACACAGCCCGATTCACATGCAAACAATAATTTAGAAAAATATAAATGATTAATGAATTATTACAGTAAATAGCCAGCCAATTAGTTACCGGGTGGGTCGCCGACTACCACCAATACTAGACACTGATGTGTGTGACTTATGGTCGTATACGGTACAGTGTGTTATTAGAATGTGAACCTTAGGACGTCGCTAATAGGGTGCAGTTTACTTACAGATGGGCTCTTTGGGAGGCCGACGCGTTGCCCGCACGTCGTCAGCAAATTCACCAGGCACTCTCGGACGCGGCTCTGTTTATAGAATAAATAATTAACTACATTACGATCTAGAATTTTATTTTGACACATTTGTAAATACATAAATTGAAATTAAATCGCTTTAAAAACGAACAACGAATAATTTAAAAGAGTAATGTAATAAGAGGGCTCGACATTCGACAGGCTTTTTATGTTTGTCATAATATTGCGATAACCTTCTTAACAAAATGATGTCGCCTGAGGCAACGCTTTCCAACCCGATCTTACTAACATTACTTACAAATTAAGAACTTTAATAAGATTCTTCATATTTAACATCACTATATTTTTGACAACAATAAAGGAGAGGTAAAAAATGAGCTATTTTTTCAAAACTATTTGAACACCAGTGTGATTTACCATATAATAAAACTTATTTATTAGTCTACTCGATCATAATTAAATATGAACTTTTCTGGCCCCCGTTTTTGTAAAAAGGTGAAAAATGTTCAGTAAAAACAAAACGCACTCATTTTTTATTTGATCGTTTCTAAGCAATAAAATTATTTAAAATGTAACTAGAATTGCCGTTTCTATTCAAAACCTTAAATTTTTATTTTATAGCTGCAGCATTCTACAATTAAAGCCCAACAAATCTAAGAAGTACCGTTTCATACTTTTCAAATTGAAATAACTTTGTATAGGCGTAACTCACGCTATTTCTGTTATCTTTTCCGTAAAACCATTGAATTATGGAACTATTTTTATTTCATCTTAAGACATACAATTTTCAATCAACTAATTAAAATTAAAATATTTCAAACAAAGCAAAATAACCCATTTAAACATTAGATAGCTTTTTTTTCAAGACTTCGTGTCAAAGTGACGTAGTAAGGTCCATTACCGTAGTTTTGCAACTCTTTCAAATTCCCTTGTATTCGAATAATCATTCAAAATGTCTGAATAATCGAATTTAGTAGTGATGAGCCGTATTCAATCCAAGCGACTTTTAATAAATAATATCACTTAACTTTCAGCTGACATCCAACTGTTAATGAACATGCATAATTGTGTGCTTGTGCTAACTAAGTAACTATTGATATTTTAAATAAATCTTTATAGGTAAAATCGCTTGTATGTCACCTCTGTTTAAACTACGAAACTCAAGATCGAAGGTTAGGATGAAGCTGAAAAGCCCGAAAAATTATCTCTTTTATAAAATTCTGACATTTACCTATAAACGTTGCTATGTCCTAAGATTTACTAGTAAAATCTAAAATATACCAATAACGGGCTTTTACAGTAACACGTAAATATATAAAACTATAATCGATTACGATTAGTAAATACAAAAAAATGGAATCGGTATCTCTTAAGAATGGGAAATTATAGTAATCGATTTCTTTGACATGTGATCTGTTATAACTGTCAAACGGTAGCCTGTACTTCTTAGATTTGACGGGCTTTAAGTAAACATATTTATTATCATGATACAATATTAAAACGTGACCAAAAAGTCAATTAAGTAAATGTCAGATTGACGAGATGTTGACTTGAAGTTCAACGTTGAAATAAATCATCACCACGTTCCGAGTCACTATAACGATGCTGTTAGCGCGTTAACAAATCGGTCACTCGGAAGAAACGACTGTTGGCGCGCTAACATCGATGTTATCGTGATTCAATACGCGGGGAATAAGATACACAGCTACATGTACACACAGGTATGCTGTCACATCAATTGCCACAGGGTTCCCAACTATTAAAAAATAATAATGTTTATAGTGATATAAACTTATATTTTTTTCACTTCACCTAAAAAAGGGGGGCTGTAAAATATTATTAAATGCTCAAAAAATTAAAGTAATAACGCTCTTTCAGCCTGTATAAGTCAAATCACTGTTCAATTTGTTAATTATTTTATGTTCATTCCCCATACATTATTGAACGTTTCCTTTGTGTTCTAAGGCTGTTTGATTGATAGTTAGACCGTTCTTAGACGTTAGACGAAGAAGAACGGTCAGATCAAATCGTATAGGATCAGTATACCTGCGACATCCAAGGCCTCTTCCAGCCGGAGGCGAGAGCGTCGGCGGGCGACAGGGAAAGCGAGCGTCGCGGCGACGTCGCGCTCTGCGGCAGCATCGTGCTGTTGCCACCGCCGGCTTCTGGGCCCACCACCGTTGACGCCGAGCCCGACTGGGACGTTGATGAACCTAACAACAACATAATGCTTATTTCATATTGCCATAGAGGGACATACACAGATCTCATTGGTGATGTTCAGTAGTCATGACCGGCGTGCAGCGTGCACGTTTCACGGGATGTATGACGTACGCAAAACAAAAAAATAAAAGACTCGACAAAAGAGCCCAAAAACTTTGAGAGAAAAGAAAATCATCGATTCGATTTGAGAGGATGTAAAGATCGTAGCAGGTCGCGTTCTGTAGTTTCTACCTAGCCAGACAATGTTATTTTTAGGCTAAATTGTTGTCCCACAGCTGGGCTCTCTTTTCTCCCATCAAACATGTTTGTCTCGATGTAGTTCATCAAAACTCGTCGCCACATGTAGCATCTTCTCATACATTACTTAAATGCGTTAACCGTAATAGTATTTTCAGTGTGTAAAATTCTGCGAAGTATTATTCAGTTCAAGGCAAAATCGATGAACTAATTCCACATAAAATAGGTCAGTCTTCGTGACCCATTTGTAGCGGCCAGAGATATATAACAAAAGGCTTGCAGCGTCCCGGGCGAAGTAACTACTTCTATAATACGTAGAACTTTCATGCACAATTATTATCACTTGCTTGTGTGTGTAGTTTTAGTAAGTCAGCCATCTAGGGCTGATAAATTTAATACATCGACGAAGAACGGAATGTTTTTAATATAATATGATTATCTAGGAAAATTAACCAATACCAGGTGTTTACTCTAATGTCGTTTATTATAAAGACGCTTATGATGTAACAAATTCGTCGAATTTACCTATTTTTTTAACCGACTTCAAAAAAGGAGGAGTTTCTCAATTCGGTTGTATATTCAGAACTCCGTCGATGTATTTTTATTTTGTAAAATGTTTTTTATTTTCATCATAATATAGATGAATACAAAGGGAATTGGAATTCTGTTTTCTCTTGAGTTTATAGTAGTCTTCACTATAGCTTCTGAACGTACTTAACGTTCAGAAGCTATAGTGAAGATTAGAATTGTTTTTATAAGTACCTATGCTCCATCTGTTTAGGTAATTAACTAAAGGTAAACAATCTTGACATGTCTTTTATCTAAAAATTGTCTATAATTTTTATCTAAAAATGTTTACAATTTGTTATTTACCTATATATGTTTGGTGACTAACTAAATTTAAATAATCTTTGTATGTATACGATTTTTTTTAAATAAAAAGACATATTAAGATTGTTTACGTTAAGTTAACTACCAAAACCGATGGAGTATAGTCAACAGATGACGTTGTCGTTTGTAAAGTTTTTCTGGTTTCTAGGTGCTATTTTAGGACATGATAACGTTATTACGTAACATTTCAAACAGGTAACTGCGTAGTAGATAAGATCGATACACGTGGAAGCCGAGCCCGGGCGACCTTGCCACCCCCACCTTGCCCCGGGCCGCGTATACCGCCCGCGCCCTTTTCCTAATTCGCTTACACACATAAGCAAGGCTGTCGCACACTTTCAGGCGAGAAGGACAGAGTACCCTGCTCTTCCTTTCCCCACTCACTCACCCTTATCCGGGGTGGCGGTGGACGCGTTGGAGAGAGAGCTGGGCCCGGTGGCGGGCTGGCTCCCCGCCTTTGGCAGGTATTTTCGGCCAATCACAGGCGTTTGCGAAAGGTCGAAGGTGAAATCCATTGTGCGGCCCGGCAGTTCCTGCGAACAGAATGTTACGTAAGCGATCACGAAATTGAAATGTACTAGATTTTGAAAGGTCTGATTACGGAAGCGAAACGGTCTATACATATTTGAACTTATTCGACATGGTTTAGATTGATAATTAAGTAACTTACAATTAAAAATGTCTGGTTTCTTTAATAAATCGTAACTACCTTATTATTATACAATAGTGTTTTTAACTGCCACGATGATAACAATCTCAGTCTAAATACATACAACCAATACGATTACCATATAGTTTGGTCACTACAACTAATAAAATATAGACAAAACTCATAGTCAACCACTAATATTTTTTTGATAAAATTAACTGAGGTTTCAACACACTCCTATGCTCTAATATTGCAAGTATTTTCATATATTGGCTTAATTTCTATCTAATAAGCCCGTTATGCCCCACGGCTAGGCAAAGGCCTGTGTCCCATTACCTCAAACGTCTGCTCTATTTTTCCAATTCAAAACAATGCCTAATTATGAGAGTTTCAAGGTCATCACCTTCTTGCCGTGCAGCTCCGTATCCAGTATGGAGGAAGCGTGGCTGTCCCAGTAGGGTGGTACCACCAGTGTCGAGCACCGGGTCACCACCAGCTTCAGGATCTTCATAGCCTCCTTGTAGTTGTTGCTGTCTTGGATCTGCGCACAACGGAATTTGAGTCTTAGTGTTTTAGCGTAAAGTTTAAGTTTTGCGTGATTACGAAAAGAAAAACTATGTTTTTATTATTACAATATAATTAAGTACCTAAAAATAAATAATAATATGATGTCATATTTTCTACACTACGACTACCAAAACGTAATATTTATTACTCGGAATGAAAATGGAATCCTTAGTTATATATTTGTCGTTTTCACATCGAGTTTATCACGTGTGTTCAATTTCCATGACTCTAAATGTTGCAGTAACAGCGCTTATTTGCTGCGACGTGTAACTATTGGAGTTCTTGTTAGCACTGACACGCTCTGTCCAGGATGTTCCCTGTGTGCCCGTGTACGTGCTCTCGTAATTAAATAATCATAACAGCGGCTTTAAGAAAGGAAATATAAATCGAAACAGTCGTTTCGAGGTAGTACCTGCTTATATCTATAGATATAACTCTTCTGTATGTGTGTCTTTGTCGTCTAATTACTCCTAAACGGCTTGACCGCTTTGGTTGAAATTTTGTGTACATATTTGAGGGGTCCCTGGATGTTTTAAAAAACATGTACAATTAAACCGAGTAGATGGCGTTGCAGTCGGGTTATCAATAATTTTTTCTGATAAAAACCCAGTTTTCGGGCAGGACAACGTCTGCCAGGACCGCTAGTAATAATATAAGTTCACAATCGGACGCAAAGAGACGAAGAGAGATTTTAAATAAGTTTGTTTTATCATAATAATAAAGAAAATAAAATTTAATGCAAACAAGAAATGTTTTGGTATAGTAGGGGAGGCTAAATTTTCAGTTACTAAAGCGTGATGGGGACCTATTGGATTGTGAAGATTAGGTTCTAAAACGAAAAATAGTCTATGACAAGTTTCCATTTTAGTGGGAGTGGAGAGTGTATAAGAATTTTCAAAAATATAAAAAAACGTCACCTCGAAATACTCGGTCGCGATTGTTTTTTTTTTATTTTGATGGTAATCCTATCTGGATTACGAAAAACCTATATTTTCGACGGTTTTCATAGGTAGCTCCATCGATAAGTGTAAAATTTTCAATGTTCCTAACAAAATTGTCTTAGCAAACTGTGGTAAAGAAAATTGCATTTACCAACTAAATATTAACAGGAACCTTAAAACCTAACTTTATGACTCACCCATTTGCTTATGCCACGCTCAAATTGTCAGATTATTGAAATATACACTTTTCTGCATGTACTTAACTAACCTTGTCTTAATCTGACGCGCTCGAGTTTTTCCGAGGATCAATTTTTTTTTACTAATCTGACGGGCTGCTCTCAACGCACCCCACCATATTAAGGGTTCATATGTGGTAGGGGTACATTACAGGGTGCAAGGTTTCTTCCTATATGATTTTCTGACGCGCTCAAGTATCGCGCAAAATCCCCGTCTGGCCGCCCTTACTAGTATGAACACAGCGCACGGTAACTGTCATTTTGGAAAGAAGAATAATATTGTCAGTTATAATCATTTTGACAAGCAACATCATCTTACCGTGACGTCGATGAACTTGGCGACGGCACGCAGCAGATCCGCGTTGACGGGCTGCGCGGCGGGCGCGTTGAGGTCCACGTAGTACAGCATGCAGTGCAAGATCGACAGTACCGGCAGCTGCAGGTTAGCTGAGCCCTGCACATAGCGTAAACATCCTTCAAATTCATAATTCATAAGTAGAAGCTACGCTACTGGTCGCAAATGTGTGAGATCTCAGGCTTCACTTGACTTCCAGTGTGTTATATGGACTTTACATTAGAAAATTCTTCAGTAGCAACGCGAAGTCAGGGTAAGTACATTGCTAGGGAAATTTGAATTTTACTTTATGCCAGTGCCCAAAATCTTCAGAGAATATGGCGAGACGAATATGTTGTGTCGCATTTATTTTTGGCAAAAGCACCTCGAATAGCCAGTATAAATTATTTTTAGGGTTTCGTACCTCAAAAGGAAAAAACGGAACCCCTATAGGATTACTTTGTTGTCCGCCTCTCTGTCTATCTGTCAAGACCCTTTTTCTCGGGAACGCGTGGAGGTATAGAGTTGAAATAAAAACTATATACTCAAGTCTAAAGTCACTTGAAGCTGTCAATAAATCAAACTTCTGAGTTAACGAAAAAAAAAAAACGGCTGTTTATGTCGCAAAAAACGTGAATTTCAACTCTCAAGAGAATCAAAATGAACCTAGAATCCTGAAGTTTGGCATAAAGCAAGGTCTCATAGCACCAAGTCTTCGTAACTCAATTTGGGAATTTAACTGTTTTCATAGGTAAGTTTGTACGGAACCCTCGGTGCGCGAGTACAAAACGCACTTGCCCGGTTTTTTAACAATGAGTAGCAACGGGATAGGATATCGGATTAAGTTAATTAAACAGAGGCTTCCTCGCGGAAATGGACGTAAACGTTGAAAAACATAGTGGAAAAGTGTATTAATTAGAGATTTTCTTTCAGACAATAAACTAAAACATTTCCTACGACATTTTTTTACTAAAGAAAATGGAATTGTGTTAAGAAAGTGGGAGGCCAGCTTTTCAATTGTATTGAAAGGAAGGTTTAGAAAAAGTACTGAAGTTTGTAATGAAAGGAAAACTTTTGCGATATTGCATATTACAAAAGAAATTTTTGCAAATATTGGTTTTCCATATTATTATATTTCATTTCAATAGCAAAAACTGAGGTTGAAGAAATTAATAAGGAAAATTCACTCGGAATAATTTTATTTGTGCTCTTTGAGGATTAAGTGTGACGTGATATTATTTTTTATTTCAACTATTCTTGTTTTTGTCTGTATTTTCTTTGGGTTGCCGTAAGTAGGCGTGGGTCGAGCTTATTGAAATATTTATATAATTGATTCTTTAGTCGATATTCTTTACTAATGGAAGTGGAACGTGGATGATACTTTGTTGTACTGTATGTGTGCGTCTCATAATTATATAGGTTATGAGATCTAGTAAAAGATTCTGATTCGGTTGCCCAAGGAACCGAATCTTAACTAAAACTTAACGTAACCTTTTTTATTGGCTTGTCGCTTATGTTTGACCACTATCTCGATAGTGTGATCGACGATAGTTTACTTTTGTCTAGAATAATTTAGCGTGAGACATTATTCAGGTGGTAATACCTTCTCCAGAACCTCGACGAGGAAGGCGAGCATCTGCTGCGAGAGATGCGAGTAAGTGTCCCACAGGTACTTGACCACGCACTTGGTCCACTGGAAGCTCTCCTTGCTGAACGTGCGCCGCGAGTACAGCGTCATCACCGTGCCCAGGTTCTCCAACTTCTTACTCTTCTCCGCTGTGAACTGATTACGATACTGGCTTTAGTATACATTGCTAACATAAATATACCACTACTTAATATTAAATGTAGGTACAACAAAAACAAGAGGAACAAAACTACATTTGGGTGTCGAAATTCTCGTCCACATCGCTGTCCACCGGAAACTTGACTTGTTGAATAGTATTTTATTTGTATCTTAATGGCAAACTAAAACATCAATTTAGTTTGCCATTAAGATCCAGATCTTGCCTCGCGGAAAATCGTGAAGTAGGAAGTAAGGGTTCATTTGCTGCTTTGAGCGTGGCAGAAAAATAGATTATTTGAAAAGAATAAAGCAGTACTCGGATATTTTGTGGAGAGTCGTTTTTGTGACAGCTTCTTCCTGAAGGTTTATTCATGTTATGAATTAGTTTGCTTACCTGCGCGATATGACAAGCAGCCCTCACACAGAGCTCGTTGGCGTCCTCATAGTGCAGCAGCATGTAAGGCAGCAGCGCCACCACGGTCATGGGGAAGGCCAGCGATTGCGTGGGGTCGATCACCGGCAGTTCCAGCAGTGGGATCATGTCTACCAGTACCCCTACTACAGGCTCGTACGTGTTGGGGTGCGTGCAACCCTGGGGATGGTGGTAATAATAATGAGTTTATGCAAAGAAAGCATTGTTAAATAGACGTAAAAAAAATATATAGGTGTTCTTACAGCATGTTTGCTTCCGGTGAAAACCAGTTTTGCGGCTCTGTTTCATACAATATGTGCTTGTGCCGATGTGAAGAATGATGGCGTAAATAATATGACTTTCATTCTTTTGTGATTTTATCAGATAATTGATGAGTGTTTTTTAATTGCAAATGGATTTCCTTGCAAATTCAAACAGTTCACAGTTTTACGGTGTTCTAAACAGTTCACCGTAAAACATGATTTTTTCTTTCTGGAGTTGCATGAGCGTGTAAATGGGCGAGTGGTTAATTCCTCGTCTTTCACGTTGTGAAGGCGTCAGGGACGACCACGAAATTTAAATTTTCTAAAGTTTTTTTTTTGCATTTTGTAGGTCTGTGTCGAGTTGTATGTTGATTAAAATATGATAAGTAATACAAATCAGAAATCGTGAACGCACTTCGAGCTAGCATAGTGATTAATGGTCGTGCATGCTTAGTTTAGATGAAGTATTTTCCCAGCAGAGAGACAGTACAGCTACAGTATACCTTGAGTAGTAACGCGTGTAGTGAAGGTGATGTATGAGCCTGTGTGCGGTCGAGGCGCTCGCGCGCGTCGGGCCGGTCGAGCGGCAGGCGCGCCATGACGCGTGCCAGCAGCCGCACGCCCAGCAGAAACTCGTGCTCGTAGTCCGACTCCAGCAGCGACGCGCCCACCCAGAACAGCGTAGCCAGGATCGTCAGCTTGTCGTCCTGCAACAGGGCACCGGGGAGCTTGCACAGAAAGAATAGCGACGTTAGTGGGAACACATACAGGTTACATCTCTATCTACTTGGGAGATTACGATTATTTAGTTTACTTACAAATATAAAGCCAAATCCAATAAGCTAGTTCAAAAACACAAACAATTCCAATGATCATACAGACAGTATGATTATTGGTATTGTCATTACAACTCTTTGTTGTACTTAGATTTCGATTTACTACCCATTCATTTCTGTGGAGTTTCGCTAGCTAAATCATTTTGTCCCTGTATATTAGACGGCAGCATGGGAAGCATTTCTTGGTCAGAACATATGATATATAATGAAACAAGGCCCGTTCACACTCTGTATAATAATGTACGGTAAAAAGTTGCCATCACACGCCAATATTCCATTGTTTTTATAATTAAAACAAATTCAGTATGAAACTGCTATGTGATCCCGAAATACAGGAAATATTGTGGTGATTATCGTCATGCGAACGGGGCTTAAAGTGAAAACTAAGGGCCCTCTTTAACTATAGTGTTTAGAGGCTTATACTACCTACGTCAACAGTCAATATTTCATGGATTTTGTGTCAATAATTCAAGTTCAATAGTACAATGTACGATTTTAGCAAATACCATTTTTTTATTTAATTTATTAAGTCCATATACTAAAAACAAAACATACTAAAAATGTTAGATTCAGCACCATCTAACGAGACCAGGCCATGTTCGGGCCCGTAGTTTTCACCTGAAGTTGGTTAGTAAACGTTTCATAAGCGAAGCAATCTGTAGTCAAAGACAGAGGGAACTCATTTTCAAGTACAATATTCCGCTGATCATTGTGATAATTACCTGTGTAGCGCTGTCACCGAGCAGCTTGAGTGACTGTGCTGATCGTGACCGGCACAGGTTCGAACATACACCCTTCGCGGCTTCACTGCACGGCCGCGCGCGTTCCACTAGGGTAACAATAAAGTATGTCTAAATTCTAATGCAGGAAAAGAGTAAGAACTACCCGTATGAATCATAGTCATTCATGGATCATCAACATCTACTAGATAAGAGTGCCCTCTATAAAGGTATCTATATATAAATAAATGAATAGCTGTTCGTTAGTCTCCCTAAAACTCAAAAACGGCTGGAGCGATTTGACTAATTTTGGTCTTGAAATATTCGAGATTTTTTTTCACCGTTTAAACCTCCTCTGGACTATCCAGGGTAGGTCTATACGGTGAGACTCGGACGCGCCAGTGAACAGACGGCTTGTATCGCTTTCTTGGAAAAAATAAATACATCGCAGCCTGTGCCGATCTGTATACTGCGACTGCAAATATTGATACTTTTTGAAATAAAACTAAGAATGAGTACCATACTTATTTTTAGAATTGGATGGATATTGATTTACTGATACAGAATGAAACTAAAAATAATATTTTTAACAACTTTAATTGAGTAATTTGATATGATATGACAGTCATTTTTGGGGGTTGTGGCTACGAATATGTCATCCTTTTTGTTTAAGATGGTGATGTAATTTTTTTTCAACTTCAAAAAAGGAGGAGGTTCTCGATTCGATTGATTTTTTATGTTTGTTCCCTCAGAATTCCGTCATATATGGATCAATTTGCAAATTATTTTGTTTTTTACTTAAAAGTTTATGTTCTTAAAAGTTTAAGTTAATTAATTTTACCTACTTCCTTCATACATAGTTTGAAGACTATTCATATCAGCGGGGGTTGTGTTGTCGGATAAATTAAATTCAAGTACCTATTTGATTTTGTAATATCCCATACAAAATAAACAAACATAAAAATAATAATATTTTCATATCAGTAAGTAAGGCTTTGGAAATAATCGTAGGTGTACAAAGAAATCTGGTCGATATTTCTCGGTAACGATATGGTACCTACTTATTTTTCACTTACGGCCAGCGTTTGAAATTGGGTAAGTATATAGGTACCAACGTACAACGTGCATTGTAATCAGTAATCACTGATACTAAAAACACAAACTTCACTCAATCAATACTAGAAAAAATAAAATAATACCTTCAAGTATCAAGATAGGTTTGGTTAAAGTACAAAATAGAGCGAACAATGGATTCTATGCGTGCGTGCTGCGTAAAATTGAGCGAGTAAAAATTGTAAAAGCGTCCTTAAAAGCGTCTGTTGGAATATTCCTGGAATACGAGTTGAAAATGGTTTCGAATATATAGACTTTTAGCTACAGATGCTGAGCTCAGGCACGGTAATATTATCTATACAGTATTCCAACTTCATACAAACGGACGAAACGCGAGCTATACCTACGCGCCTCGATCTCGAGGTGCGCTCGGGATGCAGACACTCGCGTCTCTGCCGCGCGATTTTTTCAATAAAAATAAGTTCAAGTACATATTTAATATGACGAGTATGATATATTGTGCTGTTTTTGGTTGCATGAATTCTTCATTTAAAACCAAACATATAAATTGTAAAGTAGCTGCAGGTATCTAACCAAGTAAAAGATATTCCTTTTTCTCCACCTTGTCCATGTTTCCCAAAACAATTTTTAATTAAGCTTTAGAATGCGGATTTTTGTACTTTAAAATTTAATAATAAAGCATTTCGTAGGACGTCTCAGTCGTGGCGCAAATATTTTTCGGTCGCAAATATTGAACACTTCCTATTCAATTCACAAAGTATTTTATTTGTTTATATAAAAAAGTATATTTACAATCACAAAACTAAATGGAAACACAAAGTAGGCAAATGTAATTAAAATGCTGGAGGCGGGCAGCCATAGTGCGGGCAGCCCTATCGCATGTTTACGTACCGCGCGGCTGTAAGCATTTATTTCTAAGATACGGCCAGTTACAATACTGTATAGATAATATTACCGTGGCTCAGGCCGAAGGATCGATATCCGTCACGCAGACTCATTGTAGTTTTAAAAATAGGTATTTCTCAATAGCAGTCCACATAAATTATAAGAATCGGATATAATAAAACTCGGGACGAGTACACGTGTCTCGTGGGCGCACCTCCGGGCACGTTATGTAACGTGTAGTTCGAGCACAGGTGCCACGTATTCGAAACATAACTTCAAATCTATCAATTCATCGGTATTCAATTTGCTTGGAATGGAAATTTTGTTCATTAGAGACCCTTTACATGCCTGTAAATGGTAGTTTATCTCTATAAATCGAAATCAACGTTTGTACTAAATACACTCCTAAGCCATTGATCAGATTGTGATGAAACTTTAGTAGGGACACCCGAAACCACCGATGTTCTGAGGTCACCCGTAATAATAATAATAAATTTATTGAATCATTGTTACAAATGGTACCTTAAAATAAATAATCTTAATGTATTAATAGGTCCTAACTAATTGCGGGCTTCAGTTGTGTAGTATACGGTGGTCCCCAAACTAGGCGGCGCCTGTGTCTTGGGGTCCAGAGTTGAATATGGTAAAAATAAAATTGCTTTTTGCCACTGGAGAATGTAACAAAATGTACATAAAAATAATATAAAAAAATAAAATCTAAAATTAAAACAAGATAAAAAGAGATCAAAGTAAATTAAAAACTAAAGCCTAAAAATTTGAAAAACAAAAAATAAAAAGTAGAAGTAAAATTGTGCTGAATTTTGCACAGAACTTACAGTCTTAGTAAAAATTAAGTTAAAACTAAGGTGTGGCTGTGTGAGTGTGGTGAGTAGGTATGGGTTTGGTGTGTAGGTGTAAGTGTGGTGTGTAGGTGCGAGTGTGGTATGTAGGTTTGAGTGTGGTGTGTGAATTAAATGACGTGAGAAGGTTTTCTGAATCATCATAAGTAAGTCCTAAAAGCCATTTTTTGACTGTTTTTTTACATATTGAGATTGTTTTTGTATCGCAGGGTAAACTACTAGTGACCTTGTTATAAACGAAGGTGTGTAGGTACGCGGGGCATCGTCTAGCTAGAAGAGAGGTTGTTCGTTCCAGCGGTATATGAAAGACACGTTTGGAGGTTAATGAGCGATAGTCTGGTCGGAGCTTTATGACTTTATGAGTACGGAGAAATGCATTGAGAATGTACAATTGACGAACACGTAAAACTGGAAATTCACTGTACAAGGAGTCTGTAGGGAAGAAAAATTATTTTTTTAGTAGAACCTTTATAACAGCTCTCTGGGCCCTTTCGAGCTCAATTATTGTAGTCTTCCCAGCTCCACCCCAGATAGATATGCCATATTGTATAATGGTCTGTGGTTTGTGGTTTGGTGGTGGTTCTTGGTTCTTCAAACCTACGGATTACGTCTTTAAAACAGTGTAACTAAATTTGACGGGACTTTCCCTGAGTTATAGCTAATATTGTAATGAGTAGGTAACTTAAGCTACTTTTTATTTTCTCGCCAGAACGGGACTTAATTCCCGGGGACACCTCTCCAAATGAAGAATTTCACCGTTTTATGTGAAAGTAAAATAAATGAATTAGATCCTTACGGAATTAATCGCAAGCACAGAATTATTACTTATCTACATTTGTGCAGTTTTACGAACTTTACACGGAAAAAGTCGCGGGTAACAGCTAGTTTGAAATAAAATGCTTTGATTCTTTGAACCACCAGCCTTTGCCAGATTAGTTCTAGTTTCAAGTACCTTATTCGTAGGAATTCATCAGTTTTAGTGGAAACTTGTTTCGATCAATTGTTGTCAAAGGACATGCAGGCAAAGTCTGACGCGCAGACAAGCAAGCGCGTATAAGCGTGTTATGGTTGACAGATCGTCGAGTTTGGAGATGCGATTTGCACCAACCCCCGCGATCACGCCCAGGTAGCGCTCCCTTCGCCTCCGCCTCCCTCTAGTATCGATCTCAGGGAGATAAAATTACGAGTTTGTTACACAATTTATGTAGTTTTCACGGATGCGTTAGTTGCCTCGCGTATCTGTGTGTGAGTGGACTAAAATCAGAGCCTCTCATTAAATCAAGCTAGAATCAAAGTCATCGGTGACAAATCGTCAACATGACTGCAAAAGGTAGTAATGTTGAGTTAATACCTGAGGATAGCCTTGCTTGCCCGTCAGACGGATACGAGAAATTGATGTTTCAAGAAATGTGGCATATCAATTTAAACGTGAGCGAACGGAGAAATCTGAAGATAAAGGCTAAAATGGCATTACTGACTAAGATGATGGCGCGACTTAATATTGGCGAGGAATCTCGCAGTTCCCGCAAGAGTGAGAGACATAGAGCTTAGGTTCACACCACCTGTTGCTGCTGCTGTTCCGCCACAAGTTTCAAGGCAAGTAGTTTTATTTTTATCTTATTGGAGTACTTACTAGTAAAAAAATGAACTTGACTTTATCTTGTAGTTGTAATATAAAATAATATTGTGTAGGGACTCTTTAGAACTTTGTGGAGTCAAGTGACGAGTACTTGGGCGTTGGTGCGGGATTTTATACTTTACATTGTATCATGCTTCGAGCTTCGGGTATCATAGTCTATCTTCGGAAAAATATATAGATATTATCGACAGTATGTTATACTAATGAAAAGACCGACCGTTACCGTGCGGCTGTTTCTCGACGTTGGGCGGCGGCGCATTGTTCTTGCGCAGACAATAGGACACGGAGTAGCTGGTGCTGCGCGTATGGTTGCTCACGCAGCCCACGCACACGCCCGGCGAGCGCTTACCTGCGAACACAAGCACGTCATCAGTACCGAGTTTCTGACCTTTCAGTTTATTCGCAACAATGTGATTGTTTTGTTTTGTAATATTTTCTTTTCCTCCTTCCTCACAAGGAGGAATAGAAAATAATCCTGCAAACATACAAATTTCATGAGATTTTTTCCTTAAATTTCTTGTTACATGTTTTAGTTTATTTTTAGACTTTAGCTTCTGCAAGCGGCTTCACTCGCGTGACAGAAGGTTTCTCCATAAAAACTTTGGACCCCTGTTTCATTCTCTTAAGGGGTGAATTTTAGAAAATCCTCTCTCAGTGCTCGCCTACGTCATAAAAGGAAACCTTGTGCAAAATTTCATGTCCTTATTCCCAGTAGTTCCAACTGTGCGTTGATATGTCAGTCAGTTTCTCCTTTTATATATAGAGATAATATTGTTTGATTTTTACGTATAACAAGGAGTCAGTCAGTTAAATACTTAGGTGTAAATTCATCGAAAGAGCGGTTTTGTTAGATTCGTCGACCAACGAGTAACCCTCGTAAATAGGATTAGGAAACATAGACTGCGTCATCACGTGTTACACATTTGGATGGCGTTAGCGTGAATTCCTTTCAACGTATGGATGATACGATATCAGAAAGTATTATTCTTTTATGAAATTTACCAGCCGTATATGGGCTCCCATTGGCGGGTTGTCCACCATCCTTATTGTTGAGATTGGGCGTCGACTTAAAGATGTCCCTCATGTAGTCGAGCGGCCTGAAGTTAGACTCTAGCGAGTCCACGGCAGCTTCAAGCGTGAGCAGCAGTTCGGTCACGTAGCCTTGCATGTCCTCGCCCTGTTCTGCCACCGTCTCCACCAGGCGCGAGAGGATATCGGAGACCATGCGGCCCGTCATGGCCACACCTATGAAGCGGAACACCTGCAATTCAGAATTATTGTGTTTTGAGGTTAGACAGTGGTCATTTGAGTAGTTTCAGTTATTTTCGACATCAAGCCCTTCAAGCAGTGGTAGGGCATAAAATTTAGGGGTTTGATCCCGGGTTCCCGTATCTAGGGATCCCGGGATCACAGTCGTATTAAAGACCCGAAATATTCGGGGTTATATTTCACAAATCCCGGGATTCTCGATATTAACATATTTTTTTAAGTTTTGTTTAACAACAATTGAGCGACAACTTTGCTTTGCTTCCAGATTAAACACATTTATCGAACCGCATAAAAATAATCGACGACATGTGTTAGGTGGAATATATTAAGTAATAATAATTTAGATAGTGATGTAATGAATTTGTTTTAAAGCCCAAGCAAGATGGCAAAAAAAAGAAAACATAATATTCGGGTAACTGAAAGAATGAACAATAAAAATAAAAATAAAAATAATAATAAAAATAAAATAGATATTATGTAGATAGAATCGTCGAAAATGAACTCATTTTCCATCGAGTATGTACTAGCTTCTAATTTGAGGTTTTATAAGTACCCATGTAGGTTATGTGAAATAAAAACATTTCGAATTTTAATTATTTAGTCAGAACGTGCTTTTTCAGCCTCTGTTTAAACAAATGTGAAACAAATTAAGAAGCTTACAGATAAAACCATTTTATGCGTTATTTTTCTACTAAGTGGAAAGTTTTGTTAGTTTTGTAGATCATTAAAATTTATAGAAATGCCTAGTTAGTCTATTTTAGAAGGAGTTCAACTTTAACTTCTTCTTATTATTATTATTGCCAAAAGACAAATAAAATTGTTTTTGACATACAAGTATCTTTTTATTACCTTTTTCACTAGCACTAATTAGCTTCTGACGGTTTTATAACTGCCCATGTAGTCCTATGTGAAATAAAAATATCTAGAATACTTGTTTTTTTTTTTAATAATTTCGTTATCAATACAATCCCAGGACTATCCCAGGATCAATTACAAAACACGAAATCCCGGGATTAGAAAAAAGGTTCGGGATCGAATCCTCTAGTTGTTGGCGGACGACTTAATGCAACAACGCGTGCTTGGTGTCATTTCTTTATGTTTGTATTTTTATATCTAATTCTTTTTCTGAATTCCTTTCACTGTTCAAATTCAAATTCAATTCCAAATTTACTTCACGTAGTCTTACATGGGTACGTCAGAAGCTAGTGCACGGTTCCAATTGGTTGTTTCCTATGGAGTTCGTATCATGTGCCGCTTTGTGTTGTTCTAAGACTATTTTGCAAGCGAACATTTTGACCATTTTGACGTGATTTTTTGCAAAGAATATGTAGTTAATTGGTCGAATTTTCTGTGGTTATATTCACCTGCAGTGATCTGCCCGCGTAATGGCGTGATGGGCAGGACAGGCCCAGCTGCAGTGCAGTCTGCGCCCACCGCTCCGAGATAAGCGCGTGCGGCAGCGACTCGCGGAACACACGCAGCACGTGCCGCAGAAGGGTCGCCATCTGTTGGCAGCTGCGCAGCGTCCATACTGGGCAAGGTTGAGAAAAAATGTTGAGGTGGCTTGTTTTAAACGAAGCGTTTAGTCATCATATTATTGTCTCTAAATAGTATCAAACAATCTCGCTGTCTGCCTGTGTCAGTTTCTCTGCTCCGTTTGATGTAAAATACTGGTACCAGCAGCCTGGCTGACCTGGCTGGTGCTGGTGGCAGCTGCACTCGGTTGGCTGCGAGTAGTTTCACCAACTACCATATAGCTGGTGAAAGGCTAAGCAGTTTGATGGTTCCAGTTGACCCGCCAAACCCTAAGTACAAAATGTATGGTTATGATATTACCTGCGGAGAAGTCACGTGACAGGTATTATCATTGTTATAAATTTGTACTTAACGTTTGGCTAACGCTAACAGACTAGTCACTTGCCTAAAAGCCCTGTAGAGCAAGCCACTGTCTTAGTGGGAATGTTTCAAATTGCTGATATACCATACCTTTGGCAGTGATGTCCTCGTACTGCCACAGCGGCATGAGCATAGGTCGGTTGGCGAGGAAGTGCACGAGCGACTTGATGACGTCAGCGACGGGTAGCTCTGCAGCCTCAGGTTCCGCTGCCGGCTGCTCGGACGCCGGCGCTTCGCCCTCTTCGCCCGTCACGATAACCGGCAGCGACGGGTAGTTGTCGCACTCACCTACAACGTTAACTTGAAAAATGATAAAAGATACTCGCGATACCAGTCAATAATGATTTTTGACTTTCATGACTTTTACTACTGAGTACTTCTAAACCAAACAACTTAATTAAATTTTATCAGTATTTAAATTAGTTTAAAACACTTTTTTTTACTTTTATGAATTTTACGACTTTTACGATTAATTGGTGGTGGGGTGAATATGAGTATATAGTTAATATGGAGATATATACAACATTATTTTTAGTATATGCGAAACCCGAAACACGTGTCTAGTATTTTTATGTAAAGAATCAACGTAGGTACAGAAGGCCAATGCGAACTATTAGCATGTATTTTTATTTCTTTTCGCCATAATTGAAACCTAGGTTATACAAAGTTGATACGACAGAGAGGCTTTCCTTTAAACTGCCTATACTAGGTACCATTTTCAAGCTCTGTACCAAAAATCAATTAAATAGGAGCAGTAGTTTAGTCGCAAATGATTTTTTAAGTTTTTGCCCCGTTTGAATACGATGTATCTTTCCTAACAGCTGATTATGTCTATACGCATAGGTCATGCACCTTAAAACGATAAATCGGAGTATAACCTACGATGCGTTGTTGCCGCTCTGATGCAACTCACAAGTACAACCAAATATTTTCGCTAAAAGATGGCAATGCAAACAAGGAAGCAATAAATACACACACTTGCACTTTCATTACGAGAGTGACAATCATAGCAAAACATCCCGCGCGTAAAAGAAATAGAAATAGGTCATTGTGTTGCTACTGCATCTTAGATTTTTGCGGTCGGTAAGTGGGGCGTCTAAAAAACTTGTTTTTTCAGTTCGCCGACGCAACCCTTTGGGAACGTACTTAGGTTACGTAACACGGAAGCTCCCGCGCCGCTTTTGTTTTGTCGAACTCGCGCGCTGATAATTGTGATTTTGTTATTGTGATAGGACACTCAATAAGTTTAAGACAGACAGTATTTCTTTTTTTTATTGTGACAGGCCACGTAACTTGGGATTATTATTATTTAGTGTTAGTGTTTTTTTTTTTGTGATTGACAGCTTTTATCGTGATACGACACTTAAACTAATTAATAATAGTAATAATTATTATAAACTAATAATTAAACTTTGGTTGTGTGTGTGTGTGTGTAATCAAAGTGTTCAACAATGCCTCGTGTAACTTACACGGCGTCAGAATACACAGACATGATTTTAATTTACGGTGAATGCCTTGGAAACGCCGCTTTAGCTCTGCGAACATACCGACAGAGGTTTGGTGACAGCTGCAATTGCCCTAGAAACGCCCGCACCATACAATTGGCAGTACAGAGAATACGGGAAAATAAAAGTATAGTGCCGCAACAGGAGGGAGTGCCACCGCGGCAAATACCCGCTGCTTGGGAAGAACGAATTTTAGACCATTTTTCCCGCAACCCGACAACGAGTCTCCATAGAGCCGCCCGGCAGTTTAGGGTTTGTCATAGAACCATCCACAAGGTTCTAAAACGTAACAAACGCAAACCTTATAAATATCGGAAGGTGCAAGCTTTGTTATCGAGAGACTTGCCGGTCAGGAACAGTTACTGCCAATGGCTACTAAATAAAACAACCGAAGACCGTGATTTCTTATCTAATGTAATATGGACCGATGAGAGTACTTTTACTCGGAACGGCATCTGGAATCGGCAAAACCTCCGGTATTGGAGTTTGGAAAATCCACACGTGTTTCGAGAATCTGAACACCAGTACAGATTTTCTCTCAATGTGTGGGCTGGTACCCATAATAATAATATTATTGGCCCAGTTTTTATTGACGGCACCCTTACAGCGGCGAAATTTTTAGAATTGTTAAGTGGTCCTGTGACCGAGTACATTGATCAACTGCCTTTAGCCGTTCATCGCAAGTTGTGGTACCAGCTGGACGGAGCGCCTCCACATTCTGTGATGGCTTCCAGGGAGCGGCTCACAGAAATGTTTGGGCAGCAATGGATCGGTCGATTCGGACGTGTTCGATGGCCACCACGATCTCCAGACCTCACTCCCATGGATTTCTTTTTGTGGGGGTACATTAAGGGTGAAGTGTATGCCTCAGAGGTAAATACAATTAATGAACTAAAAAATAGGATTATTTTAGCATTTCACAAATTAAAGTGCTTAGCGACGGACAGTGATTTAATTAGAAAAATAAATAACAATATTCTCCGTCGGTATAATTTGTGCATTAATGTGAATGGAGGACACATCGAGAATTTAAAAATTTAGTGTTTTTGTTGTGATTGTTGTGCGCGTATTTCAAAAACTAATGTAATCAGCGCGAGCGAAGGCGTAAGCCGCCGCGCCGTCCGCCGGCCGACCGCTTTGATACGAGAGAACACACGCGCGCCGCGCGCGTGCGACGTTGCCGCTTTAATACCTAGGTATCTAAGGTCAGTTAAATTTATTTACAAAGGGTGTTTGTGTTTTACTCTGATTTGTAAGCTATTTAGTTTGTTTGAAAAAAAAAAAACTCATTTTTATTTGTATTTTATTTTATACCGTATCGAATTAATACTAAACACGTATAGTATACGTAGTGTAATTTAATGCCTCTCGGTCATATCAACTCTGTATGTTAGAGGACAATACGAGGATATTTTACAATATTTTTCCAAACATCACTAAAAATAGTAAAAAAAAACTGATAAACGAATCGAAAATATACGCGTTAGTGTTGCGAAACTAAAATTATATTTAACAATGGGAAACTTAAAATATCAGACATACAGTATTTTTATTTAAGAAAAATAACGCCTGATAACAAACTATAGCAATATACTAAATAGTCTCTAACTTCGTTTGGTTATGGTTGGAAGACATAATTCTTTTTGCTATTGATATATCATACAGTCCTTTAAAATATGGCCCAGGTTTCACTTTTGGCGAAAAGAAAAAAAATACATGCCAGCAATGTATTGGAAAAGTTTCATTCCTCTTTCATAACTGTATCATGAAAAATCACAAAGTTATGTTACCTGGTTGTCCGCACAAATACATGGTCACTGGGCCATCCGGGCGACTGAGGGGTTGTTTTGCTCCCGCATCCAGCTGTGTGCTGGTACTAAAGCCCGCCCGGTGGTTTCAAACTTGCGAACACTTTTTAAATATTTTTGGGATAAAATATAACATGGTATAAAAATTATTAAATTCGATTCAGTTACTGATTCTGAACAAACTATATTTAGTTTTCGCATAATTATATTAAAAATAATGTTGCATATGTGAATAGACAGAAACAGATGTAGGTGATTTGTATATTTATTGTTTACGTGTTATGTGTAAATCTATGTTGATGAAAACTAGTTTGTAACTTATTTTTTAACTTTTCTGAGTTTCACGACTTTTACGACTAAGTGATTCTAAACAAACTAAACCAGTAACATTGTATCAGAAAACTAGGTTGTTTGGAGGTATGCGGAACAGAAAGTAAAAGTCCCGTAAACCTCCGTTGAAAAGGGAGGATCCTCCGACCAGACGGGCGTTATGTCTGGTGGGCAAATCGCGCGGAGAACTTTAATTATTTAGTTCTTATGTGACGCCAAAGATGTCGCTACAGTTGTACCTAACTTATTTAGAATTTTGACTAGCTTTTTGTTATTTATTATTATATACATATATTTACTTTCACAGCTAGTTGCAATTTAAAAATTCATAACTTTCAAAGTGGTTCCAAACGGTTTAAACTATTATTCGTAAAGCATAAATGGAACAGCTTATATTAACTTGGACTTTTTTGACTTCCACGAATTTCACGTGTTAACGGTGTAAACTTTTATTTAACTTAGTTTTACAGCTTAGCCTTGTAGACTTACCCTCAGGAGTTACTTGTGGATCTGAGCTCAGCGAGCGTGCGTGAGATCGCGGGGAATGCCCACATTGCGGGTACTTGTCAAACGCAGCGTCGGGCTCTGTGGATTAAACAAATAATAAATTTGTGTGCAATGTTATTTTGAACGACATGCTTTTGTTAAGCCATATTCATATTCATAAGACATATGCCCCACATATGCCCCATATTCATAAGACACTAAAATAAGAATGCTTTTGTCAATCATTGCCTAAATCTATTCATTTATTTATTATATTTGGGAAAATAAACAGTAGTATATTCGACATAAACAGTTTTGTCTAAACATTAACCTTAAAAAATATACAACCCACTTTTGCACAGATTACTACATTATATAATAAAAACACACAGTTGGCAAACTTTAACGCTTAATGTCCACGGACGCATAGCTTCATAGACGCATATTAGTAATTATACGTTTGGTGTACGCCTGCTCACAGAGCTTACACACAAAGCTATGAAACTCTGTCGACGATGCGGCAACGTCGTGCCATCGTATCGTCTATAAAGCTACACGCAGGGCAAAAATAATAGATACACGTTAAAAGCAAAAAGATAAACCGAAGGTATGGTAAAGAACAAAAATGTTTATATACATAATGTATCGTGCAGGTCTAGTCTAGCCTATAAATTTATAAATTATGCAAAACCTATAAAGCCTACTGCTGATCCTTTAGAATTTCAATATTATATATCATTTTTAAATTTATATTTCATTTTTTATTTTTTTCACTTTTTTTCTTATGTAGATACTACTCTGTCAAGAAAGTACCGGGAAAAGATCAATAATACACAAAATGTTTGTTATTCATCCAAATTTGATACTTTTCTGACTGAATGTAAAATCGATTTTTACGCCATGTTATGACGTCATAGCTGTCGAAAAATCAATGCAATCGAAAAATTGGGTAGGGTTAGCAAAACAATTTTTTTAAATTTAATTTATTTACGGATCATGAACGAAAAAAGTTTAATCAGAATCTAGTTCTTCAATTTTGCTCATCTGTGCGTCACTGTGTGAAGTGTCTGAGTAGTGGCAAATGGTAGAAGAAAATGAATTGTTCCTAACAATGAAAATAAGGAAGAAAATATTTACTTTTGACGTGACAACGTCTTATAAATTGGTTTGCCGGGTGACACTTCAAGAAACTGCGTTACGCTCCGCTCACGTTATGCGCTCACAATGAGAGCGAGTGAGAGGCACGCGTCCCTTCCACTCGGGCATGGTTAGCCCGCCTAAGAGCGAGAGAGACAGACATAAAAAGTGAATTTACCACTCAAAGTCGTTGTCACGTAAAACTTTCGCCCGTATACCGACTTTACAGGCAACCAATTTTTTTTAAATTAACTTCTTGAGTAGCGTAATTAGAGACACAATAGTAAGACAATGGCGCACGACCGCCGGCGTTCGTGCGGGGATCAACAGCTTAATTATGACTTAAACAAAATATTTAGCTACCCTAAATTAAACAATAATGTTTTTACTCCACCTAGATTTAATTAAAAGACTCAGTAATACAAAGCAAAAAAAAACAGTTATTTATACACAAATAAGTTTTCTTTGCAAACCGTACTTTTCAATCAACATTTGACAGATCGAGGTTATTGTCTTTGTATTATTATACTTTTATATTATTATTAAGTGTGAGTCGGACTCGCGCACTGAGGGTTCCGTACAAACTACAATTCGCGAATGGAGCTCGAAGATATTTCCGAATTACAACAACATTTTTTTTTGTGACATAAGTTACAACAAATTTACTATTTTCAGATTTATTCATATACCTGTGCTATAATACCTTGCTTTATGCCATATTTCAGGATTCTGGGTCAACAGGAAGTACCTTATAAATTTTGATACCTTTGAGAGTATTGAAATATACGCTTTTTGCGACATAAACGGCCGTATCTTTTTTTATTCGTTAACTTAAAAGTTTAATTTATTCACAGCTTCAAGGGACAGCAGACCTAAGTATATGGTTTTAATTTCAACTCGATACCTCCACGCGTTCCTGAGATAAAGGGTCTTGACAGACAGACAGACAGACGGACAACAAAGTGATTCTATAAGGGTTCCGTTTTTCCTTTTGAGGTACGGAACCCTAAAAACAGAATAAAATAAATATTTAAGAGTTCTCCCATACAACAATCGAGATTTTTTTTCCGTTTTTTGCTATGGACGGTATGGTACCCTACGTGCGCGAGTCCGACTCGCACTTGGCCGGTTTCCTTTTATCAATCACGCCTCATATTCGAATCAAAGAATGATGCCAGGATTTCTATAAAATATCGTTGAATAAGTTAATTTTGAACTGATTAAAAGTTACTATGGCTCCAAATTCCATATTATCTTAGTCTGTTCTGAGTTATTCAAATGCTTCTTTTTTACAAACAAAACAATAATATTGTATTTTGTGATTAAATGGCTTGTTTTTTCACTCGTTTTTACAAGGGCTGGAAAGAGCCAGAGTGCAGCGCAGTTCGAATGTTTCCAATTGTATGGTTAACCCTGAACAAAAAAAAGTTACTCTATCTTACGCACGTTACGTCTACCACGTATCCGCATCGCCTGCACAGAGTGAACAAGATGAACCCGCGAGAGCCGCAGAAAATGAAAATGCGATTTTGCTCACGTTTAAGTTAGTATCTACACACTACGTAGCTAAACACACTAAGAATTGCAATATATTACATATAAATAGCATTGAATAGATTTAAATAGAATGACTAAAATGTTAAATCTAAACTAATAATATTATAGATTTGATTTTTATTTGTTTGTTTATTTGTATGATACGATTTAACTCAAAAACTTCTGGACCGAAAATACATTTATTTTAAAAATTCTTTCATCATTAGAAAGCTACATTTGCACTGAGTAACATAGGCATATATTTTCATTTTCTACGCGGGCGAAACCTCTGGCAAGAGCTAGTATAGAAAGGATAAAGATTTGGAACTTGGTGCCATAGTAACTTTTATTCAGCTTAGCCTTAGGAATAAAAGTAGAACTTGTATTGGTTAAGGAGATAGGATACTCTTTGGCCCGGTAGTACATTACTACAAGATACATATAGTGCAAGACGTACCCGTGAAGTTGTGCGGCATGAGCGGCAGCGTGGGCTGCGGCACGCCCAAGCCGAGCTGTTGGCTGCGGCTTGCCAGGAGCACGCGTGCCACCGTCAGGTGGTCGTGATGTGCTGCCACTGCTACCAACAGGTTCAGGAGCAGCTGACGGCAGTGCTGGTGGACTATCCATCTGGAGGTCAAGAAACTGGCTCTTAGCCAAGAGTAAAAAAAACAACAACAAACTTCCGTTCACACCGGTTGACAACACCTGAACCAAATGCTACCAAGCGAATAGATCACCAGCCATTAGGCGATTTATTTATGTGTACAGTGTAATGCTTGAGTAAGTTTTACAGGCTGTACAAGTACGTCTAACAATATTGACACATGTAAAAGCATCAAAAGTGTAGATTTTGAAGGTTACGAGTTCCTACTGGGACACGAGAGTAGTTGTTAAGGAAAGTGCTCATGTTAACTCAGTTAAATGACACGCGGTTCGCTTAACATGACTGATAACTATAATAAATACTACACGTAAATATTAATTTCCATGGAAATCAAACATTTGAAATTCGTTCTTACAAAATTGTCACTGGGAAATCGACGACATAATGATATCTCGTAACTAAGCAGTTCAGTAAGCGACTATGTTTTGCGATGTTTTTTCGACGACAAGAATTAGACGCAATGGCCAATGCACAAAACACTGCTCGCACGATGTGGCACAGTTAAGGGCCTATTACACCATTCGATATTCAGACAGTTTTAGTCTATGATTCGACATATCGCGTAGTGTAATAAGAGTTAGACCGGTCTTACTCGGAACAAAAAATAAGACAGTCTGAATATCGTGTGCTGAATATCGCGTAGTGTAATAGGCCCTTTAGAATTTGGCTAGTGTAGCATATGGTCAGTCGTTGTCTCCTGTCGTCACGCTCGTCACATTGCATTACACAGTAGTTTGTTTCAATCATTCGCGTTGATGAGCACAGAATATATGCATCAAGTCGCTATGTATTATAATAAATAGATAAAAATACATTGTGTATTCTTAACAATTTAGAGTTAACAAACATAAATTTTTAATATCTATGATGAACAACGACGGCATTAAATGTATTTGGCATCACACGATGCGCCACACAGTGACTTCGCGCGGTATTCGTAACAAAGAACGTTTTGCGTGACTAGGGCGGAATAATAACTTCAAAAGAGTGTAATTTTTAGATTTTTATTATATAATTTCAGCAACATCTTTAAAATGAGAAATCTCATTTACGCACATTTTTTTATAGTTACCAAATAATCTATTATGTGATCCACGCAGCACGCTTATCTATACTAATATTCGGTATAAAGAGGTAAAGTTTGTTTTTTTGTTTGTAGGAGGTAATCTCTGAAAGTACTGGTCCGATTGCTAAAATTTTTTCACCGTTAGAAAGCTGATTTATTCTGAGTGACATAGGCTATATTTTATGTCCTTACGAGGGCAGAGCCGCGGGCAAAAACTAGTCTTTTATATATGTGAAGAGACCTCTTCTCTAGCTCATGTCATCTTTAACACAATTCATCCATCTTTTGTTTAGTCTTTCGAAAGCTCCGTATGGTACAAGAAGTAGAACCTTACCTGGTGTGGTCCATGCCTAGGAACACGATGTGCAACATGAGAGGCACGTGGATGGACCAATCCAGCTCCACGCCGTCCAGCACCACGTCGCACAGCAGCATCACGGCCACGTTACATCTGCACACAATACGCTATACTCACACACCCTAACAAATCACAGTTACGAATAATAAAGGCATCAGACACACATCGGTCACGTCGCTGTAACGTCACCGTCACGTGTCGCCGATCAATCAATGATGTGAGTGAATTTGATTCGAATAAAACTATCGAGCTATTGTGAAAATAATATTGATAAGTCACAAAGTTTGAATGACGTGACTGACTGACGACGCCACGCGATTGAGTCTGATATGTGTAGTAATATATACGTACCTTATAAGTGGTCACAAACTTTCGTAGTTAAATTTTGTTCGTGTAATGGCATTTTTATTACTTCGGTCTGTTTTCAATAGATGACAACAGACCAAAATAAAAAATGCCGTAAAAGCTTTTCCCGGCAGGGTCAAAATAATCTAATATCGAGCTTGTTCACTTCCGCAGTTATTATTGAGTTTTCACTGCACTTTGAACCCTTAGTTTCCTTTTAAATTAGCAAAGGGGAAGTTCAATTTGTTCGTATACGTAGTACACATTACGTAGTCCAGTGCCCGGGGATTTTAACCTCGGCACTTTTTTTACTGTGGATGTTTCAAAACACAATATGATGTGTAGCTATACGTAGAAAAAAGTTTACCTATTAAAAAAATGTGATCTTGATTTTGGAAAAAAAAAAAATAGTATTACAATAGTTTAATTAGTATCTCATGACCTACTATTCGATTTGAAAAAATCTTTTAATGTTTGACAGCCCATTTTTCGAGTTAAAAGGTATATAACATTACGCTACGACTAAATAGGAGTGGAGTAGTAACCAAAGACGCGGGTAAAACCGAGGGGACATCGATTAATGTATATTAGGCTGTATAATGTTTTTGTGTATCAAAACTAGCTTAACGTAAATATATTTATACCTAAGCAACATTTTTGGTTATTTGAACAATTAAATTTTTGTCTGCGTCTTTTTTTTTCGACTTTAGATTGTTTTTATAGTAGAAAATTATGCCAAGGGAACATACTCCTAGGATAAAAAGTGACCCATGTGCTAGTCCAGATCATGGTCTACCCATATACCAAGTGACATTGAAATCCGTTCAACAATAAACAATTCACTTCACAATTTCTTTCCTTAAGGCGAAAGTTTGTGAGCGTGAATGTGTATGTTTGTTACTTCTTCATACTCGAACGGTTGAACATTGATTTCAATGAAACTTGGTCACTCGCTATCTCTTTCGGAGCCTCGTGGTATTTACAATTCAAAGAGTGGAAGAGAAGTATAGTAGTCGTAGTATATACAAACTATTAAAGGTAATACTCGTATATACCGGTGGAAGCCGGAGATAGGCTGGCTGGTATCGGGCAGGTACTCGGTAAGCAGCGCGAAGAAGCCACCGTACTCTGGCATGGGGAGCGGGCGCGGCTGCGGCACGTCCATACGCGTGTCCTGCGGTGTGGCGGGCGCGCTGCCTGCCTGCGCCAGCAGCCCTGGTTCCGGGCATAGCCCGGTCTGGGCAACGATACATAGGTAGCTTAGGATCATAATCATAATTTAAAATAAAACACGTCTGTTGCAGGACTAGTGTCCTGAGGAAGGAAGGTGAGAGTCAGCCGGATGCGAGAAGCACAGAATCGGTCGATAATAAATACAAATAATTTATTTTCTTTTCACTAAAATTTGTACTACATCTAGTAGCTGAAGTGCCCTTTTAGACAAAATTGCCTGTGTTAGGGCACTTCGCTCTTCCGAAACTTAAAATTACGCGATGTAACTAATAACCATTTATTTCAAATCAATGGTTTATTTTTTTGTAAAAATCTTAGATTAATAAAGATTCAGATTAACAAAAAAATAAGATAAGTATGTCAAATTAAAAATGATAAAAATTAACAAAAGGAAAATTTTTACTTTACAAATAAAAAAAAAATAATATTATAAAGAACAGTAGTAATGGCGTGCGTGTTTTGTGGTAAATGAGAGTGGGGTGAACGCGTGATGTATGTATGTGAGTGGGTGTGGGGTGTATGAGTGATGTGTGTGTGAATGTGTGTGGGGTGTATATGTTTTTGTGAGTGGGTGTTAGTGTGGGTGACAGGGTCAAATTGCGTGTTGTAAGAGGGCTTCAGTGTCCTCATAATTATGTAAGTCCGAATATTTTTTAGTGTAGTGTTTTGTTTAATTTATTGTATAGGTGGGATGTTCGTCTGTCATATAGCATACTACAAAACTGGTTTTAGTCTGTGGGATATGCGCTACAAGATCGTTTCTTCTTTTTGTTAGAAGACCAGCATCATAAGGTAGCGTCTTATGCTTTTTTAGAACAAGTTGAACAATATATAATTTTGTTACAGAGAGTAGTTCACTAATTTGATAAAGTCTATAGGTGGGGTACCTTTGTCTCTTAAAATGCATTATTTTGATCAGAGCTCTTTGAGCTCGTTCCGCTTCAATAAATTTAGACTTAGCTGCTCCTCCCCATATAGGAATACAATCCACTAAGACAGATTGCACCAAGGCGATATAAATTTCCTTTAATAGATTTCTAGAAGCATCCTTGCTAATAGTAGCTCTAGATGGAACAATGTGTCTCAGTGTCTTGAATATCCAGCTCAGTTTTCTGACTCTTTTTACAACCTGTTCAAGTTGGGGGTGCCAGGATAACCTGTGGTCAAGAATAACTCCTAAGTATTTAGTCTGTGAGACTTTGGTTATAGCAGAACATGTGCAGTTTTGGTTTTGAGGGTCGCCACATACGTGAACTTTAATAGTAAAGTCATGTTTCGGTTGTGTACGACTACTAATACTGAAACATATATAATTTGTTTTTGAAGTGTTCAAAGTAAGCAAGTTGTTTTGTAACCATTTAGCGACTAGAGCTATTCCTGTGGAAGTACTTTGCTTAACGTGGTCCCAGGATTTCCCATAGAATACAATAGCTGTATCATCAGCAAAGGAAAAGACTTTAGCGTTATGTAAATTCATGTTACTTAAGTCATTAATGTATATTAGGAAAAGGCTGGGACCTAAAACGCTACCCTGTGGCACCCCGTAAGATACAACCATATCATCACTGCAGTATTTCCCTAGCTTAACCCTCTGCTTCCTATTTGAAAGATAATCTTTCAGAGATTGAGTGAAGTTCCTCTTATTCCGATTTTCTCAAGTTTGTTGACCAGGATTGGGACAGAGACGGTGTCAAATGCCTTTTTGAGGTCTAAAAAGATGGTTAAGCATTTGTCCCCATTATCAAGATGATTAGTTATAAGTGTGTTAAGAGCTGTAACAGCATCTTCAGTGGATATATTGTGCCTAAAACCAAATTGCGTCGGGGATAGTAAATTAAAGGTATTTAAATATTTAATAATATTTCTAGTATTTTGGAAATAGCTGGAAGGACAGATATGGGGCCTGTAATTGTTGACATCGTCTCTGTTCCCGCCTTTATGAACCGGAGTAATTAATCGATTGTTTAAGAGGATCCGGAAAGATGCCATCTATAAAGCAGAGGTTTGCAAGATGGGCAATAATGGGGACACATTCCTTGCTTATAAACTTTAGAAATCTTGTCGGAATATTATCATAACCTGGAGCACTGTCTGACTTTAGGCTCATCAATGTTCTTTCCACTTCATTAGCGTCAGTGTCCAGAAGTACAAAGGAATTGAGTTGTGTCAATATTGGGTTATCTGAGAGGCCATTGTTGTTTACGCTTGCTTGGATTTGCTGAGCTAGTTGTTTACCGTAATTTGCAAAAAAAATATTATCATACTTTGCCGATTCAATGGGGGGAGGGTTTATTATTTATCAGTTCGATGTTTTCACTTTTAGAATTGTTAGTGTACGTTATTGCCTTGATATTCTTCCATAGTAACTTGCTGTTTGAGATTGAATTTGCAAGAAGCTCCCTATCATGTTTTCTTTTTAGTTTTTTAATCAGGTTATTGCAGTGATTTCTGTATCGGTTGTACGTAATTTTAAGTATTTCATTGTGTGGGTCTGGGTGCATCTTACTTTTTTGTTGGAGTTTGTTGCGGTTTTTTATGCAACGTAGCATACCAGGGGTAACCCAAGGTTTAATAATGCGTTTACTGCTTGGAATTTTAGTAAGAGTAATGTTAAGATTAATAGATTCAGTGAGCTTTATAATGAGTTGGTCAGTCAGAACATTAGGGTCGTTACAAAATAGTAATTCTGCTAAGTTTTGTTGTTAAATATGTTTTAGAGCTTCTTCAAAATTTATGCTAGTGGTAGACTTATTTTTAATTTGTGTATATTTTTGTTTACGTAGTGATATAAGTGTAGTGTAGTGATCAGTGATAGTAGTGTGTAGGATTGCGATAAATGCAGAGACCTTTTTTATTAATCTTTAGCATAAAGTGATCCAGGCAATTACTTTCTCTGGTGAAAGACTCCCAGGGCACACGGCCTGGGAGTATTCCATGTAATGACAGCATATTCAAATAATTTACTCTATTTATAAATCCTTGAGATGTCTCTGTGTCTGTCGATCTAATATTGATGTTTATGTCCCCCGCTATTACTATATTTTTTGTGATGTCAAAGTGTCTAGGTGAGTACTAAGTGAGTCGACAAAGTTTTCAGTTTTAGTGTTCGAAGGACAACGGTAGATACCTAGTATATGACAAATAAGTATGTCTATCTGAATACAGGATGCTTCGGCTAACTCGATCTCTTTAATTTTCGGTTTTAACGTGTTCTTAACATAGGCGATTATTCCATCATTTTGTTTTTGTGGCGAGTTGAGGCATGACAGTGATAATCACTGAACTGTGGAATGGGTTTGTTAGGATTTAATCTGCACTCTGTTAGGATTACAATATCAGTTTCAAACTTAGCATAATAGCATAATCAGCCTTTTAATGTTCCCACTGCTGGGACTCAGGCCTCCTCTCTCTACGAGAGGGAATGGGCCGTAATCCACCACGCGGGCCCAGTGCGTGTTGGTGGATGTCACATGTCTTTGAATTTTTGGTTCTAAGACATGCCGGTTTCCTCACGATGTTTTCCTTCACCGTTTTGAGAACAGTGGTGATGAAATAAATTACACAAAGTAATGCGCCTGGCTGGGTTTGAACCCGCGACCTACAACTCGTAAGTCGGAGCCGTTACCACTCGGCCACCACTGCTCTTATCGTAGTTTCAAACTTAAGGGTAGATAAATAGAGCACAAAATCATCAAAATTACAGTAAACGCTCCTAATGTTTTGTGCGATAATAGTTAAGTCATTTTATTCCACTGTTATGTAGATATCTCAAAAGAGTTACATTCAATAGCACTCGCAATCTGAATATTGTCTATTTCATTTAGGGTTAGTAAATTGTCATCCATTTTTGGGTTAATACGGTAGAATAAACGTCAACATCAAGTTATGCGAAGATATAAAGATTGATGACAGGTGAGTGAGATAGTTGACTGGCCTGTTGGTCTAGTGGTTAGTGGCCCTGACTGCTATGCCGGAGGTCGTGGGTTCGATTCCCACCCAGGACAAATGTTTGTGTGATGAGCACGATCATTTGTTCTGTGTCTGGGTGTAATTTATCTATATATGTATGTATTTAGAAATATATAAGTCTGTTTATCAGTTGTCTAGTACCCATAACACAAGCTCTGCTTAGCTTGGGACTAGACGGCGTTGTGTGATAGTTGTGGAATATTATTATTTATTATTTATTATTAGTTGTAAGAGCTGATTTCACAGCAGTTGAAGGACCACTGTATTTGAGTAATGATTTTGTAAGAATTTATGTGTTTAGGTATGAGTAGTTGGATTATGTAGTGAGACAGTGTATGAGTATATGAGTGTATAGTATGTGAATGAGGTTTTGAAATAGTGCTTGTGTATTTAAACAAATAGTTTATAAGAGTATCCATGAGGCCATTACAACTAAACAAGAGATAACCTATTATAAAGTAAAATACAATGAAATAAAAAACATCAGCAAAGTATGGTAGCTTTACCACTCCAGGGATGTATCACCGATATATGAGAGCAAAGAATAATAATCACTTCCTCACCATTAGTTGGTGCACTTGGTCTTCACTTCTAACAGTAATTGGTTGTGACTGCTCGTCTCTCTTTAAATATACCTTGCCATAGGCGGTCCAGCAGAACATATAGGCTTTGGATTTAGTTAAGTCTCTGGCAAGGAAGTGTAGACGGCAAGCTTTAGGGGTCAGATATTCTGCTATAAATATAGGGGTGTCCTCTTGAGTTTTAAAGCCCAGGTGTTTGCGGCATAGCTTTGACTTATGTTTTATGTTGATCGCCTTTCCCATTGTCATGATTTCAGCTTTCAGAAGTGTAGAGCCTGTTTCCACAATAATTGGGGAATTTTGGATTTCAGTGGTTTTACCAAGCACTCTATAAATATCCTTAATATCGTATCTGCTCATCTTACAGTGTAAGTTTTTTTTTTTAAATATTTATAGGCTCGCGTTTGATCACTATCTCACCTGATGGTAAGCGATGATGTGGCCGACGATGGAGCACGCAGTATCCTATTTTTATTAGTTTTGAGAAAGGCACATAGCCATCGCTATGAGGTCTTCTTTGGACTCATTATTTTTACGTGGAACATTTTTAATTACAAAATTCGATTTACGAGTTCCCATTTGAGTTTCCTCCAGTTTGTTCTCCAATAGCATCGCATATATAGCATAGTCGGCCTTACAATGTTCCCACTGCTGGGACTCAGGCCTCCTCTCTAGAAGAGGGAATGGGCCGTAATCCACCACGCGGGCCCAGTGCGGGTTGGTGGATGTCACATGTCTTCGAATTTTTGGTTCTAGGACGTGCCGGTTTCCTCACGATGTTTTCCTTCACAGTTTTGAGAGCAGTGGTGATAAAATTAATTACACAATGTTCTCCAATAGAGTGATATATTTCCTATTTTTCTTGGCCTGTGTTTCTAGTATATTAATTTTTGACTGGAGCTCCTCGTTCTGTGCAGTAACATATGCCATTGAGTTCACAATTTTAGAGTTTGATTTTTGATTTTCTTTCAATGTGACGGAAATTTGTTGTATCTCACTAGCTTGTTTTCCTGAGAAAATTTCCATAATTTCTCTCATTTCTTTCTTAAATTCATCCAACTGCTCACGTATCATATCGTCATCCCAGCTTCTTTTCACCCGTTGAAACACATAATTAGGCGGCGTACCTAGTAAATTTGTTGCTTAGATCCATTTAGAAAAACATGCGAAAGCTCTGAACTTGGTCCTAGTTTACGACAATATGCTCGCCCCTATTAGGACATACAACATATCTACACACGTATCATATACTACAAGTCTAACCCTACTGATAAGTTGTGTCGTGAATGCACAGGAGGATTAAATTGCCAAACGTGTGGCTGCAGTTTAGAGAATTGAATGCTATTAGTGTCATGTGACATCCTTACACTACACTACAAGTACACATAGTATTTTAAAGCTGCAGTGAACATTTTAAAGACAGTATAAAGACATTTCCATAACACCTAACAAAGCGAAAAGTAGGTAGGTACTACAAAAGCTGTTTGATAATGTTTAGGGGAGGTCAAGGAACAATGACATGTATATTTTGCATAGTATAACTTACCGGTGTGGCGTCCCCGTCGGAGGGCGGAGGAGGTTCCTCGTCAGCGGGCGGCGTGGAGCACGGCGGCGCTGACGCGCGCTTGTCCTGTGCGCGCGCTGTCGGCGTCTCCGGTGCCTTTGCACCGCTGACAAACAAACATACCACTATGAACACGGCTTAGCTACAAAAAACCGGGCAAGAGCGAGTCGGACTCGCGCACTGAGGGTGCCGTACAAACTTACCTATGAAAACAATTCAATTACCGTTACGAAGATTTTTCCGAATCACAAAAAACATTTTTTTTTGTGACGTAACTACAATTTTTTCAGTTTTTTTTCCTATACTTGTGCTATAAAACCTTGCTTCATGCCAAATTTCAGGATTCTAGGTCAACAGGAAGTACCCTATGAATTTTGATTCCCTTGAGAGTGTCGAAATTTACGTTTTTTGCGACATAAACGGCCGTATCTAATTTTTTCGTTAACTCAGAAGTTTGATGTTTTTACAGCTTCAAGGGACTGCAGACCTGAGTATATAGTTTTAATTTCAACTCGATACCTCCACGCGTTCTCGAGATATAGGGTCTTGACAGACAGACAGACTCCAGATGCCATGGTGGCATGTCGGGCAAGGAGGCTCGCCGCTTCGCGGGAATCCGTGCTGTATCTCTACACCATGCGGATGGCCATGACCCTCTGGTACGCGTTAAGCTTCGCCAGTCTCTTTCGCAGCGACGGACGCCATAGCCGTGCTAGTGGCCAACTACACCACTTATTTTCAGTATCTAATTTGATGACATTAATTTCATCAAATTATAGCTAGACAATAAAATCTGACGGCAAACTTGTGAAATCTAATAAAATAAACCTAAGTAATGTTTATTCTATTCGCTGTAAAACTTTCAAACCAGTAGCAATGTCTCAGAGGAGCATAATTTGCAAATTACATAGAGCGCGGACTGTTCGGTTATCGAAAGAGAACCAATGCTTTGCCCGGCACCACGTCAGGTTGCACGAAGCGCTAAACCGCCGCCTAATTTACTCGCCAAATACTGCAACCGAACCGGATTTATCATGAAAACGATCATGTTTACACATTCACTAGGAGATGCTGTCCGGTTTTTATTACAGCAATATTGTTTTCAACCTGTTTTATTCTACTTGAGTCATTTAATTAGAAAGGGGAGATAGAATCGTCCCTTTCTAATAAATGGCTCAAGTGGAATCAGTCCAAAATGGAAGAACGAAAAATAATTAATTTCTACTTAAGTTATATCCTTATTACATATTATAAAATCAAAGTTCCCCACAGCGTCTGTCTGTCTGTATGAACGCGATAAACTAAAAAACTACTAAACGGATTTTCATGCCGTTTAGTACAAGCATATTATAGTAGAGAAAAACCGAGAATTTCAAAGATTTCTATAACGTGTGCGAAAGCTGGGGCGGGTCTGGAGGTACTATTACAATATAAAGAACTAGCAGTCCTGACAGACGTTGTCCAATCCGAATGCTAGCTTTAGCTAGCGGTCCTGACAGACGTTGTCCAATCCGAATGCTAGCTTTTCGTCAGATAAAAAAATGAGAACCCGACTGCGTCGCCACCTACCTTGCCGGTTCAATTGTATTTTCAAACCATCCAAGGACCCACTCAAATATAAGTACATACAAAATTTCATCCAAATCAGGCAGGGCGTTAAGTGATAATCACATGTCTTCTGTACGTGTGTTTGTCACCTCAAACGTAAATGATCCCCTTCGCGTGTGCAAATATACCTATTATTTAACAAAATCTGCGTAGTACCGATAGAGACAAAAAAAGAAAATAGCGGGAACCGGCACAATGGTGGTCTCGTGCATTGTGTTGATTCCAGGGAAATACAATCGGATTACTCTGGAGTTGTCTGATTTGTTTTACAAAATTTCATGTCCAGGTACAGCAGTGGTAGAAAATTCTCTTGCAGTCAATCAAACCAAGCATCATATAGTTCGACTTCAAATATCTATTCAACAGAATTCCCTGTTTATTCTTTTGTCTGTTGATAAGTGGGCTTTTGTGTGTTAGCGCGGCATTGCCCCGCGGCTTTGTAAACATGGTTGTGGCTAAACGGCGCGCGGCTGCATCATGTAACCGCTATACTCGCGCCGCCGCTGCTAAAAAGCCGCTTAAGTGGGTGGTATATCTATACATATAAAATGCTTTGTCCTGAATGACTGACGGATCAACGCACAGCCTAAACCGCTGATCGTAAAGACCTGAAACTTGGAGGGTATATTCTTTTTATGATGTAGGCATACGATAAGAAAAGATTTTTCGGAATTCTACCGGGGTGAAAAAGGGGGGCAAAATTTGTATGGGACAATGTGATTCCTTGGCCCAATCTACTTAAAATTTTACATGAACATTCTTTAACAGAATTAATGGAAGACGAGTAACGTATTTTATTGAAATTCGTCCCCTAACGGGATTAAAAGGAGATGGAAAATTATTATAGGGGTGAGTTGCTTCGAAGTTGATATCAATACTCCTTAGTACTTTCGATTTAAATTACACTCATGGACTTATTATACAAGTTTGTATAATAAGTCCATGATTACACTTTGACACATGTTTGAAAACTCAATCTGATTTTATTCAAAAAAGGTTGAACTTACATATTAAAAGCTTGGTGCAATGCAAATACCCAAAAAGTAGGATGTATCAAAAGTTCGAAATTTGAAATGGTAAGGACTACTTATAACATTATGTTTTGAAAAAAAAAAAAACGTGTAAAATATGAACTTAGAAAATTATTTACATCTATAATTATACGAGTATCAAAATGAACCCCTATTTCTCCTGGTCAGCGTGACCAGGAGAACAACTTAAAAACGGTTGGACCAATTTTAATAATTCTTATTTGTTTTGTTCACTAGTTTAAAGAGAAGGTAGGTAGGTAAGTAGAGTAGGGTAGGGTAGGGTAGACTATGGTAGAGCAGGGTAGAGTGGGGTAGGGTAGGGTAGGGTGGGGTAGGGTTGGGTAGAGTTGGGTAGAGTAGAATAGAGTAGTCAGTTGACGGGAGCGAAGCCGCAGGCAAAAGCTAGTAATCTATAAAGAAACTGACGGACTGACATATCAACGCACAGTCGAAAATCATGGGACAGGGAGCGTGAAATTTTTCACAAGGTTTCCTTTTATGTCGTAGGCGAGCACTAAGAGAGGATTTTCCAAAATTCACCCCCAAAAGGGATTAAATGGGAGTCCAAAGTTTGTATGGAGGAACTGACATCCATGCGGGCGAAACCGCTGGCAGAAGTTAGTCTAATACTAAATTGTGGCAAGGTAAAATCGCTTAAGTTGTGTTAGTTATACTATTTATAACTCAAGAACGGCTGAACCGATTTGGCTGAAAATTGGTGGGGAGGTAGCCTAGAACCAGGAGATGGACATAGGATACTTTTTATCGAGTAGGGTAGTGTAGGGTAGGGTAGAGTAGAATATAGTAGTCAGTTGACCGGAGCGAGGCCGCGGGCAAAAGCTAGTGAGTTATATAACTCATTTAATGAAAATGATCTGATTGGCAATAACGGTTGATACCGGAGCAGACCAGGTTACCGAAACAGATCCTGCAACAGAGAAATTTGAGCGTCGAAATTATCATATAGCCTATAATTATTACTACAATACTCGTAATATATGAGAAAAACGTGCAAGAAACTCCATGGACACTTTTTTAAATCATATTATGAGTTACATGAATCTTGGTTATATGTTTCTTGTCGCTTCTATTATGTGGGCGCAATGTAGAAAACAGAAATTCAATTAAGCCACTGGCAGCTAAGAGATGACCAGTCTCAACTGACGGCGCCCGTTCACGAGCATGATGCGTGCGTCAGCCCCACTCAGCTCAACCATTTTGAAGTGCGTCGCCGTCGGTCTAATGTAGTTCCCGCTTAATTCGCTTCAATGCCTAATAAATGTACTTAGAATTAATCCTTTCTCGTTCGATGAGTAATTTAAAAAAAAAAAAACCTGACAACTTGTTTTAGTCTGGCAGCGCGGCGGTCCCGGCTCGGCCTAACTTTTTATAAGTACACTGTAATAATAATAATATTTTGACAGTTTTCTGACTATTTTTTTTAAGAAGGCTCTTCCCGGGCCGTCTATCACCAACGTGAGCATGGTTTAAAAGCTTGTTGTTTCATCCAACACAATGAAGCATAGCGTAAGCTAGTCTAGGCGTGGGACAAGGCACATCAGCGAGGCCCTTTTTCAATACCTATTATTGCAAATATGAAATCCAGGAGAAGTTTATGATAGTACAGTAATTATAATTACGTGGAAAATATTGAAAAACATTTAATAAAAGGTTTTAATTCGTAACCTTTTTTTAAGATAAGAAATCACGCAATGCTCTGAGCGGGAGAGCGTGTCATACTTTTACTGACTAAAATCACACTTGTGTCCTTCAGTTTCCTTTTCAGTTTCAGAAAATCCCCGCGGTCCTAGCTAGCTAGACTTGGGCTCGGTCTGGATGGTTACCGGACGGCCGGACAGCGAGCAACCCATTGTTCGCCGTCCGGAAGCCCGCGCCTACGGTGGCTGGAAATCGGGGCTGTGAACGAAATTACCAATACCGAAAATTTCCAATTCCGCCAGTAATTACTAATGATATAAATATATAATAATTTATAAAAACTTGTGATTTTTAGTCATAGTTAGGTACGAAAAATTTAACTCTCTCGCTCGCGAGGCCTCTTTGGGTGCGAGGCCGTGGGCGTGGGCTCACGACGCCCACGCCTAGCTACACTACTGGTTTGATCAAGAGGCAACGCGAAAAAAGAGAGATAACGCCTGAACGTTCTGTTGGCAGCCGGTAACTCCGTCGCTCACTCGAATATTTTACTAACATATGCCAGGAAAGTAGTAGTGCTTTTTTAAAAAAAAAAAATCATCATTCAGAAAAAAAGAAACACTATATTATACATCTAAATCATCAATAATACACATTATCATTATTGATTATAATAATACACGGAATCTAAATATATTTTCTTTATTTTTATAATTTAAGTACTAGTTTTTACCCTACCTACCATTTTTTTTGCTTTTAAACCTTCCCTTGTATGCTGGCGAACAAAACAAAATCCAGCCGTTCTCGAGTTTTAGCGAGACTAACGAACAGCTATTCATTTATATATATATAGATGGGTATACAGACGAGTGCGATGGGCCATAGTTCACGCAAAATAGCAGATTTTCAGAAGTCTTTACTACACTTTGTTTTAATTTCAATAGATACCTAGATTCTACCACACGAAAATCCAAAACATCTAGAGAAAGATGTGTAATAACGCTACAATCACGTAAGATCGGTTGTATGAAAATGTATCTCGGGTTAGCCAGATAAATAAAAAAAATATACCCGACATAGGCCAAATAATCAGCCCTTATTTTATTGAAAAGGACATAGTATCCATATTGTACATAGGAGTACGAGCACCGTCGAAACAATAACGAGGGACAAATTTCAACTTACATAATTCTATGAATACAATACAGAAGTTACCATTCCCTAAAATAAGAATAAATCTAAAGACTACTGAACAATGGTTTAAATCTAAAGTCCGTATAATTTGTTAGCTCAAAGAAACATTTCGCCATACATTGGCATTCATTCAAATACTAAGGTTGATACTAAATAAATCTGGGATAATGAGATTTCTTAATAAGGTTTAGATGAACATTCGCAAGCGTACATGGCGCTTTGAGTTCGCTTTGTGTCGCCTGTTTCAATGATCAATTAAACGCTGAAGCAAAATCAATCTGTGATGATAATAAGGGTGAGTTTCATGGTGCAGGTCATTGATAGTTTTGGGTGTGTGGTAAGCTGCACACATAAACGTCATTGGCCGAGGTTCAGTACCCGGCGAGACGCCGTAAGGTGACGTCACGGTCGCGTGCTCCGCCGCGTGCCGGGAATTGCATTCGTACTGGCTTTTCAGCTTTTCGCGCGAAAGTACTTATTTATTGGGACTTGAACCACCGCGACGCTTAACAATCTCTTTTGTGCGTAAAAAAGACCGTAAATAAGTGTTAAGAGGTTTGTCAAAAACCAGGTTGCCCCGGTATCAGTGAAAAAAAAGATCAACCAGCCGTATTCGATTGCGCCTGGTTGATCTGTTGATGAACTAAATTATTTCTGAGTCCACAGTCATCATCATCTTCGTTAATCATAGATGGTTCAGCAAGGCTTGAAGAATCCAACAAAAAGGTATTATGTATTTATTAAAATTAATGTTATTTATGTAATTCAATTGGCGGAGTTAATCAAGTTTAAATCCAAACAATATCGATAGGGCGGCGCATCGATGCACCATACAAGGTGAGCTATTTTACACAAAGATTGGATGATAGAGCGACAACCAGAGTTGTAATGTTATAGGTATCAGATCAGCAATGGTGTATAACAAATTGTAGTTTGATTTCTAGCAGTACTCCAAGAGGTTTTGGTTAGTATCTATCAATTGCATCTTCGTTTTTATTGCAGTATAAAAAAGGCCATGTACGCCATTGTAGCTGTGAGTATTGAGCCTATTTACGACATTCTTTTTCATATGGTACAAACATTCTGTTAATTTGTTATTTTAAACTACGGTTGAGTAGTTGGTTTGATCAGCATTTAGGCATCGTTCTCACCAAACTTATTGTCCGCCGCCGACTGTGAGTATCGACACCGAGTTCCTAGGTTTTCTATCGGTTGCATTTTGGGTAGTTTGCGTTGGATGCAATTCTAACTGCATTCCGCCAAGCCTCCATTATCGGACCACAGGTGCTCGGCGATGCGTCATCAGAACACTGGTGGACATCACACCCATACTCACAAAATGTTTTGGGAACACATTAATTGCGCGTACAGCTAAGGAGCGGAATTTCATGCCAGAGCGTGTTTCCTGTCTAGCATAATCAGCCTTTTAATGTTCCCACTGCTGGGACTCAGGCCTCCTCTCTTAGAGAGGGAATGGGCTGTAATCCACCACGCGGGCCCAGTGCGTGTTGGTGAATGTCACATATCTTCGATTTTTTGGTTTTAGGACATGCCGGTTTCCTCACGATGTTTTCCTTCACCGTTTAAGACGGGGCCATTACCACTCGGCTACCACTGCTCCTTTTGATTCCTGTCTAGTTCAGGTTATTTCTAGGCAAGCGTGCTCCATCGTCGACCACATCATCGCTCACCATTAGGTAACATAGTGGTCCAAGCGTAGGCCTACCTAACAAATATAAAAAAAAACTTAAATGCTGTTTCAACACTTCAAAAACTGTATTTTTTTGCGTAGGTGCCATATTGAATAAAAAGCAAAGCCTGTCCTAATGTAAACTTGCACGGCTTACATGAACCGCATTGATCAACACGTATTACTCGTATTTACAAATTTATTACAATACAATACTCCATTTGTTTAGGTAGTTAACTAAACGTAAACAATCTTGATATCCTTTTTTTTTAAAAAAAAAAACGTTTAAAAGTCATAAAAAGATTATTTAATTTTAGTTAATTACCAAACATCGATATAGGTAGATAAATAACAAATTGTAAACATTTTTAGATAAAATTTTTAGACAACTTTTAGATAAAAGACGTCAAGATTTAGTTAATTACCTAAACAGATGGAGTATAGCTTCTGCTAGCGGTTATTCCGGATGCGTAGTTAAAGTCGGATCTAAATAAAAAGTACCCATGTCCATTCTTGGGGTTCAAGCTTACTCCATATCAAAGGACATTGCCAATCTTTGTATGGTAGTTGCCAGTTGGACCAATTGCTGCCCAGAATGAACACAAGGTGCGTTTTGTTCCTCAGGCCAATACCTACTAATCAAACCGAAGCGCTCTAAAATCTGTTCCAGGAGTCAAGAGAAATAAATTTTTTGTTGTGAATTATTTATTTTCGAAGAGCAGCTTAATAATTATAATAATAATAAATGTAAACCGTATGTATAAAAAATAAATAAATGGAATAATAATAATAATATTCCACAACTATCACACAGCGCTGCCTAGTCCCAAGCTAAGCAGAGCTTGTGACCTTGTGTTATGGGTACTAGACAACTGATAAACATACTTATATATTTCTAAATACATACATATATAAATAAATTACACCCAGACACAGAACAAATGCTCGTCCTCATCACACAACCATTTGTCCTGGGTGGGAATCGAACCCACGACCTCCGGCATAGCAGTCAGGGCCATTAACCACTAGACCAACAGGCCTGTCGATTGATTTCTTTGTAATTGAATACTGACTATAAATGTAGGTACTTTTTGCTCTTAATAAACTAGTGCACTTCGCCGTCAACGATTGCATCGCAGGGATCGCCGTCAAGCACTAGTTTAATCATTAAAATTTATAATCTATATATAAAAAATACCTTAAAAATTAAATCAGTTGCCTAAATTTATAAAATTAAAATTGCAAAACCAGCTCCGGCGGAAAAGAGACGTACTTATCTCAAATTTATCAATAATATTTATTTATTGCACACCTTCTAGCTAGGTAATAAAACAATAACCAGCTTATATTGTGATCCTTACCGGCAAACATATAAAAAATCGGTAGTTTAATTAACCAGTCGTCGATTTTAGAAAATAGCTTAGTTTATTGATTAATCATTTTTCTACACTACATCTTGACCGCTTGCAGCAAATTGCAAATTTTCACGGCGGTCATCACTGTCTTCGTACACTCCGTAAAGCTCTGTTATCTCCATAAAATTCAAACACTCCAAAACCGATTCCATCAAACATTACATTAAAAAAATAATGATGATTTTTTAATATAATAATAGGAGAGGGATGGCGAACCCTTATTGGAGAACGTGTCACTAAAAACATGAAAAAAAATTAATGTGGTCATGACGTGCCAAAGAATCTTGAGTAAGTATGTAATTTTGGCAACTATAAACTCTTAATTTGCATCCCGTAATTCGTATAACGTTCACCTTCAAAACCTCATACCGTAAATCGATAATTTGTCATATACAATTTTGTCTTTGGGACACGTCCATTTATTTATTGTGCACACCTACCACAGTGTTGTCTTTTTTAATACATAGGTTGACTGGTAGATAATGCATTGTTGCATTAAGTCTGCCTATGTACCACTACTGTACATGAAGTTTAAATAAATAATTAATAAATGTAATAAACTATGCAATAAGAAAAGTAAAGTACAGCAATAAGGAAATTAAACTATATTTGAACATTTAATCAGCATAAAAGCTTAGAAGCAAAATAAACCTAATATAATATCATCGTGCTGACCAAAGCCGGTGTATAAGTGCATTTCGTATCGCTTCACCAACAACAAGATGGTGATTTCTTCGTGATACTGATACATTTTCAATTTGTGTGTTTGTTATCTGGAACATTTTTTTTGCTGTTCATTGGGAATTTTGATAGGCCTATAATTTCAAAATCTTTTAATGTAATAAGTATAAAGAAATCAAACAATAGTTTTGTATTATTGTAAGTGTTTTTACACATTCATTTTTGATGATTGGAGCAATTGTAAAATTTATCTATTACTTACATCAATTAAATTGCATTTCTTACTGAAATATCTTACCTACAAATTCGTTTCATTATGCTCTTCCTGTGTTGATAGTGCCATTATTGGTATCCCTATTAGCGATGTTGTGTAATACCACACAAGCATTTGCTAAAGAACCGGCCATGGTAGGATGGTAATGTAGTTTCCGATCTACTAACAAACACCTCCAACGAGATTTAAGTATGCCGATGGTTCGCTCTACTGTATTTCGTACCCGACAATGCAGTTCCGTACCTATAGAATCGTTTAGGTGTCTCAGGTTCTGTGTCCACTACTGGAGTCATCAGTGTAGGTCTCAGGGGATAACGGGAGTCACCTGAAATAGTGTTATTAAAACACCTCTATTCAGAAAACATGTTAATTTTATTTTATTTAAACAAATAAAAAAAAAGTTAATAATATATTTATTCAGAGTTAAAATTTGGTAAAATAGGGGCCATATCGCGGCGATATAATCGTCGTGCTACGTATTTCTATACTCTCTTATAAAGTGTCAACACATGGCGATGTTATCGCGGGGATGCGACGAGTGGCTGAGTTGGGCTGAGTGCGAGCGAAAAGTCATCGTATAGCCGCGCGCCTGTCGCTACCGACAGCGGGCAGCGGGCCCGCCGCGCGCTCGTCTCGAAATGTGGCGCTCTCGCGGCGAAAGCGCTGTCAAACGCAGGTGATTTGTGCGTTGCCTGTCTGTCAAGCAAGGACGTTACGTATTAACAAGCTTTTTTAAACAATAAACAATGTTTGACATTGAAAAGTGTATACTTGAAGTGCATCTTATGATGTGCGCTAGCTCCTTTAAACCTTGGGTATGAACCAGATGCATCAAGCTTAAAGCAGTCAGAACCTAAAATAAAAATAATATTAATGCTCATTCAATAAAGGTCTCCTATCATAGTTTTTTTAAACAAGGAGATAAACTAGTAGGTATCTAGCTACTATGTCATAATAGTACCTAGGTACCTAATATTTTAGCTTACCTTGGAGACAGTACTTATTCCACCACGACGTGAACATAAGTAGGGCTCCAGCTTATTTATGAGGTCACGACATATTTAATCTACACTTTTATTTAAATCTATAAAGCCCGATAAACTCGGGGTCCGGCATTTCAAATGCCAATTCCATTTTGCGAAGAGCATCACTTCGTCGGCAATATAATAGACTCTCCGTAATACCAGTAATACGCGTGTGTTCTAAGAAGTTTTCGTAAAGTCCTAAATCTGCCATTATTTAAATTTTGATAAATTTATAAAATCTGCGAAATGAATTGAAATATGTTGCTTGTCAGTAACTTTTTATGATTCTGCTAAATGACATAAAAGCAATTCATATTATGTGAACCATTTTACGAATCCCCATACAAAACTGTCAAACAGATGAATTGCAGAATATGAATTGTTTACGGATCATAATATGAATTGCCAAATTGTGACCATTTTGTGATTTGTAATATGATTCATATTATTATCATATTATGATTCTGCTAAAGTGACCTTTTTAGCCCCCCAGATTTTATTACCGTCCTCAAACTAGTTGCGACAACGAACGTTTTCTGCAACTACTTCACTCAACGATAGTTTCGTCTTCAAACCAGCCCCCCTAGCCAAGTTACAAACGATAAATGTGAACGCTTAGTAATCTCCAATAGATTTTCAACTTTATACCTAGGAGCATAAAGTTGAAAATCTATTAAAGACTACTGAGCGTTTACATTTATCGTTTGTGACTTGGCTAGGGGGGCAGTTGCGACGACGACCGTTTTCTGCAACCGTTTTTGTCGTCGCCAAAACGGTTACGTCTCGACCGTCTAAAATTCGACAACGACCCACCACTACCTTAAATCCCCTTCCCACTCCACCGATTTCTACTCCTACTCCTTCACTGCGCACGCAGTACGGTTATGGAATTTACTACCGCCTGACATTAGGGACTGCCAAACTCTTGCAGTTTTTAAAAGTAGAGTGAAAGAACACTATCTTTCCATTTCGTCATAGTTGCATATTAGTTTGTATTTATTAGTTTTATTATATTATTTAGTATGTATTTTTGTGATATTTATTTTACTATGTGTATGTATATAATTATAATAGTATATCTTTTTTTTGCTTGTTATATTATTTTATTGATAACTATTTTGTATGTACTTATTTTCCTATTACTGTTACACTCGGTATCTACATATCTATTTTACGGTTTGAATTCATTTATTTCTAAAGATTACAAATCACTTGTACAGAAATAAATACTTAATATTACTTGATTACATTTTTTTGATCTTAGTGTTTACATTGAGTATGAAGTAAGAAGGTAGAAAATTGATAAAAAAATTGTATTATCTACCGCCGTGCGGCGCGTTGACGCGCTCGATGTGCGGTGACTCGTTAGCTTTGTTTTTATGTTTGAAATCTAAGGACACGTTTACACTAGGAACAAAAAAAATTTATTACTTAGTTTAATTAATTCTTTTATGACCTTTTAAGATGTGGCATTTTAGTAGTTTTTTAAATAGTAATAACGATTGTGTATTTTTAATATCTTTAGGTAATGAGTTATAAAGCTTTGCTCCCTCATGTATTATTGTATTTTTCCATAGTTAGTTCTAGTACTAGGTATGTGTAAGTCTTGTGCTCGCCTCAGAAAACGTTTTCGCACTTGTAAATTTTTTGTGAATTTGATTTGTGTGTGAAGTCTTTGGAAACAATTTTACGAACTAAAATACATGTGTTATAAAAATATATGTCAGAAATGTTAAAGAGCTTAGTTTCTTTGTAAATTTTGTGTGTAGGGGTCAAATAGTGGTAGTGAAATAGGACTTTTATAATTCTGTTTTGCGCTCTTTGTAGCTTTTCTAGGTTGGTTTTAGCTGCTGAACCCCACAGTTCTATAAGATATTCGATATGTGGTTTCAACAATGAATTATAAATAGTGTGGCGGACTTTTAGAGGAAAGCATCTCACAATTTGACGTAACGCCCCCGTTAGGCTCAGTATTTTAGAACGGGTTTTTTCTATATGTGGTTTCCATGTAAGTTGATTATCCAGAATAAGTCCGAGATATTTTTCTTCATTAACTTTATTTAAATTGACTCCATTAATACTAAGAGGTTTGTGATCTGAGATTTTTTTGTTTTTAGCTGCAATTTTCTTCCAACTCTCCTTTCGCAGGTATGCTGGAAGAGATTTCTTTAGAAATAAGCATCACCAATGTACCTATTTTTCTGTTTCCTTCATCTAATATTTTATTTTGTGTGTGTACATAAATCGTTAAATAAATAAATAATAAATAAATAAATAAATACCTAATTTTGAAAAAAGAATTACGTACCTATATTATAAAGTTTATTTGAACTTATAATTCCAAGTTAATCCAAAGATATAACACTTCAAAGCAACCCGTTTTAAAAAGCGTCAATTTCATACTTTAACCCGTAATACTTTCAGCGTGCTAACTGACTCAGCAAACGTTGTTCTGCCATATAAATGTCAAAGAAAAAAATAGGGGGTAGGGTAGGAGGGCAAAAAATAGCCTACGACCTATTTTTAGACCAACCAAATATACACAAAAACTTTTTACAAAAAAAAAATAACCCAATTCACTAAAAAAACACTAAAAGGATCAAAATAACTTTAATTTTGCAAGTCGGTGTTTCTCGGTGTTGTTTGTTTCTTATTTAACACCGACTTCCGAAATTAAAGTTATTTTGATCCTAAGTCCGTTATTTTTTTTTGTAAAAAGTTTTTATTTCACACTTTTTAGTTGCTATACACTTATAAACAGAGTGCCTATCTCGTGAAAATTCTAACAAGCCCAAACACAGCTAGGATACATTGATTAATTACGGAGTTCCTCTGCCTTCCTCGATAGTGCCTTATAGCCAAAGTGCATCTCATGACAATTCTAATAAGTCCAAACAGGGCTAGGTTACATTGATTAATTACAAAGTTCTTGTGCCTACCTTCCTTATCATCATCAGACCACTTCGATGATACCATTTTCAACGTAACTATTCAGAACCATTCATTTATTTGTAGAAAGTTCTTTTATTTGTTCACTAGCTGACCCGGCGAACTTCGTACCGCCTATCCTACTCTACCCTACTCTACCTACCCTACTCTACTCTACCCTATTAAAAAAAAAAGTATCCTATGTGTTTTTCCTGGTTCTAAGCTACGTCCCCACCAACTTTCAGCCAAATCGGTTTAGCCGTTCTTGAGTTATAAATAGTGTAACTAACACGACTTTCTTTTATATTTAAATTGATTGTTTGCAAATTTATGTATCAATACTTGTCTAAAAATAATTACCACACCATTGCAATGGATGAAAATGGGAGTTTAGGCTGGATTTATGACATGGCTGTTGTGATTTTTTTTTTTTCTAAAAAAGTAATATGCCCTTGCAAGGAAACGTTAAATAAAAAATCCATTTACAGTGAAAAGAAGTATCTGCCGAGAAAACACTGTCATTCATCATTGCACTGTATTGTAAAACATCTACATTGCCAAGAAATAAAAAAGAAAGAAAATAGTAATAAGTAAAAATAATTATATTGTGAAGATATAACTCAGAAGACTCTGTATCCGAGCAACACACATTAATCAAAAAAATAAATGAATGAAAGAACTGAAATACAAAAAAACAAAACAAAATAAACAAAATGTCCTATTTTTTACATATTTTTTTAACATTTATAAGATTTCAAATTATTATCATAATTCTAATCATAATTATCTAGGATAGTTAGGTAGTTTATTTTTTCTGGGTAAAAAAGGGCATGATTCTTTCATAAGAATCAGAAAAGTTGTTTTTTCGATAACAAACGCTAACAAGAAATTTTTATATTTAAATTAGATATGCCAGTGTTCCGCTAACTTTTTGTGTTCTACTTTAAACGATTACTTATGGCGATTATTGCTTGTGATAGTAGCGTTCGATTTCTCGAACTGAAACGTGCGAGAAACTGTCTTCGTGTAAATGGGCCTTTACTCTTGTAACGTATTTAGGACGTTATGAGAGGTAAGAGCTCCCTCTTACCTCTAGGGAGTGAGATCATGAAAGTGTAGCTGAAGTTATAAAAATGTGAGGAAAGGTAAAAGAAGTGTTAAGTTATAGGAAGGAGAGGAAAGTGATAAATGATATGTATTTTGAAAAAGATTTAAAAAACACTTTTACAAGTAAATTTTTTTTTCGTTATTTTAAATTAGATGAGGCCGGTGTTTCCTAGCTGACTACCCTGAGAAAAAAACACCAAAACAAACTCAGGGGTGAAATTAAGAGGGAGAGGTCAGAGAGGTGTAAAGTTATAAGAGGTAGATGAGTGTAGCTAAAGAGGAGTGAGAAGGACAGGTATTAAATAAAGATATGACAGAATTGACAGACATGCTGGCTGTCAATTCTATAATTTAAAATTCCAAAAGAAAGACAGTTCAGCCAGCATAGCCATCTTACAAAAAAGTAAAAATTTACAATGTACGAAATTGAATTTTAGTAAAAAAACATGATGACAGTAAAACATCTATTTTGTTATTAAAAGACATTAAATATATTGGTATATATATTTAATGTCTTTGGTTATTAACAAATTATATGTTTATAAATAAATACTACTTAGAATAAAACTACTACTTATAGAAACTCGGTAACCATAGCTAAAAAGAAATTAGATGAGTAATGATATGACATGACACAGCGTCAATCAAACAACAAACTGAAAAATATTATAAGCTATCGGAAGACATTATTATAATAAATAAAGGGAAGAGAATAGAGATAAAAAATGAATATGAAGTAATGTAGTAACGTGGGTATAAATAACATTACACTCTTTGGCGAGATAATTGTGCAATGAACAGACTGAAGAAACATTGATAAATATCTAGGCAACATTTTTCCTCCATTGGACTGCACGTGTGACTGCTTAAGGGCCTGATATATGATGATGTAATTTGATCAAAGACATTAAATATATACTACCAATAGACAGGACATAGCGAACAAAATCGTGATCCGATACTTATTACCTAGTGGTCATAAGTCGCTCAGTCTAGTATGACGCCCCTACACGTCAAGTCGTGTTTGAATCCGCTCTATGCATTAGGAGCATTCATCCGTTAAAACCACGCAGAAGCCAAAATCAATGATTTCTGACGGAAAATATAACAATAATGTGCACTACAATACAATTAATTATTTAGTATCACTGTAGAATAGAAAGACTAAAAATCTGAAAGACCTCGGCCGGTACAAAGCGCTGACGCGATTTCGCGTCTATTATATAGTGATATTAAATAATTAATTGTAGTATAAAAAAATAAGTTATTAAAAAAAATATTGTACCATGTCATAGATCGTAAATGCGTTCAATTAATAAGTCTAAAAAAAACAAAAACGCCTCATATATTATCCTAAACTAACACGTTTATTATCTCCAAAAACGGCTAAAAATGACAGTTTTGAGATTACCTTTCTTGAATAAAAACTTACAGCAATCGTGTTTTTTTTTGCGCCATGTACTAGTCAATGTTATCGTTTTTTTTTTAAGTAAAATGTTGTAAGTTTACCATATACGGTTTAACTACTATCTCGCATCTGCGTAGACCGTCGACCGCTAGTTTTAAAAACGGCTTGGATAAGAACTGTTCTAATGGGAAAACTATACGATCATTTTTAAAATGTTTTTGGAACACACACTAGATTATGAAATTCCCAAAGAGATTTAAAGAGATACAATAGAGCGGCTATCAGAACAAATGTCTTAAGAAAAACTGTCATCCTATGTCTCAGTGACGCCATCTGGCTTTGAATAGCAAACACGCGAATTAAATTTGTCAAAATTTATAATTATTTAACTATCGCTCAGTAGGTGGCCAGGGGCCTTACCATGATAATGTTAAAATGTCAGTCATACTAGCGAAAAAGAGTGATGGAGCTATACGCCCTATATAGCTCCATCCCTTTAACAGTTCGGTTTAGGTCGTAAAATGGATCGCGTTATGATCTCGTGGTAGAGCCTCAGTGTGTGATAAAGGTAAGGTTAAGCTTTTCAGCAATAGATGGCGTTATCACAAAACCAGCAAATGTTCTAAAACAATTTCTCAAAATTATTGAATTTTAATTAATTACTTCGTAAATACCAAATATATTTACGAAAATAAACCGAAGTTAGGTCCAGTCATTTTATCATAACAAGATTTGCAATAGCGTAATGCGCAGTTCGGCCATATTTTCTCAGAAAATGATTTTCTTTTAATGCATAGAGCGGATACAAACACGACTTGACGTGTAGGGGCGTCATACTAGACTGAGCGACTTATGACCACTAGGTTATAAGTATCGGAGCACGATTTTGTTCGCTATGTCCTGTCTATTGGTAGTATATATTTAATGTCTTTGGAAATTCCCAATAATAAGACGTCAATATCTTATCTAGAAATTAAACACATTATTGCTATATTGTCCGTCGGAAATCATTGATTTTGGCTTCTGCGTAGTTTTAACGGATGAATGCTCTTAAAAGAAAATCAATTTCTGAGAAAATATGCCGAACTGCGCATTACGCTATTGCAAATCTTGTTATGATAAAATGACTGGACCTAACTTCGGTTTATTTTCGTAAATATTTTTGGTATTTACGAAGTAAATAATAATTATTCAATAATTTTTATAAATAGTTCTAGAACATTTACTGATTTTGGTATAACGCCATCTATTGCTGAAAAGCTTAATCTTACCATCGAGATATAAGTACTAACGTACTAGAGAAGACACCGTAAATTCCTACTTTGTCTCGTTCAACTGCGGCGATCGCGCCGCACTTTGTCGAAGAAAACGCGTAAGTGCCGTGATTTACATGGCGCTTAAGACCTTTTTGCCGAGAATAAATACACTTCCGCAGCAAATCTAGCGCTGTGGTAAATTAGTTACGGTTTAGACGAATTGTTAATATTTTAGCGCTGCAGCGAACTAAAGATTCAAATTACGAAAATAGGACCATTCAGTTATTTGACGTAGCTTCTCTAGTACGTTAGTACTTATATCTCGATGAATCTTACCTTTATCACACACTCAGGCTCTAACACGAGCTCATAATGTGATCCATTTTACGACCTAAACCGAACTGTTAAAGGGATGGAGCTATATAGGTTGTATAGCTCCATCACTCTTTTTTGCTCGTACGACTGACATTTTAACATTATCATGGTAAGGCCCCTGGCCACCTACAGAGCGATAGTTAAATAATTATAAATTTTGACAAATTTAATTCGCGTGTTTGCTATTCAAAGTCAGATGGCGTCACTGAGACATAGGATGACAGTTTTTCTAAGACATTTGTTCTGATAGCCGCTCTATTGTATCTCTTTAAATCTCTTTGAATTTGATTGAAGGCGAGTCCCATACACTGTATTTCGAGCAACAAGGAAAATTAATTTCAATTGCCATGGCAATGTTGGCTGTAGAAAGTGTTTCTTCCACGTGTTTTCGTGTAGGCGCGTACGTACAATAGTAGGTATATATACGAATAAATGAATAACACTAACGACCTCTTGTTAAGTGGGTGGGGGCACGTGTAAAGGTGGTGAGTGAGAAGAGAGGGACTAAATGTTTTACAGGGCATCAAATCTAAGAAGTACCGTATGACTTTTCAAACTTTGCAAGTCGAAATTACATTGTAGGTAGGTACTCCCTCAGAGATAAATTTAAAGATATCAATGTAATGACTGTACCTTCACAGTATATTTACGAGAATATTTTGTATGCACATAAAAATCATCAGGTGCATCACTGCTTACCATCAGGTGGGATCGCAGTCAAGCACTGGTTTAAGTATATCAATTAAAAAAAAAATATAAACATGTGTATAAAATACAGTGATGTTCATAATTTTAATACTAGGAACAAACACAAATTTGTGGTTCCTGCAACTAGGCTCAAAAAAATAGGGGGCTCATTTAGATGCCAATGTATACACTTCTATAATAAACTCCCTAGTCATATTCAACAACTAAGCCTTAATAAATTCAAATCATTTGTAAAGCGTAAACTTTTCCAAAAGGCTTTTTACACTATAAAGGACTATGTTGAGGACGAAAAGGCTTGGGATTGATCTGCTCCAGTACGCACTACAACTGTTGTCTTATTATTATTATTTTTTCTTCTCTTTCTTTTGTTTTATTTTCAATTGTGCTTTTTTTTTTACAATCTTACATTGTAGATTATCTTTATTTTGCAATTTGACATTATTATTTTTTGTTTTTAATTAAATTTTGACATTAGTAATTATTTACTTTACTAAGTATTACATTTTGGATGGATGGAGAGGGAGAGGGAGACCAAAGAAAAGATTGATGGATTGTGTGAAGAGTGATATGAAAGAAAAGGAAGTTAGTGATAGTATGACGAGTGACAGGGCAGAATGGAAGAAAAAAACGTGTTGCGCCGACCCCAAATAACACGGGACAAGGGCAGGAAGATGATGACTAAGTATTACATTTTGTAAACTATATATTTTTTTTATTATTGTGAACGTGAGGACTATGTTGATTGCTTTTTTTTTCCTTTTCAGTAATTTTAACGTATGTCTGGCAATTTGAGTATTTTCTGCGGCCTACCCAAATGTCCTTTCTTTGGTATTGTTCGTCAAGTCGTTGAGCTCCTTAGTAGTCCTGAGTTGAGCTTTGCGAATACTGACAAATGCTTGCACTGACTGGACAGGTCCACTCAAATCTGTATGGTTCTTTCTTCAAAAGATCATCTCAGACAAATCTGCATGGTTCTCTTGTGATTTGACCATTACATATTTACTGTATGGACTTTAAAAGAGACTTTGACCCCTGAGTTTGTTTCGGTGTTTCTTCTCAGGGTCAGCTAGGAAACACCGGCCTCATCTAGTTTAAAATGACAAAAAAAAATTGACGTGTAAAAGTTTTTTATAAACCTATTTGCAGAATAAATATCATTTATCATTGTATACAATTTTTAATGACGATACATCAACGCCCCCCAACATTACATTTGACTTACAGATTTGAAATGTATCTTAATCGAAAGATCGTAGTAAGTAGATGATTTTATACTATGACGACATCTCTCAAAAGTGCGGGATCATAATTGCAGTGCTGTCTTTTTTAACCCAAAGGTTGACTGGTAGAGAATGCCTTGTTGCATTAAGTCCGCCTATGTACCACTACTGTACATGAAGTTTAAATAAATAAATAAATAATAAATAAATATTATTATATTTTGTAACTAAATAACATGTAAGTAATAAATGAATTTATCGTCAAGCCTAGGCCTAGTCTTATAAAGCCTGTGAGGTCTTCTGAGATTCGTAAAACACTATCAAAACTCATTTCCCGTAAATCTGCTAGTCATGATGGGATCCATAAATTACTTCTAAAAACTTGCCACAGAAGGCGATAGTTTATAATATGACTAAAATTTTCAAAGGTTGACTATTTCATATAGGTACACCACTAGTTTTTAATTAGTACAAAAAAAAAATGGGGCTCTATCCGTACTCGTTACTGATCATATTTGTGTAGTCAAAAGTAAAAAAAATGAAATGCCAAAGTTGCCCAGGAAAATTTGTCTTATTTGGCAAATGCATAATTGAATCAATCATTCATAACAATACTACTAGAAAATACTACGCGCAGTGTTTTTTATTCATTCATAAATCCCGGCAAACTCGCGTCGAAGCTCAAGCCGCGCCCCTTTTTGCACCAGTGATCCAGTGATCCTTTTTTGAGTGAGCAAGAAACAAATCAAACTGAAAATGTCAATTTACTAGTGTGATTTTTTTAACCTAAATTATTTGTTTACGTTTTCACGGTCGCGATGGCTTACCAGTTTTCATCTCGGGAGTATACGGCTATGATACGTGCGTACTTTTTGTCTTGTGAGATCGCGAGTGCGCCGCTGTACGTATTTACCGAGAAATGTACCCAAATGCTCGCCAGCCGAACGTTTGGACTGTGGTAAATGCTTATCAGCGTTTACTCAACCGTGGATCATTCCAGGCATATATAAGTCATAGCCAAGGACGTGGAGGAGCGGCGTATTCACAAAACCTGTATGACGATTAGGGTTGCCAGATTTTTTTTCAGTCTTTAAGGAACGATTGGTTAAATTGGCAAAAAAATACGGGTTTTCAGTTTTTTACCCGGGACAAATGAAAAATAAAATTATTTGGTGTTACTTTTTTTTTAATTTTTCCGGCGATCGAGTCAGTTTTAACTTATTTTTATTTGTTTTAATCTGTAAAAATCACTACAATTATAAACATAATTAAAAACGTTCATCAACTCGCTTTTTATTTTTCCGATATTATATTTTTCCGTAAACTGTTTATTTTACTTTTTATAGTTTTCAATCGTAAAGCATAAAGATGCGTTTTAGTTACCCACAATTACGTTAACAGCTGTTGGAGGCAGGGCGAGTTTGAGCGAGAGCACGCGAACGCGAGAGCGAGAGAATATTCGATCAATAAATACTCCATAATTTGAGTGACATTTTGGGATATAAACAAACACTAGGTAATAACTTTGCTGTTTATAAATATTATTTATTGAGACTTTACTTAAATAACAAAAAAGACCTGTTCTAATAACCCAAGCAGCAAAATTGTACTGCAAGTAAAGCTTATTTCGCAAAAAAGTTTTGTAAACGTGATATAACGGTGTTTATGGTGATAGCACGTTGTATATAGGCGTTTGAAAATGCTTTTTAACGATAACATAAAAGTATACTTTTATGTTTTATAATAGTGATTGTGGTTCTTTTACAACACGATATCAAAATAATTCGTTCAATCGTTCATTCAATCTTATTCAATCAGTGTTGTTAAAGTGATTGTGTGTTACTCTTATATTTCTAGTTCATCAAATCGTGGTAACTAAAATTATAATATCAAGATATTTAATATGGCGACCACGCAATAGTAAAATGCGCTAGTAGTAGCGATCCAGGCAGTGAAATAGAGTTGCGATCATAATTTTACTGACAAAGTAGGCATAGTTTAGCACGTAATTTTTAAAGCCCCTCTCAATTGTGTGAGTTTTATCCAAATTAAAAAGAATTAATCGAACACTATTAGAGTAGAAAATCATGGAACATGATTTTCCACTACAGAATAAAATGGTGTATCGTTGATAACTACAGGTCTTATATAGTACTATGATCAAAGTCGTGACTGCCATTGTGGAATAATAACTTAGGGTTCCTTTGAAATCAGAATATTATAATATGTATCAGCAATTCTCGTATATTAAACCCTCTTCTTTATATTTTCCAGTGTCTTTACATTTGATGGAGTTATATGAACAGCGGTACGGAGCAGCAGATTTATTATTTATTTTATTTTAAAATAAAGATTTTTTATTTATTTCAAATGTATCTATCTTTCATTTCAGACATCATCTATGTAGCACCGATAACAATAAGTTATACTGCACATAAATATGTAAAAATGGAATAAAACACATGAGTGATTTTTGTGAGATTGAGATAAGTTTGCACTTTATTGCAATAACTGTATTATACCGCTAATATTTTAAACTTTATCTTGTTACATTGATATATGTTCAAAAAAGACGGTGGAATAGATATGGTAAAAACATCTATATAATATCCTAGTAGGCTTTTTTATTTTATTTTTTAAGGTGGGAAAATCATCTAATGACAAATCCCGCTCTTGGGCGAAGCGGGAGATAGTGTCTTTTACTCACTAAAAACCCACTCCTATTCTTTCTTTGCCTTCGTCCCAGGGCCCCGGATTTCGCTTTCACACTACTCTTGGCCCCAGTAGGCTTCGACCCTGCTGGGCCCCTACGATTTGCTGACATCTCCCTGAGGCGCGCGTGGAACAATACGCGCCGTCGACGACTTGGGCTCGGTCCGGACGGGTACCGGACGGTCGGACGGCAAGCTACCCACTGCTCGCCGTCCGCAAGCCCGCGCTTACGGTGGCCGGAAATCGGGATAGGAATCCCGGCGGCGATTGGGGCGCGAGGACCGTTGCCTCACGCGATGGCCGCCTCCTTTTCTAGCATTACTGCTTCGCAGAAAGTGGCGACCGCCTGCCACTCCTCCTCGCTCCGGACCATGGCTTGTACCAAGGCCCGGCGCGAGAGATCGCCGCCGCCAGTTGCTCCCACGAGGACACGTCGTTGCTCTGCACAAGCGGGCCACACCTCCACCGTGTGCTCCACCGTGTCCTCCGGGCGGTCCAAACAGTGGCGACATCCAAGCGTCGCTCCCGCACGAATCCGGTGCAGGAACTTCCCGAACTTACCGTGTTCGGTGAGAACCTGCGTCATGCGGAAGGTGAGGACGCCATGAGGTCTTTCCAACCACGACTCAAAGAGGGGACTTACTGCCATATTTGTGGCGTGCCCAACCCCAGTAGGCTTCACCCCCGTTGGGCCCCTACGGTTTTGCTGACATCTCCTTGAGGCGCACGTGGAACATTACGCGCCGTCGACGACTCGGGCTCGGTCTGAACGGCCGGACGGCGAACTGCCCATTGCTCGCCGTCCGCAAGCCCACGCCCACATTGGCTGGAATTTAGAGTCGGGATTCCGGCGGCTGGGGCGTGCGGGCCGTTCCCGCGTGCTTGTGGCTGCCTCCTTCGCTAGTATTACTGTTTCCCAGAAGGAGATGACAACCTGCCATTCCTCCTCGCTCCAAACCATGACCTGTACCAGGGACCGGCGCGAGAGTTCGATGCCTTGCCGCCGATGGCCTGATTCATTGACTGAACTCATTGACTGATTTCCCACTTATAAAAAAAGCACTCGGCTCCATAACATTTTCTGATTTGTTAGTGTGTGCTAGTTATCCTAAATGTTGAGATATCGGCACGGTAATAAAATTTCCAAAAAACGCATTACTAGTATCATGTACATTCACTAACGATTCCCTAAAGTATTCGGCAAAAATAAAGCAAATAATGAACATACCTAATTTGACTAACAATATTGTACTACGCTCATATACACACACAGCTGCGCACTGCGTCAGTCGCTCACTTGTTTTTGTCAAACAGAGATAGCTATATTCCGCGATACGCGTCAACTTGTAGTTGCAAGCGGCTTACGCCGGGCTCCTAAGTAGGCTTAGACATTTTTAGCATTTTAATTGGTAGCGATTTTAAAAGTTATACAAGTAGACATGTTAAGTAGGCTTACAAGGTACTTAACAAGTGAAGTACCTAGAAAAAGAAATGGTAAGGAAGTTCGCATATCTATTAGAAAGAGCAATGAACTGTTAATCCACTCTTTTCTGTCCTTAGCCACTTCTGGCTAGCGGTGGGCGTTTCAACGACGAACAGTTTTCAAAGACCGTTTTTTGTTTTGCAACGTAACAACCGTTTTCCATCCTGCGACCAAACAGTCTTCGTTGCACAAACCAGTCTTCGAATTACTGTATGCGAATTGTTATCTTACTTTTAAGAAAATAAGGTCGAGAATCCATTGCTTCAACTATCACACTCGTCGCGTCGTCGTTTTTAAAACGTTATTGCAATGAAAAATGAATTTTATCTCTATAGTCATAAAGTTCATTTTTCATTGTAATAACTGGTTTTGAAACGACGACGCGACGAGTACAGATTTTATTACCGTCCTCAAACTAGTTGCGACAACGAACGTTTTCTGCAACTACTTCTCTCAACGATAGTTTCGTCTTCAAACCAGTTGCGACGACGACCGTTTTCTGCAACCGTTTTTGTCGTCGCCAAAACGGTTACGTCTCGTCCGTCTAAAATTCGACAACGACCCACCACTACTTCTGGCCAATCCTTAACGTAGGAGTCCAAATTGTCACGCCATCTCCTTCTGGGCCTACCACGTCGCCGGCTCCTGCTGTTCGGAATCCAGTCAGTAGTTGCTTCGCCCAATTTTGTAGTGACATGCGGCAGATGTGACCTGCCCAGTTCAATTTTAGTTTTTTTTAAAGTTTTCAGTTCCATTTTAGAAGGAAGGCCTATACCCTGCAGTGGGACACAATAGGCTCATAATAATAATGTATTATGATAATTATTTTAACTCGCGGATTCCATAAACCTGAGATCCCTCACTCCAACCGAAACCTATAAGTATGAAATTGCCGATTTGTACTGTTTTTTTTTTTTTTTTTTAATTTAACTTATTTATTTAATCAAAATAATTACTATTATTATCTATACATTGCTGTTTTAATTCTGCAGTTCCTGTAGAATTAACGCGGTTTTTCGTGCTGTATGAGGTCTCGCGTTATCATGGAGCAATAATGGTAAAGATCGATTCATGAGTCAGGGCTGTTTCACTGCTAGTTTTGCTATCATTGTTCGGAGTTCGGCACAGTAGACATATGCCGTTATTTCTTGACCAGATCGGAGAAAGCTATAGTGAATAACACCATGCTGAGACCACCAAACAGTTACCATTACCTTTTTATTGGTAAGCTTTGCTTTAGGACACTGTTGCGGCGTTTGGCTTGAGGTCAGCTATTGCATTTTTCGCTTACGGTTATCGTAAAGAATCCACTTTTCATCACATGTCACAATTCGATCCTTCATTTCTATATCGATTCAACAAGGCAACACAAGTTTCAACACGCGTTTCTTTCTGCAGATCAGTCAAATCATAAGGCACCCATTTTTCATAACAGTGTACAATACTGCAGTACATTATTTTTATCTATCTCGTAGGGTTCAGCCAGCGTTTACAATGTAAGCACAAAAAATGTGTTTATATACGACGTCACATTAGAAACCTCTAAAATCACTGATTCACTACTTTATTATACATATATACCTTCCTGTTGAATCATTCTATCTATTAAAAAAAACCGCATTAAAATCCGTTGCGTAGTTTTAAAGATCTAAGCATACATAGGGACAGACAGACAGCGAAAGCGACTTTGTTTTATACTATGTAGTGATTGATGAATAAAATAAATTATAATAATAATGAACAAGCGTGGTCGTTTATAAACCGATTAAGAAAAAATGAAAAACTGAGAAAATTAGAGAGAACTTTACGATACAATTTATTTTGCTTAGAAACATCATTAAACTAAAAAAATACAAGCGACTTCTACATACAAAAATATAGACTAAAAAGTTCAAAATCTAACCAAACTAGAAACATCGACTTTCGAAATTAAAGTTATTTAGGGTTCCGTACCTCAAAAGGAATAAAACGGAACCTTTATAGGATCACTTTCTTGTCCGTCCGTCCGTCTGTCTGTCTGTCAAAAACCTTATCTCGGGAACGCCTGGAGGTATCGAGTTGAAATTAAAACCATATACTCAAATCAGCGATCCCTTAACCTTTTGAGTGCGTAATTAGAGACACAATAGTAAGACAATGGCGCGTGAACGCCGGCGTTAATGCGGGGATCAACAGCTTACAGCTGTGAAAAAATCAAACTTATAAATTAACGAAAAAGAAAGATACGGCTGTTTTTGTTGCAGAGTACCTACTTCCCGTTGACTCAGAATCCTGAAATTCGGCGTAAAGCAAGGTCTTTAGCACAGATATAGGAATAAATCTGAAAATAGTAAATTTGTTGTAACGTCACAAAAAATAACTTTTTTTGCGATTCGGAAAAAGCTTCATTCGGCAATTTTTATAAATAAATAAATATTCCACAACTAACACACAACGCCGCCTAGTCCCAAGCTAAGCAGAGCTTGTTATGGGTACTAGACAACTGATAAACATACTTATATATTTTTAAATACATACATAATATATAGATAAATTACACCCAGACACAGAACAAATGATCGTGCTCATCACACAACCATTTGTCCTAGGTGGGAATCGAACCCACGACCTCCGGCATAGAAGTCAGGGCCACTAACCACTAGACCAACAGACCTGTCATAATTTGAACTAGTTACATAGGTAAGTTTGTACGGAACACTGTGCGCGAGTCCGACTCGCACTTGCTTAGTTTTTTTTTTATATTGAAGTCAGTTTTAGTTTTTTGCACTTTCTTGATTTGGTAACCCTTAGTTAAACTTTAAGTAAGCACGTTTTGTAGGAAGGTACGTACCTACGCAGTTCTCCTGCCCGCATTTCACATTTCGGCTTCATCAGCAGTTCAGTTCGATGGTACCTTACCTCATGACAATTCTAATAAGCCGAAACACGGCTGGGTTACATTGATTTATTACGGAGTTCCGGTTCCTACCTTCCGGCTTCATCACCAGATAATTTCAGTTCGATGGTACCTTACCTCATGACAATTCTAATAAGCCGAAACACGGCTGGGTTACATTGATTTATTACGGAGTTCCGGTTCCTACCTTCCGGCTTCATCACCAGATAATTTCAGTTCGATGGTACCTTACCTCATGACAATTCTAATAAGCCGAAACACGGCTGGGTTACATTGATTTATTACGGAGTTCCGGTTCCTACCTTCCGGCTTTATCACCAGATAATTTCGATGTGCCCTGCTGTGATCCTCTGATCAGTTCCATATGTCTGAAGTTCATTATTAGATAGTGACAAAATATCTATGGGACAATTCAGCATAATACTCTTTTGGTCAAAATACCCCTACAGTAATACAAATGTATAATTGGAAAGCGACAAAGCTATGAACCGCATTAGACGAGAGTATGTAATGAATAGCATTCGGCTTCGCCCAGAGAACGTCACGTAAACGTTTCATGGTTGGATGCAAATGTAAAAAATCACATTTTGTAACAAGCTGTTCAATTTGTGTTACTATAGATAAGTAATATAACACAGATTAATAGAGTATTATAGATTTAAAAAATGACACGCTTTACTGATATGTCGGACCGGCAAATCTGCCGGACCGGTAAAACTGCCGGAAGGGCTGTACAATTTTTATGAAGCTATTCACATTATCCCGGATTATTATTATTATTATTTTTACCGAGCGTTTTGCCACTGCGAAGTGCCGGTAGAAATACCGGATCAGAGAAACTTTCATTACGCTTGTCCAAGAGAGACCTGTTCTGAGGGACAAGACCGAAGAAGTCTATAAAGACTGACTGAGGTGAGTACTTGACTGTCCGGGATCCGGTGTAATGTGAACAATCTGTTCCGGTGGCATCCGGCTTCCGGTAGATTTGCCGGAGATACCTGGGAACCCGGCCTTAGCGTTCAAACGTTACGTCATCTTTTATGGGCTCCACGCAGTTATTTAATCTTAAAACCCTATTGTGCATGCGGCGTACGTGGTCAAACGTCTCTTATTAATAAACTTATCTAGAGAACGCACCCATTTTCATCCGACTGTTGATATTATAATCGCGGCCGCCTGTCAGCGTAAACACTTCACTAGAGACATGAGCGTTTGCGTACAGTTACGAGACCACTTACTAGTATTTGAGCAGATGAATAGCGTGTAATAAATGTAGTTAATTCACTAACTAGTGATTCAGGCAATGAATGCAGTATTAAAACTGTTTTGATGCCTTGCCAAGGGTCTACAATTGGATTAAATCTGTATTCTATCATGTTCATCATTATGGAAATGGCTTATAAAAAATAATGCGCTTTGTATATTTAAGGTAAGTATGATGACCACTGACATACCTTGCTTTAGCCGGATCTTCACCGCTATGCCTCTTGGTGTGAATGGTTCCTTTCTCAACTGGAGCCAGTTCTCCGGTCCTGCCGGTAGCGTCCTGGTGGAAATAACAGATTAAATAATCCTCGTTCTCTTGATTAAACTACAAATATAAAGGGGACGGAATCAATTTTATGTTTTTCGTCGCAACAAATAACTGCAATCTGGACCTAGAGGCCTACAAAGGCCATATTGAATATGTTCTAAATGAAATGTAACGTATAATTTATGTGACCAAATTGTACATTGAAAAAGCACAAAGTTTTGAGTAGTTCAAGAAAGCATTAGTACTTTAAAATGTTTACATGACTCCGATTAAAAATGTATGATCCGGGAACATAACTGTTCGGAAAAATATTAACGAATAAGTAGTCCATGATTTGTTCAACACGCTGTAAATGCGGTTAAAAAGTCTCTAACAGATATATCTCTAACAGATGTAGAACAATATAAAAAAATCATATCAGCCGAGCAGTTCGGTTAGACAGTCAGCTGATACTGTCTCCACAAGGGTATAAGCTAACTAAAAAGCGTTGCGCAGAAGGGGTTCAGAGGTGGTTTTTGAAAGGATATTTGTATTGATGCATATATTGGTGGTTTTAGTAAGGACAGTTACCTGTGATCCAGTGCAGGGTCCGTCGCTGTGACCCGAAGTGGCCTTGCGCATGGACGTGAGTCGGTAGAAGGGCGGCGTCTCGGTGCGTTCGATGAGGCAGTTGAGAGTTTCCACAGTTTGCAGCTCCGTCATCATCTCGTCCAGCAGCCGCTCCGGTCGCGACCGCGCTAGATACAGCACCACGCGTTTTGCCTAACACATTATTAGTCATTAGTGGAGTATTAAGAGTACATTCCCTCAAGGTGGCTTAATTAAACTCCACCCTGAATATACAATGAAACCAATTTACATTGTTAAGGTATGTCGTCTGTGTCTCTATTATTAAGAATATGTTTTATAGGTTTGAACCTATAAAACCTAATCCTTTAAATTTGTAGGCGGGATTCATTGCCAGACGAAACATATATTTTCAATGTCGGTTGGAGAATAGTCCAGCCATCAAAGTAGTTCTTTTTTTAAAATGATATAAACTAGTGCTTGACTGCGATCCCAGTCGGTGTTAAATAACAAAAAAAAACAATACAAGAAACATCGACTTCCGAAATTAGAGTATTTTGATCGATTTAGTGTTTTTTTTTTTTTGTAGTGTAGTCGATTTTTATTTTAGTATTTTTTTTTTATTAAATTATATAAACCGGTGCTTGACTGCGATCCCACCTGATGGTAAGAAGTGATGCAATCGTTGATAGTGAAGCGTACTAATTTATTAAGAGCCTATTCACTCTAGCCTTGAAAACACCTAAATTATAATCAGGCGGGAAGACCGCAGCAAGAAAATTGTTCCAGTCCTTCGATGTCCGCGATATAAACGACGAGGCGAAACGCTTAGTTCGGATGGTAGAGGTGTCAACAATGTAAGGGTGGACATTGGCCGTACGTCGGCCGATGGTATAATAGTGACGATTGAATCAAGTCATGTAATTCCCGTGTGCACTCTCCAAAATACATGCTATATAGAATACCGAAAGGTTGCCTACCTACGCCTGTACTCCAGACTTTGTAGATGGATCTTATAGAATTTATTAATTTACCGATGAAAACGAAGCCACCATGAATGCGACCGCGATAGAGGCTTATTTCTTTGAAAGCTTTGAAATAGCGTTTAAATAAGCTGCGTTCTTGAAAAGTATACCAGTAATTAATTTTATATAAATATATGTTTAAGTTTTAGTCTCAATACATTTTCCTTGAACTCATTACTACGAGTATCACTACATAGTATAAAACAAAGTCACTTTTCGTGTCTGTCTGTCCCTATGTATGCTTAGATCTTTAAAACTACGCAACGAATTTTGATGCGGTTTCTTTTAATAGATAGAGTGATTCAAGAGGAAGGTTTATGTGTATAATACACGCACAATATAGTAGAGAAACACTGATGATTTTACAGGTTTCTAATGTGATGTCGTAAATAAACACATTTTTTTGCGCTTACATTGCAAACGCTGGCTGAACCCTAAGACATGGATCAAAATAATGTACTACAGTATTGTACACCTTAAAAAGATCTACAAAAAAGTCCGCGATGGTATATGTCTATCTTTTAGGTATAACCCACAATAACCATTTATTATCCTTTACTTTTTACGAGAAATAATGGCTTATTTACGAAACGATTTTATGCAATACAGCATTGATCCTTATCCAATTAAGTACCTTAAATAAATTGTGCATTTAATATAGATCAATATGGCCCTTTACAGCGTGTAATTTAAGTCAATACTTTCGAAGATATTACAGATTTAAAATGCAGGGGCATAGCGGTTGCGGTAAATAACTTGATTCTTTCAAAGATTGATGTGGCGACGCAAGTATAGGTACTACTCGGTTACTTCCAGATTGGTCCCATTTTTTTCAAATCCAGTTCTGATAATGGAATCCATGAGGAATCGAGGGAACTCCTTAAGGATTCTAGGCACTATATAGTGATTTTGGTATTTTCATCGAGAATACAAAAAAAAAAACATTTACAGTCAAAAAGTAACATTTGATGAAGTGGAACTGATGAAGAAGACCAGAAATGGCCAACGGAACTTCACCCTCACATAGATATCACAATGATGATAGTTAAGTAACTATGACAATATAAATAAATAAATGGTTCTGAATAGTTATGTTGAAAATGGTATCATCGAAGTGATCTAATGATGATGATGGAGCCGGAAGGTAGGCACTGGAACTCCGTAATTAATCAATGTAACCTAGCCGTGTTTGGGCTTATTAGAATTGTCATTATATGCACTTTGGCTATAAGGTACCTACTATCGAACTAACCTGATGATAGAGCCGGAAGGTGGATGGGAACTTCATAATAAAATAATGTATCCTAGCAGTGTTTTTTTTTTATTTATTTTTTTATAGGTGGGAAAATCATCTTATGACAAATCCCACTCTTGGGCGGAGCGCGAGATAGTGTCATACTTTTACTGACTAAAAACCCACTCCTGTTCCTTCGTTGCCTTCGTCCCAGGGTCACGGTTTCGTTTTCACACTACCCATGGCCCCAGTAGGCTTCGACCCTGCTGGGCCCCTACGATTTGCTGACATCTCCCTGAGGCGCGCGCGGAACAATACGCGCCGTCGACGACTTGGGCTCGGTCCGGATGGTTACCGGACGGTCGGACGGCGGGCCACCCATTGCCCGCCGTCCGCAAGCCCGCGCCTACGGTGGCCGGAAATCGGGACCGGAATCCCGGCGGCGGTTGGGGCGTGAGGACCGTTGCCGTTGCCTCACGCGATCGGCCGCCTCTTTTGCTAGCATTACTGCTTCGCAGAAGGAGGCGACCGCCTGCCACTCCTCCTCGCTCCGGACCATGGCCTGTACCAAGGCCCGGCGCGAGAGATCGCCGCCGCCGATCGCCCCCACGAGGACACGGCGTTGCTCTTCCCAAGCGGGGCACACTTCCACCGTGTGCTCCACCGTGTCCTCCAAACAGTGGCGACACCCGAGTGTTTGGGTTAATTCGAATTGTCATGAGAAATATGTAGGTACTCTGGCTATAAGTGCATCACAACTAAAAAGTGTGTTGTAATTTTTTTTTACATTAAATTAAAAATTACCGACTTCACTACAAAAACAAGAAAACGATCAAAATGACTTTAATTTCGGAAGTCGGTGTTAAATAACAAGCAAACAATACCAGAAATACCGACTTCCGAAATTAATGTTATTTTGATCGTTATAGTGTTTTTAACCGACTTAAAAAAAGGAGGAGGTTATAAATTCGGTTGTATGTTTTTTTTTGTGTGTTACCTCAGAACTCCGTGATTTATGGACCGATTTGCAAATTTTTTTTTCCCTTTAAAAGATATGCTTTCAGATTACTCCTATTTTTATCAAAATTATTTCTGATGATGGGTTCCATGGGGAATTGAGGGAACTCCTCAAATATTATAGGCAACCATATAAAGATTTTGGTATTTTCATTGAGAACATAAGCCTTAGACATTGCCGCCGAGTTGCTAACCTGACGGTTTTCTATCGTTTACATTTCGTGAAATGTGCACTGGAATTGCACAATCTAATTCCGCCAAGTCTGTTCCATCATCGGACCACTAGACCTACGGCGTTGCGCTACCGGTACATGGTAGACATCCCACCCATACGCACAAAACGTTTTGAGAACACATATAATATGCGTATAGCCAAGGAGTGGAATTCCTTGCCGGAGTCTGTGTTTCTTGATAGCTACAACTTAGGGGTCTTTAAGTCAAGAATAAATAGGCTACTTCTAGGCAAGCGTGCTCCATCGTCGACCACATCATCGCTTACCATCAGGTGAGATGGTGGTCAAACGCGAGCCTATCATTAATAAAAAAATAAATAAGCATTTACAGTCAAAAAGTAACATTTGATGAAGTGGAACTGATGAAGAAGACCAAGAATGGCCAACGGAACTTCATACTCACATAGATATCACAATGAAGACACTTAAACGACTATGACAATACAAATAAATAAATGGTTCTGAATAATTATGTTGAAAATGGTATCATCGAAGTGACCTGATGATGATGATGGAGCCGGAAGATAGGTACCGGAACTATGTAATTGATCAATGTATCCTAGCCGTGTTTGGGCTTATTAGAATTGTCATGAGATGCACTTTGGCTATATGGTACTATCGAACTGATCTGATGATGGAGGAAGGTGGAACGTAGACACAGGAAATTCATAATAAAACAATGTAACCTAGCAGTGTTTGGGTTAATTGAAATTGAATTCTAATACCATCGAATTTACCGTTCCAATATAAACGCCTACCTACAATTTCCGCTAAAAATATCTTTTGCAATGACCATCAAAAATCGCAGGGTCAAACTTTCAACGTTACAGGCTTAGATTTGAGCGTTGAATGTTTTTATTACATGGCCAATTATATGTCGCTCTTTCAAGTGTAACCTCAAAAGAAAATATGTTTGTATTGAATAATGACAAAAAAACTGTGAAAGTTTTGTATAAAGACATTCTGTAGTATATTTAGTACTCGTGACCCGCCCTGGTGCAATGCTGGACAAAACCGCATCAAAATCCGTTGCGTAGATTTAAAGATCTAAGCGGACAGACAGCTGGAAGTGACTTTGTTTTATACTATGAAGTGATCAGCATTGCACCCGTGCGAAGCCGGGGCGGGTCGCTAGTATAATATAAAAGGCGGTCTTATAGCACAGGGCAATTACTCCCAGACAAGCTTTGGATGGATTGAACGAAAGTAAAAGATAGTTTAGTAGTTTAGGACAGTAGTTACGTAAAGTAAGTTATAAATAAGCGGGCTTAAGGGGATGCAACTCGACATATTACTGTTTTTCATACAACCGCTCTTACGCGATAATGACTTTATTACACATTTTTCATTAGATAATTTGGAAACACAGTATCTTGTGGATATTATCTAGGCTTATAAAGTTCGTTTTTTAATCCCAGATAATGATTTGACAAGTGCAAATGTCAAACTCCAGAAATATGTTGCCTGCTTTTTGATAAAAGTGATGTCTCCAAATTCGATTTTTTATACCGATTCTTTTAATAATATAACCTTTAAGGAAAGAAGGACCAAGATACAATATTGTTTGTTTATAAGAGTCTAATATGAATTGAAGATTAAAATATTCAAAAATATTATCATATTTTTTTACACTCGGACTTTTACTTACACTAAGAACTCACAAAACCGTTTTTACCGGCGGGCAACTAGTAGAATCGTGCAGGCCACGGTCAGGCGCGGCGCCTCGGCGGGTTGCGCCCGCACTCTCTTTGGTCGGTTAAAAACCGCAATGGCCATCAGGGGATAGAGAAATTCGATGCGAAATCCGAAAATCGATTGATGCACCCAGAACTTTATAGGCCTTCTGTGAAGTAAGTATCTCAACAGCTCGATTCTGGTGTATGTCCATGGCGGTCTGGAGCTCAACTGGTAATTAATCACGCGGCTTGCGATTGTCATCTGCCAAGTTTGCGAGCAATAACCGCAACCGCAACGGCTGTGTAACCACACAAAACTCCGGTCTCGTGGGTTTAGAAATAAAACAGCTGTTTCTTCAACCGTGGCGGGCGCGGTTGAAAACCGCTCCATGAGTTCTTAACTAGTACCTTTTACCAGGGAGCTCCAGTATATGGGCGTCCCAACACAATTTTATATCTTGTTTACAAGAGCGGGACGAGACAGTCGCAGTTTATGCTTTAGAATTAAAAAAGTTATCATCATTGGTCGTCAAGATATTTATCAAGATGGGAATTCATCCAATGACTTCTCCCGGTCTGGGTGGAGCAGGAGGGCGTGTCAGACTTTTACTGCTTAAAACCACATCGACCCTACTGTGCCCCTACGGTTTGCTGACATCTCTTTGAGTAACGCGTGGATCACTAAGCGCTGTCGACGACTAGGGCTCAGTCCTGGCGATTACCGTACTGCCAGACGGCAAGCTACCCATTGCTCGACGTTAGTATTGACATTGTGGCAGTCCGGGTTGGGGTCTCGGCGACCGGGGCGTAAAAATGTTCGTTTCCTTACTCGTGCAGCCTCCTCCTTGGCTAGAATTACTGCTTCGCAGAAGGAGGCGGCAACTGCCGTTCCTCCTCGCTCCGGACCATGGCCTGTACCAGGACCCAGCGCGAGAGGTCGCTGCCACCTATTGCCTTCACGAGGACACGGCGGTGCTCCGCCCAAGTGAGACACACCACCACCGTATGCTCCACCGTGTCCTCCACACAGTGGTGACCTCCTCAATCCGATGTAAGAACTTCCCGAACTGACCATGTCCGGTGAGGACTTGCTTAGCCACTCCTGAAAGAGGGGACTAACCGTCATGATTATAGCGTGCCCATTGCTCGTCAAGCTGTGAATTCACATGTCTGCATTGGAAGAAACCGACACTAGATTCGTTTATCGCTACAATTTTAGAAGAGATTAACCTAGGGTTAATCTCTAACCTAGTAAAGTTGCAATAAAGTGTCAGCAAAAATATAACTTTAAGTAATTCTATATTTTTACCTGGGTTTGGTGATAATAAATCGAGACAAAAAAATAAAATGACGCAGCTTTCGCTAGTCTTTCAATTCTTAGGCTTAAATTATATTTTATTTTATGAGTTAGACATTTGCATCTATCAAATTACCTTCAGAAAATAAAAAAAAAACGACCATAATTAGTTCCATAAAAAAACGAAATTATTTTTATGAATACTTTCGGATTTTTGTTCAATATCGGTTGCGGTACCTCACTATTTATGAAATGGAAAAAACATGCAACATTCGAATTGTCAAATCATTATCTTTAATTATTAAAAAACAGATTGTATTGAAATCAATTTATAAATTTGTGTAAAACTAATCCAGTAAAGACCTTCAAAAATTTGCTATTTTGCATGAATTTTGACACTTCATAATTTACTCAAAAAATTAAAAAGTCAAAAAAGTATAGCAATACAAGCCTTGCAAATTTAATCAAGATTCTAAATGAGGACATTTTTTTTCAAAAACTTTTAAGGGTTTAAAAAAACACGTATTTCCTGGAACCAGTTTTGTAAAATATTCGAGTAAATCACGGAATTACCGACTGCTAACAGAGTTTTCAGGCGTTATCTCTTTTTTTTGCATTGCCTTTTCGTCAAACATCGCGCTGGATTGCGTTAGATGAAGAAACAAGCTTAAAAACACGTAAGTGCGAGCTGTATGTGTGTAGTGCACTGGGACAATTTATTATTTATACGAGTAATTTTTTTTTTTAATTCATATAAACCAGTGCTTGACTGCGATCCCACCTGATGGTAAGCAGCGATGCAATCATTGATGGCGAGGCGCACTAGTTTATTAAGAGCCTATTCACTCTAGCCTTGAAGACACCTAAATTATAGTTGGACGGGAAGACCGCAGCAGGCAAATTGTTCCAGTCCTTATTTTGTAGCAAAGACCTTTAACCTGGGTAAGGGAAAACTTAATGATGCTCGATTTTCCATGGAAAAGCCATACGTTGCAATCGTGCGTACCAACAGAGTAGATTTGGAGCTGCCTCAAATTTGGGTGGGCAAATATCCTACATTACTTTCGTATGTTTTGTACAAACGTTGCAGACTGTGTACTTTTTGTATTGAAATGTGATTCGACTACACATCTGTGCTTAATCAAATTAATATTAAAAAATAATATATTTCAACATGTTTCTTTGAACGATTTAATTTAAAGAACTACACAAATAACTTCTAAGCTAAGCAAATTGAATTAAGTAATCCATAAAAAAACGAAATTATTTTTATGAATACTTTCGGTTTTTTGTTCAATATCGGTTGCGGTACCTCACTATTTATGAAATGGAAAAAACATGCAACATTCGAATTGTCAAATCATTATCTTTAATTATTAAAAAACAGATTGTATTGAAATCAATTTATAAATTTGTGTAAAACTAATCCAGTAAAGACCTTCAAAAATTTGCTATTTTGCATGAATTTTGACACTTCATAATTTACTCAAAAAATTAAAAAGTCAAAAAAGTATAGCAATACAAGCCTTGCAAATTTAATCAAGATTCTAAATGAGGACATTTTTTTTCAAAAACTTTTAAGGGTTTAAAAAAACACGTATTTCCTGGAACCAGTTTTGTAAAATATTCGAGTAAATCACGGAATTACCGACTGCTAACAGAGTTTTCAGGCGTTATCTCTTTTTTTTGCATTGCCTTTTCGTCAAACATCGCGCTGGATTGCGTTAGATGAAGAAACAAGCTTAAAAACACGTAAGTGCGAGCTGTATGTGTGTAGTGCACTGGGACAATTTATTATTTATACGAGTAATTTTTTTTTTTTAATTCATATAAACCAGTGCTTGACTGCGATCCCACCTGATGGTAAGCAGCGATGCAATCATTGATGGCGAGGCGCACTAGTTTATTAAGAGCCTATTCACTCTAGCCTTGAAGACACCTAAATTATAGTTGGACGGGAAGACCGCAGCAGGCAAATTGTTCCAGTCCTTATTTTGTAGCAAAGACCTTTAACCTGGGTAAGGGAAAACTTAATGATGCTCGATTTTCCATGGAAAAGCCATACGTTGCAATCGTGCGTACCAACAGAGTAGATTTGGAGCTGCCTCAAATTTGGGTGGGCAAATATCCTACATTACTTTCGTATGTTTTGTACAAACGTTGCAGACTGTGTACTTTTTGTATTGAAATGTGATTCGACTACACATCTGTGCTTAATCAAATTAATATTAAAAAATAATATATTTCAACATGTTTCTTTGAACGATTTAATTTAAAGAACTACACAAATAACTTCTAAGCTAAGCAAATTGAATTAAGTAATTCTTTTTTCACTGATCATCTTCATTCGTAAAATTAGTACAAATAGCCTTTTTCTCACATTTCCGAGAGGACTACGGCACGTGTATGGTTTTGGGGGAACTTTTTATAAAAGTTTTTGTATAACTTATGGTTAGTAGTAGTATAGGTTGATGGATTTTTGCAAGTTGAACATTGTCTCAACCTGCCTAATTGAAACTTTGTATACTTGTTTCGTTCCGTTGACATCACTTATATAATTAGTTGACATTAAACCAATATTTTTTCCCGGAAGCTGCGGAATATTACTGAGAACTTCTTTTATGAAATATTATTTTTGTTGTTTTAACGTAGTTGGTGTGGTGAGCCGACAGTGGTAGGCAGGAAAATACTCGTAAGTTAAGATTACGGGGGAGGAGGCTTTCTTGCAAAGTATTTTATATTCTTAAAAAAAACTTTTTAGAAAAAAAAAATAACCGACTTCACTAAAAAAAACACTAAAAGGATCAAAATAACTTTAATTTCGGATGTCGGTGTTTCTCGGTATTGTTTGTTTCTTATTTAACACCGACTTCCGAAATTAAAGTTATTTTGATCCTTTTAGTGTTTTTTTTAGTGAAGTCGGTTATTTTTTTTTTCTAAAAAGTTTTTATTTCACACTTTTTAGTTGCGATACACTTATAAACAGAGTGCCTATTTCTAATGACAATTCCAATTTACCCAAATACTGCTAGGTTACATTGTTTTATTATAAAGTTGCTGTGCCTACCTTCCTCCTTCCGGCTCCATCATCAGATCAGTTCGATAGTACCTTATAGCCAAAGAGCATCTCACGACAATTCTAATAAGCCCAAACACGGCTAGGATACATTGATTAATTACGGAGTTCCTGTGCCTACCTTCCGGCTCCATCATCAGATCAGTTCGATAGTACCTTATAGCCAAAGTGCATCTCATGACAATTCTAATGAGTCCAAACACGGCTAGGTTACATTGATTAATTACGGAGTTCCAGTGCCTACCTTCCGGCTCCATCATCATCATCAGATCACTTCGATGATACCATTTTCAACGTAACTATTCAGAATCATTCATTTATTTGTATTGTCATAGTCGCTTAACTATATCTTCAATGTGATATCTATTTGAGTATGAAGTTCCGTTGACCATTTCTGGTCTTCTTCATCAGTTCCACTTCATCAAATGTTACTTTTTGACTGTAAATGCTTAAGTTCTTGATGAAAATACTAAAATTACCATAGGGTTGCCTATAATTTTTGAGGAGTTCCCTCGATTCCTCATGGATTCCATCATCAGAACTGGATTTTGAAAAAAATGGGACCAATCTGGAAGCATATCCTATAAAGGGAAAAAAAAATTTTGCAAATCGGTCCATAAACGACGGAGTTCTGAGGTAACAAACATAAAAAAAAAAAAAAAAAATAATGATGATAAAAAAAAAAAAAAAAAAAAAAAAAATACAACCGAATTGATAACCTCCTCCTTTTTTTTGAAGTCGGTTAAAAAATACCCCTAATTAAACTAATGACTTTAATTAACGAATAGTCGAAGGTAGGTGTGCTTTTATGAAAATAAGCGTCTTTGTAATGGATACTTCAAACAATTAATAAAAAAGTAGTGGGGCATCTTAGTACAAGTATTTCTTATTCTTGATCTTTACGTACCTAGTACAACTAACTGAAATATTTTTGTACAAAACGTAGAATAGACAGTGCTAGAGATGTGGTGGTATGGATGTGATGGGTGTTATGGCAGGGCGCTATAACACCCATAAAAGCGAGATAGATAGATGCGGTAATGTTACTTACATAAGGGAGGAGCTCATTAGGCGCCATCCCGGAGACGATGATGAGGTAGCGGATGATGACCTTCAGGTTGTTGGGCCAGCAAGCGCACAGCGTCGACCACAGCTCTTCGATCTCCTTCGGGTGCTTGTCGGAGAACTGCCCACGAAATAAATATATTCGTATAGTAAACATTGTTTTGTTTTGTTTTCGTGCGTCACTGCGGGGTGCCAGCTGAAAATCAGCGCTGGGTGTCTGACGCCCAGCAATTGCTGAGTTGGCGACCTTTTCGGTTCGGGCACGCTCAGCGCAGCTATATTGTAAATCTGTACTTTTTTTTTTGTTGTTGTTGCCTATTGTATTGCCTGCATCGAATAAATACTATTCTATTCTTCTATTCTATTCTTTTGATATCAAGGATATTCTGTTGATTGCTGAACATTAAGTTGGTCTTTAAGGGAAGTCACTGATGCAGGCAGATTTCTTACATCTGCCAGTCCTTCGAAAATATCACATAAGCTTAATTTTTCGACATAACCTGCTGGACATGAAGTTAGTTGTGCCAAAATAAACGATGAAGGACGATTGCCCCTAATTCCGAGAAAGCGTGAACCTTTAAGTATAAGTAGGAAAGTAATATTAGAGAGGCGCGTGTAGTTGTGTCTAGTTTATAGCTGTCACCGGTTATGTGATGTTACGGGTGCTGGTCGAATTAGATTCGTCGTTGGGGTTGGAAGTGTGTGTATTCGGCCACTCGAGCCGTTTGCGTAGGCCGCAAGGTTGGCGCTGAGTGATGGCGCAAACACAGGCGCGCCCGCCGCAATCTCGCTGCTCGCCGCTACACCCTTTGCTCTAAATCGCGACAACCTTGCGCCACTGACTCACGACAGCGTTGCTACTTCAACACTTCTAATAAGGACACTAGGCAACACGGCTACAGTTTGAAATATTTTGTTTTAAAGTCTGATTCCTTACATTAGTCAACTTTGAACTCGTTGATTTTTTTTTTTCAACTTACCCCATACTAGGAATTATTACTGTATCGTGGGTGCGTTCACAAATATGTAAAGTCACATGCACAAGACCCCAGACAGACCCGGAATAACTAGGTATCTAATATACAAATATTATTCCGTGCGAGAATCGAACCCGCGACATGCAGTGCAGAAGCCAATCGCTTAACCACTGCACCAACCGGACCGTCGTGATTGAATCATAATGATATTTTATTATTATTTTTCATATTGCTTAGTAGAAGGTGAAGAAACAAATTAATAACTAATTTAAAACCGGAATAACATGCTTTAAATATGAAATTTGTTTGAACTTATAATTCCAAATCTGAAGATATTACAGTTCAAAATGTGCAGTTTCATAAAACGTTAATTTTGTGTTCATGTTATTGTTGAGCGCGCAATTTGTAAACCGAAAAACATCGCGTGTCCTTGACCCTTCGTCGCCAGGCAACGATCTCCCCTAAAGATAATATTTAGAAACAAATTTAAGATTATCCTTTCTATCAAAAAATAAACGTAATTTTAGGTAGACGGGAGTTAATCAGCCCTCCCGTCTACGTTCCCTAAAAACTCACAATTTAAAAAATAAATAAATCGACTGCGAAAAAAATACCTTAATTAAAAACTGAAAAAAAAAAACAACAAGTTCAGTCCAGTAGCGAAGAAACCAATTTAATTGCATTAATTTAAACAAATAATGTAAACGCTTACCTTGGCAGTAATGTAGAAGAGATTGTTGAGCACCATCTCGGTGGCCTCGGCCGATCCCAACCCTTCGCGCCGGCCGCTGCGACCTGCTTCCGCGGCGTAGTACTGTCAATGATAACATGCATACAATCGGTGTCACATAAGAGGTGGGTGTATACAGAGAGGGTCGCCTGGCCTACTGCGCTACAAACGAGCCTTTTATGAACCCTTGAGCCGCTCGCCCAACGAGCCATGTGACAGAGTGCCCACAATTCGCCTGCACATTATACAATCATTTCATTTAAATTGTGATGAGTTCTGTTAAGAATTACAGCTAGAGTGAGAAAAAAGTCGCTGAGTATTTTGATACGGTTTCTAAGATGTTATTGTACAACATAAAAATCTTTTTACAAAAAAATACAACCGACTTCAAATTAAAAAAAAAAACACTGAAAAGTGCAAAATAACTTTAATTTCGGAAGTCGGTGTTTCTATAATAGTTTTGTCTCTTCGTTATTTAACACCGACTTCCGAAATTAAAGTTATTTTGCACTTTTCAGTGTTTTTTTTTAATTTGAAGTCGGTTGTATTTTTTTGTAAAAAGATTTTTATTTTACACTTTTTAGTTATGGTACCACCACTAAAAAGTACCCCTCAGCCAAACTTAAATACCTTATAGCCAGAGTGCATCTCATGACAATTCTAATAATCCCAAACACGGTTAGATTACATTAATTTATTACAGAGTTCCGGTGCCTAACTTCAGGCTTCATCATCAGAAGTTCGATATATCCCCCCTCTACTTTCAGTCAGTCATCGAATACACGTATAAACAAAGCAATTTTACTTTTTACGACGGTCCTGCTGTGATCCTATGAGGAGTTCTGTTCCATATCTTCGAAGTTCATGATCAGATCGTAACAATATTTCTATGGGACCAACTCGGAAGCATAACCTTTCAATAAAAAAAAAAAAATTCTAAATCGGTCCACAATTGACCGAGAAATCGGTGAACATACATAAAAAAATAAATTAACAACATACATTCAACCGAACATATAACCTCCTCCTTTTTGAAGTCGGTTAAAAATAACTATGACATCAGACAGATACCGTTACTATCAGTGCTAATAAGGGCTGCAAGGAATTTGTATAAAAACATATATCTAATAAGCAATGCTTTTCAGAAGCAGCAAGCAATTAACTGTCATAATTATCGTTTGTATTATTGAATGGTCCGCAAAACAATTTCCACTACTAATATAAACAAAATAATAAATAAAATAATTACTAATTTTGGATGCACGCCTATTTTGAAAAACATTTGTACTTGGTATGTCTATTATATATCATGGCATGTCTAACATTAATAATAATATATGTAACAGACTATCTTACTCCAAAAATGAAAAGACTCCATTTTCTTGCAAGGGACTTAGCTTCTACAAACGGTTATATGTTTTGTTGGTCAACTCGGCGGGTATATATTTGAGGAAAAAAGAAGGCGATCAGTCTATCAAACTTAAAACGGAACAAGATTTACTCATCCTGAAAAGTCAATGGTGACTATATACACTAATTTTTCTTTTAGTTAGCACCAGGGTTTTTGATAAGTTTCTATTTATACTTAAATTATTTTATGTTGTTAGTATTTCCAAACATTTATACTGCATACTCATTAGCCTAAGTTACACTATATACAAATATTTCACATCAGTCCACGCACGCGCACTATCTCCCTTAAAGTCCTCAACGACACTACCTCTGCTCGATTACCTGCTGCTTACTTCGAATTATTCTTTATTATTTTACAACTTGAGTACAATAACTGTCTCTTTAACTAGAGCGTTTGAACTAGAGCGGGCTCAAAGGCTGATACTCAAAATTTGTCTATTTAAACCGAGACTATTCCCAACATCTGAACTATACAGTATGGTAGAGGTCTTGTCGGTTAGGAAACTGTATATTCTCTCTATTACCCTCAGACAGCACAAACTATTACATTACAATCATAACAACCCTGTGTTAACCCGCCGCCGTAACTTCCAAGTATGTCATGCTGCGCCATCCAGAACAGCCTTCAGCGGTTATTTCTCCTTTTTTCAAGGACCACGGCTGTATAACTTGGCTAATGAGTTGTATAATATCTATCCCAATGCTAAAAGGGAATGTAAGGGGAAGATCACCGAATGGCTCCTTAAGCTTGGGTACGAGGAGACAGAAAGCCTGCCTAATAAACAAAGAGATTTTTAAGACAAATGAACACACGTACTAGCACTCGAACACACATAAACTCACCGTCACACATACACACATGCATTTCAACATTTTCTGAACTAGCACACTCCCTTAATTTTAAGTTTCTCATCAGTGTATTTTCTTTTGATCTGTTCTTTAATGTGTCTGGGTAAAGGTGGTCAGGAAACCCATAACATAACACAAGAAAGAGGCTCCTGTCTCCCTACCAAAAAATACTGTTTAAAGAAATTTTGTAAATTTTATTATTATTATTAGTTTGACTACGACGTTATTCTGTCAATCTAAATAACGTTCCTGAGGATCAGCATCGTTGCAGTATTTGGAGTGTCTATTAGTTGGCGTATATATATATATAATGGTAGTGTAGGATTAGAGGCTGGTATGAGCATGGTAATCAAATAGGCGCGGTCCGCGGTTGTCATCAGGCTAACTTGAGTTGATGTGATCAACTTTTGGGATTGGTCAGCTTGACCATCAGTGACAACCGTGTTACTGTAAAGGATATTAAAAAAACCATATTCCAGCAATTGAAAAATACATCTGTCATATCTAATGAAAATTAGAAACATGACTAAAAAAGAAAGACATGATTTTAGTGTCACGGAGCAAGAGTTTAAGGAAAATTCGTACCAGAAGCACAGATATGGATATAATTTGTTCTGGTTCTCATATTACTTACACTATTGTTCATAGAATTGGTATCTGGGCGCAAGAAATTTCTTTATTAAAGGAAAGTCAATATATTCTTTAGAAAAACAAAAGTGCTTGCATTCTTCATCGGAATTTGTGCTTGTCGCCCGGAGATTATTAATTTACTTAGGTCGGAAGTATGACGGTATTTTCGCAGTTGAGATTGTTATTTTAAAATGAGTCTTAAATTGATGGGTACAGTTTCGCAAACGACGGAACACGTACCATAATATGTATTGCCCTACTCACCCTTACTTCTGCACCGAGTGTCTTTCTACTGATAGTTTTGTTGTTTACACTCTTGGCTTTAGAAAATACGTAAGGTTTATTAGGCATAAAAACGCCCAAAAGATTAAGTGCAGGTGATTTTGACCACGAGATATCTTAATAAGTAAGTCTTAGAATGAAGAGCGGAGTGTTACCTGTATATATGACAGGGGGTTGGCAGGCGGCACGTTGGGGTCAACGAGCTCGATGTTGACGAGCCAGGGCAGCAGGTACTGCAGCAGCAGTTGTCGGACCTCCGTCCGGGCCGTCTGGAACCTCGCTGTGATCTCTGCACAGAAAATACGACACTTGAAAATAAAATTTACATCGATAAAAGGCAGAATCAAACTTGGTAATTCAGTAGACCGTCTAATCTGCGTCGACAGGCACTAATCTGCGTCGTTACAATAAAAAGGCCTTTATTCAAATGCGACTTTTCGAACGTCAACATTTACAAAAGACAGGCCCCAAGACTTCCGCCCGTACTACATTATAATTATGTTACCGGTTGTTAAAAATGCAACCGCCGTAACATATGGGCAGTTTTGTAACAATTAGCGATACCAACAATACTATAAATATTATAAATCAATGTAGGAAAGGCAAGGTCAGGCGATCTACAAAATAAAAGAACTCGTCCTGATCTAGTACTATCAGTCCATTAGTGGTACTAGTACCACAAAAATCGCTATTCACTACCGTCAACCAGCATTTCTTTTATGCCATAAAGTTGAAGCTCATCACCAATTAACAATTTGCCCTGTGCGATAAGACCGCCCTTTGTACACTTTATTTTTGTATATGTTTATCCTGTCCACATTATGATGTGTACAATAAAGTATATAATAAATAAATAAACAATTGATTGTATCGATAACATTCATAACCAACGTCATCAAGCTTGTAAAAGGCTCAAGAAGAGCATCCACACAATGATTTCCTGGCTTTGCGATTGAGCGCAAATATTTGGCAGCGCTCTATTAAATTGAACCGTCTTCGCCGGTCTTGGGTATTATCTTTCAATACGGTATCCGACATAAATACGTACTCTGTACAAGTACCTACAAAGTGCACGCCACGCATAGGGGAGCGCGGAATTAATAATTTTAAGCCATGCCAATACTTGTCATAACACTAGGTATACGACTACGTTTGATGGTCTGAAGGGAATGTTTCCACTGTAGGATTTTTAAATAGAAATGGTCTTACAACAATCTTTTTTTGTGAATTATATAAAAGGCCAAGGGCGGGTTTCTGAATTGAGTATTTTGAGTTAAGAACGTGTCATATCTTACTTAAGTGCCAAATTTTGTCAGGTTTTCATGCTAAAGTAGAGTTTAAGAAATACTCAACTTCAAATCAGGATCTGTCCTGGCTCACTCACTGACGTATCAATGCCCAGCCCAAAACCAAGAACACTGAAATTTTGCACAGTTTCCTTTTATGATGTACCTACTTACACAAAGAATTAAAAAAAAATATTTTGAAATTTACCCCCTAAGGGGTTCAAAGTTTGTATGGAGAAAGTCCACACAAACCTAGTTTCAAATGGACGAAGCTGCTGGCAGAAGCTAGTATTAGATAAAGTGAACATAGGGTGTGGGTGTATGTATGTGATGAACGGATTTGGATGAAATTAGACATAAGGGTAGACCATGTCTTCGAATAGCGCATAGGATACACTTTTTATCACGGGAGTGTTTCTTTTGGGATCATTTTCTACTTTCATTAAGAATCTAGTAATTTATAAAAAGTTTGTACATTTTAGTAAATATGAAAAACTGTCAAACTGTATGTATGACATTTTGCGCGCACTTTGTTTGAAAGTCAATATTCGCATTCGCATTTGCAAATATTGAATTTGAATATTATTTATATAATATTTGAATAATGTGAGAAATCTAAAATTCGTTACATCACTAGTAAATAGCTGTTTATCCGAGTAGGTAGTACCTCTCAAAGCAGAGCCACGCGTTCAACCCACGTCGAGGATTGTTAATTCCAATACTTACCGGGCTTATTTTTGTACGGCATCATTAATTTCTGCACTCAAGTAAAAAAACAAAATATTTCTAACGGGAAATAATTGAGCGCCATGAGCCGATTAGTCAGTATCGTTTCTAAGATACAAAGCATTTCATTTCAAATAAATCTTTTACAAGCACTTTTGAAATGTCAAGAAGTCTGTTAGTCAGAAAAATAATGCTAATTGCATATTTATTCCAAAGCGTAATATCTATGGAGAAGGATATGTAAGAAACTCCATGGACACTCTTTTCAATCATGTTATGTATTACAATATCTGTTACATGTTTCTTGTCGCTACTATTATGTGAAAATAATGAAAATAAAGTAAAAATAAAAACTAAATATAGATATTAATTCTGAATTTATATCTTTATAGTACTTATTACTTCTAACATGGCAACGAGGAGAAGTAAGTGAAACGTAAGTGCGAGCTGTATGTGTGTAGTGCACTGGGACAATTTATTATTTATACGAGTAATTTTTTTTTTTAATTCATATAAACCAGTGCTTGACTGCGATCGCACCTGATGGTAAGCAGCGATGCAATCATTGATGGTGAGGCGCACTAGTTTATTAAGAGCCTATTCACTCTAGCCTTAAAGACACCTAAATTATAGTTGGACGGAAAGACCGCAGCAGGCAAATTGTTCCAGTCCTTCGATGTACGCGGTATAAACGACGAAGCGAAACGCTTAGTCCGGACCGTTGAAGTTTCAACAACGTAAGGGTGGATACTCGCCGTACGTCGGGTTGTCCGATGTCATGCAATTCCCGCGCACACTCTCCAAAATGCAACCTGTAAAATACCGATAGGCTGGCTACCCTGCGCCTGTGCTCGAGGCTTTGTAGATTGGACTTAACCAAATCTGGATCCCCAATTAGCCTCTTCGCACGCCTTTCCACTGAGTCCAAAGCTGCTAGATGGCATTTTGCAGCACCAGCCCATATATGTGACTGCAGTACTCCACACACGATCGGACCTGTGCTTTTTATAACATTAGAAGCTGTCCCGGTGTGAAGTACCGTCGGACCTTTGCAAGAACGCCTAGTTTTCTAGCAGCTACCTTGGCTTTGGACTCAATGAACCGCCCAAAATTGAGGTCTGCGGAAATTTCAACTCCCAAGAGCTGAAGGCGGTCGGTGCACTCCAGAGATACATTCTGAAAAGCAGGAGCTAAGGCGAACGGGCTCCTTTTGGCGGTGAACAGACACGCTTGTGTTTTGGCGGCGTTGAATTCTACCAGATTGGTTTCGCCCCACTTAGAGACTGCCTGAAGTGAGACATTCGTACGCTCTACCATAGCCTCTCGTTCGGACCGGATTAGCTCCTTACTAGCCCGAGCACCTGGCAGGTATCTCTCTACAACTGTGCTATCATCTGCATACCCACCCATAGATACCGGGCATCAGCAGATCGTTAATATGCAGCAGGAAAAGAGTTGCAGAGAGAACTGACCCCTGAGGAACTCCGGCATTGGTCGTCATGGGCTCTGATGAGCATCCATCGACAACAACTCGGAGAGACCGTTCACTCAGGAAATCTTTTACCCAGTTAATCAGACCAGGGGAAATGCCGTACGCTGGAAGCTAACTTAAAAGGCTGGCATGCCATACCCTGTCGAAGGCCTTCGAGACGTCTAAGGAGACAGCAATCGCTTCTTCATTCTTTTTAAGGGCCTCACCCCACATGTGAGTGGTATACACTAGTAGGTCCCCAGTAGACCGATTGTGGCGAAACCCGTACTGTCGGTCACTGAGGAGATCGTTACCTTCCAGGTATGCCATGAGGCGCGAGTTCAATACACGCTCCATAATCTTGCAGAGTATGGAGGTTATTGAAATCGGCCGATAGTTAGCAGGATCGGCACGACTGCCCTTTTTGGGCACGGGTTGCACGTTGGCAAGCTTCCAGGACTTGGGCACTATACCAGTCCTAAATGAGAGGCGATACAAGCGCGTAAATACAGGAGACAACTCGGGCGCACATGCCTTGAGAACTATTGCTGGTATACCATCTGGTCCACTAGCTTTATTCACGTCTAGACGACACAGTGCTCTCAAAACTTCTTTGTTTCTTATGCGAACCTCGGGCATTGAGGTGTTGCAGTGAGGTAGAGTTGGTGGAGTAGCACTGCTAGTGTCAAGACGAGAGTTATGGACGAAAAGAGATGCAAAGAGACCTGCTTTCTCTCTCGCCGTGTGAGCCAGTGTTCCATCAGGCTTAACCAGCGGAGGCAATGCGGGCCCTACAGAAGTTCGCTTCGACCGATTTGGCAAGGGACCAGAACGCTCTGCTACCGGACGGCTGTGCAGAGAGCTTTGTGCCAATATGGGTAATGCGGTCGAACCGAGCCTTCTTTAGTGCCTTTTTGTAGGACTTGGCAGCATGGTTGAAAGCTATCTTCTTTGAGCTCAGATCCGGAGTTTTGCGGTCACGAGCGTCACCCCAGGCGAGAAACGCCGAATGCTTACGCTCTTCAGCTTGAACGCAATCGGCGTTGAACCATGGGTGAGCTAAGCCTCCGATGGGTACGTCTCTATAAGGGATGAAAAACTCCATAGCTTGACGTATCACATCGGATATAGCATCCGCACAGCTCGACGGACTGTTAGAAGAGAAGCAGACCTGCTGCCAAGGATAAGACGCAAAGAAGTGCCGCATCTCATCCCATTCTGCTGACCTGTAACGCCATATTCTCCGTTCACCGCGTGAGTCGCAGTCAGGTGGGGAGAAGCACGAAACAGACTTCACCAGACAGTGATCTGAAGTTCCAAGTGGTGAGGAAACTGTTACAATACATCTGTCCGGATCGGTGGTCATCAGAAGGTCTAAACAATTGGCAGTATGACCAACTACATCAGGCACCCTAGTCGCTTGCTTAACCAGCTGGGAAAGGCCCATCGATACTGCAAAGTTTCGCGCTTCTCTCCCAGCGTGGTCGGTCTTCTGGTATGGGAAAAGCCAGTCTTGGTGGCAGGCGTTAAAGTCCCCCAGAGCGACGAGCTGCGCATCAGGGTGCCGATGTAGAGCCTTATCGGCGGCCTCACTGAGGTGGTCGAACAGCCGAGTCGTCTCCTGATCACCGCTGTGCGATCGGTAGAGTCAGGCATAAACAATTTTGTCCATACCAGTGTCCACCAACAGCCATAGCGTCGAGAAATTTGGGTCTTCAAGGTGACGGAGACGCTGGCAGCAGATGTCATTACGGACGTACACACAGACTCCGGCACGCTGCAGGAAATGATGCTCCAGTGAGTATCTCGGGTAGTTGCGGTACGCCGTATCTGACGGACATCTAATTTGGGTCTCCGTCAAGAAAAGCAAGTGTGGCTTGTCAGTCTCATGATGGTGGTGGACCGCATCGATATTGGAGTGCAGCCCTCTAATATTTGAAAGATGCACTTGAAATGAGAGGACGTGCATCCGCTGTTGACACTTGCCTTTCTTTTTAACTGAGCGAGGTGATGCGATGTTAAATCCAACAACACAACCAGAGTTGCTGTGCCAATGGAGGGTTGATCTGACGCCCGAACCCCCCCAGGGATCGCTATCGGGTCCTCTCGCCCGGTCGCCAACCGGCACGATGGGGCCACCCTGGGATTTTTCGCAGTTGGCGGTGCAGCCTTTCGTGTGTGGCTGGCACACTACTTGGGCCCCCAACTACCTACGGTCGGCCAGCGGAGCACCGTGCTTCGGATCCCGCTGCCCTCCACGATCAAACGTCCGACACAACAATAGCTGGTGCATCATACCCGGTATACATCATAACACAACTGCTCAGACCCATCTTTCACCATACGGCTTCACCAGACATCACGCCGGAACACGACGAATCGCTTGGCGGCATGGCTTTGTCTGGTGGGTGGTAACTTTTAAGCCGGCAGCCGATGCTATGGCCTACCACCGTATTTACTGCTCGTTTAGCACTACCCAGGGGACAAGTGTAGGGTGGTCAGAACTAAGTAAATCCTACGGACGCAAGCAGTTCATCCCCCAAAATAAAGAAATTTACCTTGATCAGTTACTTAGTACATGACTTTTTTCACAATTTTTGTTAAATTTGTAAATTATAGATAACCTACTGTAGGTACTTACTTATCGTTATTATCTTATTTAAGTAGGGAATGTTTATCTATGTTGCTATGTTGGTGCGTAAATATATTTAGTATATTATTTATTTTTTAAAGCACCTGCTCGATAATGCTCTTTTTTATGCCATGCAACCTTCACCTAAAGCAAGTCATTCTGTCCCTAGGGATATATATAATGTAGTATGGGCGTTCCCTAGGAAATAAAGGGATTTGTATTTGAGACATCAAAACTATTTAAAAAAAATTACGAGTATTAAATGAATTAAGATGTACGTGCATCATACGAGTTTATTCAAAAATCACACACCACAGGCCACTAACGAAAAAACAAAATGTGGTTACTGTTTTCTCTAAAAAAATAATGAAAGAGCGGCGTTTTAGAAAATTAAAACTATACTTCAATTTAGTTGTGAATTTTGTTTGTTTCAAAAATCGATATATAAGTACTACGTTCTAGATTACGCGTGCCGTACACTCACTTCAGCCGACTCAGGTGCAGTGTCTTCTATGCACCTTGATATTGATGACATTAGTACAGTTTTGACGTTCATGAAGTGTGAGAGCGGCGCTTATAAATTCAAATTAAAGTGAATCTGGACGTAAATAATAATTCTGTAGTAATTTAAGTAAAATTACTGGTTGTCCAAGCAATATAATAGCTTCTAATATCGTAATAGTATGATAGAAAACATATTATTTTATTAAAAAGCCTTCCCATTTTACAAATCATAGACTAAAACATGCAGATGTTCACTCGAACAAAAACCAGTTTTTTGCCTACAACTGGTTTAGTGAACACAGACTTGCATGGTGTTTTATTCCGTTTGATTTTAATATTTTATTTAATGTTATTTCTTTTTTGTATAAATGATATCAATGAATTCCGTCAAAATCAAAAATTATGACGACGTGTGTTTTTTGATAATGTAAAAACTCGGCAAGAAATGTCAGCAAATCATTGGGTATCAGTTTTCATCGGTAAGTTTTGTCGTTAGGTAAGCATTCTGTCATTTGTTAGCACTTAGGTATTACGTATCTACCTAGATATAACGTGCAGATTAATATTCAAATATACATTAGGCTCAGTTGAATTTGTAGTCTTATGTGTGATATTGCATTACTGATATTGAGATTTCGTCCTTCATACACTATAATTATATTCTAGATTTGTTCACACTAGTCAGCCGAAAAGGGAAGATTGGATAAAAATTCTTCAAGAGGATAGAAGTGAAAACACGTGGCTTTCTACAAAATATTCGTTTATCTGCTCTGCGCACTTTCAAGCTGATGATATTTAAGTTGAAAAAGATTTAAAAAAAGTTTTAGCTGCAAAAAGTTATAAAATTCATCATCTTCCTGCCCTTGTCCCGTTTTATTAGGGGTCGGCACAACACGTTTTTTTCTTCCATTCTGTCCTGTCACTCGTCACGCTATCACTAACTCCCTTTTCTTTCATATCACTTCTCACACAATCCATCCATCTTTTCTTTGGCCTCCCTCTCCCTCTCCATCCATATCCGTCTTCTTTTCAATACATCCGCTAACTCTCTGGCCCTTCCAGTCATTTTCCCAACATTCCAACTTGTATACCTCAATCTCGTTTCCCGAGCTAGCTTCTTACGTTGAAATAAAAATTACAACAGAAAAGTAAATATCTCCGAAAAAAAAAAACTGAATCTTTAACTGGAATTGTTAAACATTTTAAAGATAAATATACCGTTGTCGTTTGTGTTGTTACTAGATATTAGCGGCGCAGTCCTGATCTTCATTCACTCAGGATAGCTGTTCTTCAGAATGATGATTACAATAAAGGGTTTCAATGTTACGCGATTTTGAATTCACTTATTTATTAAAGTAGTAGAACGTGGTTTTTGAATTTACACTAACGAGGACTATTATTAAATTTTGTAAAAGAGTGTTATTGTAATGAATTGTAGGCAAAAAGTTGTGTCACTTCTGCGGTATAAAAATCTATATGGATAACATGTCATTACACTATGTTGAACGAAACGCGTAAACGCGTGCCGCGAAATTCATGGCGCTTAAGACATTTTGGTCGTGAAAAAAGTATCTCTAAAAGCTATCTAGGCGCTGTATGTTTTAATAGTTTTGTTAGACGACATATTGCCAATCTAGCGCTGCAGCGAACTTTTGTTTTAACTTCTCAGTATTTTGACAAATAGTTTCCATGAACGTGCTTGTCTATTGCTAGAATATAAGTCGACGGTTTCAAATCTCAAAACATGCCGTGATAGTAAAATTGATAGTAACTTAACTCTGGAATGCTATTCAGTATATTGTCTTTTAATTATCTCATAGAAGATGTAAAAAGTAGAGTATCCAACACGGGGATAAAGTTGTCTTTGTCTTGGAGGGCTTGAATTCCTTACTTCACTCAGGTCTATATTAACTCCCTCAGAGCGCTCGTCCAAACCTCTGGTCATCTCGTCAACAAAACGTTGAAACGTTTGGCCCGCACTAGGAAAGACTGTAGGGAATGGGCACGAGCCTGTCTCCAGTGCCAGCGAGCGAAGATCAACCGCCACGTCTCAGCTCCATTAGGGACGTTTCATCTCCCACGTGCAAGGTTCACCACTGTCCATATCGACCTGGTGGGCCCATTACCGATTTCGCAAGGCTTTAGGTACTGTCTGACGGCAGTCGACCGATTCACTAGGTGGCCAGAGGTCATACCTACCGTCGACATAACTGCCGAGACAGTAGCTAAAGCGCTGCTGTCCGGATGGATTGCCCGGTTTGGCTGTCCGACAGACATTGTTACGGACAGGGGTCGACAGTTCGAGTCGGCCCTGTTCGAACAACTGTCAAAAATGATTAGTTTTAAGCACAAACGGACAACGGCATACCATCCGGCGTGCAATGCGATGGTGGAGCGATTTCACCGCCAACTTAAGGCGTCCATAACATGCCATGCCAATGACAAGTGGACAAAGTCCTTGCCGTGGGTATTGCTTGGCATACGGAGCGCGTTCAAAAAGGATGTCCAAGCGTCTTCCGCCGAGTTTGTGTACGGCGAACCGCTAAGACTCCCAGGGGATTTTTTTACCCCTAGTGACGTAGAGGTACCACCGACATCACGGAATTCACCGCACGCATTCGCAAATTTTCCCAAAATCTGCAGCCAACTCCAGCTTCCCGTCACAACCAACAAAAAGTTTTTATTTACAAGGATCTGCAGACCACGGATCACGTGTTCCTTCGTGAAGACGCATTACGTGACTCGCTACAACCAGCCTACACCGGTCCTCACAAAGTACTGCAAAAAGGTGACAAGACCTTTAAAATATTATTTAAGGGCAAAGAGGTCTCGATATACCGCCCAAAACCAGCCCACATATTGGTGGACAAAGCTGACCCAATAGAAATCGATCCACCTAGCAGTAGCAAAGGGTACACCACTCGTTCTGGTCGTCACGTCCGATTTACAGATTATTATCGCCCTTGACGGTCTCTGGAGGGGGGTGATGTAGGGTATGTATCTACATATCACAATAATATAGTTTATTTATGTATATTATTAAATCACACAACACGACAACAGCAACACAGTTATTTAATCACATTTATTAATATTTATTATGATACACAGAACGATATCATATTTCGGAACAAATCGGTGGTGTCGAAGGACGAAGTTGCATGTGTGCGTGCGATGGTCGCGCACACAGTTTAACCTACGTTGACCTTTAGTCCGCTACCAACTGCCGTGAGCGCTTTCGTAGTTTCGGATATCTTGTTTCGTGAAGCCTTGCTATTCCCAAGTAACAAAGTTCTACTGTAGCGCACAGTTTACAGGCTCACAGCACTAGTACCTCTCTCTAAGTAATTCCAGGTTTTACTACCAAGCTTATAACAGGTTACACGGAGTTCGTTTGGGTTTATAGTACATCTGTTCTTATAAGTTGACTTATACTCGTGTATAGAACGAAATTATAGGCGCAGTAAAGGCTAAGATGTTCTATAAAAGTGTTGCATAGGTGTAAATACACTTGAGAAAACTTGGTCCAGTAAGTTACACTTATAATCGCCTACAAGAAGTAATTATAAATCCGCTATAAGTGTCATACTCCAGTGATAGTAATTTATAGAACTAAATGCACTTAGAACCATTTGCATTTGTTACTTGACCCTACTATGGGTGTATAAGTCTATTAATTTTATGTGCCAATTTTAAGTGAATTAGTTCTACAGTGGTTTCTCTTAAGAGTAAGTGTACTTGGTATTATTGTGGACTCTCGAATGCTGTTATAGTCTTAATTTCTACGAGTATATAAAGGTTTCTTATAAAACTATTCTTGTTAACACTAACTCGTCACAATAAGGCGCGACAATGCTGTTACATTAGGACTAATATTATTTTTAAACACAACTTAGTAAATACGCCGTTTTTAAAAGGCGAACAAAAATTGAGATGTAAAACACAATATACGTCACCAAAAATACTTACGCGTTTGCCGTGCAAACATGTATGCAAATATAATATTACGTGCGAAATACTTGTTAATACATTTTATATAAAATAGATGATTACCTTTTATTTTTATTTTTTTTCTTCACAATCGCACAACATAACAAAAATTCAGAAATGTTTGAAGTAGCTAGTAATAGAAGCGCGGAGTACGTTACACGCCTGCCTGGTTCTATTAAATGCTCATAGTGAGCTTCGCGGGAGCAACTGGTTCTCCGGAGTCTAACTATAAGTGTATTATGGGCTTAAGTCGTGGTGTCTGGTTCTATTAGATGCTCATAGCTGGCTTCGCGGGAGCAGATAGTTCTGCGTTGTTCAACTATAAGTGTATTATTGGTCTAATTGGTGCTTGTCAAGTCTACTATAAGTGTTTTATTAGCAAAAGTACGCGTATAAAATGGGCCCTTTTCCGTGGTTATAAACTTTTACTAGCCTTTTATAGACCTGGCTCCGGAACTAGTACAAGACCACATTTTGTTACTTATTTGGTTATGTTCTGGATCTTCGGACTATTGTGTATTGTTCCTGTATCGTCCACTCCTTCTGTTTATGTGTTCGTGTATGTTTTTGTGATCGTGGATTTTATTGAAATCCGAGTAAACCGTGAGTACTAGAAACTTAGTGACTTTTATTACCATCTACCCGCACTCAATCAGAATCACAATCGGACGAACTAAAATATAATTCGCTTTTGACAAAGTGGTGAAACACAGGTTATGTAAATGGTTTACTGCGAGGCGGGCGGCCGCCACGCGAATTCAGCTGCCGGCTGCTAGCCGGCAGTGGCGGCTAGCGACACACATCATTTTCTCATCCTAAGCTGAATGAAGGGGTGACCACTTTACTCAATACAGCTCGATATTGCTTTGTTCAGTTGAAAGCGGATGTTGCCGTTTCAATTGCTATTGAACGACTCTATTATGGGTATAATGTTAGTGCGACTTAGGTTCTCAAATATCAAATCTCCCCTAATTGAGAATCTCAATTAGGGGAGATTTGATCTCGACCTGGTCACCATGGTCGGTCAAGACCTATCTCTGGCAATAGTAAGGGCTATACTGGCGGAGAAATAGAGGGAAATTACTTCCCTTCTGAGAAAAAATCCACCGAGCGAGATCGTGAGAGAGCTGAGAAGAAGACGTCGGGGTGGTAACCGCTTCATTGCTTACCGCTCCAAAACCACACCTGTATCGTTGAAAAGTATCGATACTTACTCGTATCGAATCGTTTTTGGAAAATAATGCGTAAAAACCGTTACGAATATTGTTATTCTTTATTGATATTATTATTATGCGCCCGTTGTTTGACCCACTGCAGGGCAAAGGCCTCCCTTCCGATATTCCACTCTCTTCTGTCCTTAGTCACAAGAGTCAAAATTGTCACGCGATCTCCTTCTGAGTCTATCGCGTCGCCGGCTCCTGTTGTTCGGAATCCAGTCAGTGATTGCCTTCGCCCAATTTTGTTGCAGATGTGGCCGGCCCATTTCCGGTTTCATTTTCGTGCGGCTGAGTTACCTATGTCTGCGATTTGTGTTTTGGAACGAAGGATACTGTTCCTTATGCGATCTGTTCTTTTGACCCCGAGAATACTTAATTCCATTGCTCGCTGGCAGACCCCGAGTGCGGACTTTGGACGTTTCGTTAATGACCACCACAGATATGTCAAACAGTAAAGATATGGTAAGGTTACGATAAGGTAAGCCGGATATGTGCTTATATGTGCTTGATGTCATTTTCGGCCATTAGTCAAATGTCAACTAGCAACGTCTTCTTTGCTAATGATTTTTTACAAAATGCCGCGTTGTTCAGTGGTTGTTTGCAAAAATAACAGCTATATTGTAAATTACAAGAAAGATGATATCTCATTTTACACGTAAGTACTAATATATTAAGGTTTCTTAGTAAATTTATTAAAAATTACTTCCTGATACCAAAAAACGCGATGATTTGTCAAATCAATTATTTGAATTGAGAACAAATATAATTGCTTGCTTAGTACAGATCGAGCAATTAATCAGCTGAACTAGTTCCGCAATGGATGAGTATTTAACAGATACTCTCACTCATACAGAGATGATAGATACGATGATTGATAGTTGCGTGATGCGGCCGCTGCCGGCTTATGTTTGTTAGAGATGTGAAGTGCTGTTTGTGGTTATCGATATTTTGCACGATCTGACCTAGTACGATACAAAAGATAATGTTAATGATTAATTCTTACAGATATATTATTAAAGATCAGGGGACCACGCGTCTGTATTTCTGTCTATTCGCGATAAACTCAAAACTAAACTACAGACATCCATCTAAATTACTATATCGGGACAACCTTTTGGAATCCGCTGTTGGCTGTCAGCAAGGTGACCCACTCGGGCCAGTGATCATTAGCTTAGCTATACACCCAATCATTCGAAAACTAAATTTCAAATTTAACGTGTATGTAGATGTAGAAACCCATTTAAATGATTTAGAATTTTTAAAAATCCAACTCTTTTCTATAGGACTAGATCTCAACTTTTCTAAATGTGAATTATTCCTATCTGACAATACTGACAAACTTCTGATTCTTCCTAAATTCAATGCAATAGCCCCTGCACTCAAAATTATCGATAAAAGTTCTCTTCGTCTCCTTGGGTCCCCAATCTTTGAGAATTCCTTTCCCAGTTTTGTGGAGGAAAAAATACAAAATTTCATAGAAGTTTCGGAAAGATTGCTCCAAATTAGCATGCATTTGGCTATTACCCTAATTCGTTATTGTTGTTTCGGCCCTAAATTAATAAATTTCCTTCGTTCTTTCCACTTATGGAAGCACCCTCAACTTTTGGAAAAAATGGACCAAATTATATGAGATACCCTTACATTAATTTTAAATGTGTCCTTGGACGATCGAGCTTGGGCTCAAGTTACTATTCCCATCCGTTTGGGAGACCTCGGCGTCCGCAAAATTACCAGTATTAGTTTACCATTCATATCTTCGGTCCACGGCACTGATAACTTAATCAGGAACATTCTAACTTCAACACTGATTCCTTTTGATGTGCCGTGCTTCACCGAGGCTATGGATGCCTGGAGACTCGCTTGTCCGAATACAAATCCGCCCTCTTCCCAGAGGCGGGGCGATGAGCCGCTCTGCAAAGAAGTTCAGGAAAACCTAATTTTGACATCTGCTGCTACTGCAGAGCGTGCGCGCCTACTGGCTGTGGGAGAGTGGGAGTCGGGCCTCTGGCTTCACGCACTACCATCGTCGAACATAGGCACCTTGTTCGACGATACAACTTTCCACCTAGCTGTTTCCCTACGCCTAGGCGCTCCTTGCTGTTCGCCTCATCACTGCCACTGTGGCGAAGTTGTCAACAGCCTCGGTCACCACGGCCTGTCATGCAGTCGAAGCGCGGGACGTATAGCGCGGCACGCGAATATTAATAATAACATTCGACGTGCCCTTGTCACCGTCGGCGTTCCGGTTGTTTTGGAACCTCATGGCCTGGCACGCGACGATGGTAAGAGACCGGACAGCATGTCTGTAATTCCATGGAAGATGGGTAGGCCTTTAGTGTGGGACGCTACCTGTGCGGACACTCTTACGCCATCCCACCTTCCTAGCTCGTTGTGCTGTGCTGGTGCTGCCGCTGCGGCTGCGGAGAACCTCAAGCGGCGAAAATATAACAACCTCGTCAGTAGTTATATTTTTTAAACCGTTTGGGGTTGAGACTCTTGGGCCGTGGGGTCCGAGTGCTCATGCACTTTTTAAAGAATTATCCAAACGGCTAGTTGACACTTCGCGTGACCCAAATGCTGGCTTTTACCTCGGTCAGAGATTAAGCATTGCCATACAACGTGGCAATGCCGCCAGTCTTTTGGGCGCACTTCCAGTCGACGGCGATGCGGTTGAATTTTTTAACGCCATATTTTAGGTAGGTGTTATTGTGTATATATTATGTAATTTTATTTAGTTGTTTTTATTTTTTTTTGTTAAATAAATAACCCGTACAAAAAAAGTTTTCAATAAATATTTACATTTTACTGGTCAGTAAATTGAATATCCGTTAAAACCCTGAAGTTTTACTTGTGTTTTCCTAAATTCGAGAAGGTGATCTCCTTATAGTAGAAGTTTAGATTAACCAGCATCTTAAGTTACGATTAACTGGCCACTGAAGAGCAGTTCCTTCCAAGCGTGCTCCATATAGATGAAGTTAGTTAATAATTTGATATCTATATCTATATATATAAAAGAAAGTCGTGTTAGTTACTTCACTTATAACTCAAGAACGGCTGAACCGATTTAGCTGAAAATTGGCAGGGAGGTAGCTTAGAACCAGGAGACGGACATAGGATACTTTACTTTACTTTTTTTTTTTTTTTTTTTTTTAGAGTAGGGTAGAGTAGGGTAGAGTAGGGTAGAGTAGGGTAGAGTAGGGTAGAGTAGGGTAGAGTAGGGTAGAGTAGGGTAGAGTAGGGTAGAGTAGGGTAGTGTAGGGTAGAGTTGGGTAGAGTTGGATATAGTAGTCAGTTGACGGGAGCGAAGCCGCGGGCAAAAGCTAGTATCTATATATATAAAAGAAAGTCGTGTTAGTTACACTATTTATAACTCAAGAACGGCTGAACCGATTTGGCTGAAAGTTGGTGGGGAGGTAGCTTAGAACCAGGAGACGGACATAGGGTACTTTTTTTTTGAGTAGGGTAGAGTAGGGTAGAGTAGGGTAGGTAGAGTAGGGTAAAGTAGGGTAGAGTAGGGTAGAGTAAGGTAGAGTAGGATAGAGTTGGGTAGAGTAGGATATAGTAGTCAGTTGCCGGGAGCGAAACCGCGGGCAAAAGCTAAAGAAAAGTTTTAAGGTTGATTTTATTATATTAGAAGTTAACTGCTACTGTTTACTAGAACTATGAATAGTCTCTGGATCGTGTCAACAAAATCAAATTAACATTGATATTAACAGTTAATATTCCAATTTATGCTTATGAATTAAGATCAAACTTCGCTTTTATAAAGTTACTTTCCTGTTAAACTTCTCTTAACACAAAATTTATAGCTTTTTTTGTCAGTCAAGATAATTTTTAGGAAAGACAGGAGATATTATAGGTATAGGGGGGTACCCCACGAAGGTGGTGTCGATCTTGGTCTTGATGTGTGTGTAGACTCGTGTACACTACGTTGCTGCGTAAGCGCCAGCTATTTGCTATGACACGGTGTTCCGAGTTTAAGCACATGGAATAAAAAGTCATCAAACATACAATACATCAAAGATTGTCTAGGTGAGAACTCTGAATTTCATCGATATTTTTTTTTATGATTACTACTTAACATCACATATATTTTGCTTATGTGTGTTTATTCTGACCCAGTAGTTACAAGGAGATGCTCCACCTCCTTTTTGAATGTGATCTATTATCGTGTTTGTTGGTGGTGAAGTCAGTATCCTTGTGTCCGTGAGAAATATGAGTTTGTGTGTCGTTCTTATAGTTTTTGATTTTGTGTTAATGAAATAAGTGGGCGTGGTTTGGAGACATCTGCGGGCCTAAAAAGGTCACATTGGGCAATTCATCTAAAAGCAAATCATTTCCTGAATTGCTAGCAGATCATAAGCAATTCCTCTAATTTTCGTAAAATGGTCGCACAAATTAGCAGAATCATACTCAATTCATTTCATATCTGAATCATATTCCGTGTAAATATTGCCGCATGAAAAAAAATTAAATCTTATATTTTTACCGGTTATATAAATCTTTACCGGTTTTTTTTCTTTGCAGTTTTTATTCATCGGATAATTATTTTGTAATAACGTATTGTATCAAAATATAACTTCTGTATTATATAATAATAATTGATAAAAATAATCAGCAATTAAGCCCATAAAAACGAGGTATCAACTTGTTATGCTGACAACACCTGCATTTTTGTTTAAATTTACTACCCAAAGGACTTTGTATCCATGGTCAAGAAATAAATTAAAAACAAAAGTTTTAGATCAACATTGCGAATTTGCGCAAAGTATTATTAAAATGTTTGCAAACAATAAATCGTGATTGCAAATGGATTTCTACAAGTGCAGCGGCCCAAAAATGCGTGTTTTTTTTAAATACACTGAAGCAAACCTTTTAGGTACCAATAAGTGGTACCATTCCCGCATTTTACTCAGTATATTACAAAGTACTCTGTGATTTTACTTGTGTATATCTTGTGAGTTGGACTGTTTACCTTTAACAAAGTAAGTGCCTACTATTAATTTTATTCTCAAAGTTTATAGGTAAATGAACTTTCTGTGGTCGCTAATCCTATGATCTTGTACATGAGTTATTGTATGTAAAAAGGTGAAAGATTTTTGGCGTGATTTTGGTCAGTGGGACGTCTTATGGGTTTTTAGAGTGAACTTCATTCCCAGTGGCAAAATGAAGCTGAGAAATTTATTGTAGTATTGACTACCTTAGCGAAGCTTACCGAGAAGTCAGATCCCATTTGGGCAGGTCAAGGTAAACTTAGCCTGTATAAAATGAATGAAAAAAAGAGTAGGGCTCGGGGTTATAATAATCAATAATAATGCCCAAGGAAGAGCAGAATCCTCTCGATTGTGGCTAGAGGTGGCTGCATTGCTCAATGCTGAAGGAATTGGCACAACAAAAACCCCAAAGGAATGGTCTATTGTATGTATTATAAAGAATGAATTTTTTTATTCTTTATTAAGTGTTATTCCAACTTTGTCTTTGTTTTTTACAGTATGTCAACAACTACAAAAGTAAAATTAAAAAGATTGTTGCTAACATAAACGCTGAATTGAATAGTACCGGTGGAGGACCTTTCCAGGCAAACACCTTGTCCAACACAGAGAGTAGGTTTCTGGCGCTCATGGGACAAGGATTTGGACTAACTGCGCCTCGAGTGAGTGTCAATCCTTTCCCAGATATGGTAATATTTTGTTTTATTACATTACATTTGTGCAGACCTCTGCCTAAACAACAAAGTGTTATGAATATTCAACCATTTAATTTTTATAGGAAGTGCCAGAGCCAATATCTCTGCTCATGTCTCTGATGGTTTGTTCCAGTGCTGAAGAAGTACAGTGAGTAAATTTTCCTATTTAACTCTTAATAATGAATTAGGTCAAGAGCAAAGTTAATTTGAAGTGAAAAAAGTCCCTATATTTAGTGGTGGAATATGGTCTCCTTATACCTAAATAATTGTTTAGTAAGTAATACTTTGTAGACTGTCAAATCTTACTATTTTCAATACCCTATGAAAAAAAATACTTGGAAAAATAGAGTAATATCCACTGTTTAAATAAAATAAATAAATATTGATAAAGAATGCTCATTCTAAATTTAATTTTATTCTAATTCATGTTTGTGCCTTTTACAGAAGTAGTAGCAAGTGCGGCTGGGAGCCCTGTAAGTGTTGAACCAACCCAAGCGACAAATACCACAGCCACAAGCCACATACCTCGTCAAACTCGGCAAAGAAGGTACCACAACAGTAAATGTTATTTGTTGTTACACCCCATAATGTTTTCGTAAGGTTATAAACCTTAATGATAATTGAATTGTTTCAGGCCGCCCTCTGGCGCCATTAGATGAGGCTTGGAGAATACTTTCTCAGGTGAAGATGCAACATGCTGCAGCTGATGCTGATAGTGCTCGTGCTCACCACCTTCAAAACCTCATACCGTAAATCGATAATTTGTCATATACAATTTTGTCTTTGGGACACGTCCATTTATTTATTGTGCACACCTACCACAGTGTTGTCTTTTTTAATACATAGGTTGACTGGTAGATAATGCATTGTTGCATTAAGTCTGCCTATGTACCACTACTGTACATGAAGTTTAAATAAATAATTAATAAATGTAATAAACTATGCATTAAGAAAAGTAAAGTACAGCAATAAGGAAATTAAACTATATTTGAACATTTAATCAGCATAAAAGCTTAGAAGCAAAATGAACCTAATATAATATCATCGTGCTGACCAAAGCCGGTGTATAAGTGCATTTCGTATCGCTTCACCAACAAGATGGTGATTTCTTCGTGATACAGTTTCAATTTGTGTGTTTGTTATCTGGAACATTTTTTTTGCTGTTCATTGGGAATTTTGATAGGCCTATAATTTCAAAATCTTTTAATGTAATAAGTATAAAGAAATCAAACAATAGTTTTGTATTATTGTAAGTGTTTTTACACATTCATTTTTGATGATTGGAGCAATTGTAAAATTTATCTATTACTTACATCAATTAAATTGCATTTCTTACTGAAATATCTTACCTACAAATTCGTTTCATTATGCTCTTCCTGTGTTGATAGTGCCATTATTGGTATCCCTATTAGCGATGTTGTGTAATACCACACAAGCATTTGCTAAAGAACCGGCCATGGTAGGATGGTAATGTAGTTTCCGATCTACTAACAAACACCTCCAACGAGATTTAAGTATGCCGATGGTTCGCTCTACTGTATTTCGTACCCGACAATGCAGTTCCGTACCTATAGAATCGTTAAGGTGTCTCAGGTTCTGTGTCCACTACTGGAGTCATCAGTGTAGGTCTCAGGGGATAACGGGAGTCACCTGAAATAGTGTTATTAAAACACCTCTATTCAGAAAACATGTTAATTTTATTTTATTTAAACAAATAAAAAAAAAGTTAATAATATATTTATTCAGAGTTAAAATTTGGTAAAATAGGGGCCATATCGCGGCGATATAATCGTCGTGCTACGTATTTCTATACTCTCTTATAAAGTGTCAACACATGGCGATGTTATCGCGGGGATGCGACGAGTGGCTGAGTTGGGCTGAGTGCGAGCGAAAAGTCATCGTATAGCCGCGCGCCTGTCGCTACCGACAGCGGGCAACGGGCCCGCCGCGCGCTCGTCTCGAAATGTGGCGCTCTCGCGGCGAAAGCGCTGTCAAACGCAGGTGATTTGTGCGTTGCCTGTCTGTCAAGCAAGGACGTTACGTATTAACAAGCTTTTTTAAACAATAAACAATGTTTGACATTGAAAAGTGTATACTTGAAGTGCATCATATGATGTGCGCTAGCTCCTTTAAACCTTGGGTATGAACCAGATGCATCAAGCTTAAAGCAGTCAGAACCTAAAATAAAAATAATATTAGATAATGCTCATTCAATAAAGGTCTCCTATCATAGTTTTTTTAAACAAGGAGATAAACTAGTAGGTATCTAGCTACTATGTCATAATAGTACCTAGGTACCTAATATTTTAGCTTACCTTGGAGACAGTACTTATTCCACCACGACGTGAACATAAGTAGGGCTCCAGCTTATTTATGAGGTCACGACATATTTAATCTACACTTTTATTTAAATCTATAAAGCCCGATAAACTCGGGGTCCGGCATTTCAAATGCCAATTCCATTTTGCGAAGAGCATCACTTCGTCGGCAATATAATAGACTCTCCGTAATACGCGTGTGTTCTAAGAAGTTTTCGTAAAGTCCTAAATCTGCCATTATTTAAATTTTGATAAATAAAATCTGCGAAATGAATTGAAATATGTTGCTTGTCAGTAACTTTTTATGATTCTGCTAAATGACATAAAAGCAATTCATATTATGTGAACCATTTTACGAATCCCCATACAAAACTGTCAAACAGATGAATTGCAGAATATGAATTGTTTACGGATCATAATATGAATTGCCAAATTGTGACCATTTTGTGATTTGTAATATGATTCATATTATTATCATATTATGATTCTGCTAAAGTGACCTTTTTAGCCCCCCTGGACTCGAATAAATTTGTAGTTAAAACATATCTTTACTGTTTGACATATCTGTGATGACCACTTTTGCGCTCCGTAGGTGAGGGTGGGAAGGATGCACATGTCCAAGAGTTTATTGATAAGATATAGAAAATTATAAGAATTTATGAAAAAAAAAAATTTAAAAAATAAAAATACCCGACTGCGTAAAAAATAACTTTAGATAAAAACTAAAAAGAAAAAAAAAACAAGTTCAGTCCAGTAGCGTAAAAACCAATTTAAATAAAACAAATAATAAATTCTAATACGGAACATATTGACTGGCACAATCGGGACCCATTAGATAGGATGATTTTAGTCTGGATTATTTTATTGGGTCCGGACTGTTGCTTCAAAATCTATACCGTGTAATTGACAGGTTGGCAAAAACTGAAACAGTAGCTTCATGACCATGATTATGACTGAAAAACGTTGGAATTTTCTTCAAGAAAATTGTCGAATTTTCTAACCGTTTTTCAACTAGATTTGTGTTCTATTTATTTTTTACAACAAAATCCAGCCCAAAAACACAATTTTAGTGAAAAAAAAGCAAAAAACTTAAATTCGGCAATGTAATCGTAAAAGAAAATTCATACAACCTGCGGGGAATCAGCTGTTAGCCGTAAAAGTTTACTGACCTCCGTAGTGCCTACGACAGACAGAGACAGCATACCGCTCGCTCGCTCGCTCCTTTTGTGTGGTGCGCGGGTGCGCCTTTGCTTACGCACCGACACTTCTAGGGTTGTACCACGTACGGAATTTAATACTTGTAATTTTATTTTCTTTATGTAAAATGCTTTAATAATAATTAGATACTCAGGAGTATGATTACTTTATTATTTCTTAATTCCAAAAACCTTATTTTAAATCGTTATCGGTACAGTATCAATTACGAAGCTGCCCGAACTGTACACACGCGTTGCATTACAGTAATGTAAATTGTTTGCTTTAGACAATTTTCAGTGCGTTCTGGACGACTATTTCGTTTTCTTTCAACTGTCGAGAGTTCGGGACTGTGTATTGCGTTCAGTTGAGTTGTGTGTTTTTGTGTTGTGTGGTATCGTCATGAATCGGCGTAATGAAACGTTTAGTGCTCGCGAATATGGCCAGATGTTAATGTGCTTGGGTGAAGCTAGAGGAAACGCGTCGTTGGCATTAAGGCTCTATGTTTAAAGACACCCAAATGAACGACATCCATATAATAGTCGTACTGGCATATCAACGTGTTTTAGAAAATTTACCTATTGTGCCGCGTCAGGAAGGTGCTGGAAGGACAATCCGTGCTCGTTCTGAGCAGGCGATTTTAGATGTTGTCCGTCGAAATCCGCGTTTGGGAACCCGTACTGCTGGTAAAAAACACTTTGAGCCATGCCTTACACGACCCGAGAGACTTTAATTTAGGTAAGTGACTATTTTAATTTTTGATAGGTTTTGTATTCGTGTTAAAATTTTTTGATAGGTGTGTTTGTGTGTGTAGTGTACTATGTATTTATTCCAAACAAGGTCCACGTACCTACCTATTAGTATGAATGAACAACGCGCGAGGTACAGGGTCGCGCGCGTATCGATATATTCGTTATACATTGCGTAGCCGAAATAAAATTGAAAATTGAAAAACGTTCACCTATCATTTCCGGGAAAATATTTCACTATCAAAATATTAACAATACCAGTCTGAATTCATACTTTTCGTTTTTGCCAACCTGTCAATTACACGCTGTATATAAAAGAAAGTCGTGTTAGTTACACTATTTATAACTCAAGAACGGCTGAACCGATTTGGCTGAAAGTTGGTGGGGAGGTAGCTTAGAACCAGGAGACGGACATAGGATATTGATTGAGTAGGGTAGAGTAGGGTAGGGTAGAGTAAGGTAAAGTAGGGTAGAGTAGGGTAGGGTAGAGTAGAGTAGAGTAGAGCAAGATAGAGTAGGTTAGAGTAGGATATAGTAGTCAGTTGACGGGAGCGAAGCCGCGGGCAAAAGCTAGTACGGGATAAATCTGCAACAAGGTTAAACAAAATTTGACAGGACTTTCAATGGGATATAGCTAATATTACGATGAGTACCTACCTACCTTAGGGGGCGGTTTGCCCCCCCAACATCACCACATCCTGATTCCCGGGAGAGAACATCTTCGAAAGGGCTGAACCGATTTTGACGGGACTTTCACTGACGGAAAGCTTTTTTATATATATATTTTTTGTTACAACTATCACACAACGCCGTCCACTCTCAAGCTAAGCCGAGCTTGTGTTATGAGTACTAGACAACTGATAAATATTCTTATATATTTCTAAATACATACATATTATAGATAAATTACACCCAGGCACAGAACAAATCATCGTGCTCTTCACACAAACATTTTGCGCTGGGTGGGAATCGAAACCCACGACCTCCGGCATAGCAGTCAGGGCCACTAACCACTAGACCAACAGGCCAGTCATATAGGTAGGTAATCATCTAATGACTTTTCTCGCCCTAGGGCGGAGAGGGAGAGCGTGTCAGACTTTTACTTAGTAAAACCAAACGTAGGTTGCTTCAATTACTCTTTGCGTTCTAGGACCGCGGGTTATCTTATCAGAAGTCCTCCCAAAAGATGTCAACGGTTTTGTTGACATCTCTTTAAGAAACACGTAGTACAGGACGCTCGCACGTAGCACAGATCGAAAATCTGTTCGGTTCGGAAAATAGCCGGACGGCCAGACTGCGAGCTACACATTGCACATCGTCCAAAAGCCCGCGCCTACGGTAGCTGTTTTTTTTTTAAGGTGGGATATCATCCAATTGACTTCTCGCGCTCTGGGTGGAGCGGGAGGGCGTGTCAGACTTTTACTGACTAAAACCACACCTGTATCCTTCAATTACCCGTTGCGTTCTAGGACTACGGGTTTCCCTTTCAGAAATTCCCCGCGGTCCTAGCTAGCGGACATCGGCCCTGCTGGGCCCCTACGGTTTGCTGACATCTCTTTGAGGAGCGCGAGGATCACTACGCGCTGTTGACGACTGGGCTCGGTCCGGTTCATTACCGAACAGCCGGACGGCGAGCTACCCAGTGCTCGACGTCCGCAAGCCCGCGTCTACCATGGCTGGTAGTCGGGGTCGGAATTACGGCGGCTAACGGTAGCTGGTAGTCGGGGGTCTCAACGGTTGGGGCGTGAGGATGTCCATTCCCTTACGCGTACGGCTGTCTCTATCACTAGCATTACAGCTTCGCAGAAGGAGGCGGCCGCCACCCATTCGCCCTTACTCCGAATCATAGACGCGCGAGATGTCATCACCGCCGATTGTCCCCACGAGGTCACGGCTCACTTCCACCGTAAGCTCCATCGTGTCCTTCGGGCGATCCATCCGCACTATGGCGACATCCCCGAGCATTTTCTTCCGCCTGAATCCGGTGCAGGAACCTTCCGAACTTACCATCTCCGGTGAGGGCCTGCGTCATGCGGAAGGTGTGGAAGCCGTGACGCCTCTCCAGCCATTACTCAAAGAGGGGACTTACTGCCATGATTATGGCGTGCTCAACTGACCGATAGTTGATGTTACAAGGAGTAACCTAGGCTACTTTTCATTTTCCCGTGGGAACGGGACTTAATTTCCAGGGGGGGGGGATATATATCTTTGGAATTTTGGAATAGATAACATTTTTTTACACGATTGCCCCAAAAAAAAAAGGGGAGTAACGAAGTTGCGAGTAACCTAACCTAACCCAACAAGTTAGCAGAAAAATAAATGACATATTTCCTATTGTATTTTTTTTTAATATGGTTATGATATACCATTTTGGAATCGTCATGATGAGCTCTTGAATTTGATACCCATGTTGCACTAACCAAAAAAAAATTATTTTTTTACTCTAATGTATAGCGTCCCACAGTCGTTATGCTGATTTTTTTTCAACGTCACCTATCTAAGAACACTTGGGTTAACAAGACGAATCTAACGATATGCTAATTATGTAAATCGGTTCAGCGGTTTGGATGATATGAGGTAATAAAGAATATTACATACATACATACAAGATACGCGCGAAACTCATAACCCTTCTTACAGTCGGGTAAAAAGTCTGTTGTTGTACTGTTTCCCAAAAATATTATTTTTTAAACACAAACAGCGACTACTGTTGAAGATTAGAATTGACGAACATGGGTGGGACGCGGAACGAACGAAAAAAATGTCAATAACGAAAAATGTGGCAGCGACTAACTGACTGTTTTTTTTTTGGACATAGACAAATAAGCTTGCAACTACACAAAACTAAGACAAGTAAGCGTTCAAAAACTTCCAATTTATGATATGCAATTTTTTTATCAATGCTAAAATGAAATAGTGACATTGGCATACTGATATGAGAACAAAAAAGATACGGCCGGTTATGTTGCAAAAAACGTATACACTCTCAAAGGACTCAAAATTCATAGGGTACTTCCCGTTGACCTAGAATCGGTTTAGTCAACAAATGTCAGATTCTACAAATGTCAGATTCTATAAACGCCAGATTCTTGTATTGCCAGATTCTATTAATGTCACATTTTTCAAAAACTTGTTTTTAATAAAAGAACAAGTTTTTTTAGACTAAACTGATAGAAAAGTTTACGACGATAACTTTGCAATTTTGTGTTTTTCCGTACTACATACAACTGCTGCAGTAAAATTATTTCTGATAGTAGTAGAAGTTATTTTTACAATAATTTTGATTACCTAATGTTTGTTTTTTAATAATAGCAATGGTGTTTTTTTAATGGAAGTAAAGTTTTTATTTTTACGAAATTGATGACTGATTATATTTGTTAAAGTTAAATTATGTTTTTTTTTTTTAATACAAGAAAAAGTTTTATTAACTGATCCACTTGACCGTCCAACTCCCGCATTTGACAATTGATTACACAGTCCCACTTGACACCTGACACTTTCTTTTTTATGACAGCGCGAAAGCCTTTCGAAAAATAATTACTACTCCAAAACGCCTACAGCTATATTAGGTTAAAAAACACTTACGAAAAGCTTAAAGAATCCAGAATGTAATTAAGCTAAAACTAAATTGTCCAAATAACTAATAAATAGTGAAAATAAGGCTTAAAGTCGAGAAAATGCAAAAAAAACTCGTAACTATTTTCTAATTGGAATATTATAAGAAAAGTCTGGTTGAAAAGTCTTATAAGAAAATTATAGTGTGTTATGGCATCGTATACCCCTTCGTTTCATAATATAATCTTATAAGAAACGAATAAGATTCTAATAAGAAATTAATTGCAAAACTCACCCTTTCTCTGGAACTTTCTCCTTTTCTCCGGGTCACCGCTCAGGAATACATCATTTGTAGACACGTGTTGTTGTATTTTCATTGTAATGGCTATTAACGAGGTTAATAGTAAACACGTCTACACATTTATACCATGTTTTATCAAAAACAAACAGTTTAAATACATTAATTACGAAAAACAACTGCACAACAACCGTCACAAGGTCACGAAGTGATGACGTAACTTTTCGAGTGTTATTGTTCAATGAAAACATTCAACTAATACACATTTCTTATCTTCACAATGAACTCGACACACCATTAAGTCTCAAATAACGCACAAACACTTCAAACTTAGAATGTTATCGTTGAGAGAGTAACATAAACATCCACTTGACATCGTAATGGCCGACCATAAACTAATTTCGGTGAAATGTCATTTGTTTTTTTTTTCCTAAATATTTGGTTACGATTCTATAGATAAAGTATATTTTTAACCGATGATAGATTTCATATAGAGCCATCTAGTAATATGTCCTTAAACTATTATCAACTGGATTTAATGTTCTACACGTTTAAAGTGCACGGTCCTCAACACATATCGCCGGGTGAGTATTGTTACCGGAACATTAGCGTAATAATTTCTTGGGTAACATATGTTACCGTGAACTGTTCAATGGTGATAGAAAAGTTAATGACGATAACTTTGTAATTTTGTTACTAAATAATTTCCCTATAAATGTCTTTTATATTTCCATAAAATTTTGGCGACATATATCTTTTTCACTATTGCGACCCGGTTTCGCAATTAGAGGCGGTTTGCTTTGATGTCTATACGGAAAAGATAGAAACCTCAATCATCAAAAACCCTGTGTTTCTGGTCTTACATCAAAAGCAAAAAAAGTGTTAACTCATTACCAAACGTACTACATTACCTGGTCCATGTAATGTAGTACGTTCTGCAGATACCGGCGAGGGTATCACTGAGCTGTTTTCCTCTTACTTTCATTCCACTTTCCAAGAACCTGACTCCGAATCGGACTCTGATATTTTAGATCAGGAAACTCATTCTTCTAGCACAGTGAACCTGAGTACCGTTAGAGTATGTCCTGATGTTGTATTTAAGCTTCTTAAAAGTCTAGACCCTACCAAATCTGGAGGATCTGATACCGCCTATTTTTATAATTAATTGTGCAAAGAGCCTCGTAACACCAATTTGCTTGTTGTTTGAACGGTCGTTGAGAGAGGGTATTGTCCCCAGGATATGGAAATCGGCATTCATCACACCTGTCTTTAAAAAAGGGGATAAATCAAATGTAGAAAACTACCGGCCCATATCTAAACTATGTCTTTTCTCTAAAGTTCTGGAACGAGTAGTACATTTAATATTTTGAGTAAGGACAATTCTTCTTTTTTTGTCGGAGCTTTTATTACTATCCTTTTTCAATTAGTTTTAATGTAATTTTTTTATGATCATAACTTTGTTTTATGTATAATTTACTGTACAAGTGTTGTGCACGCCTGTAAATGAAAAAATCACTAAAATATTTTTTCATTTGCAAATTTTCTTTTTTATAATGTTAAACCAGTGAATGAGTCGTTGGTGTATCAATATAAATAAATAAATGTAAAATTCCAGTTGCGGTCCCTAATAATATACCTACTGTATAATTTTGTGATCACGGTATTCACAGTTGATCACAGCTTTCGTCTTCACCATCATATCAGTTCGATGGTAGGTACCTCATAGCCAGAATGGATCGCATGACAATTCTAATAATCCTAAACACAGCTAGGATACATTGTTTGATTACGGAGTTCCCGTACCTTTTTTCCGACTTCATTCTTCATTGGTTAGATTGATGGTACCACTTTCAGATCATAGCGGCTTAATTGTCTAAATCTAAAAATATGCCCGTTTGTGAAGTTGTATTGGTAAATGATAAAAAAAAGTTTTTTTTTTTTCGTCAGTTTACACTAGATTAGGCCGGCGTTTCCTAGCTCCCTGAGAAGAGACGCTTCCTTCTTTCGAAGTCGGTTAAAAATAGGAAGTAACTCTTATGTTTGAAACAGTTACTTCCTATAATTATCTATCAGTATATTCAATATATTGCTGATAGATAATAAATAGATATGTATCATAATCGCGCGTTCGTATTCTCATTCTTTCACAGTGAATGTCAAAGTTTACTTAAAGATAGTCCCTCAATCTACGCGCCCGTCAATATTTCCTACTTATTGAGCCGGAAATAAGTGGTGCATCAATTTTTCCAGCCAGTCTTTTAGGATTGAAGAACTTCAAATTAATACCATAGTACTAAAAGCAATTAACATTAGATAAGCCAGAAAAGTAATATATTATAAAAAAGATGCCACTTGTTATGCATGTATCTAGCATACCGACATCCTATACATAGCACACAAATATCACTTACGCAACCAAAAACGAGACTCAAGCATAAAAAGTAAATCAAACTAAAAAGCCTCTAGACATAAATGGCGCGCCCGCTTATACGTGTCGTCGCGGTAGAAAACAACGATAAATACCATGTGCAGTTCCACTAACCTGAGAACATAGGCATTGTGAGCTCGGGGTGCAGCTGCGACAGCTGGCGTGACAGGTACAGCTGCGAGCGGCAGTAGGTGGTGCACAGCAGCGCATCCAGTGTACCTCGGCCTTTGTCCGAACCTGACACAAGACAAACAATTCAAAGTTACCACCTTAACAAGTTAAGTATAAGTCAGTATAAGTTGTGTTACTTTTTAACCGACTTCAAAAAGAAGGAGGTTATATGTTCGGTTGAATGTATGTTGTTTATTTTTTTTTTTATGTATGTTCACCGATTTCTCGGTCAATTGTGGACCGATTTTGAAAATTTTTTTTTTGATTGAAATGTTATGCTTCCGAGTTGGACCCATAGAAATATTGTTATGATCTGATCATGAACTTCGAAGATATGGAACAGAACTCCTCATAGGATCACAGCAGAACCGTCATAACAAGTAAAATTGCTTTGTTTATTATATACGTGTAGTCGATGACTAACTGAAAGTAGAGGGGGAATATATCGAACTGATCTGATGATGAAGCCTGAAGTTAGGCACTGGAACTCTGTAATAAATTAATGTAATCTAACCGTGTTTGGGATTATTAGAATTGTCATGAGATGCACTCTGGCTATAAGGTATTTAAGTTTGGCTGAGGGGTACTTTTTAGTGGTGGTACCATAACTAAAAAGTGTAAAATAAAAAACTTTTTACAAAAAAAATACAACCGACTTCAAAGCAAAAAAAAACACTGAAAAGTGCAAAATAACTTTAATTTCGGAAGTCGGTGTTAAATAACGAAGAGACAAAACTATTATAGAAACACCGACATCCGAAATCAAAGTTATTTTGCACTTTTCAGTGTTTTTTTTTACTTTGAAGTCGGTTGTATTTTTTTTGTAAAAAGTTTTTTATATGGTGTACAATGAAGTTTATTCTATTCTTAAAGAAGACATTCAACGTAGTTGGAAAAGGCTACATTACTATCAAATTTAGAGCAGTGGTGGCCCAGTGGTTACGGTCTCGACTTACGAGTTGTATGTCGTGGGTTCAAATCCAGCCAGGCGTTATACTATGCGATTTTTACTTCATCACGTTTGCTCTCAAAACGGTGATGAAAAACATAGTGACGAAAACTGCATGTCCCGGTACCAAAAAATTGGAAAATATATGACGTCCACTAAACCGCACGGAGCCCGCGTAGCGGGTCACGGCCCATTCCCTTTCGTAAAGAGGAGGTCTAAGTCCCAGCAGTAGGAACATTACAAAACATTTTGATATAAAATTTAATTTCCGTTGTGCAATACAGGTAAATTTGTCGATACAGAATCACGAACGTTTCTCCGCTTAATGTTAAAGAAAAATAATAAAATGCTTACTTGTTAAATACCTACTTATATATTACATTTCTTTGTTGCACTTAAACTTACATAATTAAGCACTTACGGAACGATAGCACTTAAAAAAGTGGACATAGCAGGATAATTCACGTGTACCAAACGAAACACAGAATATAAAAAAAACAAGTAGGTACATTTACGCGCGGATACATGTAAAAGGCTTAAAGCGTTTTCACATTCACAGAAATATTGCTTATACAGACAACGTTGTTTGAATTTTAAAATGTAGTCCATGATACAGCAAAAAAATTGTTTGGTGCCAACGGTATTACTGTTACTGTATTTATTGCAAGCAATAACTGCAAATTTATTACTCAATGGTTTTCTGAGAAAACTTAACTTTGAGCGAAGCTCACCTATGTACCTACATGAACTCTGTTGTCAATGTATTCTATAACTTGTTTTGCTGTAGATACAATTAAGAATTAAAAAGGCGAAAGTTTGTGTGTATGTTTGTAACTACTTCACGCTCGTACGGCTTGGCACATGGATAGATCGTGTCATGGCATTCTTTTGCTACTATTTTCTATATTGACGCGGGCGAAGCCAGTACCAGCTAGTAACAAAATCAATTTAAACCATAATAAGGACGGTGCGGCGTGCTACGCCGTAGCACACATATGTCGTAGCAAATTTAGTAATCACAACCCTTCTACGACGTTGTAGCAAGTGTCACATATTTTCTAATTTGCGGCTGTCATTCACGGTAATACCCCTCTTGGAATAAAATTTTAAGGCACATAACGTTTTCGCATAACTTTTATTAGCATAATAATACTGCTGCATAATAATACTTTGGCATAATGCAAAGGTCTAATTTGTTTTGGCATATGTTGGAGTTGCATAAATTTTAAAGGCATAATATTTATTCGTCTAATAATCATGAGCCATAAATATAAAAAGTCATAATTGGGTGTATGTAGCCAATAAATTTAAATTGATCGTTAGGTTAGGTTACTAAATACGTCACTAAATAAGTTGTGATACCTACAAAAATGGAACATAATAAAATAATCAGTCTACCGCCGTGTAAAGCGCCTACGCATTGGGAACCGATCACTTTTTCGAATTTTTTTTGTTCGAATTTCATTTGTCCGAAAACTATTGACCGGACTTTTTTGCTATAGTATGCGTTATTTGACATATTTTTAGATCATCGAAGTACTTATCACATGTGTCATAGATATTATTTTACCGAGCTATGTTTCGCTGATTTACAAAATAACTTTTTGCTATTGGCCGAAGTCTCTTTTGAACTTTTTTCATTTGCTAAATGATTTATTTGCCATATTTTCACCACAACGAAACAACATTTTATGGAATTTTGTCATAAATATATAGACGGTACTTGTTAGCATTTTCAATATGAAATTAAAACAGTGTCATAAAAGGCAGTATGTTGTGCTACAAAATTTAGTGGCAGAAACGAATCGCTGCAAAACCGACTTCACACAGTCTTTTCTGCCCTACCCCCAGAGTGTAATTCAAGCCCGCATAGGCGCTGAGGGGTAGGGCGGCCCGCAAGCTGAGTAGCAGGCTTCGCCGGCCAGCCTCAGCCGCGGTGGCGGGCCTTCAAAACCAGCTGCGACGTTAAGCTTGCATGGGGCCGCCCAAACCCCGCAGCGCCGAAGTCTTGACAGAAACAATGCTTGATGCAGGTATGCAGCTTAGAAGCAGACTTGTAACACAAGTCTGCTTCTAAGCTGCATACCTGCTGCATGTTGCAAGCTTGCTTCAAGTTGCATGCTTGTTGCATGTTGTACATGCCTGCTTCCATGCTGCATGCCTGCTTGCATACTGCATGCCTGCTGCATGTTGCATGCCTGCTTCCATGCTGCATACTGCATACATACATGCTGCATGTTGCATGCCTGCTTCCATGCTGCATACTGCATGCCTGCTTGCATACTGCATGCCTGTTGCATACCTGCTGCATGTTGCATGCCTGCTGCCATGCTGCATACAGCATGCCTGCTTGCATGTTGCATGCCTGCTTGCATATTGCATGCCTTCTTGCATGCTGCATGTCTGCTTGCATGCTACATGCTTGCTCGCATGCTGCATGCTTAAAGCAAGCATCCTTGTTTGCTGCATGGTTCTTACTGGGACCAATTAAAACCACTTTTGGTCATAATCAACTGTATCATTAAGTGTCATTATATTTAAGTAATTAATTAAACAAAATATTAGGTTAAACTAATCTGAAATTAGCTCCTGTTGCCTCAATCATGCTAGTGTAATAATTACAATTTCAAGGCGTTTGGTAAAATGAAAATATGGTTATTAAAACAGTGTTGTAATGAAAATTCGGAACCATAATACTTCGACCAAATGTTATTTCGGCTAAGTGTAACATCGGTGAAAAGTTTTTCGACCAAATGAAACGTCGGGGTAACGCAAAAATTCGAATTAATAATAGGTCAACTGATACAGTGGCAGATGTGACTTCGATGAAATAAAAAAAAAAAACAAACAAAAATAGTTGAAAAGTTTTAGGTGAAATGAAATTTGGTCAAATATTTTTCGAACTTATGATAGGTAACCCTACGCATTACATTGGAGCAATAATAATCAATAAGGTGAAATAGTGTCTACAACTTACCGTTTGGAGTTATTTATTAGGGTTTATTCCAAAGAACATTTTGTGTTTATATCATTATGCGTTTATAACATTATGCTTTAGAAAATTATGCTTCATTATTATTATGCTAGCAGTATTTATGGAAACAAGCATTATGGCAAAACATTTATGCCTAATAATATTATGCGTAATGATCATTATGCTGAATTTCGTTATGCCAATGTAAATTATGACAATATATTTTATGCTTATCATTAGTAAACCGTAATTTTTTTTTTCACAAGTTGGACACCACCGACACTAAGTACAACACAGGTCACGGCAGGTTATAGCGGACATTAGACACTAGCGCACAGCTGGATGCGGGAGTAAAACAACCCCTCAGTCGCCTGGGTGGCCCGGTGATCGTGTATTTATGCGGCCAACCAGGTAACATAACAAGCTTATAACTTCGTGATTTTTCATCGTACAGTTATGAAATTTTGTACACAGATTCTTTACACAAAAATACTAGGCACTTGTTTCGATGGCTTCGGGTTTCGGGTTTCGCATGTACTAAAACTCATGTTGTATATATCTATACATACATATAAAATGCTTTGTCCTGAATGACTGATGTGTCAACGCACAGCCTAAACCACGTATCGTAAAGATCTGAAACTTGGAGGATAACTTTGTATGACGTAGGCATCCGATAAAAAAGGATTTTTCGAAATTCTACCCCTAAGGGGGTGTAAAAGGAGGCAAAGTTTGTATGGGACAACGCGATTCCTTGGTCCAATCTACTTCCAATTTTGCATGAACATTCTTTATAATGGAAGACGAGTTACGTACTGTATTGAAGTTCATTCTCTAACGGGGTCAAAAAGGGGTAAGTTATTTTGGGGGTGATTTGCTTCGAAGTTGATATCAATACTCCTTAGTACTTTTGATTTAAATTACATTTTATTTTGACACACGTTTCAAAACTCAATATGATTTTATTAAAAAAAAGTTGAAATTACATAAAAGCTTGGTGCAATGCAAATACTCTTAAAAAAGTAGAATGTCTCGAAAGCTCGAAATTTGAAATGGTGAAGACTAGAACATTTTGATTATAATTTTTTTTTATTCTTGATAGGTTCGCACTTGACCGCTATCTCACCTGATGGAATGGAACGGGCTAGGCGGAATTAGGTTATGTAATACCGACGCACACTCCCCGAAATTCACCCGGTAGAAAACAATATCATTAAGTGTCATTATATTTAAGTAATTAATTAAACAAAATATTAGGTTAAACTAATCTGAAATTAGCTCCTGTTGCCTCAATCATGCTAGTGTAATAATTACAATTTCAAGGCGTTTGGTAAAATGAAAATATGGTTATTAAAACAGTGTTGTAATGAAAATTCGGAACCATAATACTTCGACCAAATGTTATTTCGGCTAAGTGTAACATCGGTGAAAAGTTTTTCGACCAAATGAAAAAAAACAAACATTGAACTTGACCAAATTGGCATCGCCCCATTTAGAGACAGCCTCCAAGGACAAGCTCAAGCGCTCGACCATAGCCTCTCGGAGAGACTGGATCTGTGACCCACTAGCTTGCGCGCTGGATATGTAACTCTCAGCAACAGTGCTGTCGTCTGCATACCCAAAGGTACCGGGCTTAAGCAGATCATTTATGTGCGGCAAGAACAATGTTGCCGAGAGCACTGACCCCTGAGGGACTCCGGCATTAATGACCATTTGACCGGACGAGCAACCATCGATGACCACTCGGATGGACCGGTCACTTACAAAATAAACGAAATATTCCATATTAAAAAAAATGTATTATATGAACACATATATTATTTGTATCTATTTAGGTATATCTATATATATATATATAAATGAATAACTGTTGTGAATGTTACTGTGTAAAATTCGAGAACGACTGAACCGATTTGGCTGATAGTCCAGGGAAGCTTTAAACGGTGAGTAAAAATAGAAAAATACAGGAAAAAAAAAGAATGCGAATACAACGCCATCTTTAACATTAAAATATCATTATAAAATGAATTATGCTGTTCTGGTAATGCCAGTAGATGGCGTTATCCTTACTTATAGGCGGTACAATCCATACATCTGCTTTCCACAAGTTTGTAAAAACTACGGTGGTAATTCATTCACATAAATATTCGCAGCCTTAACAAAAACTTCGACCAACTCCGTACGCAGGTGTTGACTTCGACGTTATCGTCCTTACAGAATGCTGGCTTACTAAAGTAAATAATTTGCCTATCCTAGATGGCTACCTCTCACACTTCACTAATAACACAAGTAATCAAAATGACGGCATAGTTAATATAATAATATAAATATATCGATCCTCGCTTAAGACTCGGAATCACTTCGATAACTTCATCGATAGCCTAAATGACGTGTATACCGGATTAAGAATAAATAATGCCGTTCTAATTGGCGACATCAACATCGACATCATCAGCGAAAACAGAGACCCCAACTCAGAGGAATATTTGACTTTCATGCAACCCAGGGATTTTTCGCAAGTCATACTCCTTGCGCCGGATCCTGCTGAAGTGGAGCGAATCATAATGAGTCTTCTTACGGGTTCTGCTGCAGGGTGGGATGGAATTACAACCGGAATGCTAAAACTTAACCGACAATTTCTGGTACCCCCTATCATACACATATGCGATCTGTGTATCACTGAGGGAGTATTTCCAAGGTCCTTGAAGAGGGCGATAGTGCACCCTATTCACAAGGGTGGGGGACAGAGACAGTATCAATAATTACAGACCTATATCTGTTCTTCCAGCGCTGTCAAAGATCTTGGAAAAAGTATTAAACACTCGTTTGGTTAACTTCATGGAAGCACATGGTATTTTGTCAGAGAATCAATATAGCTTTCGTAAGAAAATATCATGCGAGGACGGAGTTGCTGCTCTTGTTGACAGTGCTGTGAGGGTTCTAGATGAAGGTTCTAAATGTCTTGGTATTTTCCTGGACTTATCTAAGGCATTCGATACTGTCTCTGTCCCCATATTGGTAACTAAATTAAAGAGAATAGGAGTGAGGGGGTACTGCACTGAATATTTTTGAAAGTTAACTCTCTGAGCGGACCCAACGCGTTCAAAATTGGTTCATATGAGAGTGATGAGCACTCATTGACATACGGCGTTCCACAAGGCTCGATTTTGGGTCCTACCCTATTCTTAGTATATGTTAATGGTCTATGTAACTTATTAATCCCACACTGTAGCATATATACTTAAGCGGACGATACGGCTTTGCTTGTGCATGGTCTGGACTGGGATGAAGTCCGTTTGCGTGCGGAGTTGGCACTCAGCATTGTAATGTCATGGTTGGGATGCAATATTCTTACACTAAATGTAGAGAAAACGAAATATATCCCGTTTTCTATTAAGTCTTCTACGCAGCCAGATGACTCGTATGTTATTAGAGCTCATACCTGCGTTGACCAGGAAACCAATGTCTCTGTCCTACTCTAGTTAGATCAAATCAAGTTAGGTACCTCGGCATTATGATTGACAACCTGATATCCTGGAAAGTGCAAATCAATGGTACGTCTGGCAGAGTGAGGAAACTCATAGCAATTTAAAAAAATCTACGACGTAGTGCTGATTTAGATACACTTCGGATGGTCTACTTCTCACTCTGCCAGTCGTTACTTTCATTTGGAATAACGACTTGGGGTGGTGCTCCAAAAACCTACATGATTCAGCTAGAGAGAGCACAACGAGCTGTTCTTAAAGTTACTCGTATGACCTTCAAGCATTTCCGGTTTAGCACTATACAATTGTATCAAGACTGTAGGGTCATGACAGTTAGACAGCTCTTTGTGCTCAACACCATCCTGCGCAAACATGGTTCACTGAATTATAGCGCGTGTCATCTGTCTAATAGACGGTCTAGGTATGTCTGTCCTGCAGTACGATGTAGAACCAAACTGGCTGAGAGACACTTCCGAGTCCTAAGTAGTAGAATGTATAATGCAGTAAACAAACACTGTAATATATATGGAATAAATAAATATGAATGTTACAAGAAACTGAATCAGTGGCTCTCAACACTTACTTATCAGGAGGTCGAAAAGCTGTTGGGAAAGCTGTTCTAATTTTTTACTATATACACCAGACACATACAACATATATACATTCACACATCCCGCATCCACATTACGGAGTGGCTACTTATTTCCCTTGTTTCTGTGTATTTTATATTCTTTCTATTTTTATTTCCTTATTTAATTGATTGAGAAGAATAGTGTTTTTATTTACCTTAGTTGAATATTTTATTTATATCTAATTGTATTATTATAAATTTTTTATTTAATTTTTGTACTGAACTGAAGACTCATACCTAATTAGTATTTTGAATTGAAGAATTGTATTATTTTAATGAATTGATTTGTATAATTTTTATTTTTATTGAATATTGTATTTAATGGTTGAATATTGTTTTTTTAATAATTGATTAATTAAAGTGCATAATCTATATATATAAAACAAAGACGGGTTTGTTACAACACTTATAACTCGAGATCGGCAGGATCAATTTTCATGGTTTTTGTTTCGTTGGATTTGTCTCCGCCCTGAATAGCAGAATACATTAATTTAAAAACAATGAAAACTTGACGAATACATAATTATGAAAATGAATCATTTTCCATTTAATTATGTTCCTTTGTTTCGTACCTGTCAAACATTTCTTTTCCTCCTGTCATCCTGTCAAATACTGTGATTGACATTTATGCATGCGTTCAGAAATGTATTTTGTGTAAACTATTTAAAAAGGGTGAATAAACTTTTGTCTGTATTTTTTTTAATCAATCAAAAAGGTTGAAAAGTGTAGCTAGATGCTAACACTATTTATAACTCAAGAAAGGCTGAACCGATTTGGCTGAAAGTTGGTGGGGAGGTAGCTTAGAACCAGGAGAAACACATAGGATACTTTTTTTTTTTGCTTAGGGTAGAGTAGGGTAGAGTAGAGTAGGGTAGAGTAGGGTAGAGTAAGGTAGAGTAGGATAGAGTTGGGTAGAGTAGGATAGGCGGTACGAAGTTCGCCGGGTCAGCTAGTTTATTAAATAATCCAACTTAACAGCTTAGAACCAGGTGAAACACATAGAATACTTTTTTTTTTGTAGGGTAGAGTAGGGTAGAGTAGGGTAGAGTAAGGTAGAGTAGGATAGAGTTGGGTAGTGTAGGGAGTAGGGTAGAGTAGGATAGAGTTGGGTAGAGTAGGATATAGTAGTCAGAGTGTCCAGGGAAGGTTTAAACGGTGAGAAAAAATGGAAAAAATCACGACAAAAATCCGTAGGCATATAACGCCATCTCTAATTAAAATGTCATTAAAAATTAATTATGCTGTTCTGGTAATGCCAGTAGATGGCGTTATCCTTACTATTAGGCGAAACGAAGTTCGCCGGGTCAGCTAGAACACGGATATAATGCGCTTTCTTTCTAAAATATAAAAGAAAGTCGTGTTAGTTACAATATTTATAACTCAAGAACGGCTGAACCGATTTGGCTGAAAGTTGGTGGGGAGGTAGCTTAGAACCAGGAGAAACACATAGGATACTTTTTTTTTGCTTAGGGTAGAGTAGGGTAGAGTAGAGTAGAGTAGGGTAGAGTAGGGTAGAGTAAGGTAGAGTAGGATAGAGTTGGGTAGAGTAGGATAGGCGGTACGAAGTTCGCCGGGTCAGCTAGTTTATTAAATAATCCAACATGTTCTCACAAAGTAGAATTTTAATGGAGTGAGCCCTGGCACCCATAACACAAGTTTAATCTTAGCTTGGGTGCCAGAGGTCGTTAATCTGTGTTACACATTGCAGTTTTTATTGGAAACAATATCTCCTCGTGTAATAACTGTGTATTTGTGTATAATAAAAAATATTATTATTATTATATTATATTATACTTTTCCTACAAGGCTAAAAGCGTGTCTCGACCACAGCTTAGTGAGATCATAGTATTAGAATCACATATAACCGATCATATGCCTATCGCTATGTTCATAGGAATTGCTAACCCTAAAGGTCAATATAATACTTAATATGAAAAAATCTCGTATTGACTACCCATCAATTATATCAGAATTAGAAAGCGCAGATTTAACATATATTCTGAGAATTGAAGATGCAAATGATGCTACGAATAGTTAACATCAGTCAACTCATCAGTTATTCTCATTCTTTATTGTACATAAAAATAACAAATTATTTAAAAAATTGGACAGCTGATGTACAAAGGCGAGCTTAACCCACAATTGGGTTTTATGGTTTTTGGTGTCTATGTACCTGAAAAACATAATATTTTAAAACCATGGATTAAAAGCCAACTAGAACCTTATAGTACTTTTTATTGTTCTTCAAAGTATTCACCACGTAGCTTAATACACTTTTCCGTTCGCTCAAACCAATTATTATAAACATTTATTCCACTCTAAAGTGGGGGTGTACAAAATGGCTGACTTGAAAGCGTCGTCTGCTTCTTTACCGGACTGGAACCTTTGACCACGAAGACTTTTCTTAATTTAAGGAAATGTAAAGAAATCGTTAGGGCTTAGGTCAGGACTGTATGGAGGATGGTCAAGAATTTCAACTTTATCCTGCTTCAAATACTCAATCGTTTGACGAGCGCTGTGTGAGCTTGCGTTGTCGTGGTGCAGGATGATGCGTCGCTTTGAGTTAGATTTTCGAAGTTCGGCGATGACTTGTGGTAAACAAACTGTGGTATACCACTCTGCGTTAACCGTTCTACGATCTTCAAGTGCAATAGTCGCAACATGGCCGCTTTTTCCAACGAACTTGGCCACCATCTTCTTTGAAGTGCTTCGAGAACGAACAACTTTAGTCGGCTTTGGCTCCTCTTGAAACTTTGAAAGACCCAGATTGTAGATTGTTGTTTGGAATCAGGATCGTAGGCATAGATCCAACATTCATCACCACTGATGATGTCGTAGACGTGATTTGACTCTCCTCGGTTGAACCATTGCAGAGTTTTATTACACCATCTGACGCGGGCCGCCTTGTGATCGTCGGAAAGCAGATGCAGTATCCAACGGCGAACTAGCTTTCTCACACCAAGCGCTTCATGTAAGATCTTCTGAATGGTTGTCCCTGAGATGCCTAATAGAGCCTCTATCGCTCGATACGTCACATGACGATCTTAGAGAATTAGTTTTTTTTTATTTTTTATTAATGATAGGCTCGCGTTTGACCACCATCTCACCTTCTAACCAGTTGTCTCACAGCAATGATATTATCTTCAGTGAAGGTGGATTTTGAGCGTCCTTCGCGAGATTTGTCACTAACACTAGTATGCCCACGCTGGAATTCTAAATACCAGCGTTCGACAGTCCGCAGACATGGGGCTTCATCACTGAATACAGATGTTAGCTCTTCAAAACACTGGAGCCGTGTCAGGCCTCTTCTAAAGTTGTAGAAAATTATTGCACGAACATTTTCCTTACAAAGATTCGTTTTCGTACGTAACCTGACAGATTCCAATCGACGCTGTGACTAAACAATAGCATTAATCCTAATACTTTCAACTGTTTTGAGATTCAAAATTAAAATACTCGTACAATCGAATATAGAACAGTTCCAAATTCAAAATTGCCGGGAAATATGGAAACGACAGAACTTACATTTTATTAATCTCTAGTCCGACATCATGACATATTTTTCGAGATATTAGCAAAAATATGACGACGGATCCTTTTCGTTAAAATAATATTTCAAAAGCCCAGGGTAATAAACCGAAGAGGTAGAGCAACATATCAACGCTGGATGGATGAAATGGCGACAGGTCACGGGAACAACTTGTGACCCACGGATGCCCCTCAAGTTGAAGGGTAAAATCTACAAGTCCGTGATAAGGCCTGTCATACTGTAGGGATTAGAATGTTGGGCTGTGAAAAAGACGGAAGAAAGAATGTTTGGAGACCGACGTGCCCAGATCGGCGTGTGTGGCACACGTGTAGCTCTATAAGTCTAGTTTCCATATAAAATTTATGGAGACCGACGCGACCAAATCGGCGTGTGTGGCACACGTGTGTGCAGTGTAGTTCTAGCTTTAATCTTAACACGTTGAGCGACGCCAAAGGGTTCGGGAGTCACAGTTCGGCGGCTGAAGGTGTTGTTCGTGGGAGGAGCTGCTTGCAACGAGCGTAGCACGAAGCACCCACGTAGGAAAGGATTATGAATGAAGAGGTGCGGGGCGCGGCTTCCATCCGCCCGTCCCCCGGGCGGGGCTTGAGGCGGTAGAGAGGGGGAGGGAGGGGGCAGATCAAGAAAGAGTGCGGGGGCGCGCTTCTACCGAGTTGTCAGTTCTCTCGTCACAGCCGCGCTCGTCGCGCGTCTTTTACGACGCCATGGTTCGCAACAACACTAATGCGACGCCGGAACTATCAAGCTCAATTTCAACATTCGATAATGTGATAGAGACTTTGGCAGCGATACTTAACACATACTTCACTCCATTTCTAGTCTTTGTTGGCTGCATTGGCAACATTGCGAGTATCTTTGTCTTTATTAAAAAAATAAGAATACAATCGCACAGCTTTTACTTGTCCGCTTTATCGGTTGCGGACACAGTATTTCTTCTGCAGCTGCTACCTCCGTGGCTCAACGCCATGGCGATAACGAACCTGTTTCATCGCCAAGGCTTGTGCGAATTATTCGTCTACAGCTCTTACTCGTCATGCAGCCTAAGCGCTTGGGTTACAGTCGCTTTTACAATAGAGCGCTTTGTTGCCGTGTTGTATCCGCTGCAAAGGAACAGAATGTGCACGGTAGCACGGGCGAAGACAGTGATCTGCTTGCTGGTAGTGATGTCGATGACGGTCAACCTGCCAATGATCAAGTATGCCACGTCGTCGCAGAATGACTGCAACATCGACCGAGAGTACGAGAAATACGCGGCGCGCTTCAACCTGGTGGATACGGTGGTGTCGTTCTCGCTGCCGTTAGTGCTTATTGTGTTTCTTAACATATGCATCGCGTGTGCCATGTTGCGGCGGGAGCGCAAGCGGCGCGCGGCATTGTCGGCACAGGCAGAGAGCCCGGGCTGCACGCCTCCCACTCGTGCGCGCCTCGTGCCTGGGCGCTCGCAGAACCACGTAACAAGGATGTTGTTATTCGTGTCCTGGATTTACGTGGTACTAAATTTGCCTGCATACACTATGCGCATTATGGCGTATAAATTTAATATGGTGAGTAGGTTAATCATACTAACAATATAACTATGTTAACTAGTGTATAGAACAGTATGCCCCTTAATAATTTTATATGGACACACTTAAAAATTTACCAATTTGAACTATGCGGTAGCACCCGACATTTTATAAGTGTATCTTGAAGGCTGTTTTGACCAATCGATCTTCTCGTGTACTTAATAATAATAATATTTGCATAAAACATGGTATACAAGATGGTAATATGAATACACTGGTAGGTCCTACATGTTTTGCTTCATGAATATAAGCGTGCAAATTTACATACATGACAACAACATACAACCACTGACACTGTCTGATTTTATGCTCTAGAAATTCCTTGACACTATAAAAGCTATTAGCAGATAACCATTTATATAATTTACTTTTGAACAATCTTATATTTAATATTTTAAATTCCTCTGTTATCTTATTGAATATCCGGACACACATAAACATGCAGCTTTTGTTATATTTTGCAAGCCTAGGTAAAACATCTAACGCGAGCCTGTGGGGATCCCGACTTCTTCGAGAATTAAGATCGATTGCTTTAGTGAACAACTCTTTGTGCCTCCACACAAACATACAGATTTCCAATATATAAAGTGACGGCAATGGTAACAAATCAAGTTTTTTAAATATTGGCCTGCAGGATTCTTTTTTTATTTTTTTATTTTGGCGTCAAACAGTCATATACAAAAAAAATGACGGGTTGCACTCTGGGAGTGCCGGCAGAAGTGAAAACTTAAGTATTAACGTTGTGCGTTTTGGATATTTTGGAATGGTTATGGAATAATTTTGCACGAATTGCTTTTTTTTTGCACACAATTTTGCACGACATCCGTCTTACGAATTTTCGATCAGGTCACGTGTCCTGACGCGAGATTAACATTTTTTACCCATTACAAAAAAAGTGTACAACGCCGATAAAGAAGTTTTCACTTCAATTGCACACAATTTTGCACGACATCCGTCTTACGAATTTTCGATCAGGTCACGTGTCCTGACGCGAGTTTAACATTTTTTACCCATTACAAAAAAAGTGTACAACGCCGCTAAAGAAGTTTTCACTTCAAAAATATCATTCTTAAAATAATTGTTTCCTTACAATAGATCTATAGTGCCGACAATGTAATATTTAGGTAAAATTAAGTACAATAAACTCCACTTTGAAAGGACGCGTTGGAATTATACATATTTTTTTTTTGTACATAAATATAAATTCACTGAAACACATATTAGTACTTACCAGTTTGATAACTAAGTAAAGTGAAAAAGATAAGGCGTAATTAGGTGATATATCGACTTTTTAACTTTAGTTTCGGGCTATTAAGAGAAATGTATGTGTGAAGAGCAGTGGTAGCAGAGTGGTAACGGCCCCTACTTACGAGTTGTAGGTCGCGGGTTCAAACCCAGCCAGGCGCATTACTTTGTGTAATTTATTTCATCACCACTGCTCTCAAAACGGTGAAGGAAAACATCGTGAGGAAACCGGCATGTCCTAGAACCAAAAATTCGAAGGCATGTGACATTCACCAATCCGCACTGGGCCCGCGTGGCGGATTACGGCCCATTCCCTCTCCTAGAGAGGAGAGGCCTGAGTCCCAGCAGAGGGAACATTAAAAGGCTGATTATGCTATGCTATGCAATAAGAGAAATGTTAAAAATATCTATGTCTGTAAATTCTCTGTTATAATTGTTAGTGGAACGGTATAAAAATGAGTTACGGGTATATGTTTCATTTAGTCGAGGAGGAACAAAAAGTGGTTTTGTACGTGAGGGGCGTACCGGGTAGGCGAGTGATGATATTTTACCAAGTAATGAAGGAGAATCGGTTAACGAGTTTAAAATTTTGAACAATTGAATAATGTCGAACATGTTACGTCTGTTTCGAAGACTTATCAGTTTATGCCTACGCAATGCATCTTCATATGCAGTGTCGTAAGTATTATTATGATAGTTAAGTGATTTCAGAAACTTTTTTTGTATTCTTTCTATTCTATTGTATATCAAAACATGGGCTTATTACTTTCTACACAAATAGCAGAATCATCTCAAAACTCCTTTACTGTGTATATATGTATATAATTATATGTATGTATGTTTAGTTTTAGTTTTATATATAATTTTGTAATACTTGTTGTCTAAACAATATTTTCTTTTTTTTTTATGCACCTGCCATATTGTCTCTCCACTACCCTAGGTTGACTGGTAGAGAATGCCTAAGGCATTAAGTCCGCCTTTGTACCTTTTGTTGCATGAAGATTAAATAAATAAATGGGCTCCATACAGGGCTACAAAAATCTAGAATAACACAAACAAATAAAAATTTTTTTTTTTTTAAATCTTAACATTTTTAAAAGATTTACTGATTCGCAAAATAAATCCTAGGCTGCTAAATGCGGAGCTGACTATACGGTCTATGTGATGGGTAAATGTTAATTTGGAGTCCATAATGATACCTAGGTCCCTAATGATAGTAACTCTTTTAAGAATTAAGCCATTAATTGTGTAGTTGAAATTAAGCGGGCAAGTATTCCGCGTATAGGACATTATAAAACATTTATCTATGTTGAGATAGAGTTGATTTGTTGTACAGTAATTGTGCAATTTCAATAAATCACTTTGTAATTTAGAACAATCGTCAACGGAATTAACCACTGAATATTTTAGTATCATCAGCGTAAAGTAAGTGATTACTGTGGTCAAATATAGATTCTATGTCATTAATGTAAAGGCTGAAGAGTAAGGGTCCAATATGGGAACCTTGGGGAACTCCGGAGGGAACTGGGAGGAATTGGGATAAGTAACCTTTGAACCGCCTGCCTTCGATTTTTTATATAAGATTGGATCCATCGCAATAAGTTGCCGTGTACTCCGGCCTTCGCAAGTTTCACAATTAGCATATCATGGTTAATTTTATCGAACGCCTTCGAAAAGTCGGTGTATACGACATCTACCTGTAGATTCTTATCCATGGCTTGCACAAGAAATTCCGAAAAATTTAACATATTACTATCTACGCTGCGATGTTTAAAAAAGCCGTGCTGATGCTGCGAAATGTGATTACGAACAGCGAGTGAGATTTGAGAGGTTACTATCTTTTCTAAAATTTTACCAAGAACACATAATTTAGAGATCGGCCTGTATTTATAATATATTTATATCCTTTTTATTGTTTTTGGGTTTAGGGGTTATTATTGTTTTTTTTCTATTTACTAGGAAACACTCCAGTTTCAATAGACGTGCGAAGTATCAAGGTTATTGGTTTCGCAAGAACCTCAGCGCACTTAGATATGAAAATTGGATGGAGGTCATCCGATCCAGCTCCTTTTTAGGGTTTCGTAGCCAAATGGCAAAAAACGGAACCCTTATAGCTTAATATTAACCTTTTTTAATTCATTTAATACAAGTACTTGTTCAAAAGTAAGATTGATTGTGCCTATATCTGCAGTAGGAGAAGAATTGTAGGTACAAGGGTGGATATGAGATGACGTCGGAATAAAAACGGAGTTAAAATAGTGATTAAAGGCCTCACGATTTGTGAGGCCTTTAATCCTCACCAGTAGATATTATTTTACCTTTATACATCATCTTTTCAGGGATGGTATTAGACATTTTTTTTGATTTGATAAATGACCAAAATGAATTAGGATCTTTTTTATATTATCTTTAGAATACGTAATAAGATTTTGATAACAATCTTTAGACATTTTTTTAAATCTACTCCGCAGTATCGAGAACGTGTGGTAATCGTGAAGGTTATCATATGTTTTCCATTTACGATGAAACTTGCATTTTTCGTTGGATAACTTAATAAGTGGTTTTGTATACCAAGGTGGATATTTTTGCCTAGAACTTAAATTGCAGGTTGGCACAAATTCGTTCACAATATTTTTGAGAACACTATAGAAGTAATCCATCATGGAATCTACGTGGGTCATACTAGAAAAAAATTCTCCCAATCGACGGACGCAAGGGCAGTCTTAATTGAGTCATAGTTTGCTTTATAATACTGTCTTTTTATTGTAGATGGGAGCTTGAGTGCGGGACAGAAGTTTAATTTTAAGTCAATTTCTAATGGGTTATGATGCAAATCTTGTGGTACTAAAGGATGTTTGCACATTGAGATAAGGCACAATTCATTACTAAAAATTAAATCTAAAATTCTATTGTTATGGTTAAATTGATTGTTATCTGTTATTGTTATTATATAAAAATGAAACCCGTTTTCCTTGGTCACGGCATCACGCGTGAATGGCTGGACCGATTTCACTAATTCTTTTTTTGTTGTATTTGTTATTATTAGGAGAAGGTTCTTACGGAAAAAAATATTAAGAAAATCTCTCAGAAATATTGAAAAATATACATTTAATTTTGCATATTTAAAAAAACGCGCGTAACGAATGTCAATGTCATTCACAGCCATAGACTATATTGAAAGAGCATTGTTTGTTCGGAAACGTGGTTACCTACTTAATTAAATTTTGTACAAAATAAAGTAGTGCATCATTGCTACGCTAAGGCGGTACGAAGTTCGCCGGGTCAGCTAGTATTGTAATAAAGATGAGAAATTCATGAAATCGGCGGTGAGGCTAGCTAATTTGTCATTGTTAATGTATAAATCAATTGAATTGACCAAATAGCATGAGTTAAGTACATTAAAGTTCCCAAGTATAAGGAATTTATCGTTATGTTTACTTAGAGTAAATTCACTCACTCTGTCGTAAAAGGATACTAGCAATGATTCATGACTAGTACCATGCGGTATATACGTAACTATAATGTGTAAATAGTTAGAATTGACATTGTTTTGGCCCGCCTTCGAATTCGTGCGCAAAGTCAGGGAGACCCATACCTCGTCCGACAGCGGTGATGGATGCATGTCGCTGCACTGCCATGGACAAAGCACGCGACGCACGGCAATCATAACACCTCCTCCGCGATCGTTGCCGGTCGCTTAGTAATTACGATCACAGCGGTATAGTTTGTATCGGTTATCAACATATTCGCTACTGTGGAAGTTACCATTAAGCCAAGTCTCTGTGATACATATGACGTCAAAATTGTTCTGCAAAATTTCGGAAAGAAATAAGTGTGATTTGGTGCGTAATCCCCTCACGTTCTGATAATAAATAGACAAGTTATTGTTATCGAATTTTGATAATTATGGTCGCAAGAAATAAACAAGTTCCACTAACATTACATACACGAGTTTTAAGTGATAATGTTGAACGGTAGTGAGGCTTATAAATGAATGTACATTCCTTCCTAATAACAGAAAAACAAAATATGTTACGGTAAAGTATAATAAGTAATATCCAAGTGGGTATTAAATAAGCATGCAGATATAATGAGTATGAGTAAATAGACATTTTATTTTAGCCAAATCACTATCACTAGATACACATATAATTTTGGACGTATCATTTTTATGTATTAAAATTTTACACTCTGACAACCATATATACTTATAATTATTTTCTTTTGCAAGAACGGGCTTGCTTATACAACTGTTTATTCTGTGGAGTTAAATGATCATTTATAAAAATGGGTTTCGCCGGCCCATCCTCCATCCATCATCAGCTGATGTCAGACCTCGTCAACATATCATTCTTGCGTTTCTTTTGGGTGAACTTGACGATGATATTCGGGATAGATGTAACATTGGAAGCAGTCAGCATCCAATGTTACATTTATTCACCGTTGTCTATACTGGAATTGTTCGAGTCGTCGAACTCGGTGGATATAATCGATGTCCGTTGTTGTAATGGGGAAATTTATCTTTTAATTCATTAACGCTCAGGCGGTAGCCGGCGTCCGCAAGCCATTGTCTTACTATTGTGTCTCTAATTACGCACGTCAAAAGGTTAAGCAATGTTGTGTACGATATTGATTAAGTTTTCACCTTTCGTGACAGGAATTCCAGCTAATTCAAGGTTATTGATTTTTCCCTGCTGTTCTTTGATACGTAGTTGATCAGATAAGTTTGCAATGGTCGCCTGAAGTACAACAAGATCCTGTGATACAGTCTGTATTTTACTATTGTTAGTAGTATTTGTAGATTTCAAATCGTCTACTTCCTTTTTTATGCATGATTGTTCTTTAGACATCTTATCAATTTTGCTATTCACCATCTCCAAATCGTGTCTAAACCCATTTATATTCAGACGCAACGCTTCTAAAGTGGGCATCATGTTTTGATTTTGAGTATCAAGGGTGGATGTAATCGTCATCATAATTTTATTTTGAAATTCAAGTAAAACTTTCGAGTGATCGCATTTACATTCGGCCGGTTTTCTCCTTCTACATGTTGCGGCAACGGATTCATCACGCAGTTTAGAAAGGTCTGGCTGTGATCCCGAGCTTACCATGGGAGGAGATCTCTGGACATTCATTATGCTGCTGCAGACAATATCCAAGAAGTAGGTAGATCTTGAGAAAAGTTGGTTGTGTCAGTGAATAAATGATTGCGGTGTCGCCAAGCGGTGAGCAGGACGAGAAGTCCCGTGTCCCGTTCCCACGTATTACGAACGTCCACATTCACTACACGAGTTGACACGAAAGTTTACGATGTATGAAGTGACAGAGACAAACAATTTGACTTTTCACTTGTGCAATGATTATTGATTCAGTGCATTTAAAGCCGTATAGCGCAAAAATAGAGTTCCGATTTCAAAAACGATGATTTGATTTAGAGGTAATAAAATCGAGCTTTGAATGAACTGATTCATCCGGTTGAAGCCCATAAATAGCCCTAATGCATTTTTTTTTGTGCAATAAACGCTCTACTTTGATTGGTGCTATTACCCCACATAATTAAACCATAGCGCAGTCAGAACTGATTCAACATACGCATGATATGTTGTTATTACTGTCTTAATGTTTGTTATGTTTATGATCCGTTTCAGTGCATATACAAACTTGTTAATTCGTTTGGAAACTGTGTCAACATGTGCTTTCCAATTGATGTCTTGATCCAAGGTTACGCCTAGAAATTTAGTTTGAGTCACTTCGTGAATTCTATGTATGTTCAATTTATTATCAATGAAAAATAAAAACACTTAACTAATTAAAATTACATAATATATACACATTAACTCCTATCTAAAATATGGCGTCAAAAAATTCCTCCGCATCGCTGTCGACTGGAAGTGTGCCCAAAAGACTGGCAGCATTGCCACGTTGTATGGCAATGCTTAATCTCTGACCGAGGTAAAAGCCAGCCCACGCGAAGTGTCAACTAGCCGTTTAGATAATTCTTTAAAAAGGGCATGAGCACTCGGACCCCACGGCCCAAGAGTCTCAACCCCAAACGGCTCAAAAATATAACTACCGACGAGGTTGTTATATTTCCGCCGCTTGAGGTTCTCCGCAGCCGCAGCGGCAGCACCAGCACAGCGCGACGAGCTAGGAAGATGGGATGGCGCAAGAGTGTCGACACAGGTAGCGTCCCATACTAAAGGCCTACCCATCTTCCATGGAAATAAAGACATACCGTCCGGTCTCTTACCATCGTCGCGTACCAGGCCATGAGGTTCCAAAACAGCCGGAACGCCGACGGTGACAAGGGCTCGTCGAATGATGTCATTAATATATATTAATTTATTATCATATTTTGCATTTGATTTATTGAATTGTATATAAACGGACTTTTTAAGATTTATAAGCTAAGTTATTTTGATTTAGCCATACAATCAGTCTTTCCATTACATTATTAATTTCAGTCTCATGATCATTAATTGTATTGGTTTTTTTTTATCAGATGTCACAATAATAGAAATGTCATCAGCAAATAAAATAAATTTATGATTAGTTATATTAGTGATAGAATTGATGTATAATAAGAATAGCATAGGTCCTAATACGCTCCCTTGTGGGACGCCATATTTGTTATATTTGATGTCAGAATAATGCGATGTCATATCATTATTTTTATCCATTCTTGTAATGGCAACACGTTGTTGTCTATTACTTAGGTAAGAAGATATCCATTGAAGTGCAATGCCTCTGATTCCAATTGCCTCCAATTTTTGTAGTAATAAGTCAAGAGAGACTAGATCAAAGGCCTTAGAAAGGTCAAAGAACAGCCCGGTAGTATAACGAATATTAATAACAAGATTGTAGATAGCTAACGTTGTTGATTTTTTTTTTTTAAACCAAACTGTTCCTTCCATATGATATTAAATTTATTACAGAACTCAATTAGTCGTTTATTCATGCAGTTTTCGAATAATTTCGATATAATAGGTATTAAGGTAATTGGACGGTAGTTATGAACGTCTGACTTTTCACCAGTTTTATAAAGGGGCTTAATTATTGTCATCTTCAGTGCTTCGGGAAAAGTGCCAGTTGAGAATAATAAATTAATTAAGTACGTTATTATTTCAATTAGTGCTGTGCGGTGCTGTGTGTGTGTGTGTGTTTAATTTATTCATTAGTGCTTGCTTTAAAGATTTTTGTATTAATCTCGTCATAACCATCGGAACTTGTGTTGTTCAATGACATAATCTCTGCTCTAACTTCATTTTCGGAAACTGGGTTAAGGAACATCGAATGGGCCATTTAACACTCGTTACGTGGTTTTACATACTTACTCGAAGATTGTGCCATATTAATATAATGGTTATTGAAAGCTGTTGCTATAGCAACAGGATCTGAGAGTATGGTATTGTCAATTTGAATATTTTAAATGCTGGGGATATCGATACTGTCTATGATTTCATTTTTTATAACTCTCCATACCAATTTGCATTTATTTTCACTGTTATTTATAAATTTTATAATTGCGTTTTTTTTTTATGTGTAGATGCATTTTTGTAAAATTTTTGAGTATTTAATGTATTCAGTTTTATTTTTTATGTTTTTATTTTTATAATATTGATAACGCAAAGATCGTTTGGTTTTGCAGCTTTGTTTTAGACCCTTGGTTATCCAGTTCGGTTTCTTTTTTAACCGACTTCAAAAAAAGGAGGAGGTTATTCAATTCGGTTGCATTTTTTTTTTATATATTTTTTTTTATGTTTGTTACCTCAGATCTCAGTCGTTTATGGGCCGATTTGCAAAATTTTTTTTTCCCTTTATAGGATATGCTTCCAGATTGGTCCCATTTTTTTCAAAATCCAATTCTGATGATGGGATCCATGAGGAATAGAGGGAACTCCTCAAAAATTATAGGCAACCCTATAGTAATTTTGGTATTTTCATCAAGAACTTAAGCATTTACAGAAGTAACATTTGATGAAGTGGAACTGATGAAGAAGACCAGAAATGGTCAACGGAACTTCATACTCAAATAGATATCACAATGAAGATAGTTAAGCGACTATGACAATACAAATAATTGAATGATTCTGAATAGTTACGTTGAAAATGGTATCATCGAAGTGATCTGATGATGATGATGGAGCCGGAAGGTAGGCACTGGAACTCCGTAATTAATCAATGTAACCTAGCCGTGTTTGGACTTATTAGAATTGTCATGAGATGCACTTTGGCTGTAAGGTACTATCGACTTGATCTGATGATGGAGCCGGAAGGTAGGCACAGGAACTCCGTAATTAATCAATGTATCCTAGCCGTGTTTGGGCTTATTAGAATTGTCATGAGATGCACTTTGGCGATAAGGTACTATCGAACTGATCTGGTGACGGAGCCGGAAGGTGGAAGGTAGACACAGGAACTTTATAATAAAACAATGTAACCTAGCAGTGTTTGGGTTAATTGGAATCGTCATAAGAAATAGGCACTCTGTTTATAAGTGTATCGCAACTAAAAAGTGTAAAATAAAAACTTTTTACAAAAAAAAAAATAACCGACTTCACTAAAAAAAACACTAAAAGGGTCAAAATAACTTTAATTTCGGAAGTCGGTGTTAAATAAGAAACAAATAATACCGAGAAACACCGACTTCCGAAATTAAAGTTATTTTGACTCTTTTAGTGTTTTTTTTAGTGAAGTCGGTTATTTTTTTTTTGTAAAAAGTTTTTTAACGCGCTTTTATTAGCTTCACTTGTAACTATGTATGTAAGAAAATCTTGGAATCTTAATTTGACCCACTTTCCGGTCTTCGATTAGGATGAAATTTTGCACACGCTCTGAGTTCTGATGACAATACATGACTAGCTAAGAAACGTCATTAGAAATCCAATATGGCGGACTGGCTGTTTGAAATCCACCCCCATGAGATGGGTATCAAATGAAAGGGTTTGCTGTCAGGAAAACAAAACAATAGTCACGTGACTTAAATCCAATATGGCGGACGTCCAAGTTGGCGGACAGGCTATTTGAAATGCACCCCCATGATATGGGTATCAAATGAAAGGGTTTGCTGTCAGAAATACGAAAAAAAATATAGTCACGTGACTTACATCCAACATGGCGGACATCCAAGATGGCGGATTGGCTATTTGAAATGCACCCCCATGATATGGGTATCAAATGAAAGGGTTTGCTGTCAGGAATAAGAAAAAAATAGTCACGTGACTTAAATCCAACATGCCGGTCATCCAAGATGGCGGATTGGCTATTTGAAATGCACCCCCATGATATGGGTATCAAATGAAAGGGTTTGCTGTCAGGAATACGAAAAAAAATAATAAGAAGACTAAAAAGTATAAAATAAAAATAATAGTTTAAAAAACTAAAAAACACGCTTTTAGCACGCACTAAAAATTACAAAATAATTTGGACATTTAGTTTGATGACTCAAGAGTTTTCCCTTTGCCAAATCTTCATTAGATCGCAGGTAAACATAAACAATTTCAGTTCGTGATGAACGATAAATAATAACCTACCTATGCGAAATGGTTATAATTAGGTAATCATCTTTATTGAATATTTACTATGATTTATTATGAAAGAAAGCGTGGAGCGTTTTGTCCAAAAAGAGTAAAGATTACATAAACGCTCCACGCTTTCTTTCATAATAAATCATAGTAAATATTCAATGGTGGTACCATAACTAAAAAGTGTAAAATAAAAAACTTTTTACAAAAAAAATACAACTGACTTCAATGTAAAAAATAAACACTGAAAAGTGCAAAATAACTTTAATTTCGGAAGTCGGTGTTAAATAACGAAGAGACGAAACAATTATAGAAAGACCGACTTCCGAAATTAAAGTTATTTTGCACTTTTCAGTGTTTTTTTTACTTTGAAGTCGGTTGTATTTTTTTTTGGAAAAAGTTATTTATGTCTTGAACGTAACATGGCTGCTGCTAGACCAACACATTGCTGAGAGCCAAAGATAAATACTCTACTCGTCGGTTCATGTTTTTGCTCTTCGGTGTAAGAAGGCGTTTCTGAGTTATTTGTTGATACCAGAGGTTGTCGAGGTGTTTTATTATTACTGCGTTGCAACGTATCTATTGTTTTTGTAAGATAGTCGATCTGCTGTTGTGCTTCTTTCAGGTTTTTTTGAAGATCTGTGATTTTTTGTTGAAGACATAATTTCAATGCTCTTGTAACAGTCGATATTAGACTTATTTGGCAAAGGAGTTGAAGGTGTAGAGAGCGTGATTTGAGGTAGTAGAGAGAGTCTTTTTCTCTTATGTTTGATGGCTGGGCTATTCTTAGAGGTTACTGGAGAATAACATAGTGATTTTAACATTTAAGTGTCTGCAGTTAATTTATTTATTTGTTGGTGGAGGTTGTTATTTTCTAGTAATGTATTTTCTAGCTCATTTTCTGCACTATTCAGTTTAAGCAAAAGATTCTTTATGGTATTTTTCATTTCTAATACTGATAATGTCTCAGATATTTCAGATATCGTGCCGTCAACGCTGTGAGACAATTTGTTAGGTGTTTGAAATGATTCATCTGAAGTTTCATATTCGGACAGTATTTGGGAATCCAAGATACCAGAAGCAGTCTGGACGGTAGGTTTTACCGTTACCAGTTGTTTATTTTCGTGGAAGCTATCACTGGGTCCAGGTGATGGGTTGTTAAGGTGTAGGTTTGCTCGTTTCCTGGTTGTGACGTTCAATACATCAGATACATGGCTGGTTGTTGAGAGCTTTTATTTTTATTGCATGTTTTACATCGCCATTTTTTCTTAGTTTCCAGGTCCATTAGACGGTAGGTTTATTCTGGAAACCCATCACAATCTGGTTCATATCGATTGTTACACTTTGAGCATAAAGCTGTTTTCCTAATGTCGACTGACTTCTTGCATTTGAAACATAAACTTTTTCTGGTATCTTACGGTCGCTTTTCGCACCATTTTTAGACGACATTTTTGTAGTTTGATTTGATTATTCAATTATAAAAATAGTAAAACAAAAATTTCAAAACGCAAAAAGAGCCATGTGTTACTTGGATTTGAACTTGGACTCAACTTCTCTCAAAGCGCACTGTGTAACCGCTACGTTGCGCGTAAGCTAACTTAAATGTTGAAATTAAGCTCTTGTTGCTCTAGTGGGAGTATAGTAATTAGTAATTAATGATCGATGTCGTTTCGCCAATAAGGCTCAATATGACCATTTATAGTCACGCACCGCACATCACACACTTTTATTTAATGAGTCATGCTGAGTCACTGGTTCACAAGTCCTTTATATATTTGTTTTAAGTTTTTGCTGATTTGTTTTTTGATGTTTAAAGACACTATTTAACTTAGGTACAAACTGTTTTAGCAATGTTTACACTTATAACTTCACGCATCGATTCGTATCGATTTAAGTGTTGAGAACTTGTATTTATAATTTATAGAAATTTTTGCGACATGCGACATGTTGACTAAGAATTTCGTTTCATTGGAGACCAAGAAATTGTTTATAATGACGGCTCGGATTAAATCAAAAGATTTAAACCGAGCCACAACAAACAATTTCTAAACAAAAAACATCTTTTGCTTTTGCAAAAGATGTTTTTTGTCCTACTTTTTTGTATAATGTAACCTCTTTTGAGAATAATAGATTACTAATTTGCTTATAACATATTATAAATAAGTGCGATCTATGTACATAACTTTGGGATATATCGCAGTTTTTTTTTTTATAAGACTCGTTATTTTTGCGGCTCAGTATAAGTATAAATAAAATCAATCAATCAACAAATGGATTTAAAAAAAAATCTATGGCTTCCATAGAGATATTTACTGCTACTGCAAATGAGCCTCCCTGCATACACACTATAAGTTCTTATTAATTACTTAACGATTTATGAAGTTACGAACTTAGAAAATGACTGATTGTTTTGGTGACATTATCTAAATCTTTGAAACAGATATGTAGTTAACAAAGGAATCTTTTGCATAACATATTGGAAAGCCTGAGGTTTTTATATTCATTTAGGGAGTTGAGTTCCCAACTCTTCAAATCCTGTCTATTGTTCACTTTCGTTATTTAAATTAAAGTTAATTTTTTTTTAAGGAACTCTTGTGCATATATGTTTAGACCTGTAGGTACCTCGCGGTCGAACCTAGGGCCTGGGCGTTCTCTTAGTGAATGAACGAACTTAAGAGTTTAATTTCGGTAAACTCTTCCTCTGAAAATGCGATGACGGGTGTCTTGTATTTCGATATAGCGAAGGCATTCGACAAGGTCTGGCACAATGGCTTATTATATAAGCTATATCAACTCGGTGTGCCAGACCGTCTCGTGCTCATCATGCGAGACTTTCTGTCGAATCGCACCTTCCGCTATCGAATTGAGGGAGCCCTCTCCTCCCCCCACCCCATTCGAGCAGGAGTCCCGCAAGGCTCCGTAGTATCCCCTTAGCTTTCACGCTGTTCACCAGCGACATTCCCAGAAGTAAAAAGGCCCAGTTGGCTCTATTCGCCGACGACACGGCAATTTACTAAACCGGTCGTGACCCCAGAGTTATCACTCGCAATCTTCAAACCTCCGCAAACATTTTGGGCAACAGGTTCCGGAAATGGAGGATCGAGGTTAACCCTGATAAGAGTCAAGCTGTTCTCTACTCGATACAGCGGAAGTCCGTCCCCCCTCCCCCTCCGATCACCATGTACGGCAAGCCGATTCCCTGGGAGAAGCAAGCCAAGTACCTCGGAGTGATCCTCGATCAGCACTTGACCTTCGCCGAGCACATAAAGCAGGCTCCATTATCTCATGACTGGACGCAGCCAACTGTCACTTAAGTGCAAGCTGCGCCTCTTTACTGCAGTAATCCGCTATGATATGATTATTTTGATTTGATTTAAGTTTGAAGAATGGCGATTGACATACTCACTTGTATTTTCTAAATTGATATTTTATTTTTATTTTGATGGACTTGATTATTTGTAATTTATTTTATTTAGGTACCTACTTGGCTTTCTTGCCTTAATTTTGTACGGCATTTTTTAGCAAAACATAGTGCACTTATTTTTTATTATATTAGATATCTGTAAATCCATCTGTTTTACAAAAGAAATGAAATTTTACTTTTTAAATCTAAAATCTGCTTTAGTGAGCAGATTAGCTACTACTACTACCACTAGTACCTACTACTGCTAGTGCACTAGCGATGCAAGGTAAGGTGTTAAAAAAACTGGGCAAGTGCGAGTCGGACTCGCGCACTGAGGGTTCCGTACAAACTTGAAAGGTAAATTGCGGTTTGCAATTTCGATCTCGTTCAAACCAATTTTCGGTAGAAGTTTGCATGGTAATGTACATTACATTTTTTTTTTTAGTTTTATCATTATCTTATTTTAGAAGTTACAAGGGGGGGGGGACAGTGGGGGGGGGGAAGTGAATCTCGAATAAATTCACTTTTTATGATACGTTCAAGTTATTGCGTGCACTATAATTTCCGATCCAACCGAACTCTGCTTGAGTCGAAACACATATAAACGTGCTCAGCACCCCACCACCCAGCACCACGCGTTTATAAACCAAATGGCAAAGTCGTCTTTTTTTACAATATGATTTCTGAAACTTAAATATGATTTCTCGAGTTCTCGAATTTTCTCGAGCCTCGTTTCCCGGGAACAAAGCCCAACGATTTCCAGGGAAATCTCAGCTCGGTAATTCCCAGGAATGAACCCTAGGTGGGGCAAAGGGTCGCGTCGCGTTCTCATATCAATGCTTCGTTTAAAACACACAACATTTTTCTCGTTATGAGTAGAAATATCATATTACCTATTTCAGGTTTAGGTACTGTTTTCCTTAGGTGATAAGTAATCACCATAAAATAATAGTAACCGGATACGTGGACTAACACCAAGTCTTGAAACTTTTTATGTGCTTCGGATATTTTGGTATTGGACCAACAAGAATAAAAATATGATAACACCAAAATGTGTGTTCTTGTCTATCTAGCCGTAATAAGTATTGATAAGTAAGTAAATCAGAAAACCTAAACACAAAAGAGAAACATTGGTATTATACTTGGAAACTTGCCAAAGTAAATCAGCTCGATCGTGAAGGGCGTCCCACCTGTTGATTCTTCCATCTTTTTGGCGTCTTAAGGAGTGTCGCTTGACTTGCGTCTTATGGAGACACAAGTCCGGGACGGGACACAAACTTCCGTTGCGAATATTTTAAGGTGAAAAGATTATTTTTATCAGTTTCTTTAAAATTTAATAAGCCCAACAATAGTGGTTCAACGAGTATCATCATTTAACACATAAAAAAGATAACCTTACTATATTATGACTTTTATTTTTTTCTTTACAGCACTTTAGTTCGCTATAATTCATTTTGGAACCCATTTTCATTATTAGACCGCTGTTGCTCTAAAGTTCGATAGTAGCGCATAGTGCGATTTCCTGCAGAAGTCCCGTTTGCGAAGGTGAAGGCGAGAATTCTATACACGTTAGTAGGAACCTATTATGCTTTGGATTGAGCAACTGGATTCATCTTTTCTCCTGACTGCTTCTACCGAGTTTTAGCTTAGAGTAGGGCTGAATGAACGTTCAAACGATTATTATAAGCGTTCATCCAAAATCTTTTTCATTGCTTCATGAGTTTCGAATACCAGGTCTTCTTTTATTCATTTTGAGAAACAATAATTCCTTATACATTTAAATCATTTTTAACCGACTTCAAAAAGGAGGAGGTTATATGTTCGGTTGAATGAATGTTTTTTTTTTTATGTATGTTCACCGATTTCTCGGTCAATTGTGGACCGATTAAAAAAATTTTTTTTTTGATTGAAAGGTTATGCTTCCGAGTTGGTCCCATAGAAATATTGTTATGATCTGATCATGAACTTCGAAGATATGGAACAGAACTCCTCATAGGATCACAGCAGAACCGTCGTAAAAAGTAGAATTGCTTTGTATAAACGTGTAGTCGATGACTGACTGAAAGTAGAGGAGGAATATATCGAAATGATCTGATGATGAAGCCTGAAGTTAGGCACCGGAACTCTGTAATAAATTAATGTAATCTAACCGTGTTTGGGATTAGGTATTTTTTTTTTTTTCGGTGGTAAAGTCATCTTATGACATCCCCCGCCCTTGGGCGGGGGGGGAGATAGTGTTAGACTTTTACTGACTAAAAACCCACTCCTGTTCCTTCATTGCCTTTCGTACCAGGGCCGAGTCTTCCTTTCAGAATCAGACCCTTGGCCCCAGTAGGCTTCGACCCTGCTAGGCCCCTACAGTTGCTGACATCTCCTTGAGGCGCGCGTGGAACAGCACGCGCCGTCGACGACTTGGGCTCGGTCCGGACGGTTACCGGACGGTCGGAAGGCGAGCCACCCATTGCTCGCCGTCCGCAAGCCCGCGCCTACGATGGCCGGAAATCGGGATCGGAATCCCGGCGGCGATTGGGGCGTGAGGGCCGTTGCCTCACGCGATCGGCCGCCTCCTTTGCTAGCATTACTGCTTCGCAGAAGGAGGCGACCGCCTGCCACTCCTCCTCGCTCCGGACCATGGCCTGTACCAAGGTTGGGATTAGGTATTGGAATTGTCATGAGATGCACTCTGGCTATAAGGTATTTAAGTTTAGCTGAGGGGTACTTTTTAGTGGTGGTACCATAACTTAAAAGTGCAAAATAAAAACTTTTTACAAAAAAAAAATACAACCGACTTCAAAGTAAAAAAAAAACACTGAAAAGTGCAAAATAACTTTAATTTCAGAAGTCGGTGTTAAATAACGAAGAGACAAAACTATTATAGAAACTTATAGAAAATAACTTTAATTTCGGAAGTCGGTGTTAAATAACGAAGAGACAAAACTATTATAGAAACACCGACTTCCGAAATTAAAGTTATTTTGCACTTTTCAGTGTTTTTTTTTTTACTTTGAAGTCGGTTGTATTTTTTTTGTAAAAATTTTTTATTGATGTATGAAATTATGGATGTTAAAGTCTATTTTTACATATCCTATACTTTAGCAAACGCAATATTTTGGCCAAGATCGATTTGATTCATCAAATACATTATTTTCACAACCCTTCATATTAGTTTATGTTTATTTATTTATTTATTTATTTAACAATTTATGTGTATGTGTATGTTTATGTTATGTTTATTAGTAGGTAAGTATCTGTCTAAAATGTTTCATCTGACGTAGGTACCTAGATAAATAAATGCATGTTTTCAAGCGCTTACATACCCTAATTTAATCCTTTAATAATTGCTGCACTTCACAATTGTCAAGTAATAGGCTTTTACATGAATGCTGCTTTATTGCAAACACAATATCACTTGAGCTTTGAAGCGTTTAATTATATACTTGGTCAAAGTAAAATTTAAAAAATATGCAAAACTGAATAAAATCATTAATAAATGTAAAAACTACAAGAAGCAACAAAATTACTGTTCCCTAAATATTCAATTACGGAAAGATCGTGTTAATCTTATCAATCAATTAAATAACTATCAGATTAAGTTAGAAGACAGTATAAGACAGTAGAAGACAGTATCCAGTCTGAAATACAGACTCTTGATGACTTACTAAAGTCAATTTATAAAAAATATTTTTGTTCAAAAAACCAAATAAATAAACATTATCCTTGCTACAAACAAGTTAGTAGATTAAATAGACTCAATAACTCTTAGTATTAACAAGAATACTTGTCAGAGAGAATCTAACCTGGCTGACCTCCAGCTTGCGGTAACGGAGCTCACATCCCTAGCTTTAGCCAGGTATACCACATACAGCAAGAATTAACTCGAGTGGTACAATAAGTAAAATATAGTTTTTCCTCTCATAATAGCGGGGATTATCAGTCAATTATGTTTTAGACAATATAGGAAAAGGTTTAGGGCAATTAATTAGTAACAACCTCCCTATCTTTTCTCAAAATCATAGCACACATCAATCTTTTTAACCTCAGATAATGTCATTAGTTAATGAACAAGAATGTGATCCCAATGATATTATAACTGTATTAGTTGGTAATCGCTTAAATCTGTGGCACTGATGAAAAGGGATCTCAGACCAAAAATGCAACTTTACAGGAGACGCAAAAACACTCCGCACGCTTCAAATTCGTGTTTGACCTCGTGTTTTATTTAAACCGCTACCTAATGAAATACATGTGCCGGCTTATTACAAAAAATGCTTTAGTACGTTTGGACCAAGAGTAAAACGTCTAGGCTTGTTATAGTAAAATGTGTTCTGATTACAAAACGAAGACTATTCGAGGCCAAAGAAAGACTGGTTTCAATAACATCCACAGATAAGAAACAGAAATGGCATGGCTATGACGAATTCCGTTCCATATCTTCGAAGTTCATTATCAGATCATAATAATATTTCTATGAAACCAATTCGGAAGTGGGCATTCATTAAAAAAAATCGGTTCACAATGGACCGAGATATCAGTGAACATACATAAAAAAACATACAGCCGAACATATTCGAGGTTATAATATGTTCGGCTGTTTTTTTTTTGAAATTGGTAATAAATATTTCAGGCCAAAAGTAAAAGCCGATACAACATGGCAAACGTGCACATACATTTGCCATGATTGCCTGTCCAGAACACTGACGCACTCGCAAGCGTGTAAACGTAGCAAGAGATAAATGTTTGTTTTGCGTCCTTTTTAATTACTTAATCATTTATTAATTACTCTTATTACTGTGACTGTTTAGTGTTACATGTTGGTTTGTTTATACGAAAGTTGTGTCTGTTGTGTTGTTGTTGTGTACGTAATTGTGAGCTAAAGTAAAAAGTAGAACAACAAATGAAAAATGTTATTGACTACGATAGTGATACAATCTACCAATGAAATTCCTTATAAAGAGCATAAAACTTTTAATTAAAATTGATTGATTAATGATTGATTAAAAGTGCTTTGTAAAAGAACCAGTTTTTTCTTCAAAACGTTTCGTGAACCTCTACTTATATGTATCTTCGTTACTCAATTCAAACGAATTCCCACGATAACGACGTCGATAACGACGGCGATCTTACAGACTGTAAGATCGCCGATACGTTTCCAAAATATTCAAATCTTCCAGATCGATCAAGTCAGTCGTATTAATATCCATTTTCAACGATTTTTATATGCAATAACACTCAATAATAATCAAAACTAACCTTAAATATATTAATATTGAAGTTGGTACCATAGTTAAATAATTAAGTTAACTATTGGTTTCGGCGGTCAACTTTACTACCATAGATAGTTCAGAAACTAGTGATAAACTTCATTTCATAATAACGTTTTATTTAGTCATGGTTTTAAACCTAGTAATAATCCCGAAACTACATTTAGATCGCGTTTTGGAATAAGGTTGAAAATGTTTGCTTCAAAACAAAGTTACAGCAATAACTAATCACAAAACTAAATGACTGAAAACTAAAAAAGATTTTGTAAGTTACGTGAAGGTCAATGATTGTTATTTTGTACTAGCAGACCCAGCGAACTTTGTACCACCTAATAGTAAGATTAACACCATCTCCTGGCATTACCAGAACAGCATAATTCGTTTTATAATGACATTTTAATTAGAGATGGCGTTGTAAACGATTTTTTTTTTGTGACTTTTTCCATTTTTTCTCACCGTTTAAACCTTTCCTGGACTATCTCAAATATTTTAAGACCTAAATCAGCCAAATCGGTCCAGCCGTTCTCGAGTTTAAGCGAGACTAACAAACAGCCATTATTTTTTATATACATAGAGTTTTGTAAAGCTATGCATTATCAAATCAAACTACGAACGTATGCTTTAATTGTGATTAATAATTTGTACTCGATATGTTTGATTTAAAAAAAAAAACATAGCATTAAACCACATTACAAGAAATGTGTTATTTTATTGCTATTAAGCGTAGTTCGTAAACAACTATTATACCTAATCATTATCGTAAATACTAAAAATACTCAAGTATCAAAACTTTTTTTTCTTACTATGTCAGTAATAATAATAAACTTTATTATCAGACCATAGTGACCAGTGACTGAAAAGTTGAAAGGGAATCGTTTGTCTTGGTATGGTCATGTGAAGAGGAGGGATGAAACGCATGTTACTAAAAGAGTTATGAGTTTACATGTGGATGGATGGACAGGGAGAGGGAGACCAAAGAAAAGATGGAAGGATTGTGTGAAGAGTGATATGAAAGAAAAGGAAGTTAGTGATAGCATGACGAGTGACAGGGCAGAATGGAAGAAAAAAACTTGTTGCGCCGACCCCAAATAACACGGGACAAGGGCAGGAAGATGATGATGATTATCAGACCAGAGATCCATATTTTCAGTTACATTAAATTGATGATTGATGACTAAACAAAACCAAAAACACATACAATAAGACATACAATACAATTCAATACAATAAGCCTACTTCACATACCTACCTGAAAGACGGTCTGTGAAGTAATACCACATTAAAATTTTCTTGAATTGACCTCTTTCTCTTAGGTCGCTCTTTCTTTATGCAAACCGTAGGTTTCATGTATTTTCTCATAAAATCTGGGCATTTACTTTTATTGTTCGCACGTCCCTGGATGTAGCTACAGCTAGGTTAGTTTACTATGCATATTTCCACAGTGTTATGTCTTATGGCATTTGGTAATGAAGATTTGCAGCTGATGTAGAATCAATTTCCATCTTGCAAAAGGGAGCAATCCGGGCTATTTACAAAATCCCTTAGAAATAATTCAAATAAATCGATATACTGACTCTGCCTTCACTCAATATCTTAGAAAGTATTTTGTACGTTCAGCTTTTTATATTATTTAAACCATAGCCACCTTCATTAGCAATTTATTATTATATACATCTCATTTATTCATAGGTTAATTTATATTATTTTTGTATAGTCTCTTGTTATAATGTAAATGAAGACAGTGTTTTCATACTCCGTGGATTCAGGGATTACTATTATTATTTGTTTATTAAAACTTTATGCACTAGTAATAAACACTGTACAAAGGCGGACTTAATGCCTCAGGCATTTTATTTTTATTGCGCTTTTGGGTACAAAGTTGACCGGTGTACACTTTCCTTTCCTACCTATTAATATTGTAATATGGGAATAATGTAGAATCATTTTTTTTAAACGGTTAACCATGGAGTTTCTTGCCATATTTATTCATCAAGCCTCGCAGTACAATCCTCTTCTAAAAACTGATCGACTCCTTTTAGGCACTGATTTTTAAATAAACCGAACGTTTCAATCACAATTTTCTGTAAAAAGTCCTTAAACTGCTTTTAAATTAACCGGAACCTGCGTTAACATTCATGCTAAGCATGCCTTTTAAGTTCTGTCGTTTCCATATTTTCCGGCAATTTTGAATTTAGAACTGTTCTATATTCGAATGTGTTTAAATTTTGAATCTAAAACAGTTGAAAGTATTAGGATTAATGCTATTGTTTAGTCACAGCGTCGACTGGAATCTGTCAGGTTACGTACGAAAATGAATCTTCCTAAGGAAAATGTTCGAGCAATAATTTTTACAACTTTAGAAGAGGCCTGACACGGCTTCAGTGTTTTGAAGAGCTAACATCTGTGTTCAGTGATGAAACCCCATGTCTGAGGACTGGAACCGAGGAGAGTCAAATCACGTCTACGACATCATCAGTGGTGATGAATCTTCGATCTATGCTTACGATCCTGATTCCAAGCAAAAATCTACAATCTGGGTCTTTCAAGACGAGCCAAAACCGACTAAAGTTGTTCGTTCTCGAAGCACTTCAAAAAAGATGGTGGCCACGTTTGTTGGAAAAAGCGGCCATGTTGCGACTATTGCACTTCAAGATCGTAGAACGGTTAACGCAGAGTGGTATACCACAGTTTGTTTACCACAAGTCATCGCCGAACTTCAAAAATCTAACTCAAAGCGACGCACTATCCTGCACCACGACAACGCAAGCTCACACAGCGCACGTCAAATGATTGAGTATTTGAAGCAGGAAAAAGTAGAAATTCTTGACCATCCTCCATACAGTCCTGACCTAAGCCCTAACGATTTCTTTACATTTCCTTAAATTAAGAAAATTCTTCGTGGTCAAAGGTTCCAGTCCGGTGAAGAAGCAGTCGACGCTTTCAAGTCAGTCATTTTGAACACCCCCACTTTAGAGTGGAATAAATGTTATAATAACTGGTTTGAGCGAACGGAAAAGTGTATTAAGCTACGTGATGAATACTTTGAAAAACAATAAAAAGTACTATAAGGTTCTAGTTGTGTTTTTTTCTTCAAACGAGAAAACTTAAAAGGCATGCCTCGTAGGTACTAACATATTTTTACTAACTTAATTTCCAAAAACTGCTTACCGACGTTATAGAACGCCCTGTACATAATTTCAGGTACCTAGTCCTAGTGGTTTCGACTGTACGTTGATATGTCAGTCTGTCAGTTAGTTTCTCCTTTTACTTACAGCGCGTCCCATGACTTTACCACATGGACGGAAATTACCTTAAATACTGCTGACTGACAAATTTACTGAACGTGAACCTCATGCCTCTAGTAGATACTATGAAAAATAATGATGTCGCTGACGATATATTAGTGCAGCGATATTTTAGTGCAGCTTCCACCTACTCGGTCTCCTCAAAACCAAGAACCTTTATAAGTTCTTCGATTTGGCTTTTCTGTTTAATATTAAAACAGTCCAGAAGATGCCTTTTCATTCTTGCTTTAGAAACTAGAATTCGTACGACGGTAGAATTCTTTTCTTTAATAATGACCAATTTTTTTTTTTTTTTTAGAGTTCCGGCGATTACCACGGGAGGTGGGCAGCGCTGCAGACCCTGGCGCTCATGTTTTTCAACACTAACTTCGGAATAAACTTCATACTATACTGCCTAACCGGGCAGAACTTCCGACGCGAGCTGTGTCAGATCATCCCGTGCTTGAGACGCTGCAATCGCCGCGATGTTAACTTGCAGCTCTGTGGCCGCAACATCGGCAGGGCTAACAGTGTTTCCGGTTAGTATCAGTACACACAAGATTTTATTACAGTGCCGGCTATTATAGTACGGCAGGGCATTGTCGCCCTTCTTAAAGAAAAGTACCACCACACCTCTGCTCCATGCCTGTGGCGTTTTGCCCTCAAGTGTGGCGTTTTTCCCTCAAGTATGACGGAATCGAACACTTTCTGAAGGGCCTTTAGGACCGATTTTCCACCCACCTTCAGGAGTTCGGCTGTAATTCCGTCGTCACCCGACGCTTTGTTGTTTTTAAGCTGATTCAGAGCCATCCTAATCTCGTACAGGCTGACGTCCGGGATATCTTCGGTATAGTGCCGGGTTAATCTAACTCTTGGGTCGTTTGCTAGAAAGTTTGCTGCTTTAATCCGTTCGGTATTAAAGAGGCGGAGATCGCGTTTTAAGGATTTGGAGATCCGTCTATTGAGCTGCCGGTAGATGCAGGCATCGTCTGAAGACTGCAAAATCATATCACGCCTCTCATTCAAGAGTTCGAGAGTTAGATTAGAGAGCCTTTTCTTCTTTGTACGACGAGTCTTAAAAAAACTTAGACCCGACCGTATGGACAGTTTAAACGAACCCATCGTTGTATTCGTCCACGGAGCCACCTAGGCACTCGAAACGATTGTGAAGTTCGAACTGAAAGCTCTCGGGGTTTTGAATCTGGATCTGTGCTGGACGGAGCGTAGACTTCATCAGTCGAGATCTTTCAAGCTTGATATTGACATTCAATGTGCCTCTTACGATGCGCTGATCACTTCCAGTTTTCACCGCGTTGATCACAGAGACATCATTGAATATTTGCTTCTTCGTCAGTCAATCTCATTTCTGGTTGCACCATCAGGGCTTTGCCAGGTCCACTTCCTACGCTCACGTGTTTTGAAGAAGGAGTTCAACATATATAGGCCCTCCTTCTCCATAATACTAGCCAGTAGGTGTCCCCGGCGGTGCCGATGTCCAAATCCAAATTGCCCCACTCGCAGCTCATCACCATCTCGTTTGCCCAGTTTCGCGTTAAAGTCCCCCATGACCACGGTGAAGTGAGTCTTAGAACCATGCATGGCTCTGGATATATCCTCATACATGGACTCTACTTCGTCGTCGGGGTGTGTCGAGGTCGGAGCGTAAACCTGTATGACCTTCAGCGAATATCTTGATGATATTCTGAGTATAAGATACCTACGCCACCCTGGTCGACACACTCTCGATCTTCACCACATTGTACACAAGGGACTTGTGGACGATAAACCCGACACCACCCTGGGACTGCTGGTCACCCTCCCGGAAATAGAGCAGGTTACCGGATTTGAGAATAATCGTGTCCTCCCCCTGTCTTCGGACTTCGGATAATCCCACAATACTCCATCGTAACCTGCTCAATTCTTCCTCAAGTTCGGTGATCTTCTCGTCGGACCGGAGTGTACGCATGTTATATGTTGCCAGGTCCAGTCGTCGTTATCCAAAGGGGTAGCCGGATCCCATCCGGAGTCTTCGCACCCCTTGCCTCGCCGTAAACTTGACCGCTACCGGAGTCAAGGGTAGACGGGCTGCCGGCACTAGGGGCCATTTAATGGTTATGCTTGTCATTAGGGGGGGTTTTGCCATAATCGCTACGCTTGGCATGCGGGTTGGCGATCGCAGTGTGGTTGTTGGAATTCACAGAGAATGCTGCTGCCCATTTTCTGGTATGTCCCTTAGTCGCCTCTTACGACCCCCACGGGAAGAAATGGGATGGTGTTATTCTGTACGTCCACCATACGGAACAAATTTTCTATGTATAATAGTTTTGTATTTTCGTTATTTAACACCGACTTCCGAAATTAAAGTTATTTTGTACTTTTTAGTGTTTTTTTACATTGAAGTCGGTTGTATTTTTTTTGTAAAAAGTTTTTATTTTGTACTTTTTAGTTATGGTACCACCACAAAAAGTACCCCTCAGCCATACTTAAATACCTTATAGCTAGAGTGCATCTCATGACAATTCTAAAAATAGCAAACACGGTTAGATTGAATTAATTTATTACAGAGTTCCGGTGCCTAACTTCAGGTATCATCATGAGATCAGTTCGTTAAATTCCGCTTATTCTTTCAGTCAGTCATCGACTACACGTATAAATAAAGCAATTTTACTTGTTACGACAGTTCTGCTGTGATCCAATGAGGAGTTCTGTTCCATGTCTTCGAAGTTCATGATCAGATCATAACAATATTTCTATGGGACCAACTTGGAAGCATAACATTTAAATAAAAATTAAAATTAAAAAATCGGTCCACAATTGACCGAGAAATCGGTGAACATACATTCAGCCGAACATAGAACGTCCTCCTTTTTGAAGTCGGTTGAAAAAGTAAATTATTATTATTATGCCTTGGCTTATGAATAAAATAATCCAATTAACCAACCATTAGAAGTCCTTATTCCTCGAAGCACGCTCTATCGTTGATCACCTCATCGCTTACGATTCAGAAGAGATAGTGGTCGAACGTGAGGCTATCATTTATAAAAAACTAGTACCATTTTTTTGATCAATAGCTTCAATAATAACAGATTTATTTTTGGTCAATTTCTTACTTAGTTTGGTTTCTTCGTTTTTCTTACACCTTGATGTACTTTTTTCAGGATACGGTCGTAATTTCGTTGTCTGGTGCTGTTTTTATTTAATATTGAGTTTTCTTTTGCGAAAACTGAAAACTGTTCTTTAGTGTGTACCTAAATTTTATATATATATTGAATAAAACGTTTACCCTCACTAGGAATGACTTCTGTATCGTGGGTTCTTTTTAGGTGGGAAATTATCAATGACTTCTCCCACCCTAGGGCGGGTGGAAGGGCGTGACACTTTTCTGTCTAAAACCCACTCCTATGTTCCTTCGTTGCCTTGCGTTCCATGACCCCAGGTTTTCCTTTCAGAAGCGAACCCATGGCCCCAGCAGGCTTCAATCCTGTTGAGCCTCTACGGTTTTGCTGATATCTCCTTGAGGCGCGAGTGGAACACTACGCGCCGTCGATAACTTGGGCTCAGTCCGGACGGTTACCGGACGGCCTGACGGCGAGCTACTCATTGCACGCCGTCCACAAGCCCACGCCGACGTTCCCTCGCGCATGCGGCCGCCTCCTTCGCTAGCATTACTGCTTCGCAGGAGACGGCTGCCATTCCTCCTCGCTCCGGACCATGGCCATAGTGGGTGCGTTGCAAACATTTAACTTACACTAGACCTAGAACCTACCTATCTGTAGGTCATCCAAATATTTGTCCTGTATGGGAATCGAAGCTGCGACACGTAGCCAAGCTTAGTAGTCAACCGCTCAACCGTTGCGATTGCATATATTTTTATTTCGTCTGCTTTTGACTTTATAGTCGTGTTTGTGATGGAGTTGTGCAATAAGTATGGAAATAAGCTGATACTGGGATTTGTCCAATTTCATAGTGTGCAGATTAGTTTCTATTGTTTCTCCCGAGATTCTTTTGAAACAGGTTGTAGCGTTGCATGGAGTCCAATCACTCATCAATTTTTTTATTTAGCTAGCACATTAATTGGAATTCGTTTTATTATACACTAGCTTCTGCCAGCGGCTTCGCAAGCGTTAATGTAGGTTACTCCATACAAACTTTGAACCCCCATTTCATCCCCTTAGGGGGTGAATTTTGGAAAATCCTTATCTTAGTGCTCACCTACGTCATAAAAGGAAACCTTGTGCAAAATTTCACGATCCTAGTCCTAGTAGTTTCGGCTGTGCGTTGATATGTCAGTCGGTCAGTTTCTCCTTTTTAACCGACTTCAAGAAGGAGGAGGTTATATGTTCGGTTGAATGTATGTTTTTTTTTTTTTTATGTATGTTCACCGATTTCTCGGTCAATTGTGGACCGATTTTGAAAATTTTTTTTTTGATTGAAAGGTTATGCTTCCGAGTTGGTCCCATAGAAATATTGTTATGATCTGATCATGAACTTCGAAGATATGGAACAGAACTCCTCATAGGATCACGGCAGAACCGTCGTAACAAGTAAAATTGCTTTGTTTATACGTGTTGTCGATGACTGACTGAAAGTAGAGGGGGAATATATCGAACTGATCTGATGATGAAGCCTGAAGTTAGGCACCGGAACTCTGTAATAAATTAATGTAATCTAACCGTGTTTGGGATTATTAGAATTGTCATGAGATGCACTCTGGCTATAAGATATTTAAGTTTGGCTGAGGGGTACTTTTTAGTGGTGGTACCATAACTAAAAAGTGTAAAATAAAAAAATAAATTACAAAAAAAATACAACCGACTTCAAAGTAAAAAAAAAACACTGAAAAGTGCAAAATAACTTTAATTTCGGAAGTCGGTGTTAAATAACGAAGAGACAAAACTATGATAGAAACACCGATCCATCCAGACCGAAAAATCAGCTGCTCCATACGTTTTGACGAGTTATGCGAACATAAACGTAGGGAACAGCTGATTTTTTTTTCGCGATTTCAGGTTTGGTCCCATAGTAAAAGTTGTTCATAATGAGGAGTACAATGTCCCCTCGAAATTCTTAAAGTTAATTTTTTTACACCTTATATAGATAAAATGCATACAGAATGAAAATGAAAGTACAGTGAATTGTTTTTTGTACATATTTATTTGTGGCATGCGTCATGCTCAGCGCAAATAAATTCATCTTGTTTATTTTTTTCTTTACTAACCTTAACTTATCTAACCTAACCTAACCTAACATTATCAGCGAACAGTGCTCTAACATGGGAGCTTTAAGCACTGCAGCTGTAGGTCCGTGCACGCTATTCGAAACACCGCATGGTTTAACTGTGTTGTTTTTGTCGGCAGCGTCTTATGTGAGCCCCACGGAAGCCAGCACACACGCAGGAGCCGAGCGCGTGAATGCGCCGCGGCGACGACTACAATCTGAACCCTACATCCAGCGCTGGACCTTCGACAACACACGCGCAATTCGGGCCATCGCGCCGCCGCCTGCCACAGCGCAACCCCTGCCCGAGTACATCGAGATGTCGGAACTCGGCCAGCCCGGGGCCAGTAACGCGCAATCAATTTTACGCCAGGACGCCGAGCTCATCGAGAGGGCCTTCATGTTACCTCTGTTTCCCTTGAGACATATACTGCTTCCGAGAGGCAGGAGGTTGAGTTCGCCCACCGACCGTATCTAATTAGACAGATTAATATCGGCAGCATGGAACATACCCAGTACGCCGCGCTTAGAAAATTTTGTGCCAAAGAACAGTTTAACGTGAGACGTTTGATTAAATTTATTGTAATATTATATAATGTTAAGTAACGGCCACTTTCAAACAGTGCACATCAAACTATACCTTAGCCTGATATCATTTATTATATCAGATGTAAATGTAGAGATATTATTATTATGATTATAATATTAAAATATGAACTAGTGTTAGAGTAGTGAATTACCGCAATTTAAAGGAAAACGACCTAACCGCTATTAGCTTGATGCTGATAATCATAATCATAATAATTTTATTTGGCTTCGTGATCGAAGCTCGTGCTTTTTAACTGGCTTCATAAAAAGAATGAAGTTCTTGATTCGGTTGTACGTTTTTGTGTGTTAGTCATTATGACAATTAGATACTATAGAACTAGGTAGCACGCTTTTTTTTTTATTTCTTCTTAGCTGAAAATTGTTAACAAAAAAATATAACCCACTTAACGTTTTATGCCTACACCGAAATCCAAGATTTTTTCACATTTGGTATTTCTTGAATGTACACTCGAGAGCAAAAGTTGCCCTCTTGTTGCTACGTCACTTTGCGCTAGTGGCCGTTTTAGGGGGTCCATTTATTGAGTATGCAAGTCATCCCCTGCCTTTTTATCGATGGGTATTAATAACATTGTTCAGGCAGGGGCCATAGTCTTAGCAGTTTCTGGTTACCAGTCCACTTAAAACTCCAAAAACCCATAATCCTATTGTTTTTGTTTTCCTTATGTCGCAATAGTTTTTCACCAACCGGGGTTTGTCCTTGCTAGCATAGCAGCATAGACTAGCATAGCGCGTACAGGAATAATCGTCGGTTGGTATCACGTTCCATTAAAAGTTTCTAAAAGGCCTCCGCGGTTTCGGCTTCTCGTACATCTTCCAAAGGTCCAGGTACTGAGGGTTCTGAGATATACTGATTTATAAAAATAATGATATCGATATATTAATTTATAAAATATGGCACGCTTACAATAAAAATTTCTTACATATTAAAAAGACAGTTGCTTATTTGCCTGAACTAGGATGAACTTGTGCTTTAGGATAGAAAGTGCATAAGATTAAAAACAAAAATAATAAATTAACATTCAATATGATTATAATTAAGAACGAGACTAAATTAAAATAAAAGATATGGCGTGTATAGTAAATGCAGTTTTTATTTTGACAAACTAGTAATTATTTAATATTAATTGAAAATATTATAATATTTTATAGAATGATCGTTTTGAATTACATTTTTAGGTAGTACATAAATGTTAGATGGTTAGGTTAATATTATTTATTATTATAATTTTTTATACATTTATTTATCTCAGCACCCTAAGGTCCTGGACCTTTGGAAAGCGTACGAGGAGCCGAAACCAACTCGCAGAGGCCCTTTTAGACGCTTTTAATGGAAAGTGGTACGAACCGGTGATTATCCCTGTACGCACTATGCTAGTGCATCCAAGGACAACCCCCGGTTGGTGGGAAACTATTGCGACATATGGAAAACTAAGATATGGCTATGGTTTTTGGAGTCTTAAGTGGACTGGTTACCAGGAACTATGTTAAGACTATGGCCCCTGCCTAAACCATGTTATTAATATCCATCGACAAAAGGCAGGGGGTGACTTGCACACTCAATAAATGGGCCCCCATAAACGGTCGCTAGCACGAAGTGACGTAGCAACAAGTGGCCAACATATCCTGAGGTGCTTAAGGAGTGGAGAGGTATACCACGGCTATCAGGACAATCCCGGAAGTACGGTCAAGATCCCTACCAGCACCTTACTGGATTATACATCCTTCTCCCGAGCACGTTTGCTTTAGCGAATCTCCACTCAAGCCAGCCAATAAAGGCAAGAGAGAGGTGGGAGCTCTGTTCCTCGTCAGTGTTAACTACGGCCGGCCAACAAAGGCAAGTCGGAGATGAAGAACAAGAATTTTCCCGGGAGATCGGGTCCGTGGGGTCGCTAATGCCCAACAGTTCGCCACAAAACTGCCCTGCGGATTTATTATAATTATTATTATCTAGTCCAGAAAATTGGGGTAAAGCGACAATTTCTAAATTAACACACAATACTTAATGAATTAAGAAAAACAATAATAAAAATACATTCAGCCGAACATAGAACCTCCTCCTTTTTGAAGTCGGTTAAAAATAAACCGACTCGCAGTGTAACGTTTGATAGCATTAGACATCCTTTCTATCCGGTAACTTTGACGTTGATTTATAAAAATTGATTAATATGAATAGATTATTCCGAAAAATAAAAATTAATGTTTTATCTTGTTCTAAAAATATTATTAGATATTGTAATGATATAAGTAGGTGTAGGTATAGAGTTAGCATCAGTTCACCATCACTCGCCACATGTCGTCATTACGTCAATGCATAAGTGTTCGGCACAGCATGTCTTATTCTATACTGTACTGGCATAGAGATTAGACGCCAGTTGATAAGGGAGAGAGACGACGCTTCCCATTCAAACCATTTTATCTTTCAGGCACATTGTGTGCAAATAACACAGAATTATATTTATAAGAGGTTTAATTTTAAATATAAATTAGATTAAAATAGTGCAGATAATCACGTAGCTGACGCCCATACTATGCATAAGACATACATTGTTAAAGTGGTGTCACTTTAAAAATGTATGTCTTATCCACTAATTTTATCCAGTCAACTAAATGTATTTACTTAGTCAAATTAAGTCTTATTCAGACTTTAGTTTAAGATTGAAGTATTAATTATAAATTTAGTCATAATATTCAATACAATAATAATAATATTAATGTTCCCGATCCCGGCCGCTACTATTTTTAATATTTTTAAAGTTTTGTTTGTAAGATCTTAATAAGAAATATTTAAAAATGTATAAAGTATGTATATAAATATATCGAACAATAATATATGCGCATTGTAGTAGCTAGAATCAAAACGTTATGCACTATGTTTTACTGTAACTACAAGTTTGATTACTATAAATGAATTTTGATAAAATCAGTCAGATAACTATTCTAGCTCAAAAATTAACAACAAAATATTTTTCAAAAAGTGAAAAGTAAGTTCAGCTTCAGAAGCCTAGAGCGATGTGCTAGCGTTGCCAGGGTATGTGGAAATTGTCATTAAAACTGCTCACATATTAAAATAAAAATATGAGATGAGATTTCAGTTCCCTGAATTTCGATATTCGGCCAGCCGTAGTGTATTTGATGCATGTTGTGATTCGAGCCGGTATGGAATAAACATGTTAATGTATTATATTCTTATTCTCATATTCTTTATTGTTCACAACTTTTACAATTAATAATAATGACAATTTTAATCAAGAACGTAGCTGAACAAAATTATTTTGGTTCTACATTTTATAAAAAAGTAACGAGCTCAAAAAATGGTCTTTATTCCGAAGAAATTTGAACACCAATGTGTTTGGTGTATTTGTATTGTATTTTTAAAGGTTGTATTTTTATGTATACCTATACAAAATATTTACGTAAATGTACTGGGAATATACAATCATAATATTAATGTCTTTACTTGGAGGATCGCAGATTCCTAGTGTGTGAAGATTATAGATATTAAAAGTGAGATATATAATGGTATTATTTTACTGGCTTTATACCAAAGAACTTGCAAAGTAGATATTTTTTAAGTATTTATTGTAACCTAGATCTAATTTTAATTAATCTTTTTAAAATCTAGATGTTGTGAAATAAAACCAGAAAAAAACACAAAACAGCATTTTATTTAGAATTTATGCACCACATAATACGGGTTATTTGTTAGAAGTGATGTATGAATAGACCTTAATAAAAAACTTTTAACAAAAAAAATATAACCGACCTCAATGTAATAAAAACAAACAAAAAAGTGCAAAATAACTTTAATTTCGGATTTCGGCGTTAAATAACGAAGAGACAAAACTATTACAGAAACACCGACTTCCGAAATTAAAGTTATTTTGCACATTTGTTAATATTCGCGTGCCATGCTATCCATCCCACGCTTCGACTACATGACAGGCCGTGGTGACCGAGGCTGATGACAACTTCGCTACAGTGGTAACGATGAGGAGAACAGCAAGGAGCGCCTAGGCGTAGGGCAACAGCTAGGCGGAAAGTAGTATCGTCGAACAAGGTGCCAATATTCGACGACACAGTGCGTGAAGCCTGACTCCCAATTTCCCACAGTCAGCAGGCGTGCACGCTTCGCAGTAGTAGCAGATGTTAGGATTAGGTTTTCCTGGACTACTGTGCAGAGCGGCTCATCCCGCCGTCTCTGGGAAGTTGGGTTGTCGGGGGGAATTGTATTCGGGCAAGCGAGTTTCCAGGCATTCATAGCCTCGGTGAAGCACGGCACTTCAAAAGGAATCAGTAAATTAAAGTTAAATTAATTCTCGTATTGAGAATTAAACTAGTTTTTTATTTAATCATGATTAAACATTTATTTCTTAAATTCTCGTATTCCAGATTGACAATTAAACTAGTTTTTTAATTAATCATGACTAAACATTTATTTCCTAAATTCTCGTATTCTAGATTGACAATAAAACTAGTTTTTTATTTAATCATGACTAAACATTTTTTTTTTTCTTCTCGTATTCTACATAGATTGAGAATTAGTTTTTTATTCGTAACTTAAATAAAACACCGGTAGGTTCAGTGACGCGGAGAGCAGAGATTAGTTTTTTTTTTTTAAATTTATTTCAACCATAGATCACATACAAAGTTGATACGACAGATGTGCTTTCCTTTAAACTGCCTATACTAGGTACCATTTTCAAGCTCTGTACCAAAAATCAATTAAATAGGAGCAGTAGTTTAGTCGCAAATGATTTTTTAAGTTTTTGCCCCGTTTGAACACAATGTATCTTTCCTAACAGCTGATTATGTCTATACGTATAGGTCATGCACCTTAAAACGATAAATCGGAGTATAACCTACGATGCGTTGTTGCCGCTCTGATGCAACTCACAAGTACAACCAAATATTTTCGCTAAAAGATGGCAATGCAAACAAGGAAGCAATAAATACACACACTTGCACTTTCATTACGAGAGTGACAATCATAGCAAAACATCCCGCGCGTAAAAGAAATAGAAATAGGTCATTGTGTTGCTACTGCATCTTAGATTTTTGCGATCGGTAAGTGGGGCGTCTAAAAAAGTTGTTTTTTCAGTTCGCCGACGCAACCCTTTGGGAACGTATTTAGGTTACGTAACACGGAAGCTCCCGCGCCGCTTTTGTTTTGTCGAACTCGCGCGCTGACAATTGTGATTTTGTTATTGTGATAGGACACTAAATAAGTTTAAGACAGACAGTATTTCTTTTTTTTATTGTGACAGGCCACGTAACTTGGGATTATTATTATTTAGTGTTAGTGTTTTTTTTTTGTGATTGACAGCTTTTATCGTGATACGACACTTAAACTAATTAATAATAGTAATAATTATTATAAACTAATAATTAAACTTTGGTTGTGTGTGTGTGTGTGTAATCAAAGTGTTCAACAATGCCTCGTGTAACTTACACGGCGTCAGAATACACAGACATGATTTTAATTAACGGCGAATGCCGTGGAAACGCCGCTTTAGCTCTGCGAACATACCGACAGAGGTTTGGTGACAGCTGCAATTGCCCTAGAAACGCCCGCACCAGACAATTGGCAGTACAGAGAATACGGGAAAATAAAAGTATAGTGCCGCAACAGGAGGGAGTGCCACCGCGGCAAATACCCGCTGCTTGGGAAGAACGAATTTTAGACCATTTTTCCCGCAACCCGACAACGAGTCTCCACAGAGCCGCCCGGCAGTTTAGAGTTTGTCATAGAACCATCCACAAGGTTCTAAAACGTAACAAACGCAAACCTTATAAATATCGGAAGGTGCAAGCTTTGTTATCGAGAGACTTGCCGGTCATGAACAGTTACTGCCAATGGCTACTAAATAAAACAACCGAAAAACGTGATTTCTTAGCTAATGTAATATGGACCGATGAGAGTACTTTTACTCGGAACGGCATCTGGAATCGCCAAAACCTCCAGTACTGGAGTTTGGAAAATCCACACGTGTTTCGAGAATCTGAACACCAGTACAGATTTTCTCTCAATGTGTGGGCTGGTACCCATAATAATAATATTATTGGCCCAGTTTTTATTGACGGCACCCTTACAGCGGCGAAATTTTTAGAATTGTTAAGTGATCCTGTGGCTGAGTACATTGATCAACTGCCTTTAGCCATTCATCGCAAGTTGTGGTACCAGCTGGACGGAGCGCCTCCACATTCTGTGATGGCTTCCAGGGAGCGGACAGAAATGTTTGGGCAGCAATGGATCGGTCGATTCGGACCTGTTCGGTGGCCACCACGATCTCCAGACCTCACTCCCATGGATTTCTTTTTGTGGGGGTACATTAAGGGTGAAGTGTATGCCTCAGTTGTAAATACAAATAATGAACTAAAAAATAGGATTATTTTAGCATTTCACAAATTAAAGTGCTTAGCGACGGACAGTGATTTAATTAGAAAAATAAATAACAATATTCTCCGTCGGTATAATTTGTGCATTAATGTGAATGGAGGACACATCGAGAATTTAAAAATTTAGTTTTTTTGTTGTGATTGTTGTTGTGCACGTATTTCAAAAACTAACATATAAGCCAGCGTGAGCGAAGGCGTAAGCCGCCGTCCGCGCCACCGCCGGCCGACCGCTTTGATACGAGAGAACACACGCGCGCCGCGCGCGTGCGACGTTGCCGCTTTAATACCTAGGTATCTAACACGGAATAAAGAAAAGATCTAAGGTCAGTTAAATTTATTTAAGATAATACATAACCTCACACCCATCATACACACACATCCTCACACACATACACACACCGTCACACACAGATACGCATACGCAAACCCGCACTGCTATGATTGCAACCAACCACGTAGTCATCTGTAATTCATAATTATGTAATTTTTCTAAGCATACCTATATGAATATGTATTTTTGGAGGAACTGACTCCCAAGTCACAGGCAATAAGCCTAGTTTGGGAGCCAGGGAACCTGTTATTGTGTACCTACAATGTATGTTATGAATAAAGTTATTATTATTATTTTTATATATTTTATTTATCTCAGGACCCTGAGGTCCTGGACCTTTGGGAGGCGTACGAGGAGCCGAAGCCAACTCGCAGAGGCCCTTTAGATAATTATAATGGAACATGATACCAACCGACGATTATCCCTGTACGCGCTATGCTAGTGCACCCAAGGACAACCCCCGGTTATTGAAAAACTGTTGCGACATATGGAGAACAAAGATAATAGGGCTATGGTTTTTGGAGTCTTAAGTGGACTGGTAACATGGATCTATGTCAAGACTATGGCCCCTGCCTGAAAACGTTATTAATATGCATCGAAAAAAGGCAGGGGGTGACTTGCACACTCAATAAATGGGCCCCCAAAAACGGCCGCTAGCACGAAGTGACGTAGCAACAAGAGGGCAACATATCCTGAGGTGCTTGAGGAGTGGAGAGGTATACCACGGCTATCAGGACAATCCCGGAAGTACGGTCAAGATCCCTACCAGCACCTTACAGGATTATACATCCTTCTCCCGAGCACGTTTGCTCTTGCGAATCTCCACTCAAGCCAGCCAATAAAGGCAAGAGAGAGGTGGGAGCTCAGTTCCTCGTCAGTGTTCACTACGGCCGGCCAATAAAGGCAAGCCGGAGATGAAGAACAAGAATTCTCCCGGGAGATCGGGTCCGTGGGGTCGCTAATGCCCAACAGTTCGCCACAAAACTGCGCTGCGGATTGTATCTCTCTTAGTCTGGCCCCTCACCCTAGGCATATTACGGCAAAGCAAACTTTACCGATAAAGACCTAGGGTATATTGGAGCACGCAAGCCCCACCACGACGTCAACGTAGAGATACGGCGATGGGGTTATTATTATTATTATTACATAGGTAATTATGAATGTTTACTTACCCTTATTAATAAATAACTTGTGCGACGATATAGTAGTCCACTTGTTTTAAGATTTATTCTTCTCCACTTTTTAAGGTCTAAGTCGAGATGTCGATTACCGAATCTGGCAGCGTAAGATTAATTAATATTAATAATTTATTTATAATTTATTTTATATTTTTTAATGTTTTATTTTTATTTAAATATTAAAAAATATAATTTATAAGTATGTATATACTAGTGAATAAACGAATTAATAATAATAAAGAAATAATATTATTATACATGCTGATGGATGGTACACAAACTGATGAGCAAAATGATGAAGATGATGACCAGAGCTGTGATGTAGGCAGCTTAGTCGCTGACGAGACGGGATTGGAGTGTACGGATGAAGACAGACCTGGGTGTGTCCATTCCAATCATTATTTCATCCAGTTTATTGTAAGGAAACCAACCAGATTTGTTTTGTTTAGAATCGCAATGCGAAAAAATATAATTTATAAGTATGTATAAACTAGTGAATAAACGAATTAATAATAATAAAGAAATAATATTATTAATTTCATGCGCGCCTCAAAGAGATGTCAGCAAAACGTATGAGGCACCATAGAACCGATGACTGCTGTGAACATCATTTCAACCGAAAGACGTCCACAGTCGGACATAGGCCTCCCCCAAGTGTCGCTACAAGAGACGGTCCTGTGCGACTCGCATTGGCTCGCGACTCTCACTAGGTCATCGGTCCATTTTGAGGAGGGCCTTCCAACGCTGATTCTTCGGCCCATCGACCATCTGTTCTGAAATTTGGCGATTCTTCGAGCTATGTCGGTAACCTTGATGTCTGCTGCTAAGGCAGCGTGAATGTTCGAAACAGTCACCGTGGTCCTGGTTAAAGGACAACTGAAGGAACACAGATGGGTTTTAGTCAGTAAAAGTCTGACACGCCCTCTCGCACCACCCAGAGCAGGAGAAGTTATTTGATGATTTCCCACCTCAAAAAAGGATTAAATAAAAGATTGTCAAAATGAACAAAAACAAGGCACTGAACAACAAAAATGAAAAAATGTACATTCATTTTCGTTGAAGCCTTTCATAATGAAAGGCTTCCAACGAAAAAGAGAGATACGAAACAGACTTTACCTTATAAGAGTGAGATAACATTTTTAATAGGTTTTTCAGGTATTATTTAAGCAAAAATATTTTTTAAATCATAATTTTGAATGTTAGTGTTATGTGACTCGATTTACAATTCTAGCGAATTCACAAAGTTATAAAAAGATTTTTACAGCATGTGGCACATCACTAGCAAGAGGATAAACTAGAGAATTTTTGAGGGAGTTGGAAGAGACCGGTCGCTTTTGGTGTTTTTTTTTATAGCCATGTAAACAGCTGTAACATGAACAGCTTTAATTTTAGTCCAAAACTTTGCGAGTAAATTAAAAAAAAACTAGATAGCTAATTTCACTAATTTTAAATTTAAAAGTATTACAATACACCTCTAAATAAAATTAAAATTCAGAGTCTACGCCTTATATATTTTTTTAAATTTGTATTTCAATGAAAAATTTGGGTCTTATTTTCATAAAACAATAAAAAGTCGATGAAAAAATATCCGCAGGGCATAAGAAGTGTTTAGGAGTCTCACTCTCAAAGGGTAGCAGATGACTCCCTCCCGTCGACCATTTCAATTTGGCACACGATGCACCAAACAGCCTGTATATAGCTGACAGTTCGAGGAAAAGTACATACCCCAGAACCTTTCGCAGGCCAAGTGAGAGAATTAGCGCAGCTGGCGAGGAATAGACGCCTGGAAATATAAAAGCTAAGTGATTTTTTATATTATTTGAATACTTATAAAAGGAGAGATGATGTTCTAAGGCCTAGACGAAGTGTGCTTTGCAGAATTTATCGCCGATTTCAGGCAGACCGCCAGGTCAAACGAATAGTTGGAGAGTGATTACGCAGTCATTTTGGGCGCATACCTTCAAGAAGCAGCCTAGCATTTTTATAGGTACTGTGGCAACCGTGCAGGTTCCACTAATAATTACTAACTTGCAAAACTGGCATGTTAGACTTTTAAGGTTTACGTTATAAAAAAGTTTAGTTAGATTGATGTTCGAATGGAAGAAGAAGGAAGACGTCATATAGATGAATGTCGATATATATTTTATATGTAAAGTATAATGAAAGTGCTTAAACAATATAATAACAGTCTGTAAAGAACAGAAAAGCCTTTCATTGCGCTTCCCACCCCCACATTACACATACCATGATGGTATGTAATTCGCAACATTATGCGATAAAATTGAGGAATGAGTTCTCAAGCGAATGTTTTGTTTGTAAACAACTGGAAGCAAGTATTGTTGAGGAAGAAACTGCTGATCTATCTGGAGAACATGGACCGCCAGTTGTCATGAACGATGATGATAATATTATTTTATATTCTAGCATGCTGATGGATGGTACACACACTTATGAGCAAAATGATGAAGATGATGACCAGAGCTGTGATGTAGGCAGCTTAGTCGCTGACGAGACGAGATTGGAGTGTACGGATGAAGACAGACCTGGGTGTGTCCATTCCAATCATTATTTCATCCAGTTTATTGTAAGGAAACCAACCAGATTTGTTTTGTTTAGAATCGCAATGTGATCAGGATAAACAAACCAATAGAAACCACATCGATAATTGTCATAATTTTGAAAATAAAAATTACGAAACTGGACAGAGTTTTTTACAGATTGAAGCAAAGGAGATGGCCCAGTTTGTTATAAAGGATGATGAGCATTCTCCCATGGTAACACATAAAATTAATAAATTCGATTTGGTACATTTACAAAGCATATTTCATCATCGTGCCCCATGTAAAACTAAAAAGTGTATGGCACAAAAAGGTATAGTTAGAAGAAAGTCCTTCCGTCACAGTCATTTCTGTAAAATAAAGTCATATTTATCAAATTTTAAATTTCACGATTATAATTTCATAAAACAATCCTTTTTATCTAATTATATATTTTGGAAATTTTATAAAAATAAATTTAATTTAATATTTAGGATTTATAAAGTTAGGAAACTTATCATTTTGAAGTTTTTGTAAATATGGTTTGTTATCATGCACTGCATTATTTTTGTGAGATCAGCAGGGCATGAATAATTAATCGTTTTTTGTGTTTCATGCTCGATTTCAGTAAGGGACGCTGCTATTGAATAAAAAAGAAAGAAGCAAACTGTGCGTTAAGTTTTTTTTCTCTTCGTCTTTTTTTTTTAATTATTCGATTTGCAGAATTTGGGCCAGTTGACGTTTTGGAAACTGTGGTCCTACTAGTGAGGGGAAGTATTGGAATATCAAGCAATACTGATACCGACTTTGCAGATAAAGCATAGCCTAGTTGTCTAGTTGACACCATTGATTTAGCTGATGATTAAAGTCCCACAGTTCAGTCAAGATGGACTAACAGATTTGATATTTGATTTTTTCTTGTTTAAAGTTTTGTCAAAGTCAAAGTCAAATAATTTATTCGCATAATATGGGTAGATATATATGGTACATGATTGTTACATTATATATAACAGTAAAGATCCTCATAATCACCATTTCTGGTATGCGAAACTTAAAATAATAATTAAAAGGAATGGTTAGGTACCTAGGTTGTAATTTCATGTAATTAAATGTTAAGAGTATGTATAGGTATACTCTTAACATTTAATTACATGAAATTACATAATATTAACTTAACTGGCTATTATTGCACTAATTTCCTATTAGCGAGGTGTTACACTAATTTTCTATTCTTATAACTAAGGTATTCCTGGGTCGTGTAGAAACATTTATCGACTAACGAGGAGTACAATTTTTTTCGGAATAATGTAATGGGTAAGTCTTTCAGGTCACTCGGTAATTTGTTAAATAATTTAATTGACATGGGATAACAATTTCTTCGATACAGATCGGTTTTTATATTGGGCAAGGGAAAGCTATTGGGATAACGGATAATAAAATTGCAATAATCACCTAAGGATTTGTATAGGTACTGATGTGTTTTAACAAAGACACAAGACTCAAGTATATACATGGATGGTGTTACAGATTTTATCGATGTGTAATTTCCATGAGATCTGACTATCTAATGACATCCCAATGTCACTGGAGCATATTCAATTTTAAGCGATGAAAGAAACTTGCACAGTTCTGTCTTTTTTTTCTCTGACACGATGAGCGTCCGATGAGGTTAAAGTCATAACCGTAACAGTTGTAGTTCATATTTTGTTAGATCCCTTCTGGGTAGATCATGTCAATTTTGACAATTAGGGTGCAGCACCGCCACGAGTGTTGAGATTCACTCAATTGAGCTGGCTCCGCCAGAGCGAGCGAGACGCACCGAGCTTTACGGGGGCGGTCCGGGGGACGCGGGCTGTGCAACGGTGGCTCGCGCGATCGCGACTGTTTGCGAGCGTCAATCGGTTACTGACTACAGTTTCTCGAGCGCCAGCTATTGTTTTTTACGTATTTAACAGAAGTAATTTATAACTATTGAAAATGGATAAGTTTCTAAAAAGACCAACAGAGCCATCAACTTCTAGCGGTAGTGATGAATCGAAAATAAAGAAAAAACGTCTTTATGACGACAGTTATTTGAAATTCGGATTTACTGTGACTGGGAATAAACCACAATGCGTTATTTGTTTTGAAACTTTATCAAGAGAAAGCATGAAGCCATCGAAGTTATTACGGCACCTCAGTACAAAGCATCCAAGTGAAAAAAATAAACCCGTGGATTTTTTTGAAAGAAAATTAAAAGCTCTTCAACATCAAAAAAATGCTATAGTACAAATGTCTAACGTAAATGAGAAAGCTTTACTGGCTAGTTATCGAGTAGCTTTTCGTGTGGCTAAAGCAGGAAAACCTCATACTATATACATAACATTTGATTTTACCAGCGGCTTTAGATATGGCGGAGATTATGTTTGGCAAGCAAGAGGTCGAAAAACTCAAAATTATACCTCTCTCTGACAATACCATTCAACGCAGGATAAGCGATATGGCAACTGATGTCCGTGATCAAGTCATAGAAAAAATAAAAGAAAGTACTTTTGTGTCCTTGCAATTTGATGAATCTACGGATATTGCGGATTGTGCGCAGTTTGTAGCTTTTGTGCGGTTTGAATCAAATGAAAAATTAATGGAAGAAATACTATTTTGTAGAGCGCTTCCCACAAATACTTCAGGTCAGTGCTTGCATAACATGTTCCTTGAAATTACGCAAAATATGAATATCAGTTGGGAAAAGAAATGTATTGCTATTTGTAGTGACGGAGCAAAAGCCATGACTGGTGCGAACAGTGGATTTATTACTAGACTGAAAGAACAGATGCCAAACGCTTATTGGACGCATTGCTTTCTCCATCGCCAAGCTCTTGCGGCCAAAACCTTACCACAGGAATACAGTCAAGTTCTAAATATTATTTGAAAAATACTGGACAAAGGTGGATCTTAAATCCGTTTTTAGTTGCATGTATAAATGAGGCAAATTTGACAACTAAGCTCAAAGAAAAATTGCTTGATTTATCTGCCGATGGGATGCTGGAGTTGGAATTTAAATCTGTCAATTTGGATACTTTTTGGTTAAAAAGGAAAACCGAGTACCCAGAATTATTAACAACAGAAGCTTTGAAGTGTTTGATTCCATTTGCCACCTCGTACTTGTGCGAGTTGACATTTTCGTCAATGGCCCAAATAAAAAGCAAGGATAGAAATCGGTTAAATTTGGAAAACGATTTAATTCTGAATGCAGCAAAAACGGATCCACGATGGGAGAAATTGGTGAATGAAAAACAAGCGCAACCGTCGCATTAACGGTCCTCATAAGTTTATTTTTATTTTTTGATTAATGATAGATAAAAAATTATGATGGAAAAGATCTCAGAAGTTATTATTATTTTTTGTTTATTTCATACAAATGATTAAGCATGTCTTTCAGTTAACATTTTTCCTAATAAATCTTTATAAATGTTATTGTTTCTTTTTTACTGCTGTAGCTTTCCCAACCTTTAGCAACTCCACTATATAAGCTTCGCGACCCCCCTGGAGAAGCATCGCGACCCCCCTGGGGGTCGCGACCCACAGGTTGAAAAACCCTGATCTAAATAAATCAATGGTTCTGAATAGTTATGTTGAAAATGGTATCATCGAAGTGATCTGATGATGATGATGGAGCCGGAAGGTAGGCACTGGAACTCTATAAATCAATGTAACCTAGCCAGTGGCGGTACCTTCATACAAGCAGAAAAGCCAGGCATGCCTTACTAAAATGCTCGATAGAGAATCAATATCAAACCCGAACTATTTAAAAGTTCGCGCGCTTTAATTCTTATCAAAATAACACAAAGTATCTACCTATGCCACACTACTACACAGCGCGCGCAGAGTTTCGCATAGCAGCATCTACGCGAGAGCTATATCTATCTCGCTTACACGTACCGGCTTTTACCGGGCTTTCAAATACTATCTCTGTCACTTTCGCACTTATAGCGATGTGCCGTATAACGAGTTAGCACCTTATGCGTCTACAAATCGATCAGTATGGAAGATTTAAGCCGGGCATTCGTATAAAGTTGCTCGCGTATGCGTGACCTTGTCACCTTGCCAACTCTGCAGTGTTGCCGTTTTAGCGACGTTGTGAGATCTTGGAGATTTTTAACGAGTTTAGAGACTTTTTTTAAGATTTAGCAACAATAAAAACTAGCTACTTTTTAAAATAATGAAATTAAATATTCAAAAATAAAGGCAATTTTTTAGAACTGGTCTCGTTAATTTCAAAATACGATGTCGTTTTAGAAAAGCATAAGCAGCATCAGGAAAGTGACAAACCGGGGCCGAGTTATTTATCTAACAAAATTCAAAACGATATTATTCATTCCGTAGCCGATGTGATGCAAACTTGCATCGATTACGAAGTTAGGCAAACAAAATTTGTTTCAATTATTATTGACGAAACCCCCGATGTTAGTCATAGAGAACAACTGTGCTTGATTCTCAGATATAAATTATAAAAATGAAATTCATGACTGTTTTTTGGGCTTTTAATTTATTGTACCTAATCAGTAGTTTATGAGAAAATTGCGATGATACATACGTAGGTACCTACATACTCAGTCGAAAACTGAACTTTCTTTTTTTGAAATGGGTTAAAATTTTATTGGGCTTGCCTTATTTTGAAACTCTAGGCACGCCACTGAACCTAGCCGTGTTTGGGCTTATAGAATTGTCATTATATGCACTTTGGCTTAAAGGTACCTACTATCGAACTAACCTGATGATGAAGCCGGGAGGTGGATGGGGACTTCATAATAAAATAATGTATCCTAGCAGTGTTTGGGTTAATTCGAATTATCATGAGAAATAGGTACTCTGGCTTTAAGTGCACCACAACGAAAAAGTGTGAAATAAAAAACTTTTTACAAAAAAAAAAACAAAACACTAAAACGATCGAAATAACTTTAATTTCGGAAGTCGGTGTTAAATAACAAGCAAAAAATACCAGAAACACCGACTTCCGAAATTAAAGTTATTTTGATCAATATTTAATTTATTAATTTCAATAAAGTGAGAGTTAAACAATGTAACCTAGCAGTATTTGGGTTAATTGAAATTGAATTCTAATACCATCGAATTTACCGTTCCAATATAAACGCCGACAATTTCCGCTAAAGATATCTTTTGCAATGACCATCAATAAATTGCAGGGTCAAACTTTCAACGTTACAGGCTTAGATTTAAGCGTTAAATGTTTTTCATATGGCCAATTATATCTCGCTCTTTCAAGAGTAACCTCATAAGAAAATATGTTTGTATTGTCTAATGACAAAAAATATGTGAACGTTGTGTATAAAGACATTCTGTAGTATATTTAGTACTAGCGACCCAACCTGGTGCAATGCTGGACAAAACCGCATCAAAATCCGTCAGCATTGCACCCGTGCGAAGCCGGGGCGGGTCGCTAGTTGTAGATATTCGAAACATTATATAATGAGGATTGATTGTCAAACAAGAAAAGTTTAAGCAAATGTTATATTTTTTTATAAATAAGATAATCAAAGAGTGCTTCTAATAATATAATCACAGTAAATTGAACTTGGGTCTCTTGTTTATCACAATATATATTGAAAATATCTTGATCGTTATTTACAAAATATATGTATAGCCTCATGTTAGGGTCCATTGTACACTTAGCCTAAGAATACACGGCATTATGATGTATCATGGCACTGATAAGTCCGAAGCGGCGATGGGTAAGGGCACTCGACACACTCTAAACAAAGCGCACTACGCTAGGTTTTGTAGACCGATTGTGTCTAGGCGGGCTAAACTAGGGCAAAGATTTATTTATTTAGTACATGGAGGACTTACCGCTAATAAAAACAGATAAAAAACTGGGAAAGTGCGAGACGGACTCGCACACTGAGGGTTCCGTACAAACTAACTCATGTAAATAGTTCAATTTTCGAATCGAGTCTCGAAGATTTTTCCGAATCGAAAAAAGTTTTTTTTGTGACGTACCTAACTACAAATTTACAGTTTTTAGTTTTATTCCAGGGGGCCTAAAAGGTCACAAAAGGCAAGTCCCAAATTTTTGTTTTGTTTTTAGGCAGTGAGACTTAAATGTCAGGGACCTATTCAAAGTAATGCCCAAATATCGAGGTTGAGAGCAGTGCTCTATATCAACTCCTTTCCACCTTATACTTAAAACCCTGTCTGACTGACGGTTACGAAGGTGAAAAACACAGGACTGGGTCTTGGAGGGGTTAGGTCGTAGTGCATTTTCATCACCAAGTGCTTCCAGAGCTTCCGTAAGTTTTTCTTCGGCTTCTTCGAAAGTAGGTGTCTGAGCAGCTAAAGCAAGATCGTCTGCATATAAAAATCGTTGCGTTTGAGGTGAGCTAGGCTGATCGTTTGTGTAAATATTAAAGAGCGCCGGAGCTAACACACTACCTTGAGGGAGGCCGTTTTTCAGATTGCGCCACCTGCTTTTGGTGTGGCCAAGATAGACTTGAAAGCGACGGTTATTTAAAATAGAGCTGAGAATATGTACAAAACCAGTATCCCTTGTCAGCTCGCCGACCTTCAGTAGGAGACGTTTGATGTTGACTGTATCATAGGCGGCTGAAAGGTCAACGAATACAACACCTGTGATATTGTTCGCCTCGAAACCATCTTCTATAAATTGCGTCAGTTTGAAGGTCTGATTGGTACACGACTTTCCTGGCCTAAAGCCAGCTTGCTCAGGATAAGATTTGGTTCGATTGTGGACGTAAGACGGTTTAGTAAGATTCTTTCAAATAGTTTGAATGTGTGGCATAAGAGGGATATAGGTCGGTAGCTTTTAGGATCTTTTGGGCATTTTCCTGGTTTAAGTAGAGCAATTGCTCAATTGCTTTGGAGGCGTGCGAAAGTAATTACTTTCGCACGCCTCCAAAGTTGAGGGATCTTATATGCTTTGAGGCATGCGTTGAAGAAGGAAAGTATCCAGGATACAGCTACTGGTCCGAGATGTTTTAACTGGTCGACAGTAATGTCGTGGAAGCCAGCAGCTTTGCCATTTTTTAAGTTTGTTATCCCATAAACCACGTCTGACAATGTAAAAGGCTTGCTAATATCGGTTGTATGATTAATTGCAATTTTAGACAACTTTTTGGTTCTGGATAAGCGACGCTGTGGTTTACCATTAAGGAGAAGCTGGTGTGCAACTTGATTGGTAGTTACCTGGCCCGGGTTCAGGGATTGAGGCGGGTTGTCAGTGAGCTTGTGGATAGTGTTTCAGGCCTTTTTGCTTTTATGTGTCATGTCAATATCTGTAACAAGTGTCATCCATTTTTTCTGCGGCTATCACTTACTTCACGCATTAGTTCCTCGCCGAGTTCTAAAGTTGAAAGACTAGAAAAAATGGGTCTGTGTTGTACGAGTTCTCATAATCTGCTAAGAGTGAAGCGGAATCCTTGCTTAGGCCTGGGATGTAAGCAGTACGGCAACCTCGAGAGATGCACTGTCGTGATATGGCCCAGACAACTTTAACAAACTTCTCGTAATTGGTCGGCACAGGTTCAATGTCAATCAGCTTTGAGTCAATGCCATCAGAGAACATTTGCCAGTTGGCCTTCGAAAAATTGAATCGTCGCCTAAATGGCACGAACTGAGGTTTTACAGCGGCTGAATTGTAAGATGTTGCTAATGAACTCTAAAGCGATTCATAATAAGTGAGCCATTTTACGAATTTACTGTCAAATAAACTGTCAAATAGATAAATTGTAGAATATGAATCATAATATAAATATTGTTTACGTATAGTAATATGAACTGACAAATCGTGACCATTTTGCGATTTTTAACATAATTCATATTCTTTTTAACCGACTTCAAAAAGGAGGAGGTTATATGTTCGGTTGAATGTATGTTTTTTTTTTTATGTATGTTCACCGATTTCTCGGTCAATTGTGGACCGATTTTGAATTTTTTTTTTTTTATTGAAAGGTTATGCTTATTTATTATTATTATATTATTAACATTAATTTCGGAAGTCGGTGTTTCTATAATAGTTTTGTCTCTTCGTTATTAAAACCGACTTCCGAAATTAAAGTTATTTTGCACTTTTCAGTGTTTTTTTTTACTTTGAAGTCGGTTGTATTTTTTTGTAAAAAGTTTTTTATTTTACACTTTTTAGTTATGGTACCACCACTAAAAAGTACCCCTCAGCCAAACTTAAATACCTTATAGCCAGAGTGCATCTCATGACAATTTTAATAATCCCAAACACGGTTAGATTACATTAATTTATTACAGAGTTCCGGTGCCTAACTTCAGGCTTCATCATCAGATCAGTTCGATATATTCCCCCTCTACTTTCAGTCAGTCATCGACTACACGTATAAACAAAACAATTTTACTTGTTACGACGGTTCTGCTGTGATCCTATGAGGAGTTCTGTTCCATATCTTCAAAGTTCATGATCAGATCATAACAATATTTCTATGGGACCAACTCGGAAGTATAACATTTCAATCAAAAAGAAAATTTTCAAAATCGGTCCACAATTGACCGAAAAATTGGTGAACGTACCTACATAAAAAAAAAATACATTCAACCGAACATAGAACATCCTCCTTTTTGAAGTCGGTTAAAAAGGATATAATGATTTTGACTGGCCTGTTGGTCTAGTGGTTAGTGGCCCTGACTGCTACTACGCCGGAGGTCGTGGGTTCGATTCCCACCCAGGACAAATGTTTGTGTGATGAGCACGATCATTTGTTCTGTGTCTGGGTGTAATTTATCTATAATATGTATGTATTTAGAAATATATATGTATGTTTATCAGTTGTCTAGTACTCATAACACAAGCTCTGCTTAGCTTGAGACTAGACGGCGTTGTGTGATAGTTGTGAAATAAAAAATAATAAAAAAATGGCTTTATTAACCGGCTTCTTATTGTTATAAGGCACTGACCCCCGATTTCTGGTTTAAGCATTTGAAGTTGAGAATTACTTAAAAAACTCTACCTGAAAACCTGTCAAAATTTGGCATTTAACCTTCGGTTTCTGATTTAAGCATTCGAAGTTGAGAATTACTCAAACTCTACTTGGCCCTGAAAACCTGTCAAAATTTGGCAGTTAAGTATGGTTTGAGACGTTCTTAACTCAAAATACTCAATTCAGAAATCCGCCCTAAGTGTGGTTAAGACGCTCTTAACTCAAAAATCCATCATGACAGTTAGTTCTGCTTCGCGGATGCTTAGGCATTGTTCTCTTACCATATCTGACTTATGGTAAGAGGTATTATGATTCTAATTAGGACCGTGAAACATACTCAAATCTCGGCTCACTGCGATGTAGTTAATTAATTTGTATTGTAGACGTAATTTAATTTAATGATAATTAATCCAATGTAATTTAATAACAATCCAATGCAATTTAATATTTTTAATTTTAACATTTTAAGTTAATGTAATTTTAATGTTATTGTCTGTATGTGTATGATTTTACTTCGCGCCGAAACTGAAATGCAATTCTATTATTGTTCACATAATGTAGTAATATTTTCATTACGGGTCAAAGGATTCGCAAGTTTAGATATATATAAAAAAATACAATCAATGTATCCTGGCAACACCATCGCGTCTAGATGTCACTTATTTTTTTTGCGGTAAAAGTTTCGCATGGAAAAAACTTTATCCTATCTAATTATTCATTTAAGATACATGGAATAGTATTTTTTTAGCAATTTAACAAAATCCCAAGTGATACATCTTATTATTCATTTATAATACATGAAATAGTTCCTTCTTTAGCAAAATAACAAAATTTCAAGTGATAACCTATAAAGTGTATTGTGCAATAACGAATTTCAGTGTCGAATTTAAGCCTTGAATCTACAATCACACAGGATGAAGAACCGATATCCAGCAAAAGCCAAAGCAATAAGTTGCTCAATCTTCAATCAGGGTACGAGATACCATTAGCGAAGTTGTTTTTGCACGCTAACTGATTGGAAGCTGCCAGACTGGTACGTGATGCTCTTAGCGGCTTATTCTACGTTGCTAGTCTGAAAAGGCCCCTGAAACCTGTCATCGAGGACGCGATCCTCATCGGGCAATGGCGGAGGCACTAAGTGATCATAGCGAGTGCTGTTTTTCGGACTTGCGAGTCCGAGGCCTTGTTCAATATTCAATCAGGGTACGAGATACCATTGGCGACGTTAATTTTTACGCGCCAACTGATTGTAAGCTACCAGACTAGTACGCGATACTCTTGGCTTCGTTACTCTACGTTGCTAATCTGGTATGCATCTGTTATAGCAGGTGAGTCCCATTCATTTATAATCCAAAGAACAAAAATGGCAAAAAGACTAAGTTCGACGTGCTCCACTTTATCAGTGCCTATAAAGGTCACGAGAAGGCCAAGTTCATACTACCCATCTGTGTATTATTAATTCGTGTAAAAACAGTACACCACCTATGTGTAGATCGCTACAAAACATTCAAACTCCTTTAGTGAATACGAGATATTCCAAACCACCATAAGGTGGCAAGTTATACTGCCTAATATGTAAATTATAAACTTTCCAAAGTAATGCTAAAGAATACGAGATATTCCAAACTGTCATAAGTTAATCCAATGTACCTAGCCGGATTGCCGGTAGATACCCACCTGTGTCCAGTTGTTGGACTAGAAGCCAACCCAAAACCATGGGAGAAGGCAAGGCAGAATTATTGACACCCTCACCGGCTACAATGCTGGTGGAAAATACTGCCATAGTGCGAGCATAACAGTGGCCGATTATCAAACCTATTTTTTGCTGAGTTAAATAGTAAAGACCTATTCAATAGAAATATTATTATTTCCTTATGGTTATGTTGTACACTGACCTGCAATATATTCAAAATAATAAAAACAAAAACAAACCATGGAACACGAGATGTTCACAATGATATATATCTAAGCACTAAGTGACATGAATACTTCATCAACAATTTACAAATGATATGTTCACTTATAGCAACAAATATCAGTAAGTGTTGATTATGATATGACTCCATGTAATAATATCTATGGAAAATCTTGATATAATTTAAACGGATTAAATTCATAGGTACAGCATATCATTCCACATCCTCAGTATTTAAGCTTATAGTAAAAACCTTGCTCAAAGAGCATGTAAGCTAACTTTTAAGGAACCAAAACCTAAGGAAATCGCAGGTTAAGTCCTCTGCTGATACCAGCAGTCCTGAATAAAATTATAAGGTTCTAAAGTTTCAATACCAGAATTACAGGAACTCCTCACAGGCTCGAAGAACCCGTGCACCAGCACCTTGGAATACTTGATGTATGACACCAATGCCACAATTGGTGTGGCCACCCGCTGGGCTGAGCGGTTTGAGGAAGCTACCATTGATTTTAAGAAGAAGTAACTTCTCACTGTTGAAAGCAGAAGGGAATAATATTGACGGGCAAAACCACCAGCCCTACTTACTTATAATCACCCCAAGGGAGTAAGTCAGCAATAAACTTATAATGATATACAACAACTAAATAATGAAATATGTGCTGATATATTTGTAAATAGTTGTTAGAACAAAATGGTATGAGGTATCTACCTTACTCGTACTTAATGTCTAAATCACTCAATAAACTAAAAATTCAATATAAATGAATGTCAAATTACACAAACCGTGTACGCCTGCTATTGACATAATTGCACAGAACTAAACCTAAATTCAAATCTTTTGTAAAAACTTACCTGGTTGGTGCTCCTAATAAATGAATAAACAGGGAAATCTTTGTTGTAACAAAACAGAAATAACAAGATTCAGATTTAATTTGATCTGCACTGATATAACATTTCCAGTAGCAATTGTCTTATATTGACAATATTTTCTGTGTTCAAATCAAATATTGTATGGAGGGAAATTGCCTTATTATAGGGAATACCTAGGAACAAGCTTCCCATGACTAGACAACTGGCCTTGTCATGGAAACATTACTTCTGATGCATTTGGCACATAAGAGCTCTCATGCCACGGGACACAAAAAGTGTGCACCAAAGCAACTTGTTTCACAAAGGACTCACTTCTATGACAATCAAAAAATCTCACTGCGCCTAATAGAAAAATTACTTTGCAGTATACATGACTCCTGAACTTAAAAATTTAACATAAAAGTAGACAACTATCTACCACTTGGTAAAGAAATGTAATGTTAGATCTTATGTTAGATCATTCAGACATTCCCAAAACATGCATGGCATACCCACCAATTTTGGAACAGGGATGGTTTGCTGAACACAGTTTAATATCATGCCTATAAGCCTATATGTACCTATCCTATAAGTCATATGGTGAAATTATGGCTTCTCTCTACTTTGTTAGGTTGTCACTGTCAAACAGTGTCAGAAATGCAATAGACAACTTTGTCTACGGTGCAGCTAAAACCCGGTCCACACATGACCTACAGTAAAACTAGTCTTTTCTTTGGCTGATACTTTTAAATTTATTTCATGTTTATCCAGGTAGAATAAACATATCTTATCTCCTCTTTATTCTCTAAAATTGCTAAGTGGGACTGAATGTTCAAAATACACTTACTTAATTGAGGCAATGAATTACCCCATTTGAATTACTAGTATCATCAAAACTATAAGTACTTAACTTACCAATACAAAAGTAAAATTGCATTGAAACAAAAAGGGGGGGGGGTGTATGCTGGGGACCAACTAGTGCAACAGGTCCTCGTGAAAAGTCAGTGACCATACAACTTCTCTAGGTATCTAGTCCCTAGCAGGAAGTTCATTTCATCGACATGACATAAACCCCTCCCTCAAGAAACAAAGTTTCTCGTTACATATAACATAAACTGTGACACAAAAATACTACTATGATGACAGAGAAAGACAATCGCATTAACTTCCATTTCGGGAGGCACAAAAAAAATGACATAAAATGGTCTTCATAAGTATAAAATAATTGTATTTACATATATTTAGATAGACCCATATGCATATACATACAGGTATATACAAGTATACACATACATGCTGAAATAAACGTTAGTATACTAGCTGTATCATGCAGTAGAAAAAAAAAAAAAAAAAAAAAATTGTAATACTTAATAATGATAATATAATAATAATAATTTGATATCATGTTCCTTTATAATTATCTAAAGGGCCTCTGCGAGTTGGCTTCGGCTCCTCGTACGCCTCCCAAAGGTCCAGGACCTCAGGGTCCTGAGATAAATAAAATATAAAAAAATAATAATAATAATTTAATATAATAAAATATAATTTATATGTTATGTTAAATGAACAAACGGAATAATAATAACAAAATCGATAAGCTAGACTTCCATACCAATCACCTACAATGTCAACACAAATATAACTTAGATGTGAATAGATACTTATCGTTTGAAACGAAAATGATGAATGTGATAATATATAATGCATGTACCTAATTGCATTGCCTAATGCAAGGCTAATTATATGATGCATGTAATGTAATTACATTACCCCCAGTGACATTTAAAACATCACTATGGTATGATAAAAACAACTAATGAGACTATTCTGCTTCAATAGATTTCAACAAATTGTCTTTGTGTTAAGTGGGAACAGCAGTATTATAAAACCAAAGTAACTTTTTGTCTGATTACATTTAGTAATAATGACCTTGTAATATAGCCGACATCAACGGCTAGGTACAGGGGCGCTGGCTTTTAGAAAACCCCATGGGTGCTCATGCTCATTTGATGGACTCGAAAAAGTGGCGAAGTGTGAGAAGAAAAATGCACACTGATCAACCGACAAATAAATAAATGTCCTACTTACATACTGCGTACCTAATTACTAATTATGTTCGATAAAAATATAAAATTAAATCATTTTATAAAAATGAAACTAGTTTTTAGTATCAAGAAATATTATAATGTAACCGTAACCTAAAAGGCGATTACTTATCTGTTTCTTGATGTCTATTCTCAGGGGTGCTCGGCACCCACTGTTTATTTCTCATAATCGGCGCCCCTGGCAAGGTACATATAACGATGATGTACAAATAACCAAGTAAGTACTAAAATATACTGAGAGTAATGATATAATATTTCTAAAATAAGCTAGTAAGTCATAAGTGACTTTCATTAAGAATAATCCAATTAATTACAATACACGTCTCACACCGTGGTATTATAACTGCCCCTGTTGAAGATAACATGCTTCTCATCTAAATCAGTTGCCTATCAATGAATCAAATATATTTTTACAATACGAGAATACTTGTCACACAATACTTTAAAAAAAATGAACGGATAGTCTAGTCAACACCTTGGGACACTCCCAGCAAGAACGTATGACTGTAGCGACAAAAAAACCTTAGGGAAAACTGAAATCAACTCATATCTTACTATAAAAAGAAACCGCACTTGAGTTGATAGTACCAGTACTAACAATAGCGTAACAATTAATTATTGCAGCAAACTCTAAACATCTACATTATGTGAACAATAATAGAATTGCATTTCAGTTTCGGCGCGAAGTAAAATTGGGAATCAAACGAGCTTACCTGTTAAGCGAAGTCTTGATTCTAATTTTATGAGCGCCGAAACTGAAATGCAATCACCCACCCACCACTAGTTAATAGCCCCAAAGCTGCAATAATTAACCTACCTAACTCACAGTTATCCTTACAGGGAAATAGTGAATGTAAGTATGCGGTAACAAGTCTGTCCAAAAGACAGCTTGTTCCTTGTCCTATAATCTCTAAAGTAAGTGACATCTAGACGCGATGGTGTTGCCAGGATACATTGATTGTATTTTTTATGCATCAGACTAGTCCATTAAAGCATAGGGTGAGAGGTGTTGAATACAAAGAAGCATTGCGGAGTTTCGACTAATTTACAAATAGACACAGTCGGGTTTACATGAAATGGATTAGGTACATTATCTCAATCTATGTTCGTCGTTATCGACCAGATTAGTGCGAACCGGATTTGAAATATTAATTTATACTTACGAGTATTGTCTTAACAGCTGTTTGTAGCTTTCTACGACAAAGCTTTCTACATAGCCTGCTATGAGTGTTTGATATTATCAATATTATTAAGTATTTGTACCGATGTAAGAGGCTTAAATTTTTTTGGGTCGGCACGTGTATTATAATAAGGCTGGAAGTCGATTGTTATTAGATTGCGTAGGCAGTTCAAAGATAAAATATTGGCACGTGGAAGATTTTTACACGCAAATATGAAGAGAGGTAATCTTTGTTTTGAATCGTCGTCGTCGGTATACGCTATTATGACGATATTGTATGAGATACTAAATGTTTAATATCATTTATTTATATATTTGAAACCATAATTGTATTCAAAAAAATAACTGTAACGATAATAACTGCAGAAATGTAACACTGTGTTGCTGTTATCAATTTACTGTATAGCGAGTACGAAGGTTGTATTTCGATTACAGTGAAATTGCATCCCAATTTCACGGCAATCGACACCGTACAGTACCATGGAATTGGATGGGTTCTCTATATTGGGATCGGTTGGACTCCAGGTATCTTTGTGTAGTCCTAGTCCTGCAAATTCGATTTTGCTACTGTTTAGTAGAACTATGAATAGTCTCTGGATCGTGTCTACGAAATCGAATTAACTTTGATATTAACAGTTAATATTCCAATTTAAGATTATGAATTAAGATCAAACTTCGCACTTATAAAGTTACTTTCCTGTTAAACTTCTCGTAACACAATTTTTTTTTTTCACAGTCATGATAATTTTTAAGAAAGACAGGAGATATTATAGATATAGGGGGTCCTATCCTACGAAGGTGGTGTCGATCTTGGAGGTGTGTGTAGACTCATGTAAACTTCGTTCCTGTATGAGCGCCAGCTATTTCCTATGACACAGTGTTCCGAGTTTAAACTCATGGAATAAAAAGTCATCAAACATACAATACATAAAAGATGGTCTTGGTGAGATAGAACAATTGCAATTCTGAATTTCAACGATATTTTTTTTCTATGATTACTACGTAACATCACTAATTGTATATTTTGCATGTGTGTTTATTCAGACCTCGTAGCGTAGTTACAAGTAGGTGCTCCACCTCCTTTTTGAATGTGATCTATTATTGTGTTTATTTGTGGTGAAGTCAGTATCTTTGTGTCCGTAAGAAATATGAGTTTGTGTGTCGTTCTTATAGTTTTGTTTTTATTTGTAGGGGATGTGGACGTTTATAGTGAAACACTTGATTGTCGTAAGGGTGAAGGGTTGGGAGATGCAAATACGTCCGTGCGCAATAGTTCGTAAAGAAAACTAAACCAATGCCAGCTACAGTGGCGCTAAGTCCGCCCCCCCCGCTCCCTTCGCTTGCGTCTCCCGCGCCTTGAACATCAAGTTTATTAAATACAAAATGTAGGTAGGTACATCGGGACAAATTAGTTCAAGAACTCAAAATTAAATAATATAAAATAACCATTAAACTAGGTAGGTATAATAGTCACGCGTCGCATTCCATCGCAGAAGGCCCGACTTTGTCCTGACGTCGACTACGCGAACACGGCTATCTTTGCCGGCTATTACGGCCTGTATCAAGCCCTTCGGCCATATGTTTCTGGGAGAGTTGGGGTCGACGATCAAAACCAAATCTCCCACTTGCAATGGTCTCCGTTCATCGTGCCACTTTTGTCTTGGGCGCATATCTGGCAGGTCTTCACGTACCCAGCGTCTCCAAAGCACATCAGCCAATATTTGTGACAGTCGCCATTGTTTTCTGAGGTACAAATGTGACTCATCAAAAACAACCAGAGTAGGTAGGTTAGACGATGTTCCCAACAGAAAATGGTTGGGGGAAGCTAGTTCGTGTATAAATATCGACTTCTGGTTAGTATTTAACCGACTTCAAAAAGGAGGAGGTTCTATGTTCGGCTGAATGTATTTTTTTATGTCGCACTTGTAACTAGTACTTGGTAATGTGTACCAGGGGTGGCAAGACACATTTCCTAGTACATCAACAACGGTCATTGTAGCTTCGATAGCAATTTTTGCTAGTAGTAGGTGTTTCTCGTGTACACTGCATTTTAGTTGGTTAAATCACACTTTTCTCGACAATATTCTCCGGTTATGATCTATAAATAATGTTTCATAAACACACATGCGGAGGGTTTGGTTTGAATCGTATATGCAAATGTTGCCGCCATACCATCGAGCGTGTGGACAGCCACATCATCGAGCGTTTGTGCTTTGCGACATTAAATCCTAGATTCGATAAAAACGTAATGTTGAATTTACATACATATCGGTATTGCGCACACTTTAGCAATATGCATTTAGCATTCTCACCTTTACAATTTCAGGTTTATAATAATAATAATTTTTATATCAACCAAGTTAGTCGAAATACTTACTTACCTACTCTTACCTTATTACCTATCATTAAATATTTTTACACGTTTGTATTGCACTATAGAATCTTTTTGATTATTTGTAAATTTTAAATTATTTCAGCTCTTCTCGCCTGAAACACAGGATTTCCTACTTCAGGCACGTAAGACTCAGAATTAAGATTTATATTTAAGACTGTATCACTTTATCCTGTAAAGAATTTTGATTAAATATTATTATTATCTCTGAGAGCTTGGAGAACACACTGCTAACCGAAGTAAGTCATGTGTCGGTTTAAACCAATAAAGTCAAATGGATTGATCTATTTACGATTACATATTTTACTGTTTTTAGTAAAATATATAATCGTAAATAGATCAATCCGCCATTCATGTAAAGGTAAAAATGTAAAACAAAATAAGTACAACGAATCATGATATCACCTGGTAGACTACCCCTGTATGATGATATCTCTGTCGTGGTAGGAGATAGAAATGGAGGTTATGCAGCGGTGATGAAATTGCCAATATAAAATAACTAGCATTTACCCGCGACTTCATCCGCGTAGAAGTCAAAAATGTTTCTATTAGATTTTTTTATTGATTTTGTTTATTATAATTAATAGCTCTTGTCCTTGACTTCGTTCGCGTAGACATTGGAAAAGTGTATGTACATTAGGAGGCTGTTTAAGGTACATCACGCTATTAATTGCCGTTTGCCCTACTGGAGCAGTCAAAACTGTGGCACTGATCACGTTATTGCGAAGAAATTTAACTCTGAGTCTGGTTCCTCTGGTTTTTGGAGTAAGATTTTTAATTTGTAAGAGTTTTAATTTGAGCGAATTTGGGGGAAGGCCACTTGGAGTTAGTGAATTCAGGAATTCTTGAGGGTAATATAACACCTCCTCTTGATTCATTACATTATCAATGGAAATGTAGTTGACGCTTATCTCTTGAAAGTATTTATTGATTTTGTCAACGCTACTATTTCTAACGACGAATATTGCCCTTTGATCCATCCACTGGTAGTCTTTATTTTCTATTTGGCCTATATCTGGAGATTAGATTTTCAATGCTGGTAAACTTTCTCACCTAAATCACGATAAATTTCGATTTTGTTTTCATTTTCACTATAAGGTACTTCCTGGTTGCTTATTAAAAGTAACTTTGAAGGAAAATTTGTACCTCCACTCAAATGTACTCTCAACGCAAAACTTCACAATGTTAGCTCTAGTCCCCTTTACTATCACTGGCAATGTTTGTCGAAGTGATTCCACCCATGATTTTATTGTTTCGTTTTTGCGGGTCTTGCCTCGACATGGGTTCTATGAATTATATAGTACATTCATCCCATAGGATTGAACGGATATCTTTAAATTTTTTCCCAAAAGGTAATGTTTACAGATCGAGGACACGATCTTCCTGCAAAAAAATAGATGCAGTTTAAAAGTTGAATCAGCGGTGCGTCTACCTGTTAATAGAGTTACGATACCCGACGAAGCGACGCGACGGTAAGTAATGGCCGTGCGTGTAGCACTTGATCGTTATTTTGCTACGGCGTTATTTTAAAACTATGATATCTCATAAGATATTTATCAAAATCAAATGATATAAAAGGCGATTTTGCTCAAAATGAAATACTTAAAATGAATATTGTATTTATTTGGATAAGGATTAATGTTATGTTTATAAAAACACCTTCGCAAATAATGCATTATTTCAGGACAAAGGAGATTGGGCAAGTTACTATGACACTTGGTTGCGCAACTTTTGACACAGTATAGTAGTGAAAATTAGACACAAAAAGGGGTAGTGTCATGCTTTAAAACCAGGTTAAATTCAAAATGATATATTTAGGGATTTTTGAAAAAAAAAAAATGAGTTGAGTATTGAGGTTATGTTACATCTCAAAACAATTCGTTTTGAAACCCTGCCTCCGGGCAATGGAATCAGTGGCCTCTCTGATTTGGTGGCTAGGCAGTGGGTGTGCTAATAAAAGAGAACAATTACACAGCGCCACATATTGTTTTAAGTCTAGATTAAATCACCATGGACGTAAAAACGTTCTAACAATTCACTTCACAGCGACACACAAAAAGAGTCAAAACGCTCGATGTAGTAAATGAACGTGGAAGAATCCTAAAACTCAACTCAACATGAATTTATATTTGTTAGCAGAGAAAAGCTAAAAACAATATTCTCGGCTTGCCGGCAGTTAACACGGCAAACGATATTTTGTTTGACATTTCATCAAATAGTGTTGTGACACATCAATTGACTACGGCGTTATAACATTATCGATTATATCTTAATTGTTTTATTTTTGCCCAGAAATTGCTTTTTAACGAAGGAAATATTAAATTAACATAATTAAGAAAAAAAAATAATTACAACTCTTAATATTTTTTTGTTGCGAATGTAGATATTTTTGTTTACCCACGATTTACGTTAATTTTTAATCGATCGATAATAACTGACAACGGAGTCGCTTCACTATAATGGAACAAATGACGTATTTATTGTATTAAATACTAATTAATTCATTAACGCTCAGGCGGTAGCCGGCGCCCGCAAGCCATTGTCTTACTATTGTGTCTCTAATTAGCACGTCAAAAGGTTAAAATGTCCTGATCCATTGATCTGTTGTAATCTTAGGGTACGATGGGACTGACATACGCTGTGCGTTATAAAAGTCCCTAATTTTTTTTTAATTATCATAAAAAAGGTCATAGTGAGCCAATCTTAAAAGATAGATATATGCTGTCGCGGATTTTTTTAGAACTTTTAAAGGGAAACAATTTTGTAGTACATCATTTTTGCGTAACTTTAACAGTTTACGCAGCGCACGTAACGGAAGCTCTCAAATGGAAATAATATTTCACCATATTTTCAACATTTTTGATTGATACTCCGCTCCTATTAGTTATAGCGTGATGTTACATAGCTTATAGCTTCCTCAGTAGAAGGGCTATCTAACACTGAAAGAATTTTTTAAAACGAACTGGTAGTTCTTGAGATTAGCGCGTTCAACCAAACAAACTCTTCAGCTTTATAATATTAGTGTAGATTACCTAAAATTCTGAAAGTTTTTCAGGAAAACTGTAAATATACATTTATAAAATAACGGAATCCAAAATTGCGCGAGAAAACATCAACTTCTTTTTTTAAACACACAACAATTTTTTTTTAATCATATAAACCAGTGCCTGACCGAAAAAAAAAACACAACCGACTTCAAAGTAAAAAAAAACACTGAAAAGTGCAAAATAACTTTAATTTCGGAAGTCGGTGTTTCTATAATAGTTTTGTCTCTTCGTTATTTAACACCGACTTTCGAAATTAAATTTATTTTGCACTTTTCAGTGTTTTTTTTTACTTTGAAGTCGGTTATATTTTTTTTTTTGTAAAAAGTTTTTCATTTTACACTTTTTAGTTATGGTACCACCAATATAAAGTACCCCTCAGCCAAACTTATACTTATACAAACCTTATACAAACCTTATAGCCAGAGTGTATCTCATGACAATTCTAATAATCCCAAACACGGTTAGTTTACATTAATTTATTACAGAGTTCCGGTGCCTAACTTTAGGCTTCACCATCAGATCAGTTCGATATATTCCCCCTCTACTTTCAGTCAGTCATCGACTACACGACGTGTAGTCGATACGTATAAAACATACAAAAAACGACACGTATAAACAAAGCAATTTTACTTGTTACGACGGTACTGCTGTGATCCTATGAGGAATTCTGTTCCATATCTTCGAAGTTCATGTTCAGATCATAACAATATTTCTATCGGACCAACTTGGAAGTATAATCTTCCAATCAAAAAAAAAAATTTCAAAATCGGTCCACTATTGACCAAGAAATCGGAGAACATACATAAAAAAATAACATATATTCAACCGAATGTTCGGTTCAACCGACTTCAAAAAGGAGGAGGTTAAGTCGGTTAAAAACACTCATACTCGGAACGACTATCTGTAGGTAATACTAATCATTGTTTCGTGCGGGAATCGAACCCGTGACACGAAGCGCAGCAGTCAATCGCCCAATCACTGCGCCAATAGTGTGCGTGGACGCTTTATTAGTGCTTTGTAAATTATTTTTTATGTGCATTATTTTTCAAATTGCCAGTGATGCCATATGGCACTGAAACATGGTCGCTTACAATGGACCTCATCAGAAGGCTTACAGTCACCCAAAGGGCAATGGAAAGGGCTATGCTCGGAGTTTCCGTGCGTGATCGCATAAAGAATATCCGCAGGAGAACCAAGGTCGCCGACATAGCCCGAAGAATCGTCAAACTAAAGCGGCAGTGGGCAGGGCACATTGCTCGTAGAACGGATGGTCGATGGGGCCGAAAGGTTCTAGAGTGGCGACCGCGCACCGGAAAACGCAGCGTTGGAAAGCCTCCCACAAGGTGGACCGACGACCTGGTGAGAGTCGCGGGAATGCGGTGGATGCGAGACGCACAGGATCGGTCATTGTGGAGACGCTTGGGGGAGGCCTATGTCCAGCAGTGGACGTCTTTCGGCTGAAATTATGGTTATTTTTCAAATACTTTTAGTAAAGGATAACGTAGTAAGGATTTATATTTAGGTACTCATGCGTGTTAATGATTTTATCGACCGCAAAAATAAGTTTGTATTTCCTAGTATTTATCACAAAATGTATGAAATAAGTGATTTCTGTGATTGTAACCGCTTTCAGTTACAATTGTAGACTGAAATACTCTTTATTTCAGTCTACAATTGTAGACGGTCATTAAGAAATGTTTTTAATTATGATTTTTCCGCACACCTGAATATTTTCAGTTATTGGGTAAAATAGGTGAATGTTGCTAGAGCAAAAAACTATTGCCACAATTTCTTGAAATTGAAGAAATCCTTCTAAAACCCAAAAGTCTGGTCGAAAACCGGACGGTTGGGAACCCTGTTCGGACATGACAGCGTGTGCGGGCCTCGCGAGTATGTGTGAGTTTAACTCCGCCCAGATGCTCAAGGTCGTTTTCGGGACTATAGATACACTTTAACGAAATCTGGATCACCAATTAGCCTCTTCGCACGCCTGTCCACCGAGTACAAACTTAACTTAAAATATTTAAATAATATTAAATCTGTTGCTTATTTCTTTGTGTGTAATTAGTTGTGTTTTAATTTTATGATAAATGACTATTACTTGTTACAGCTACATAATACTCAGCTTTCCTCATAGCGGATAGAATTTCAGAAAACTATTGTTATCACGAGTGTTCACGTACAGAATGTGTGATATTTTTACCCTATCACAGAATTAAAAGCGACAGAGCAGCTGCATGGAACATTTTTTAATTTGAATTAACTTTTTATCGTGATAATATTATTTCACGGCAATTGCATCCCAGGTACGTCTTGCAGAAACGCTCTTGGGATAGGGAGTCGCAGGGCGACTTGACGAGGACTCGATCAACGAGCAATGGGCAGCTCGCCGTCAGGCCGACCGGTAAGTACCAAGCCCGAGTCGATGGCGCGTATTGTCAAAGTCAATGTCAAACCTCAGCAAAATCAAAGAGGTATAAGTAGGGCCAATGCCTGCTAGGACTGCGGGAACGTATAAAATAGTGACTGTGGTGGCCTTAGAACGCAAACAGTAACTAACGGAAGGAAAACAGGTGGGTTTAATTCGCTCCACCCTAGATCGAGAGAAGTTATTTGAAGATTACCCACCTCAAACAAAAGTACCTTCTCATTTATTCAGGGTATGTGTGTAACTGATTAATTCAGTCGACATTTTCTCGCACAACTTTTCATTTCTGTTTCACATTGTAAACAGAAACCAAAAAACTCGTTACTGGACTCGACAGATTGGAACGGGCGGTGTGACAAGATTTTTCACACGTGCTTCAAACTTCGCACTATTTTTAATTTCTAACCGGATGCAGCTAAATAGGTACCAGTATTTTACTTTTATTACATACCTATTGCCTTATGCTGTTAGGTAGAGTGGGAACTTACCATCATAGTCGGCTGACAGCGGGCCCACGGTGCCGAAGAAGCGCTTGTCTAGCAGCTGCAGCAGCTGCAAAGCGCTCTCATGCACGGGCGCGCGCGGGCAGCCCGTGCACATAAGCGTCACGTTGATAATGGCCGTGTAGTGATCGCATGGGTATTCCCTGCCAAAAGAAGAAAATAAAAAATAGCTTAAAAAAAACATCAAAAAAATTGCTCACATTGAAAATGCATCAGCACAAACTAATCCAAAAATAAATACTTATAAACGATATGATGGGCATGCTTGTAATTTAAATTCGAGAGCTTTGGCTAGCACTTACAGCGACCTGAATATTCATACTTTACTGTCTTAAAACCTTAGAGACAAGAAAATTTATTTTTCCGCATACGAAAGTAGCACAAATGATTGCTACATAATATTCATAATAATTAGCTTATAACTTCCCCATTCCGTTGTTGAGACTCTTGCCTCCTTTCTGCGAATGAGTGGGCTGATAATTCGGGTTTTCAAATACCGGACTTTATCAATACCGGTATCAATTTCGGTATTCGTATGATCAATACCGTGACAATGGTATTGACCACAAGTAATTAAGGCTTTAAAATTATTATTTTTCTTTTCAAACCAGTTTTATTATGGTTACGTTTTGAAAATAATTATACTGCAAGCGTTCGAAGATATATTTTACTATGTAGCCTTCCGGATAAACTTGGCGAACCAAACGCTTCTTTCAAAACGCACCGAATCCCGCGATTATCTGTCAATTATGATATATGTCATTCATTCGGAGTTAGAGATAAATCTTAGTTTTGCTGGGTAGGGAGGGTTCCCTATATCTTCGAACGAAGCTACGTATAAGAATGATCGAACATCAACAGGTAAACTCTGTTAGCATTCGGTAGTTCCGTGATTTACTAGAATATTTTACAAAACTTGTTTTTTTTTTTATTAATGTTAGGCTCGCGTTTGACCACCATCTCACCTGATGGTAAGCGATGATGTGGTCGACGATGGAGCACGCTTGTCTAGAAGTAGCCTATTCACTCTTGACTTAAAGACCCCTAAGTTGTAGCTATCTGGAAACACAGACTCTGGCAAGGAATTCCACTCCTTAGCTGTACGCATAATAAATGTGTTCTTAAAACGTTTTGTGCGTATGGGTGGGATGTCTACCATGTACCGGTGGCGCAACGCCGTACGTCTAGTGGTCCGATGATGGAACGGACTTGGCGGAATTAGATTGTGCAATTCCAGTGCACACTCCCCGAAATGTAAACGATATAAAACCGACAGGCTAGCAACTCGGCGGAGATGCCCAAGGCTTTGGAGCTTCGACTCAACAAGTGCATCATTGCCGATGATCCTCTTGGCTCGCCTCTCAATCGACTCTAGCGCATCAAGCTAGTATTTGGCAGACCCGTCCCAAAGATGAGAGCAGTACTCCATACACGATCGTACTTGCGCTTGATAAAGGTTGAGCAGCTGTTCCGGCGTGAAGTACCGTCTCACCTTCGCTAAGATCCCCAATTTTTTAAAAAGAGCAGAAATTGAGAGTAGACGACAGCGTTACCCCAAGAAGCTCAAGGTGGTCGGTTATTGGCACGGTCACACCTCGGAAAGATGGAGCCGGTTGGAATTGACTCCGTTTAGCGGAAAAAGACACGCTTGGGTTTTCGTTGCATTGAACTTGACCAGATTAGCATCGCCCCAATCGGAGACAGCCTTCAAGGACGAGTTCAACCATAGCCTCTCGGGATGACTGGATCTGTGACCCACTAGCACGTGCGTCAGACACATATCTCTCGGCAACAGTGCTGTCGTCTGCATACCCAAAGATACCGGGTTTAAGTAAGTCATTTATGTGCAGCAAAAACAGTGTTGCCGAGAGTACCGACCCCTGAGGGACCCCGGCATTAATTTCCATTTGACCGGACGAGTAGCCATCAACAACCACTCGGATGGATCGATCCCTCAAAAAGTCTGCGATCCAATCACACAGACCAGTGGGTAGACCGAAGGAAGGAAGCTTAGCAATAAGGCTTTCGTGCCAGACCCTATCGAAAGCCTTCGAGATATCAAGGGAGACAGCAAGCGCCTCCCCATGCTTCTCGATGGCCTCGTTCCAGATGTGAATGGCATACGCTAGAAGGTCCCCAGTGGACCGATTTTGGCCAAAACCGTATTGCCGGTCACTGAGGATGTCGTTAGCTTCTAGGTATGCCAGAAGTTTCTTGTTAAGCACCTGTTCCATACTCTTACAGAGGACGGACGTAACAGAGATGGGTCTGTAGTTTGCTGGGTCCCTTGCAGCCTGTGCCCTTCTTGGGCACAGGCTGCACGTTAGCTTGCTTCCAAGCAATCGGCACATTTCCAGTCTCATATGAGATGCGAAATAGGCGTGTCAAGATCGGAGATAATTCAGGCGCACAAGTTTTAAGTACAATTGCTGGTATCCCGTCAAGGCCACTAGCTTTGTTCACGTCGAGGTTACGCAGGACCCTACGAACGTCCTTTTGATGGATAGAAACAGGTGGCCGTGCGTCACCAGAATTCAGACGAGAAGATTCCACAAAAAGAGAGGCAAACAAGTTTGCTTTCTCCTCAGCGGTGTGAGCCAGCGACCCATCGGGTTTCAGCAGTGGCGGTAGTGAGGGACGGCAAAAGTTTGATTCAACCGACTTAGCCAAGGACCAAAACGCTTTACTACCTGCAGGGTATGAAGCAAGTTTGCTCCCAATTCGGCTTATGTGGTCAAACCGAGACCTCCGCAACACCTTCTTGCAGGACTTGGCAGCCCTGTTAAAGGCCTTCTTCTTTTGAGCCACGCCGCTTGCCTTGCGCGTACGAGCGTCGGCCCAAGCTCGATATGCCGCGAGCTTAAGCGCGTCTGCGCGATCACATTCGGCGCCAAACCATGGACAAGCTTGGCCAGACATTGTTACGTCAGAGAATGGGATGAAGTACTCCATCCCCAGTCGCAACACATCCATCACGGCATCTACGCACAACGATGCATCATCTTGGAAATACGTGTTTTTTTTTTACCCTTAAATATTTTTGAAAAGAATTGTTGCCATTTAGAATCTTGATTCAATTTGCAAGGCTTCTATTGTTATACTTTTTTGACTTTTTTAATTTTTGAGTAAATTATAAAGTGTCAAAGTTCATGCAAAATAGCAAATTTTCAGAGGTCTTTACTGGATTAGTTTTACACAAAACAAAAAACCCTAGGAGTGTTCCCTATATCTTCGAACGAAGCTACGTATAATAATGATCGAACATCACAGGTAAGTTCGTTTGATCATCTATTATACTGCAAGCTTCGTTCGAAGATATATTTTACTATGCAGATGTTAAGAGTCAACTTAAAGCAAAATTAAGATTTTTAATATCAATCAAATATATTTCAGGAACCAAAATCTCTTAGGTACTTAGTAGGCACATAATATAATGATAATATCAGATAATCAGTCTTTTTAGGGTTCCGTTATTCAAAAGGAAAAAACGGAATCCTTATAGGATCACTTTGTTGTCCGTCCATCTGTCTGTCTGTCAAGATCCTTTATGTCGGGAACGCGTGGAAGTATCGAGTTAAAATTAAAACTGACTCAAGTCAGAGGTCCCTTGAAGCTGTAAAAAAAAATCAAACTTGTAAGGTAACGAAAAAAAAGAAGATACGGCCATTTATGTTGCAAAAAACGTATATTTCGACACTATCAAGGGAATCAAAATTCATAGGGTACTTTCCGTTGTTTTAGAATCCTGAAATTCGGCATGAAGCAAGGTCTCATAGCATAAGTATAGGAAAATATAAAAACTGTAAATTGGGAGTTACGTAACAAAAAAAAAAAAAAAATTTAGCGATTCGTAAAAATCTTTGAGACTTGATTCGGAAATTGAACTGTTTTCATAGGTAGGTTTGTACGGAACCCTCAGTGCGCGATTCCGACTCGCACTTGCCCAGTTTTTTGACTATATATATACTTATACATTTTATAATATAATTATATACACTTCTGGACACATCTATTGGCCCACCTTAGAGTTTAGGTTTCGATGGCCCCTACCGAAATATGATTGCTAGATTGAACAAAACTGTTGATGCAGTTTTAAACCTGATACATTTTACCATCTTTTTCGATCGTATTGTTTTAAGTTTGAATTCAGAATACCATACGACATGGAGCTACGCCTAACAAGTCGGATATGCGCCTTGTTAAAGGCAATTGATTTTTGAATAAAAAACATGTTTTATCAAATAAAGGTTTAATTTAATAACGCGTGTTGCCTCCATGGGCATCTACCATAGCTCTCATACGATTAGGCATAGAGTTTATCAACCGCTCTATGAAATTTTGAGGGATCATCTCCCATTCCTCTTCTATGGCAGTTTTCAACTCCTGCATCGTCTGGGCAACTGGCTGACGAGCCCTAACACGTCTTTTTAGCTCGTCCCACATGTGCTCAATGGGGTTCATGTCTGGGCTTCTGGCTGGCCAGTCCATAACTGTGATGTTCACATCCCGAAGATATTCCCTGACGATGCCGGCCGCATGAGCTCTTGCATTATCATGCATAAAAAGGAAATTTGGGCCCACATAGTCCGCGTATGGTATCACGTGAGGTTCTAAGCACTCACGAATGTACCTTTCAGCATTTAATGTTGGCAGCCGTGGTCCTGTAACAACCTCAAGTTGAGTTTTGCCGCTCGCGGATATACCGCCCCAGACAGTCCATGAGCCACCGCCATAAGCAACCCTCTCTTCAAAGCAGCATTGTGCGAAACGCTCTCCCTTACGTCCGTAGACCTTCTTCCTTCCATCATTGCCATGTAAATTTTAGACTCATCAGAAAAGAGTACACGGCTCCAATCTTGCTGTATACAATTTAAATGACTGCGTGCGAAATGAAGGCGCGCTGTTCGGTGGGCTCGCGTTAGTTTGGGCCCATTAGCTGGCTTGTGTGGTACCATATCGCGTTCTTTTAACCTTCTCCGAACAGTTCGAGCGCTCACAGATACTCCGTGGAAGTCGCGAAGTTGGTTTTGTATCTCAATGGAGGTAAGGTGACGATTTCTCAAGCTGATCGTCACGATGAATCGATCCTGCCTTACAGTTGTGACCCGAGATCGTGGCCTTCCTTGGCGACGAACAAAGCCGCCAGTCTCTAGGTACCTCCGATAAACATTTCGGACCGCAGATCGACTTAAATTAAGTTGAGCACTCACGTTTCTTTGGCTGTGTCCGGCCTGAATAAGTGCCACAGCTTGGGCGGCGACTTCAGGTGAAGTATCCATAGATTATTGATAGAACCTCACCTTAATGTTAAGAATAAGTAATGTTTGTTGCAAAACCAAAGATATCAATCACTTTTTCAAGAATTAAATCCAAGTAAACCAATAAAACCAAGTTTTCTTAGTATTCGATTGTTTGATATCAACAAACAGGCTCCAAATTGTCTTTTGTTTCTTTAAATTCTGTGTTCGAAATTCAAAAAAAGACTAATAAATGAAATTGTGAATGTACCAGGTTCAAAACTGCATAAAAACTTTTTGCTCGACCTAATATTTTCAGTTTCATTTGGTCCTAGCTAAAGTTTTATCTTTGATTATATACATGTCTAGATAGAGCAATGCAAACATAAGACGCGCTAAAACTGTCTCCAATTTCGGGACATGTGTGAGTACCGCACGTGTACTTATTGTCGTCAAACTGTCAAGGTGTGCGTGTTTAGGGATGCCTGCTCCAAATTATCAACTTTCCTTTTCTCCATTATTTATTGTGACGAAAGTTTAACAAAATAGGTTGAACGAAATAATTATTTTGTAGATTAAAGTCAATAGAATCTGTAATCGACAAGATCGAGTAATTGACAACACTGACTGTAAATATATTTGCACGCCATGTTATGGCAGGATATGCTGAAACAAATATACTGTAACACCTTATGTACCATATTCTAGCAAATAAATATTTTGATTGATTGATTGATTGATTGATAAAGAAAGAAAGAAAATACATTTATTTAGCACAGACTTAAAGACACACAATACTCCAGTTACATGTAATCACATAAAACCAACAAATAAAAAGTATAAAGCCCGATGTAAGGATATAGTAGGAATGTGTGCCTCGAGGCTGCACCAAACAGGCCCAATTCAGCAAAAATCTGAAACCCAAAATATTAGAAAAAACTAAAAAAAATATTATTTACAAAAAAAATGAAACCCATGACGTCATACACGATATGGGTTTCATTTTTTTTGTAGTTATAGATAAGTTATCATTTACTGATCAAATAAATAATGTAATTTTTAAAATAATAATGTTCTCCTGATCGAAAGATGATATATAATTATATTTGTATTTTGTCTCCCATAGTTTCGCCAAATCTCCCTAGTAATAAACTGACAACACTGGCTTATCGGAATGACATACAAAAAAACGAATAAAAAAATCGTGTTTTCTATAATAATAGTGGATAAATAACAAAACTTACCGATGAAAAGTGATCTTAGAGTTATTATATTGTTTTCCCACATAATTACGGCACAGTCTGACAGCACAAACCGGCATAATTAATTATTTTTCGTGAGCACATTATCCTTAGTTGTTTCAAATGACACTGACGTAGGGGAGAAGCGAGTCTACCAATTTTAGTAGACTTTATTTGGGCCGTTTAGTACGGTCAATGTGGCATCTAGACATGTATATAATCAAAGATAAAACTTTAGCTAGGACCAAATGAAACTGAAAATACAAGGTGGGCCAATAGATGTGTCTAGAAGTGTATTTTATTAGATTTACTGTCTATTTTTTCGATCGATCATCACAGGTAAGTTCGTTTGATCATCTATAATACAAAACTCTCATAATAATATAATTAGCTGTTACCAGCAAATTCGTTCACGTGGAGTTTAAGACCATTACTCTCCTTTTTTGGGGCAATCGTGTAAAAAAAAATGTTTGTTTAAAGAAATACGCATGATAGGCTCCAATTTCTCAGTTAGACTACCAAATCAGAGTGAGACAAGTTACTGACTGACATATCAACGCACAGCCAAAACTATAAGGCCTAGAAGCGTGAAATTTTGCACAAGGCTTCATTTTATGACGTAAGCGAGCACTAAGAGAGGATTATACAAAATTCACCCCCTAAGGGGATGAAACGGGGGTTCAAAGTTTGTATGGAGAAACCTACTTTCATGCGGGCGAATCCGCGGGTTGAAGCTAGTATAACATATTAAATAGAGTTGCAAAATGACACTTGTCTCATTACGCCTTTATACTTCTCTAATTACTGGCGAAATTAATTCTATTGTTTTTTTACAGTCATCATTAGCATCTACCACTACTATTAGCGAAACCGTAACTCAAGTTGCAAATACCAGCTCCAGTTTAACACAAGCTGCATCTCCTACAGATGGAATAATAAAAGAAGACAACGTAATGCAATTTATCATACCATTATCTAATTTGGCCATAACAAATAAATCATTGCAAACAATAGCTTAAATAAAATAATCACATCTCTTTTCTTTATAATAGATGTCTATATTCAAAATTTTAGCCGATTTTGAATGTAAGTCATTCCATTCATAGGTAAGTATATTCATTTACACCACGAAGACGTGAGCCTGTAAAGGGGTTCCTTCTATGTGGCAGAATCTTGATACTCCGAAATTTATTTGGCATAACACACTTGGCATAATCTTCTTTAATCCAATATTTTTAAGGCATAAAAATTATTTAGCATAACTATTGTTTGGTAGTTTGTTTACGTGTCCGAATTTACAACGGCATACTTTTAACATGGCAGAATTTTATTTGGCATAATTACCTTTGCCATAGGTAATATTACGCATAATTTCGTTTAGCTTAACGTTTATTTAGAGAGATGATTATTTGGGGAAGCGATAACTTTGCCGAAAGTTTTTGTTCGAATTTCATTTTACCGAAACCTGTTGACCGACGTCTTTTTTGCTTTATGCATTATTTGACATATTTTTAGATCATCGAAGTATCATGTGTCATAGGTATTATTATACTGAACTATATTTCGCCGATTTACAAAAAAAAAAATGCTTTTAAACTTTTTTCATTTGCCAAATGATTTATTTGCCATATTTTCACCACACTGAAACATTTTACGGAATTTTGGTCACAAATATAGACAGTTCAAGTTTCAAGTAAGTAGCATTTTAAATATTAAATTAAAATAGTGTCATAAAAAGTCAATATGTTGTGCTACAAAATTTAGTGACAGAAACGAATCGCTGCAAAACCGAATTTACAGTCTTACATCTGCCCTACCCCTAGAGTGTAATTCAAGCCCACGTAGGCGCGGAGGGGTAGGGCTGCCCGCGAGCTGAGGAGCAGGTGGTTTGAAGGTCCGGCGCCGCGGCTGAGGCTGATGGGCGAAGCCGGTCAGCAAGCCGAAGCTGCGGTGGTGAGCGTTAAAAGTTAAAACCATCTGCGACGATAAGCTCGCGTGGAGCCGCCCAAACCCTGCATGCCTGCTTGCATGCTGCGTGCTTGCTGCATATTGCATGCCTGCTTCCATACTGCATGCCTGATTGCATACTGCATATCTGCTTGCATGCTGCGTGCCTTCTTGCATGCTGCATGTCTGCTTGCATGCTACATGCCTGCTTGAAGACGGAGCTCCGCTGCGCCTTAGCCACCGTGGTCATTTTTTTAAAGCACCCTGAAATAGGAGGCCCCTGCAAGGGGCCTCTGTCGACCCTTTTCAAACCGACAGTGTTTTGTAATTAGGTTACCGTTTTGATATTATGTTCACCGCAACTAATGATTATCGATATAAAATAAATGCCAAAAGACGATTCTGAATGTGAATTTTCTGCGATGTGATTGTTCTACTTTTTAATTGTTATGGATATGAAATTTATGCCTAAAGATGATTCTGACTAACTAAATTATGAGTTTTGAATGTATGACAAATGAGTGTATGCGATACGATTTTCTGCGAAATGAAGTTTATGCTATCCGTTGTTATGCAAAATAATATTATGACATAAAAAGTTCGCCCTGTGACGGTCCTGACCGAAGAAAACGTCAAAAATTTGGAAAAATTAGTTCTGGCCGATCGCAGAATTAAATTGTAGCAGATAGCAGAAGAGCTACAGATTAGTAAAGAAAGAAGTGGAGAGATTTTGCAAAATCATTTGCACATGAAAAAAATTAGTGCACGTTGGTTACCGCGAATGCTCATACCGCTTGATAAACAGCGACGATTAGCCAGCCTGTAAAGATTTTTTGGAGTTGTGCCAGCTTAATCTGGATGAAATTTGTAATCACATTGTGACCGTGGATGGAACATGGATTCATCAGTACGATCTCGAGTCCAAACAAGAGTCGATGCAAAAAAGGGGGAAAGGCTACCGAGGAATTCCAAAGTGGAAAAGTCGGCATCGAAGCTCATGGCTACCATTTTCAGGGACAGCGAGGGAATTTTATTAATTGATCATTTGCCTAAAGGGACTACAATGAACAGCCTTTACTACGCTAAGTTACTGAGTTAGGCACGTGAGGCAGTCGTATAGAAACGACGTGGCAAGTTGCAGCGCAGAGTCCTTTTTTTGCAAGACAACGCGCCCGTTCACACAGCTCGAGTTGCGAGGGACGCCTTAAAATCTACGGGCTTTACAGAAATTGACCACCCACCTTACAGTCTAGACCTGGCTCCCATTGACTTTTTCCTTTTTTTAATTTACAAAAGGAGTTACGGGGACGAAGATTTTCAGACGACAATGAGATGATGGCGGCTGTAGGCAGCCATTTTGAAGAGAAATATAAAGAATATTTTTTTGGTGGTATAAAAGCATTATATTCACGTTGTGAAGTGTAATTAATTTGAGGGGGATCACATTGAAAAATAAAACTGTATATTATTAAGTATTTAGGCCACGAACTTATCAGACGCCCCTCGTAAGTCGTCAATTATTTTAATATAAGTTCCAATCTATACATATAAAATACTTTGTCCTGAATGACTGAGACCAACGCACAGCCTGAACCGCTGACCGTAAGGACCTAAAACTTGGAGGGTTATATTATTTGTATGACGTAGCCATCCGATAAGAAAGATTTTTTCGAAATTCTACCCCTAAGGGGGGTGAAAAAGGGGGGCAAAGTTTGTATGGGACAACATGATTCCTTGGTCCAATCTCCTTCAAATTTTGCATGAACTTAACAGAATTTATGGAAGACGAGTTATGTATTTTATAGAAATTCATCCCCTAACAGGGTTAAAAAGGGGTAGAAAGTTATATTGGGGGTAATTTGCTTCGAAGTTGATATCAATCTCCTTAGTACTTTTGATTAAAATTATATTTAATTTTGACACATGTTTGAAAACTCAATATGATTTTATTTATAAAATAAACGAATCATTCCATTTCCAAAAAAACACGTTCAATATGAAATTAAAATATTAATTATATATGTATATAAACCTATAATTTTTTTTAATTTTTTAATTTTATTAATTTTAAGAAAACTTACAGCACAAGTTTCGACTTATAAATGAACTTAAATTTCTCCTGGTCATGCTATAATTTAAAAACGGCTGGGTCAATTTCAATAATTCTTTTTTGTTTTGTTCACCAGCATACAGGGAAGGTTGTAGGGTAGGTAGGTAGGTAAGATAAGTAGGTAGGTAGGGTAAGTAGGTAGGTAGCGAAGGGTAGGTAGCGTAAGGTAGGTAGCTTAGGGTAGATAGCGTAGGGTAGGTAGTGTGGGGGGGGGGGGAAGCGCAATGAAAGGCTTTATGTTCTTCAGACTGTTATTATTTAGCTTTTAGCACTTTCATTATATATTTTATATAACGTATATATTGACATCTCTTGACGGCTTCCTTCTTATTCCCTTCGAACATCAATCTACTAAACTTTTTATAACGTAAACCTTAAAAGTCTAACATGCTAGTTTTGCAAGTTAGTAATTATTAGTGGAACCTACACGGTTGCCACAGTAGCGTATGGTAGGTAGGGTAGAGTAGGGTTGAGTAGGGTGGAGTAGGGTAGAGTGGGGTTGAGTAGAATAGAGTAGTCAGTTGACGGAAGCGAAGCCGCGGACAAAAGCCAGTCTATATCTATATATATCCCCCTTCCCTCCGGACCTCTGAGGAGTTCAGACGCGTTTTAAGTCATCCGCGTTTTATTTTAATTCTAAAAAACAAAAAAATTTCGACAACTAAATTCCATGCAAATATTAGGAGCACATATCTTACAAAAGCTTACGCGCTAGCCTACTATTTACGCAAGTCTTGCGTATGTGCTACGAGCGTCAACGAATTTTGCTTTGTGTCAGTGTGCTGCAGCGGATAAAAACACAAGCAAGACTGTGAGTAATTCACTTATTACGCCCACTTATTTTACGGGAGGTCAACTTATATTAGACGGAAAGCAGTTTTGTTAGATTCTGTCGATTGCCACCAGAACAAATTGACCCCTGCCACATTACGTTGAAATTAGCCTCTTCAATCTACTGGCAGCCTAGTACTTTGTGAACAGCGAGTATGCCGATCAACCATTCTCCACCGCCACAGTCGGCAGCACCTCGGATGTCTGCAGCGACTTTGCCTGTCTCAAACGTGCAGGCGCTTGGCACATCACTTAGTTCATACCAACCTAACTTAAATTTGAGCACTGACACTCCTTGTCTTGTAAATTTTCCAAATATTACACTTAGAAACACAAAGCGTAAACTATCGAATGGCACCGATGTGAACACTGATGTGAACACCGACGTGAACACCGACATGAATACCTTAACCCATTTTATGTCTGAGATGAAGGAGATGTTTCAAGAATTTAAACAGCAACAGGATGAGAAATATGATAAGTTGTTTTCAGTCGTAAATGACATACGCGATTCATTGGACTTCCTATCTAAGCAGCATGAGGATCTAAAATTACAAGTAAAGGTTCTGGAAACGGAGCGTGAAGGAAACTTGAAATATATAAATGATCTTGAAAGGAAGCTTGAGAATATGGAGCAAAGCGCACGGTCTACTTGCGTTGAGATACGTAATATTCCATGTTGTAAATCTGAAACGAAAACCTCTCTGTTGAATACTATTATAGAAACTGGTAAATTGCTGAACCTCACAATCCAACTGAGAGACGTCAAAGATGTGTTTCGTATAAAAGCAAAGGACCCAGCTGTCAAGCCAATAATAGTCGACTTTACCTCTGTACTACTTAAGGAAGATTTTCTCCAAAAATTTCGTAACCAAATTAAAAATAACTTCAAACTGACAACTGAACACCTCAAAATAAGTGGTCCTGCAAAACGTATCTATATATCAGAAAATTTGTCAGCCAAGAATAAAAGACTCTTCTTTCTGGCTAGGGATGCAGCTAAAACCAACCAGTTTGATTTCTGTTGGGTTTCACATGGAAGGATTTATGTTCGCGAAAGACCTGGTAGTCCCCACCTACAAGTGAAGAACGAGTCAGATTTAGCAAGTATTGTGAAAGCAACGTGACTAGTCATTTTCATACAAGAAGTCGCTGCATTTCTAGTTCTTATGTTGTTTTCTCTGTATTTCTTGCATGTTTATCTTGGATTTTTGTTATATTGTAAAAGCTCATTCAATTTGTTCTTTGTGTCCACTCACATCACACACTCTCCACATACACCTTTTTCACCCACACCCTTCTTAATTCCTTACAGTCAACTCACTCGTCGTTCACTCCCACATACTCACACTCATACTATCCACAACTTCTATGTATCTACTCCGTCAGATAAGTTTTTCGCGTATATAATAACACGTCATAAGCAATATTACTTAGATGACTCTATAATGCCGATTAATGTTTGCTTTTTTTACAGAAAATGTATTCCATGTCCTATCTTTAGTTCCCCTGTTGTTAATTTAATGTTTAATGGATGATTTAACTTCTTTAACAAGCGAAGTCGAAGGTGTTTCTGTTTCTAACTGCTACATGAGCTCACCAGAAAATAGTAGCAAATTCTTTAACACTGCATTGCATGATTTTAAAATTTTTCATACTAATATACGTAGTCTTAACTGTAATTTTAATAATCTATTGGTATATTTGAGTAGACTAACATACGTACCTGATATTGTTGTTTTAAGTGAATGTTGGTTAAGTAAATGTCAAATAATTCCCTCTATTCAAGGCTTCACCTCTTACTCCTCATCGTTTAAAAGTCAAAATGATGGTGTGGTTGCTTACGTTAGTAACCGTTTAAACGTTACTGTTGAGCAACCTATGCTTAACGATGCAAACTGTTTAGTACTAAAGTTGAATGGTATATCAGCTTTTATAGGTGTTTATCGCTCTCCATCTAAAAGAGATTTGACACAGTTTTTAAGTAGTTTAGACCAATTGTTATCAAACTTGTCACAATTTAAGACTGTTGCCTTAATTGGCGATCTAAATATAAATATTATACCCGATTGCACTGACTCTTACGCTGAAGAATATCTAACACTTTTGGCTTCTCATGCAATGCTTCCTGCTCATAACTTTCCAACGAGACTTTCAAACTGCCTGGATCATGTGATACTTCGCTCCCATGCCACTGCCACCACTCTCGTGTTTGACTCTCTTATTACCGACCACTCACCTACTGTTACTTACTGTAACCTAAATATGAAAACGAGTGCTTGTAAGCAGTCTATTAATTAAGTAGATATTCCCGCGGTTGTCGAATGTATTAAAAATACAAATTTTTCATCTGTTTTTGAATCCCAAGATCCGAACTCAGCTATGGAATACTTTGTGTCAACTATGTCCTCTGTCATTAAATCTCACTCCCATGTCTCAATCATTCCTAGTAAAAAGCGTATTATTAAACCATGGATTACTCCTGGCCTTTTGAGATGTATACGGCACCGTGATAAACTATATCATTCTTTTAAAAACCACCCAGATAACGAGTCATACAAGTTGGTTTTTCACCGTTATCGCAATTTTTGTTGCAATATCTTGAAAAAAGTTAGACGCGAATATGAACGCGCCGAGTTTCAGAAGGCCAAAAGTAATCCTAAAGATACGTGGCGGCTTATTAAACAGATTGCAAACCTTAATCAAAACAAAACATCAGCTTCGGAACTATTGAATTGCTGTGCAAATCCCTCCCAATCAGTGGATGGCGCGAATGACTATTTTTCGAATATAGGTAAACAATTAGCAAATAAAATTCAACAAACGGACTTCTACAAAAATCTTGTTTCTAGTAACTATCCTAGTTGTTCTCAATCTCCTCCTTTACACTCAATGACGTTAATGGAAGTGGACGGTACTGAGCTAGAAAACATTATTCTAGGTCTCAAAGATAAAAGCTCTGCTGGTCTTGATGGTATTACTTCTGCTATTGTGAAAGCTACAAGTCATGCAATTATACCAATCCTAGTCCATATTTTTAATTTGTGTCTCTCAAGAGGTACCTTTCCTGACGTTTTCAAAACTGCGATTGTTCACCCAATCTATAAATCCGGAGACAGAGACAGTGTCTCAAACTACAGACCTATCTCGGTACTTTCCACCTTTTCTAAAATTTTTCGAAAAAGTTATAAATATTAGACTCACAAAATATCTCAACAAGTACCAGATTCTAGCACCAAATCAGTTCGGTTTCAGAAGTGGTAAATCCACAGATGATGCTGTCTTAGAACTTTCCGACACAATTGCTGACAATTTCGAAAGGAAGCATAAAACTATTGGTATCTTTTTAGACCTCTCAAAAGCTTTTGACACTGTCTCTGTCCCCATCCTTCTTTCGAAGCTAGATGCAATAGGCATTCGCGGTACAGTATATGACTTGTTTAGCAGCTACCTGACAGGCCGCAAACAGGTCCTTAAGATAGGAAATTATGTATGTAGGGAAGAATCTCTTACTTTTGGGGTTCCACAGGGCAGTGTACTGGGGCCAACCCTATTTCTCATATATGTGAATGAGCTGTGTCAGTTAAACTTACCCAACTGCAAAATTATTACTTATGCAGATGACTCAGCTCTTATAATTCACGGTAGTGATTGGAATGAGGTCCAAATAAACTCAGAACTGGCCCTAAATTCTGTCATGAAATGGTTAACCAAAAATCTCTTAACCCTAAATATTAACAAGACGAAATTCATTGCTTTTTCTATCAATAGGTCTAGTCAGCCTGCAACTCCCGTTGTAATTTGTGCTCATACATGCGCTATTTCTACACCTAACACAACTTGTAACTGTTCTAAACTTGACAGTACTCAGACTATCAAATATTTCGGGATCTCAGTGGATAGTCACCTTAAATGGAAACAGCAAATTGATGCCACAGTTACGAGACTTAGGAAACTTATTTATGTGTTTAAGAAACTTAGATCCGTTCTCGATTTTGATAGCTTAATTACCACATATTTCTCTCTAGCTCAGTCGGTGTTAGGTTATTGCCTTGTTGTTTGGGGAGGAGCTCATAAAACGACTATGCTACGAGTTGAACGCGGACAGCGTGCTATACTTAAGGTTCTGGCGAAGAAACCAATACGATATCCAACAAAGGCACTGTATTCTCTATGTCAGGTTCTCACTGTAAGACAGTTATTCATACTGCAGGCCATACTCCGTAAACATTGCCAGCTTGCGTATGATCCGAGTATCTGCAATACAAAACGCCGATCTGATAGGATATGTGGTATAGCAGTTCGCAGAACTGATGTGGCTCGCCGTCAGTTTAAATATATTAGTTCGAAATTGTACAACAGCATAAATAAGAAATTAAATATATACTCGCTAACTAGAAACAAACTCAAAATTAAATTAAATATCTGGCTAAAACAATTAAATTATGACAAAACAGAAGAACTTGTGGAAGTATAATTCACACAATCCTTCATTCACACACATCCTCACACACACACACATACATATCACATTCACAATTACACTAGTACACATGCATGCAACTTCTCTTCCATCCATACAAATACATTTAATTTTACTTACCGTAGACTACTTTTAAATGTAATTAATTAATTAATAATAATTCACGTCAGCATTTCTGGTTATTAAAGAACTGGAACAATTTACTTCCTTACCTGTACCTCTACCATGAGTTTAAAGCAATAGTATTCGTCGCTACTCGATATCGACGCCGTAAATATTTTGTATGGCAAATTTTGCAGCGCCTCTAGCGGTCACTTGCAGAACCAAAATCGGTAGTATGAGTCATCAAGTACAAAACCTATCGAATAAGAACTCGCTAGCGACTAAAGTTTTTAGTAGTTTCCTATAGAAAAACGGTACCATGAGTAACAAATTTGACAGGTGCTATCGAAGCAAACCGTTACTACAGTAGTAAAGTAACTCACTAGCATATTGCAGGGTGAAAATGATGTAAAGCGTGTCGTGTAAAACAATATTTTATTTATTTGTGCATAAATATGTCCGGTAAAACTTTAGGTACGGCTGCATATGAAGACGAACGACGCGTCAAAGGAAATTTCCAAGCGACTAAACGAAAGGCACTTGAAAATAATTTCATCAAAGAATATAGGCTCAATAAAGGGGCTTTCGAGTATTTGTGTGGTCTGCTAAGGGTTTATACAGATTTGAAATTTACACAAAGAGTAACACTTGAATCGAAGGTAAATTAGAAATAAGAATGTTATAATAACTTACTTTTATACATGCACTTCATAATAGAAATACCACTTTTCACTATGCGCGTTGTTATTTTACGTATGAAATCTCTCTTTTTCCCATTCAATAATTCACAAACACAACAACACTGAACCATCAAAATATTTCTACAACTACAATATTTCATTTTCAATAGGCCGGGTTATACTTAGAGAATTGGTGTTTCAATTTGGTAGGATTTGTAGGTCTATCTGCCTTACTCTGTCTTTTACTGTAGTTAGAAAGAGAGCAAACTTGAGTGTGAAGTTAGATACGATGCGATTTTTGTACCAACGTAAACACTCGACACCGTTTGGACTATCGAGTTGTCGCTAGCGAGTCCGTTTGACTCATGGTACGAGTTTAATAGTAATCTATTCGATGCTCGTTTATTCGATATCGACTACGGTGAGATGGTGTAGTTTTTCGATAGTAACTCATGGTAAGGGTACTGGAGAGGGGCGTTGATAACCGCGACACAGTTTTATACTACTGCTGTTATCATCGTTTCAATTTGATTATATCTGTATGTGTTTCTTGTTCCAAATAAATAAATTTATTATTAAATTTATTAATTTATTATATAAAAGGGGAAAACTGACTGACTGACATATCAACGCACAGCCGAAACTTCTGGGACTAGGAGCGTAAAATTTTGCACAGTTTCCTTTTATGACGTAGGCGAGCACTAAGAGAGCATTTCCCAAAATTCACCCCCTAAGGGGATGAAACGGGGGTTTAAAGTTTATTAGACAAAACCTACTTTTAAGCGGGCGAAGTCGCGGGCAGAAGCTAGTAACATATGAAAGAAACCAAAATCGACGACGCCATGATTCTAACTTCGTTACTTTATTAAACTGCATGGTGCTCTCGGCACTCGAAACAAAATAACTAAGACTATTGAGTTTTTTTTAAGTTATTACGACCTTCCTAATATTGTTACAATACCTAAGTGCACGGTTAATAGCTCGATGCTCTCACTAAACGAATAACCCTACCCAGAGTGCACAATTTTTGTTTCAACTGATACAATAGTGTTTTTCCTTCGAACGGGGCGACAGCTGACGGCAGGGGTGAATAGAAACAATACGTATTTTTGCTCTTCGATATCTGAGTGCAAAAGCCGTTTTTATCCGCTAGAGGATAAAGTAAATTGAATTTAGAACATCGTGTGCACTAAGTTTGTGAATTCAATAGTACATTATGATATAAGTGTGTAATGTTAATGATTATCGTCGAGGCGGTATTTAGACCCAAGCCGTGGCGAGGGTTGATAGGCATAATTATGTATGCATATCAATTTTATTAATTTATCCACTCTTTACGTTACAGGTTGTTCTTATTATTGGTATAAACGGATTATGTTGAACTAATGAACTAACACAACTTAATGTAAAAAAAATTGAGAAACATTCAGATGACTTACTATTAATTAATTTACCTAATACAAAGACAAAAAAAGACCAAAACTTCGTTATTTGTAACGTAACAATTGTTGAGAAATATCAATCGATTTTTTCTACAATATCGCAACGGAAAGTGTGTCCAACAGTCTATGGGTGCTAATAAAATTGGCAGTATCCCACGAGAAATAGCAACTTTTCTTGAACTTCCAGAACCCCCGTTGTAGACGGGTCATTATTTCCGACGAACTTCATCCTCACTTTTGGCCGATTCATGAGCTGATCTCCTGTCCCTTAAGCGACATGGAGGCTGGAAGTCAAATGCGGTTGTAGAGGGATACATAGAGGATTCCATCTAAAATATTTAAAGGCATCGTAGGAGCCATTACACTGAAAGAGCCTCAGTCCGATCCTTGGACTGGCCCTTCTACATAAAAAATGAGCCGTTCCGAAACACCTAACCATCGCCCTCGCCAACATTTACGCCAAGGGAATCCGCTGAATCGGTGCAACTATTAAGTATGACAGAAAGTTTACCAAAAAAACAGTACACAAGTCACTAACACCAACATTACAGTACCTAACAAAAATATTACACTCAACTTATGTAACTGTAGCAACGTTACTTTATTTTTTTTAGTAATGTTAAAAGTATTATTTGCTATAATTTAAAGATTATTTTGTAATACTTACCTATAATAATGTAGTAGTTAATACCTAAACTGAAATATAAAGTATCTTGTGATTGTAAATGTTTTTTTTTTACACCACCTGCTCGATAATGCCCTTTTATACGTCATACAACCATCACGTAAAGCAAGTCATTATGTCCCTAGGGAGATAATGCAGTATGGGCGATCCCTAGGGAATAATGAGATTTGAATTTGGAACGTGAAAAACCGTCAACATTAGGTGAATTAAAATGTAGTGCATCAAACAAGTTTATTCAAATTTCAAACTGGCCACTAACAAACGAATAAAACGTGGTTATCGGACGAGTTTCTAAAAAAAAGTAATGAACAAGCGGGAGCGTTATAGAAAATTTAAACTATAGAATCTTTGAGTAGTGAATTTTATTTGTTTCAAATCTCAAAACATTTTGAGTGATAGTTAAGATTAACTTGTAAATAATACTTACTTACTTATATTTCTCTATTATATGATTTGTTTTACTAAATTGTCTTTAATTGTCTTTAATTCTTTATTGTACACAAAAACATAATATAATATATTGACATACAAACAGTTCATGTACAAAGGCGAGCTTAACTCAGCAATGAGTTTTCTCCCAGCAAACCTTTGTCTTTTAATTACACAGATGGTGTAAAAAGTAGAGTATCCAACACGGGGATAAAGCTGTCTTTGTCTTGGGCGGCTTGAATTCCTCACTTCACTCAGGTTTCTTTATTAACTCCCTCGCAATGCTCGGGAGTTAATTATACATGCCGCCCACGACTTAAAGACACTGATTTATCCCCTAGTCACATAATCTACTATTTTTGCGTTTAGTCATTTCCTGGCTGAAAATTACGTGCTGCACTCGAGTGCAAAGATTTTTCACCTCGTGCTCTTTTGATTCTCTCGCTAACGCTCAGGATTCTAATTTTTGAATCACTTGCTGCGCTCGTGGTTCAATTTTAGGATCCTTCGCTTGCTGGGTCATCAAAATTGAGCACGCGGTTAACTTTGCACTCTTGTATAACAAGTAACTCTTAAAGAGTATTTTCACGTTATTTACATATTGTTTACAGCATTTAATTACTTCAATGTATTAATGAACTGTTTTTTTTTTAAATGATACGTCTTTTTAGAAACAACATGTTTTAAAAGTGGAAAACCTAATCAGTTTTGTTTATATTCGTCCTTACTTCCTCTATTTACCCCGTTTGTACCTACAAACTAACAGAAAGTACTTACTTCGTTGTTTACTCACAGAATAAGTAATAGGTTTAGTTTCCTCAAATAAATGGCGTGCCTAATAAAAAACTTTTCACAAAAAAAAAATTCAACTGACTTTAATGTAAAAAAAAAAACACTGAAAAGTGCAGAGAACTTTAATTTCGGAAGTCGGTGTTTCTTTAATAGTTTTGTCTCTTCGTTATTTAACACCGACTTCTGAAATTAAAGTTATTTTGCACTTTCAGTGTTTTTTTTTTTACATTGAAGTCGGTTGAATTTTTTTTGAGAAAAGTTTTTTATTTTACACTTTTTAGTTATTGTACCACCACTAAAAAGTACCCCTTAGCCAACCTTAAATACCTTATAGCCAGAGTTCATCTCATGACAATTCTAATAATCCCAAACACGGTTAGATTACATTAATTTATTACAGAGTTCCGGTGCCGAACTGCAGGCTTCATCATCAGATCAGTTCGATATATTCTCCCTCTTCTTTCAGTCAGTCATCGACTACACGTATAAACAAAGCAATTTTGCTTGTTACGACGGTTCTGCTGTGATCCTATGAGGAGTTCTGTTCCATATCTTCGAAGATCATTATCAGATCATTACAATATTTCTATGGGACCAACTCGGAAGCATAACCACCAATAAAAAAAAAATTCAAAATCGGTCCACAATTGACCGAGAAATCGGTGAACATACATAAAAAAAAACATACATTCAGCCGAACATAGAACCTCCTCCTATTTGAAGTCGGTTAAAAATATGGAGCGATGCGACAGAGTGACTTATTTACACTAGACTAATGGTCATGGCTAATTATTAATTTATTTATTATATTCTTTATTTTACACCATATAAATAAAAAATACAGGGCAAACATTATTAAAAATAAGTATAGGGGAAAGCCCCGAACGGCGGGTAACCACGGACATTTCAATTTCAAAGAAACTAAACATATTGAATAGATAAAGCATTATTGTATAGATGTAGCCTGTGGGTCACCCGGTCACCTATACACAGCGGGTCGCCAGCGCCCTGCGGGTCCAGTACAACAATGCTTTCAGGTTGCTGATGGGACTGCCTCGCTATTGCAGCGCATCAGCGATGTTCGCCGACGCACAAGTGGATGGCTTCCATGCCATAATCCGTAAGCGGGCGGCATCGCTGATGCGTAGGGTGAGGGATAGTTCCAATAGCAACCTGAGGGTAATAGCTTGTAAATTGGATAAAAGTGCACTCATTGACAGACAAGAGATTGTTTTGTGGAGACACAAATATCTCCATGAAATAAAAAGATTTGTTTTGTAAGGTTAAACTTGTTGATACGCCATTATAAATAATTTGTAAAATTATTTGAAATAAAGTATTTAAAAAAAATCCATTTCTTTCATTCTCCCAAGTGTTTAGTACCTTACAATAGTAAGCTAAGTAGGTGATGTTAAAATTTGACATTGTAACCATTATTTATTAAACTTGTTTGAATTTATCTTGAAAAATGGCGTCTGTCTATGGTTCATTATTTATTGCATTTTTATAAATTTCTCTAACACATTACATGTATTAACATAATTTCACGCTTTTTACCTTTTATTTTATGTATTTATTATTTTTTCAATGTTTCTTTTATCAATGTTTGTATTTATTATTTTGTTTCGATATCTACCTACATAGTTTAACCTCCGTGAGTGTGACCGTGGCATCACGTGGGCCCTAGCAGAATACCAGCGCTGCGTTATTTATCGTTTAAAATCGTTTTAAATATCGCAGCATATGCTGAGTTAGGCGCCTTTTTGGCCTTGCACAGATTTTATGTTATTCTTTTTATACTTTCATACTTTTTTGTAATTCTACTGTATGTGTGAGGTACGAATAAAAGTTTTTTCTTTCTTTCTTTCTTTCTTCTTTCTAAAAATGTTGTGCACACCTGCTTCTATGAACCTCTTTTGTCTAATGCAGAAGTGAATGGAGAATAGGTATCGAAACAAAATAATAAATACAAACATTGATAAAAGAAACATTGAAAAAATCTATATAATATAAATATATAAAAATGAAACCCGTTTTCCTTGGTCACGGCATCACGCGTGAATGGCTGGACCGATTTCACTAATTCTTTTTTTGTTGTATTTGTTATTATTAGGAGAAGGTTCTTACGGAAAAAAATATTAAGAAAATCTCTCAGAAATATTGAAAAATATACATTTAATTTTGCATATTTAAAAAAACGCGCGTAACGAATGTCAATGTCATTCACAGCCATAGACTATATTGAAAGAGCATTGTTTGTTCGGAAACGTGGTTACTTAATTAAATTCTGTACAAAATAAAGTAGTGCATCATTGCTACGCTAAGGCGGTACGAAGTTCGCCGGGTCAGCTAGTAATAAATAAATAACATTGATAAAAAAAAATTAATTTATGTTAATGCGTGTCATATAAATGCTAGAGAAATATTTATAAAAATAGTGCATACAATAATATATAGAAATGCCGATATTATTGTATTGTATACTGCTGTATGTTAGCCCTAAAAAAAATGAACCATAGACAAACGGACGAACGCACGGTTCACGGATATTAGTGTTGTGTGGCACGACCTACGATGCATCCAAAATCGAGATAAGCTACATATCAAGGCAAAGAGATCCCCGGACAACATGACGATTAAAGTAATCTACTCTCGCTACAGAAACTTCCTAAATCAGCTCTTCCGAAAATTAAGAATAGCCCATGAAAAGAGTCAACTAGACAAAGCCGGTAATGACCCTAAAGCCTTATGGAAAGCTATAAAGGAAATAACAAATACTAGAAAAATAAAAGACAACCCACTAGAACTACTTCAAACAACAAATAATCCTAAAACAGCTGCCAACCAAGTCTGCAAATATTTCACGCAGGTCGGCAAGAAGCTAGCAAATACCATACTTACCGCTCAAACCGCGTCTACCAATAACACCCCAACGCAACTACCTATTCCTATCGGCCCCCCACACCAACCCAACTCACTTGCCATATTAGAAGTGGACGAAGCGGACATTGAATCAATAATACTTCAGCTCCGACCAGACTGTGCCTTTGGATGGGACGGAATTCCATCTTCTATACTCAGAGACTGCAGACACGTTTTGACACCCCTTATCACTCATATTTGTAATCGAGCTATCATCACTGGAGTTTTCCCAGACGCTTTAAAAAAAGCAATAGTACATCCCATCTTCAAGTGTGGAGACAGAGACTGCATTGGTAACTACCGACCTATCTCCGTACTATCAGCGATATCGAAGATATTGAAAAAAGTGCTCCATAAATCACTTAAAAATTTCCTAAACCACTATAAAATCATAGGAAATAATCAGTACCGTTTTAGGGCGGGTGTTTCTACAGAAGATCTGGATCTGACGAGATTGGCTGTTAAGACCCTAGATGAAAAAAATAGATGTCTCTGTATCTTCCTAGATTTATCTAAAGCCTTCGACGCGGTCTGTCCCCATTCTCCTGAACCAACTAGAAAGAGTGGGAGTCAGAGGGCTACCTTACAATATTTTTAAAGATTATCTCGCTCAGCGTAAACAGCGTGTCAAAATAGGGGACTACCTTAGTGATGATTACCTGATCTCCTACGGAGTCCTACAAGGGAGCATCTTGGGTCCTCCCCTTTTCCAAATGTATGTGAACGACCTCTGCAAAATGGAGCTCCCAAACACAAGGATTTAAGGATTTTTACATACGCAGACGACACCGCAGTTTTCATATGGGGGCCAAACTGGCAGTCTGTCAAGGAGGGAGCCGAGTTTTCCCTCAAAGGACATTGTTTTTGAGGGAAAACTTGCTAAAACAAAACTTATTGACACTTAACCTAAATAAGACTAACTTCCTACCTTTCTTTATTAGACAAACAACCAAACCCCCGCCTGATTACTCCATAAAAGCATATCTCTGTGACGACCAGTTGGGCTGTACTTGCCAGGTTATCTCACGGGTGAATACTGTCAAGTATCTGGGAGTGCATATTGATTATGGACTGAGATGGGATAAGCAGATTGACACTGTTATATCTAGGACCAGGCGACTTATACATGTCTTCAAAACCCTAAGGGAATCTGCTACAGTTGAAAAATTAAGAACTGTCTACCTGGCCTTATGCCAGTCCATCGTACAGTACTGCATAACCGTATGAGGAGGCGCGGCCAAGACATATCTGCTCGGTCTTGAAAGAGCGCAAAAAGCAATACTAAAGGTAATTACCAAGAAACCGTACAGGTTCCCCACATCAGAACTTATCAAAGAATGTAAAGTCCTTACAGTGCGCCAACTTTATGTGTTAAGGTCCGTCCAAAAAATACAACCATCTGCGCCTCTCCCAGACACAAACAAATGACGAAAAACTTCCATATCCCCCGCTGCCCCCCGCAGAACTGCTTTTGCTAAACATCAGTTCGACACCTTAAGCTGTAAGTTGTATAATACTGCAAATGAGAGGCTGGACTTAGGTAGACTCACGCGTCTAGAGGTCAAAAAGAAGCTAACGCAGTGGCTCCAAACACTCGACTATTACGCTACAGAAGGTCTATTAACCTTCATTGTATAGACGTTGGAAGCTAACCAAGTGGACTCATGGTGCGCATTTAAACATACACTCATATACACAATATACACTCTCTAACACACCATACACCCTCACACACACAACATTCACCCACACACACAATATACACTCACACACCTACACTATATACAATTATAATTACCATTTTTTTCTCCTTTTTTGTTTTATTTTGTTTTATGTTACTTTTTATTTATACTTTTGGTTTTATTATAGACTATTTCTTGGCAAAAACAAGTGCCAATGTAGCGGCACTCTAATTATGTAATCTCTAATTGAACTTCATGGCTAAACGATGGACCACCATAATACAGGCCCTCGGCCTAGTTTGGAGGTTACATCAGATATACTGTGAAATTTGTACTTGCTGAATGTGACTCTTTAACCACTGTAATTATTATGCTAATTGTGTCAAATAAACGTTTTTTTTTTATCTCTCGACTGACAGAAAAAACTAAAGTAGGGATCTTCATTAAACAAATAAACAAAAGTTAAGTAAAAGTAAATATAAGTACATAAATAGGTCTAAATTTATGTGATTCGGGTGTATCTGAAATGTTGTTGTGTTTGAACGATCTGTTTTTCTAAGAAAATCTACTTAATAATATACCTATTTAACTTTATTTATTTACTAGCTTTTGCGCGAGCGAAGCCGCGTGGCTTCGCTCGCGTTAAATTAAAAAAAAAAAAAAGAACCAATTCACGAAGCAAAACTAAATCCAAAACCAAAGCGATTGTCTTATTCCTTAAAATTCCAGGAATATTATAAATCTAAACTAAACGAATTAATCCAATCCGAAAAACAACAACGGTACTTACGGCATTTAATGTCCAGACAATCTCTTTCCATACCAGGTTGCCTGGAAGAGATCGCGGAATGCGAAAAGGCCGCCAATTGTATGTTTTTTGATATAAGGCTCATATGTATAATTTATTATCTTGGTGTACAATAAAGTATATATAAATAAATAAATAAATAAATAAACGGTAAAACCGAATCCGAAACAGAGTTGGTTTTCAGAAATCGGAAAACCAAACAAAAATGACAATACCAAATCGCAAAGGTAAACACCAATAGCCAAAAATCGCAAGCAAATCAATAGTCAAATAACAGCGTAAAGGTACCGTATGCACTATAATAGCACAGAATAAGAAATAGACTATAGTGTGAAGCACGGGTACAGATAGAGAGCACACAACGTTAGCGCGATTCATAAACCTATCAGCGCCATCTATCGGAATCCATGAGTAACACTTATTTATGTTTCGAAAGTTGATTTTTTCTCAAAAGCTGATTGATTTATGGTTAGATTTTATGTTTTAATATTGTTTTAATTAAATTATTTTATTATTCGTTTGCACTATAGAACCTGTACTAATTTTGCGGAGAGTCTCACACAAATTTCCATCCCCTGTTTTAGGGGCTGGGGGAAGATTTCCAAAAAAATAAATAATAAGGCAGGTATTTTTCATTGCTAACGAAGACTACCGTACCGATTTTTAGCTTGAAAATTGCGAAAAGTCCTATATAAAATTTCACCCCCTCTTTTGAGGGGTTCGGTGCAGATACTAAAAAAAAAATGATACACGACTTTTTTGTTAGTCTCAAATAGTCCGTATACCAATTTTTAGCTTTCTACCTTGAAAATTGCGGAATGCTCCATACAAACTTCCACCCCCCATTTTAGGGGAGTGGGGGGCGAGGTTAGAAAGAGACAAAAAGTAGCCTATGTTACTCTCCAATTCTCCATCCCTTCAACTATCTCCACTTAAAAAATCACGTCAATTCATCGCTCCGTTTTGCCGTGAAAGACGGACAAACAAACAGACACACACACATTCACATTTATAATATTATATATATACATATTATATATATTATTAAATAAAGAAGAAGATGAAGAAGACTAGATAGATTAGAATATAGAAAGAAGATGTGGATTATGTAAGTATGGATTCACTGACAGACTAATTATTAGGAAAATTTCGAACATTTAAACTCAAGTTTAAATGTTCGAAAGGAAGAACTTCAAAAAATGTAACTTTCAAACGGCCTCGCGATTGAGGATTTCAATTCCTATGGAAGTAACTCATTTGACGGTGTCAAATTGTTTGAGTACCTACCTATATTTGTATAATTAGTTTAAATTCATTTGAGTATAAATTATATAATTGTATTGTATCTATGGTTTGTTTGTACATATTTTTTTACATTCACCTTTTTTAGGGTTCCACAGCTCAAAAGGAAAGAAACCGGACAAGTGCGAGTCGGATTCGCGCTCTGAGGGTTCCGTATAAACTTACCTATGAAAACAGTTCAATTCCCAAATCGAGTCTCGAACATTTTTCCGAATCGCAATAAAGTTTTTATTTTGTGGCGTAACTACAAATATACATTTTTCAGATTTTTTTGCTATACTTTTGCTATGAGACCTTGCTTCATGCCAAATTTCAGGATTCTAGGTCAACGGGAAGTACCCTATGAATTTTGATCCCCTTGAGTGTCGAAATATACGTTTTTTTGTGCATAAACGGCCGTATCTTTTTTTTTCGTACGACAAATTTCGTACGGTAAGTTTGTACGGTTTTTACCCTCGGTACACGAGTCCGACTTGCACTTGCCCGGCTTTTTTCTCTTTTATTGCAACTTCCACTATTTTTCTTCTACATCACCCAAAGGTTGACTTGTACAAAATGCGTCAGGCATTAAGTCTGTCTTTGTCATCGATATATATGTACTACGTACTAGATTACGCGTGCCGTACACTCACTTCAACCGACTCAGGTGCAGTGTCTTCTATGCACCTTGATATTGATGACATTAGTACAGTTTTGACGTTCATGCAGTGTGAGAGCGGCGCTTATAAATTAAAATTAAAATGAATCTGGACGTAAATAATAATTCTGTAGTAATTTAAGTAAAATTACTGGTTGTCCAAGCAATATAATAGCTTCTAATATCGTAATAGTATAATAGTATGTTAGAAAACATATTATTTTATTAAAAAGCCTTCCCATTTTACAATCATAGACTAAAACATGCAGATGTTAACTCCCACAAAAACCAGATTATTACCTACAACGGATTAGGCGCACAATGCCACATTCGCAAAATGACATATTGACGCAAAATGCCACATTCGCAAAATGACATTTCGCAATATGCCACACTAGCAAAATGCCACATTAGCAAAATGCCACATTAGCAAAATGCCACATTATCAAAATGACACATTCTAAAAAAAAACAACTATCACATAATGTACGATTTACGTAAATGACAATAAAAAATTGTTTAATTACTTATTTACTTCTTGCAGTGGGTTTTTTTTTAAAATTATGAATAAAAAAAAAAATACCAATTTAATTTATCCAGTATTTAATCACATTTATACATTTTCATTTATTTTAAATGGTAAGCAGTGATGCAATCATTAGTGAGGCGCACTAGTATATGGTTGTTTTATATTGATTTTATAACTATTCAATAGCATATCAGTCAAAATAAAGAGAATAACAAAATAGTCCTACTGTCATTACACTGATTTTATTTTCCTTGTGAGTAAGCTTGTATTTTTTTCGAAGTACCCACCTTCGCTTTTTTTTATATTTTTTTTTTAACTCTTTCAAATATTAATAATTAATTCCATCTGTTCTAGATCAATGTATTAAAATGATATATCATACAGTACAAGAAAATAATAATAATTAGAATTGTGATTCAATAGAATCTTTTATGATTTTTTTTCCGCATGCGCCATCTATTGAATAGCATTGATTCTACAATTTGCTTGTAATCAAGTAGTTATCAAAGTTTTCGCTAGGTGGCGATATAAATACTGTCATTACACTGATTTTTAGTTATTTAACTTGTGAATAAACTGACACACCTTCGCACATTTTTAATAAGTTTTTTAACTAATTAAAGTATTCAATGATATATAATACAAATAAAGTATAAATAATTCAATCAGTGCATAATTAAATCAATGTGTCTTACATGCTATACTTGTAATCTAGCAGTTATTAAGTTTTAGCCAGATGGCTTTTCATAAAACCATACTAACGTCCAAATTTAAAAAATACTGAGTTCTAAGTGACATTTTGGCATTATGCGAAAGTGGCATTTTGCGAAAAGTCATTTAGCGAAAATGGCATTTTGCGAAGATGGCATTTTGCTAATGTGACGTTTTGCGATATGGCGTTTTGAGAATGTGACATTTTGAGAATATGACATTTTGCGAAAATCTAATGTGTCATTTTGCGAATGTGGCATTGTGCGCCTAATCCCCTACAACTGGTTCAGTGAACACAGACTTGCATGGTGTTTTATTCCGTCTGTTTTTTTTTTTTTGAATATTTATTTTGAATATTTTATTTAATGTTATTTCTTTTTTGTATAAATGATATGAATGAATTCCGTCAAATTCAAAAATTATGACGACGTGTATTTTTTGATACAGTAAAAACTCAGCAAGAAATGTCAGTAAATCATTGGGTATCAGTTTTCATCGGTAAGTTTTGTCGTTAGGAAGCATTCTGTCATTCGTTAGCACTTAGGTATTACATATCTACCTAGATACTCGTATCACGTGCAGATTAGTATTCAAATATACATTAGGCTCAGCTGAATTTGTAGTCTTATGTGTGATATTGCATTACTCATATTGAGATTTCGTCCTTCATACACTATAATTATATTCTAGATTTGTTCACACTAGTCAGTCGAAAAAGGAAGAATGGATAAAAATTCTTCAAGAGGATAGAAGTGAAAACACGTGGCTTTCTACAAAATATTCGTTTATCTGCTCTGCACACTTTCAAGCTGATGATATTTAAGTTGAAAAAGATTTAAACAAAGTTTTAGCTGCAAAAAAGTTATAAAATTACAACAGAAAAATAAATATCTCCGAAAAAAAAAACAATCTTTAACTGGAATTGTTAAACATTTTAAAGATAAATTTACCGTTGTTGTTTGTTTTGTTACTAGATATTAGCGGCGCAGTCCTGATCTTCATTCACTCAGGATAGCTGTTCTTCAGAATGATGATTACAATAAAGGGTTTCAATATGTTACGCGATTTTGAATTCACTTATTTATTAAAGTAGTAGAACGTGGTTTTTGAATTTACACTAACGAGGACTATTATTAAATTTTGAAATAGAGTGTTATTGTAATGAATTGTAGGCAAAAAGCTGTGTCACTTCTGCGGTATAAAAATCTATATGGATAACATGTCATTACACTATGTTGAATGAAACGCGTAAGTGCCGCGAAATTCATGGCGCTTAAGACATTTTGGTCGTGAAAAAAGTATCTCTAAAAGCTATCTAGGCGCGCGCTGTATGTTTCAATAGTTTTGTTAGACGACATAATACCAATCTAGCGCTGCAGCGAACTTTTGTTTTAACTTTTCAGTATTTTGACAAATAGTTTCCATGAACGTGCTTGTCTATCGCTAGAATATAAGTCGATGGTCTTTGTACTTTCGTACGCATGAAGTATTTAATAAATCTAATATATTAAATCTCGCGCATGACCGATTTTTATCAAATTTTTGTGTATATTTTGGTAGGTCTGATAATAGGTTAGGTAGGTTTTTTACTTTCTTAACTTCCTACGCCCACCCCCATTTTTTGTTTCATATTACTATAAAAAAAAATATATAATTTATAGCTAGTAAATAAATAAAATCCCAAGGTCTTGTAAGAATGAAGTGGGCGGACGGACGAGAAAATATTTGAATCTTTTCTTAACTTGGAAAGGTTATGAAAGAAGGCTTTCTTTGCTTCGCCTACGACGGAAGAATTTTTCAGAAACAAATATGTGACGTCAATGGTATTTTGCTGTTATAATTAATAGAAGCCAAAAATGTGTCCAAATGAAAACTTTATCCTTCGTATATTTGCCCAAACTTCTATGGACCGCTGTTGCGTAACATATAATTTTGTATAATAGTGAAAATATTTATATATATATATATATAATTCTTTTGTACGTGTGTTTGTCACCTAACACCTCCTTGGGCACGCCATAATTATGGCAGTAAGTCCTCTCTTTGAGGAGTGGCTGGACAGACAACACGGCGTCCTTACCTTCCGCATGACGCAGGTCCTCACCGGACATGGTAAGTTCGGGAGGTTCCTGTACCGGATTCGTGCGGAAGAAACGTTCGCGTAAGAGCGGTTGTATGAAAAACAGTGAAAATGTATGCCGAATTGCATCCCCTTAATGGTGTTTGAACCTGATGTACTTCCGAGCATCTTTATTATTCAATGTTTCGCCCCTACCCAAATCTTTGTGTCATACTTTGTGGTTACAAATAAGGTTTACACACAGTTGTGTCATTAGTTAACATTTTATTAACACGCTTTTATTAGCTTCACTTGTAACTATGTATGTAAGAAAATCTTGGAATCTTAATTTGACCCACTTCTCGGTCTTCGATTAGGATGAAATTTTGCACACGCTCTGATGACAAATTGACAATACATGACTAGCTCAGAAACGTCATTACAAATCCAATATGGCGGCCTCCCTAAGATGGTGGACTGGCTGTTTGAAATCCACCCCCATGATATGAGTATCAAATGAAAGGGTTTGCTGTCAGGAAAACGAAAAAAAATAGTCACGTGACTTTAATCCAATATGGCGGACGTCCAAGATGGCGGACAGGCTATTTGAAATGCACCCCCATGATATGGGTATCAAATGAAAGGGTTTGCTGTTAGGAATACGAAAAAAAAATAGTCACGTGACTTAAATCCAACATGGCGGACATTCAAGATGGCGGATTGGCTATTTGAAATACACCCACATGATATGGGTATCAAATGAAAGGATTTGCTGTCAGGAATACGAAAAAAAAAATAGTCACGTGACTTAAATCCAACATGGCGGACATCCAAGATGGCGGATTGGCTATTTGAAATGCACCCCCATGACATGGGTATCAAATGAAAGGGTGTGCTGTCAGGAATACGAAAAAAAATAATAAGAAGACTAAAAAGTATAAAATAAAAATAATAGTTTAAAAAACTAAAAAACACGCTTTTAGCACGCACTAAAAATTACAAAATAATTCGGACATTTAGTTTGATGAAAGAAAGCGTGGAGCGTTTTGTCCAAAAAGAGTAAAGATTACATAAACGCTCCACGCTTTCTTTCATAATAAATCATAGTAAATATTCAATAAAGATGATTACCTACTTATAACCATTTCGCATAGGTAATTATTTATCGTTCATCACGAACTGAAATTGTTTATGTTTACCTGCGATCTTATGAAGATTTGGCAAAGGGAAAACTCTTGAGTCATCTAACTAAATGTTCGTATTATTTTGTAATTTTTAGTGCGTGCTAAAAGCGTGTTTTTTTAGTTTTTTAAGTTATTATATTTTTATTATATTAATAGATTTATTATTAGATTATTCCATCATCATCATCATTGTAGCGACATTTGGGGGAGGCCTATGTCCAACAGTGGACGTCTTTCGGCCGAAATGATGATGATGATGAGATTATTCCATAAGTTTTATCCCTTTTGGTTTTTTACGAAAAATCTACTCTACTTAAATAAAGTTGAGCTCTGACAGGTTTTATAGGAAATCTTTAAATTATTCTTCCAACAAAGATTGTCGGCAGGGTGCTGGAAAAATAAACATACCCTTGCACGTGTTATTCATTCACTAAGTAATACGCGGTATTTTTGGTTGATAACAAAATATCACGCCTGTATTGTAAAGGGCAAAGCAGAGGTGTATTAGAATACGCAGACATTTCGCCAATTATGTATAAGTCGTAGATTAATCAAACAAAATGACATTCCTTACAGAAATAACATGTCACGTTAATTCCGACAGATTCAATTACGTGAAAATTGTCTGTGGCATTTAACAACTAATCCGTAGAGGTCCAGGAATAGATTGATACCAATGTACCTACTTACGGCGACATATCAAAGAGCCCAGTGTGAACGTCTATTAGGCTTCGTGAGGAAAATCGATGAGCGTGTAACAAGACTGGCTAATCCTATATGTGTTGCTGTTCAATCTCTATAGCGCTACATAGGCAATAGGCATTCAGCCAAGTGATATTAGTATGTAGTTACTAATTGATATGCTGTTTTTTGATTGACGGTAATTCAATTAGTCAAAATATTGATGTAATCAATACTCCCCTGGAAATAAAGATCAAAACGAAATTCTTTCTTGACAGATGATTGACCACTAAGTAAATTGTGTTGTTGTTAAAAAAACACCCTGCAGCGATCACTCGAATCTAGTGCATGCCCACTATGACTACGTCAAGTGAAATAAGAGACGAAACGAATAATGGAGTCTGATGGCTTAAATCTAATAATTGCTGGTTGATGAATATAATGCGTTGCGATAATGCACATTTATTTGAATACCAATAACGAACTGAGATATTTTAACTGCCACAGCGGACGTGATTACATCTATCGAAGATTTTCATCATTAAACTACGGGGTGGAAAAGTTAAAGGCACACCAAAGGGGACACCATTTTGGGAAATTATTCTGAAAACAAACATCATGGAAACCTCTGTAAATACGTTTTTTTCATACTTACCGAATTTAAATCTATGGAAAGTTGATACTTCTTAATATTACGTTTTTTATTAATAAATTTTATTAAAAAAAATACTATGAAAATAATTGTAGTACCTAATTAAAAAATATCCCAAATATAAAATATAAGTTGTTTACTTTACCTACTTTATCAGCTGATATAGTATGTTTGAAAACAGTTTTGCCGCAGAATTAAACTTACTAATTCAAGTAATTCGTAGAAACATTCTCTAGACATTCATACTTAGATAATTAAAAAACAATTGCTTGGACTTTGTTTTGACCCAGGTTAAAGATTATGGAAATCATTAGAATGAAATGTGAACGAAAACATCGGTGCTACTCTTTTACGGGGGCGTCGTTTTTGTTTCTCTTTGATGATTTTCAACAAGAGCACTACCTAACAGTAATGTTTCTTCGTCAGAGTATATGGTTTGACTGATGTCGCATCACTGGCATACAAACGCACGGCAGCCAGATACGTTTTCAATTTAGGCGTTTGATGACGTACTGCTAACGGACTGCAGCGGGCTGGCTGCGGGATATAACCAGCGGCCCGGTAAACGTGCGGCAGCGGCCCGACAAAGTTGCTAAATATATTATAGCATAAATAACCCTCGGTTATGCTTAACGTTTTCAAATTCAAGACGGTAGATACTAATTAGTGCTAACCTCGAAAAAAATAAACCTTTTCAGGTTTCAGATGATAACATTTCATCATACATACATACATATTCAGCCTTTTAATGTTCCCACTGCTGGGACTCAGGCCTCCTCTCTCTAGGAGAGGGAATGGGCCGTAATCCACCACGCGGGCCCAGTGCGGGTTGGTGGATGTCACATGTCTTCGAATTTTTGGTTCTAGGACATGCCGGTTTCCTCACGATGTTTTCCTTCACCGTTTTGAGAGCAGTGGTGATGAAATAAATTACACAAAGTAATACGCCTGGCTGGGTTTGAACCCGCGACCAACAATTCGTAAGTCGGGGCCGTTACCACTCGGCCACCACTGCTCTACATTTCATCAACGTAAATACAATTATCAGAAATTCTTACCATTGAAAAATGATAGATATTCTATTTTGTTTCAATCTCAGCATGAAATCAATACTAATAATTAGGTAATACTGAGCTGGGCGGGTAGCTTTGGAAGTCACTGCTGGCGGGGAAGTGAATCGCTGTTAACTATTATCTCGTTAAAAAATAGGCAAAAACAGTCATATATTTTAGTATGTAGTAGATAACAGTGTGTTAACACTGGTGATGAGAACTCTCTCCACTTGTTTGCTAGCTATGAAATAAGGAAAATCCGCTCGGCAGTGCGGTTGGCGGACAGAATTCACGTCGTTTTGTGTTAGCTCTATTTGCTTTTCGGCGTTGGGGCCGGTGCGCTATGGATTTTATTTTACACGGATACGAGTTTGTTTTCATCATAGGTTCGAACTGTTTTATTGGTTTTTTGTGTCCGAGATCCTTTATGATCGCCACTGGGCAGATTAGAGTGTAACCGAAAATGGTATTTTTTTTATCAAGCATGTTCGTCGTGGCTTTTTTAATCACAGTCCTATGTACCTATTTGCTCGTGTCGTAAGATTTCGTTGGTAACGGTGCATCACAACTTATACATAAATGCAAAAGCGTGTTTGTTAGTTTGACTTTATTCCAGACAGCACAAAGGAGAGTGATCGATTTAAAAAAAGCTAGAATCAGAAATCATATTATTATTATTATTATTTTCATATAAGTTAGTTTACCACAGCTTATATATATTATATATATTTGAAAACCACTATAGTTACACCAATATTTAAAAAAGAAAACACGGAAGATGTACGTTGTTATAGGCCCATTGCTCTCATTCCAATAATGGCCAAAATATTTGAAAAAGTACTTTATAATAATCTTAGTGAATATTTCGAAAAAAATAAAATAATAATTGATAATCAATTGGGATTCAGAAAAGGGAAATCGGTTAATACTGCAATGCATCAATTTTTACAAAAAATTATAACGGAACTTGATAAAAAGAATCAGGTCACAGCCCTATACATGGATATGACAAAGGCGTTTGATTATGTTGACCATGGCATACTCCTGCATAAACTAGAAACATACGGAGTACGAGGAAAAGCATTAGAAATAATCAAATCTTATCTCAGTAATAGAATACAGTTCACTGAAATAACACAAATATGTCCATTTGCAAAAACAGAAATTAAATATACATCGAGCCCAAGGTACACAAAATATGGTGTACCTCAAGGGTCTATACTAGGACCACTACTATTTCTCATTTATATAAATGATTTACCTAACGCTATTCGGCACCCGATGGTTTTATTTGCAGATGACAGTACTGCTCTTTTCACAAATAATAAAAATGATAAACATGAACTAGAAATAAACGATTCCCTCTCTAAATTAATAAATTGGCTTACAATAAATAACCTAAAAATAAATCTTGCAAAAACCCATTACATGAATTTCAAAAATAAAAACGCAATATCAATGCCTTTAACTATTAAGTACAATAATGAAACTGTAAGTGAGGTTACACACACAAAATTTCTAGGTATATATATAGACTCTAATATGTCATGGAAAACACATGTAAATAGTGTATGTAGCAAATTGAATCAATTCTCGTATGCCCTCTATATGCTCAAAAAAGTAGCTAACCAAACCACACTACTTAGCGCTTATCATGCCTATGTGGCATCCACTCTCTCTTTTGGGATACTATATTGGGGATACTCAACCGATAAAGAAATTGCATTCAAGGCACAAAAAAAGTGTATTAGAGCAATATGTGGGATACGCCAAACGGATTCTTGTAAGCCTCATTTCATAAACCTCAAGATATTAACCCTCCCTGCTCTATATATCTACGAGGCCTCAATTTTAATTAAATCAAACATTAGTACATATGACACCTTAATAAGCAGTAGACATAAAAATACATTACGCAATAAAACATCCCACACTGCACTATATAGTCATAGTATTTTTTGCATGGGCATAAAAATATATAATAAATTACCCATAGACATTAAGAACCTACATCCTATTAGTATTTTTAAAAGGAAGCTAAAAGATTTCCTGAACAAAAAAGCATATTACTCTGTTAAAGAATTCCTTGAAGAAAAATAACTAATTAATATATTAGAATGATTGTGATAATTAAAATGTGATAACTATGTATTATAAATGTGACATAAATTATAAATAATAAAAATGAATTTATGAATTACCATTGACAAAATTTATGAATAATGATAATTAATATTATGACAAAATTTATGAATAATGATAATTAATATTATAGATAATGATAACCATGTGATGTAACTGTGACATAAATTATAAATAAATTAATATAATAGATAATGTGAAATTTAAGAAAAGTGATAATTAATATTAGAGTAATGTAAAATATATGAATATTGATAATTAATATAATAGACAATGTAAACTGTTGACCTGTAATATTTAGCATGTATATTTTTTTTTTTTTCAATATTTTTGCAATGTTTTAACTATTTATGTTGCAATGCCTTAACAGGTAACTAAGTTCTAAGAACCTACCACTTATTGTTAACATCTCCAAACTCACACTTAGTTCGCAATAAAGAATTTGAATTTGAATTTGAATTTGAGCTTAAGCAAATGCCTGGTTAGCATTGAGTGAACTTCCAGATACCCGTATCTAAAGAAGTCACGGTTTTTTTTAGGTGGGAAAATCATCTTATGACAAATCCCGCTCTTGGGCGGAAACTCACTCCTGACTAAAAACCCACTCCTGTTCCTTTTTTGCCTTCGTCCCAGGGCCCCGGGTTTCACTTTCACACTACCCGTGGCCCCAGTAGGCTTCGACCCTGCTGGGCCCCTACGATTTGCTGACATCTCTCGCGTGGAACAGTACGCGCCGTCGACGACTTGGGCGGAAATATATACGAGGGTGGATTGAAAAGTTCGCGGCCTCAGAAAGAAAACAATATAAAATATAAGCAAAAGTAATTTTATTTTTCCACGTAATCTCCACTTAACTCTATGCACTTCTTCCATCTGGTTTCCAACGCCTGTATGCCGGTCATAAAAAAAGTTTCTTCAAGGCCTTCAAAAAAGTCACCCACCGCAGCTTCGACCTCCTCATTTGATGAAAATTTTTGACCTCCAAGGTGTTTTTTTTTTAGGTTTGGGAATAAATGAAAGTCTGAAGGTGCCAAATCAGGGGAATAGGCGGGATGGGGCAGTTATTCAAAGCCACAATCACGAATTTGAGCCATACATTCAACAGACGTGTGAACGCGTGCATTATCCTGATGGAACAACACTTTCTTGCTGAGTAATCCTGGCCTTTTCTCTTTGATTGTTTCACGCAAGCGACGTAAGAGGGTGCAGTAATAAGCTGAGTTTATAGTTTCACCTTTTGCAAGGTAGTCCACCATGATGACACCCTTAGCATCCCAAAAAACTGACGCCATCACCTTGCCAGCTGACAAAATTGTTTAGGCTTTTTCTGGAGTCGGTTCATCAGGTTTTTTCCACTGCTTGGATTGCTGTTTTGACTCTGGGGTGTAGTGGTGTACCCAAGTTTCATCCATTGTTACAAATCTGGCCAAAAAATCTTGTGGATCAAACATTTCCAAACAGTCGCGAGAAATCGTGAGGCGTATTCGTTTTTGTTCGACTGAAAGCAATCTGGGTACCCACCGCGCAGAAACCTTAGAAAATCCAAGTTTATTGACTATGATGTTTTGTGTTCGTTCATACGAGATGCCAATAGTGTCTGCAATCTCCCTGATGCTCAATCTCCGATCTGTCAATATCAGATCGCAGATTTTCCCGATGTTTTCTTCAGTCGTAGACGTCATAGGCCGTCCAGAGCGAGGGTCATCTTCAATACTCTCTCGTCCGCGTTTAAGGACGCTTTTACTTTTTCCACGCGCTCAAATTTAGGTATCTTAGCCGCAACACATCGACATTACGCGCACGCACACATAGAGCCAATTGTTCGCTCAATTTTATACTTTGACTGAACATATCTTGATATTTAAGGTATTATTTTATTTTTCCCAGTATTGATTGATTCAAGTTTGTGTTTTTAACAGACTTCAAAAAAAAGGAGGAGGTTATCAATTAGGTTGTATTTTTTTTTATCATTTTTTTTTTATGTTTGTTACCTCAGAACTCCGTCGTTTATGGACCGATTTGCAAATTTTTTTTTTCCCTTTATAGGATATGCTTCCAGATTGGTCCCATTTTTTTCAAAATCCAGTTCTGATGATGGAATCCATGAGGAATCGAGGGAACTCCTCAAAAATTATAGGCAACCCTATGGTAATTTTAGTATTTTCATCAAGAACTTAAGCATTTACAGCCAAAAAGTAACATTTGATGAAGTGGAACTGATGAAGAAGACCAGAAATGGTCAACGGAACTTCATACTCAAATAGATATCACAATGAAGGTAGTTAAGCGACTATGACAATACAAATAAATGAATGATTCTGAATAGTTACGTTGAAAATGGTAAGTATCATCGAAGTGATCTGATGATGATGATGGAGCCGGAAGGTAGGCAATGGAACTCCGTAATTAATCAATGTAACCTAGCCGTGTTTGGACTTATTAGAATTGTCATGAGATGCACTTTGGCTATAAGGTACTATCAAACTGATCTGATGATGGAGCCGGAAGGTAGGCACAGGAACTCCGTAATTAATCAATGTATCCTAGCCGTGTTTGGGCTTATTAGGATTGTCGTGAGATGCTCTTTGGCTATAAGGTACTATCGAACTGATCTGATGAGGGAGCCGGAAGGAGGAAGGTAGACACAGGAACTTTATAATAAAACAATGTAACCTAGCAGTATTTGGGTTAATGGGAATTGTCATGAGAAATAGGCACTCTGTTTATAAGTGTATCGCAACTAAAAAGTGTGAAATAAAAACTTTTTAGAAAAAAAAATAACCGACTTCACTATAAAAAACACTAAAAGGATCAAAATAACTTTAATTTCGGAAGTCGGTGTTAAATAAGAAACAAACAATACCGAGAAACACCGACTTCCAAAATTAAAGTTATTTTGATCCTTTTAGTGTTTTTTATAGTGAAGTCGGTTATTTTTTTTAAGTTTTTATTAGTATCAGTGATTACTGATTATAGTGCAATATGTTGGTGCCTACTTATCCAGTTTCGAATGCCAGTCGTAAATGAAAAATAAGTAGTTGCGAGAAATAACGACCAATTTCTTGGTAAACCTACGATTATTTCCCAGGTTTACTACCTGTATTATTTTGAAAATATTATATTTTTTATGTTACAAATATTGCATAATCATATACATACATAAGGATATTACAAAATCAAATGGGTATCTGAGATTAATTTTATCTAACAATTAGGCACAATTACGTACAACCCCTCTTCGACATGACTTAAATCTTCAAACTCAGTAAATACTCGTATGATGTGTGAAGCAAGTAGGTATTTCCAATTAAAATTCGATCTAATCGTTAAAAATACACTTAAAAATATGAATACATAAGCCATGATTTTTTATAATTATAAGGTAAATATCAATATACAGTGGATTTAGCTGTTATGTTTACTATTTAGACCCCATTTGTAGACAATTTCTGTATTGTATTTGTGTGAAAAGATTGTAAGGGACTGAATAATTTTAATGCATGTAACGGGGAGATGAATAAATCATCATTAATTTGATACCATTATATTGTGGCAACTTTAATTCCTTGTATTTCAAAATTGTAACAGAAAAATATTGATTTTTAAATGCAAAAGTGTCGTAATTTACTTTGGTACTCGAAGATATTATTTTATTTTGTACTATACTCGAATTGCACTACGATGTCATATGTGTCATTATAACCACTATATTCTAAGCACAAAAAAATATTTTTATCGAGTTTCAAAGTTCTCATAAACCCACTAAGTAAATGTTTTTCATAAACCCACAATATTTTTGAAAAACCTATTTAACGACATTCCACACCATTATACCCGATAGCCTAGAAGAAAAATTCATTCTTACTGTACGCGTAGAGATACCCTGAATTTTTTTTAAGTTATCATCCTAATAATAATAATAACATTATCTCTGGTTGTTCTCGTCTAGCTAACGCAGAGTACTTGCATAGACACAACCTTGTAGCCAGGATTATCCATCAGCAACTTGCTCTGAAATACTCTCTTGTGGAATCGGAAGTGCCGTACTACAGGTATGAGCCCGACCCAGTTCTTGATAATGGTCATATCACTTAGTACTGGGATCGGTCCATCATCACTGACAGGACTATTGTAGCCAATAAGCCTGATATAGTGGTGGTGGACCGAAGCGAGAGGCGTGCAATGATTGTTAACATATCCGTTCCGCATGACGAGAACCTCGTGAAAGTCGAGAAAGATAAACAAATCAAGTATATTGACTTGGCTCGCAAGGTTGTCGACATGTGGGATGTAGACTCAGCGGTCATTATACCGATAGTCGTGTCAGCCAACGGCTTAATAGCCAAGAGCCTCGACCAACACCTTAAGAGGCTCGCGTTAGGCGGCTGGATCAAGCTTGATTCAGAAAGCAGTACTCCTGGACACGGCTCGTATTGTTAGGAGGTTCCTCTCTCTGGAGCTCTGACCGCCGGTAGCTTGGATCCTGTTCCCGATACCGGTGGGACACTATTTTTTATATTTTTAAATGTTTTTTTTATTTTTTATTGAAATATTTAAAAATATAATTTATATATAAGTATATATATATTAACCTATTGAGTGCGTAATTAGAGACACAATAGTAAGACAATGGCGCGTGAACGCCGGCGTTAATGCGGGGATCAACAGCTTAATGATTATATAGTATATTATATAATAATAATAATAACCCCATCGCCGTATCTCCACGTTGACGTCGTGGTGGGGCTTGCGTGCTCCAATATACCCTAGGTCTGTATCGGTGAAGTTTGCTTTGCCGTAATATGCCTAGGGTGAGGGGCCAGACTAAGAGAGATACAATCCGCAGTGCAGTTTTGTGGCGAACTGTTGGGCATTAGCGACCCCACGGACCCGATCTCCCGGGAGAATTCTTGTTCTTCATCTCCGGCTTGCCTTTATTGGCCGGCCGTAGTGAACACTGACGAGGAACTGAGCTCCCACCTCTCTCTTGCCTTTGTTGGCTGGCTTGAGTGAAGATTCGCAAGAGCAAACGTGCTCGGGAGAAGGATGTATAATCCAGTAAGGTGCTGGTAGGGATCTTGACCGTACTTCCGGGATTGTCCTGATAGCCGTGGTATACCTCTCCACTCCTCAAGCACCTCAGAATATGTTGCCCTCTTGTTGCTACGTCACTTTGTGCTAGCGGCCGATTTTTGGGGGCCCATTTATTGAGTGTGCAAGTCACCCCTTGCCTTTTTTCGATGGATATTAATAAAGTTGTTCAGGCAGGGGCCTTAGTCTTAACATAGTCCACTTAAGACTCCAAAAACCATAGCCCTATTATCTTTGTTCTCCATATGTCGCAATAGTTTTTCAACAACCGGGGGTTGTCCTTGGGTGCACTAGCATAGCGCGTACAGGGATAATCGTCGGTTGGTATCATGTTCCATTATAATTATCTAAAGGGCCTCTGCGAGTTGGCTTCGGCTCCTCGTACGCCTTCCAAAGGTCCAGGACCTCAGGGTCCTGAGATAAATATTGATAATAATAATAAATACGTAATTTATATGGTGTTTATAATGAATAAAGATATAATAATAAGTTGTTTCTTATTTAACACTGACTTCCAAAATTAAAGTTATTTTGATCCTTTTAGTGTTTTTTTAGTGAAGTCGGTATTTTTATTTTTTTTGTTATAAGTTTATTATTTCACACTTTTTAGTTGCGATACACTTATAACCATAGTGCCTATTTCTCATGACAATTCCAATTAACCCAAACACTGCTAGTATACATTGTTTTATTATGAAATTCCCGTATCTCCCTTCCACCTTCCGGCTTCATCATCAGATCTGTTCGATAGTACCTTATAGCCAAAGTGCATCTCATGACAATTCTTATAAGCCCAAACACGGCTAGGATACATTGGTTAATTACGGAGTTCCGGTGCCTATCTTCCGGCTCCATCATCATCATCAGGTCACATTAAGAACCATTTATTTATTTGTATTATCATAGTCGCTTAACTATCTACTTTGTGATATCTATGCGAGTATGAAGTTCCGTTGGCCATTTCTGGTCTTCTTCATCAGTTCCACTCAAATGTAACTTTTTGACTGTAAATGCTTAAGTTCTCGATGAAAACACCAAAATCACCATATAGTTGCCTATAATATTTGAGGAGTTCCCTCGATTCCTCATGGATCCCATCAACAGAACTAGATTTTGAAAAATTGGACCAAGCTGGAAGCATATCCTTTAAGAGGAAAAAAAAATTGCAAATCGGTCCATAAACGACGGAGTTCTGAGGTAACAAACATAAAAAAATACAACCGAATTGATGACCTCCTCCATTTTTTAGAAGTCGGTTAAAAAAAATTACATCCACCTTCTTGAATCGTCCTCCATCCAATTCTAAAAATAAGTATGGTATTTGTACTTATTTTTATTTCAGTCCGAGAAAGTAGCACGTCTTTGCAGTCGCAGTATACAAGTCTTTTTTTTTAATTATCTTTTATACATTTAGGGACTTTTGGTCACAGTAACACCATGCCAGCCCCATCGTAACCTAATTCAAGTAAAAACAATTTTTCGACTATTAGGGCTCTAAAACTTTACTAACTAATTTATAAAGAGCGATAGCTGCGTTAGAGAGGGGTTCGGACAGTGTACTGTGAATAAAACCAACATCAATCAAGTTAATTTTGAAAGTGTTCATCAGCACTTCTCTAGCAGCTCGTGTCTTGACGCATTCCACCAACAAGTGGTGGACATCCTCCACCGTGCCGCATTCTGCACAATTTGGACTGTCACTTTTTCCCATTAGATGCCGAAAATTGTTGAGTGGAACATGACCAGACCGCAATCTATGCGCTATTATTATAAACTTTCTACGAAGCTTAATATTGGCAAACCTAGGAATACGAGGAGGTTCACATTGTATTGTCTTGTACCAGATTCCCTTTTCTAGTGATGTTTTATTAAAATATTCTTTCCAATTCTTAAAGCATTCAATTTTATATTTTGGCAGAAGTTCACAGTAGTTTGGAGAAATATTCACCTCAATACCATCTGACACAGAAGTCTTTGCCAACCGGTCGACCTCCTCGTTCCCCCGTAAGCCAAAATGCGACGGAACCCATTGCAGAATCAAATTCACATTATTAGACTTGAAGTAAGATATTTGTCTTAATATGGCATAAGCTATCGAGACACCTCTGTAGCCAGAGGCGCATCGAGCTATATGCTGCAGAGCACTTCTGCTATCTGTGAAAATGACTACCCTATCGTTGTTAACCTTTTCGTTTCGTAAGTATGTAAGTGCCTTTGATACCGCAACGAGCTCCGCCGTCATTATACATACACTACTGTTACAAATTTTAAACAATCCCTTAATATTATGCCTCGGATCATAAAAGGCGGCGCCAAGAATATTCCCTATTTTAGAACCATCCGTATTTAATTTTAACCAACCATTATATTTGGTATGAGTTTCTTCCAAGATACTGTTTTTCAAAATATTAATGTCATATGATTTTTTACACTGTTTCATACAATCTAAATTGTCTTTAATAGTATCTCCTACATTTATATTTGAAACCCAAGTATCTAAGGTAAACATTTCTAAAGGATAACTGGATGATACAACTTCTTCTTTGGTACTGTTATACACTGTTACTAATAATGGTGGTTTCTTATTTCGCCAGTAGCTATTCGTAATGTGACTATTTAAGGTATTTAATAGATCCAATGTTATATTGTTATCAAAAGATTGTGATTTTAAACAGAATTTAAATGCTAGATATTTTCTTCTTAGAGCCAGATTAGGGATATACAATTCACATTCCAAAACATGGATGGGAGTTGTTCGTATGAAACCACCAATTCCCCTCAAAGCTTGGTTTTGTACCTTATCTAATTTACTCACATGTGTTTTTGCACTGTTATATAAAAAGCTTGCATAATCTACTCTACTTCGGATTAATGCTATGTACAGCCTACGAAGATGTTTAGGGTGCATCCCCATGCTGTTCCTGCTAAAACTTTAAGTATGCACAAAAATTTCTGTGCTTTAGCGCAGGTTTCGTTTATGTGCTTCTTCCAACGTAGACTTCTGTCCAACCATACACCAAGATATTTGACGTTTTCAGACGGGTTTACTATTGAGTCATTGATGTTTAGGTTTACCTGCTGTCTCCTACGTCTTCTGCTAAATATGCAAATTTGAGATTTACCTACTCCCTGACAATTCTAAACCTAACTGTTCTAATAGTTTAATCATTATATCTACCGCACTTTGTACTTCTAAGACACTGTCAGCAAGATTTTTACAGCTTTTGTAAAGGACGAAGTCATCAGCATATTGTAATATACTAATGTTATAACATTAGTAATACTGTGACAAATTTTATGCGTAACTATATTAAAAATCAAAGGGGACATTGGGTCACCTTGGGCAATGCCTCTACTAGTCCACCTGACCAAAAAGCTATCTTCATTATCGTCGTATGTGCTTTTAAGGTGCCTTTCAAGAATTCCCACATATATTTGCATATTTTTTTTCCTGCATCTATTTCGTCAAGGGCATGAATAACACTATCTACTGTCACATTGTTATACGCATTTTCTATATCTAGGAAGCACGCTAACGTAGGATGATTCTTAGAAAAACCCATTTGGATGTAGCAAACCAATCGAGCCAAGCAATCCAACAAACATGACTGAGAACGTCTGAATCCCGCAGTATTCACTGATAAACACTTATTTTTTTCCACGAGCCATTCAAGTCTTTTACATAATAAAGTATGGAAAATTTTACACAAACACGAAATTAAAGAAATGGGTCTCAATTTCGACGGGATATCTGAACCACTATAATTTTTGGGAATCGGTACTATTTCAATATTTCGCCATTGGGAGGGGACAGTACCAGTTTCCAAAATTAAATTATATATTTCTAATAGGTAAAGTTTTGCTGATTTTGGAAGATTATAAAGCATCGAAAACGTAAATTGATCATCTCCAGGTGCCGTGTCTTTTTTTAAGACACCTATCCAATTCGTGAATTGTAAATTTAATTTCTAGGGATGTGTTATTTGACTCGATTATAGGCATCTGAGGAATGACATAATCGGGAGCCAGACTACAGAGTAACTCTTCAATTTGTAGCTTAGAAGCATAAAATTTTGATCTTTTATGCCCTTTCATCCAACGCATACTATTCCAAGCTTCCGAGACAGAGGTTGATTCATTTATACTACTACAAAAATCCCTCCAACCTTGTGATTTGGCATGATTTAAAGCTCGTTTTGTCTCATTAGTTTGTTTTTCTAAAATATTTAAATTGCTTGGTGTTGGGTTTCGCCTAAATCTTGATAATGCCAACCTACTCTTTGCTACGGATCTTGATAGGTCAGCATTCCAGTATGGCTTCGGTTTAAATTTAGTTAAAGGGTCAGTACATATCTTAACCAAAGGCGTACTTCTATCAGCAGCTGAATTAATTTCATTTACAAAGAAGTCATATTTAACCTGAACATCATCTGAAATGACTATGATGATATAAGAATGTTTGTTCCAGAGATTGTTTGTACAGTAGCCAATTTGTTTTTTTTTTTTAATTATTTCTTTTAACTAAATTTTGATTTATAAAACTATTTGAAAATTGAAATATAATTCTGATAATTACGTGATCGCTTCCCAGCATTTCATTAGTAATAGAGAGTCATCACGCTGCGGTCTCTCTATAGATTCAAAAATTTCCTCCCGTCAAGCACTAAAACTACTTTGGTCCAGTCACTTGTGTTACCTATAATTGACTATGCTGATGTTTGTTACTCTGATCTTTCCCAGGAACTTCTAAACAAATTGGATCGACTTCTCAACAACTGCATTCGCTTCATATTTGACCTTCGTAAATATGATCACATTTCTTCCTTCCGTTCTCAGCTTAAATGGCTGCCTATCCGTCACAGGAGATCCCTCAGATCCCTCTGCATGCTCTTCACCATAATGAACGATCCTTGTGCTCCTGATTACTTAAAACAATATTTTAAAGTGTTGGGCAGTTCTCATAATCTTAACCTTCGTGCATCCAAAAACATGCTCCTTCATATTCCCTCTCACCGTACTGGCTTTATGTCCAATTCATACGCTGTTTCCACCATAAAACTCTGGAATGTGCTTCCCCTTGACATCAAAAAAGCTGAAAGTAAATTTTCCTTCAAGCGTAAAATTCGGAACTACTACTTGAAGTCCTCTCAACTTTAGTTTGGTCTTCGTCAGAATTATTATTAAGTTCTCTTAACGATTTGATATTTTTCATAGTATTTATTAGTTTATAATTCTAACATATATATGTATTTTATTACTATATTTTTTTTAATTTTTTTTTTCTGTTTGAAGTATCTGTTATTTGTTTATTGTGCAAACCTACCACAGTATTGTCTTTTTAACCCAAAGGTTGACTGGTAGAGAATGCCTTGTTGCATTAAGTCCGCCTATGTACCACTACTGTACATGAAGTTTAAATAAATAAATATTCCATTTAAAGTTTACAGCAATATCTGCAGATACAAAAGTAATGTCAGGTGAGACTCCTGAAGCGCCCCATTTACCAGTTTAATCCTCGTAGGGTTGCCGTTATTCAATGAAAAGAAGCCATTTTCTAAGGATGAATCAAATAACTGCATACCTCTAGGGTCATTCTTATATGACCAGTTGGAATGATGGCCATTAAAGTCACCTGCTATTATAGATCTTTGAGAATACGCACTAAAGAGCGCATCCCAATCTGACGGAGTGGTCCTAATATTAGATGGACAATATATACTTACAATAGTTTGTATGTAAGGAAAGTTCAGTAGCTTTACATGTAACACTTCTATACCTGTATTGTTCAGTCTGAATGATGACACCTGAGTCTTTAAAGAGTTATGAGTTATAATTGCTACACAACCGTATGAATCACATCTATCTCTTCTGAATATATTATAACCACTAATGTGACTATGAGATTCCGGTTCCATCCATGTTTCACTAACAATAGCAACGTGTACATTTTCTTGAAGTAATAAGCATTCAAATTCTACCAGTTTTGGTTTCAAGCTTTGTGAGTTCCATTGTAGTATGTTTAAAGTAGTTTCACGTGGGACATTATCCATTACCTTTCACTATTTCTACTAGAGAGTATTTTATAGATTCAAAGACTAATTTTACTATGTCAGTGATCTTCTCATCTAGCTCTTTACTTGAGAAGATAGTATCCTTAATCCGTTTCATTAGTTGCCAAAAAGAATGATTTCCCTGTCTGTTTTCTATTGGAATGGACTCCTAAACCTCATCATTTTGGCTTATTCTATCTTCTTCTCCAATATTCTGCTCCTCCGAAGGCATATTTTTTCTGTTTTCATAATTACTTTTTTCTTTATTCTTTCTTATTGTCATCACTTTTTCTTGATTAGTTGTCTTTTTTTCATAATCTTGTGACTTTGACTTTACGGTTGTTCCTACTACAACATCCCTAAACGAAGGCGTCCGGATCAGGTCATTTACGACGTTGTTGTTATTATTATTTATAATATTATTTGATTGTATTTCAAGCTCAACATTTTCTTGTCTTCTATAAAATGCTTTATTCTTCTCAGCTTCTTTCTGGTTACGGTAGACATCAAGTGCTTTTTTATATGTGGAATTTGCAGCAGACATAATTCGACGTATTTCTTTTTCTTTCAGGAATATGGGACAAGTCTTATTAAAAGACATGAGTGCACCATTGCAATTAATACATCGATATTCCATTGTTTCGCAGTTCGCGTGAGTTCCACCACATTTCGGGCATATAGGCCTCTTACTAGGACACTGGCGTAATAAATGTCCATAACGCCAACAGTTGGAACATTGTGTGACAGGAAAAGTATATGTTTCCACCTTAAATTTGCATCCATAAACTTCAACCGTCGAGGGAACTGTAGGGCCTTTAAAACAAATGCGAACTGTTTCACTATCTACCCACTTTCCTACTTCCGTAAATCGTTTCAAACGTTTTACGGAAACAATATCATATTCGCTGGTAAATATTTCTGTCAGTTCCTTTTCCATCCACCTCTAGTTCAATATTTTTGACTATTCCATACGATAAATTGACTTCTTGAGCTAATTGACATCTATATCCCAAGTCTTTCATTTTTGCACATGACAGCAATTTCTCGGCATTTTCCCTATTTTCAAATTGTATACGTACTCTAAAAGGGTTTTTAAAATTAATTTTCACAATACCCAGTATATTTTCTGACCTTAAAAGTTTAGCAAGACCAATTTGCTTGGGTAAACATTCTTTAGACGAGATATCAACTTCGCAATTATTGTCTGGTGTTAGGTCTTCAATGTTTGTTGTACGGCTGGCTTCATAGTTCAACGAGGAACTACGATTTAGCCGTTTTGGGTTACGTCCCACGGTTCAAAAATTCCCCAGCTTCTGTTTTCTCCTCGTCGTCTTCTCTCATTCTCTTCTCAGCTATTTGTATACAAAAAGACTGTTCTTTCCTACTGGGTTTGACTTGTGTTCCACTTTGCATACTAACTTCTTTATTACTGAACACCACCTCCTTTAAAACTTGTTGCTCACACTCAAATGACTCTTCGTCACTATTCAAACTCGGTAAACTACGCCCATCGGAATTATTACTCATTTTTAATATATATTATTTTGAGGGTATAAGTATTACAAGATAAACATTTCGATAACAGAGTAAAGCGTACTCGCTACGCAGTATACAAGTCGGCACTCACTTTACTATAGGCTTCGACGTATTTATTTTTTCTAAGAAAGCAGTACAGGCGTCCGTTCATAAGCGCTGAGCGCGGAATGACGCGAGAAATCGTGCGTTCGGTGAAAAATGTATGAAGAAAAATTTTTAGTGGTTTTATTTTGGACATAATTTCTAAAGTTATTTATGTAGGTTCGAAATAATTAGCTACATGGATAGAAGACTATATAAGCTGTATTATTTGATGATTTTTAAGCTAAAAATATGCACTGGATTTAGCTTACGTGTGCCTATTCAGACCCCGTTATTTTGTATTTTTTTACGATTAGTGCGTTGGTAAAATCGTATTTATATGAAAATTTTACATGAGACCAAAATATATTTTTTTACGCCATCCTGGAGATGAATATATTGTCTTTTATTTGATACCATTACATTCTCATAGTTATGGTTCCTAGTGCATCATAATGGTACCCGAGAAACCGAGATATTTGTCAAAAAACGTAAAAGCGTCCTTAAATTCAGCAACCTCTTTTTCACAGTCGTATACGACGGAGCAGATTCCCCCAATGTTGTTGACATATCTTCGTGAATCTCTTTTGGAGTTAGTTTTTTTTTTAAACAGGTACTTATTTGAAGACCGCACGTTGCTCAATTTTCTCCATTCTTTAAAAACGCTGCACAAAGGCTCACAAAATTCAGTCTAATTTAAATACAGTTAATGCTATTGCGATAGAATTTTACAATTTGACAACCAGAGAGTAAACTAATCGAATGAGGTTAGTTACATTAAAATAGTTTAAGTATTTATGTGTTAGGCCGCGAACTTTTCAATCCACCCTCGTAATATATAACTATGAGAAGAAAATATTTGTGCCGATATACAAAAAATATTTAAGGAAAATTGAGAAAAGACAAATCGAGAAACTCAGATGCACCTAACAGAAAAAGATAAGAATGGAAAAGCGATCTTGATAATTAGTCAACATCGCTTTTCCATTCTTACCTTTTTCAGTTAGGTGCATCTGATTTTCTCGATCGTCTTTTCGCAAATTCCTTAAATATTTGTTGTATACACAAACACAAACATTTTCCTCTGAATTAACAGGAATATTATCGTCTTCCGAGTTACAGTTTTGTACTTATCAATTAAGCAGTTTCAGAAAGCGTTTTTTATTTCTTTGTGGTGGTGAATAAATACTAACAACACTTATTCTTTGGAAGTTAGCCTAACTCCCAAAAAGTCTCCATAAGGTATCTTATCAAGTAACCAAATTCCTCTTTTTTACTCATTTTAAAGTCTAAATATGCTAAACCCGGGTAAAAAAAAAACCTCCTATCTTTGTGTATTTACTTGATATTTACTGGGTAGAAACCCATTTCTAGTCACATTATTTCGGGATGATTTATATTTAATGGCAGATACTAATGCAACTAGTGAAATAAATACGTTTCAACAAAAGGAATTTATTGACAACAGATAACCGTTTTTTTTTTTTTTTCGGTGGGAAAATCATCTTATGACATCCCCCGCCCTTGGGCGGGGCGGGAGATAGTGTCAGACTTTTACTGACTAAAAACCCACTCCTGTTCCTTCATTGCCTTTCGTACCAGGGCCGAGTCTTCCTTTCAGAATCAGACCCTTGGCCCCAGTAGGCTTCGACCCTGCTAGGCCCCTACAGTTGCTGACATCTCCTTGAGGCGCGCGTGGAACAGCACGCGCCGTCGACGACTTGGGCTCGGTCCGGACGGTTACCGGACGGTCGGAAGGCGAGCCACCCATTGCTCGCCGTCCGCAAGCCCGCGCCTACGATGGCCGGAAATCGGGATCGGAATCCCGGCGGCGATTGGGGCGTGAGGACCGTTGCCTCACGCGATCGGCCGCCTCCTTTGCTAGCATTACTGCTTCGCAGAAGGAGGCGACCGCCTGCCACTCCTCCTCGCTCCGGACCATGGCCTGTACCAAGGCCCGGCGCGAGAGATCGCCGCCACCGATAGCCCCCACGAGGACACGGCGTTGCTCTGCCCAAGCGGGACACACCTCCACCGTGTGCTCCACCGTGTCCTCCGGGTGGTCCACACAATGGTGACACCCGGGCGTTTCTTCCGCACGAATCCGGTGCAGTAACCTCCCGAACTTACCATGTCCGGTGAGGACCTGCGTCATGCGGAAGGTAAGGACGCCGTGTTGCCTTTCCAGCCACTCCTCAAAGAGGGGACTTACCGCCATAATTATGGCGTGCCCAGCACTGGGTTGCGATAGTCGCTGTCGCCATTCCACCATGAGACCCCGCCGGAGCTCTGTCCGCCATGCCGCGACTTGTCGTGGCAGCGGAGTTTCGCCCCGACGTTGCATCTCCACGCGCAGATCGTGCATGCGTGCAAGGCCTGTTGCCACCAGGTCCCATGGTGGCTGGCCAGCAAGGAGGCTCGCCGCTTCGCGGGAAACCGTGCGGTATCCCCGCACCATTCGTATGGCCATGACCCTCTGGCACGCGTTCAGCTGGGCCGCCGGTCGCTTTCGCAGTGACGGCGCCCACACCGGCGCCCCATAAAGGGCCATGGACTGTACGATGCCAGCGTAGAGCCTCCGGCAGGAGGCGTCTGGACCCCCAAGGTTGGGCAGGAGCCGCTTGAGGTCAGCCCCAGTCCGATTCAGTTTGGGAGCCAGACGTCGGAAGTGCTCCTCGAAATTCCACCGGCTGTCGAGGACGAGTCCCAGGTACTTCATCGTCGACCCGACGCCGATGTGAACTCCTCCTACCGTTAATTGGGAGCGCCGAGGCGGCGCGCTCCGAGGGCCGTGAAAACACATGGCCTCGGACTTTTGCAGCGCCACCTCGAGTCCCAACTGCTGGATCCTATCAACGACTGTCGCAACCCCGCGTGTCGCTAATTCGACCGCCGCCTGGTACGACTCTCCCTGCGCCAGGACCAGCGTGTCGTCTGCGTAACAGACCACGCTGACCCCGTCAGGGAGGTCGCCGCGCAGCACGTAGTCGTAGCCGATGTTCCACAAGGGCGGTCCTAGTACCGATCCCTGCGGAACACCGCACGACATCTCTCGCCGTTTCCACTCTCCCTGGTGACCAGGGTAGATGATGTACCTGTCCGACAGGTAGGCCTCGATCACACGACAGAGGTAGTCGGGCACCCGGTGATACCGGAGTGCCCTGCTAATGCTACTCCAGGGCAGGGAATTGAAGGCGTTGGCGATGTCCAATGACACCGCCACGACACACCTGCCCTGGGACACCGCATCCCCCGTCGTGAGAGCTCGCACGCGCATGATGGCGTCCACCGTGGAGCGCCTCCTGCGAAAGCCGAACTGGCCGTCCGCCAGATCTGGCCCCCACCCGTGTGGAGCGCCTAACATGGAGATGCCTATCTGACCCTCCACAACCCAGTAACTAGGTAGCACGTCGAATCAAAATATTGATTCTACTGATAACTTCAGAAACGCAAAAAAAAATATTATGAGAAGTAATACTTAAGTATTTCCACGTGGAAAAGATTAATGAACACGAAACCTTTAGAAAGTTAAAATAATATATTACGTAAATACAAGACTCCCACACGTAGGAACCAATGTGTTCGAAAATATAAATAAGTAATTCTTTTTATCGTGAAAAGGCCTTGCGGAAATCTATACTTACAATATAAAAGGAGGAACTGACTGACTGACATAATTATCAACGCACAGCCGAAACTTCTAGAACTAGGAGCGCGAAATTTTGCACAGGGCTTCCTTTTATAAGTTGGCGAGCACAAAGAAAAGATTTTTCAAAAATCAGCCCCTAAGGGGATGAAACAGGGGCCTAAAGTTTGAATGGAGAATCCTACTAACACGCGGGTAAAACGAGGAAAGATTTGGATTTTTGTTTGTAATTAATAAACACAAACTACTGAACCGATATTAAACATTCTTTCACCAGTAGAATGCTAATTTATCACTGAGTAACATAGGCTTTATTTTAGAAACAGTAAAATTACCATTAAAACTGCAATAAGGTAACCCAAAGTGTAAATAATGTAATACGTGCGATGTAAAAACTGTTACTACTGTATGATAGGACAAAATAATGTAATATGACTATCGACCTACAAAAAATGTCGCGACACTACAACAAAAACTACATTTTTCATTTTAAAAACTAAATTTATTCGTCGCGTCTAGAAAAGGTACTTTATTGGTACCTTGGTATTAATCCTAATCAGAATAAACTACTTCATATTGATGCCTGGTTGGTTCAGTATCTGCTTATTACTTTTTTAATTATTTAATTCAAACATTCCATTCAAAAGATATCATGATTTAAAAAATGTGTTAGAAATTAATTATAGCATTTATAGCCCATCAAATTAATAAGTTCTGTTTGACAGTTCTGATAGATTGAAGAAAAGGGATGGGGTAAAAGAAATCGATTACAACAATTTCTGATTAATAAAAGATGTTGATTTCATTCCTTTGTATTTACTAATCGATTGCAGTTTAACAGATTTATGTGTTACTGTAAAAGCCCATTGTTGGAATATCTTCGATTTTACTTTCTTTCTTTTCTTTCAACTTGAAAAGGTAAGTTAATAAGAGAGAGATAATTTTTAAATTTTATTGATCTTGAGTTTCGCAGTTTAATCAGAGGTGACATATTTTAATATGACTGAATCATTGATTTTCATGAAGCATTTTTATAGTAATAATAAATTTGACCTAGTAACCTAGTAAATTTGACTTGAACACGACCGATTTTACCTATTAAGATTTATTAACAATAACTTAAATAAGTACTTATGTTTAATTTTAATTTAAAAAAAACTGTGAACGAAAACGCATACTGCGTTTTCGTTGACAGTTTGATGTCAATTGAAAATTAAGTGATATTAAATACAAAAAGACCATTGGATTGAAAGCGGTTCGTTATTAATTTGCTGAGTTAGGCGCCTTTTTGGCCTTGCACAGATTTTATGTTATTCTTTTTATACTTTTTTTTGTAATTCTACTGTATGTGTGAGGTACGAATAAAAGTTTTTTCTTTCTTTCTTTCTTTCTTCTTTCATTAATACTAATAGTTCGATTATTAGGACATTTTTAATGATTATTTGTATAAGTGTTTTGAAGAGTCGCAACACTACGGTAAAGGACCTTACTACGTGACTTTGAAACGAAGCCTAGCAAAAAAAAAAAATTCTATTGTATAAATTGGTTATTTTGCTTTGTTTAAAAGATTTTAATTTAATTAATTTAAATTTGTTGACTAAAAATTGTATGTTGAGATAAAATGATAATAGCTTCATAATTCCAAGGTTTTACGGAACAGTTATTTCGGCTTGAAAACCGTGAAATGATGTTTGATATTTTTCATTTATCAGTAATTTATCAATACTTATAAAAATACGAGTAAGCAGGTTTGTCGACACAATTATTTAACACATAGGTATGGTATTAAAATGTTTTTCGATAATGCGAAACTAGCAAGTGCACTCGCGGGAATTTAGCGGCGACCGGCGACCGGGCAGTGTTGCCAGAAGGCAGTCTGTAGAGCACTAAAAGCGGTGCGAATTGCACTAGATCTGTGGTATTTTCGACTTCAAAGCACTAAGTATTTAAAATTGGCATGGATTTGAAAATAAAGACATATAAAATTCAAAACTTAGTTTTTAATATATTTTAATACCTAACTACGACATTAAATCAATCAACTTACAATTTTGTTGTACTTAAAAACCTAAAAAAAATCAAAATATTGTTCTTCTGTGGTATCTGCTTATCAAGGGACACAATGTAACCTGAACGCAAAACAAAACGTATGTACGTACGCGTAAGGAACGAGTTGACTGAGTACTGAAAAAAAACCATAGTTAATCGTACGTAAGGAAATTCCCCGGCCATAGAGCAGAGAGCGACACTAGTGTGGTGACTGGTGACATCATCGATATCTAACTCGTGTAAATGCGAGAGATAGCGTGTGCGGTGAAATGATTCCAGAAAAAGGCCACTATATCAATTTATTTATAATTAAAGAGCAGACATGAAAAAAGCACTAGAAATTGCACTAGGCACTAAAAATCTTGGATGCGCACTGAACATACCAAAAATGGACTAGATTTAGTGCCGAAAGCACTAAAATGGCAACACTGCGACCGGGCAGTTCGACTACTGCCAAACCAAATGAGAACCCGTCGCGCTGCATCAGCGACAGTCGAGCGATATTTCATCACAACTTTTACTCGTAATTCTGAATTAAAATTACTGAAGTACCTATTCCTAAATTAAACGGTTAAGGTGTTTTTAATATTCCATGAATTTCGTTTTCTCTATTTATGTCAGGGTTCTTAACCGGTGAGTCTCAAGTAAGAAAACTAAAAGTAATGCTTCCTCTTTGGCACTAAAATAAACTGCTTTTCACTAGTCATGACCGATTATAGGGTAACTGACATGTGGATATTCACTGAAGGTAGTAGAGAGTAGAGACTAGACGAGCGAGCAAAAGTAGTTTCGCAAGTACATTTAGCTGGGCACGCCACAATTATGGCGGTAAATCCCCTCTTTGAGGAGTAGCTGGAAAGACGTTACGGCGTCCTCACCTTCCGCGTGAGCACAGAATAAGTAATAGGACAAGTACAGAAATTTCACTCTTCGAAAGAAAACGTGCTAATATAAACCTACTAACAACGATACTAATGTTAATAATACAATGCACGGTACGGACGTGACCTTTAACATATTTGCCTACTAGGGACTAGTCGGGCTCGTAACGAATCAAAATGCACCACGTAGGTATCGAGTCTCTTTCATTATGCCCGTTATGCACGTTTGAACAGGCCGATCTTGCTATAGGGTTAGGAGTTGTGTGTTTTTGAAAAATATGAAATAGGTACCTACGTTTTATAACACAAAATTTATTCAGATTTTCTTAAATTATGTAGTAGATAGGTACCTAATTGATTTGTTTCTATGTAATTATATCCATACTTTAAAATGTATTTTTAAAAAGTCTGTTAGAAAGATTGTCACATTTAGATAGGTATATAAACAAATGAAATAAAATTAAAATGAAGTGGATATAATTTTGTTGGTTTTGTGTGTGCGTTAGCTTTGCGTTCATATGTAATTTTTAAAAGGTAGTAGGCCATTTAAGACGTTATTATACATAATAATTAACATTTTGTAAGATGTAATTCCAGTATATAATGTTAATATTGCATTAGTAAGATACTCGTAATCAGAAATCAGAAACGTTTATTTCAAATAGACCAATTACAGGCACTTTTGAATTGTCAAAATGTCAGTCAGTCAAAAAAAAAAAACAAGTGAAGCTAAATTGCACGTTCCAAAGCGTAGATCTCTATGGAGAAGAACGTGCAAGAAACTCCATGGACAGTCTTTTAAATCATATTATGAGTTACATAAATCTTGGTTACATATTTCTTGTCGCTTCTAATATGTGAGCACAATGTAGATAAGTAATAATAATTAAAAGAATAAAATAAAAACGAATTAAAAAAAAATAGAAATTGAATTAAGTCACTGGCAGCTAAGAGATGACCAGTCTCAACTGACGGCACCCGTTCACGAGCATGACGCGTGCATCAGCCCCACTCAGCTCAACTATTTTGAAGGGAACCGAATGACCCAATAACACGTGCCACCATCAGCGAGACATTTTAGTGAGCATGACAAACTCTCAACTGCCATGCTCGTAATGTCAAACAAGTTGTAACCTAATAAAAATGCTCCATGGTACGTCACATTCACAAAACTTGAAAAACAAAGTGCTTCTACATTATACAATGCTACTGTTTCCAAATACAAATGGGAATAAATTATCATAAGCTCTATTGAATTAAACAAATAAAATAAAATAAAAAAACATTTCGAAAACAACAATACAAAAAGGGGAATAGTATCTCTTCTAATATTTATAGATATGTCGGTGAAGTCAATAGTACGGAAGCTTGAGAACGAATGAACGAGCTAAGTGAAAAGTGACACATGTCACTTTGACAGAATCCGCGCTGACGTTTGCACGAACCGAGTAGATAAAAGGGCCGACCGCAGAGGTCCGTGGCTCATTCCTCTGTCGGCAGGCGTGCGTACAACGTCTAAGTGTCGGGGACTGTCTCACTGCTCGTTGTGTAAAGTGAATACCTAAAGCTTACCTCATAATAAATCAGTTGTGTGATCTAAAATAGTTTGTTTATTGCTCGTTACCCAGCCATCGCCCACAAGACATAGTCTCTGGACAGAGCTTCAATGATGATCGGCATCTTGCGCCGACATCAGAAGTGGGATTCCGAGCAAATAAACAAGAGCAGCACGAAGGTTACGTAACGCCGGTCACGAAGAAAATAGCAAGAGCCAAGACAAGTAGCGGTCATTATTTGAAATGGAAAATTAGAAAGTGAAGATCTGGAATGAAGCACTGGACCGAATAAGATTCAAAGTTCCGTTAATCAATGTCATTATCAGTTTTGGTCTGATTAGGTTTTTTTCTGGGGTTTTTCCCCAATCCTGAGCAACGAATGTTGGACCACGATGACATTGTTTCCCCAGAAAGATATAGGAACTGACTAAATCACCGTGTACTACCCAGATTGTGACCGAGACAAGACCGACGCAAATGCATGTTCACGATGTACCATTTTCCGATACGTGCTTTGCTGATAATCCGAAGTCACCAGTGATTACAGCAAGAATTACAAACTTTAAGTTACCTGAAGTGTAAAATGCAAAGTGCAGTGCGTGTGTGTGTGCATGCCTGAGATGCAGTGTGTCAAGTACGCTACCAGATCAGAAAATATTTGATACAAAACGTATGAAGACATCTCAAACGTCACCTGTCAAATGTTTCCACTGTGGAAAAATTCGACAAATCAGGCTGTGTTTTCATAAGCAAGAAACAGTAGGAAACCGAAAGAATAACGTGATATTCAAGCTTCAAGACTCGATCCCATGGCCAGCCACATCGTATGCTGCAAATGTGGAGAACAAGGTCACATCTCCTTCCGGTGTCCTGATGAAAGTGACGCAGCGGTGACGGTGACGCCAAGGCATCACGTAGCGAGCGAGAGGTTGACTGACGGGTGTTGTCGATCCTACACCAGGAATAAGGTCAGGTATTCACATTCCATTTTAATTCTGGTGCTGAGTGTTGTCTCTCTTTCACTTTAAAGTCTGTCGTCACTATTTCACGGCAAACGTAAACACAGTATTGTTACATTGAAGGGCAGTTCAGTGTGTTCAGATCTATTTGCAAAGTGATATTTTGGCCGTGAAATATTGTTGCAAGGGTTCAGTTCAAATAGTAAAAATTGCTAAAGTTCACGACGTAAAAAATTGTAATTACAACTACCCTCATTAGATCCAGTAGATACCGTTTCGATTTTTTTATGTAGTTTTACAAACGTTGACTAAAGCCGGATTTTCATTAAATTTGAGAAAAATGGTTGTTTTTGATAATGCAACTCAAGTTACTAGGGTATGAAATTAAGTCAAGTAGTGAAGTTAGGAGGAATAGGACCTAATAACAGAAAGCAGGTCACGTACATTCGACTCTGCCTCCACCGTTTATCTTAGCTCGGTTAGGGCAGTTTATAGGTCTAGTAGCTTACTTCGGGCGGTTTGTGCCTAAGTTTACTCCTGTTATGGGTCCGTTCTAAAGATTTGATGTGTAGTAAAGTTTCTTTTTCTTGGCAACAGCGCCACGAAGACCTTGATTAAGAAATAATTTCAATTCTTATGAAAGAGTCGGTTTTAATGATTTAAGCCTCTCAAATACGTAGTAGAATTGAATACTGATGTCAGTGAAACCATAAGATAAGGCTGGATTCAAAGCAGGAGATGCCCTTTAGTAGTACCATACGTGAGTTATCGCGAAACTATCTCCCATTGCTTGATCATAAAGATAATTTACAGTCGGTTTATAGTGGGTTAGAAGGTAAAGCTAAAAAGAACTCTCTGGTAATTAGTTATGTGCTGAACAAACAAAAACGAGACTACGAAACTTTTTAGGTTCTGATTAAAATAAATGGTAGTTAAAAGAAATTTAGAGTTTCGATACATCTCGAGTTTTGTTGAACCTTCATAATTTACGGTTGACGCAGTGGTTGAGCGATTGACTGCTGCGTTGCGCGTTGCGGGTTCGATTCCCGCAGGGGGCAGACGTTATGGCCTACAGAGAGAGGGATAATAGAACATGAGGTTCCGGTTGAATTAGATGTATAGGAAGTAGGTGGGGAAAGTGATCATGGCACTATTTAATCACTGCTGCTTTAGAATTAAGGAACGATTAGTGAGTTATCCTCGTTTACGTTGGTGCGTAAACGAGATGAGTCGTTGTAGCGACGCCTGTAGTGAGTTATCCTCGTTTACGTCGGTGCGTAAACGAGATGAGTCGTTGTAGCGACGCAATTAGTGAGTTATCCTCGTTTACGTTGGTGCGTAAACGAGATGAGTCGTTGTAGCGACGCCTGTAGTGAGTTATCCTTGTTTACGTTGGTGCGTAAACGAGATGAGTCGTTGTAGCGACGCCTGTAGTGAGTTATCCTCGTTTACGTTGGTGCGTTAACGAGAGGAGTCGTTGGTGCGACGCCTGTAGCGAGTTAACCACGTTTGCGTTGGTGCGTAAACGATTTGGATTTATGGTTGGATTGGGAATTTCATTATACATAGTCACTCATGATCAGGATGTCTAGTGTGTGTGAGAGTTTACATGTTTGGGAGCGCACTCACGGTGCGAGAGTAGTTCCTGATGTTTGTCAGGAGTGACCGAGCTATATGATACTGCGAGATGTATTTTGTTTCAGATCAACACACAGAGACCGACGCCTTGTTTGGAAGTCTCGTCAGTGGACCGTCTTCTGGCTGAGGTGGTGAACTGGTGGTGATGAACACAGCGACGGATGTCTTGTTGGGACGTCTCGTCAATGGATATCTTTCAGCTGAGGTGACGATGATGACTAACACACAGGGACGTGTGTTCCGCAGGATGGCCGTGTCGGTGAAGTCAATAGTACGGAAGCTTGAGAACGAATGAACGAGCTAAGTGAAAAGTGACACATGTCACTTTGACAGAATCCGCGCTGACGTTTGCACGAACCGAGTAGATAAAAGGGCCGACCGCAGAGGTCCGTGGCTCATTCCTCTGTCGGCAGGCGTGCGTACAACGTCTAAGTGTCGGGGACTGTCTCACTGCTCGTTGTGTAAAGTGAATACCTAAAGCTTACCTCATAATAAATCAGTTGTGTGATCTAAAATAGTTTGTTTATTGCTCGTTACCCAGCCATCGCCCACAAGACATAGTCTCTGGACAGAGCTTCAATGATGATCGGCATCTTGCGCCGACAGATATATAAAAAAAAAAAAACTAATTTGAAGGTAAAAGTGGCTGTGGCTGCGGAGCAGGACCGGCATTTAGCCAAGCGTTTTTATCAAGGATATAATCTTCCAGTTTATTACGCTTGTCTACATAGTGTGCGTTTAATGCAACCTTTAAATTTGGACTCATTTAGTTATAGAATCTCAACTGGTATTTTATTATAAAATTTTACACAGTACCCCATGAAAGAACTATGTACTTTAACCAATCTGAATCGAGGTTGATCTAATTTGTTCCTATTCCTAGTATTAAAATTGTGCCTGTCACTAGTAAAAAGATGAATATTTTTCCGAACATACATAATGTTTTCATAAATGTATTGACAACGGACCGTCAGGATGTTTATTTCCTTAAATAGTTCCCTAAGAGAATCGCGTCTGCGAAGATTATATATGGCTCTGATAGCTCTTTTCTGCAGAATAAAAATAGACTCTATATCTGCAGCCCGTCCCCATAGCAAAATACCGTAAGACATGATACTATGAAAGTAACTAAAATAAACTAGTTGCGCAGTATCCACATCAGTAAATTGACGGATTTTTCTGACAGCATATGCTGCTGAACTAAGCCGACCTGCCAGAGATGTTAAATGAGGACCCCATTGTAGCCTCGAGTCAAGCGTGATCCCTAGGAAAACCGTATTCTCGACGAATTCGAGTTTCTCCTTGTTCAATACTATGTCGGAGTAATTACTTTTAACATTCGGTAACGCAAATCTTATGCACTTAGTTTTTTTTCCATTTAATACTAAATTATTAACAGTAAACCAGTTTTGGACTTGCTGTAAAGCATTGTTTACGTCATCAAGATTTGTGGAACGTCTATTGATCTTAAAAATTAACGACGTATCGTCAGCAAACAATACAATATGTGGTTGTTTTTTTAATAGATGCGGTAGATCATTTATATATACTAAAAAGAGGAAAGGACCTAATATTGAGCCTTGTGGTACACCCATTTTGACTTTCAAACCCGGAGAATTGACACCGTTTATCTGAACTTGTTGTTGCCTGTCAATTAAATAAGATTTCGCCAAGCTGAGTGCAAGTTTACCTAGTCCATAATGTTCTAGCTTTAAAAGCAAGGTTTCGTGATTAACACAATCAAAAGCCTTTGAGAGGTCACAAAAAAATCCTATCGCATCTTGGGCTTCTTCCCACGCTGTGTATGTTTTAATAAAGTGACACCAGCGTCAGTCGTACAACGTCCTTTGGTGAAACCATACTGCTGATCATGAAAGATTTTATTGCTGTTAAAATGGTAAAGCATTTGATTAAGCATAACTTTTTCAAACACCTTCTCGTACTCGTAGACACTAGTACTGGGAGGTCTATTTATATTAAATGATGATCTTTAAGATCATTAACTTTTTGCGTGTAAAATGTCGCAAATATTTGAAATAAAAAAACGATAGAATATTCGATAATGAGTTCGAAAATAATTTTAGTAAGCGCGCGTTAAGCGGCTAGTCGAACACGCGTCTGACACTCAACTAAACTTGTACTATTTCTTATTCTGTGATAAACTAACCACGAGAAAGGGGTCGCGCAGCGTAGGTTTTATGACTTATTTATGCTAACAGTATGAAGTGCGCCAGGCCTGGCATGAAGCAGGCCTCACCGGACATGGTAACTTCGAGAGGTTCCTGCACCGGATTCTTGCGGAATAACCATGGTGCCGGGTGTCACCATTGTGTGCTCCGCCCAAGCGGGGCACACCTCTATCGACCTATCGCGCCGGGCCCTGGTACAGACTATGGTCCAAAGCGAGCAGGAAAGGCGGTCGCCTCCTTTTGCGAAGCAGTAATACTAGCGAAGGAGGCGGCCGCAAGCGTGAGGGACCGGACTTCCTCATGCCCGAGCCGCCGGGATCCCGACCCCAATTTCCAGCCACCGTAGGCGTGGGCTTGCGGACGACGAGCAATAGGTAGCTCGCCGTCCAACCGTCCAGTAACCGTTTGGATCGAGCCCGAGTCATCGACGGCGCGTAATGTTCCACTCGTGCCTCAAGATGTCAGCAAAACCGTATGGGCCGAGCAGGGCCGAAGCCTACTGAGGCCATGGGTTCGCTTCTGTAAGGAAAACCCGGGGCCCTGGAACGCAAGGCAAAGAAGGAACATAGGAGTGGATTTAAGTCGGTAAAAGTCTGACACATTTTCGCGCTCTGACCTAGAGCGCGAGAAGTTATTGGATGATTTCCCACCTAGAAAAAGCGACAGCGATATTAGCTTAATTTTTAACAGATTTTTCTATGAGCGTATCATACGCTGTTCTTTATAAATAAAAATTAATTGCCGCATGTACGAGTATATGCATGTAAATGCATCAATTTAAAACAGCTGCAGCTGCACTTGACTATTTGTTTCCTTGATGTGTTCGTAATTTTCAGAACAAAGTTAGTTTGAGTAAAAAAAATAAGGAAATCTAAAAAAAAAAAAAATTGCACCCGAGCAAAGCCGGGGCGAGCAGCTAGTGTTCCAATATGATAGCCTACACGTGTTAAGCCTACACCCCAATCGAATGTTGTTCATTTTTTCAAAATTAAGCCGTGATGTTCCTTAAATGTTTGACCTCCGGGGTAGATAATAACAGTTTTCATTTGATGCCTACGAGACAAATGTGTAAAAAACTTGCAAAATAAGGACATAAGTATTAAGTACATGATACAAGAGTAGGTTCGGGCCGTTATGCCAAACAGGGTTTTAGAAAGAGATTGACAAAGAGTGGGCATTAGATTACATGCCCTTATTTAATGTATGAAATGAATCAGTGTTTTGTATGTGAAAGCATAGGAAGCTGTTAACAGCTATTTTTATCAGAAACGTTTGGCTGCTTTTACACGAAACTCTCGGCGCCATCTGTGATTGATGAAAGTCAACACTAAAATTTCTAACAAAAATGAATCATGACTCTTAACTGAATTCGGCTAGAGATACTTATTTTGATCCCGACACTGAGGATAAGATGAAGAACAATGAGATGGATCTTAGCTTACATTAAACTCCTTCGATTAGGAGCAGGGCCCTAGATAGTACTAGTAACGCCATCTATGTAAAATATGGCAGATTCTTAAAATATGGTTCGTTTGACCAACGGCTGGCTGCACGCCATCTGCTGGCTGTTGGTTAAACCTAATGTTCAACACGCCAGCGCCGCGTTCAGACTGACAGAACGACTGCAAGATCGCGAACTAAACAAAGTTGTTCGTTTTTACGACAAACGTATCGCTTTGAACAGCCAATATACTGAAGTACCTTACAGATTTTGTTTTTCTACAAAATCAACTAATGAAGAGAGCAGTGCCCTAGATAGTACTAGTAACGCCATCTATGTAAAATATGGCAGATTCTTAAAATATGGTTCGTTTGACCAACGGCTGGCTGCACGCCATCTGCTGGCTGTTGGTTAAACCTAATGTTCAACACGCCAGGCAGCGCCGCGCTCAGACGGACAGAATGACTGCAAGATCGCGAACTAAACAAAGTTGTTCGTTTTTACGACAAACGTATCGCTTTGTACTGCCAATATACTGAAGCACCTTACAGATTTTGTTTTTCTGCAAAATCAACTAAGAGTTGCGGTTAAGGGTTTTCAAATGTATTGCAGCATTAGGTACATTCTCCCTGCACTGTCATTACCACACAGTGTGATTGCTCTTCTGTCAAGTGTCTAAATTAAAGCCCGTGCACGTTAACTTGGCGCGTCGCTGGGGGCACGCTTAATGTTGCAAGCCTAACTAATTTATTTTCCCTCATATAATTAAAAACAATCTTTCGTACTTAACTCGAATTGTAATTTATAGAATTTATTACGACGGGTCCCAAGAACAAAATCGTATCGAAAACGAAGACGAAATGTATTTTATTACGTACCAGGCCACTCAGAAAGTTTTGCGAAATAATGTTTTTATGTATATGGCACTGGCCACTTTTTTTTTTTTTTTTTTTTTTTTTTAGGTGGGAAAATCATCTTATGACAAATCCCGCTCTTGGGCGGAGCGGAAAGTAGTGTCAGACTTTTACTGACTAAAAACCCACTCCTGTTCCTTCTTTGCCTTCGTCCCAGGGCCCCGGGTTTCGCTTTCACACTACCCGTGGCACTGGCCACTTGTAATTATTTTGAAAACTTTGCTTATTTAAAAGTTAAAAACAACATTGTTCGAATTTTGAATTTCCCTCATCATTGTTTCGAGAGCCAAATCAAATTATCGTGTCTCATTAAAAAATTAATCTGCATTCAGAATATTTTCGTGCAATGATTTTCTACGATTTCAAATGTGTCCTAAAACCTGATGAGTCATTTGATCGACTTCAAATTGCTTTTATGGGTGAAGGATCTTCAAAAGCAACCATCTACCGCTGGTAAGCTGGTGGAGTTCAAGCGCGGTCGCCTTACTTTGGGGGTAAAACAAACGAGTGGTGGTACGACAGCTGTCACGGAAGATAGAGTAAGTATGCATTTAAGCGAAAGTTGCGGAATTACGTTCTACACAAATAGCAGAATCATCTCAAAACTCCTTTACTGTGTGTATATATAATTATATGTATGTTTGTATAGGTATATATTCTATTAAATATGTATGTATGTTTAGTTTTATTTTTATATATAATTTTGTACTACTTGTTGTCTAAACAATATTTTCTTTTTTTTATGCACCTGCCATATTGTCTCTCCACTACCCTAGGTTGACTGGTAGAGAATGCCTAAGGCATTAAGTCCGCCTTTGTACTTTTTGTTGCATGAAGATTAAATAAATAAATAAAATAAAATAAATAAATAAAAGTGTGTGTCAATAAAAAAATTAATTCAAGAAAACAGGCGAATTACATACGAAGAGATTCAGCACACACTGCAGATTGGTTGGGGAAGCGTTCACAAGATTCTACAGGAGCACCTTCGCGTGAGGAGGATAGTTTGCCGCTGGGTGCCGCACAACCTCACCGAAGCTCAGAAGCAGGCCCGTGTGAAGTAGTGCCGTGATATGATTCAAAAATTTGAAGCAGGCTCGTCTCGGCGCGCTTACGATATTGTGACAGGTGACGAATCCTGGATTTATCAATACGATCCAGAAACAAAGCGTCATTCGACAGTTTGGCTGTTTCAAAACAAACCGACGCCTACGAAAGTGAAGCGATCGAAAAGCGCAAGGAAAATTTTGATCGCTAGTTTCTTCACTTTGACGGAGTTTCTGATTTCAATTCCATTACGAGACCAAAGCAGCATCAAAGCCGAATGGTATACCACAAAATGCCTGCCAGAAGTTTTGTCTGCAATGAGCAACAAGCGACCGTACACCGGACTCCGCGGGGTACTACTGCTTCACCATGATAACGCGCCCGCGCACTCAGCGCTCAAACCGAGGGATTTCCTGGACACCACACCGGTCAGTCTTGGGGCGCTCCTTACAGTCCTGATCTGGTACCGTGTGACTTCTTTTTATTCCCTAAAATAAAAAATCTGCTGAAAGGGACACAGTTTTCATCGCTGAAAGACGCGCTAGCAGCTTTCGAGAAGACCGTGGAAGAGGTGTCTGCGGCGGACTGGAAAAATGTTTCGAAAATTGGTTCAGACGCATGAAACTTTGTATAGAGGCTGGTGTTCTTTGAAAAGATTTAATAAAAATATTTTATCCATAGAAGTTAGTTTTTTAGTTCCTCAAAACTTTCTGAGTGTCCCACGTATTCCTATTGTACATACTAAGAACTATACCACAATATATTTTTTGTTTAATATTCTTTTACTTATTAAAATAATCAATCGAACACTACCTTTTAACCTTTTTTATACACAGAAATTAGAGGTTATTTTTATTAACAAAATTATTATAAAAAAAGTCTTGAGAACCATGTAAATCTTTTATTGAATATCATCAGTAGCACTTTTAGCATCAGAATCCATGCTAGTGTTTATCAGAAGAATCGGATGAGTCTATGGTCAATTTAAGCTTTGTTAATTTATGTGCAGTGAGTGATATGATGCATTATCCATTACTACTATACAATTCGGTTGTAGATTTGGCACTATTTTTTCTTTCTTCCATCGCATGAAGTTTGCAGAATTCATATCGTCATGATAGTCATTTAATTAAGATTAAGAGATACATAGGAGCAATTGTGGCGTGCCCAGCACTGGGTCACGACAGTCGCTGTCGCCATTTCTCCATGAGATCCTGCATGAACCTCTTAAATGATATCAGATTTTTCATAATATCTATATGTAACCTAAAATGTGTTTTTTAACATTCAATACTATAAACTATAATTACAATAAAATAAAATAAATAATAATAAAAACCCTAACCTAACAACAACTAACTAAAACTAAAATATTTCGTCAAAAAACTCTTCCACATCGCTGTCGACTGGTAATGTGCCCAAAAGGCTGGCGGCATTGCCACGCTGTATGGCAATGCTTATCCTCTGTCCGAGGTAAAATCCAGCCCTTGAGTCACGCGAAGTGTCAACTAGACGTTTTGACAGATCTTTATACAACTTGTGAGCACTCGGACCCCACGAACCGAGAGTTTCAACCCCAAACGGTTCGAAAATATAACTTCGAACAAGGTTATTATATTTTCGCCGCTTGAGGTTCTCCGCAGCCGCAGCGGCAGCACCAGCACAACACGACGAGTAAAAAAAACGGATAAATATGCGTATGTTTGTATAAGCGCCGCAGTCCGTATAGCGCAGGCGATAATGGTCATTGCGGTGTAACTGCACTTTTGACCCCTGACTGTACATTGCACGGTACGGCGAATCTAACAATTTGAATCCGTGTTGGTAACATGGAGAGCTACCTTCTCTCGGCTTAGAAAATAAACTTACCGTGCGCTGAATATAGTGGCAAGGGCCATATAGCACCCATCGGCGACTCGAGATGAGCCAGTGAAGCAGGTGTCCACAGTCCAGTCCAGCAGAGGACCAATGTCCGGGTTGCAGTCCAGTAAAAGGACTATTGTCTCGCGGGCCAGCTCGAATATCTGTCGGAAAGGGATGAGGTCAGGTGGTTGTAGGGCTACAAGCCGGTTATTGGTATGCAGGAGCCGTACTATGAACGAAAAGCTATTTTCCGCGACGCAATGTCGTGTGAAAGACATCGTGACGTTTGGACATAATACGGCCCAAGGGTGAGTTCTAAATATGATCGAAAAATAATTCTATGGAAATGTTAAATAAACATATGTTTAAGGACGCTTTTACATTTTTCACTCCCTCAATTTTATGTAAACTAGTCGCAACACATCAACATTACGCTTAAGCACACAGCACGCTCACATAGAATACATTGTTCGCTCAATTTTATACTTTAACCAAACTTGTCTTGATACTTGAAGGTAATATTTTATTTTTTCTAGTATTACTTGAGTGAAGTTTGTGTTTTTGGTATCAGTGATGATTACTGATTACAGTGCAATACGTTGGTACCTATATACTTACCCAATTTCAAAGCAGGCCGTAAATGAAAAATAAGTAGGTACCATATCGTTACCGAGAAATATCGACCAGATTTCTTTGTACACCTACGATTATTTCCAAAACCGTACTTACTGATTTGAATATATTATTATTTTTATATTAATTGTTTATTTTGTATGGGATATTACAAAATCAAACAGGTACTTGAATTTAATTTATCCGACAACACAACCCTCTTTGATATGAATAGTCTTCAAACTATGTATGAAGGAAGTAACTAAAATTAAATATTCGATCTGTTCGTTAATAATACCCTTAAAGATATAATATGGGTATATAAACTATGATTCCTTATTATTTTAAAATAAAATATACAGTGCATTTAACTGTAATGTTTACCTATTCAGGTTTTTTAATGTGGGAAATGAGCTACTGTGTACGACCATTTCCGTCGTCCACACGTACAGTGGGTTTTTTTTTCTAGACTTTTCCATAGTTTGGGATGTCTTCTTATTTTCTTATCTTTGTGGTCTGGTTTCCGCACTTAGTCCTTATCGGACCATTGTGCGTGGGCCATGGCGGCCTTTACTCCAACCAGCCCACCTCATTCCAGAAACAGATGAGTCTCTTCAGTTTGCTCAGGGCGTCCATAAGTGAATTCGGTGCTCCCAAGGTCCGAGTTCTTATCTCGCTGACGGCTGTGCACTCAAGGAGCACATGCGCAACAGTTTCTTCTGACTCCATGCATCCTCTGCACAGAGGGCTATCTGTGATATTCATCGTGAAAAAGTGTTTGTTCAGGGAGCAGTGTCCGGTGATGGATCCTGCCACCAGACGCAGGCTGCCTCTGTCCAGTCGCAGAAGGCTGCTGGTTAGGGTTCTATTTAAAGTTGGCATGGCTTCTTTAGCCTGCCTGCAGCCCGGTGCCAGGGACCACCACCTTCCCGCTTGTGCATTTGTGTGCTCTCGTAGCCAACCACGCAGCTGACTAAAGGGTATTGGCACGCTGGGCTCCGGTCCGAAGACCACCGTGTCAGACCCCCGCCTTGCCAGCTCATCAGCTGCGTCGTTGCCCAGTGAGCCGCTGTGTCCTTTTATCCACTGCAGTGTCACAGTGTTATTATTTAACACTGTGACACGTTCTAGTGCAGAGTGGCATTCTTGTATAAGTTTCGACGTTGTTGTGGGTTTTTCTAGCGATTGTAGTACTGAGGCACTGTCAGAAATTATGCGGATAGTCATAGTCATAGTAGTCATAGTAATTTATTGGTAAAGGATTCTTACAAGTCATTTACAGAATGTTACATACAATTTGTTAACAAATGATTAGGTACATAACAATGTCAAATAATAAAAAATGTCAAACAAATAAAAGAAAATACAAGAATTAAAAAAATAAAAACATAATAATAATCGAAGTCAAATTAAAATAAAAAGTCAAAATAATTTTCATTCAAAAATTACCATTCGCGTCAAAGTTAAATTAAATTAAATCATAAATTCGTCAAAAGAATAAAAAGCTTGCTCGATAAGCCATTTTTTCAAACGAGCTTTGAAGCTCGCTATAGTTGGGGCACCAGAAATAGCTACAGGCAGCTGATTATAAACTGTCGGGCCCATAACATGAGTCGTCTTGGAAGATTTGGTGAGCGTTCTTGAGACCGTCGATAACTGACCCCTGCTTCTGGTGCAATATGAATGACGGCTGCCTACCTTTGGGTATAGGTCGAGGTTCATCCTCACGTACAGTGCGACCTGATATATAAGTATAGCAGGTAACGTGAGGATGCCTAGTTTAGCAAAATGGGGTCTAGCGGACATGTCCTGCGGTATCCCGACGATGGCCCGCACGGCACGCTTCTGCATTCGGAAGGCGCGCTGCCAATCGGCAGCACGTCCCCATAGCTCAGCGCCGTATTGAAGTAACGAGTGCACCGTCGCGAAATAACAGGTCCGTACATCGCGTTCGGGTAAGACGCGCGATATTCTGCCAAGAGCAAAACATGTACTACCCAATTTACCACAAACTTTGCTAATCTGACCATCCCACTTGAGGCACCCGTCAATTTCAAATCCAAGAAAGGTTATTGTCTTCACCTGAACCAGAGCCACTCCACCCGCAGATACCGCCAGTGGTCGTGAAGACCGCCCTGACAGTACAAAGTGAATGAAGTGGGTCTTTTTCAGATTCAGAGCAAGACCATTTCCTTGGAACCATAACGCCAATTGATTCGCGGCATCGTTTAGCCTCTGCTCCAACTGATCCACTGATTCAGCTGTTACCAACGCTGCAACATCATCAGCGTACATGAGTACTTCTGCGTCAGTCACAGCATCAGGCAAGTCATTCAGCAGCAGTGAAAAAGAATGTTCGATACGGATGACCCCTGAGCCACTCCCATCTCCGATTTAAGAGGTTTCGACCTCACCTTATGATATGAGTATCCATAACTTTTCTGGCTTCTATAGCGTTGGCCGCTAGAGTGCTGCCAACACATTCTGCCTGGTAGACCGAGTTGAGTGCTCCTAGCGGTTTGGATATCTTTATATTAAGGTCATTGGAGAAGACTCCAACTCCTGTTCCGGTGTTCGTCTTTGATCCGTCGGTGTAAATTCTCAGTTCCTTGGGGCCTGAGCAATCGTACGGTTCTTCTGCTAGTTGGATGCTGTAGTGTTTTTGGAATTGCATTGTTTTGGGGGCTTTGTCGTTGGGGGCCGTCATCATGGGCTGTCGCTTAATTAATGGCATCATCCATAATGCGTGTATGTTTAATTCGAGAGTCTGTTTTCAGTGTACCCGATAGTTTAAGTCTGAATACTGCCAAAGCTGCCTCCTCCCGCACTATGAGATGCAGTGGAGGCAGTCCTAGCATAGCCTGTAGGGCGGCAGTGGGTGCCGTTCTCATGCTACTAGTGATTGCTACGCAGGCGTATCGCTGCAATTTTTCGAGTTCTTTTTGGGCTGTGCTCAAATCTGTCCTGGGCCACCAGTTTTTGTTTGGGATGTCATTAGATAGGTCTTTCAAAAATATTGTGGGTGTGTGAAAACTATTTATCAATTTTAGGGATCCGATTGTGAATTATAAACATAGTTTTTGTAGTTAAAGTGTAGATAAAGTAACACTTATAGGTATTTCACTAAGTAATACCGCTGCGCTCGGGGGTTAATTATATAAATCCCTTCCCGGAATTTAACTTTATCAACCTTCCTTATCCTAATTATATTACCATATATATATACATTAACCTTTTGAGTACCGTAATTAGAGACACAATAGAAAGACAATGAGCGAACGCCGGCACATATTTTCTCAGTACAATCTATATATATAAAAATGAAACCCGTTTTCCTTGGTCACGGCATCACGCGTGAATGGCTGGACCGATTTCACTAATTCTTTTTTTGTTCTATTTGTTATTATTAGGAGAAGGTTCTTACGGAAAAAAATATTAAGAAAATCTCTGAAAAATATACAACAAAATAAAGTAGTGCATCATTGCTACGCTAAGGCGGTACGAAGTTCGCCGGGTCAGCTAGTCTTAAATAAAAAGGATGACATATCATAACCCCCAAAAATGACTGTCATATCAAATTACTCAATTAAAGTTGTTAAAAATATTATTTTTAGTTCCGATTCTTCCCAATTCTAAAAATAAGTATCGTACTCGTAACTAGGTACTTAATTTTATTTCAAAAAAGTATCAACGTATACAGTCGCAGTATACGATTCGGCGCCGACCGGCGACGTATTTATTTTTTCTAAGAAAGCAATATAACCGTCCGTCCAAGAGCGCGTCCGAGCGCGTAATGACGCTCGTTCTATGAAAAATGTATGAAGAAATATTGCGAGTGGTTTTATTTTGGTCATAAATCATAAAGTTATTTATGTACGTTCTAAATAATTAGCTACATGTATAGAAGTCTATATAAGCTGTATTATTTTATGATTTATAAGCTAAAAATGTGCACTGGATTTAGTATACGCGAATCTATTCAGAACCCTTTTTTTGTAATTTTCTTCGATACGTGCGTTGGTAAAATCGTATTTATATGAAAATTTTATACGAGACCAAAATATTTTTTAGTGCCGTCCTGAAGATGAATATATTGCCTTTTATTTGATACCATGACATCCTTATAGTTATGATTCCTAGTGCATCATAATGGTACCCCTAAAAACCGTGTAATTTGTTCAAAAATGTAAAAGCGTCCTTCAATTAGAAAAACTAAAAATAAAGTTAGAAACTACAGAAAATTCTAAAAAAAAACAAGAAAATATTTCCCCTTAATGATTTTATGGAAACAGCACAGTATTTAAGTTGTTAATTGCTTTTTGGTTAAAACTTTAACTGAAATATTGGAAAAATAAATAAACACGCATGTTTACTTCAGCAGTATAGATGAACATCAACTTGCACCATACCTTATCATTAGAAGAGGAGAGCATCTCGCTGAGCCACGGGTACAGCGAGCCGTCTTCAGCCAGCGCCGAGGGGGCGAAGCACGGGCCGCAGCATACCACGGCACTCATGGCCTAAGAACAACACATTTTTGTGAAGTATCATTTTTAACGCTGGATAATGGAACGTGCGTCCTATTTAATAGCGAGTTCGCCAATGAGTGCCACCGCACCCCTCCTCATGAACTTCGCAGTATAGAATACCAGCGCCCCCTACCCCGGACGGAACACTTGCGACCCCGCGTTCGCGTGCCGCAATGAAGCTGCAGTAGCAACAAGTCGTTGGGTGTGTTACGTCATGCTTATCAAAAACAGCTGGAAATTATGTTTTGCCGATGTGAGACTAGATACAAATAAACAAAATTCTTTGTTTTCGTTCATTTTTGCCTGCCGATGCATACTGTAGAAGGTGTGAAGGTGTTATCTGTGACCGCTGCAGCAGAAGGCAAGAAATAGGGTTGATAAAGGCCATTTTTCACTCATCGGTATCCATTTTTCACTCATCGGTATAAAGGTATCTCATCAATTATATAAAATTCTATGTCACATCCGGTGGAAATCAGAATTAGAATTTTATATAATTGATGGGATACCTATATAAATAAAAATCAATGTTTGTACTCTATGCGTGCGTGAAACATTGATTAGATTATGATGAAACTTTGGTAGGATGTTCTGAGGCCCCGTCCGAGATGGTCCCTGGTTCAAAAAATATACTTTTTTTTTAAGTAGTTTTCGGGGATGGCATCTTGGAAAGGACTGGATAGATTTTAACGGGACTTTCACTAACTTCCCCAACTACGTCCAGGTATTCCTTTTTCAGCCACCTTGTATCAGCCCTTGTTCGACTTGCCGCCTCTTCCTAATAATCTCCCAATCAATCAATCTCCTAGTATCTTAATCACAATCCTGTTTACGACCTTTGACAATAACCTGTTTGTATCTACGAGTCTTTGAGCCGATGCATCAGCTTAGCACGGTAGTTACTGTGACCAGTCACAGTAACTACCGTGCTAAGCTGATTCAGTTGAATTCATTTTCAATCGATCAGCAAGTCTTTTCTTTCCAGAAAACGGGGGTAAAATCGCGGTGATTGGGATTGATATGAATAAATAAACTCGTATCAATCGATACAAGTTTATTTATGCATATCAATCCCGGCTTCAATAATTTCGAATGAAGTCGAAAGATTCTCTGGTCTTACATACCCTGAGCGCGGAGAGATTGAGTCGCTCATCGTTCTCGTGTTGCGACGGCTGCGGCACGAGCGAGCCCAGGTGTCTGACCAGCGGCCCGCACCATCCAGAGAACAGCGAGAACAAGCTTCGGAGCAGCTCCTTCTTCATCAGGGACCCGTACTTCTCCACTGTCAAGAAAATGGAACAGTTTAATAATGCCTACATATAATAGTAAAATAATAAATATTTTTAGGGAAAGTAAACCAAATTCTATGTAGGTATATGAATTACACTGATGGTCGATCGATATGACTCGTTGGACTAGAATAACCTTATAAAGAAATGCCGACCTGTAAGAATCGCAAAATGAGAGCCAGCCGCCTAGTTGAGTCTAAATAAAATGTTTTTTTTTAATAATATGAACTAGTATTTGACTGCGAACCAACCTGATGGTAAGCAGTGATGCAAACGTTGATGGTGAGGCGCACTAGTTTATTAGGAGCCTATTCACTCTAGCTTTGCCAATTGTGATTTTGAAGTTGTAAAGACATTTACATCATAGCAACGCAACAGGTTAGCAGTTTCGTATAGCACCGTGAGGAATAAATTGTTTATCACCTATAGCTGGAATGTGCCTTGCACGTTACAAAAAGGTAGCACCTATCATTCTATCAATGATAGCGATTGTCGTAATGCCAAAACGTAAGGTGGCCAATTGACGAACACGGCGCCTCTATATCCCATTTGTGTGACAAATGGGGTGAATAGTAGGTTGTTTTTGCTTTGATACCTTCATGACTTTTGGCTAAATTAAACTTTTAAAGATGCCACTAATATAAATCTTGGTCAAGTAACATAATATGTTTTGCTTTATTTATTTATAATAAATACTTAGGGAGTACATTTCCGCATTAGATAATAAACATAAAAATAAAAATAACTTTCTGTTTAGAATATAGTGGCTATAATGCGCAATAAGACATTGTCACTACAATAAATTCAATATCGAGAATCACGTCACCAGAAAAAAAGCATGGCATTAAGACATATCAACTACCATCCAGCCTAATGAATTACAGAGAAAAAAAAACATAATGACATGCGTGACATTATGACATGACATCTTGTCGTTCGTTCAAAAATGCGTTTATTGATTTTTAGAATTCATAAGGAGGCACCAAATTTAAAGTGGAATAACTTTAATACTCGGTTTTTATTATTAGTACTATCTAAGCCAAAATTGTTTATAAATTTAATCTATATACTTTTGTATATTTTTCATCACTGTATGCTAAAAAAATATGGCAGCATAATTTCGTTCGAGAGTCTGCCATCACTCTTTTTGTTTTTATTCACCCCTGCTACTCTATTCAACTCTTTCAACGGTACATTTTGTAACGTTATAACAAGTAATCACCAGGCTGTTGCTAGTAAAATGACATTCGTCTATGTAGCAGGAAGTTTCAACCTTAGTGAAGATTCAGTTCACCAAGTATTATTTCTAAAAGTGAAAAACAATACATTTTGAAGACTTTACTAACATGGAAAGCTCTTTATGAGCTCGGTGACGAAGTCTGCGAAGGTGATGCGCTGCTCGCGCGCGGCGGGCGCGTCTTTCTCGGCCTCCACCTCCAGGCACTGGCGTGCCCCGTCCAGGTACTCTGTCAGCGACGAGTGCAGACTGCCGCCCTCCAGGGCAAACGGACTGGAAAACCGAAAACGTTCACTTTATAAAGATCGTGTTAATTACACTGAATTAAACGAATTTTTTTCGGATGAGGCACAGATACTTTGGCTATTTTTTAGGGTTCCGTAGTCAACTAGGAACCCTTATAGTATCGCCAAGTCTGTCTGTCCGTCCGTCCGCGGATAATCTCAGTGACTGTTAGCACTAGAAAGCTGAAATTAGATACCAATATTTATATCAATCACGCCGACAAAGTGGTAAAATAAAAAGTGGAAAAAAATGTTTTATTAGGGTACACGTAAAGTGGGGAGTGATTTATTTTCATTTCAACCCTAATGTGTGATATATTGTTGGATAGGTATTTAAAAATGAATAGGGGTTTACTCAGATAATTTTTTGATAATGTTAATATTTTCGGAAATAATCGCTCCCAAAGTAAAAAAAAAATGTGTGTCCCCCCCACCCCTCTAACTTTGGAACCATAAGTTTAGAAAATATGAAAAAAACCTTAAAAGTAGAACTTTATAAAGACTTACTAGGAAAATTATTTTGAACTTGATGGGTTGAAACGTTGTACTATATAATTACGTTGTACTATATAATGCGTGCCGTTGGTGGCGCTAGTGGTCGCGTCCAAATAAATCGGCTCCGTATTTAAATAATTGTAAAAAATGCTAAATACTAGTTTTAAAGTCTATTTGTATAACTATCCGAATTATTGGCATGTAATGAGCATTGTCTAACGTTGGCAAACGAATATTACAAGTGATGTGTACATAAAATTGTGTTTAATGAACGAGTTCAAAATACAGTGTTTACAAACATACAGTGCAGTGAATCGCAACTTTTATACTAAAATCTGAACTATAACATAACAAAACAGTGAAACAAATGTGCTAAACAACAAAACTAAGTGAATTGATTATTATTTAAAATTATCTGCATTATTGAAAAGAGACGCGCGACGCTATCTTTTTCAACCAATAAAAATCGAGAGTAATAAACTGTTATTTTTAAATTCAAAGAATAAAATACACACACCTATTTCGCTCGAATACCCGATACGTCACATGGCAGTTTGTGTCGTACGTCGACTTCCGAGACAGGGACCGTATGTTCGAGCCTGATAAAGTTCATCTTTTTGTATTTTTCAAGATTTGCCGAAGAAGTTAATATTGACTGTATTTATTTATTGAAAGACTATTAATTTTTCATATGTGAATCGCAAAGTGCTTGGCGATTTGATCATCTAAATTTGAATTTTTGTTTATGAAACCAATAAAAATGCCTAATAATTGCGGCGCTTGTAGTTCGCTCATAATGGATTGTTTCATGGAATGCGCCAATGATAAATGCATGAAAAGATATGATATAGCCTGTCTCGAAATACACAAAGATGTGTTTAAGACATACACTCAGACGTATAAAAAGAAATGGTTATGTCCAGAATGTATTTGTGCCAAGCCTAAAAGAGGCAACAGTGAAACTCCAGTCCGCATAAACATCCCTAACTTTAATGCCACCACTCCTCTAAACAATGTAAGCAGTCAGCGCGGAAGTCAGACTCAGTATACACCCATAACTATGGATTCCGATTCCCTTCTACTCGAAGAATTGAGGGAATTTAAAGCTGACATGATAACTCGCATGGACAACCAGGCAAGTGCGATATCGCTTTTACTAAACCAATTTTCTCAAACAAAAACCGAGTTGGGCAACATTATTAAAAGAATAGGGGTGCTCGAAGAAAAAGTAGAAGCTAAGCTAACTCATAACAACCAATCTCACGAAATAGCAGCTGATATTCCCCAAAATCTTCCTTCTACATCGTCTTTTGCCGAGGTCGTAGGTCAACAGAATAAGGTCAATGTTTCTAAGAAAACGTTTCATACCTACATCAAAACGCAAAAGGTAAACAAAAGTGGGGCCACGAAGTCTACCGAAATTTTACCGGAAAAAGTTTTGTGTACTAACTCACTGGCGACTAGTGAACCATCTAACGATGAAGTTGAGAAGATCGAAGAAGGATGGACGACTGTTCGAACTAAAAAAAATTACAGGCAACTTAAAGAGGTCAGAGTGGGAACAAACATGGAGTTGAAAGCAATTCAAGTTACTGATAGGAAAAAGTATCTGCATGTTTGGCGACTGCATCCGGATACTACTCTTGAAACCATAACAGATCACGTGAAAAATGTATGTGGATCAGATGTTCCAATTAAAATTGATAAACTCAAACACAAAATTGAAAGAGATTATTCGTCGTTTGTTATTGGAGTACCAGAAAAGTTTTTCGATAAGTTGAACCAGGTCGAAATCTGGCCAATGAATGCCGAATTCAGTGAGTGGATTTGGTTTCGGAACTCAGGCAGAACAAAACCAAACATATTATAACCATAACATCGACATATTCTATCAAAATGTACGAGGTCTACGAACTAAACTGGATGAATTTAGAAGCAATATAGAGTCATGTAAATTTGATTTATGTGCAATAACTGAATCTGGTTGCAATAATTCCATTGAAGATCCTGAAATAATCCCTCCGGGATATCAAATACTCCGTTGCGATCGAGCGGATGGTCGGAAGCAGGGCGGAGCGTTTCTAGTGGCCACACACCGATACGAGCTGCGACAAGTACAAGTCGCGGACGCGTCGATAGACACCTGCGTTTTCGAAATGGTTAGTGCAACGGTTTATTTAAAAAATAGATTTTTGTTTTTGTGTTGTGTTGTTTACATACCACCAGGGAGTTCCGAGAATGAATACTTGACTTTATTTAGATTAATTGAAAAATTATGTGATAGATATAGAGAAATAATTGTTATTGGTGATTTTAATTTGTATTCGTGTCCTGTAAATGTTAAAAATTATTATGAATGTTTTGTGTCCTATTGCGAATTTACTCAAAGTAACTCGGTGCCAAACTATCTAGGTCGTCAGTTGGATTTGGTTCTGAGCACAGGTTTTATCGGTGTTTCGGTGGTGGCGGCCGACGACGCGCTCGTACCCGTCGACGCGCATCACCCGCCGCTCGCGATCGGCGTGCCGTACGCGCGCGCGCCCCCCGCACCCGCTGCGATCGCCCCGCCTGCGCCCGCGCTCTCGGTCAGCGGCAGTCCCGCAGAACGTAGTGTGCGGCCGAAGTGGAACTTTTATAGAGCCGACTACGAGTTGTTGTACTCTATTCTGACGTCCACTGATTGGAGTATGATTTATGACATGCATGATTTGGAGGAGATGTTGGACATTTTTTATGATAAACTGTGTGATATTTTAGATAAATGTGTACCCCGGAAAAAGCTTAAACATGAAAATTCTCGATACGTTTATCCCGAATGGTACACCGCGGATATCATAAGAGATATAAAGAATAAAGCTAGACTTCATAAAACTTTCAAAAAAACAAAGCTGAGTAGTGATTATTCAGAATTTTCTAAATGCAGGGCTCGTATTAAAAAATCAATAGAAATTGCACACAAACAACACAAGCTTAAAATACAAAATCAATTTTCAAAAGATCCGAAATCATTCTGGCAATATATTAGGTCCAAACGAAATAGGTTAAACAGACAGGTTATCGTAAAGAATGGTCAGCATCTCTCGGATGGTGAGTGTGCTCGGGAATTCGCATCTTTTTTTGAGTCGGTGTACAGTAAAGAGCAACCGCGTTTGGAGGCGCGGGCGGCGGAGGCGGAGGCGGAAGCGAACAGTGCGCGAGTGCACATCGAGACCCTCAGTCTTCAAGACGTAAGGGAAGCGCTCTTAAAGCTTAAGCCAAAGCGTTCATCTGGCCCCGATGGCATTCCAGCTTTTCTGTTCCGAGACTGTGGTAGGGTACTGGCTGAGCCCCTGCATCATATTTTTAATACTTGTTTGAAACAGGCAACGTTTCCCCCTAGGTGGAAAATTACACGAGTGATTCCGGTTCCTAAGGGAAAGTCAGGTCCAGATGTCAGTGGCTACAGACCAGTGGCAGTGTTGTCGACGCCTGCAAAAGTGTTCGAGTCTGCCATCCAGCGCCGCGTGCAGGCTCAAGTAAACGGACAGCTATCGGACGCGCAGCACGGGTTCCGGCCGGCGCGCAGCACTGGCACTAATCTGCTTAACTTCGTGGTGAGGGTGGCGCCTGCCGTCGATGCTGGTGTACAGGTTGACGCGGCATACTTTGATTTTAAAAAGGCGTTTGACACCGTTGACAATGATGTACTGCTAATGAAGCTGGCAAAAATAGGTTGCACGCCGCACCTTTTACAGTTCTTCGCTAGTTACTTGAAAGACCGACAGCAGTACGTTGACTTCAACGGGGTCGAATCCGAGCCCTACTACACCAGGTCAGGAGTGAGCCAGGGCAGTAATTTGGGTCCTCTTGAATTTATTTTAACGGTAAATGACTTACCAGATGTAGTCAAACATAGTTTATGTTTATTGTTTGCAGATGACCTCAAATTGCTGCTTGAGGTCAAAGATGAGTCGGACTGTGAGCGTTTGCAGGAAGACATAGACAGAGTGGTTGAGTGGAGTCATAACAACAAACTCTATTTCAACACAGCGAAATGCTCAATTATGTCATTTACGCGCGCAAAGACTGCCATAGCCTACGAATACCAAGTAGAGGAAGTGCCAATCCAGCGAGTGTCTCAAGTACGAGATCTAGGAGTACTATTTACACCAGATCTAACGTTCCGGGATCATATAGTTAAGATTTGCAAGAAAGCGTACAGAAACCTCGGTTTCGTGTTGAGACAGTCGCAGGGATTCACTAATATTACCACGCTCAGGGTACTGTATGACGCCTTGGTAAGGAGTCATTTGGAACACAGTGCGGTGATTTGGGCTCCTCATGAAGCGAAATACAGTGTCATGCTGGAGCGAGTACAAAATAAATTCACAAGACACTTGTATTTCAAACTTTATGGGGTTTACCCGTTTTACCCACTGATGTATCCTACACTGTTTGTACTGGGTATGGTGGGGTACAACGAACTCAGAGTGCGCCGGGAATTTACACTCGCGGCGTATGCTGTAAAGCTCTTGCGTGGAGTAGCGCACAATCCGGGTGTGCTGCTGCACCTGAAGCTGTGCGTGCCAGACCGATACGTGTGGAGGCGGCGGCGGCCGCCATTGCTGGCCGTACCTGCTGCCAGAACCAACCTACTGTCAAAAGCACCCCTCACCCGCACAATATGTGTACTAAATGAAGTGCATGAGAGGATGGACCTATTTTCGAGCCATGAGAGTGAAATCGCAAGAGTTTTATTAAATTTTATTAGTTCTAGTTAAATATTTGTTACTGTATGTACTAAGTCTGATTTTATATTGTATTTACATAATGGTTAACGTTAAGTTTTTTATTTATTTTTTATGTACTTACTTCTTTTATTTTTTATAGTTAGTAGTATTGTAATAGAGTTTAGTGTTATTTTAGCTTTTTAGGATGTTAGTGTAGATTATGACTTTTTTCAATTATTATATTTTTTTTTCGGTTTGGAAACCACTATTGTATTAGGTTCCGCCTGTGAAGATAGTGTGTGTATTTAATAATAAATAAATAAATAAATAAATAAATAAATAATTTCTGAACTAAGTTTGTAATTTAACCGTATATGCAACATTTTTTTTTTAACTTAGTTTACATATTTTATTATCCTGAACGTATTTTCTTTCAAATAAAAAAAAAGAAGTGTGGCACTCGGGGACTGCCGCGGTAAAGCTATTGCATAGCATTTTGTATCAATTTATGCAATTATAATTATTTATTTATTTTATTTTATTTATGCAGTAACAATACGGCTAGTTGCACGCACACAAACACCGTGTCGAAGACTGCCGAAAAGAAACGACGTTAGACAATGCACGGCCTTCAAGCCACACCTCCGTGCCCGTCGGAGTGGGGAGCGTGAGGTTTTTTTCGTTACGGAATTTCTGGATTCGGTCCCCGCGCTCAAGGCCCTCGATAGAAGCTATGCAATAGCTTAAAAGAATTATTTAATTTAAATCGGTTCACGCAATCCAAAATTACCACCGAAAACCCAACATACATAACCCGTCTAGTTTGTATAAATTATTAACCCAATTTCCCGAGAGATGGCGCTGTACTTTGGGCTACTTCGCGCTGTTATGATTATTCCTGAGTTGATGGGGTCGGATCATACTCGATGAGCTATTATATTGTCGAATTGTTCGGTTAAATTGCATGGCATTGGTGGTATTTGTTCTTGCTCGTTGTCTGTCATTCATTGACTCTTAAGTGGACACTTATTGTGACGGACGGGAAACTACAGAACTCCCTACACTAAGCGTGGCCCGTTTTTTATTGTTATTTCTGTTAATTTATTTGACAGTAGAATTTTAAACGTTTAAAATTCTGCTGTCAAATAAATTATATTTCTTGTTTTATGTGTTTGTTTGGATGTGAATGTTACCTGTTAGCGAAAGTCTTTTTCTGCGCGATGAGCAACAGCATTTTGTTGAGATGCAGGCGCAGCGCATCGCGGCGTCGTCGACGGCGCATGTTCTCTTGCTTGCGGTCTACTGCCTCACGCAGCAGAGGAACTAACTCTTCCATTAAATCTCTGTGGCGCAAGTGGTAAGAAAAGACTTCACTTTAAAACTGTGCTCAGTTAAACCAAACGGGTGAGCACTATTTCAATTATTTGTATCGTTAATAAATACAGTTAGATGCAAAATCAGTTTGAACAGTAGACATGCGCTCATCTGTGAAGCACTATTACCTGAGGATCGCTCAACTTCTTTCCTGCAATAAACTATTGGCCAAGATAGAATCAAATAAAGACAGACATACTTGAGTGCGTCGGGGTTGATGTTGCCGCAGGCGGCGACGGCGGCGTCCCGCACCTCGGGCACCTCGCAGCGTGCCAGCGGCACCGCCAGCTTGTGTAGCGAACCAGGCGACGCCGCCGTACCGCGCGCCTCGCCGCCGCTGCGCTCGCTCAGCGAGTCTGGCGACGAGCTATGTCCACACACATACAAGTCAGCGAAAGGTCCATACAGAAATAAAGCTCAAGTTAACCAGGAATCATTTGTACTTAAAACTTTACTTTTACGTTCATATTAAGATTTGAAATAGGCAATAAGTCATTTAATCGATTATTAGATGTAAAAAATGCAAAACTGAACGTTGTTTCGTAAGGCATAGTTATGTATTACATCTGATTACAATCTCAAATATAATAATCAAACACAAATCTTACAACAAAACAGTTAAGCTAATCTAACTACTTCTAAAACTAATAAAAGCAAGTATAAATAATACTGAGTCGACAATATAAGAAAGCGTTATCAACATAAAATAACGTCACCAACAAAGCGCTGCAGATGCCAACAAAATAATGAGACACACGCATTTGTACATCATACTAAGGTAGGTCTGTTAACACGAACCGCCGCCCTATGTCGCATTTGCTTGCAAGTGCGCGTCCGCACGAGGCGAGTACTAACCATCTACCATTCAATAAGACTTGATGACCGTCGCGGTATATTACCATGACTGACCTAGAGACTACAACAGATGATGCATCCAAGAGACTTGTAACAGAACAAGGCAGAGAGTTCACAGACAGAAAAATGAATCCTAACGGTAACGCGCACGTTACAAGCAAATGTTACAAAATCGATGATTTCATGAATTAGTTACTTTTACCCAATGATTGATAATGTTAAACTCACACGATTGCGACGTAATCTTTTCGTGCATACCATGAATATCCAGATGAAATAATGATTGTCACGATTACTTCAGTATACGTATTGTAGCTATTTCTTAACTGGTAGTTCTACACTTGCATTGAGCTGCTTATTTCATACTGTTTTCTCACTATTTGGGTACTAGGGATTAACATTTTCAATTTGAAATTGGTAATCATGCCAACGATGGTACTAGATCACAACCTAACTAAACATCGAACTTGATGAGTGGTGGCACTGCTGAGTGCAATTTGTGGGTGGTTGTGTACATGTGTCCTTGTCTAACGATGAGTACAGCTGACGGTGTACTTGTTTATAATTATCGTGTTTGAGTGACAGCGTATTCGCGATGAAGAATATACGTTCTGAGAGCGAAAGCTTATAAACTAACGTGAAAGGATACAAAATAGTGTTATAATATGAAAGAAGTATAGTTTGTCAGGACGGAACACCAAAAATACTTGCTAATATTTACACTAGAAGTTTTATCAAGTTTTCGTATCGCTATATTCCTTATCACAAATAGCTGCTGTCACGTCTCGTAATATAGCAATAAACAGGGGAATAGTACGTCAGATCATAGACAGCTATAGCCAAAGTAAAGTAATATTACCCCCACAGTGTCTCCGGACACGCCGAGAGGAAGAGCGCACTGTCGGGGCAGAAACAAAATACATATATACAAATCAAATAAAGAAAAGCACCGCGATAGCCGCGACCACCTTGCTCCGTCAGTCACTCGCCGCGGGACTACTGCACACATATGCATGCTAACGTGAAGAGCTGCACCACCACAAGTTCTAACTCTTACCAAACTCGATACTGTTATGGACCAAACAATACAGGACGGAAACATGGGACAACAATTTAATGTTGGTACGGAGAAGGGAAAGAGCAAAATAATAATGATAAACATTCATATTTGTAGCGTAGAAGGCGTATGCAATGAGAAGTACTTAATAACATTTATATAAAATTGAAAAAATCCCACATTATGTTTCGTTAGTTTTCAAGAATTCGGCAAATTCGAAATTATCCATGTCAGTAATGAATGCCCCGCTAAATACACAATCCCCAAGAAACGTTTACAATAGCTGCCAAAGACAAGAAGAACATTACGTCAGACACACAGGTTATAGACTCGGCGGAAACATCTGTGGCCTTCAGCTTACCCTCCTGGCTGCTTGAATGCTTGAAGTGACGGGTCCACAAACATCTCCTGCGAGAAGCTTTTTTTAAATAATAATATGGCGAGCTGACAGGGCCGTTTGCGAAAATTTAATTAGATCACTTAGACTATTTTATTATAACAATTTAGAAACACATACATGGCATTACAGATACAGCACCAACTAACAGAACGACCCTATGAGCTTCTATAACATACGCATAAGTGCACAACACACACTGTGTTTTTTTTATTTAGACATTTATGTTTTATTTTTATGGCATGTATGTATGTTTTTTTTTTCACTCTGCATATGGTGAAGGCGCTCTAGTAGCCACTTATTATATGGAAAGTTGTATATTGGGCACTTTTGGAGCTAAACTATCCAAAAGTAAGTAAGGTTCTGTCCTATACTCATAGAAATTTAAATTGTATATTATAAGCAAGAGTTGGTTTTCAGGTGACTTCTCTATGGCAACTGTGCTTACCGTTACACATAAAAAGATTGTACCTCGAGGTTTCCCTTTAAATTCTTCATAATTAAAAATAATTAACATTGATCCATTGAAAATATCGAATAGTAGTATTACCGCTTTGACCATTGCCTCACCTATTTTTTTTTAACATGTTTTGATTGAATAATTCTAAAATCGAGTTGTAAAATTCGTGTAAAATGCTTGTGGATTGCCAGCGATTTTTAAAAACACATCTTTCTAACTGTAACGATGAGCAGAGCTAACATAGAGGCTCGTTACAAAACTCGCCCTGTATACAGATGCCTGCTATTGACGCATATAAATAATTGTGAAGACATGCGCACAGTCAGTCCTAGCATAGTATCCAAGCTGCGTCCAATGTTACTATTGCCTACACTTAAAAATACCTCTATGGTGTTGGAAGTATTTCTATATCTAAGAGCTAAATTAAGACGATTTGTTTCGACCCTCTCGCAAGCAATCTTAATTTGCATCTAAACTAATCGTATCATTCATCCATTATGAGACAGTATTAAAATATTGTCAATTACAAACATAAACAGAAGGCTACATGTTATCGCAAGTATGGTGGTGACTGTGAGAGGTGTACATCGCGAACGTGACCACCGGGTTACTGCACAACACATCCTCGCGGCCGGCGGAGGAACACTTCGTATGGGATGCGCTAGCTGTGCTTGACCTAGGCGTGATTGATGAGCGATGCGATGCGAGCTACAGTGACCTTCCAATATGGTACACACCCGGCAAGGCCACTGCACTGAGTTACCCACCATGAGGAAATGGCGTGTGTCGATTCCACCCTAAATATTGTAAAGCGCGCGAGTGAGATTGAAATAATTCCCGCGGTGTCGAAGAATACTTAAAAACGAAAAGATATTAAACTGAGGAAATCACACAAAGGTGTGTGCTCGAACTAAGTGTGAGAAGATATCGGGCCCGAATGGAGTACAGTGAACTGAGAGATGGAACCGACACAACAAGTAATGATCAAAATCGAATGCGACGTGCACATAGCGAGCGTCAATGGCCACCTCGTTCGTTTGTGTTGCCTGTGCGCGCGCGCATAGCTCAAGGGCAGCGTGAAGAAGCCGCCGGGCGCGTTGAGGCTCTCGCTGGACGAGCTCAGCGCGGCCAGACCGGCCCAGCCCTCCGTCTCGGTGCTACGACAGACACAGCCGATACTTGCCTGCGCGAGTGGCAAGCGCCCACTGCGCGGGGCGAGTCACGCGCACGGCACGTCACGCTCGCGCATCACTCGCGTCTTCCCTACACGCGCCCCACTAGCTCACACGTATACGAACACATTCCTTGTTTCATTTCACTTCAACCATATCCACTGACTACTTAAAACAAACAGTCAAGTTTATAGTTGCTCAACAGATAAAATTAACATTACAACCATGTAGTAAAGTATTTGAACTTTCAGCTCGGTTTTTAAATGATTATTCAATTTTGTAACCAGGTAAATTTGTGATTGTGAAATACTAGAAGTTAACACAAGGTGCATTTCGAATGCTATTAGGGAAAACTAAAATGATATTGGATTGGTAGAGGGTAAATCGTGTACATAATGGGTAGTGTGGGTACTTTATACGTACTGTCGGTTTTTTATCGAATCTGCGTACAATACGTCTTACTCTTAGGCCCTTATTAATAAACCATCTTGGTTGCGGTTGCTTCAGTTTTGTGCTACTAAGATTTGATTGGGAAATGAGATTACATATGACATTAACTCTGGTTTATTAGTACTGGACTGAAGAGTATTTAGTTGAAAGTTGGCAGGCATAATGTAAACAAGGTATTGAATACAATAGAATTACAAACTTGTTTGTTAATATAGTATGTGGGACGACTGGTTGTTCTGACATGCGGATACAGCGGCAACCGGCCACTGTATTCGCTTGGAAGGAGCGTCGCGTCATCGCGCTTGTCGCGAGCCGCACGCGCGATGCGACCATGCGACGGACTAACGTCATTTAGTAAGCTGGCTGGCATCGCCGAGTCACAGCGCGGCTAACATTACCATACTAACAATAACAAATAATTCAATACTTTATGACTATATTTACTTATACGGATTAGATTACTCAATCAGTTCATTTTGATTAGATACTGCTAACCTCACTAAAATAATGAAAATGTTTTACGACGTTTTTATCAAAATAACGTAATAAAAGAGACAAGTTTACAATTTGCTCTACATGCACCAGCAGGCCGATTTAGAACCTGACGATAACTCAGTTGTCAACTTATTTGAATATAAACCTGTATTATATTATTATATTATACCAGCATCATCAACTGACCAGCTGGCGAAATTGATGGCATAACTTTCGTCTTACATCAATCTAAATATTAAGTAACCCTCAGTGCCACAAAACACATAGGTACAGAAGTCAATCTCATGTACGTACTTCACGTTTCATACCTACGTTCGGCGGTCGCGCTAGGGTTGTCAACTTTGACTTATGCACAAAAAACTATCGTGGTAGTGGTACTCTTAACTAGTAGTTTGATTTATTGTTCAGATCCTGCCTACCTATCTGTTCTGTGTTACGTTATAACCAGGGGTCAGAATTAGGTAGAGTTATTCATGTATTTGCATCGAAATGTTGTGGATCTTCCCGGGATTTCTAATGAATAATCCCGTGTGGCCAACAATATTACAAATAAATAATAATGAAAACCTCAGAGATACAATGTTTAATAGTATTTTTCATTGATAAAGATTTCTCTACGTCAACTGAGGTGAGGTTAACAAATTTATACACTTCCTCCTCCTCGTCATTAATGCAGGATTTTTTTTTCTGCTGGTGTCATAATAAAAAACTGCTCTTTTAAATTAATCTTCCCAAGATTAATTTAAAAGAACAGATTTTTTTTATTGAGGCATATCTACTTTATTTTATCGCAAAAAAAAAATCAAATAAAAAAAAAACAAATCAAATGAGTTATTCATGAATAACTTCTACCTAATACCGACCTTGGTTATATCGAACCATGGAAATACAAGCAAATACCTATTTACAACTCTGAAACAACTGGTAGCTTAAAAAACGACAATTCACCGTTTAACGTTGAATTTAAACAACCGTCCACTGAACAGTTACAATAACTTATTTTTTGTTACTCAATACTGAACAAAAAGGTTCATAGAAACGTAGTGTCTCAGGCGGGGGCACTCGCGCTCGCACTGGTTGTCCTGGTGTCAATGTGGGCGTTGCTCGAGCGCACGTTTTATGTAGATTGACTTCTGTACCTACATCTCTCTTTTGTGTCTGTGCGGTCTACATGACAGCTAGGTCTACAAAGCTGTTGTTTTCACGTGCTCCCAGAAATAGTTATCTAATTCATTAGATAACTTAAAAGTTAATTGATGCACATCTCATTAAAATACGAATAAAATAAAAATAAAATGTTACATACAACTTTTATCAAGTTATTCCGCAGTGTGCACTGTGATCCATGTAGGTCATATCGACAGTAGCTTTCAATATCGAAATTGACACCATTTCGTTATCGATAAGTAGTGAACCGGCCTGCAGAACCGAAAATAAATGAATCGGCAACACATCGGCGATGCCAGCTACGGAACTTAACAACATTAATATTTAAAATGTACAGTCAAAATCTAATATATTTGCACATATACATATACCGTACGTTACATAATACTTATATAGAATTTAATGCCAATCAATAATTATATTTTTTAAATAAATTTGAACATATCAAGCCAATTTGCTAAGTAATGATAACGGCAATGTGTTTTTTACGACAAATGTTTGTAGGAGTGCCGAGACTCACTGACATACGAATTAAGTTGTCAAAAAATAAAACGCCTGTTTTGACATCTGTATTTTGACCATTTAGTGGCTTGTCCGGTGTAGTGTAGCTACTACTAACATAGCAACTACTACACCGGACCCCTAATTATTATTTTATTGTTTCTCTCAATTTCGTTCAAAGTTACATTCTAGAGTCTTTCTCAAATGTCAAAACGGGCCTTTTATTTTTTAACGAATTTATATAGCACACAAGAGCACATTGCTACTAACTAATCATTTTCAAGGTAATATTCCGTATGTGCAGTGTTCTCGGCACTGCAGAGGGTATACGTTTAGAGCTAGGTGGCGCCAGGGAGCGCTTACGTACCTCAGGCTGAGGTCAGGACTGGCGCAGCGGATCACGGGGCTGGGTACGGCCGGCACTACTAGGTAGGCCATTGTCATATAGTACTTCCAGACCTGCACGTACAACACACAACATACATATCGTGAATCAGTGATCTCATTAGCCATGAGCTGTATATAATTTGTATGCTATATCGCACTTGTGTTCGTAATTTCACATCCAAGCGCATTTTTTTTTATAATCATGAATTTGAAAATAAGTAATGTTTAAGATCGACACTAACTTGCATATAGCCGTCTCGCTCTTTCTCTGGTTTTCTGGGCAATGCCGGCCCACGGGATAAAAGTGAAGCGCGATTGTCGTTTACGGGCCTGAAATGTAACATCGTTCAATTAATCGCAATAATCATAATAAATACTAATATGATCTAAATACGCAGGAGCATGTCAAGCCAAAAGAGAAGTGAAGATAGAAAAACTATTTGTTTATGTGAAATGACGTAATCTTTAATATTCGCATCTTATTGATCAGCATCATTCTTTTGTACAAAAATTATTCACATCTTTTGATGCGAAACATGTTCGCATCAAAAATACTGTTATCGTATTAGGCGAACTACACACTTATTAGGGGTCAGCAAGATAAATCGGTATACACTGTCAGGCAGCAACATCGTATATTTCTGTAGTGTGAGGAAGTTCTTTTCAGGGTGTGTTGATGGGTTATTTAAAGAACTTGAGGCACATGCCTCCTCCTTCTTGTTAATATTAACAGGAATAAAATGTATAATATATGTTCTGTAATTGGCTCAATGTCTCTTATACTATTGTTAATCTTTTGTTATAGCTGTTGGTTCTCCTATGACTAAATAAATAAATAAATAAATAATGTATTACAATGGATTACAAAATACAATAGCACCAACAGGAAAAACAATGGACATTCGAAATCCACTGGAGAACGGCGGGAGTGTCATCTCACCGCCGCGTTTAAATACACGTACTTTCTAAGTTTATGCTTCAGTAGTTAATAAGGCTTTCGTTTAACAAATACTGCCTTACCAAATGCGTCGACCCGAGCAAGTATGACGAAACACGTCTCCGTTTTATTTAGAGACAGTTTATGAGCTGAAGAGTGTATAAGATAGTTTGTAACAGAATCTGAGGTAAGTATAACTTAGGGGTCTTTAAGTCAAGAGTGAATAGGCTACTTCTAGGCAAGCGTGCTCCATCGTCGATCACATCATCGCTTACCATCAGGTGAGATGGTGGTCAAACGCGAGCCTATCATTAATAAAAATAAAAATAAAGTATACTCACGCTGGTTCAATGATGGTGAATAGCGCGTGTATCCTGGCGTGGAGCACTGGCCACGCTTGCAGGATGGTGGAGGGGCATCGCGCGGGCACTCGGCTGCGTTCTAACAGCCCGAACAGCACCACCTGCGAATCATCATTACATATTTAAAATATGAACGCAAACATGATTCTTGGGTGTCGGCTAAAATTCAAAGTTTGGTGAAGATGTTTACTTAATTCAGCCAGCAACAATTATTTTTTTTACAAAAGAGACATGATTAAATGTTCAGCAGTATACCTCAGGCTCCGGTTGAATATTTACTCATGGGACACATAACTATTTACTAGTGGTGACTTTTTCAACAGAAGTGTCACAACTATATTTGACTTTATTAAAAACTCCATCACATAGTAGACAGTCGTGTCCAGTGACTCTGAATGAATTTATTTACCTCCCAGGGATCTGCACCATTAGAGGAACTGCCGCTCCAACTGTTTCTGCTTGATGTCTCATCGTGTTGTAGACCTGGAAACAGAATAGTATCATGTTCAAAGATAAACTCAGTGTTGGTCCAGCAGATACAGTAATGACAGTTGTTGTCAACCAACTGTGCTATAATAACTGGGGTGCTGAAAGCTGGTTACTGACAGCTTGTAAAATCACACTACTTACGAAGGTTGCCCCTTGCGACTTCCAGCAATTCCAGTGCAGGTATAATGACTTTGGGCCTGATTTGGACAGAACCGGATAAGTTCAAGTTTGAAGTTATATAAGTTATGTAGCGCCATGTGTGAATGTGAACAAACTAACCGGCAGTCCAGACTGCATGGCTTCTCTCAGCCAACCACACGAGGTCGATTTGGCCCGCCGCGAGGATGGCGCCCTTCTCGGCCGGCGGCAGCAACGGCAGACACTTCTCCGCGAAGAACGCAGTGTGTGTGTCCGCGGCGTCGATCAGCGCCGGCTCGTCGCGCGTTAGCTGCAGCTTTTCTAGCAGGTATTTAGCCTCCCTGGACAATTAGTATACGTTGTAAATCATATTTTACAAATAAATATTTGAGTTTGAGTTTAAGGGATGCTCTGGAAGAACATATATAGACCTTACTGGTGCCAAACGAGAAGTGCTCACAACACAACCAGAATGTATGTATGACATGGTACATGACCATAAACGAAGCAAAAAGAGCATGGCAAAAATGTGTAAGTTTATACATATCATTTCAGCAGAAAGACGCCCACAGTTGGACATAGGCCTTCCCCAAGTGTCGCCATTACGACCGGTCCTGTGCATCTCACATCCATTGGATTCCCATGACCCTCACCAGGTCATCAGCCCACCTTGTGGGAGAATGCATATATAGTGATTCTTCTTCTTTACGTATCGATGGACTTAAATAAATTTTTATATACAGTGATAAGTGACTCTAATGTCACTATATGTATAAAAATCTCTGTGTGTATACAGAGATTTTTTTTTTATTCTTGATAGGTTCGCGCTTGACCACTATCTCACCTGATGGAAAGCGACGATGCGGTCGACGATGGAGCGCGCTTACCTAGAAGTAACCTATTCACTCTCGACTTAAAGATTCCCGGGTTGTAGCCACCAGGAAACACAGATTCCGGCAAGGAATTCCACTCCTTAGCTGTACGCACAATGAATGTGTTCCCAAAACGTTTCGTGCGTATAGGTGGGATGTCCACCATGTACCGGTGGCGCATTGCCGTACGCCTGGTGGTCCGATGATGGAACGGGCTAAGCGGAATTAGGTTATGCAATTCCGACGCACACTCCCCGAAATGCAACTGGTAAAAAACCGACAGTCTAGCAACTCGGCGTCGATGCTCACGACTTTGAAGCCTCGCCTCAACGAGTGCATCATTGCCAATGATCCTCCTGGCTCGTCTCTCAATTGCCCCAAGTGCATCAAGCTGGTATCGGGCAGATCCTAAATCATCCCAAAGATGAGAGCAGTACTCCATGTACACGATCGAACTTGCGCTTGATAAAGTTTGAGCAGCTGTTCCGGCGTGAAGTACTGTCTGACCTTCGCGAGGATTCCTACCTTTTTTGCTGCCAGTTGAGCCTTTGCTTCGATGTATGGCCCAAAGTTGAGTGTTGACGTCAGCGTAACACCAAGAAGATCAAGATGATCGGTTATCGGCACGGTTACGCCCCGGAAAGTTGGAGCAGGGCTGAATTGGCTCCTTTTAGCAGAAAATAGATACGTCTGGGTTTTAGCAGCATTGAACTTGACCAAATTGGCATCGCCCCATTCAGAGACTGCCTCCAAGGACAAGTTCAAGCGCTCGACCATAGCCTCTCGGAGAGACTAGATCTGTGACCCGCTAGCTGGCGCGCTGGATATGTAACTCTCAGCAACAGTGCTGTCGTCTGCATACCCAAAGGTCAATGTTGCCGAGAGCACTGACCCCAGAGGAACCCCAGCATTAATAGCCATTTGACCGGACGAGCAACCATCGATGACCACTCGGATGGACCGGTCACTCAGGAAGTCTGCGATCCAAGCACACAAAGCAGCAGGTAAACCAAAAGAAGGAAGCTTACTAATAAGGCTTTCGTGTCCGACCCTATCGAAAGCCTTCGAGATATCGAGGGAGACGTCAAGCGCTTCCCCGTGTTTCTCGATGGCCTCACTCCAGATGTGGATGGCATACGCTAGAAGATCACCAGTTGACCAATATCGGCGAAAGCCGTATTACCGTCACTTAGGATGTCATTAGCTTCTAGGTATGCCAGGAGCTTAATGTTGAGTACACGTTCCATAGTCTTACAGAGAATGGACGTTACTGAGATTGGCCTGTAGTTAGCTGGGTCAGCCCGACTGCCCTTTTTGGGCACGGGCTGTACGTTAGCTTGCTTCCATGCAATCGGCACTTTTGCAGCCTCAAATGAAAGCCTAAATAGGCATGTCAGGATCGGAGACAGTTCAGGCGCACATGTTCTTAGAACAATTGCCGGTATCCCGTCTGGACCGCTAGCCTTGTTCGACGTCCTTCTGATGGATGCGAATATCCGACATTCTCGTCGCGCAACCATCAGGATTAACAGGGGGCCGCGCGTCACCAGGATCTAGACGCGAAGATTCCGCGAAGAGTGAGGCAAATAAATTTGCTTTCTCCTCAGCGGTATGGGCCAGCGACCCGCCGGGTTTCAGCAATGGCGGTAGTGAGAGACGGCAGAAGTTCGACTCAACCGACTTAGCCAGGGACCAAAACGCTTTACTACCAGCAGGGTATGAAGCGAGTTTGTTCCTGATGCGGCTAATGTGGTCGTACCGAGACCTCCACATCACCTTCTTGCAAGACTTGGCAGCTCTGTTGAAGGCTCTCTTCTTCTGACTCACGTCATTCGCCTTGTGCATACGAGCGTCGGCCCATGCCTGGTATGCCGTGTGCTTAAGCGCGTTAGCGCAATCATACTCCGCACCAAACCAAGGGCGAGTCTGGCCAGACATTGTTACGTCAGAGAATGGAATGTAATACTCCATCCCCCGCCGTAACACATCTGTCACAGCATCTGCGCACGACGATGGATTATCTGCAGTAAAGCAAGTAGGCTGCCAAGGATAACATGCAAAGAAAGATCGCTTGCCATCCCAATCTGCTGACCTATATCGCCAAACCCGCCTGGTGCCTCTAGGGCAAGGATCGGGCGGAGAGTAGACTGATATAGATTTCACCAGACAGTGGTCGGAACTACCTAACAGTGCTGATATAGACACTGAATAGCGGTCTGGATCTGTTGTCAGCAGAAGGTCCAAGCAGTTGGCCGTGTGCGAATCAACATCCGTACCCTCGTAGCTCCCTGGACCAGCTGGGTGAGATTTAACCCTAGCGCTAGCTTTTGCGTCTCTCGACCAGCATGGTTTGTGCACTGGTTTTGGAGAAGCCACTCCTGATGGTGGGCATTAAAATCCCCCAGTAACACCAGTTGTGCGGAAGGGTACCTCTGCTGAGCCGCATCCGCCGCCTCACTAAGGTACTGTGTGAGCCTGGTCGCCTCCTGATCACCACTGTGCGAACGGTAGACACAAGCATAGATAATTTTATCCATGCCTGTGTCCACCAGAGCTCAAAGCGTGGAGAACCTGGAATCTTCAAGGTTGCGGAGACGCCGATAGCAAATGTCGTGCCTTGCATACAAACACACACCAGCGTGTGGTTTAAAATTGTGCTCCAGGGTAAACCCTGGGTAAGACAGGTACGACACGTCTGACAGACTTCTTATCTGCGTCTCCGAAAGAAAAAAGAGAGAAGGTTTTTCAATCTCCAGGTGTTGATGGACTGCTGCGAGATTGGAATGCAGACCTCTAATATTGCTTAGGTGCACTTTAAGTGCAGCAGCTGTTTAACTTTTTTCTGTTTCAACCCTGGCATATTAAGAGTGAGGTAGGAGAGGAGAAGGAAGAGAAATAGAGTCCCATGCTGCTAACCTTCAGTCACGCACTGGCAGGACAGCATCATTGGGTACTAGTCTGGAGACTGCGGGGACGCTCGAGCCCCCCCGAAGATGACCACCGGGCCCTCTCATCTGGTCGCCAACCAGCACGATGGTGCATTCCGGGATTTTTCGTCAGGCGGGGCAGCCTTTCATGTGTGGCTAGTACATTACTTGGGCCCCCAACTAACTGCGGTCGGCCAGCGGTGCACCGTGCCTCGGATCCCGCTACCCTCCGCGACTAGTCTCCCGATACGTCAATACCAGCGCGGGTCCGTCTGGTCTGCAAACATTAGAACCGCCACTTCGACCCAACTCCTCTAAATTGGCTACACTGGGCATCGTACCGGAACACGGCTAGGCCGTTTGGCGGTACGACTTTGCCCAGTGGGTGGTTAAAAGCCGTCGGTCTAAACCTACCACCAGTTAATGTCACCTGATTAGCACCACCCGGGGACCACGTGTAGGGCCTAACTATGGGTATTCTCCAACAGACGCGGGTGACTCAGCCTCCAAATATATAAATCCCACCCAAATATTAGAATCATATGCCCTAGTCGAGCATTCTTCCGTTCACACGTAGTATGACGATTACTTCTTGTTTGATAGTATAATTTCCATCAATTAATACCTGCACTTCTAAAGAGCTGCTAAAGTTTTATGCGGTTTTACGACCTCTTCGAAAAACAGTGCAGACGACGAAAGATGCGCGCTGTGGAAGCAGAAACACCCAACTCCTCCACACTTCATCACCCCATCAGAACATTTTCCTCCTAGCAAACAACAATCTGGCCAAATGGGGCTACCTCAACCCATCTCTAACAAGGTGCCAGTATGGAGCCGCTGCACAGGACATGCGTCAAATGCTATGCTTGGCGTTTTCAGGATCTATACGAGGCTAATTAGAGCTGTACAGGTTGCCAAATACTGGTCAGAAAAAACTTTGTTTGAAAACATTGACATGAAAAGAAGAAGTGTAATTTAAAAACAAAATGTTATTTTTTATGTATACGGATACTACATACATATTGATACAGATTATATAATATATTTGTTGGAAAAATTATTTTATTTTATTTTTAACAGATAAATGCGGGTTTTTCATAACATCTACACACCCAACGGTCAGTTCATCTCTTTTCGTTAGTAATTGTCATTTACCATTTATTTATGTATTACTCATAACACCGTTTTTAACACATTCACATATGATGTTAGATAAGATAGTATGCATTTAAGCGGGCTCATCGAGTTCTAGCCGTGGACTGATGCACCCTTAAGCGATGCACACTGGTGTGGGACATTTATGAAGTTGAACAACGTTCAACCAAGGTCGTCTTCTAACTGAAATGCTGGTAATGACAAGGTAAATGATATTCAAATTATTTGCCGGTCACTGTACCTGAGCACATGGACGGCCAGGCGGCGCGGGTAGGCTTTGCATTGGCACAGCATGACCAGGCCGAGCGCCTCCGCGCCGCGGATCACCGACGCCAGCGGCTCCTGTTTGGTGGGTACGCTGACGGCTGTCGGCTCGCCGTTCTTCCAACTTGTGAGCAGCTGGAGTAGCATCCGTAGGCCATTCTCCACTAGTTGCGGTGATGTATCCTGTGAGACAAAGCGTATAAAATCTTTTACTTCCGATTAGAGGCAAATAATTTGTGACTACTTTGCTAAATTTGCTGTCAAGTATTTGACTTCGCTCTCCAAAGTGTGTCTTAAAAGATAATACGAACAAATAATGACAAGCGACAAGTTAAGCTATACCCTTACCAGGCCTGGCGCACTTCACACTGTAGGTATAGAAATGTACCTACGCCGCGCGGCCTTTCTTGCAAGGGTAAATTCAGTAGAGTGTCATACGCGTGTTCGATTTGCCACTTGACCCATGCTAACAAAAATTATTACGAATATTCTATCGAGTTTTTATTTCAAGTATTTACGACATTTTTCACGTAAACGGGTCAAGATCATTCAATATAAGCTGACCTCCCAATACTAGTGACTACCTTACTAATGCAAGGTCTTCATATACTGGAATTATATCTTACAAAATATTAATTATTATGTATAATAACGTCTTAAATGACCTACTACTATACAAAACTAAAATAGTACATTATGATATAAGTGTGTAATGTTAGTGATTACCGTCGAGGCGGTATTTAGACCCGAGCCGTGGCGAGGGTCTTAAGAGAGCCAAGAACGGTAATCATTAATTACACACGTGTGTCATACGACGTTTTTCAATACACTTGTGAAGAAAACAACAGTAAAACTAGTAAAATTTTCTGTAATATGGCGGTAAAAATCTGTTTTCATATGGGTGCGCATCATTTTTTTTTATTTACCCCTAGAGGAAGGCTAAGGTATTTTGATCATACTGCCTAGTCTTACGTTTATGTTTTCTTGCTTGAAAAGTTTTTACGATAATGTCTTTCGTAGTGACAATAGAATACGGATGTAACATTTTTTAATGATTTTGTAGTATTTAATTTCATTTAATTAATACAGTTACTGAACTTCACTGGTATAAAAAAAATCACGCCAAAAACCGCGCGCATCTTAAAATGGCGGCCATAGACCACAAAAAAAAAACAAATTAATACGATTTATTTACTAAATGTTTTTTATTAAATAAATCGTTTGTATAAGTTAAATTTATCCATTTTTACTTGTAAATTGGATGAAATAAGTACCTAAGTAAGACTAATTTATATACTATTGAACGCAATAACTTAATGGGAATTTTATTCGAATTCAAAATTTGTTTTGTGAACAAAGAGGTTGAACAAAAAGGTTTTAACTACATTATAGCACTAGTGCGTAATGGTAATCAAAATGTCACAGTTTGGTAACGAGTGCCATTATATACCTAAGTGCAGTGCAATAAGAGTCACTTTCTGAGCAAGTGTGTTGAAAAAGTTATATACACTTCATTTTAATATTATTTCATTCATTACAATTTTAGAAAATCTGATTATAATTTATGTAATAAAACGTAAGTACCTATTTCACATTTTTCAAAAACACACAACTCCTAACCCTACAGCAAGAGCGACCTCATCAAAGGCCCATAACGGGCATAATAAAAGATACTCTCGATATGTAGACATTTTGATTCGTTACGAGCGCAACTACGCTCAGTAGGCAAATATAATGAAGGTCACGTCCGTGCCGTGCAATGTTTTATGAACATTATATAAGTTGTTAGTAGGTTTATATTCGCATTTTTTCTTTCGAAGAGTGAAATTTCTATACTATTACCTATTCTGAGCCCTTACTCCAATCTTTACACATGAAAAATAAGCACCACAAAACCAATACGACGGTTTGTCTGTGAGAATGAAACAACGATATTTAGACGGTTTAAAGGTTACCTGAACTTCTTTAGCGAGAAACTGCGTGAACCCTGCTAGGACATCCTGCCGCCACTCGGGGAAGTCCACGATGAGGGTCTGCAGACTCTGGAAGGAGAGACCGCGCAGCTCCTCGTCCATGTGCACCGTCAGCCGGCTGAGCAAGTCTACCAGTTCACTCGAACTCATGCCTTCGGGGATTAGTCTGTAACACAGGAACAGATAGGGTTATCTTTTCCTAAAGTTCAGACCAGTTTACGACTACAATAACTAAAATCCGGATACGGAAAAAACAATTAAAAATTATATTCACATTTGGTATTTAAATTATTGTTCTTGTCAGCCATTTTAGATTTTGTGTTACGTTATATAAGAGCATAATTATGTTACTGCATGTTGATTATTATTTACAATCATTTAACCAAATAGTTTACAAGAGTTACCACTGACAATGTTTAAAAAAATACTTTTTAATCTGTTATTATTTGAAAGATATTATACCGTTAAGGATTATTTAGAAGACAAGTCAATAGAATCTGTAATCTGCAAGTTATAGTAATGGACAACACTGACTGTGAATATATTTGCACGCCATGTTATGGCAGGATATGCTGAAACAAATGTACTGTAACACCTTATATACCATATTCTAACAAATAAATATTTTGATTGATTGATTGATACTCGCAGCATAAAAGTTAGGTAAAAGGAACAAGTATTAAAGACAGCGGTTTCTGTTACCTTGGTATAGCAGCAACACAAGTCCGGAACAAGTCGATCCTAGGTTTCCTCTCGCCGGTGTTGATCTCCTGTTCTTTCGTTACGTTCTGCGTATTGGTGAGCATGAGCGGCCGGCCGTAGTGCGCGTCGAGCGCGCGCAGGATTTCCACCAGAACGCGCCGCACATACGGGAAGTACGGGCTCATACCGATCGAGCGCGCCGTCTCGTCCGTCAGCATTTTATTCAAAAACGTCTTTTTAACTCTCAGTGTGTTTCCTGACGGCAGCGTCCCGGATGTCCGCGGCATCGGAGGTTCACCCTCCTTCTGCTGCAAACTATCAGCCACAACCAAAAATGCGCGGAGTCCTATAGACATCCTTTCCGGAGTCAAAATGATCTTAATAGGCCGCCCCACCATGAGTAGGTCGAATACAATCTCTCGCATGGCGAAGTCGAGTCGTTCCTGTGCGATGAACTGAATAATTTTGACGAAGATGTTGAGCGGCATGTCGCGCGGCACCACGCCCTTGGAGCCCTTGGGGAACAGAGAGTTAACGATACTCTGTAGTCGGGACTGAGTCGCCGAGTTACTCTCGCATTTGATTCTGATCATGTAGACCCATAAGAGCCGGTACAGGGATTCTGTGAATAAAAGTTGTCAAGTCAGAAAATATTTTCAATTAAAATCAACGATTAATAAACGATAAAGAATCTCTCTTACCTAATGCCACCCTGCACATTTTAGGGTCTCTGTTCTTGAGATGCGATAGACACATGGCTAGAAAGCAGTGCCAGTTAGCGAGGAAGAACTGTTTCTGCGAGACGCACAGCAAACACGTGACGAGAGGGAACAGCGCCAACCGGTGCTTGGACTTAGTGCTGGCGTCCAGAGTGTGGCTGTACAGCATCTCCACGAAGTTTTTCAGGCAAGGGACGTTTACCTCGTTCTTGACGGTCTATTCGGAAAACAGGGTCAATTGAAAGGTATTCAATTGAATATTGAATCCTATGATTGTGGCATTGTATGAAGACGCGTGACATTTGCATTATTTATGAGTTTTTCTGTAGTAATTTAGATATGTCGTAAACAGTTGCTTTACCACAGAAATAACAAATTGCTTAAAAATAATTATAATTCATTGGTTATAATATTTTAATTTATATTATATCCACCAATCAACGGACCACAATCTTAACTGATGTTAAGCAATGACCTGGTCGACGATCTACTCGTAAATAAATAAATTTGAATGTGACGTGTTTATTAGTTAGTTCTTATTTCACGCAACGGGCAATGGTTTATAGGACCAAGAGTGCCATAGAATACTAACGCACGGTTCCTTTGCCGTAGGAGCATAGCCGCGGGGTTTGAATACTTAAAGTGAAATGAATTAAACAATGAATTAATAAGAACTTACTGCTGCAACCGGCACCAAGATCTCAACGAAGAGTCCAGCTAACGCATGCCTGATATCCTTGTCTTTGACCTCAAGGAAGTACTGCGCACACTCCTGCAGGAACTGGAAGGAGGCTTCGAACTCCTCGATAGGCACCATCTTCACGCGGAAGAACTTCATGCCCATCAGCAAGGAGATGATGCTTTGTGTCGTGTGAGGGGACGGCTCACGACTTTTTAGCTCCTGTTGGTAAAGCAAAAACAGAAAGAAACATGTTATTTAAGCTGTTGATCCCCGCATTAACGCCGGCGTTCACGCGCCATTGTCTTACTATTGTGTCTCTAATTACGCACTCAAAAGGTTAATTCTTTGATGTCGTCATTTTTAGGATTCCATACATCAAAAGAAAAAACCAGAACCCTTACAGTAGGTATCACTCCGTTGTCCATCTATCTGTCAATATTTTAAGAACTTTTTCTCAGGAATGCGTGGAGGTATCAAGTTGAAATTAATATCAAATACAATGTGTTTCAAATTAGAATAGGAAAGTCAATAATCTCAATCTGTCAAATGTTCATTGAAAAGTACGGTTTGCTAAGAAAACTGGCTTGGTTTCTTCTAAAAATTTCTTATTTGGAACGCATAGTAAGCCTATTGTGTATTTATCCATAATGTACTCATATATTAAAAATATAAAAAAGTACATCAAAAGCCTTGCACATTTAATCGAGATTCTGAATGAAATGAAATTGTAGCCTCAAAACCCATCTAATTCGCCATAATCCGAAAAACTAATATCAAACTCTGCTTATAGTATCGTTTACACACACATAGACATGAGCGACTACTTTAAAATCAAAGCATTCAGCGAAATTGACCACTAGATGGCGTGCATTTAAGTTATCAGGCTGGATTCTGTAGAAATTATAATAATTATGTCTGAGGAGTACCTGTAACGATTATATTATAAAAATAAAAGGTGGTATTTCAGGTGTAAATTATTTAATTGACTTATTATTTTGGGAATCAAATAAATGTCAAGAATGCAATGTAAAACGGTTTTATTTTATTACCTTATACATTATTTATAAGAACATATATACCAACAGTTATTACAAGTATTTATAGTGACATAAATGCTTGATACATGACTATTTACTAAAAAACAATCTTTTTTTTAAAATATTTAGTCTCAATGCAAATTTGAAGTAATTCAAAGTACATTATTTACAACAATTACACACCAGTATAAGACAAACGCAAGAAATATAATTCATAAACAAGACAACAAATTTAAAACACAAATTAGAATAAGAGAGAGACCAAGAAGGTGGATTTTTTTTTGATAATGTCTAAGCATCCATAATCACAATTTTTTTTTAGTAAAACCTAAACATAACTAACAAATGGTTATACATATCTGCTAAAGTATTGTTTTAATTGTAAAGGAAATATAAAAGCAACAAATTTCTTTTTATTCACTCTATGATTGTACCAACCCACACTGGGCCCGTGTGGTGGATTACGGCCCATTCCCTCTCCTAGAGAGGAGGCCTGAGTCCCATCAATGGGAACATTATAAGGCCGACTATGCTATGATTGTAAACATTGATAATGTAGATTCTAAACTTAAAATTAAAACAAAAATCATTTGATGTGTTGTTTTCACTCTTCTGAATTTCTTGTTCGGAAACCACCGCTACACAGCTGCTGCAAAAGAAAATTACTATACTTAGTATGTTTTGTGTGTAACTTTTGATGTAGATATTGAAGAACAATTTCCCACAAGAAAAAATATAATATAGTCTGAAATTCTAAAATATAATATAATTGAATTTATGGAAATTATGAAGTAAACAAAAAAAAGTAATAATTTAGTGTACCTTTGAAATCTATACATTTCGCATTTTTTTGAACTCGTCTCAAAATTATTTCTGGCAGAATACAGTATTTAAAAAAGTCTAATAGCTTTGGCATTATATTGCTGATAAATTCATTATCTCGACAAACTTCTATAACAGTCAAAAGTTCATTGACTGAAATAAAACATATGAAGTAGCATTTATCCGTGTTACTGACACACATTTGTCCTTGAACCTGAAATAGATTTAATATTATAGTAAGAGTAATTATCATAATAAAATAAATTATGAAGTGGACATGCAAAAGAATAATAAATTCTGCTAACCGTTCTTCACACCATATTCTCACTGGTTTGTTTTTTTCCCTTGGAACAAACAATCGTTTGCGTGTTGAACATTGTTGTTGTATTCTGCTCTGTTCCTTTCGCTTTATGTATTTTTTAAAATGTGTTCCTGGGCTCTGTGTGGTCTGCTTTTTCCATGCAGTCTCATACCATTTGTGTCCAGTATCAAGCGATGTCCCTGAAAATAAAATATAATTTTACTAGAAACTATTAAAAAAATTGATAGAAATTATATGTTATGTACAATATAAATAAATAGTACTGATAAACATAACACATTTCTTTTTGGTTCCAACTTCTGTTCTAATAGAAAATTAAATGTTTATACTATTCACCTGCCACATGAACACGTCGCTGGTACGATCCTAATTCGTTTTCCGCAGCTGAATTTATTTATTACGCTCATAAAGTTTTCTGCCACATTTGTCGTCTCATTTGACAAACGGCCTGCCTTCAATGCAATTTTTTCATTGGTGCCATAAATCAGAGCCCACACTTCTGGAGCATCCTGTTTTAGATCTTTTACGAGGTTTTCTTTCTTCTTTTCACATCCATTGACATTGCAGTAACAGTCCTTGCAGTTCAGTCACCACGTATGTAATCGTTTTCGTGGCGTTTGGTACGCTTTCGCAGCACCAGACATAGTGGGAACCTAGATGTAAACCAAATTTGAAATACACTAAAACAAATGATATACAAGACAATAAATATAAACTCGGAATTCGTTCGATTCGAAATGCCAGTCTCATGTCATACAAACTAATGCATAGATAATATTACAAATTGACGTTCCAAATTACGTTCGAGATTACATTCGCATTTTGAGAAAAATATAGCAGTAAAATTTTACTTACCCAAGTAATTTTGATATAATATTGATTGACAATTAAGAAAATAAAAAACAACCATAAATAATAAATCATATTTTATAATTATACATTTTGATGTAACTGTAACGGAATGCACATAGGTATGACGCGATATTGTACCAAATATAACTAATGTTTGTTTGTCCGTCTAATAATAATTTTCCGTCGATAACTATTTGTATTACTAATCTGAAAAAACAATATGACAGGAAATATATATAGCGACTTATAAATTTGGTTTACATAAGATAGATAATATATTATCAAGTAAATAAAATTTTGTTTACTTGATATTATTATAACTTAACACAGTTAACAATATTGATCGGTGATTTCTATTATGAGAAGATTTTAGTTTGTAATAGCCAGCTAAATTCACGGGCCGACTTGCTAATACCACCGAAAGATTGCTACTTTTATTTTAAAATAAAATTGCGTATAAGCAACCTATACTACAATACCTTGCAATAATTATATTAAATTGGAATGAAAAACATGCAAGAAATATTAGTTCGAATCAATGAAAATGCATACAATCCAAAACATACAAGAAATTCCGCGCGTAAAACCTATCACTGCTCAAGGTAGCCTAAAGCTTCAAAATGTATTTTATTTCAAGTCAACCGAATCATCGAATCAAACGAAGTTTGGCAACGGTTTTTCTTAGAAACATTACAGGTCAAAGGGTCAAGTAGGAAGGAACTAGGAAGTACGGCAACGTCGCCTTTTTCGTAGGCACCTACGATTACGAATGATGATATTGTTGCCAGTAACAATAATAATAACTAACGCTAACAATTTTTTGAAATCAACAACAATGTTTTATGTTTTCGTTTATGATAGTTAGTTTTACGTTATTATAATGCTTTTTTTAATTAACACCATTATTAGAAATTTAGTAATAATTTTTCAAATTTACAATATCGGTTGCACGCCATCTAGCGTTAAATATTATAACCTATCGCAATCATGGCGGCATGCTTGGTTGTCAAATCGCACTCACACTAGTAAACAAAATATCAAATTTTGCCCGGTTTTGAAGACTGTTTTTCTCAATATATAATGCAAATTATTTACCAAAAAGTCACCTGCGGAACTATTTCATTGTAGAAAAGTGATAAAGTGATTCGTTTTGAGCAAAAAGTGTCTATTTACGGAGTAGTTCGTGAACGAAAAATGTATGAACAGGCCAGCGGAACATTCACCTTAAACCATGCTCGATGTTGACGATAGGCGAGTGAAAAAGGACCCTCTTAAATATATAAGCCACGATACTTAAAACTACACGATTATCTGTCGTCACGATAAAGTGAGAACGCCGCCTAGTTAAAAAAATGAACCTAGCCCATGGATCTTTTATACCCTACGGAGTAACTGGATTGATTACGATGCAATATTACAAACTCTAAAATGTACTTTTTTTTCATTAGCATTAAGTACATATTTTTTATTGACAAACAAAATTGGAAAAATGTACCGAGAAAAGGTAGTGTGTCCCTCTCTTACCTCTATCTATAACTAGGGCAACCATAAATTTTTGCAATACTATGTCATTGCAGCATTTTATATTAATTGATGCTGCAGATTTTCTACATATCGACGCACGCGACGAAGTACCAGAAACCCCTAAAATGTCTGTGAAACCTAAACATATAGTTTGATTTACTGAGAAGTTAAAAATTTGTAATTCATTAATTTATTGAGAATAATAATAAGTTCTGGTTTAATTATTATACTGCTTTAATATATTTTATAATAGTGTTTTAGTATATTATGAAATTTACCATGAAATAGACACGTTGGTTTAGTTGGAGGTATTTCCACATTTTAATTTAATGCAGTTGGAACCAAAAAATATCACTTAGGAGATTTTACTAAAACATGCGGAAAAACGCTTTTAAATTCACTTCGGTAAATTATGATTTTTCACCGTCGATATATACTTATATATCGAAGTATATAGAAATTTGTTATTTTCTAACTATCACTAAGAAAACTTACATTATTCTCTTTGGTAAGCATATTGGGAATAGTCCATAAATATTAATTAATAGTCTTTGAACGTACAAGTCTATATAATGTATTAATAATATCTTGAACTTCTTTAGAACAGAATTGTCCCGTAATACGAACTAGTCTATGGACACACTAGTAGAAAGAGATGACATACCCTTTTGTATCGTACTCTTCGGTACGTTTTTGAGGTTGACGTAGTCAATCGAGATAGTATATAAAATTCTTGACCTAGCCTGTCACTCCATAAATTTTGTTTTCTTTTTTTTAAATTTTATATATAATAAATAATGCATATATTAGTATAGAGCTATTCCCCATTCCCCAGCCACAATACCCAGAATGCAGAATAATGTCATATAATAGCTTTTTATTTGCCTTTTTTAAATACCTAGATTTAACGTCATATAAAGCATGGGTTCAGAAGTTATTAGACGATATATTTGTTATAATGTTAGCTTCCTACTGATTACTCATAAATCTTGTAGTACTCAGGCAACTTCACTATTAGTTATTCACTAGGCGCTTGTTTATATTTTTGAGAAAATGCCTTCCCAACCAGAGTTGTAAGCCCGTTGAGTCAATTGCAATTGATAACGAGAATAAGAGGTAAATATCCAAATCGACGGATCCCAAGAACAAAATCGTATATGAAAAATTATCGATTTACGGTATGAGGTTTTGAAGTTGTATAAATAATAAAATAGTTTTCGATTGGTTATTTCAAGTAAAATTTTTTTTCAAAAGTAAAAGGGTACTTATATAACAAAAAAAGGACTGCCACATAGTTTTTAAAATTACTATGTACAATATGAATACGTAATAAAATACATTTTGTCTTATTTTTTCTCACGAGTTTTGTTCTTGGGACCCGTCGTATTACAGATAGGTATCATCTTCTCGAACCGGCAACATGACGGACATTCAAAGATTGTAGATACTTGCGTAATCTGTATATTTTAGGCATTTTCTTTGATAATACTAAAATGTACAAGTCGTTTCCTCTATGGGTAAAAGTAAAATAATCGGTCTAAATATTACAAATTCGATTGATTTATGTATCAACACTTGTCTAAAAATAATTACAACACCATTGAAATTGATGAAAATGGGAGTTTAGGTTGGATTTGTGACATGGCTGTTCTGATTTTTATTTCTAAAAAAGAGTTCATCATAGACTTTGCTGTATAATTTTGTTGTTATTTTAATCAATAAACAGCAGCAGTATTATGCGCTTGAAAGGAAACGTAAAATAAAACTCCATTTACAGTGAAATGAAGTATCTGCCGAGAAAACACTGTTATTCATTATTGCAATGTATTATAAAACATCTACATTGCCAAGAAATAATAATAAGTTAAAAAAAATATACTATGAAGACATAACTCAAAAGACTGTATCCGAGCAACAAGCATTAATAAAAAGAATAAATGTCACTAAACTGAAATATAACCAACAAACAATCCTATATTTTTACATTTTTTTATGGAGTCTATAAGATTTCAAATTCACATCATAATTCTAATCATAATTATTTAGGATCGATTGGTCGTTTACTTTTTCTGAATTTTTTGGGTAACAATGATTCTTTGGAACAAGGTAATTCACTCAAAAACTGTATAAGTTATGACGTATAATTGTGAGTTATTAAATAAAACAGAATTGCTGTGATTGTTCTGCATAAAATGGGAATGGAACCTGCAACGATTTTATAAATGCTGCTGAAGCTACCAAGCTTCAGTCGTATGTCTGTTTATCGTACCGTAGATACACCAACACTTGCTTTTTATTCTTGGTATATATCATAAAAATAATCTCTGTACAAAGTTTCAGCATTCTAGGGCCAAGGGTTTTGGCTAAGCTTTGATGAGTACGTGAGTGAGCCAGGACTTTGTCTTTTATATATACAGGTACATTGGGGGAAAATAATAATTAATTTGGCTGCCATTGATGAAGCTTGTGAACTAACTTTGCGAGAGCATACAAAGCCATAAAGAACACGATTAACATCAAAGCATTGCGCATTACCTTGAGTTCAGCTGTGAATCGCTTCCGCACCGAAGCGAATCGCGACTGTGCCAGCACGGCCACCACTTCCGCGTACAGGTCCGCTATCAAGTGCACGTTGGCAGCATTGGGGTTCGACTGTAACCTGTTGACAAATTACGCGACAACTTGAAAGATGACGCTGACATGGAAAGAGAACCGAGGGCGTTGGCTGTCCGGTGCAATATGTTGATCCGTAGGTGTGCCCGTAAATATATAATAAAACTAGCTTCTGCCCGCGGCTTCGCTCTCGTGAACTTAGATTTCTCCATACAAACTTTGGACCCCCGCTTCATCCCCTTAGGGAGTGAATTTTCGAAAATCCTTTCTTAGTGCTCGCCTACGTCATAAAAGGAAACCTTGTGCAAAATTTCACGTTCCTAATCCCAGTAGTTTCGGCTGTGTGTTGATATGTCAGTCAGTCAGTTTCCCCTTTTATATATATAGATAACGCTTTTTAAGGCACGAGCACCCTGTGGGTTCGATATACGCAAAGGGCATACAACGCACTCAAAGATCAGTATAACAATGCCTTCAGGATGTTGTTGGGGCTAACGTTACTACAGGGCATCAAGAATGTTTGCCGACACACAATTGATAGCTTTATTTCATCATAAGAAAGCGTGTATGGAGTACTGCCCTCATCTTTGGGATGGGTCTGCCAAATACCAGCTTGATGCACAGTCGATTGAGAAGCAAGCCAAGATGATCATCGGCAATGATGCACTTGTCAAGGGAACACATTCATTATGCGTACAGCTAAGGAGTGGAATTCCCTGCCGGAGTCTGTGTTTCTGATAGCTATAACCTAGGGGTCTTTTAAGTCAAAGGTGAATAGGTTGCTTCAAGGCAAGCGTGCTCCATCGTCGGCCACATCATCGCTTTCCATCAGGTGAGATAGTGGTCAAACGCGAGCCTATCCATAATAAAAAAAAAGAGTAGCATGCAGGATGCGCAGAGTGCGTGGGAGCAATAACTGCATTCTGAGGGTCATTAGCGATAAGCTGTGTTGCTCCACTTTGGCACATTGGTAACTTTTACTAACATAGTATTTAAAGGGTGTGATTACTGACATAATTTGGACTACGTTAAACGTAGTCCTAATAAATAGAAAAATATACTACGTATTCCAAACTTTGGAATACGTAGTATTAGTATTTTTTTTTTTTATTATGTTCTGTCGAATTTAAGTTTAGGAAAAAGAATTGTGGGAACAAAGTTTCTTATCGCGGGAGGCGTATGAGAGCTAGGCCAAGAAATGTCTAAATAAGACTTCGACCGTCACGTAAATGAAGAAGTAAATGGCTTCCATACCTTCATGATGTATTCTGTTTATAGCATATAGCGCACCAGTTATGGGCAGTTGGATGTGCACACTACATCGATTTTCCGTGTTATAGCCACTAAATACTGATGTCTGATAATAAAGATAGTAAAGTTGAAGTTGTGATTACTACTTGTTCAGCAGTGCTTAGCTTAGATTCTAAATTTCAATACTTCCGATTTAATTATTGTCAATATCAAAATCGTAAGACAGTAACGAGAAATAATCTAGTTGGTTGCAAGTCAATGATAACACTCTCCATAGGAAACGACTAAGTGGAACTGTGTGAAATAGCTTCTAACGTTTATTTTGGCGCTAGTAAAACGTGAGTTTTACTAGTGCCAAAATATTTTGAACTGAATTGAATGGCACTCGTGAAACAGGGCAAAAGTCTTTTTATTTTCAATTTAGTTTTCTATTTTTACGATAACTCACCCCTCTTTGTAATTGAACCGCTTGAAGGCTACATTCTCTATATACTGCACGAGGTCCTCGTGGCCGGGGTGGAAGGGCAGCTGCTTCAACACCTCGATGAGCGCCAGGCAGAAGAGAAACTCTACAGCCAGGTCGCGTCGCTCCGCCTGCAACTCCTCGCAGCTGCGCTCCACCGCCTCTGTGCCTGCGCCGCTGCCCGACACGATGTAAATTATGCTGCTAACAAACGAATATTATTTATATTAGGAAGGTAGAATGTGCTATGTCTTACTCTCTTCATTAAATAATTCAGTAGGTTCTTGACGCATCTGTTTTCCAAAGTTTTTCATGGCAATCCATAGAATTAATATTACTACAGGTCCGAATTAGGAACAAATACACTATATATTTACACACCTTACAAGAGGAACTCAATACATTATTTCGTTTCTACCATCAACTTTATTTGTCTTAACTATATAGTTTGAATACAAAATTGAATAGTGTAGTTTTCTGAACTTTTGTAAACAAATCAATAATTCCAGAGATTACATTTTACAAACAAAAATAAACAAACCTATTCTGCATAAACTGTTTATTACTGTCTTCAAGTCCTAAAAATAGAGTATGGGGCTAACACGTTTCAAACCACATAAATCCCTTACCTCTTGTTTCTAAGGTCCTGGTGTGGTTTTTTGGCCTGCTCGCTGAGTTGTGGCGAATCTGCCATTTGCCTCTCCAGCCATCCGAACAGGGCGCGCAGTAAGGAAGGCAAGCAGTGCTCAGCGACAGTGCCGAATGCTTGAAGAATCTGGTCTAACTGTGGGTCTTCACCACGCTGTAGGGTTTTGGCTAGTGGTTTTTCCTGTAGATTAGTGAAAACCGTTTTATTTTTAACCGACTTCAAAAAGGGGGAGGTTATATGTTCGGTTGAATATATGTTTTTTTAAATAAAAGATTTTAACATAATAAATACTCGTAAAATTAGTAGAGCATATGAGTAAGTAAATTTCTCAAAAAAAAGTATGTTACAGTAGTTTTTGATTTCATCTGATTAGTAAATTGGTATTTGCAAATGACTTCCCTTATATCCACGAAACGGATAGCAGACAACACAACCAACAACCCTGTATATCTACTAATTTCTCCATCTAATCGGAGGCTTGTGTGAGGTAACGAAGAGAAAGTATTATAATATCTCAAGAGGCTCCCTTTGAAAACATACGTTTTTCAACTTGTATAAAGTACCTTAAAAGGGCATCATAGAATTCTAAAAAAAATATACTATTCATCTTTAAATTTTGTACAATTTTTTTTTTTCGTTTACTGTTCTATAAACCATAAAAACAAAATTGTGTATTTACGTTTATTGTGTTTCAACTTTTTTACCTAAGCAATTACTATCATGTTTATACCTGTCTATAGAAAATATAATGATTGTAAATATTGTACAAATATATTTTTTTATTAACAGCACGGGCGGTTAAATGATCAGTTGAGGTCCAGACCACCATGGACACACACCAGAAACGAGCTGTTGCGGTCTACTTACTTTATCTCATTTGAGCAAACACACATATGAACTGGCAAAGAATTTACTGCAGTCACAGGAAAATATCAAGTGCTTAAAAAGATGGCACATACTGGACCTGGACCAAAGAACATGAAAACAATAATATATTTTATATGGTGCCATTCATTGGAATGTCGCTTACAAAGCTAAGAATAGTGGAACACATCTGATTATGGCTAGATCGCCGATTGCAGATTCAAGATTGCAAAAAAAAATTAACAGTAAGTACCGACCGCGTCGCGTGCGGGCGCAACCCGCCGAGGCTGCGGGTGATCCGCGAACAACCGCGCACACCGCGGGCGTAAAACGCGTCGTGTAATGTGCTTTAATTATTTACATACTAGCTTTTGCCTGCGGCTTCGCTCCCATCAACTGACTACTCTACCCAACTCTACCCTGCCCTACCCTACCCCACTCCATCCAACTCTACCCTGCCCTACCCTACCCCACTCCATCCAACTCTACCCTACAAGTTTCAATTTGACAGCAAAATCCCTATTAACAAAATGATCCGCCATTTATTGAATTCATTTGTTACAAAAAATGTGATAAATGAAGAACCGCTCGACCGATTTTGTGCAAACTTCACATAAACCATCTACTAAATAGTCCGAACAAAGCCTAAACATTTGGTTTGGATAGGTGAGCCCGTTCTTGAGTTATAAAATTACAACGAAAAGTGGCATTGATTTTTATATATATAGATATATCTGCTTTCTACAGAAGCTGCGGGCTCGTAATCGCGGCGGACGCGGGTAAAAACCGCTTCGTAAGTTCTTTGCCTAAGTTTGGAGGACTTATGTGTTCACTTACGAGTGGCTCAGCCATTACGGCCTCCATCTTTCTCTCAGCCTGGACGGTGAATTCGGTAAAGAGCAACCTCATGACGAACTCGCCCGGGCGCAGGTCAGTGTCGGCCGGCGGTACCGGGCCTTTGTGTCCACCCCAGGGCAGCATTGAGCCTGCATCAACAGACAACCAATATCACACTTGCACTACTACTGGTTCAAAATAGAAACTCAATTCTCAAAGTTATATTTTTCCTGTACAGTCAGCCTCACTATAGGGAACACTGTTAACTCGTGGTATAATACAATAGTGGACTGTACAAAACAGGAAATGGTTTATTACTGTCTTTATAATAATAAAGTGTTGTGTTTGGTTCGAAAAACTAAAAATGATCAGAACTAACAAAATTACACTATTCAATTAATAATGTTCTTGTCAAAATGACAGCATTATGTGCTGTGTACATTTTGGGTGTTTAATTTTCCTGTATACATTGAATATAATTATTTTCTTTCTATATTTTTGACGATGACTGTACAATACAATTCAATTGACAGTCTATTAAAGTGCTCTCGACAATAATATCTCATTTATTTACAATCAATATGGTGAAAAAAAAAAACAATACATAGCTCAAGTCTTTGATTTATTTAGAGGAGACGAGGCAACAGTAGGAAATGCTGCAATACCTCTGGAAGCAACGTAGGCAGCAACTCCAACGCCGACTGTAGTGCCGACGGAGCGCCAGTCAGTGACGGTCGGCAGCGGCTTCTCGTGCAGCGAGGCGGACAGCTCCGTGACGGGGTCGCTGAAGGCGCTTGCGTCGGCGTCGTGACGCACCTCCGACAGCACGCTGCCCTCCGACTCTGCCTCGCTTGACACCATCGACGACGGCGCTTCCTCCGTGCCCGAAGCTGCCATTATGTAACCACATTTTAAAAGTATTAGTTTTATGACTGCTTTAGCAATTCCGTCCGTTTTAGGATATTTCGGCTGCAAGATATTAACGTCATCGTTTCTTTATATTATTAGTTGAATCACATAATAATTTACAATTTGTTAACAAAGACAAGACTACCTACTGTTAATATTTTTAATGCACTTCATATTTTTACCTATGGGATCCAACAATACCCCACTTGCGTATCTTTACTGATTTTCTTACATAAGTTTTTTTTATGTGGGAAATCATATAATGACATCTCCCGCCCTTGGGCGGGGCAAGAGGGCGTGTCAGACTTTACTGACTAAAACCAAATTCTGTTCCTTCTTTGCCTTCGTTCCAGGGCCCCGGGGCTCTCTTTCGCATCACTCATGGCCCTAGTAGGCTTCGACCCTGCTGGGCCCCTACGGTTTGCTGACATTTTGAGGCGCGCGTGGAACACTACGCGCCGTCGACGACTTGGGCTCGGTCCAGACGTCGAGCTACCCATTGCTCGTCGTCCGCAAGCCCGCGCATACGGTGGCTGGAAATAACACGGGATCAGAATCTCGGCGGCTGCGGCGTGAGGGGCGTTCCCTCGCGCGTGCGGCCGCCTTTTAGGCTAGCATTATTGCTTCGCAGAAGGAGGCGACCTCCACTCCTCCTCGCTCCGAACCATGGCCTGTACCTTGTTTCATTGGTAGTTTGTTCGCAAAAATATTCACATACACTATTATTTCACATTTCTATGTACGTTTGTATAATGTAACTAGCTTCTGCCAGCGGCTTCGCCCGCATGAAAGTAGGTTTCTCCATACAAACTTCACGACCTTGCCGCTGTGAGCCGTAGCTAAGCGCGGAGCGACGAGCGATAAGAACAAAAGTATGAAAATGTTTGAAGCACGCCACGAGACGCCGCGCCGCCTCATAGCGGCGCGCGCCTGCCTACCGATGCCGCGTCGCTCGCCGCATCGCTCGTCACTAAGATCGAAGTCGTGAACAGGCAAAATTTTGCACAGTTTCCTTTTATGACGTAAGTTTTCTCCAAGGCATTTAATACCGTCAGTCACGAAATCCTCCTGTCTATCCTATCTTATCTTATGGTCTGTCACGAGGTACTGGCATGGTTTTCCTCTTATCTCCTAGGACGTCAGCAGTCGGTTCGTGTTGGAGACTCTGCGTCAAGGTGGTACGACCTTGCAGCTGGCGTTCCTCAAGGTGGTATTTTATATCCTCTTTTGTTCTCCGTTTTTATAAACCTTATAACTACTAAACTTCAGTGTGCGTATCATCTCTACGCTGATGATCTGCAGCTGTACTGTCAGTCAAGTGTTGACAACATAGCGGATGCAATCGCGGAGCTAAACCGAGATTTACTGGTGATTAAAGGGTGGGCAGATAGATTTGGGGTGGCGGTTAACCCCACAAAATGTCAGGCTATTATAGTTGGTAGCCCCTATAGTCTGAGGAAGCTGGATGGCCTCACCATACCACCCATTATTTTTAACAGTATAGTGATTCCGCTTAGCTCCGAGGTTAAGTATCTTGGTCTGCATGTCGACACTTGTCTTGATTGGCAGAAGCAGGTCTCAAGTGTCAGTCGGAAAGTCACCGGAACGTTACGGTCGCTCTATCGACTGAAGAATCTTCTCCCAGCTCACATAAAGGCAATGCTTGTACAGTCCCTAATCTTTCCTATAATTGACTATGCTGACGTGTGCTACTATGACCTGAATGCAGATCTCCTCAATAAACTGGACCGCCTTCTGAATAACTGCATTCGATTCGTCTTCAACCTTCGTAGGTATGATCATGTATCAACGCATCGATCACTTTTAAAATGGTTACCCATTCGCCAGCGAAGAGCGTTAAGGGCCTTGACAACTCTGTTTTCTTTTCTAGATAAGCCTTCTTCTCCTTCTTATCTGACGTCAGAAATTCAATTTCTTTGCTCGGCGCAAAATAAAAATCTTCGATCTACAAATAATCGTCTTCTACGATGTCCGACACACCGCTCTGGGTATGTCCATTCCTCTTTCTTTGTCCAGGCGATCTCCCTTTGGAATGCGCTCCCTCTGAACATCAGGACGGCAACCAGTCGTTTGTCCTTTAAAATGAAAGCACGAGAACACTTTCGCAAGAAGTTGGTAGATTCATCACACTTTTGATTTGTTGTATTCGTTTTCTTTTCTCTATATCATTCTTTATTTGTATGTATGTATCTAATCTAAGTACATATTTATTATTGTTCTTGTTTCCTCTCTGTCAGTTTTCTATTATGTTGCACCTGCCATGTTATGTCTCTGCACCACCCTAAGGTCGACTGGTAGAAAATGCCTAAGGCATTAAGTCCGCCTTTGTACAATGTTTATTAGTGCATAAAGTTATAAATAAATAAATAAGCTAGCACTAACGTCGTTTATGTCATAAAAGGAAACCTTGTGCAAAATTTCACGCTCCTAGTCCCAGAAATTTCGGCTGTACGTTGATAGGTCAGTAAGTCAGTTTCTCCTTTTATATATATGGATTAATGCCAATGTTAGCCAAATACATAGTAACGTGAGTACACCCACGACATTTACCAATTACTTTTATATTCAAAACCCTACATAACAATGTAGTAACAATGCTAATAAACATTCAACAAACGAACAAAATTTCAGTTTATTGATTGGTGACCCAGTGTGGGAAAGTGCAGGCTAAACCTGGCTAGTTCAGTAACTCGTGAAAGGCCAAGTCTCAATATTACATAAAGCAAACTCGCTTTTTACATTTCTAACCCTATCATTGAATATCAAATGGATGCATGTAGCAGCAGATAAACTTTTTATCATTTATTATGTGTGAAAACAGGGATCAGCTACATTACTATTTTTGTGATTAGTTGTGAGGTTCTCTTGACAAAAATTTCGTATAATATTGCCATAACTCTTAGGTAACTTACAACAGTATTTTAAGTGCAAACCTGTCTGTTACTGATGTCAGGATATTAAAAAAACAATAATTTAAGTTTTAGTTATTGGGTGTATCCTCCCTCTACTCCACACAATTCATTTTCAAGATAAATAAAAGTACTGGCCAAGTACGAGTCGGATTAGCACACGAAGGTTTCCGTACTACGATATTATAATCGAGCAAAAAACGCCGACTAAATAACGTTTCTTGTATGGGAACCCTCGTTCATTTTTAGGGTTTCGTACCTCAAAAGGAAAAAACGGAACCCTTATAGGATCACTTTGTTGTCCGTCCGCCTGTCTGTCTGTCAAGACCCTTTATCTCGGGAACGCGTAGAGGTATCGAGTTGAAATTAAAAGCATATAATACCCAGGTCTGCGGTCCCTTGAAGCTGTATAAAATCAAACTTCTGAGTTAACGAAAAAAAAAGATACGGACGTTTATGTCGCAAAAAACGTGTATTTTGACACTCTCGAGGAAATCAAAATTCATAGGGTACTTCCCGTTGACCCAGAATCCTGAAATTTGGCATAAAGCAAGGTCTTATAGTATAGTTATAGGAATAAACCTGAAAATTGTAAATTTGTAGTTACGGCGCTAAAAAAATTTTTTTTTACTATTCGGAAAAATCTTCATAAGTCAATTCGAGAATCGAACTGTTTTCATAGGTAAGTTTCACCCTCCAGAACCCTCACTGCGCGAGTCTGACTCGCACTTGCCCTGGTTTTTTAACTTTATTTTTTGTTGTTGTAGCGGCAATGGAAATACACATTCTGTAATAATGTCAACTCTCTACCTCTAACGGTTTGTAAGATTCTTATACAACCCGCTAAGAGACGGACAGACAGATATGCGGCCAGGCAGGTATGAGAGCAGCGGAACCTTAATAATAGGGTCCCGTTAACCCCCGTCAGATGCGGAACAATAAAACTAAAATTTTCACAATATGGTTGCGAAAAAAATCCGGAAATTGGGTACTCATTTATTGAGTTTAATAACTCATTATATGATTTTTTCAGCAAATAGTTGCTAGACCTAGACTGAAACAACTTGTAGTCAGGAGCGACCCTTGCAGCCGCAGGGACATGCGAGCAATACAAGTAAATAAGCCCGGCTTGATGTGAAAATAATAAATACCTCACATCTCATAATATATCATATCATATATAATCTTATCTTAGAACACAACAAATGAATTAAATTAAATAAAACTCTAATTTTGAAACTTCGCGCGCCTACGCGGTTACGCTAAGTTGCCATTTCGTGTTCAATGCGAAATTAAAATTCATTAATAAGATATGAGATGCATTATGCAATGTTGCCGCTCTGAGCGCAATCTCTCCGATCTCACTCTAACACTTAACAACAAAAAGAGATGAACACTAGTGTGTTGCTGCCTCTTTCTGTCGCGGAGGCTTTGTAGTTGGATTGATCTGCCATCTCACTTTTCCCTATAAAAACATAAAAATGTGAGTCTGTGTGAGTAAAATTTGATACTGTGTGCAAGCACTCATGGAACGTTTTTCTATTAAAATCATATTAAAATAGTCCAAGATTGTTATTTTGTATCAATGAATTTTATTTCAAAGCGAACTTTTACTACGAGGCGCCCTCTATGACGCGTAAAGCAGTTCCGCAAACTACAAATTAGTTCAAATTTGCTTTGAGCGGTTATCTTGTGTTATTTTGATAGATTTTTTTGTTTTCTGTTATTTGAAGTTAAGCTTTTATGATTCGTTATTGCTGTAACTTTGGTTTTGAAGTGATTACAGTTTACTAACTTTGAAATGAATTCGGAAACGATACTTGTGGTTGTGGTGTATGTGTGGAATCGATAATTGGCCAGGTAAAGAGTTTGAGTTTTAGAGATAAATATGATCTCGTAACTTCACGAAAATCATCTTATGACAAATCCCGCTTTTGGGCGGAGCGCGGCGCTCTTCTCTTAATCAGGGGTAGGTTTACCTAACCCTATGAATATTTCTCTGAAAAGTAAATCACATAATAGGCAGTTTTTATTTTTCTCAAGCGATAGAATGCTTGGAATACATCAGGTTATAATGACTTAAATACCTTCGCTGGTGCTATGAAAAGACATCAGAATTCACAAAAGCACTTGAATGCTGTTATTTCATTCTGTAGTTTTGGTAAACCGGGAAAGAAACTTCTCGTGACGAAATTTCTAAGTAGGTACATTCAATTCTTGATCAGAATCTTGTGTGATAAAGAAGCGAAGAACGAAAAGCTATGGCTGTTTAAATTGTGAGTATTTGCTAATTATATTACATATCAATATTGTAAACAAATGATTGATTACTACAATCTTTTGTGCGCCATCTAGTGGATTCAGAAGCAAACAGCTATAATACAATGTTGTGAGCGAGCAAGAGTTGCCAAATAATATCAATAAATGGCTCTTAAATAGTTTACGTCATTCATGATGTTTACATAATTCTATCTTATTATTAACAAATGAAAATGTAGCAATTAAAATCAGCATTACAGCAAGAAAATTTGCACTGATGATACGTGACGGCGGATTATAGCGCAAGTTTTTTTTTATTCGGAATATTAGATAAGTGAGGGTTTCTTGGCTTGCCCATATATAGGTATCTGGCACGCCACTGGATACAGGGTTAGCAGTAGCCATATATGTACAAGTACTTATAACAAAAGAAATTAATTCTCACAATTAGTTTCACCATGTTTTATTCAACAATCAAATTATTTATTATATTTTTACTCAAGCCGTTTTTTTTATTAATTTTAATAGATTCATACAACATCCTGACATGGAATGTTTAAAATTATGTTCAACATTTTTTTATCAGTTTTTGATTTTTTTACATAAACTAAGATTGCTAACAAATCAGTGCCATCCGACACACAGTTTTTATTAGACTCTTACAACACACTGATACTAATCAGTACTAGTATACTAATCAGCATGAAGTCATACTTTGGATTGTTACTCGTACTAAACAATCTTAGTCTCCAAAGTATGACTTCATGCCGTCTTGTACAAATTAAGTACTTCTACTAATGAAAAACTTCTAAATGAAATACAATAAGTGAATGTCCTATGTCATTTAGTTAGCCACAGGGAAATAATACTAGGGACCTGCATGGAACCCACCTGACACATCCTCGGCATGTCCTTCTGAGAGGACGGTGCTCAGGGAGTCTGATTCCTCTGATGTCATCATTTTGATTGTTTTCTAGTACTGCTGTCCTATATCAGTACAAACAAAGGATGGTGTGTTACCAAACATTCACATCTTCATGCTAACTATGTCAAACAGTGTTAACAATAAAACAGAATTTGTTTATTACCTTCTTGCTCTTCTATGTTGAATCAATCATCTTCTCTCATTGTTCCTAAAACAAAACACTTTAATATTGTATCTTTTATGATTTTTGCTAAATCAAGAAGAAGATACCTATCCATATCATTCCTCCCTTAAGTAATTGATCTTTGATATTGTTTTATCAGAACAGAAGTATTACATAGCAGCCAGAAATTGAAATTATGGGTTATAAAACAATAATGCAATGCGTGAATTAGTGACAATCGCACAAGCAGGCTAAAGCTAAAAATTATAGCATCCACACATCTAAGTATAACATGAATAGACTTTAGACTAATGTAGGCAAAATATATAAATGAAGGAATACCAATTATTTACTGGTTTTAACATTGACTCTAGCTACACAATGAGCTGTCCGATATGTACAATAATGTGCAAAGTAAACACATGGACTTCATTAATAAATTATAAACCCAATCTATCTCAATCATCTAACTAAATGGTTAAATTAAAGAAATCGTAGCCTTCTGTGTCCCACTCTTTGGCAAAATCCTGCACAACTTAGTAGCAGTTTTAATAGAACTTATCCAGTTTGTGCCGTCCCATCTCTTTGCTTGTCTGCAAAAACCTCTTCACACTGTCCCAGAGCAGTACTTCTGGATTATTTGGAATAACACTTTGTTGGTTTGATTTGTATGGTAATATACTAAGATCCCAGAGCTGTCAGACATAACTTATTTTCACATGGATGAAACCTTAGGTTCTCTGTAGCGACTCATGTGCTTTGAATACCTGTGTACTTGTGGAGCTCTCCCTTGGGGAACTTTGGCAGGTACGAGGAGAGAAAGGGAACTAAAAATAACGAGTTACTTAACTTAATGTTTTATGGCTGATTTTTATATATTTTTTGTGGAATATAATTCTAAACTAGTATCATAAGTGTCAGACACTTTCCATGGACCAAAACTTCTGTCAGAAGCTTTAAAGCTCCACAAAAAGTAAATAAACTTTACTTAGTTAAATTGTAGTGACCAAAGAACCAGTCAGTGCATGAAATTGTCTCACTCGCTCTGAAAAACATGCATGCTCTCGCGCTCATACTCTCGGCTGAATAATTTTTGTGTTTAGGGGATGTTTGGTCACTACAATTTGTCTGACTACTAAAATATAACTTTGTAATAGTTACCTCAATAACATATTTAAAAATCAGACATGTAAAAATAAGTATAGTTCATTTATTTTTTTTGAGCTTTAAAGTGTCTGACAGAAGTTTTGATCCATGGAAAGTGTCTGACACTTATGATACTACTTTAGAATAATATTCTACAAGAAACCTATAAAAATCAGCCATAAAAATTTAAGTTAAGTAACTCATTATTTTTAGTTCCCTTTCTCACCTCATACCTGCCAAAGTTCCCCAAAGGGGAGCTCCACAAGTACACAGGTATTGAAAATACATGAGACACTACTGAGAACCTAAGGTTTCATCCATGTGAAAATAAGTTATGTCTGACAGCTCTGGGATCTTGGTTTATAAGTAAATGTTAAAAAATTACTACAATAGGGATGGAACACAACCAATCCCAAATGTACAAATCCCAATTCATTTACTAATAAAAACCAACAAAAGTATAAGTATGTTGTTCCAGTATTTATAACATTATTATTGATGGGTTTACATTACTCCCAACAGGCAACATCATTGTACGAATACTTTATTACTTTCAATAAGACAATCGCTTTGCAATCAATGCTATTGAGTTGAAGTCATCATGTACTTACTGTGTTGGTATTATATACTATGTGGTCTAGTAATAATGAGACCTGGAAGCTACTGATATAAACTATGTACAGTGACACAAACCTACATAGCTGTACACTGTTCACAAAAGATAAGGATGCATGTAATGGTATACACAGAGCATAAATGTTTGTTACCAATACAAATCTAATCAAATAAAAAAACTTTATACAATAATAATGGAATTAAATGCTATAAAAATGTCTGGTTGAACCTGCTCTATTCTGGCAAGTGTGTGTTGGGTCACTAACAAGGTATTTGTTATTTGTTAATGTCTGGTTGTGTTCCATAAATCCTAACAGTAGCTTAATTTTATTATTTCGCATTTTTCATAGATGCTTACTAAAAAAAAAACTGTCACTAAAAATAACATATATCAACAGTGTAATGTCATAGCTACAGTATTTATTTGTGAAATGAACACACACACACACAGCGAAAACATACCAGCATCTTCATCATTCCACCCCCTTTAAATAAGCTTTACTGGCTACAAACATAAATAATGAATTGTATCTCAAACAGGTAGCTGGCTTAATGATTAAATGCATGCAAAATAACAGTTATTAATAGCTTTCCTCATGATTTACCTATATGAATGCAATCAAATCAAGAGCAGTACAGAATGTGTTGAAAACATCACTTATTCACTCTCTTAGTGAAACAAAAATAAAATTATCTGTCCAACAGAAGCTACACACACATAAATAGTCGGCCTTAATAACCTTTAGCGTTTCATATGAATCAATCGATATAAAACAGAAAATTACCTGCTAAACAATGACTAACAATGTTTGTGATGACACAACATGCAAAGTTGTTTCCACTAAATCACAAAAATGTTGAGGTAGGTCCATTAGAAAAACATACAAACCAAAGCAGATTTTTGTATAGTTCATCTAGTTCGAATTAAATCGACTCTATTATTACAAACAAGGCAAATTAGTTTAAATTACCTTTGAGCCGCAATGAGTCTAAGAATTATAGTTCCGATGCTTGTGTGAAAAACACCGATGTTATCTGCTGTCACTAAAATAGATTGTCTTTATTACCAAAGTATATTGAACACAGTAATCAGATAAACTGTATCCTCAATCCGCTGCTTCAATCACACAGAAATACAGGTACCTACAGCAGCAAGTAAGCAAATTTTACCCAAACGTCAAATGGTATTGCCCTGTATATTACCAATTTTTTTTTTTTTTTTTTTTTTAATTTTTGTGGCATGGCTTCTTGGCCTTTGTGCCATTTCTTCTTTTTTATTTTTGCAAATCGTATCGTCTTACGATTTTTATTTTATCTTTAACAATCTCTCTTTATATTTTTCCGATGGTACTTTTAATATATTTATATAACGGCAAAAAGCATTCTTTATTTTGCAACATAGCAATAAGGTGGCGGGATTCAATATTTGTTGACATTTCTTCGGTTATGTCACAAAGTTCACTCGCAAGAATTAAGCGTTGGAGGTTATGTTCTTCACAACTGAATATAATATGCTCTGCTGTTCCTGGGAACTTTCTACAAGCAGTGCATGTTGCATCTTCAATTATGTTGAGTCTACTCAAATGAGCGGGTGCGGTGTTATGCCCAAATCGGAGTCTATTAATTGTTGTAATGAAGTCTCTACTAGCAGTCTTTAATTTGTAATACCAGGGTTTTCTAGGTAAGTCCATTTGTATGCTGCCATACCACTTGCCTTTCTGTTCTTGATCTTTTTTCCAAAATCTTCTCCATACTTCATTTATTTTCATATTAATGTCAGTATAACAATCAGTGAAAGGAGTCTTAACAACAGCACTTACATCTATTGAATTAATTCCATTATATGCTACTTTATCAGCAATTTCATTTCCACTTATACCTCTATGTGAAGGTATCCACATGAAAAATACTTCTTTTCCCATAGAACTAAGATTATTTAAAATAATTTTAATTTTAAAAAGCAAGTAATTAGTTTTAAAGTTAATTTTTAGACTTTTTAAACTCGTTATTAAACTTAGGGAATCAGTAAGGATTAAATAATATCTACATTTGTCTACAGAATCAATGTGCTTTAGCGCTTCTAAAACTGCATATGCCTCAGCAGTAAATATACTACAACTATTATCTAACACAAAACTTTGTTCAAATTTAATTTGAGGGTCATAAACAGCACTACGAACATGACACTCTCCTTTACTCCCATCAGTATAAATTTTATAATATTCTTTATTGTGGTCTATGAAGTTAAGTAGATCTTGATTGGTGCAAACTGAGGCATCAATAGATTTTGGTACTTTAAATAAAAATTGAAATTGTGTTGAATAGCATGGCCATAAAGAATCTGAAAAAACTTTATTAAAGTTACTTTTTATTTGTAGAAGTACTTGGGAGAGTTCTGGTTTGTAGTGGTTAAGAAGTTCCTCACCAGTTATCATAGGAGTGCTACATTGAACAGGATAAGGTAAAATTTTGTTCATTACTAATTGATTCTTACAGGATAATAATTTTAAACAGAATCGTTGAGCTAACAGTAATCTACGTAGTGATAATGGCATTATTGCTGTTTCTACTTCCATAGCTCTAATAGGTGTAGAACACATAGCACCTGATATTATTCTGAGACTCTTATTCTGTATTATATCTAATTTATTTACAAACTTACTATTAATATTAATATATGCAAGGCAACTATAATCAAAATGACTTCGGACAATAGATTTATACAGAATTGTAAGAGTCTTAGGGTCTGCACCCCATGAAACACCAGCTAAACATCGAAGAATGTTAAGACCTTTTAAGGAATTTTGAGCTATGTATTTTAAATGATATTCAAAAGAAAGTTTCTTATCTATGATTATACCTAAAAATTTATGTTTATCTGTATGTGGAATAATTTCATTGTTAAACTTTATATCAGTGCTAGGTAGATCTTGACCAAAAACAACTACTCTACTTTTACTAGTGTTGATTTTGAGGTCCAACTTATTATAATAAGTATGTAATTCCTTCAAAGCATTATTTAAAATATTTGCAGCTTGATTAATATTTCTGTTTGTACAATATAAAACAAGGTCATCTGCAAATTGCAGAATATTTACATTAGGATTATTCACATATTTACAAATTGCACTACAATATAGATTATAGAGCAAAGGGGACAACACTGCCCCTTGCATTGTCCCTTTTGATGCTGTTTTAGGGCCATGTATAATATTATTATATTTGACATATAAGGTTCTATTGTGTAAAAATCTAAAAATCCATTTGCATACAACACCAGGTATACCAATTTTCGATAAAACTTTAACTAAAATTCCTGGCTGTACACTATCAAATGCTCCTTGTACATCTAAGAAAACACATATTACATTCAATTTATTATTTTTCGCGTGTTTCAAATCAGAGAGAAAGGATACAAAGCTGTCTGCACAACTTCGCCCTCGTCTGAAACCATATTGAATGTTTGGTAAAATTCCATTGTGTTCAACAAACCAGTCAAGACGAGTTTTTAACATGCTTTCAAATATTTTACCTATACAAGATGACAATGAAATAGGTCGATATGAATCAGCGCAATCCGGAGACTTATCAGTTTTTAAAATAGGTATCACACATTGAGTCTTCCAAGATTCAGGAATAATCTGTTTAATCCATAAATTATTAAGAATGTCTAAGAAAAGTTTTTGGACTGATTGATGAAGTTTTTTGACTAAGATATAAGGAAAACCATCTAAACCAGGTGTTGTATCTCTACGTGAATTTAAAGAAACTGAAAATTCCTGAAATGTAAACTTTTCTAAGAGAAATTTCGTATTTTCACTATCATTATGAACATTAAAATATGTTTCTAAGTTAGGGACCTCTAAGCCCTTAACTGCCAATTTATCTAAAAACGAATTAATGAATACATCAGAATAAGACCTATTATTAATCTTTCCACCGTTTTTAAACATTCTAATGTTATTCCAAATTTTGCTAATGGGAGTTGTTCTATTAAAACTGTTACACAAACTATTCCAACCATTTCTTTTTTCTTGAGCAATTATCTTTTTCTTTATAGTATCTAACCTCTTGTAATTGATGAAATTTTCAATAGAAGGATTTTTTCTATAGTGCTTTAGTGCTTCATAGGAATTGATAACACTCTGTTTACATCTATCATTCCACCATGGTGCTGGAAGTTTACTTTTATAAGGCGATTTTTGAACAAACTTAGGAATACACTCATCTTTTAAAGCGTTAAGTTGATCGCAGAAAAGGTTATATGTTTGTAAAGGATCATTATTATCCACATTTATATTGCTAAAAAAGACTTTAGAAAGCTCACTATACCGCTTCCAATCAGTCTTATTATATAGATATTTTTCTGTGGGAGGATTTACTCTATATTTATCTACACTCAATAATATAGAAGTAATTGTTGGAAAATGATAACTACCCATGTTATTATCATAAACTGACCAGTCACAAAGTGGAGCAATACAAGGACTGACAAAAGTAACATCAATAGCTGATGGATTACGATTTGGATATTGAATAGTTGTACAACTACCATCATTGAGTATACATAAATTAGATTCATCAATTATATCGTAAAGCTGCTGTCCACGACCCTTTGTGGATACACAGCCAAAGGCAATATGATGTGCATTGAAATCACCACTAATAAAAACAGGTGTAGGCAATGAATTAATTAAATTTCGTAATCTGGTCATTCTCATATGTCCATTTGTAGGTGGGGAATAAACACATAAAACTGAAAGATTACCATATTCTGTAGTTAACGATATAGCTATGCTTTGTAAATCTTCATAAAATTGAGTATCCAACTGTTTATATTTAAAAGAAGGACGTATTAGTATTGCTACACCTCCATGCTTATTACTTGCATTACGAAAATGTAAATTATATCCAGGAATTTTAAATAACCTATTATCTTTAAACCATGTTTCATTTAAAAGACAAATGTCAATATTTTCATTTACTAAAAAATCTATTAGTAAGGGTTTTTTATTATATGCACTCTGAATATTAAACTGTGCTATTCGTAACTGAGACTGTGATGATGTGCTATTTATATCCATAAATTTAAGGAAGGTATTTATGTAACATATCGTTAACTGTTTTACTATTAATTGGAGTCCCATCACCCTTATTACTGATTTCAAGTATAGTGCGAATAATAGCTGAATTTAAATCTGAATTATTTAATAATTGTTCTTTTAAATTAATTTCAAGAGCCTGTGTAATACAGCTACTATCATTTACTTTATGTACAGTTTTATTTACTTTTTGTACAATTTTATTTACAGGTGTAGTTTTAATTAAATTATTATTTACAACATTTTTTGTTTTATTTACATTTTCAGAAATTGTTGGAAAAGTTTGTTCATATTTTTTGGTTTCAACAACACTAGCATAAGTAATTTTCTTTTGTTTTTCTAACATTTTTTGAATTTTAACAGGACAAGATCTAGATACAGCCAAATGAGCTCCCCTACAGTTAACGCAGCAGAGTTCATCAGGCTTGTCACATTCTGTGTAAAGATGTTCTCCAGTGCAACGACTACAACGTTGCTTACCATTACAAACACGGGCTGAATGATTAAACTTAAAGCATCGGTAACATTGCTGCAGAGGCGGAATATAATCAAAAACCCTGTATGAGAATAGATCATACTGTACATTTTCAGGAAGATTGTTTGATAAAAAGGTCAAGCTAACAGTTTGCAAAGGAACCCGCTGCTGCCCTACCTTCTTTGTAAAGCGTCGCACAGCAATAATTTCAAAATGAGATGATAACTTTGTGTATAATTCCTTGGTAGAAATGTTAATAGGCACAAAGCGTATGACTCCTGTTTTCTCTATTTGGGCTGCCGGTATATATGCTTTTAAATTATATTTTTCTAAAAATCCAGAGTTGGCTATGAAGTTGTTAGCTGTGTTCGCCAATTTAAATATAACAACAATTTTACTTGCGTTGACTCTTTGTAGAGCCACCACACCCTTTATCTCTGTTGTAAATATATGGTTCAAGTAAATTGGGCTTTTATTTCCAAATCGTTCTTTCTTATCCTGAGACTCAACATATACTTTAAATTCTGTATTGGTAGAATGCTCTGGGTACTGTCTTATGTAATGAGGTTTAAAGAAAGGAGCAAAGTTGTAACTTTCCTTTTCGCGCTGCTGCTGCTGTGTGTCTAAGTGTCGCTTAGCCACCTTAGCCGCCCTCTTGGAGTTGGGTCCATCTGGACTCTCATCCTCGTCGTCATCCATGTATTAAATGTTTTTTAACTATTTGGTAATTATTTTTTGCACTACTTAGCACTAATAATAAAATAATGCAATAAAAATTCTTAAGGATACTTTTAAAGGATTCGCGCTCTTTGAGTTTCCCGCCAAAAAAAAAAATGTATATTACCAAAGTACTCTGTGGTATTGCCATTTGTCAAATTATTTATAACCACAGACTAAAAAAAAAGGCATTCAGACGGCAAAATAGCATTTCCATAGACGCAGACGTTTTTTATTTTAGGACAGTGACAGTGAGGTGAGTGAGGTTTCTTTTTTTTTGATTGCCATGTCAAGCAATGGCGTTTTGAAACTGAGTATTTTTCGTTCGAATTTTAGCTCGAGAGCGTGCTCTGAATTTTAATAGAAATCTAATATTTTGAGCATGTGGTGCCCTTAAACACAGCCAGGTTTGTTGGTTATGTTTGCAATTATAGTCCATCTTAGCTTCACTTTTAAAACTTCATGCGCATTAAAGCAACAGTAGATTAACTAAGTAATTAGAAAAACACAATTTACTAGCGAATATTTACTCAATACGGATCCCGGAATTAGAGCTATCCCAATAGAAGTGTTGTTGTCAGATAATAAAAAATAATAAGTACTAAATATAAAAAAAAAAAAAAAAAAAAAAAAAAAAAAAAAAAAAAAAATAAGAAATATAATATTATTATAAGCAAATAAGAACTAATCCACACAAATGCCAAAATCGTGATAAAGACGCAAAAAGTTTTAAAAATGAGCCTTTTAACGACCCTGTAAAGATTAAAATAATCTGACAATTTTGACAGAACAAAACATTTTTATGTTAAAGTTATCAACCAACGAACCAAAGTAACCGCAGCTATTCACCCAACAATCCTAAAAAATAAGACCCATACCTACTACATGCTCCCTTGCAATTTTTTATTTTTTATTCAACTAAGGTAGAACCGTGCGGGTTGGTTCTTGTTAGCATAATAAAATAGGCATAATAGGCATGATGATAATTAACAAAGAACTAACACACACAAAGATAGTTTTGCAAAAATGTACCAACGAGTTTTTCTTCAATTATTTTTAAAAATATTTATGGTTTTCATGAATCATAAAGGTCTTTCATGAAATAAGTTAAAGCCCTTTTTCTCTATATTTTTAACCGACTTCAAAAAAAGGAGGAGGTTATCAATTCGGTTGTATTTTTTTTTTTTTTTATGTTTGTTACCTCAGAACTCCGTCGTTTATGGACCGATTTGCAATTTTTTTTTCCCTTTATAGGATATGCTTCCAGATTGGTCCCATTTTTTTCAAAGTCCAGTTCTGATGATGGAATCCATGAGGAATCGAGGGAACTCCTCAAAAATTATAGGCAACCCTATGGTAATTTTAGTATTTTCATCAAGAACTTAAGCATTTACAGTCAAAAAGTAACATTTGATGAAGACGAACTGATGAAGAAGACCAGAAATGGTCAACGGAACTTCATACTCAAATAGATATCACAATGAAGATATACATAGTTAAGCGACTATGACAATACAAATAAATGAATGATTCTGAATAGTTACGTTGAAAATGGTGTCATCGAAGTGATCTGATGATGATGATGGAGCCGGAAGGTAGGCACTGGAACTCCGTAATTAATCAATGTAACCTAGCCGTGTTTGGACTTATTAGAATTATCATGAGATGCACTTTGGCTATAAGGTACTATCGAACTGATCTGATGATGGAGCCGGAAGGTAGGCACAGGAACTCCGTAATTAATCAATGTATCCTAGCCGTGTTTGGGCTTATTAGAATTGTCGTGAGATGCTCTTTGGCTATAAGGTACTATCGAACTGATCTGATGATGGAGCCGGAAGGAGGAAGGTAGACACAGGAACTTTATAATAAAACAATGTAACCTAGCAGTATTTGGGTTAATTGGAATTGTCATGAGAAATAGGCACTCTGTTTATAAGTGTATCGCAACTAAAAAATGTGAAATAAAAACTTTTTAGAAAAAAAAAATAACCGACTTCACTAAAAAAAAACACTAAAAGGATCAAAATAACTTTAATTTCGGAAGTCGGTATTAAATAAGAAACAAACAATACCGAGAAACACCGACTTCCGAAATTAAAGTTATTTTGATCCTTTTAGTGTTTTTTTTTAGTGAAGTCGGTTATTTTTTTTTTCTAAAAAGTTTTTATTTATTTTTATTAATCAAAGTAATTTCCCATTCAATCAATGCATTTTTGCCAACATAGCGGTAGCTTATTGATGCCCCACAAATTCTGGAAAAAGTAGTCTGTAGGGGCAAGGTAGGGGTACGGTGGATGACGGAGAACTTCCAACCCAGCTGGGGTTGAGAGTTCTCCGTCATCTTGTAACTTGGAGACCGTCTGCTGTGCAGTATGAGGACACGCGTTGTCAAGCAGGATCAGCGGAGCCGAACGATTGACCAAAGCTGGTTAAAGATGTGCGAGCACAGACCAGATAAAAGATTTTCTCCATCATTGTGTTCAGTTCTTCACAGTACACATCTGCAGTAATGCTCATCCCGTTTGGTAAACTGTGATGAATAACAGCGGCGCTAGACCACCAAGCAGTGACCATCACTTTTTTAGGGGTCATTTTCTTTTGGGGCATTGTTTAGGTGCTAAACCAGGATCTAACCAACTTACTGAGCGCTTGCGATTGTCGTACAGAATCCATTTTCGTCACAAGTAACAATGCGATTCAATATGCCTTCGTTTGTGTGCCTGTTGAACAGTGAAAGGCTCGACTCGACGCGTGCTTCGCGCTGGCGATCATTCAATTCGTGGGACACCCATTTATCAAGCTTTTTTACCTTGCCAATTCGACGCAAATGGACCAATATTGTTTTGATGGTAATTACAACGATTTACGTATACTTTCGCAAACCTTGTGTTCTATTGAAATCATAGCCAAACCATTCTGTGTCATGGTGGATTGCAGATAATTTTTTATTATTTTTAATTGAGAAAAGCTTCTGTCACCGTTACCTCCTTGTAAACTTAAAAGGATCCTGAGCGTGATCCGGACCAAATCTTAAATCTGTTAAAAATTTCAAAACATCTTGAGGAGATAAATTACTATTTAAAAACATACAAAGGACTTACACCTCCTCACAAAGTTCTAATGCTATCGCTTGAGTTCTCATGGGTTAAAATTGCCTCGAGGTTCTTACAATGTTCTAACAATTCATCTTTTGGGAGTTCTCTTAAGGTACATAAATATGTTATACAAAAAAGCAAAATGTTTACTGTGCTCAGAAATCTGGGAAAATCTAAATTCTAAGGATTTTATGGCTGTATCCATAATGTGAAATAATTTTATATTTTTGACGAAGCTCAATGATTGGTTCGTCAAGCTCACTCAGTAAATTGCTTTTTATTGGATCGCGCACGAGGAGGCTAGCCACATTTAAGATGGGCTTTGGCGTCATTGAGTAAAATATTCATCTGAACGTGAGTTTTCAAAGAAATCTTTTGTATTTTTAAGTAATTTATTCTTTATTGTACATAAAAATAACAAATTGTTTTAAAAGTTGGATAGCTCGCCTTTGTACATACAAAGGCGCCTATGGCGGTCACTTGCAGAACCAAAATCGGTAGTATGAGTCATCAAGTACAAAACCTATCGAATAAGAACTCGGTAGCACTTTACATACTCTTTGTCGCTAGCGACTAAAGATTTTAGTAGTTTCCTATAGAAAATCGGTACCATGAGTAACTTTGACAGGTGCTATCGAAGCATACCGTTACTACAGTAGTAAAGTAACTCACTAGCATATTGAAGGGTGAAAATGTTGTAGTGTGAGCGAGTCCGTTTGACTCATGGTTCGAGTTTAATTGTAATCTACTCGATGCACGTTTATTCGATATCGACTACGGTAAGATGGTGTAGCTTTTCGATAGTAACTCATGGTAAGGATAGATCTGTGTTTTGGTAAACACTAAACAATGCATCGTAAACTTATCCTATTTGATGTCTTAGTGGTTTTGTTGCTTCGATTCGACTTTCCCATCTCGTGTCACTGACTCGGTCGTTCACACTCGGTTTTAGAGTATGTAATACCTTTTTCAACACACTTGCTCAGAAAGTGACTCTTATTGCACTGCACTTAGGTATATAATGACACTCTTTACCAAACTGTGGCATTTTGATTACCATTACGCACTAGTGCTATAATGTAGTTAAAACCTTTTTTACCCGACTGCGCGACGCAAAGGAGGGTAATGTGTTTATCAGTCTATGTATGTATGTATGTATGTATGTATGTATGTATGTATGTATGTAGATATGTTTGTTTCTATGTGGCGTTCTAGAGACCAAATGCGTAGGCCGATTTTGATAATTCTTACGTCAATCGAATCGTCTTAACCTTGCGAGTGTCACTAAAGACATGACAGTAATCAAAATTCACCACAGCTACAACCAGACGCCATATTGTCAAAATGAAAAAAAAAAGTCGATGAACTATGTCAAGTGGGGTGTCGTTGAATAGGTATTTTAAAATCATCTTTAGGTTCCTTTTATCATTTTTCATTTTAAATAATAGTTTAGGATATATAACGATTTAAAGTTGTTAAACAAAACAATCATTCTCGCTAATTTTTAACCGACTTCAAAAAAAAGGAGGAGGTTATCAATTCGGTTGTATTTTTTTTTTTTTTTTTTTATCATCATTATTTTTTTTTTTTTTTTTTTTATGTTTGTTACCTCAGAACTCCGTCGTTTATGGACCGATTTGCAAAATTTTTTTTTCCTTTTATAGGATATGCTTCCAGATTGGTCCCATTTTTTTCAAAATCCAGTTCTGATGATGGAATCCATGAGGAATCGAGGGAACTCCTCAAAAATTATAGGCAACCCTATGGTAATTTTAGTATTTTCATCAAGAACTTAAGCATTTACAGTCAAAAAGTAACATTTGATGAAGTGGAACTGATGAAGAAGACCAGAAATGGTCAACGGAACTTCATACTCAAATAGATATCACAATGAAGATATAGTTAAGCGACTATGACAATACAAATAAATGAATGATTCTGAATAGTTACGTTGAAAATGGTATCATCGAAGTGATCTGATGATGATGATGGAGCCGGAAGGTAGGCACTGGAACTCCGTAATTAATCAATGTAACCTAGCCGTGTTTGGACTTATTAGAATTGTCATGGTTAGCACTTTGGCTATAAGGTACTATCGAACTGATCTGATGATGGAGCCGGAAGGTAGGCACAGGAACTCCGTAATTAATCAATGTATCCTAGCCGTGTTTGGGCTTATTAGAATTGTCGTGAGATGCTCTTTGGCTATAAGGTACTATCGAACTGATCTGATGATGGAGCCGGAAAGAGGAAGGTAGACACAGGAACTTTATAATAAAATAATGTAACCTAGCAGTATTTGGGTTAATTGGAATTGTCATGAGAAATAGGCACTCTGTTTATAAGTGTATCGCAACTAAAAAGTGTGAAATAAAAACTTTTTAGAAAAAAAAAATAACCGACTTCACTAAAAAAAACACTAAAAGGATCAAAATAACTTTAATTTCGGAAGTCGGTGTTAAATAAGAAACAAACAATACCGAGAAACACCGACTTCCGAAATTAAAGTTATTTTGATCCTTTTAGGCCGGTGTTCACCAACACTAAATCGACTGTTTAACACGTTCAGTGCCACCGACTCGCCCGGAGAGTCCACGTAAATTTTATTCCAGCGCCGTAGACTCGCCCGTCGAGTTCAATGTGTTTGCTATTTTTTTCCAAAATGCATGTGTATTTTCTGGTTAAAATGATACTGAAGACTAAATATACCCTAATCTAAAGAATTACGTGGTGGGCCGGGTGTGCAGACCCAGTTTATAATCGAAAGAAAATAAACTATTCTGCAATGCCTTGAACTCGCTAGGCGAGTTCACTGACATAGATTCTCAAACTTTTATTAATGAAATATCTATATGTACGGTTGATACTTTTATTTTCATTTTACCAAAAGTCACATTCACTCGTAAAACAACGGCGGATTGTGTTCTACATCTTGTAGGGGCTCGAATTTTTTTTTTTAGTTCAACAATAACCACTATTTATAAGATTGACAGTCACTGCATAAATTACGAAACAAACTTACCTTTTCTTTTATCTATAGTGTTTCTTGCCATTTTTATATGTTAAATTACACCGTATGTTAGTTAAACACTTTTTAATTGCGTTAAACACGTAACGTACACTGTCACGGCCACAAAAATAACAAAACATTGTTTTCACCCTAACGCTATGCCACTGAACTCGCGTGGCGAGTCGATTCAATTCGTGTTACAGCGCCGGCGACTCGCCCAGCGAGTCCAACGTAAAATGTAGGCGGCATCCGGGACAACATCGCGAAAATCGTAGTGGTAATGAATGTGTTAAATATTAAAACGGCTGTTTAAGGAATATTTCCTGTTCACCACAGCCAAAACGTCGGTTATTGACGTTAATCAGATGATTATCTTAACCGAGCTTCAAGACATTGTTTAAACGTTGGTTACAATAATTTGACAGAACTTTTGTAGGTTATATTGTTCGATTTGCCAACGAAGTATCTATTTATGAGTGAAAAATAATGGCTATTAATTTTATAATGGATGGTGAATACAATCTCAATATGTTAGATTATTTGGATGAGTTAGAAACGATGACGAGAAGACCTAGGATTTTTCAAAATCGTCATAACTTTTATGAAGAATACGACGAAATTTCATTTAAGGCCAGATTTCGATTATCCAAGTGCAGTGCTATACATATTTTGGGATTAATTGAAGATAAATTAGAATTTAACACTGATAAGTAAGTGCCTCCTACCTACAATACTACTCGCTGACTCTTTTTCATTATTCACATTCACCTGAAAGATAAATTAATTTCTTTGATTTGTTTTCAGGAATAATTCACTATCTCCCATAAACCAGTTACTGTTAACATTAAGGTTTTATGCAACAGGATGTCACCAGCTTACAATGGGTGATTTTTGTGGTGTCAGTAGATCAACTGCAAACAGAACAATCCACAGAGTAACCGCTGCAATTGCATCTTTGAGCAAAAATTTTATAAAATTCCCACAAAATGAAACGGATATCAGAAGAACACAGATAAAATTTTATAATATAGCAAAATTTCCGAAGGTGATTGGAGCTCTCGATTGCACCCACATCAAAATAATTTCTCCGGGAGGACAATATGCAGAGACATTTAGGAATAGAAAAGGCTACATGTCTATCAATGTTCAAGTAATATGCGATGCAGATTTAATAATAACAGACATAGTAGCAAGGTGGCCTGGTAGTGCCCATGATGAACGTATTTTTAGTAGCTCACGTAGAAATGCTGTGCTAGAAATGGGACATTATCGTGAAGCTGTACTTGTAGCTGACAGTGGGTACATGAACAGAAATTATATAATGATGCCATTAGATAGAGTCTCAACCTCAGTAGAAAGCTTGTACAATGAGTCTCAAATTAGAAACAAGAAATCCTGTGGAAAGACTTTTCGGGATTTGGAAAAGACGCTTTCCAGTTCTAGCATTAGGCATTCGGGTAAGTCTAAAAAACTGTTTGCCCATAATAGTGGCCACTGCAGGTCTTCACAACGTATTGCAAACAAGGGGAGACGGAATACCAACAGATGACCCAGATTTACAGCTACCAGCACCTTGGGAAGACCTTATTGAAAGTGGGAGAATACGACAACAACGAGTACAACATACTACTCCTTTTATTAATAGAAGGGATTTAAATCCTGTGAGGCGAGCTCTAATTAATAATTATTTTCAAAGCCTTCAACAAAATTAATTTTTGTAAGATGTAGCTTATCATAGAAATAGCAATAAAAATACAAATATATCTTAATATTCTTCAGTATGTACGTTACAATAAAATAAAAATAAATCGCATATCATGGTAGCATACTTTATTTTTGGTAATATTTTTGTTAACTATTATGAAACATTAAAAGAGAAAAATGAGTGTACACACACTCATTTTTCATGTAACATTAAATAAATGAAAAGCTAAATAAAATCAAAAAAGTTTAATCAGGAGTTATTTTATATAATTTTTCAGTTTTTATTTGCTCCTGTTTTAATTGTTCTTTTAATATTAAAATTCTAAGATTTCCTTCTTCCTCTGCGTTTTTCTTTAAAATTTTTACTAAATCAATTTTCTCTTTCATAAGAACATCTGAGGAACAATCAGTCTTCGGCCTTCTCCGTCTAATCCACTCCTCTCCTTTCTCGTTGTTGGATCGCAAAGGTTCAGCGAGAGGCATTTTCAGTGTTTTGGGTGTCCAACTTTCCCATAATTCCTGAAAGAGGAAAAGTAAATACATAATTATTACTTATTTATAATTTACACACACTAGAAAGAAACAAAAAAATTTTAAAATAAAGGATCTAAAAGGACAATTTAACTTAGTAAGCATACCTTGTTCTTATATAGATGTGTTTTTTCTGGTTCCTCAGTTGTAGATGTACTAGGTCCCTTGTCATCATCATGCTGATGCTGATTCTCCTAAAAAAAATGTAATTATTTAATTTTTATAAAACAGGAACAAGTAATTTTCTGCACGATTCTATACATAATTATCTTCACTTTGCTACCCTATCTTAACGAATACCGTAATTAGAGACACAATAGAAAGACAATGAGAGAGCGAACGCCGGCGTTCGCTTGGGATTTAATGATCTTTCAGAAATCGAATCTCTTCTTAGGTTTATATACCAATTAAAGAATACTTCAACCAAATCTCTATCTCCTCCGTTGCCTATTACTTATTAGTCAATAAATGAAACAAAACTATTTTATAAGGTATAGATTATTTTTATAAAATGCATTATAATAATGTAGGTACCTTATCATCTTCTGTGACACTAATAACTATAGCATCGCTACTCCACTGTTCATCACAACCAGTCTGCACCGGACTCCAATTTACCGCATCAGTTTTTGTTATTACTGACTGAGCTGTACTGCTTGACTGTAATAATAATGACATATTTTACTTAAATTATAAAAATATACCAATAATAAAAACATTTTTTCTTATCATATAGTTGACTTACAGTGTGCTCGGGTTCATCACAATCATAAATGTTAGATAGACCTTCCAGCGCAGGGCCTAGTACGGCTTCCACAATAACATTGGTACTATTATTTCCATTGGGTGGCTGTGGTTTTCCCCCACCTGTAAAGTGACAAGAATTTTATAAAATAAAGTTGAATATTTACATAGCGCATAGCATAATCAGCTTCCTAATGTTCCCACTGCTGGGACTCAGGCCTCTTCTCTAGGAGAGGGAATGGGTCGTAATCCACCACGTGGACCCAGTGCGGGTTGGTGAATGTCACATGTCTTCGATTATTTGGTTCCAGGACATGCCGGTTTCCTGACGATGTTTTCTCTCATCGTTTTGAGAGTAGTGGTGATGAAATAAATTACACAAAGTAATTATTTATACAAGGCAATAATTATGGTATTTTTATAATATGATGAAATGATGAAGTGAATATAGAGGGTTAATATAAAGTTCGTGCTTATTATATTAAAGTTCACATGTGTCAGTGTTCTAGGAACTTATTTTAGGAAATACTTAATATGTAATATATAGTTTTTATAACTAATTTATGTACAATTTTGATGATATTGAACAACTTACCTGTCATAAATATTTCTTTCTTGCGATTGGAAACTTGCTTTTTTGTGTTCCTTTTTATATTTTCCCAACATGTTTTTAAATTATGTGGAGTTCGATTTCTATTCGATGACATACTATTAAATTCTTGGGCTAGCCGGGTCCAACCTGCTGTTTTTTGAACATTTGATGTGGCGTCAGTCCGTTTGTTTTCGACCATATCCTTGTACTTCATGACAAGCTCTGCTAATAGAGTTTTCTCATAATTGGTAAAATTTGCAGTACGCTGTTTCTTATCTTCCATGTCGATCACTTAACACTTTTGATTATAATTACAACAAAAATACCACGAAACTTCACGAGAGAATCAAAATGAATTACACTGACAGACAAGAAAGCGCGCGCCAATAAACCTTCCAACGCAAAATGTGTTTCTCGTAAAGCCAAAGAAACAATGAACAGCAACTTTCACATTTTATGGCATAGACTATTATCCGGCCATATTAAAAAGTTGTAAGCGTGAACGGGATTTCAAGATGTAACCTTACATTTTATTTGGCAGTGTTGCATTGCTCGCTCATTCATTCAAAAACGCTCCGTTATGTCTCGGTTAAGTAACCGAACGCCGAAAGGTGATGGTGAACAGTAAAAAACCGCTCTTTGTTTAACCATTGTTTAAATATTAACAGGCCGATTACGAAATCAACGTTTAAATTTGTTTCGGTGAACATAGCCCTTAGTGTTTTTTTTAGTGAAGTCGGTTATTTTTTTTTTCTAAAAAGTTTTTTCTTACTTATTACTTTAAGTTTTCATTTCAAGTATAAACGATACACAAATAAAAAAAACAGTGAAAAAGCATGAAGAACAAATATTTTTGGTAAAAAAAAGTTTACCACCAAACTCGATAGATGGCGTTGTTCATTTGATGCACGTTTGTAAATCAAATCATTCGAGTTTTCCCATCTACTAGACAGGTCGATGAACATAAGCAAAAGATGACAACTATATTGGCAAAAACTACTAGGTTGTATAAATTACATGCAGTTGATATATCAGTAGAATCGAAAACATATGGTCAAAAACCGAAAGATGTAGGTATATGTTTCTGATGATCCTAACAAAATTGGAGGAATCGTTAAATATTTAACAATCGGTTTAGGATCACGAGCTATGTTACGAAGAAATTTGAATGTTACCCATGGTCTTGTTAACGGAGCAATGGGTGTTATAAGGACAATTGAGTGGCCAGCTCTTCGGAGGGACCAATTGGAACCCGGAGAATTGCCACAAGCTGTTTATATAGAATTTGACGACAAAGCAATTAAAAACAAAAAAACAATGTTCCTGGAGTAGGAGTCAGAATCGAACCATCGACGACAGAATTCGATGCACTTCGCGGACAGGGTAAAATAGAGCGTAAAATGTTGCCATTGATATTGTGCTGGGGTGTAACTGTACACAAGCTCCAAGGAACTACTTTGGACTTTTGGACCGAGCTGTGGTTGACTTAAGTTCACGCATTTTTGCTAAAGGTCAAGCATATGTAGCTTTGAGCCGAGTTAGGTCTCTAGAGGGACTAATCATCAGTAGTTTAGACCACCGCAAGTTACTTAATAATCCCCACGATATTAACTCCCTCAATGAAATGACTAGATTGCGAAATTTACCATCGATTAATTGAGAAGATTTGATTGGTAAAATTTGAATGGGCCCCGACTGTGAGTCGGTCTGTTCTGCATTAGAATGTATGATTTGTTTTATGTGTGTATCGATTATAAAACTATTTCAATTGTGTAGTTATTTAATATTACATAACAGAATTCTAAACTACTGGGCTTGTTTGTTTCTTTTTAGTTTTTATTTAAGTTATTTTTTTTACGTATTTTTTAAAATTAGTTTCGACGCTGTCGGGTTTTTTGTTTTTCTTTAAATATTTTTATTTTGTTCAACCTCTTTGTTCGTAAAACAAATTTTGAATTCGAATAAAATTCCCATTATGTTATTGCGTTCAATAGTATATAAATTAGTGTCTTACTTACTTATTTCATCCAATTTACAAGTTAAAATGGACAAATTGCCCTGTGCGATAAGACCGCCCATTGTACACTTATTTTTAATTATGTTTGTCCTGTATTTTTGTTTATGTGGTGTACAATAAAGAATATAATAAATAAATAATAATATAAATAAATTTAACTTGTACAAACGATTTATATAATAAAAAACATTTAGTAAATAATTCGTACATTCAAATAAAATTTGTTTTCTTTGTGGTCTATGGCCGCCATTTTAAGATGCGCGCGGTTTTTGGCGAGATTTTTTTTATTCCAGTGAAGTTCAGTGGCTTTATTAATTAAATAAAATTAAATACTACAAAATCATTAGAAAATGTTACTAGTACATCCGTATTCTATTGTCACTATGCAAGACATTATCGTAAAAACTTTTCACGCAAGAAAACATAAACGTAAGACTAGGCAGTATGATCAAAATACCTTAGCCTTCCTCTAGGGGTAAATAAAAAAAAATGATGCGCGCCCTTATGAAAACAGATTTTTACCGCCATGTCACAGAAAATTTTACTAGTTTTACTGTTGTTTTCTTCACAAGTTTTATTATTGAAAAAAGTCGTATGACACACGTGAGTAGGTAATTAATGATTACCGTTCTTGGCTCTCTTAAGACCCTCGCCACGGCTCGGGTCTAAATACCGCCTCGACGGTAATCACTAACATTACACACTTATATCATAATGTACTATTACATTCTTCAAAAGAATTGACCACCTTAATGTTGAAGTGGAAAAACAAAAACGTATTTTTTTGCAAGGTATTAAAAAAAATTGTAGCTTCCAGTGAGGACTTTGCCATGTCGTTTACTACTAAGTTTAGAGAATGACTACTGCAAGGAACGAAAAATGCCCGTGGAATGATGTTTTTAATCCTGGCTTGGACGCCACTTTGAATACCTCTCATATTAGATCCATTATCGTACCTTTGCCCTCTTATGTTTTTTAGAGACAATCCAAATGCTGATAATTGTTCCACCATAATTTCTGTTAGTGCCAGACCTGTAAATTTCTCGATTGGTATATCTAAATCCTAAAAAACTTTCATTTATTACAATCTCTCAAGTTCTTGAATGGTCTTGGGTTTGAATAATAGAAATATACCTAATTGCCATGGTCATCTGCTCGGTTTTCTCTCGGTCTAGCGTCTGGAGTACAATCTAAAATAATAGAATAATATTTCGATGTAATAATAGCTTCCATAGGTATGTTTTTTTATGTCGTCTGAAATTTTATTAATGAACTCATTTTAAATGGTTTTACTTAAGTAGGTTACTTGTTTCTCCTCTTTTTTCAAAACCCTGCGTACCTACATGTTCCTGCGTAACAAGATCAAATTCAGCTAACAACTCTACTATTTTTAAAAATTACCATTGTTATGTTGATACAGATTATCAGAAGTACCTTGAAAAGCCAAGCCATTTTTAGCCAATATTTTCATGAACAATACTCTATTCCAGTGTACTAATATTCTCTGTGACTCGGCATCTATCGTACGACACGATTTGAGCCTACGTGAAAGTTCTACCCAAGATTTTACAACTGCTACATGGTTTCGTGATGTCTCATGAGATTTAAGCATATCACCTACAATTTTTGTAGCCATCTTCAGATAGACCGGAAGTTGTAGTTGTATTGAAGATTTTACAGCAAAAGCAATACAACAAATTTTTGCCACAGAATATACAAGCCAATCTCTCAAAATTTCTTCATCGTTATTAAGGGGAAAGTCTCCTGGTCACGACGGTCTCAGCATCGAGCACCTCAGGTATGCGGGGTTTCATCTGCCTAGAGTGTTAGCGACGTTCTTCACGCTTTGTGTTAGTCACTCGTACTTGCCATCGTATATGTTGAGAACGGTGGTGGTACCAATAGTTAAAAATAAGACGGGGGATATTCGGAACAAGGCGAACTACAGACCAATTTCCTTGGCCGCTGTAATTGCTAAGGTATTGGACGGTTTGCTTGACAGACAGCTGGACAAATGGGTCACGTTGCACGACGCACAGTTTGGGTTTCGGCCTGGACTTTCCACTGAGAGTGCTATTCTTTGTCTAAAGCAGACCGTCCAGTATTTTATGGATAGGGGTACTCCGGTGTATGCCTGCTTCCTTGATCTTTCAAGGGCTTTTGACCTAGTGTCGTATGTTCTCCTTTGGAAGAAGCTCGGGGAAGCGGGTGTACCACCGGAGCTGACGGGCTTGTTTCAGTACTGGTACTCGAATCAGCGTAATCAAGTGCGTTGGGGTAGTCTCTCTCGGAGCCGTACAGGTTGGAGTGTGGGGTGAGGCAGGGGGGGTTAACCTCACCTAAGCTCTTTAACCTGTATGTGAATGAGTTGATCGTTGAGCTTAGTGGCAAATCAGTCGGATGCAAAATGGATGGCACTTGTGTCAATAATTTAAGCTATGCGGATGACATGGTGTTGCTGGGTCCAACGGCTGGCTCAATCAGATGCTGCTTGTTTGTGAGAGGTATGCGGCGAACCACGGCCTGCAATGCAATATAATGTTAGCAAGAGTGAGTATCTGATCTTTGAGGCCCCCGGTAGATATGTACATTACGAGCCTGTTGTTTGTCTCAATGGGAGGCCACTTAAGAGGGTTAGCCAGTTTAAGTACTTAGGCCACTATCTCACCGGGGACCTCAGGGATCAGGTTGATATTGAACGGGAACGCAGGGCGCTAGCAGTTAGATGCAATATGCTCACTGGTTTGCTCGTTGTAGTAATGAGGTCAAAATTACTTTATTTAAAGCTTTTTGCCAATCATTTGACACGGGCGGCCTGTGGGTCAATTATACGCGGAAGGCTGTAGATGCCCTGCAGATCCAATATAATAATGGTTCCAGGATGCTGTTGGGGCTGCCTAGATACTGCAGTGCATCGGGTATGTTCGCTTTAGCGCGTGTGGATGATTTCCACGCTATAGTAAGGAAGAAGGCTGCCTCGTTGCTAAGCAGATCTAGGACCAGCTCCAATGGCATTCTTCGAACCTTAGCCGATAAACATGATGCGCCAGTGATCAAGCACTGGTTGCAATTGTTAGTGCGGCATTAGTTTAAGTTTTTTACTAACCCTTTTAGTTGATAAGTTTTTTACTAACCCTTTTAGTTGATAAGTTTTTTACTAACCATTGGACCCATGTAGTCTTTAAATAAATTATTATAATTATTATTATTTTTATACATTTATTTATCTCAGCACCCTAAGGTCCTGGACCTTTGGAAGGCGTACGAGGAGCCGAAACCAACTCGCAGAGGCCCTTTTAGACGCTTTTAATGGAAAGTGGTATGAACCGGTGATTATCCCTGTACGCACTATGCTAGTGCATCCAAGGACAACCCCCGGTTGGTGGGAAACTATTGCGACATATGGAAAACTAAGATATAAGGCTATAGTTTTTGGAGTCTTAAGTGGACTGGTTAGCAGGAACTATGTTAAGACTATGGCCCCTGCCTAAACAATGTTATTAATATCCATCGACAAAAGGCAGGGGGTGACTCGCACACTCAATAAATGGGCCCCCATAAACGGTCGCTAGCACGAAGTGACGTAGCAACAAGAGGGCAACATATCCTGAGGTGCTTAAGGAGTGGAGAGGTATACCACGGCTATCAGGACAATCCCGGAAGTACGGTCAAGATCAGTGCCGGTTTTAGCACTACCAGCACCCTGGGCGAGATTTCTACGGCGCCCTCCGTCTCCTATTGAAACTGATACGTAAAAAAAGCAAGAGATTTATCTATTATAATTAAATTTAATACATAATTATGAACATTACAGTAATTATATTTAGTCGTTCATAAGGTAAAATACAATTTATAAAACTCTGCATTTAAACTAAACAAAGAAAAATATTACAAAAGGAATAGAAAACATCAATCATCATCATCATCTTCCTGTCCTTGTCCCATATTACATGGGATCAGCGCAAAACCGTTTTTTTTTTTGTTATTGTTATAGGCTTGCGCTTAACGACTATCTCACCTGATGGAAAGCGTCTATGTGGTCGACGATGGAGCGAACTTGCCTAGAAATAACTTATTCACTCTTGACTTGAAGATCCCCAGGATGTAGTTATCAGGAAACACAGGGAATTCCACTCCTTAGAACTTGTACCTACGCACAATGAATGTGTTCCCAAAACGTTTTGTGCGTATAGGTGGGATGTCCAATACAACCGGTACAAAATCGACAGGCTAGCAACTCTGCGTCGATGCTCACTCAAGACTTTACGACTCGACGAGTGCATCGTTGCCAATGATCGTCTTGGCTCGCCTCTCAATTGTCTCAAGTACACGTGCATCAAGCTGGTATCTTGCAGATCCGTCTCAAAGATGAGAGCAGTACTCCATACATGATCTGTTGTTCCGGTGTGAAGTACTGTCTGACCTTTACGACAATTCCTAACTTTTTTGCAGCCAGTTGAGCCTTTGCCTCGATGTATGACCCAAAGTTGACAGTTGTTGTCAACGTAACACCAGGAAGATTGAAAGATGGTCGGCACGGTTATACCCTGCAAAGTTGGAGCAGGGCAGAATTGGTTCCCTTTAGCGGAAAATAGGGACGCCTTGGTTTTAGCAGCATTGGACCTGACCAAATTGGTATCGCCCCATTCTGACACCCGCCTCCAAGGACAAGCTCAAGCTATCAAATATAGCCTCCCAGAGAGACTAGATCTGTGACCCATTAGCTCATGCGCTGGACATGTAACTCTTAGCCACAGTGCTACGCGCTGCACACGAATGCATTCCCAAAGGTACCGGGCTTAGCAGATCGGTTATGTGCAGCAAGAACAATGTTGCCGAGAGCACTGATCTCTGAGGGAATACGGCATTTATGGCCATTTGCCCGGACGAGCAGCCATCGCACTTAGCACTTAGGAAGTCTGCGATCCAAGCACACAATCCAGCAGGTAAACCGAAAGAAGGAAGCCTACTAATAAGGCCAGACCCTATCGAAAGCCTTCGAGATGTCGAGGGAAACGGCAAACCGGTGCCTCTCGATGGTCCCACTGCAGATGTGAATGGCATATGTTTTTTTATTCCATTCAGTCCTGTCACCGGCCACGCTATCACTAACTCCCTTTTCTTTCATATCACTCTTCACACAATCCATCCATCTTTTCTTTGGCCTCCCTCTTCCTCCCCACCACTATCCACATGCACCATCCACATGTATACCCATAACTCTTTTAGTAACATGCGTTTCATCCCTCCTCTTCACATAACCATACCAAAACAAACAAAAGTTCGTCAATCTAGATTGCGATATATCGAAGATAGATTTTTATCAGCTTAAGCTTAGAAAAACTCCTTTCCCCCCTAATCACAGTTACTGGCATAGTAATCAATATTTGCAATGTTAACTATACATTTGGATACAGCTCTTGCAAGTTGCGCTCTTAGATAAAATTTAAATTAAAGACAGGAGTAACCACATTCTGATCAGGCCAAAAAGATTTTAAACTTCATCGCATAACATTCAACCATCTATATCTGATTTAGAGTCTACAATTAATTTCAGTTGCAGATTAGCACACAGTTTGATAATGTCTGATTTTTCTGGAATCTTTTTTATTTTGTACAAAAAGACGAAAATGATCATTTGTTTTGTGGTCTATGCTATGTTCCTCTGGCGCCCTGGGCGGTCGCCCAACCGCGCCCTACCCTAACGCCGCTACTGGTCAAGATCCCTACCAGCACCTTACTGGATTATACATCCTTCTCCCGAGCACGTTTGCTCTTGCGAATCTCCACTCAAGCCAGCCAATAAAGGCGAGAGAGAGGTGGGAGCTCTGTTCCTCGTCAGTGTTCACTACGGCCGGCCAATAAAGGCAAGCCGGAGATGAAGAACAAGAATTTTCCCGGGAGATCGGGTCCGTGGGGTCGCTAATGCCCAACAGTTCGCCACAAAACTGCCCTGCGGATTTGTTATTATTATTATTAAGCTTTCGCTCGAAGCTCGAAGTAAACCTTCGACCATTGATATCTTGAGGAAATTCAAATTCATACAATGGGTTTGGAGAACCTCTATTTACCAAATATATTCTTTCTGCATCTGTTAATCTATTGGACCACGTGGCTGTGTATACATCTAAAATAGATATTGATTCTGTAGAAACACTTAGAGTTGCAATAGCAGCTTCACCTACAATAACAGCTTCATAGCAGCTTCACCTGTGTAATAGCACATTCACCTGCAATAGCGCCTTAACCTGCAAGCAGTAGCGCTTGACCCAGAAGTAGAAGCACCAGGTTCACAGATTATATTGGAATCGGACGTATGTTCTTCTCGAGGTTTAAACGGAATCTTAGCTATAGCATCGGTTTCCGGTATAGGTGACGATGGTTTGTTTAGCTTGCTTTTGTCGCTCTGCATCTTTTTCAAGTCTTTGTTTTTTATATTGGTGTCCCGACAAGCGTGATCTACCGTCAGCCATTCTGTATGGTAAAAAATAAAAATAATTATGGTGGGCGCGTGAACGAAGCCGCGGGTGACTGCTAGTGAGCAGTCACATATGAGAATTAACAAGCCGAAAGAGGAGCAATGTTAATTTCACACGATTAACATACCGCTTAAAACATTTTTAACATAATTATTATCTTTCGGTCAATATTAAATTAAGGGCTGGTTTCACCACCTGCACCTGTTATTAAAGTCCCGAATAGCCTATTTGTCAAAAATAAATTAGAGCATAAGTACACACATACACTACACACGTACACTACCTACTACACTACACACAAAAACCTTTATTTTAAGTTAGCTTGATTTTATCCTATTTTTACTTTTTATTAAGTATTCCTTTTGTTGTTTCATTGTTTACAAATGAAATTCGGTTTTTTTATATTTAGCAAAGAGGTTGCTCTTTGCTAAATATAAAAAAACCGAATTTCTACATGTCCGCCCGATACAATGTTATTATAGATTAAAGTTATCTCAACTCAGGTCCCCAAGATACAGGTTCTACCTAGTTTGGGGACGACCATCCAAATATATATAATACTAGCTGAGCCGGCAAACGTTGTTCTGCCATATAAATAAAAAAAAAAAAAAAAAAAAAAAAAATAGATGTTGGCCGATTCTCAGACCTACTCAATATGCTCACAAAATTTCATGAGAATCGGTCGAGCCGTTTCGGAGGAGTTCAAGTTCGAACACCGTGACACGAGAATATTAATCATTATGTATAGGTACTCTTTATTTACTGTAACAATGAACAATAAACATTATTCTTATTCTTACCTACTTAGATTGTCTTCACAATACATAAAAAACTTTTTACAAAAAAAAATACAACCGACTTCAAAGTAAAAAAAAACACTGAAAAGTGCAAAATAACTTTAATTTCGGAAGTCGGTGTTTCTATAATAGTTTTGTCTCTTCGTTTTTTAACACCGACTTCCGAAATTAAAGTTATTTTGCACTTTTCAGTGTTTTTTTTTACTTTGAAGTCGGTTGTATTTTTTTTTTTTTAAAAAGTTTTTTATTTTACACTTTTTAGTTATGGTACCACCACTAAAAAGTACCCCTCAGCCAAACTTAAATACCTTATAGCCAGAGTGCATCTCATGACAATTCTAATAATCCCAAACACGGTTAGATTACATTGATTTATTACAGAGTTCCGGTGCCTAACTTCAGGCTTCATCATCAGATCAGTTCGATATATTCCCCCTCTACTTTCAGTCAGTCCTTGACTACACGTATAAACAAAGCAATTTTACTTGTTACGACGGTTCTGCTGTGATCCTATGAGGAGTTCTGTTCCATATCTTCGAAGTTCATGATCAGATCATAACAACATTTCTATGGGACCAATTCGGAAGCATAACCTTTCAATCAAAAAAAAAAAATTTCAGAATCGGTCCACAATTGACCGAGAAATCGGTGAACATACATAAAAAAAAAACATACATTCAACCGAACATATAACCTCCTCCTTTTTGAAGTCGGTTAAAAATCGAATGGACTTTGTTAATCTTAGTTATAATGTTTATCTCTTTATACGCAACTTTAAACTGTACCTACCTACCTAATTGTCTTAAAATTACCTAGTTCTGCGAAATGTGTTAAATATTTGATTCCTAGCATAGAGATTCCTAGTAGGTAATATTCCTAGGTAATCGAAATTTATGTAAAGGAGATGGGTTAAACGACTGCCCCGCATGAATAGGAATATCGCGCACGAATAGGAATCTCACACTAACCCTTAATATTTAAATTATTATTCATGAATTATTTAGTGAATCATTTAATATAACTTTTGTGAATTATTAAACATAAAAAAGTTTCAACATGACAAGATCAAGGAGTAAGCTAGGGAGCGGACATTTTACATTTCCAGAATTTCGAATTAAAACTGTACCTACTTAAATCGATTTTTAATAACAGTTATCAATACGATTTATATTCTGAAACTACTTAAGCAGATTACTAACACTTCAAAACGTTTTATATTCTGAAACTACATAATAGTGGCTGGATAAGCATATTACTAACACTTCAAAACGATTTATTTATATTCAGGAGATTCTGAAACTACATAATTGTGGCTGGATAACAAAGACATTAAATATACCTATATTACCAATAGACAGGCAGGACATAGCGAACAAAATGGAAAGTTTCGAAAGGTTAAAAGAAAATCATTTTCTGAGAAAATATGCCGAGCTGCGCATTACTCTATTGCAAATCTTGTTATGGTAAAATGACTGGACCTAACTTCGGTTTATTTTCGTAAATATTGGTATGTACTTACGCGGTAATTTATTAGAATTCAATAATTATTATAAATAGTTCCAGATCATTTGCTGATTTAGTGATAACGCCATCTATTGCTGAAAAGCTTAACCTTCCTTTATCACATACTGAGGCTCTACCACGAGTTCATAACGTGATCCATTTTACGACCTATACCAAACTGTTAAAGGGATGGAGCTATATAGGGTGTATAGCTCCATCACTCCTTTTCGCTCGTACGACTGATATTTTAACATATACATGGTAAGGACCCTGGCCACCTACCGAGCGATAGTTGAATTTATATAAATTTTGACAAATTTAATTCGCGTGTTTGCTATTCAAAGGCAGATGGCGTCACCGAGACATAGGATGACAGTTTTTCTAAGACATTTTCTTCTGATAGCCGCTCTATTGTATCTCTTTAAATCTCTTTGCTGGATAAGCACATTACCTACTAACACTTCGGGCGCTCCGGATTGATATGGGTCTATTTATCTATCTATGAACATTGAGACTCGGCGACCACGAGAATATAACTCACGGCGTTTTTTTGCAAATTTTGTTGCTACTGAAATGTCAAAATGAAAAAGTGACAATCGACTCGGCTCAACTCCACTTCATTCTAATCGAAATGAAATAAAAGTAGATGAAGGCTTCGGAATGTGCTTCTTCGTTTAATCTTAAACGATTTATATTCTGAAACTACATAATTGGGGCTAGATAAGCAGATTACTAACACTTCAAAACAATATTATATTTTAAAACTACATAATTGTGGCTGGATAAACTTCAGGAGACTCGGCGACCACGAGAATATAACTCACTGCGTTTTTGTGCAAGTTTTGTTGCTACTATAATGTCAATATGAAAAAGTGACAATCGACTCAGCTCGATTCCACATTTTTCTAATCGAAATCAAATAAAAATACATGAAAGCTTCGGAAAGTGCTTCTCCGTTTAATCTTAATACCTATTTAGTGTCTGTCGACAAATTTTTTTTTTCTTTCAACCCATTCGATTAGTTTTATCGATTCTGTTTGAACTAGAAGTCCAATCCCTTTTCTACTCTATGAAGAAAACAAACGTCAGACGTCGTTCGAACGTTCTGCCGTTTACTTATTCGTTTCCTTGGTTACTCAGTGCGTTCATAATCTAGGTAGAATTAATTACCTACCTCAAATACAAAAATCTACAGATGTTTGGGTCAGATAATCTTTAAATCTTTCAACAATAATAATAATTATTTATATTGTCTGTGAAAACTGTCTCTTTATTTCAACTCATTTGGATAAGTAGTTTAGGTTTTTCGACTGAATACTTATATTATTATGATTTTTACGGCGATTATACATCGAAAGTCTGTTGTATCAAGATTTTTTTGGTATAATCCCTTTGTAGATATTTACTTCAAGTACCTTAGTGCAAAATCGCCAGTCAAAAACACAATTATTAATAAAAATCGTCGCAGACACTTTAAAACGCCTAGGCAAAAGTTTATAGCAATGTCATTGTTTGAAGTTTTTGTACCTTTGTCGTAGGAGTTACTACGACAAAGGTACAAAAACTTCAAATAATGACGAGATTATATTTTTAGGATTGTGCAGATATGAAAAGTTCCTGAAACTTTTTAAATTACGAAATACTAATTTTCAGCTATTCAGCATTATTATTATTTTTTTATTTACTTTATTCAAAGTTTGTTACATTATGCATTACAAAAATTCTGCCAAACTGTAAAACAGTTTGTCGGCAACTGCCGACAAAATGTGAAAATGAAACGAGAACAGTTGTTCTCGTTTCACTTTTTTACAAATTTTGTTAAGAGTGACAATAAATGTAAGTATGCTAAGTTAACAACATGATTTAACCAATACACCCACGAAATTAAACAATCCCACATTCTACATCCATGGACCATTTTCACTGTTCATACAAAATCCTGTTATTCTACGGGCGCAGTGACAGATAATGTATTTTTTCAACACGCTTGCTCAGAAAGTGACTCTTAATGCACTGCACTTAGGTACATAATGGCACTCGTTACCAAACTGTGACATTTTGATTACCATTACGCACTAGTGCTAAAATGTAGTTAAAACCTATTAGTTCAACCTCTTTGTTCGCAAAACAAATTTTGAATTCGAATAAAATTCCCATTAGGGACGCTTTTAAAATTCCCATTAATCTCGGTTTTTCGGGTACCATTACTAGGAACCATAACTATGAGGATGTAATGGTATCAAATGAAAGATTATATATTCACATCCAGGATGGCGTAAAAAATATTATGGTCTCATATAAAATTTTCATATAAATACGATTTTACCAACGCACTAATCGTAGAAAATTACAGACAAACAGGGTCTGAATAGGCACACGTAAGCTAAATCCAGTGCACATTTTTAACTTAATAAAAACTTTTTACAAAAAAAAATACAACCGACTTCAATGTAAAAAAACACTGAAAAGTGCAAAATAACTTCAATTTCGGAAGTCGGTGTTTCTATAATAGTTTTGTCTCTTCGTTATTCAGCCGCGGCGGCGGGCCTTCAAACAACCTGCTCCTCAGCTCGCAGGCCGCCCTATCCCTCCACGCCTACGCGGGTTTAAATTACACTCTAGGGGTAGGGCAAACAAGACTGCGTGAAGTCGGTTTTGCAGCGATTCGTTTCTGACACTAAATTTGGTAGCATAACATGTTGACTTTTAGTTTATTCGAAGTATTGAAAATCGGAATATCGTTTTTCGGACCGAGAACCCTTCGAGCATTTGATTCTTCGAACGTATGAAAATCGGAAAACTAACCAATCGCATTTACGACTTTCGGTAAAATAAATTTCGTGATTTTTAATAATAGTCATTATAATTTTTAGGTATTATGAAATTCGGACTTTTGAAAATCGGAATATCGAAATTCGGAATAAAATATTTCGGAGTATTTGGGTGTTCCCCTCAGCCATACTTAAATACCTTATAGCCAGAGTGCATCTCATGACAATTCTAATAATACCAAACACGGTTAGATTAAATTAATTTATGACAGAGTTCCGGTGCCTACTTCAGGCTTTATCATCAGATCAGTTCGATATATTCCCCCTATTCTTTCAGTCAGTCATCGACTACACGTATATATAAAGCAATTTTACTTGTTACGACGGTTCTGCTGTGATCCTATGAGGAGTTCTGTTCCATATCTTCGAAGTTCATGATCAGATCATAACAATATTTCTATGGGACCAACTTGGAAGCATAACCTTTCAATCAAAAAATATTTTTTTAAAATCGGTCCACAATTGACCGAGAAATCGGTGAACATACATAAAAAATAAAAATAATAAACATACATTCAGCCGAACATAGAACCTCCTCCTTTTCGAAGTCGGTTAAAAATCATAAAATAATACAGCTTATATAGTCTTCTATCCATGTAGCTAATTATTTTGAACCTACATAAATAACTTTAGGATTTATGACCAAAATTTTATTTTGGTTACACTAACAATTTTTCTTCATAGGGGCCGTTCAAGTATTACGTAAGCAGATTTTTTGCAAATATTAACTCCCCGCTCCCCCTTGTCAGCAAAAGTAAGCAAAGCTCTCACCCCCCCCCCATGCTTACGTAAACATTGCATGGTACAAGCATTTGTGAATGTGTTGGTTTCGTTATTAATATAGGAGCAGCAGTTGTAAGTCTACAAATAAGGAATAGGTTTGAAATAAAGGAAAAACAAACTTCATTTAAAATTTTGACATATTAATTCAAATTACCAGTCCACAGTCCATGATACAGTACGAATCCATGACTCTAAATCGTCAGATGTTTGCTGCTTAGTGATGTGTGTCGTGTCAACTCATTTTCTTGCGACTTTGGAACATCGACATCGTTCTCTTAAAAAACTAAAAAAAACATAATACTGCTGACGTAATCACCATCTAGACCCCCCCATCCCCCATGTCATCAAAAATAAGCAAAGCAAAGACCCCCCCACCCCCCTGTAGTGCTTACGTAATACTTGAATGGCCCCATACATTTTTCACCGAACGCACGATTTCTCGCGTCATTCCGTGATTCCGCGCACAGAGTAGGTAGATACATTGAATTGTTTATTTTGTTGTCGCCTCATACAAACAACTCGTTACAAGATACCCTCAGTAATATTAAGACAAGGGTTAACGCTATCGAGCATACCAGTGCGAATGTAACGTCCACACTTAATAATTTGCAAAAGCCGATACGTAAGGTCACTTTGCGATCTCGTAGTCCCGCAGACTTGAGCGATGTTCCACAACGAGTTCGTGCCTCCGAGGGTCTTTCAACGACCATTCGTACGAACGATCCAATTGATCGCGGATCTGATGCTGCGTCTACTGTAACCATGCTTGCGGAAGCCATAAAATCGTTGCAGCCTACTAGATCGCACAGCTACTACGTGTCTAATTTCGATCCGAACATACACGATATTGACGCATGGTGTGATGAAGTGGACCGTGCAGTTACTGCGAACGGTTGGAGCGACTACGAATGTTTGTCGCGAGTAGCTTCCTGCCTTAAGTGTGACGTTAAAGTTTGGCTAAACGAATAGGTCACCAACGATCGAATTTGGTCAAGCTTTAAGCCCGAAATCAAACCCCTCTGCCCTCGGAAGCTAGACTATGCTAATATTTTATTTGAAACAATGCACACAAAATCCGACAAATTTACGACGTATGCCGAATACGCTCGGCGTACTTTGCTACGTTTAAGGATAGTCAAGGGTCTCAGCGATGAGTTACGAAATCTAATAGTTATACGCGGTATCCACAAATTAGGACAGCCGCGGCAAATGCAAACTTAGCTTCGGAAGACCTAGTCTCATTCCTTTCGATTTACATAAAATCGAACCCTGCTAAATCCGATTCTCGCGCTAGTGCGACAAATAAACATGCGTCTTCGAACTCATCCACTGACCGCGGACCCAAGTGCTACTTATGCAATCAGCGTGGACATTTAGGTCAGAATTGTAACAAAAAACCTCGCAGGGAACTCACTAATGGGCCTGCCGTAAAATCCGAGACACAGGGTTTTTAGTCAATGACACAACTGCTGCAAACAAATCCGAATCGCAGTGCTAGAAGAAAAGTATTTCGCCAAGAACCGGTCGGAATCTAGGAATCAGCGAAACGTTAATTTGTGCACAAGTTACGCATATAACAAAACTGACATTGTAACGGCTGTCGTTCAGGGCATACCCATGGACGCACTCATAGATAGTGGAGCCCAGAACGTGTCGCTGATTTCTTCCGACGTTTTGAAGCACCTTTCTTGCCAAGTCAAACCAACGCATTGCATTCTTAAGGGGATAAGCGAGCGGGAAATTGTAGCTTCATCGTTCATAACGGCAACTATCTAGCTTAGCGACATCTCTGTAGAAACCGATCTAGTTGTAGTGCCGAAGTCGTGCATGAACACTTCCATTATTATTGGAACGGACGTTCTTAATTGCGATGGCGTCACATATGTACGGACTAAAGACAGACAGTACATCACTCGAACTAGAGATAGTCATGCCTGCGTTAGTGAAGTTCAACGTCTTGACCAAACGTTAGTTAGCACCCCGTTACAAGGCACTCTGCGTGATTTTTTGATGTCCGTGCTGAACCAATTTTCAGATTTTCTCATATCTGGAACTGCAATAAGTACAGTCACAACAGGTGAAATGGAAATTAATCTAACGAGCATTTCTCCCATTGTATACCGGCCATAAAAATTGTCTTATAGCGAAAAACTTATAGTACGCAAAATAATCAAAGATCTACTAGACAAGGGCATCATCAGAGAATCACAATCAGAGTTATTAGGACTTGCGGGATATTTCCGCAAGTACATTAAAAACTATGCGACTAAGACTCTCTGTGCGCTCTGACCTGCACTACATTACCCCTGAAATGCACGGCTCGAATGGTCAAGTGGAGCGTTATATAAGAACCGTGCTCAACATACTTCGTATCGAAGTAGGACACAAGAACGCCTCCTGGTCAACTACGCTTTGGAAGCTGCAACTGGTATTAAATGTCAGTAAGCAGAAAACCACTCAAACCTCAGTCATAAATTTAATGATTGGCTCCAACGCGTCTACTCCGGCTATACGAGCACTGGTGCGTGACCTAGCCGCAAGCACTTCAGATGCCAATAGAGAATCTCTGCGGGAGATCTGTAGAAGTCGCGCTAGTGAACTACTGAAGAAAAATCAAGATTAGCAGGACGCCTTAGCCAATCGATCCAGACACCCACCGCGTGAATACAAGGTGAACGACCTTGCTATTGTTATAAAGTACTCGCAATCATCGGGCAAATTAGACCCTGGGATGCGAGGACCGTATAGAGTGACTAAATTTCGATCTAACGGTCGGTATGAACTTAAACTGCTTAGTGGAAGCCGTGGAAAAACTACTGAAGCAGCCTCCCAATACTTGGTGCCATGGAAGGGAGAATGGTGCCCAGAAAGTTATACCATTTTTTTTTTCGAAAGTGAGTACGATTCATTAACTCTATTTTTGGTTTCAGAAATACATAGGGTGTGGTCCCAAAGGTGTGCGCCGCCCAGCTACGGGTGTGTTCCCCCTAAAGGCGTGCGCCGGCCAACAATGGGACGTGTTCCGCGTCAATGGCGTTAGTCGCCCAACATGCGGGTTTGTCCCAATGGCGTTAGTCGCCCAACTTACGGGTTTGTCCCAATGGCGTTAGTCGCCCAACATACGGGTTTGTCCCAATGGCGTTAGTTGCCCAACGTACGGCTTTGTCCCAATGGCGTTAGTCGCCCAAGATACGGTTTTGTCCCAATGGTGTTAGTCGCCCAACATACGGGTTTGTCCCAATGGCGTTAGTCGCCCAACATACGGGTTTGTCCCAATGGCGCTAATCGCCCAACATACGGGTTTGTCCCAATGGCGTTAGTCGCCCAACATACGGGTTTGTCCCAATGGCGTTAGTCGCCCAACATACGGGTTTGTCCCAATGGCGTTAGTCGCCCACCATGCGGGTTTGTCCCAAAGGCGTTAGTCACCCAACATGCGGGTTTGTCCCAATGACGTTAGTCGCCCAACAATGGGATGTGTTCCCCATCGATGGCGTCAGTCGCCCAACGGTGTATTTTCCTGCAAAAGCGTGTGTCACCCAACACCGATAACGAAACTGATGAGGTTCATAGTGACCCAGACCACCCCGAAGCCAATGAGCCGGTACCTGAGCCTTCAGGACTATACATGCCGAGCTTGGATGCCGAAACAGGAGCAGTATAGGCGCACCAGCATCATCGCACTACAGGTGCATACCAAGAAGATCAAGTCGAGGACGACTTGGTATCAGGAGAGGCCGTGTTAGGATGGAAATAAGGAATGACAGCGAAGAGTCTATGAAAGCGGCGCGCGCACCACTTTCCCTGGCATTTTTTTTGGACAGGTGGCATTGGCGTGGCGGGAACTTCGTTCAAGGGCCGTGAGACTTAAACTGATTTACGTGTTTAATTAGATTAATTAGATTTATTGTTATTTTGTTCTTTTAGCTAAACATAAATAATTGTTTATTTTGTTGTCACGTCATCATCATCATCATCATTTCAGCCGAAAGACGTCCACTACTGGACATAGGCCTCCCCCAAGCGTCGCCACAACGAACGGTCCTGTGCGTCTCGCATCCATCGGACTCCCGCAACCGTTACCAAGTCATCGGTCCACCTTGTAGGAGGCCTTCCAACGCTACGTCTTCCGGTAGGTACGTGGTCGCCATTTCAGAACCTTTCGGCCCCAACGGCCATCTGTTCTGCGAGCAATGTGCCCTGCCCATTGCCACTTTAGTTTGGCGATTCTTCGTGCTATGTCGGCAACCTTGGTTCTCCTGCGGATATCCTCATTCCTGATTCGATCACGCAAGGAAACTCCGAGCATAGCCTAGCCCTCTCCATTGACCTTTGGGTGACTTTAAGCCTTCTGATGAGGCCCATTGTAAGCGACCACGTTTCGGAGCCATATGTCATCACTGGCAACACGCACTGGTCATAGACTTTCGTCTTGAGACACTGTGGTATATTGGACGAGAAGATACCGCGCAGCTTCCCGAACGCTGCCCAGCCGAGTCGGATTCGACGATTGATCTCTTTCTCGAAGTTAGACCTTCCCAACTGGACCGTCTGTCCCAGGTAAACGTAGTCGTCTACAACTTCGAGTGTAGAGTCCCCGACCTTGAAAGGAGTGGGTGCTACATGGCTGTTTACCATGACTTTGGTTTTGTCCATGTTCATTTTAAGTCCCACTCTTTCGGAAGCTTTTCTGAGGTCACCAAGCATTGTACTGAGTTCCTCCGTAGTCTCAGCCATGACTACTATGTCGTCGGCAAACCGAAGGTGAGTGATGTATTCGCCATTGACATTAATGCCTAGCCCTCTCCATTCCAAAACCTTGAAGACATCCTCCATTGCTGCCGTGAACAGTTTCGGAGAAATAACGTCTCCCTGCCTCATGCCCCGCTGCAAGAGGATAGGTTTCGAGGTCTGGTCTTGTAGTCGGACTGACATAGTGGCGTTTTTGTACAAACACTTCAGCACTTCGATATACCGATAGTCAATTTGGCACCGTTGGAGAGACTGCAGTACCTACAGCCCAAGTTTTAATCGAATCAAAGGCTTTCTCGTAGTCCACAAACGCTAAGCAGAGAGGCTGATTATACTCCTCAGTCTTCTGTATAACCTGCCGCAGCGTATATATGTGGTCCACGGTGCTGAAGCCTTTTCGAAATCCGGCTTGTTCGGGAGGCTGGAAGTCGTCGAACCTGCGCGCGAGACGATTCGTGACGACTCTGGAAATCAGCTTGTAAACATGGCTCAGAAGCGAGATGGGCCTATAATTCTTGAGCAGGGCATTATCGCCCTTCTTAAAGAAGAGTACCACCACGCCTCTGCTCCACGCCTGTGGCGTTTTTCCCTCGAGTATGATGGAATCAAATAGCTTCTGAAGGGCCTTAAGGACCGGTTTTCCACCCGCCTTCAGGAGTTCGGCCGTAATTCCGTCCTCACCCGACGCCTTGTTATTTTTTAGCTGCTTCAGAGCCATCCTAATCTCGTACAGGCTGACGTCCGGGATATCTTCGGTATAGTGTCGAGTCAATCTAGCTCTTGGGTCGTTTACTAGATTTTCAGCGGGTTTAGCGATAGACGTGTATAACTGTCCATAAAAAGCCTCGATCTCTCCCAGAAAATCCGATTTGGCAGATATGACTCTGCCATCGTCGGTCTTCAGTTTCGTGAGCCCAATAGACAGATCTCGTGCAAATACTTTAGAGCCCTTATTCCGCTCAATCGCATCCTTAATCCTTGCGGTATTAAAGCTGCGAAGGTCGCGTTTCAGGGACTTCGAGATTTGTCTATTGAGCTGCCGGTATATGCACGCATCGTCTGAAGACTGCAGAATCATCTCACGCCTCTTCTTCATTAGCTCGAGGGTCGGATCAGAGAGCTTCTTGTTCTTATTTGTACGGTGAGTCTTGAAAAACTTAGACCCGACCGTATGGACAGTTTCCACGAACCCATCGTTATATTCATCCACGGAGCTTCCTAGGCACTCGAAACGATTGTGGAGTTCGAGCTGAAAGCTCTCGGGGTTTTGGATCTGGATCTGTGCTGGACGGAGCGTAGACTTCATCAGTCGAGACCTTTCAAGCTTAATGTTAATATTCAATGTGCCTCTTACCACGCGGTGATCACTTCCAGTTTTCACCGCGTTGATCACAGAGACATCATTGAATATTTGCTTTTTCGTCGACAGGATGAAGTCAATCTCATTTCTAGTTGCACCGTCAGGACTTTGCCAGGTCCACCTTCTATGCTCACGCTTTTTGAAGAAGGAATTCATCATATTTTATAGAGGCCCTCCTTCTCCATAAAGCTAGCCAGTAGGTGTCCCCGGTGATTCCGACATCCAAATCCAAATTGCCCCACTCGCAGCTCGTCACCGTCTCGTTTGCCCAGTTTCGCGTTAAAGTCCCCCATGACCACGGTGAAGTGAGTCTTAGAACCATGCATGGCTCTTGATATATCCTCATACATGGATTCTACTTCGTCGTCGGGATGTGTCGAGGTCGGGGCGTAGACCTGTATGACCTTCAGCGAATATCTTGATGATATTCTGAGTATAAGGTACGCCACCCTGGTCGACACACTCTCGATCTTCACCACATTGTTCACAAGGGACTTGTGGACGATAAACCCGACACCACCCTGGGACTGCTGGTCACCCTGTCACGTAGTTTTTTTTAAATATCTGCACTTCTGATTTCTAAAAATATATATAACCGACTTCACTAAAAAAGAACACTAAAAGGATCAAAATAACTTTAATTTCGGAAGTCAGTGTTAAATAAATTAAAACTTTTTACAAAAAATAAGATAACCGACTTCACTAAAAAAAAACACTAAAAAGATCAAAATAACTTAATTTCGGAAGTCGGTGTTTCTCGGTATTGTTTGTTTCTTATTTAACACCGACTTCCGAAATTAAAGTTATTTTGATCCTTTTATTGTTTTTTTTTTTAGTGAAGTCAGTTATTTTTTTGTTGTAAAAAGTTTTTATTTCACACTTTTTAGTTGCGATACACTTATAAACAGAGTGCCTATTTCTCATGACAATTCCAATTAACCCAAATACTGCTAGGTTACATTGTTTTATTATAAAGTTCTTGTCTACCTTCCTGCTTCCGGCTCCATCATCAGATCAGTTCGATAGTACCTTATAGCCAAAGAGCATCTCATGACAATTCTAATAAGCCCAAACACGGCTAGGATACATTGATTAATTACGGAGTTCCTGTGCCTACCTTCCGGCTCCATCATCAGATCAGTTCGATAGTACCTTATAGCCAAAGTGCAGCTCATGACAATTCTAATAAGTCCAAACACGGCTAGGTTACATTGATTAATTACGGAGTTCCAGTGCCTACCTTCCGGCTCCATCATCATCATTAGATCACTTCGATGATACCATTTTCAACGTAACTATTCAGAATCATTCATTTATTTGTATTGTCATAGTCGCTTAACTATCTTCATTGTGATAGGTATTTATTTGAGTATGAAGTTCCGTTGACCATTTCTGGTCTTCTTCACCTTCCTCCTAAGGTGTTGGTCGAGGCTCTTGGCTATTAAGCCGTTGGCTGACACGACTATCGGTACAATGATCGCTGAGTCTACATCCTACATGTCGACAACCTCGCGAGCCAAGTCAATATACTTGATTTGGTTGTCTTTCTTGACTTTCACGAGGTTCTCGTCATGCGGAACGGATATGTCAACAATCATTGCACGCCTCTCGCTTCGGTCCACCACCACTATATCAGGCTTATTGGCTACAATAGTCCTGTCAGTGATGAAGGACCGATCCCAGTACAAAGTGATATGACCATTATCAAGAACTGGGTCGGGCTTTTATTCATATAAACCAGTGCTTGACTGCGATCCCACCTGATGATAAGCAGAGATGCAATCATTGATGGTGAGGCGTGTGGGGGGGGTGGGAAGCGCAATCAAAGGCTTTTCTGTTCTTCAGACTGTTATTATTTAGATTTAAGCACTTTCATTATATATTTTCAATATAAAAATCTATATCGACATTTTTATGACGTCTTCCTTCTTATTCCATTCGAACATTTTATCTACCTAAACTTTTTATAACATAAACCTTAAAAGTCTAACATGCCAGTTTTGCAAGTTAGTATTATATTTACTATACTCTTTGTAGTAATCATTAGTGGAACCTGCACGGTTGCCACAGGCGCACTAGTTTATTAAGAGCCTATTCACTCTAGCCTTGAAGACACCTAAATTATAGTTGGACGGGAAGACCGCAGCAGGCAAATTATTACCTTATAATTATAAAAAATCATGGCTTATGTATTCATATTCTTCTTCATATCGAATTTTATTTGGAAATACCTACTTGCTTCACACATCATACGAGTATTTATTGAGTTTGAAGATTTAATTCATGTCGAAGAGGGGTTGTACGTAATTGTACCTAATTGTTGGATAAAATTAATCTCAGATACCCATTTGATTTTGTAATATCCTTATGTATGTATATGATGTATATGTATATGTTTTGGGGGCTGAGTCACCCGCGTCCGTAGGAGAATACCCATAGATAGGCCCCACACGTGGTCCTCGGGTGGTGCTAATCAGGTGACATTAACTGGTGGTAGGTTTCGACCGATGGCTTGTGACCACCCACTGGGCAAAGACGTACTGCCAAGCGGCCTAGCCGTGTTCCGGTACGATGCCCAGTGTAGCCAATTTAAAGGAGTTGGGTCGAAGTGGCGGTTCTAATGTATGCAGAACAGCCGGACCCGTGCTGGTATTGACATGTCGGGAGACTAGTCCCGGAGGGTAGCGGGATCCGAGGCACGGTGCACCGCTAGCCGACCGCAGTTAGTTGGGGGCCCAAGTAATGTGCTAGCCACACATGAAAGGCTGCCCCGCCAACTGACGAAAAATTCCGGAATGCACCATCGTGCTGGTTGGCGACCAGATGAGAGGGCCCGACGGTCATTTCTGGGGGGGCTCGGGCGTCCTCGCAGTCTCCAGACTAGTGCCCCAATGATGCTGTCCTGCCAGTGCGTGACGAAGGTTAGCGGCATGGGACTCCATTTCACTTCCTTCTCCTCTCCTACCTCACTCTCAATATGCCAAGGTTGATAAAGATAAAAGTTAAACAGCGGCTGCACTCCCTATCACTTAAAGTGCACCTCAGCAATATTAGAGGTCTGCACTCCAATCTCGCAGCAGTCCATCATCACCTGGAGACTGAAAAACCTTCCCTCTTTTTTCTTTCGGAGACGCAGATAAGAAGTCCGTCAGACGTGTCGTACCTGTCTTACCCAGGGTTTACCCTGGAGCACAATTTTAAACCACACGCTGGTGTGTGTTTGTACGTCAGGGACGACATCTGCTATCGGCGTCTCCGCAACCTTGAAGATTCCAGGTTCTCAACGCTTTGGGCTCTGGTGGACACAGGCATAGATAAAATTATCTATGCTTGTGTCTACCGTTCGCACAGTGGTGATCAGGAGATGACCAGGCTCACACAGTACCTTAGTGAGGCGGCGGATGCGGCTCAGCAGAGGTACCCTTCCGCACAACTGGTGTTACAGGGGGATTTTAATGCCCACCATCAGGAGTGGCTTTTCCCATACCGGTGCACTGACCATGCTGGTCGAGAGACGCGAAAGCTTGCGCTAGCGTTAAATCTCACCCAGCTGGTCCAGGGAGCTACGAGGGTGCCGGATGTTGATTCGCACACCGCCAACTGCTTGGACCTTCTGCTAACAACAGATCCAGACCGCTATTCAGTGTCGATATCATCACCGTTAGGTAGTTCCGACCACTGTCTGGTTAAATCTGTATCAGTCTACTCTCCGCCCGATCCCTGCCCTAGAGGCACCAGGCGGGTTTGGCGATATAGGTCAGCAGATTGGGATGGCATGCGATCTTTCTTCGTATGTTATCCTTGGCAGCCTACTTGCTTTTCTTCGGATGATCCATCGTCGTGCGCAGATGCTGTGACAGATGTGTTGCGGCGGGGGATGGAGTATTACCCGGACACGATGGTCTAAGAGTGGAGCATATATTATATGGTGGTAGGGTACTGTTCGAGCTTCTGTCTAGCTTCTATAATTTGTGTCTATCACATTGCTATCTACCGAAACAGTTTATGAAGACTATAATTGTGCCCCTAGCCAAAAACGGTGCCAGAGATATTTCAGTTTCGTATAATTATCGTCCCATCTCTTTGGCAACAGTTTTGTCAAAAATCTTTGAGCGACTTCTACATCCCGAATTATTAAAATACATTGATTTAAATAATGCACAGTTCGGGTTCCGTGCCGGCTTATCTACAGATATGGCCTATCTACAGATATGGCCATTTACGCGCTAAAAAATACGGTAAAATATTATAATTCTCGTAACACAAATGTATATGCCTGCTACCTTGATCTCAGCCGTGCTTTCGATTGTATAAATTATGATGTGCTATGGGCGAAGATGGAGGAGGTGGGTATTCCCTGTGACTTAATAGGACTATTCAAATACTGGTACGGAGCTCAGACCAATGTGGTAAAATGGGAAAATAACAGCTTCTCTAAAGAGTACACGCTTAAATGTGGTGTAAGACAGGGCGGTCTAACATCACCAACTTTATTTAACCTGTATGTTAATGGCTTGATTGAGGAGCTTAGCGGATCAAATGTTGGCTGTCATATGAGCAATCAATCAGTAAACAATTTGAGCTATGCCGATGACATGGTCTTGCTGAGCCCCTCCGTTCATGGTTTACGAACACTGCTGTCAATATGTGAAAAATATGCTGCAGCCCTCGGGCTTACGTACAATGTTGGTAAGACGGAAGTGATGATATTTAGGCACGACAGAATTAATTGCTATAACCCAGTAATCACCTTGGGTGGTACACAATTAAAAATTGTAACGTCTTTTAAATATCTCGGTCATGTGATTCAGGATAATTTGAGGGACGATGTTGATATGGAAAGGCAGAGGAGGTCCATTGCCGCTAAAAGCAATATGTTGGCACGTCGTTTTGCGAGGTGCAGCAAAACTGTTAAAATTACCCTATTCATGGCGTATTGTCAGTCGTTCTATACCTGCTACCTGTGGCACAATTACACACGGCGAACGTACCACGCACTTCGCGTGCAGTACAATAACGCGTTCAGAGCAATGCTCAACCTACCGTGGCGGTGTAGTGCTTCTGGCATGTTCGCCGAGAATAGGGTAGATGACTTCTATGCAGTAATGAGATAGCGGGCCGCCTCCTTTATGGACCGAATTAGGAACACGAAAAATGACATTATCCAGGCTGTGTATGATGCATGTAAATTTAATCTAAGTGACATCTAATTAATTTAATGAAATCATAAATTTTGTATAACATTTAAAATTTATTCTGATTAATAATGTAGTCCTTATTTTATTGTTAAATATTTTTTTTTTATTGAATTTAATCTAATCTCCATTGACAATTTAATTTAATTTGTATTTATTTAATTTGATTTAGTTTTTAATTTAGTAACAATCGGACATTTTCAATTTTTATGATTTATTTATATTAATGTGATGTCAACTATATAATTGAATGATTTAAATTAATGATTGTTATTAGTATGTTTTTGTTTGTGTTTTGTGTGTTTCTGTGTATTTGTATTTGTGTTAACCTATGGGTATCTTACCTGAAATAAATGTTTATTATTATTATTATTATTACATTCCATTCTCTGACATAACAATGTCTGGCCAGGCTCGCCCTTGGTTTGGTGCGGAGTGTGATCACGCTGACGCGCTTAAGCACACGGCATACCAGGCATGGGCCGACGCTCTTATGCAAAAGGCGAATGACGTGAGTCAGAAGAAGAGAGCCTACAACAGAGCTGCCAAGTCTTGCAAGAAGGTGATGCGGAGATCTCGGTTCGACCACATTAGCCGCATCGGGAACAAACTCGCATCATACCCTGCTGGTAGTAAGGCGTTTTGGTCCCTGGCTAAGTCGGTTGAATCGAACTTCTGCCGTGCCTCACTACCGCCACTGCTGAAACCCGACGGGACGCTGGCCCATATCGCTGAGGAGAAAGCAAATTTGTTTGCCTCTCTCTTCGCGGAATCTTCGCGTCTAGATTCTGGTGACGCGCGCGTCACCAGAATCTGTTAATTCCTGTTAAGCATAACATAATTCCTGTTAATCCCCCTGTTAATCCTCCTGTTAACGCCGGCGTTCACGCGCCATTGTCTTTCTATTTGTCTCTAATTACGCACTCAAAAGGTTAATCCTGATGGTTAAGAGACGAGTATGTCGGATATTCGCATCCATCAGAAGGACGTCCGTAGGGTGCTGCGTAACCTTGACGTGAACAAGGCTAGCGGTCCAGACGGGATACCGGCAATTGTTCTAAGAACGTGTGCGCCTGAACTGTCTCCGATCCTGACACGCCTATTTAGGCTTTCATTTGAGGCTGGAAAAGTGCCGATTGCGTGGAAGCAAGCTAACGTACAGTCCATGCCCAAAAAGGGTAGTCGGGCTGACCCAGCTAACTACAGGCCAATCTCAGTAACGTCCATTCTCTGTAAGACTTTGGAACGTGTACTCAACACTAAGCTCCTGGCATACCTAGAAGCTAATGACATCCTAAGTGACCGACAATACGGCTTTCGCCGAAATCGGTCAACTGGTGATCTTCTAGCGTATGCCATCCACATCTGGAGTGAGGCCATCGAGAAACACGGGGAAGCGCTTACCGTCTCCCTCGATATCTCGAAGGCTTTCGATAAGGTCTGGCATGAAATCCTTATTAGTAAGCTTCCTTCTTTCGGATTACCTGCTGGTTTGTGTGCTTGGATTGCAGACTTCCTGAGTGACCGGTCCATCCGAGTGGTCATCGATGGCTGCTCGTCCGGTCAAATGGCCATTAATGCCGGGGTCCCTCAGGGGTCAGTGCTCTCGGCAACATTGTTCTTGCTGCACATAAATTATCTGCTTAAGCCCGGTACCTTTGGGTATGCAGACGACAACACTGTTGCTGAGAGTTACATATCCAGCGCGAAGGCTAGTGGGTCACAGATCCAGTCTCTCGGTCGTCTCGGTCGAGCGCTTGAACTTGTCCTTGGAGGCAGTCTCTGAATGGGGCGATGCCAATTTGGTCAAGTTCAATGCTGCTAAAACCCAGGCGTGTCTATTTTCCGCTAAAAGGCGCTAATTCAGCCCTGCTCCAACTTTTCGGGGCGTAACCGTGCCAATAACCGACCATCTTGATCTCCTTGGTGTTACGCTGACGTCAACACTCAACTTTGGGCCATACATCGAAGCAAAGGCTCAACTGGCAGCAAAAAAGCTGGGAATCCTCGCGAAGGTCAGACGGTACTTCACGCCGGAACAGCTGCTCAAACTTTATCAAGCGCAAGTTCGATCGTGTACATGGAGTACTGCTCTCATCTTTGGGACGGATCTGCCCGATACCAGCTCGATGCACTTGAGGCAATTGAGAGGCGAGCCAGGAGGATCATTGGCAATGATGCATTCGTTGAGTCGAGGCTTCAAAGTCTTGAGTATCAACGCCGAGTTGCTAGCCTGTCGGTATTCTACCGGTTGCATTTCGGGGAGTATGCGTCGGAATTGCATAACCTAATTCCGCCTAGCCCGTTCCATCACCGGACCACCAGGCGTACGGCAATGCGCCACCGGTACATGGTGGACATCCCACCTATACGCACAAAACGTTTTGGGAACACATTCATAGTGCGTACAGCTAAGGAGTGGAATTCCTTGCCGGAATCTGTTCTTCCTGATGGCTACAACCCGGGAATCTTTAAGTCAAGAGTGAATAGGTTACTTCTAGGAAAGCGCGCTCCATCGTCGACCGCATCGTCGCTTTCCATCAGGTGAGATAGCGGTCAAGCGCGAACCTATCAAGAATAATAATAATAATAAAAAAAAATGATTATGCAATATTTGTAACAAAAAAAAAAAAAATTTCAATGTAATACAGGTAGTAAACCTGGGAAATAATCGTAGGTTTACAAAGAAATTGGTCGTTATTTCTCGTAACGATATGGCAACTACTTATTTTTCATTTACGACTGGCATTCGAAACTGGATAAGTAGGCACCACATATTGCACTATAATCAGTAATCACTGATACTAAAAACACAAACTTGACTCAATCAATACTAGGAAAAATAAAATAATACCTTAAGTATCAAGATATGTTCAGTCAAAGTATAAAATTGAGCGAACAATGGGCTCTATGTGTGCTAAATGCTACAAAATCATTAGAAAATGTTACATCCGTATTCTATTGTCACTACGAAAGACATTATCGTAAAAACTTTTCACGCAAGAAAACATAAATGTAAGACAAAATACCTTAGCCTTCCAGCTCTAGAGGTAAATAAAAAAAATGATTCGCGCGTTTATGTAAACAGATTTTTACCGCCATGTCACGGAAAATTTTACTACTTTTACTGTTGTTTTCTTCACAAGTGTATTGAAAAACGTCGTATGACACACGTGAGTAATTAATGATTACCGTTCTTGGCTCTCTTAAGACCCTCGCCACGGCTCGGGTCTAAATACCGCCTCGACGGTAATCACTAACATTACACACTTGTATCATAATGTACTATTACCGACTTCAAAAAAAAGGAGGAGGTTATCAATTCGGTTGCTTTTTATTTATCATCATATTTTAAAAAAAATATTTGTTACCTCAGAACTCCGTCGTTTATGGACCGATTAGAAAATTTTTTTTTCCTATATAGGATATGCTAGACTGGTCCCATTTTTTTTCAAAATCTGGTTTGATGATGGGATCCATGAGGAATTGAGGGAACTCCTCAAATATTATAGGCAACCATATAGTGATTTTGGTATTTTCATTGAGAACTTAAGCATTTACAGTCAAAAAGTAACCATTGATGAAGAAGACCAGAAATGGTCAACGGAACGTCATACTCACATAGATATTACAATGAAGATAGTTAAGCGACTATGACAAAACAAATGAAAGAATGGTTCTGAATAGTAACGTTGAAAATGGTATCATCGAAGTGATCGAGATGATGGTGATGGAGCCGGAAGGATGGCACTGGAACTCCGTAATTAATCAATGTAACCTCGCCGTGTTTGGACTTATTAGAATTGTCATGTGCTGCACTTTGGCTATAAGGTACTATGGAACTGATCTGATGATGGAGCCGGAAGGTAGGCACAGGAACTCCGTAATTAATCAATGTATCCTAGCCGTGTTTGGGCTTATTAGAATTGTCATGAGATTCACTTAGGCTATAAGGTAATGTGGAATTGATCTGATGATGGAGCTGGAAGGTGGAAGGTAAACACAGGAACTTTATAATAAAACAATGTAACTTAGCAGTGTTTGGGTTAATTGGAAATGTCATGAGAAATAGGCACTCTGTTTATAATTGTATCGCAACTAAAAATGTGAAATAAAAACATTTTACAAAAAAAAAATAACCGTATTCACTAAAAAAAAAAACACTAAAAGGATCAAAATAACTTTAATTTCGGAATTCGGTGTTAAGAAACAAACAATACCGAGAAACATCGACTTCCGAAATTAAAGTTATTTTGATCCTTTTAGTGTTTTTTTAGTGAAGTCGTTTTTTTTTTGTAAAATGTTTTTTTAGTATTTTTTTATTCTTTATTCTTTATTCTTTATTGTACATACAATTTTATATAAACAATAAAATATGACAGTTGATGTACACAGGCGAGCTTAACCCACAACTGGGTTTTCTTACAGCAAACCATATGAGTAAGAAAGAAATTTTATATATTTTGAGGAACTTTAACAGTACAACAAAAAAATAAAAATTAAATTAAATCTAAACTTAAAACTAAAAATATACTAAACAGATATGTGTACAGCACACTATACATAAACACAATATATACAATAAATAAATACCTATAAACATACATATATATGGGTCATGTTGATAAAAAATGTTCCTTAATTCTTCCCCTGAAAACCTCCAACGAAGGGCTAGCTCTCAATGTGTGTGGAAGAGAATTCCAGAGGCGCACAGCACGAACAGTAAAAGATCCACTGTAGCGACTTGAAGAGTGAGGAGGAAAACGAAGGAGAAGAGAGGATGATGAGCGACAAGGTTTTCCTCTCGGAACAAGATACTCAAAGCGTTCCCGAAGATACAAGGGGGAGTTGGGATTATGAAGAACAGAGAATAAAAAAGAAAGAGTGTGGCAATCCCGACGTTGACGAATAGGCAGCCACTTCAATTGCCTTCGAAATTCCGACACATGGTCATATTTTCGAAGGCCAAAAATGAAGCGGATACACAAGTTCTGCAGACGCTCCAGTTTGTCAAGAAGATCCTCAGTCGCATCAAGGAAGCAGACATCAGCGTAGTCAAGAAGAGGTAGAAGAAGAGACTGAGCAAGAGTAACTTTAGTTGAGAAAGGCAGGAACTTCTGAAGACGTTTGAGTGATTGAAATGAGCAAAACACCCTCCTGCTTACTTCTGCAATGTGGACATTCCAAGACAGGTTACAGTCTAGGAAAACACCTAAGTTTTTAACTTTTTTTGAATAGGCTATAGCGACAGCATCGTACATAACAGGTGGGAGAGACTGGTTATTTAATAAGTTAACGAAATATCTGCCACCAATAATGAGAGCTTGTGATTTAGTTGGATTTACTAAAAGTCCGAAACTTTTAGCCCACTGACAGATATTTTTAAGATCATTATTGATGGCATCGATAGCGTCGTTGAGCTCTTCTAACTTAAAGTGGCGATAAAGCTGCAAGTCGTCTGCATAGAGATGAAAGTGTGAAGATAGGACTTTAATGATAGCGTTAATAAAAACAGAGAAAAGAAGTGGAGAAAGAACGCCACCCTGAGGAACACCCACAGAGAGATCACACCAGTCAGAGGAAGCCTCTCCTGAGCGAACCGACTGCGAGCGACCCCGAAGATAAGAATTAAACCATGCAATCGCGGGAGGAGATATATTGAGAGAGGATAGGATACCTAAGAGGATGTCAAAATCAACTGAATTAAAAGCACTGCTGAAGTCCAGTAGAATCAATACTGTAAGAAGCCTGTTTTCCATGGCCAGTCGGATGTCGTCAGTTATCTTAACGAGTGCCGATACAGTACTGTGACCAGGACGGAACCCAGATTGATAAGGACTCAGCAGGCCATTAGATGAAAGGAAATGAGACAGTTGATTATTAACAACACTCTCAAGAACTTTGGATAGGATAGGGAGTATGGAAATTGGACGAAACTGGGAAACTGACGAGGGATTAGGGACTTTGGGTAGAGGCAAGACATGTGCTTTCTTCCACGCAGAAGGAAAGCAGCCAATAAAGAGGGAATAGTTGATAATGTGAAGGATGACAGGAGCGAGTTCATTCAGGATAGGAAGAAGCATTTGGAGTTGAAGACCATCATCACCCACCGCTTTCGTGGATATAGATGTGATGGCTCGTTTAATATCCCCTTCCGTAACCGGGTGAAGAGAGAACGAATCACAAGTTGGCAGTGGAAGTTTAGAAAGATAGCTAAGAGTGGAAGCCTTGACATTGTCCTCCAGAGTAACAGGAGATTTGGAAAAATGAACATTAATTGTATTAAGGTCAATATTAGGTGAGCTGTCATCAACAGCCTTACCAATACCCAGTGATTTGAGAAACTGCCATACTTGTGCTGTGTTGGAGTTTTGAACAGAGTTGTGGATATGGCGCCTTTTAGCATCCCTACACATCCGACCGCAGCGATTTCGCAGTTTCTTGTATAGAGACCAGTTCTCATCAGTAGGATCTCTTTTGTACCGCCTTTTAGCCTTATCCCTTTTTGACATCGCGCTTCTAACACTGTCAGATAACCAAGGAGCCGGAAGATGTTTCACTCTAACCTGTTTGAGTGGAGCATGCATATCAAAGAGTTTCAATATTAATGTGTTAAATTCCGCTACCTTGGTATCTACGTCATTGCTATCATAAACAGGAGACCAGTTAATATTGCTCGCATCCTCCACCAAACGATCCAGAACTATGTTCTTGAAACTGCGAAGGAAAAGAAATTTAGATTTACGCTTTGGAGGACGAATTTTATAAGAGAGAAATATAAGGTCATGGTAAGAGAAGGATTTAAATTTAGCACATGATAACAAGTTTGGGGGTAGTCCATTCATAAACATCGGTGTAACATATTTCCTCGTGCTTTTACCAAAATAGTCATCTTATTTTAGGACCAGCAAGTATCTTTTGTTTAGGTATACGAGTTGGATACATATGTACGCCTACGTTCCTCTTTGTATTCTTCTTTATTAAATTGTTCAGACAATATGGTTAACTTTTTTTTTATGAATCGGGAGCGTTTTATAAATTTTACAGTTTGTCATAGTTTTTATTTAAACTTTCTTTAGTTTTTTTTTGTCCACAAGTAGTTTTAGTAATCTAATCTGCAAAATTTTAATTTTATTTATGTGTGTCCCTACAACGTCCCTAAAACGCAAGACCATATAGTATCCACTCAAACCGTAATCAATAACTGAGTCTGCCAGTGCATAATACAGTGCATAATCACTTTTCTGCTGACAACATATTTTTGATTTTTTAATTTACCCAATATGGAGCGTAACTTATTACACACATTGTTAACATGCAGATTCCATGTGAATGTGTTATCTATGACTAATGCTAGGTACTTGTACGAGGTAACTGTTTCTAAGCACATGCATTGACAGTGTTGCTTGTTGTTATGAAGACATTCGTACGTATGACCTTTGACTTCTACTACCAGATTGTTTTTATCTTTATGATATGGCGAGTGAATCAGCATACACTAAGTTTTACTTATATTTATTATTATGCCTTTATCATGAGCCCACTGAACAATACTGTCAAAATCATTTTGCATTGCCTGCTGTATTACATTCATATTCTAATTATGACTATAAACTAAGCATGTATCATCAGCATACATAAATGTCTTACATTTTATAAATACATTAGACATGCTATTGACATGCATTATGTATCCTAGCGGCCCATACACTGAACCGGTCGGAACACCGAATTTGATGTCGCCCGGTACACTTTCAACTCCATTTACACCGTGTATGTTAAGTGATCGGTTTTCAAGGCACTTGCCAAACCATGCATTCATGGGGCCCCTTATACCGTATTCAATCATGGCCTGCAGCAAGCCGTCGTGGTTCAGTGTATCAAAGGCTTTTTTGAAATCTATATATATAACCATAAATATTTTTTCTCTTCGTGTGTTGGGTGGCGCTATGAGCGGTGTCTTTTGATCTTACCGCTCGCCGCCCGGCGCTCGGCTTTTGCTCATTGCGGCAAGGTCGTGAAGTCGTTAGGCTACATCAGGAGTCCCACAGGGATCGATATTTGGTCCCGTATTATTTATTATGTACATAAATGATTTATGAAACTATTTTCATAACAGCTTGTTTTTGTTGTAAGTACGCCGATGACCAGAAAATTTTCCAAAAAATCACAACATATTATTATAACTGTTCCTTCAAGAAGATTTAAATAGACTCTCCAATTACTGTGAAGATAATAAACTAAAATTAAGCGTTCCTAAATGTAAATTCGTTAGTTTCTCTAAAAATAAAAAATATAATCAGGTAGGTATGATTACTCCCTTTGTAATGAACTCCTTATTAGAGAGGTGGAGATACGTGATTTGGGAGTACTTTTAGACTGCAAACTACACCTAGACTGAAAGAAAAATAACCGCGAAAGCTCTTCAGATGTATAGCTTGAGCTAGCTTGAGTTTGAAAGCTTCTACCGATTTTCAGTCACACAAATGCGGATGAGCGGGTGGGCCTTCACAGATTAGTAAACATCTATAATAATTACTTTGATAATGTTGATATATTTGCCTTAAGTCACAATGAATTTAAGGAAAGCATTGTTTAAATGTTACAGTGTCATTTTGATACTTCAATAATATTAAATTATAAATAAAACTATTTTAAAATGTAATTAGATGTAAGACATATTGTACTATTGTTTGTTTTAACGTAACGATATAAAATTAAATTAAATCTAATTATGGTATTTCGACACACAGGTAATTTAGCAAATAAATGTTTGTCGGTGAAGTCAATAGTACGGAAGCTTGAGAACGAATGAACGAGCTAAGTGAAAAGTGACACTTGTCTCTTTGACAGAATCCGGGCTGACATTTGCACGAACCGAGCAGATAAAAGTGCCGACCGCAGAGGTCCGGGGCTCTTTCCTCAGTCGGCAGCCGTGCGAACAACGTCTAGTCTGGGCGACTGTCTCACGGCTCGTTGTGTAAAGTGAATACCTAAAGCTTGCATCATAATAAATCAGTTGTGTGATCTGAGATAGTTTGTTTATTTCTCGTTATCCAGTCATCGCCCACAAAACAGAGTCCCGGGACAGAACTTCGATGGTGATCAGCATCCTGCGCCGACATCAGAATTGAAATCCGAGCAACTATTTGCTCGGATCCCAATTCTGATGAATGACTGGCATGACCGGTATTACGTAACCTTCGTGCTGCGTTTGTCTATACAACGCAGCAGTTAAGTAATGCCGGTCATGAAGAAAATAGCAAGAGCGAAGACAAGTAGCGGTCATTATATTTGGAATGGAAAATTAGAAAGTGAAGACCTTATCGATATATATGTACTACGCACTAGATTACGCGTGCTGAACTCTCACTTCAATCGACTCAGGCGTAGTGTAATACATACACCTTGAACATTACACTATGTTCAACATAGTGTAATGTTCGACGAAACGCGTAAAAGCCAGGAAACTCATGGTGCTTAAGACATTTTGGTCGCGAAAAAAGTATCCTCTAAAAACTATCTTAGCGCTGTATTTTTTTTTTTTTTTTTTTTTATTTTTTTTTATTATTGATAGGCTCGCGTTTGACCACCATCTCACCTGATGGTAAGCGATGATGTGGCCGACGATGGAGCACGCTTGCCTAGAAGTAACCTATTCACTCTTGACTTAAAGACCCCTAGGTTGTAGCTATCAGGGAACACAGACTCGGGCAGGGAATGTATGTGTATGTTTTAATAGTTCTGTTAAACGGCATAATGCCAATGTAACGCCGCAGAGAACTTTTGTTTTAACTTTTCAGTATTTTGTCAAATATTTTCCATGAACGTGCTTGTCTTTCTCTAGAATATAAGTCGATGGAAGAGCTGGGTTGAAGCACTGACCCGAATAAAATTCAAAGTTCCGTTAATCAATGTCATTTTCGAGCTACATATGGTATTCCGAAATACCGCTCACCGAAAGGACGGTTTTCCGATAACACTCTACTCCGACGGTTAGTTGAACGAAAAAATAATTGGCCGATGAAACGTTTCGCCGAAAATATTATTTATCGACGGTTGGTAGTCCGAATGAATCCTTCGCCGATGTAACGGTTCACCGAAAACACTCTTCAACGACGATTGGTTAAACGAACGAATCTTTCGCCGATAGCACTCGTTGTAGGGGAATTCTTTTGCCAAATGGATAGTTTTTCTTTCAGCTTGACAACACCCTTAGGTCTTGTAGAAGTTATGTTAAAAATACAGGTAATAATAAAATAATACATGGAAGTGTGGCAATAGAAAAAAAAACAAAATATTTATTTAACAATAAGAAAATTAATCAAAAAGGCAAATTTATATTGTTTTTTTACAATAAAGAATATGATTATGATTATTATGATTTCTCTATTGGAACAATGACAATAGAAAAAAAATAAATAAACTGTGCGAACAAAGCAAAAAACAAATAAAAGTAATAAAAGTAAATAAATTTTTGAAGTTATAATAAATAGTGAGTTATTATTATTTGTACTTATAATTATTGTAATTCTTTATTGATATAAAAAAAATATTTATTTCTTGTTTTTCAGGTATAGAATATGGGCTAATCCACCTAAGAAAGATTCAATATTCATTACACTCTTTTGTGATAAGTGTGTTTGTATCCTAGCATCATATTCAACCTGTGCATTACGTCTACGCTTTGGCATGGGTTCCGAGGAGTTGATTCGTTCAATGACACATTCTGTATGCTTCTGCTCTTTAGCAAATTCAATAATTGTTTTATAAATGTTCCATTTTTTTTATGGAGAAGCGTGTTCCATCGTTCATGCCACGATTCTAATGCATTTTGTGTCCTTGGAACAGAAAGTGTGCGATCGTAAACTGACCACATAGCTGGTGGAAATAATGCCCGATTTCTTTTTATTATCAAACCCGTGTTAGTTCTTTTCTGCGTGTGATGTGATCCAACATAATATTTCTTAAACCAACTTAATATTTTATTTTGGATGATTTCGAAGGCTTCGGATATCTCAGCGGGCTCAAGAAAAGCGAGGGCAACTAAGTGTCTGATTTTGTCTCTGACTGGACATGACGCCAAATACTTTGGATCAAATGGAATACGCATTGCCTGTGGGCCCATGTGGTGGGTGTTTTATATCAATAAAGAATTACAATAATTATAAGTACAAATAATAATAACTCACTATTTATTATATCTTAAAAAATTTATCACGGTGTGTTACTTTTATTTGTTTTTTGCTTTGTTCGCACAGTTTATTTATTTTTTTTCTATTGTCACAGTTCCAATAGAGAAATCATAATAATCATAATCATATTCTTTATTGTAAAAAAACAATATAAATTTGCCTTTTTGATTAATTTTCTTATTGTTAAATAAAAATATTGTTTTTTTTTTCTATTGCCACACTTCCATGTATTATTTTATTATTACCTGTATTTTTAACATGACTTCTACATACCCAAGGGTGTTGTGAAGCTGAAAGAAAAACTATCCATTTGGCAAAAGAATTCCCCTACAACGAGTGCTATCGGCGAAAGATTCGGTCGTTTAACCAATCGTCGTTGAAGAGTGTTTTCGGTGAACCGTTACATCGGCGAAGGATTCATTCGGACTACCAACCGTCGATAAATAATATTTTCGGCGAAACGTTTCATCGGCCAATTATTTTTTATTCAACTAACCGTCGGAGTAGAGTGTTATCGGAAAACCGTCCTTTCGGTGAGCGGTATTTCGGAATACCATACGTAGCTCGTCATTTTCAGCTGTTTTGGTCTGATTAGGTTTTTTTCTGGGGTTTTTCCCTAATCCTGAGCAACGAATGTTGGGAACTGAGTAAATCACAGAGTACTACCCAGAATGTGATCCTAACAAGACCAACGCAAATGCACGTTCATGGTGTTCTACTTTCCGACATGTGCTTCGCTGATAATCCAAAATCATCTGTGATTACAGAAACAATTACAAGCTTTTACTTACCTGAAGTGCAGAGTTCAGTGTGTGTGTGTGTATGTGTGCGTACCTGAGGTGCAGTGTGTTAAGTGCAGAAAACATATCAGGAAAAAATTGGCACTAAACGCATGAAGACATTTTAAACGTCACGTGTTAAATGTTTCCACTGTGGAAAAATTGGACGAAAGAAGGCTGAGTGTTTTCATAGGCAAGAAACAATAGGAAACCGACAGAATAACGTGATATTCAAGCTTCAAGACTCAATCCCAAGGCCAGCCGTATCGTATGCTACAAAATTACAAATGTGGAAAACAAGTTCACATCTCCTTCCTGTGTCCTCATGAAAGTGGCGCAGTGGTGACGATGACACCAAGGTATCACGTAGCGAGTGAGGGGTGTACTGACGTGTGTGTTGTCGATCCTCCTGTGACCCGGCTCCTGGGCTCTGAGGGAGATCCCTAGCCATGCCGCAGTAAATTTTATAAAGGAATACTATCAGGTCAGGGAGAATTAAAAATGAAACCAGTACATCACTTACTTGCGTGCAATTACAAAATTTATTTCACATCACCCAATGTGTGGGTACATAAGTTACATTATAAAATGTTGACAAAATTCCCTAAACCTTAACAGCAAAGTTAGTTCTCTAACCCACCTCGTCTCCGTACCGAGGTGTGTTACAGAACCAGCATGAAAATAAATCACAAACTCAAGGTCGCTTGTGAAGGATCCGTAAGGTGAACCGTCGTGACTCCAGCTCAATCTTGTACATACAGAAATTCTAGGCTGTGCACAACATCTAAGATATAGAATCCCTATTTCATCAACCCAAGAGACACAAACTTATCTAATTCCGACTCTCTTTCTCTCTGGATATACTTACCTCACAAAATGGGTTCCAATCAATCTAAAGTTAGCGTATCTAGTTACTAGTTATCGCATCCAAACTAGTTAGCATCTCCTAATCTCTTGTTATCGCATCCCAACTAGTTAGCATTTCCTAATCTCTAGTTAGCGGAACAGAGCCCCTTGGGGTCAGTGACGAAGAGAACTTCGTCACCACACGACGAACGCGCCCTACGGGGTGGAAATCCTCTCAGGAACATAACAGGAACAAAAAGGACGGATGACGTCAAATACATGATGTGCTTCGTTGGTGTCGATCGAATAGATGTGAGTACCGTCACTTGGTCCAGCAGACCTTCGCGGCACACGCCTGGTCCTGTCTTGACCGAGGTCAACTCCTGACACAGCAGGGCGTCACGTCTCGACGGCGTTCCTGACCTTAGGCCAGCCAATAGAGCCAAATCTAGAACAATATTCACCCCAGTCAGAAACCAAAACAAGAAATTTTCGAAAGGGAGTCATTTGTATTTGAAAATTATACTCACAGTGATTTTAGGCAAAACTCCACTTGGTGATTAAACCCAGAGGGTTTCGGCGCAACACGCCCTATACAATTACATCTCGAAGGATTGCAATGCTTCCTTGGTCGTGAACCTTCCTGCGTGCGAACTCCTTCGCGCCGCTCAGAAAAAGAATCTAAAACTCCATCCAAAACTACCTTCCTCTCTCATTAGTTTCTGACCACCGACTATAAATAGTTCCACTCTTTGATTTTCGATTTGATACTTGGTGAATTAATTATTATTTTATTTTTTATGTAGGAATGTTTCTGCTTATTTTCCCTAATTAAATCAACGTTTTATTTTTATTAATGTTGCTTTATTTATCGCAAATCAATTTATCACGGGACGCCATCTCTCGGTGAGTTCAACGCTCAACTATGAGGTGTCATTTCCAATGCCAAGAGATGTCGCTAGCAGTCCACTCAATAATCGATTTGCAACGTCACACTCCACCAGAAACAAGGTCAGGTATTCACATTCCATTTTAATTCTGGTGCTGAGTGTTGTCTCTCTTTCACTTTAAAGTCTGCCATCACTATTTCACGGTAAACGTAAACACAGTGTTGTTACATTGAAGGGTGGGTCAATTTAGTGTGTTTAGATTACTTGTTTAGTTTAATTGAGATTTTATTTTATGCTTTGCCCAACATCTATTTGCGAAGTGATATTTTGACCGTGAAATATTGGTGCAAGGGTTCAGTTCAAATAGTATGACCGTGACACACTTATTTTGAAAAATTGCTAAAGTTCACGATGTAAACAATTGTAATTACAACTACCCTCATTAGATCCAGTAGATACCGTTTCGATTTTTTTATGACAGTGTTATGTCCTCCATAGACAATTTTGACGTTATTGACACTGACGTGTGCCTAGAATATAAATCTGCGATGGTTTCTGCGTTGATTCCCCTATATATTTACTATACTCTTTGGTTGATTCGATAATTGGTTGACTATTTTATTATCGGTATGCTACAAAAGCGTGTTACAAAAAGTGAACTTATCCATTTAATTGAGTAGGTTACCCCAGCAGGAAAGATGCACGTAGAGTGATATGAGTGGAACGTATAATTAAGTGGAACGTGCGTAATCTGCTGTAAATGTGCGCCGCATATAAAATTAGTGCGTGTTGTAGTTTTGGAAAAAAATTGAAAAAACGATTCCTGCTGGAGTAACGTTACCCCAGCAAGAAAATTTTGAACGACTAGTTGGAGAGAGAAATATTGTATATGAGCAGCTATATTATGCTTGTGCAAAGATGTGCCCCGAAAATATAATTGGTGCGTGCGTCTTCAGGTTTTCGAGATATTCCATTTCCTGCTGGAGTAACGTTTTGCATAATCGTGTATGTCTAAAACCATTGTATGTGCGGCAGTACTATTGACATATACGGGTAGCTCTTGATATGTGCGTATCATCATCATCTTCCTGCCCTTGTCCCATCTTATTTGGGGTCGGCACAACATGTTTTTTTCTTCCATTCTATCCTGTCAACCGTCATGCTATCACTAACTTCCTTTTCTTTCATATCACTGTTCACACAATCCATCCATCTTTTCACGTATATGTGACAGAATTAAATTTATAGAAATATTTATAATTTTCGAGTAATCACACTTTTTTGAAAAATCTAAAAAATATCATAGAGCTCTAATGAGAAAACGAATAAGCTCTCTGAAAACGGTATTCACTCCTACTAGACGTTTACTATAACCATAAAACAGTACCAAAAGCGCACATACATGCGTTATTGAATAATATTGCTAAAAGTCGAGACGACGGTGCCTTAAGTTTGGCGTCAACATACAAGAAACTGGCTCAATCCAAGATGTGTAGGTGTACATAAAAAATTAGTGCGTTTCATCAAGTAACATATAGTGAAAATTCAGCTTCGAATGTTTCGTACATAAGAAAATATAATAAAAAAACCAAATATGTAAATAACGGCTGGCTACCCGATCAAATTCAAATGACCACAAAAAGGCGACGGATTAGTACATACACATGACCTTCTTAACTTTACTCATGACTAAATTGAAACGTGTTATGCCTCAGTACACTGAAGTAGAAAAGAAGTAACAAAATAAACTTTTTATTGAATAATAATAGTAACGTATTGGCCGTTGTGAATACTGACGAAGAACAAAGCTCCCACCTCTCTCTTGTCTTTATTGGCTGGCTTGAGTGGAGATTCGCAAGAGCAAACGTGCTCGGGAGAAGGATGTAAGTATAATCCAGTAAGGTGCTGGTAGGGATCTTGACCGTACTTCCGGGATTATCCTGATAGCCGTGCTAGCGACCGTTTATGGGGGCCCATTTATTGAGTGTGCGAGTCACCCCCTGCCTTTTGTCGATTTATATTAATAACATTATTCAGGCAGGGGCCATAGTCTTAACATAGTTCTTGGTAACCAGTCCACTTAGTATTCCAAAAACTATAGCGCATGGGTGCACTAGCATAGCGCGTACAGGAATAATCGTCGGTTGGTATCACATTCCATTAAAAGCGACTAAAGGGCCTCTGCTAGTTGGTTTCGGCTCCTCGTACGCCTTCCAAAGGTCCGGGATCTCAGGGTTCTGAGATATATTGATACATAAAATAATAATAATGTAGATGTAGACCAATTGGCGTCCGTAGCCTAGCTGCGTTTCGGTGACCTCTTTGGGGAAACCGAAGGTTTTGTCTGTGAAATTATGGACGAAGTTATCATGACGAATAACTACCAGAGATTTATTGTGAAGGACGGCACGGTTGACATCTGTCGGGCATGTCACCACTATTCCAGGACATGGTCTGCCCATGTGTCAAAAGCTCATCCAAATGCGTTCAGAAATTCGTGCGGGTGTGTGAAGAAGTAACAAACATGCACACACTCACAAACTTTAGCCTTCATAATATTAGTATGATGTTGTATGAGTGGGATAATAACCTACGTGCTATATCACTAAAGCTGGTCAAAATTATGTGACACGACATAACCCTAACACGGCGTTTTAAATATTTAAGCAGGTATCATTCCACAGTCAGATGATAATGTTTTTTTTTTAGATTTTTACAATGATAATGTTTTCATGCATATAGGATAAATAAGTTGTTATGTTATTATATAATAGGTACCATGAGGTAATTTGTGTATAAATAATATTGACTACACAAGGTACAAATAATTTGACTAAACTATTTGTGTTTTAATATTTATATGTAGGAAATTTGATCTACAATTTGATGCCATACCTATTTACTTTAACAATTAAAATTAAAGAAATAAAAATAATAAGTTCCACTTCAACAAGCTCTTTCATTTGATAGGGTCACAAGGTGCATTTAATATATTTTTAAGTAGCTGTTGCCCGTAACTGCGTTCGCGTGGAGTATAAGAACATAAGTCTTCTTTTCTAGGGCAATCGTGTAAAAAATGTTATCCATTTGCGAGACGTCCTCAAACGAAGTACGTCGAAAGACGTACAAAGCTTTCAAAAGCGGTCGAGATGTGATGGAAGATTTGCATCGCTCTGGTAGGCCATCAACGTCTTCAACTGAAGTTAACATCAAAAAGTGAAGGAAATAGTGACTGAAAATCCTTATTCAACTTTGAGAGAGATAGCCGCCGAATTTTCTGTATCTCACGAGTCGATACGTACCATTTTAACTAATCATTTGGGTATGAAACATGTTACCGCTCGGCTAGTCTCAAAAGACCTGAATTTTCTCCAAAAACTTAATCGCATGAGAGTCGCTGAGGACATGCTAGAAAGAGTCCATTCCGACCCAACATTCATGAAAAGCATTGTTACTGGTGACGAAACGTGGGTTTACGAGTTTGACATGCAAACTAGTCAACAAGCTTCGGAGTGGCGCCTTCCAACTGAACCGAAACCGAAAAAATCACGCCAAAGTCGATCAAAGTCAAAGTCATGTTGACTGTTTTCTTTGATTATCGCGGTGTTGTGCACTCGGAATTCTTGCCAGAAGGTCAAACGGTAAATAAAGAATATTATTTTCCGTTATGCGGCATTTAAGAGAGAAAATTCGACGAAAACGGCCAGATTTGTGGAAAGAAAATTCTTGAATTTTAAAAAAGGCTAACATTGTGAACGAATTTTTGACCAAACACTCAACAATTACCATTGAGCCATATTCACCAGATATGGCTCCAGCCGACTTCTTTCTTTTTCTTAAACTCAAATTACCACTTCGTGGCACCCATTTTCAATCGGTAGAAGACATAAAGGAGAATTCGCGGCGAGAACTGAACTCAATTCCGGAAACAGCATTTAAAAAATGTTAGATGATTGGATTATTCGTTGGCGCAAGTTTTTGAAGGACATACTTTGAAGGTGATAAAATAAATTTGGATGAATAACAAACATTTTGTGTATTTTTGATCTTTTCCCGGTAATTTCTTGACAGAGTAGTATATCCCAGTGAAAGTCCCGTCAAAATTTGTACACCCAGACAAATCTGGTAGGACGACGAGGAATGTTTTAAAAAGGATACCTGTGGTCCTAGAACATTAAGGGCAACTGGAGGACATATGCATGGTTTTATTCAGTAAAAGTCTGGCACGCCTTCTCACTCCACCCTAGAGCGAGAGAAGTCGTTAGATGATTTCCCACATAGAAAAAAAAATTAATTGCTTTTTTGTTATTGGTATCGAAATGTTATTTTGAATTTAAAAACAGACATTATACCTCTTAATATGAAAATTAGGTCATATTATTATTGCTTACAAACGTTTGAATGCGACTGTACGGACAATAACTTAGGCTTAACCTGTTCAATAAAGAAGGTCATGTGTATATACTAATCCGTCGCTTTTTTGTGGTCATTCGAATTTGGTCGGGTAGCCAGTCGTTATCTACACGTTTGGTTTTTGATTATATTTTCTTATGTACGAAACATTCGAAGCTGAATTTTCACCATATGTTACTTGATGAAACGCACAAATTTTTTATGTGCACCTACACATCTTGGATTGAGCCAGTTTCTTGTATGTTGACGTCAAACTTAAGGCACCGTCGTCTCGACTTTTAGCAATATTATTCAATAACGCATGTATGTGCGCTTTCGGCACTGTTTTATGGTTATAGTAAACGTCTAGCAGGAGTAAATACTCATTCAGAGAGCTTATTCGTTTTCTCATTAAAGCTCTGTGATATTTTTTAGATTTTTCAAAAAAGTGTGATTACTCGAAAATTATAAATATTTCTATAAATCTAATTCTGTCACATATACGCACATATCAAGAGCTACCCGTGTATGTCTATAGTACAGCCGCACATACAATGGTTTTAGAGATACACGATTCTGCAAAACGTTACTCCAGCAGGAATGCAATAAGTATCTCGAAAACCTGAATACGCACCAATTATATTTTCGGGGCACATCTTTGCACAAGCATAATCTAGCTGCTCATATACAATATTTCTCTCTCCAACTAGTCGTTCAAAATTTTCTTGCTGGGGTAACGTTACTCCAGCAGGAATCGTTTTTTTTCATTTTTTCCAAAACTACAACACGCACTAATTTTATATGCGGCGCACGTTTAAAGCAGATTACGCACTAATTATACGTTCCACTCATATCGCTCTACGTGCAACTTTCCTGCTGGGGTAACGTACTCCATTTAATTGACTCATCTTTGACTGTATAAAGACGACCATAGCGGTCTAGGGCGGAAAAATTAAAAACGCGTGAGCGAGTAGATGAATTGTTGCTGGCAACTATTATTCGACCAAGTAATTCTGTGTTTGTTAGTTTAGCTCTTTTGGATTAAAAACTCGACCGGTCAGATTTAATGTGCAAAGATTGCTGTGAACTAAATAACGTGCCCAACCGGTATTCGTTACCACTTATCTTAGACAAAATAACTCGTTCACATACGTGGGACACTCAGAAAGTTTTGAGAAACTAAAACACTAACTACTATGGATAAAATATTTTTATTAAATCTTTTTAAAGAACTCTCCACCAGCCTCTATACAAAGTTTCATGCGTCTGAACCAATTTTCGAAACATTTTTCCAGTCCGCCGCAGACACCGGCGATGAAAACTGTATTCCTTTCCGCTGATTTTTTATTTCAGAGAATAAAAAGAATTCACACGGTGCCAGATCAGGACTGTCAGGAGGGTGCCCTAAGACTCTGACCGGTGTGGTGTCCAGGAAGTCCCTCGTTTTGAGCGCTGTGTGCGCGGGCGCGTAGTCATGGTGAAGTAGTACCCCGCGGAGCCCAGTGTTCGGTCGCTTGTTGCTCAAAGCAGACAAAACTTCTGGCAGGCATTTTGTGGTATACCATTTGGCGTTGATGAGAATAATGCTTTGGTCTCGTAATGGAATTGAAATCAGATACCCCGTCAAAGTGAAGAAACTAGCAATAAAATTTTCCCTGCGCTTCTCAATCGTTTCACTTTCGTAGGCGTTGGTTTGTTTTGAAACAGCCAAACTATCGATTGACGCTTTGTTTCTGGATCGTATCCATAAATCCAGGATTCATCAGCTGTCACAATGTCGTAAACGTGCCGAGACAACCCGCTTCAAATTTTTGAATCATATCACGGCACCACTCTACACGGGCCTGCTTCTGAGCTTCGGTGAGGTTGTGCGGCACCCAGGGGCAAACTATCCTCCTCACGCGGAGGTGCTCGTGTAGAATCTTGTGAACGCTTTCCGAACCAATCTGCAGTGTATGTTGAATCTCTTCGTATATAATTCGCCGGTTTTCTTGAATTTTTTTTTTTAACTGCCAGCCCACTTTCTTCCGTGACAGCCGTCGTAGGACGGCCACTCCTTTGTTCATCCCCCAAAGTAAGGTGACCACGCTTGAGCTCGCTATACCAGCGGTAGATGGTTGCTTTTGAAGGTCCTTCATCCATAAAAGCAATTTAAAATCGATCAAATGACTCATCAAGTTTTAGGCATCGAGATATAAGTACTTAGTACCTATATCTCGATGGTTTTAGGTCACATTTAAAATCGTAGAAAATCATCGCACGAAAATGTTCTCGATGCAGATTCATTTTTAAATGAGATAAATTGATTTGGCTGTTGAAAAAATGTGAAGGGAAATTCAAAATTCGTATAAAGGTAAAGTTTTCAAAATAATTACAAGTGGCCAGTGCTTTATACATAAAACCTTTTTTTCGAAAAACTTTCTGAGTGGCCTGGTAGTGCATATTATTTTAAAAAATTAGATTGTGTAGCAGACTTTCAGTAGTGATTTATTTATTTACATCAATCAACATTGGATCATACATTAAAATTCATACATTGAAAACATTAAATGAATGAATGGAATGTGGCGCATATCTTAATAATACTGCAAGTGGTCTAAGATTCTTTCACCTGAACATTAGAAGTTTAGGCAACACCTCAAACTTTAATAATCTACTTATTCTATTAGATAGAACTAAAGTTCATTTTGACGTCATTGTATTGTCAGAATGTTGGTTAAGTAAATGCCCACTTCTTCCCGTGATTTCTGGCTTTGAGTCATTCAAATCGGATTATAGTAACCAAAACGAAGGTATTGTTGTGTATACTAGGCAAAATATTGGATTTATAGTTGAGATACCGGTCTTTCATGAAGCTAATTGTCTGATCCTCAAACGTTCGGAAGTTGCTCTTTTGGCAATATATAGGTCTCCATCATACCGAAATATCCAAAACTTTACTGATAGCCTAGACCGTACCCTACATTCGCTAAAATCGTTCAAAACCATCGTGATACTTGGAGACATTAACATAAATATATCACCAAGTAATACTGATGCAAATTCTGACACCTACCTAAACACTATTGCCACGCATGGAATGCTACCCGGTCATCTATTCGCCACTCGTAAAAATGGCTGCCTAGATCACGCAATAATTAAGAGCAACAAGGCTGCAATCACTTTGGTTCTTGACTCCCTCATTACAGATCACGCCCCGGTAATAGTGTTTTGCAAACTTGAATATAATTCCCCAAAGTCCGTCGTAACTTCTCGCCGGGTTGATATAAACGCTTGCGTAACGCAATTTGAAGAAATCGACTTTTCACCTGTTTTGGCCTGTAACATTGCAGATGAAGCTGCTACCAAATTAGTAAGTATAATTTCAAAGATGATAAATAATAATTCTAGCTCTGCAACTATTCCCAGTAAAAACCGAACTATTAAACCCTGGATGACGTCAGGGCTTTTGAAATGCATACGTAACCGGGATAAAATGTATCGTAAAACAAAAAGAGATCCGGACAATTACACTCTCAAAGTAACATACACACGTTATAAGTATTTCTGTAACAATCTAATAAAAAAGATAAAACGCCAATATGAATACACAGAATTCCAGAGACACCGCAAAAACCCAAAGGCTACATGGAAACTTATAAAATCTATTTCCAACCTCAATACCTCCAAATCAACTGCTAATGAGCTTTTGTCCCTAAAAGCTGACCCCTCTCTGTCAGTTGATGCAGTGAACGAATTTTTCGCGAATGTAGGGAAAAATTTAGCATCTAAAATAGTACCTAGAACCGCCTATCCACAGACTGTCCCAGACTTGGACACTTTAAATGCCCTTCCTAACTCCATGGCCATCTTTAGTACTGACGCTGAAGAGATCGAACAAATTATCCTTGGTCTCAAACTTAACAGCGCCGTGGGTTGGGATGGCATATCGACTACTCTAGTTAGAGCTGGCAGACATATCCTTGTCCCAATTATGTGCCATGTTTTTAATCTTTGTCTCATGACAGGCGTCTTCCCATCAGTTTTTAAAAGAGCCCTGGTTCACCCTATATATAAGAGCGGAGACAGAGGGAGTGTCAATAACTATAGACCTATCGCTGTTTTGACAACTCTATCAAAGATTCTGGAAAAAATCCTAAACAAAAGACTCTTGAACTACCTTAACTCTCAAGATGTTATTGCCAAGAATCAATATGGTTTCAGATCAGGAAAAAGCACAGAAGACGCTGTTCTAGAATTAACTGGAACTGTTGCTAAAAACCTAAAACACAAACTTAAAACCTTGGCGATCTTCCTTGATCTTTCTAAGGCTTTTGACACTGTCTCTGTCTCGCTCTTACTCATTAAATTGCAAAAAATTGGCATTAGAGGGCTGACACTTGACATTTTTAGGAGTTATTTGACTGACCGCACTCAAGCTGTAAAAATAGGTAATTACACAAGTAAAGAAGAGACCCTTACCTACGGAGTCCCTCAGGGTAGTGTCCTTGGACCGACCCTATTTTTGATTTATATAAACGATCTCTGTAAATTATCTTTAATGAACTCAAATTTAATCATGTATGCAGATGACACAGTAGTTCTTGTTCATGGTACTGATTGGCATCAAACTCGTTCCCATGCAGAATCTGCATTACGGGTGGTTATGGAATGGCTTACCAACAGTCTCCTTACCCTAAACCTTGACAAAACTAAGTTTATAACTTTTGCACCAAGTAAAACATCACAACCAACTTTACCCTTCCACCTTACTGCACACAAATGCCACTCGACAACTAGCGTCAACTGTAGTTGTAATAGTGTAATGCGAACAAATAGCATAAAATATCTTGGTGTCATTATCGATAGCACAATGTCATGGCATGAACAAATCGGTTCACTAGTGTCACGGGTTAGAAAATTAATATTTGTGTTTAAAAATTTGAGGTCTTCTGCCAATTTTTCAACACTAAAAATTGTGTACTCTGCATTGGCGCACTCTATCCTAACCTATTGCATAACTGTATGGGGAAACTCTGGAAAGACCTTACTGCTTAGGCTAGAAAGAGCACAGAGAGCTGTACTCAAAGTCATGGCGCACAAACCAATTCGGTTCCCTACACATGAACTCTATGCTCTTTGCAAAGTTCCTACAGTAAGACATGCCTTTATCCTCAACACCATACTGCGCAAACACTCAGAACTTGAATTCGTCCCTGATAGTAGTTTGCAAAGTCGCAGGGCGAATAGAGTCTGTCGGACAGAATCCTCTAGTGTGGTGTTGGTGAACCGACAGTATCACTTTTTTGGCCCTGTCTTATATAATAAAATAAATAAGATACTGAACATCTATCCACTTACCTCACGGGAATGTAGAATACTCACAGATAAATGGCTCCATACCTTAACCTATGATAAGTTGGAGAACCTAATAAAAAACTAAAATCTAAAAAACAAAACAAACTTACATCTAAATTAAAATATATTTTTCCTTGATTCCCTATACCTTCCAAAATTTTTCGCAATCAGACAACACACACATGCACACTGTAACAACACCCACACCACACACATTCACACACCACACACATTCACACACCACACATATTCACAAACACACCCTTATCCATACCACATACTATGATAGAAGAACTGGAATTTTACTTATTCTTATGCTGTTTTGTTGTCATAATGATTGTTAAACTTTTAAGATATTATCACTGTTTGTTGTCTTTTCTTTTTTTTGTTGTCTTTTTCTTTTTTTTTTGTACTTAACTTCCATAAATTAAGCTGGAACGCCGAAGTCTATCCTCTAGGAGGTGGGCGCTAATGGCTGCGACACAGTTTTATTTTTTAACTAATGTAGCTGTTAACGAGCACTATATATTGTAAAAATTGTTATGTTCCAATAAATACATTATTATTATTATTATTAAATTTCATACATTAAAATGATAATTATAAATAAGATTAACGAATTACATTTGAACTGTCGGCAACCTTGGTTCTCCTGCGGATATCTTCATTTCTGATTCGATCACGCAAGGAAACTCCGAGCATAGCCCTTTCCATTGCCCTTTGGATGACTTTGAGCCTTCTGATGAGGCCCATTGTGAGCGACCACGTTTCGGAACCATATGTCATCACTGGCAACACGCACTGGTCATAGACTTTCGTCTTGAGACACTGTGGTATATTGGACGGGAAGATACCGCACAGCTTCCCGAACGCTGCCCAGCCGAGTCAGATTCGACGGTTGACCTCTTTCTCGAAATTAGATCTATCCAACTGGACTGTCTGTACAAGGTAGACGTAATCGTCCACAACTTCGAGTATAGAGTCTCCAATCTTGATAGGAGTAGTAGTAGTATATTTATTCATAACAACAGATTGATAATTATAAATATGTCCCCAAAAATAAGATTAATTCAAATTCTAAAACAAATAAAATCATCATATTGTCATAATTATTACAAATACAATAATAATAATAAAAGATTATACAGAAGACTGAGGAGTATAATCAGCCTCTCTGCATATCAATTGTGGACTACGAGAAAGCCTTTGATTCGATTGAAACTTGGGCTGTACTGCAGTCTCTCCAACGGTGCCAAATTGACTATCGGTATATCGAAGTGCTGAAGTGTTTGTACAAAAACGCCACTATGTCAGTCCGACTACAAGACCAGACCTCGAAACCTATCCTCTTGCAGCGGGGCGTGAGGCAGGGAGACGTTATTTCTCCGAAACTGTTCACGGCAGCAATGGAAGATGTCTTCAAGGTTTTGGAATGGAGAGGGCTAGGCATTAATGTCAATGGCGAGTACATCACTCACCTTCGGTTTGCCGATGACATAGTAGTCATGGCTGAGACTACAGAGGAGCTAAGTACAATGCTTGGTGACCTCAGTAGAGCTACCGAAAGAGTGGGACTTAAAATGAACATGGACAAAACCAAAGTCATGGTAAACAGCCATGTAGCACCCACTCCTATCAAGATCGGGGACTCTACACTCGAAGTTGTAGACGACTACGTTTACCTGGGACAGACGGTCCAGTTGGGAAGGTCTAACTTCGAGAAAGAGATCAATCGTCGAATCCGACTCGGCTGGGCAGCGTTCGGGAGGCTGCGCGGTATCTTCTCGTCCAATATACCACAGTGTCTCAAGACGAAAGTCTATGACCAGTGCGTGTTGCCAGTGATGACATATGGCTCCGAAACGTGTTCGCTTACAATGGGCCTCATCAGAAGACTTAAAGTCACCCAAAGGGCAATGGAGAGGGCTATGCTCGGAGTTTCCTTGCTTGATCGAATCAGGAATGAGGATATCCGCAGGAGAACCAAGGTTGCCGACATAGCACGAAGAATCGCCAAACTAAAGTGGCAATGGGCAGGGCACATTGCTCGCAGAACAGATGGCCGTTGGGGCCGAAAGGTTCTGGAATGGCGACCACGTACCGGAAGACGTAGCGTTGGAAGGCCTCCTACAAGGCGGACCGATGGACTTGGTAACGGTTGCGGGAGTCCGATGGATGCGAGACGCACAGGACCGTTCGTTGTGGCGACGCTTGGGGGAGGCCTATGTCCAGCAGTGGACGTCTTTCGGCTGAAATGATGATGATGATGATGATGAATAAAAGATTCTCATAATTTAAATCATAAAATAATGTCCAAATTATCATAATTGCAAATACCTCTTCAAAATACATACAAATTAGAGGTCACCGACTGAGTATAAACACTTTTCTAAAAGAAACTCTTTAAGACTGGCTTTAAAAGTACTACTATACAGTTTCTGTTATAATGAAGTAGGCAATTTGTTATACAATTTTATTACATTAATTTGAGAACAATGACTGACTACTTTGAGGTGGGGTGTTATATTTGACGATAGATCAAGTCTTCTCGTTTTCTTCCTTTTTATTCTCTCCTCGTGTGTTTCGACTTTGTCAATATTTTTGGCCAAGTTCATTAACAAAACCATTACATATAAACTATATATTTAATGTCTTTGCATATAAACTAGGCACAGTCAAAATTTTTAATTTTATAAAATGCTCTTCTTGTTTTATTCGTACCATAGTTCTAATGCCACGTTTTTGAGCAATAAAAACTTTATCAATGTTGTACTTGTAGCTCCCCAGAAAAGTATACTAGACCGTAATTTAGATTCCACAAGGGCATAATAAACAGTCTTTGGCTGTTCTAAATCAATCACCCGGTGCACCCGAACTTAGCGTCGATTTCACTCAGGAATTAGATATCGTGGGGCAGCACCAGCAACCATGTTTCTTGCAAGGCAACACTCTTAAAATTATAGCTTATTAAGTTATACATAAATATTTATTTTAGGCTGTTCACAGTACCGCTGTTTGCACTGTTCATGTGATTTCTCATTTTAAAATTTACGAATTTTCTGAAAATAATTCTCTCGGGCCATAGTTAGCTTAATCTTAGTCAATAAACTTTTCCATTTTATTTTCCGAAACAAAGAGTTTGTATACGTTATATTCTTTCGGATATTTAAACGATGTACTCTCAAGCGTGATCACCTCGCCCGTTTTATGTTAAACATAATCAGTAATATCTTTTTTGTCGTGTCTTTATGCACTTTAGTAATGAAGATTGGCAATGTTTTTATCACAGCTTTGAATTTCCCTTCATTCTCCCTGGCGGTACCGGCGGTGCCCAGATATCTATAGCTCATAGTATTACGCTTTCTGCGGTATGATTTTTTTTCCCATCCGTCATTATTATTATTGCTGTGCACTGGCTCATGTACAAAAGGCAGGGTCAAGGCTGCACAATAGTTCTTCGCTGCGGTGACGTTAAGGCCTTCTGCCTGACAGCAGCCGAGCTAGCGGCGGTGATGAAGGCGCCAGAGCAGGCGCCCGCGGCACCGGTTGCGTCTCGAAGGGAGGGGCCGCGCTCGACCGCTCGCTGCGGCAAGACAGCTGACTGAGTGTCGCGGTCGGAAGTTTCTACTTCTACCTCCTTTATTTTTTTAAATAATTGTTCGTTATTGTATAGTATTTGTAACGAGGATTCATCGATACAACAGTCATCTATAACTGATAAATTATTAACGTGGGATAATCCAACGGGTCCGCTTTCCATAAGCCATCCGCCTCGTTTCATGTTCACTTTACATACAGAAGGGGGTAGATGTAAATGAATCATTTTGTAATCTCAATACCTCCGTTTTTAAATCTTTCAATTGTGTCTGCGTCACATATACTTCTTTAATTTCTTTGACTTCATTCTTTATACGAAATCTTTTAGAAGTTTTATGCAATCAAGGTGGTCAAACAGTATTGGAGGTAGCTTTTCCAAGTCCCTTGCTATGAAAATTGGAAATTGATCCGGCTCAACTGACTTTAAAACATTAATTATGTCCACTAGATCTCGTTGCTCCTTGCCTTTATTTTTCATCTTTATTTTCGCCTTTTCCAGAGGAACCGATTCGTACAGCAGTGTTTTAGATTTTTCGATATCTTCACTGGTAAACATAGATGACAATAACGGCACTAACGTGTCTTCATCGATCACTGATATTTTGTTTTGAATATATGACAGCAATTCATCTATAACTACGTTACAGGAAACACATTTAACCACTGTCGGCATTTTTACAAAGAGCTCCAAGTTACGATCATTAGAAATACATCCTCACGGTAGGGATGCGCACGCGCGACTGACAGCGACAGTGACTGTTTATGACAGCGGACAGCCGGTACAAACATTTGACTATGCTATACGGGTTTCGAAATGCGATCTCGGTTTTTCAACGGATGTTAATATTCGGAGCGGATAGAAAATTTGGTAATTTTGGAAACTATTGAGAGGAAAGTTGGCAGACTTGTTGTAGGTTTACAAAGGTTGACTAAAAGCCGGATTAACGTTAGATTTGAAAAGATGGACGTTTTTGATGATGCAACTCGAGTGACTAGGGTACGAAATCAAGTATGCGAAAAGATTTATTGTTACATTGAACGTTAGAGAATATTAGTTTTCTCAAGAGAAAGGTTTGAAGTCATGATGGTCAGAAATGACCGAGTGGAACAAGTACTGTGCTTGATTTGTTATTTCAAAGTAACGCACAGAGACGGTTGTCTTGTTGGGACGTCTCTTCAATGGACATCTTCCAGCTGAGGTGGCGATGATGACTAACACACAGGGACATGTGTTCCGCAGGATGGCCGTGTCGGTGAAGTCAATAGTACGGAAGCTTGAGAACGAATGAACGAGCTAAGTGAAAAGTGACACATGTCACTTTGACAGAATTCGGGCTGACATTTGCACGAACCGAGCAGATAAAACTGCCGACCGTAGAGGCTCTTTCCTTGGTCAGCAGCCGGGCGAACAACATCTAGTCTCGGCGACTGTCTCACGGCTCGTTGTGTGAAGTGAATACCAAAAGCTTGCATCATAATATATCAGTTATTTGATCTGGAACAGTTTTTTTATTGCTCGTTACCCAGTCATCGCCCACAAAACAGAGTCCCTGGACAGAACTTCGATGGTGATCGGCATCCCAATATTTATGAATTTTTATCTATGGTGTCTGATTTAAATGGATTCCTGTGTAGGTATCTATTATGTTGAATCCTTACCACAAAACAACTGTAGTCTATTATAGCAAACTAGCACTTTAGCAGCGACTTCGTTGTGAGAACGTTTTCGGAAAACTTTAACACTCCTTAAACCGTATTTTGAGGGAAGTTTACAAAAACTAATAGATAATAAAAGTTTTTATTATTTATTTTGATAAGAATTTACTTATACCAAATTTCAAGTTACCAAGGAAAAAGAATCTCCCATACAACCTTTAACAACTCCTGAACCCCCTAAATCGTTTTATAGGGGTAATTTTCAAAAACCAGTAATGGAAGCCTTTTTTGTTTACTTTGGTTACTGTTAGTGCTAAGTTTCAAGTATATGGGACCAAGCATAAAATCTTGCTTACAAACTAACTTCCCTCTTTTCACCCCCTTAAAGTCAAAATTTCCAAAAAACCCCTTCTTAGTGCTCGCTTACGTCATAAAAGGAAGCTTTGTGCAAAATTTCACGCTCCTAGTCCCAGTAGTTTCGAACTTTCGACTGTGCGTTGATAAGTCAGTCAGTCAGTTTTTCCGTTTACCTAGGTATATACAAATATTTATCATTTAACATTTAATTGTGACAATATTTCAATTATTGAGCAATATTTAATGATCTTCCAAGTCGTTCCCGGTACTCAAGCATCTACAAACGACTCTACACTAACATAATCACCTTAACATTCAGTCGACAGGAACTCGCCGCACGAAGTCTACGCACATAATGACCTTTAACAATAAAATAATAAAGTCCATAATATTTCGAGCTCATAATTTGATAGAGAAATATTCCAAGTTACCTGACTAGTTCGCAGTTAGCAACAGTTTAGTGGACATCGTCGCGTCGGCCGGTCGCGACCCGACACTCGTGCGAGCAGCGAGCAGCTAACATCTGTGAGTAGAAGCCGTACGATCTCGCAGCCCATTGGCATACAGGAAATATTGACCCACTCCTAATTGAATCAATCGGCCCTTCTGACTATTGAACACAAAAGTTTTAAAGTCGACCAGAATTATTTGGAGTAACCGGTTTATGCATCACACATGTACCCGGTAGAGACGTACTGCCAGTAGACTAGTGGAAGCAGTGATTCTATATCCTATAATTTTGTTTTAGAAAATGTCGAAGAAAGTTCAAGAAACGTCTAAGGCGAAGGCAAGCGCTATCGCCAGCCCCAGCGCCAACACCGACGATATTTCGGAGACCACCCCGCTAGTGGGGAAAAAGGTAAGATTTACCAAATTTTGTATTAGAATATGCTTTTCAGTAACTTCTGAGTGGCAATGGCTAAAGGCCCTACAACGGAAGTTGAAGGGCATTATATAAAAGACATGTGACGCATGTTAACATTTGTAGGTCTACGATTCCACAACTAGTTCTCAGTGAGTTTCAATTTCTAAACACTCTCTTTTTTTGTACTCTCTTCTAGGGAAGAGAGTGTTTATATAGAATAGAGATACATATAGTCGTGATAGGTCATAAGATAGATTAAAGACTGAATTTTAGTGACTCAGATTCTTAACTGTATTTATATTGCCAAGTTCAAATACGCACTCGCGCCTAATGTCACAATGGTCTCAAGTAAATAGAATGAGACGGTGAAACTAGAGCTAGCACTAAAATAACAAACACTATTTTAAGTCAATTGACTGTTGTAGTCACCAGCCTGTTCCTAAAGGCTTATCTAGTCAGAAAATGACTTGCAGTCGCTGTACTAACAACGTACAAAATGTTTACAATATAATAATGAATAATAATATATTTATTTGCTAAAACACGGTATACAAAGTGGTAAAAGTGAACAGCTAGGAACAAGCTTGTTTCGCTAAGTATAAATCTTCTATATATACATATAAAAGCGAAATACCACTCACTGATTCATCATGAAATCTTACTCAGAAACTATAACACCTAAAACTTATAAATTGGCAGGTAGGTTCCTTATAGGGTGTAGACATCCGTTAAGAACGGATTTTACGAAACTCTACCCCTAAGAGGGTAAAACGGAGTCCCAAAGTTTGTATGGAGAAAGTTATTTTCACGAGGGCAAAGCCGATTGCTGAAGCTAGTATATAACACAAACAGACATATTTATAACGACATAAGTATTATCTTGGTTCTCTGAGAATAAATTTGATGAAATAATGATTGGATTGGACACAAGTGAATGAAAATGAAATGTTTTTATAAATAATGTAACAAAGAATACTTCTAACAATATTGTGATACAAATTGTACTAGAAGCTTTTTTTTTCGTCTTCACACATCACAGTATTTAATAAATTGTCAAAACGTAATCGTAATAGTAATCAAACTAGCTCCTGCCAGCGGCATCACCCGCGTGAAAGTAGGTTTCTGCATTCAAACTTTGGACTCCCGTTTCATCCTTTTAGGGGTTAAATTTTGGAAAATCCTCTCTTAGTACTCGCTTAGGCAAAAATAAGGATGGTTTGTGCAAAATTTCATGTTCCTAGTCCCTGTAGTTTCGACTGTGCGTTGATATGTCAGTCAGTTTCTCCTTTTATATATTTTATAGATCAATACCTTTAAGTGTGTTGATACTCTTCCGCCATCTCATCTTCCTTGCTTATGATACGCTAATTCTGCCGCTGCGGCTGCGGACAACCTCAAGTTGCGGAAACATAACCTTGTTGGTAGTTATATTTTCGAGCCGTTTAGGGTTGAAACTCTCGGATTGTGGGGTCCGAGTGCCCACAAATTGTTTAAAGACCTTTCCAAACGCCTTGTTAACACTTCGCGTGGCTGCCCAAGGGCTGAAGATAAAGATTGCCATACAGCGTGCCGCCAGCCTTTTGGGTACATTACCAGTCGACAGCGATGCGGGGGATTTTTCGACGCCATACTTTAGATTACTTTTAGTTAGTTCTTTATTTATTTTTTTGTCTAATGTATATATGACGTGGCTAGATCTTAAAATTGATCACTTTATGATATGGCTGATCATATCATGAAATGGTGGTATTTCATGATCAATTTTAAGATCTGGCCACGACATATATATAAATATATATTATGATGATAGTTATGTGTTTTTTTAAATATGTAAATATTTGATAGCTTGAAAATAAATTAAATACATATCATACCTAAGTTATTTAAATTAAATATTAAACACATATTAAAAATAGCAATATACTTAAATATTTGTCTAACTTGACTACAAAGCATTCATGCAGAGGAAGGACTGTCATGTTATTTTATTTATAAATTCGCCCATTCAATATATATTAAAAAACGTATAGGTAGTTTACAGAATAACTTTTTAGTTACTTACCAATACCATGAACTAACTTATCTTTATTGATCTTCCTCATCTATTAAATCATCTTCAATAATGTTATAGCTCCACATGCACGGCGCAATGTGTTCGTCTACTTACAATGACGTGTTAAAATGTCAGGCCTGCGAGCGACAAAGAGGGATGGAATTATAATGTGTGGAAAAATAAGTCGGGCCCTGGAGGGAAACTACCTTAAATCCTTAAGTTGGCTCATTTTACTTAAAGGAGACTTTCCTTTATTTTTAAAAAGAAACAAAACTGCATTCAAAGATTTTTAAACCTTCTTGCCTCGCCCGGGACTCGAACCAACTAAAATAAAATAAAAACAAACACTCGCTATTTTATTATACTAATCGATAGGATTATTATTCAGGATAAAATTTCTCTAACAAACATTTGGTCTTAAAAATAAAAATGATCGTAAAATCTAACATTAACTTTATTTTATTATCAATTTGTTACACTTAAATTATTTAACTGCTAAATTGTTCGAAATGAGTCCCCTCATTCCGGATACACAAATTTAGTCTCCGTTGAAATTCATTTTTTGTAGCCTTCAGCAGTGTTGTGGTGTATGCCCCTAATACCAGAACGAGGGGACTTATTTCAAACAATTTAAAAATAAAGGAATGTCTCCTTTAAGTAAAATGAACTTAAGGATTGAGAGTAGTTTCCCTCCAGGGCTTGACTTATTTTTCCACACTGTATACACCCTATCCATCAGCTCTATCTGGCTCCATCCCTTTAATACTTATTTCAATTTAGGTCGTAGAATGGATCACGTTAACAGTTCGCGGTAGGGCCTCAGAATATTCTCGGTTGTTTGTTTGTGCATTATCTAAGTGGGCTGTGCTCCTGTTCGTCAAAGGTACCTTCCTTGCTCAAAGCAGCCGTGAGTGGTTTCGAAACATGTTAATCAGATAAACTCGTCAGTTTACTAAACTCACTGCATTATATTGTACGGTAGAATTTCTTCTAGACACAAAGCCGCAGCTGCTACAGAAAAACCATTATAGATAGTGACCAGACAGACGAGAATCTAGATCTTTTTTCGATACTTATTATTATTATTTGACATTTAAACTCGTCCAAGGATGGTGTCACGTATATTAAGTAACATATTATCTATTAAACAATATTATATATTATTACTTTATTATCGAAGCAGGGAATAATTTGATCGTTATTTTATTTTATTCGACCGGTCCTCTTGAGTCGGTAGACTCACCGACCGTTATGATAAAAAAGTGCCCAAAACAGCATTGTAATAAAGAATCTATTTATAATGCATAAGATACGTAAACAGGCCGTTCTTTCTGCCCACTACTCGGCAGGCATTATGCAATATTAAAGTAGGATTGCGCAATATTATATATATACATTTTTTTTTTGGTCAGAGTTATTAAAGAATAAAGACTTGTTGTTCCCGCTTTTTGTAACTTATGTTACCTACTTTATCTTTACATTATTATTACTTTATTCATTTATAATGTAAGTATCTTGTTTTGAAACTTATTAAACTTATAATTCACCTAGTAAAAAGTAACAGCGACCGTGTAACTCAACTCGGTAACTGGCGATCTTACATGATGCTTCGCTCCCGTCAACTGACTACTCTGTTCTATTATAACCAACTCTACCCCACCCACTCCACCCTACCTTACACTACTCCACTCTACTATACCCTACTCTACCATACATACACTACCTACCTTACCTACCCTACCCTACCTAACCTACGCTACCTACCTTTGGCTACCTACCTACCTACCCTACAACCTTCTCTGTATGCTGGTCAACAAAACAAAAAAGAATTATTAAAATTTGTCCAGCCGTTAAGTTATAAAGTGACAAGGAGAAATAGGGGTTCATTTTTATATTTATAAATAAGTTATGATTCGTTTACTTTATAACCAAAATGTTCTAGTCCTTACCATCGAACTTTCGAGACTTTCTACTTTTAAAAGAGTATTTGCATTGCACCAAGCTTTTATGTGAGTTGAACCTTTTTTGAATAAAATCAGATTGAGTTTTCAAACATGTGTCAAAATAAAATGTAATTTAAAAGAAAATTACTAAGGAGTATTGATATCAACTTCGAAGCAAATTACACTCAAAATAACTTTCTACCCCTTTTTAACCCCGTTAGAGGATGAATTTCAATAAAATACGTAACTCGTCTTCCAATTTAAAGTAGATTGGACCATGGAATCACGTTGTCCCATACAATTTTTGCTCCCCTTTTTCACTCCCTTAGGGGGGGGGGGGGGGGTAGAATTTCGAAAAAATATTTTCATATCAGATGCCTACATCATACAAAAAATATACCCTTAGAGCCCACTGTGAATAGATAAATAAGGTTATTTGATTACGATAGCAATCATCATATGTGCATCCTTAAGTAACCAATGAGCCATAATAATCAATGCTAGCTACATAAGATTCTGTGAATACCAGGGCAATGGTGACGGGGATCGTCAAGGTCTGTCCATGGAGCAGACGGCCATCCTGATCGCCGGAGAGATGGCGGGCAGTGGAGTGCTGGCCCTGCCGCGAGCGCTGTCTAAGACTGGTAAGTGCCTGATGCTTTAAGTTTAGTTAAAGATAGGAGATTTCTCTTTTGCTAAGCGTCAAACATTTTGCTGGCGTTCTAATCTGTATACATTATTGTATTGAATTCAGTAAAGCTTTTAATCCAAATGGCTTGAATATTTCTATAGTTAACATATTAAGCCTTACACAGCCATCTTGTGCAAGGTTGAAGTAATATGGTTTAGGTAACTGGTCACGACAGGCTACTGAACAGGACCTTAGTCGAAATCACAGCCTAAACCTGATAATATGTGGTTGTCGATATCCTAGCAGGATATTATAAGAGCGACGAGCCTATATGCTAGTAATATTTTAAGTCTGTTATATTTGTATACCTCTAAAGGGAGGGTATGGTTGAAAGAACGACTGTGTTTTACCACCTCATGTACTTACCTATTATTAGTTACCCATAGGAACTAAAGCACATAATTTGTATTATAGTTTATTTGAAGTCAGCCCATTGCTAAAGATGCCAAGCGAATATACTTTAGCTTAATAATTTTGCTACGCACATAAAAGTAATCCAGTAATAAACTAACTTGGTTGTATTTTCTACTTCATAAAAGTATTTTTTTTTAAACCGGTGTTGGTACAGAATCGATTTCTGCAAATACTACTCGTATTATAAGCTCTGTTATGACCAATGTGTGTGACTGTACAGCAAGTGATCTATCAGCGTATGCAACGTGTTTGGTCTTCGCCGGTTACGATAAGAGCCTTCCACACCTTACGTTTTAACCTTCCAATTAAAGCAAAAATGATTATTTAGATCTAAGTTGATCACATGGCACCTTTTGTAATTAATGGCTGTTGTAGTCGTATCCCTAGCTGCAGTGATAGTAGCCACAATGCCTTCAACATAAGATAAGCAAGTAACAATGTTAGTACAAGTACTGTGGCAGTTGCAGTGGAACTATTCAGTGCCAGTAAACGGCAGATTCGCAACTTTGCTATATAGGTGACGATATCATAAATTGGTTGGATTTCATGATAAGACTAACTAAAACTGGCCAGATCGTTTAAACGTCAACGTTTAATAATATTTTAATCCACATTTTGGCCTTATCATTAATGTAGGATTAATGGACTTTTTAAAATTATTATGGGACTTGGGGCACCTCGACTCGGATAGGCTAGGTTAGAAGGAGCGCCTACGTGGTTATTTTTTTTTAACCACCCAGAAAAGCATATTTTTATGCACAATTAGTATCTATTTTTGGTGAAACAAAAGCATATTTTGGTGTAGAAAACAAGAATAAATTGACACACATTCTTTACTAAAAGCGAATAATAATTTAAAAAAAATATATTAATTTTTTTTTTCAAATGGAAGATAAAAGTGTAATGAAATATAATTACGACACAAAGCTGCGTTATTTGATCTAAGTAATACGAGGCTGCAGTCAATTTGAATGCGGCTATGGTACAATTTTGCCAACAACTTTGTATACGATTTTAATTGGGGTAGTATTTAACTGTGCGTTGGGGCCGAGAGGTTCTGGAATGGCAACCACGTACCGGAAGACGTAGCGTTGGAAGGCCTCCTACAAAGTGGACCGATGATTTGGTAACGGTTGCGGGAGTCCGATGGATGCGAGACGAATAAGACCGACGATTGTGGCGACACTTGGGGGAGGCTTATGTCCAGCAGTGGACGTCTTTCGGCTGAAGTAATGAGTGATGTGATTACCTACACGTTTTAGGTATTCTATACATTGCCTAGGTATTGTATAGAATACCTGAATTATACAGATTGCCGGTAACATAATTATCTCGCGCACGAAGCAAAAAACGACTAAAAATCACGTTTGTTGTATGGGAGCCCCCACTTAAATCTTTGTTTTATTATATTTTTAGTATTTGTTTTTATAGCGGCAACAGATGGAGATACAGCTGGACAGCGGAGTCCTAGCAATAGGGTCCCGTTTTTACCCTTCGGGTACGGAACCCTAAAAATGATTCCACAGGAGGATACAATCGGGATTTATAGCCTCCTACATGTGTCAAATTTCATACAAATCATATTCTTCTTTCATACAAATTATATCTTGTTATTATTGGTCGGTTATATAATTTTGCCATTCTTAGACTCACCTTGCATTCTATTCAAGTTTGTATCATTGTGAGGTTTCGGAGGCGAACTCTCATACATGTAGCAATAAATTATTTTATACCGTTTCATGAACGGGACGTGTTTGCAGTGCAACAGCGTGTTTTGTAACTATGTCAGATGTGCCACGGATCCATGAAATAGAACAAGAACATAATTATGCCTTAATGTTAAATATTTATTTAGGAATTCCAACAAAGGATGTACACAATATCTGTATGTTATAATTAGTGGTTCCGGTATCTTGTTGATGTACTCCTTCACTTATGAACACAGCATGCACAAAAATAATTTAAGCATGTAAGCTAACAAAAATAAAATTACAAATACATTACAAACATGATATAAATTAATAAAGATAATAATACTGAAAATTGAAAATTGATTGAATAATTATAATGATGATAAAATTGGAATTCTCATAACAATGAATAAAACAATAATAAGTAGTTGAATCTATTATACATTAAATTAAACCTTGTAAACATTTTTTATACCTACTTTGGCAGTGACTCGCAGATGTCTAAGCTTGTAGTTTTAGCCAAAACGTTATATTGCCTACAAAGCCTTGGCACAGCGGCGTAATGACCTCGGTTGGTTTTAGACTCAGTGATACAAAAAGTTCGTAGGTGTTATGCCTGGGGATACGAAATGGAATTTTTAAAGCTAATGAGCTCAAGAGTTCGTTACAGTCTATTACTCCACTAAGGATTTTGTGGAGGATGATGCAGTGCTGCTTCTTCCTACGATTGGTAAGCGTATCCTTGTAATAGTGTATTAGTCTGGCGGTAAAACTAGTCAATTTTTTAGCTAACTGATCATTGTAACTGAGATGATAAAGGAACCGCTTTTGAACACTCTCTAGTCGCTTGAAGTAGACTTCGTAATGTGGATTCCATACCACAGAACTGTATTCTAGGATTGGACGAAACAAGGTGTTGAAGAGCCTTAGTTTTGTAGCTGGACTTTTAAATTCCTTACTATTTCGTAGTACAAATCCTAGTGTCTTGAAAGATCTTGAGACAATATTCAGTAGTATATGCACATCGAACTTAAGCTGTTGATCCCCGCAATAACGCGGGTAACGCGCCATTGTCTTTCTATTGTGTCTCTAATTACGCTACTTAAAAAGTTAAGCGCTTGATCGAGTTGAACTCCTACGTCGCTTATATTGATCACTTTCGTTATTTCAACTCCCTCTATGTAGTATTTATTCTCTACCACTTTTTTGTTACGTGTGAACTGGATGTAATGACCTAATAACACATAATGATGTTTAAAAGCATCTTGTTTTGTTTACACCAAACCGAAAGTCGGTTGAGATTATCCTGTAGCATTTTAGAGTCTGATTTTATGTCTGAGTCTGAATTGGACTCATTAACTTTAAATCATCAGTAAACAAATAGTAACTGGAGTGTTTGAAGCACTCAGTTACGTCATTGATAAAAACGTTAAAAAGAATTGGTCTCAGATACGATTCTTGAGGTATTCCAGAGGTAGCCAGATAACTATCTGAAAAGTGTTACTGTGTTCACTACCACCGTTGATTCTCTCTTTTCCAAGTAAGATTTAAACCACCCTATCAACGTTCCGCCCACACCGAGTTGAGCCAGCTTGTTATTGAGAAGATGATCTACCTTGTAAAATGCTTTGCTAAAATCAATGTAGATTGCGTCCAGTGGAACACGATTTGTCAAGGCACTTAGATAAAGATGACGTAAAGCACAATAGGTTGGTATTAGTAGATCTAGATCTAACAAAACCATGCTGAAATTCAGTAATGTGTTGCTTAAGGTACCACGTCAGGTGTTTGCTAACAACTTTCTCGAATACTTTTCCAAACGTTACCAGTATTAAGATTGGTCTATAATTAGCTACTAAGTGCTTCTCCGCCGATTTAAATATGGGGATCACGTTGGCTTCTTTCCAGGCATCTGGATAGACACCATCGCGTAATGACCTATTGAATATAATTTGTAGGTTTTGCGTTAGCACAACGTTTAATAAATATAGGAGGTATACCATGCACATCACTACCTGCACCCTTGGTTTCATCCAATCCAATCAATTCGCGATAAAGATCGTTACTATCAAATTCGAAGTAGTGACGCCGACGTGGGAGAATAACTAGTTTTATGATACTTGTACTGTTCGTCGGGGCACTAGAGGTACTTGCAAAATGTTCTCCGAACAGGTTGCAAATGTCCTTTCCATTTGATGCGTTTTGGTTATTGCGTGACATTTGTGCCGGATATGTAATACTAATTTTCTTTTACCTTTAATGAATGACCAGAATGTTTTAGGATTTTTTATAATGCTGTTTGTTTTCCATGTTCGTGATATATTTCTTATAGCTTATGCTGCTTATACATGCTCTTACTTGTACAAAGTCGATACTTTTGTACTTTTTACATGGCTATCCCCTTGGTTCTGCTTCGGCTTAGATTTAAAGTTAAGATCATTATTTTATCCTCGTAAATTGTTAGCTAACCTGAGAGAACCTTTGTCATTAAAGTTGAGTTTAAAAAGTTAAGTCCCAAGTATAAAATTTAACTCAGAAACCGGGGGTGTTACATAGATTAAAACCGATACTTAGCAACGGGTACCTCGCCGTCCTAGAAGTAGCTACCAGGGCCTCAAGTCTGCTATTACAATAGTGTCAGAATGGTCTATCATTGATTTCATAATTGTTGATTTTGACAAGTTTGGTAATGTACTAAAATAATGGCGTCATTATGACTTTCCAATGGTCAGCCACTGGCACTCCATTGAAATAAATGGCATAGAATGGTAATCTCGTACGTAATGACAAATGAAGGTCTGACGTATGCGGTAATCTGCTAAAATTTTGACAGTTCCTTTGATCAGTGACCTACCATTAGAACGTCATTGTCAGGTCATTGCTTTTAATAAGATCGATAAGTCGATATTGTCATTCTACCACAACTATATTACGAGACCAATGACCAATCAATGGTCGATCATTATGAATTAGCAGATTACGAACTTATAGCAAAATGACAATGGGATCGTGTTGGAATGACGAATTTATAAAAATAGCAGACTTGGGCCCCTGGCTCGTGTCGACGACGACGCGTTGTATTTCACACGCACCTCAAGGAGATATCAGCGTAATTGACAGGATCCGCTAGGGCCGATGGTTGCCATCGCGAGTCATCGCGGCTCTGGATCGCAAAGAGCAACTGAACTGTAACACTGGTGGGTTTTAGCAAATAAAAGTCTGATACTCCCTCTTGCTCAACCCAGTGCGGGAGAAGTTATTTTATAATCTAACAGGCACCCAGACCAGGAACAAATATTTTCTGATGTAGGTGGGTAGATGTGCAAAACAATCTGTTCAAAGCAAACCAAATATTCGTAGCCTAGATTGTGATTATCATAATTTATATTAAAAATAGCATCCAAATAATGACGTTAGTATTACGACATTATGAATTAAGTACAATATAAAAAGTAAGAATAGATTATTTTAGTAGTGAGTGCCACATATTGGCATGTGTACCTATACTTATCTGAACACGGATCTTCTGGCTACTCCACCGCTCGTATAACTTTAGAAACTAAAGAAAATACGTGCGAACGAAGGAGCTAGTCATTTTTTAAAAAAAAATCCTCAGTCACATAGTCTCTGTAGATTCTTCTGCAGAGACTATGTGACTGAGGTTTTCCTACTTCTGTAGAAGTTATTATAATTTGTAAACTAGTCCTCTTAATATTGCGTCATTTCCCACAAATAAATATGTTTTTCTTTTTTTCTTTCTTTATTTTTATTAGGCTCCTGAATAAAGGTACATAAGGTAGTATAGACAGGTGTCCCGATTTGTGCGGGAAGTCCAGATTTTCCTATGAGGGATGGCTGAGGTCCTGATTTTTCACTAACCTCCTTAGTCTGATTAGATCGCTAATTTTGAATGGTAAAACTTTATCTTCGTCATATACCTAAGTACGCTGTTAATACTGTTTTGCTTTCACATTTCACCGCTTTTGACTATCAAACCTTTGTGCAGATAAGTATATATGAGGCGCAGTACTGAGTACTGAGTGCTACAGTACTGAGGCGCAGTGCTAAAATTTTTAAATTTTGAAGAACCGGCCTCATTTAGTTTTGCTACCCCCGCTCCCCGATAGACCTAGTCCATATATTGTTTTTTTGTGACATATATGTAGCAGCTGTCCCGATTTTAATACCAAAATCCCAATTATTTTCATCTATAAATTACTTAATTCTTACGTATACTACTAGTGTCCATGTTAAAAACCTAAAAGAAGCAGGAGTTGTCAGTACCTGGAACGTTTTTCATTATACTATAAATAATATTAGTTATTTCTATTTGTATGAATGTTAAATATTATTTATCTTGTTGCCTTGTATTGTGTACAATTCATATGTTTTGTTAGGAGGAAATTTGTTGATACGCCATTTTCAAAAAAATATAAAATTGTTTGAAATAAAGTTGTTTATTTAAAAAACATCCATTACATTTACCTATATAAGTGTTTAGTACTTACCTTACAATAATCAAATTTATCTTAGTAGGTAATGTTAAAATTTTATCCTGAAACCATATTTATTAAAATTGTTTGAATTTATCTCGAAAAATAAATATTGAGCACATCTGCTTCTATGAACCTCTTTTGTCTAATGCAGAAGTGAATGTTAGGCAGCCGGCTTACCAAGTGCCAAGTGGTATCATGTTGCCAAGGAGTAGCTGCTGTGTTGTGGGTGAATAAATTGAGAATTCGGCTGCGTCTGTTTGAACTAGAAGGAGACTTCGAACACAGCCGAAAGGCTAAGCAGATGATTATTCATTATTTCACATATACTCTATAACTACATTGATACCGCCTCAGCATGAAGTCGTAACATACTATTTGAGTAAAATTGGATTCTTCTTCTTCCTTGCTTTATCCCGTCTTTAGGCGCTAGGATAATCTATGGGTTGTCTGTGCGTCCAGCTGAGCTCGTTCAAGATGTTTGGATACGGTTGTCCAACACGTAGCTAGAGGGCGCCCTCTGCCTTTTCTTCTTCCCGGGATCGCTAAAGCCTGAGTAAAATTGTATTATAGAAATAAAATAAATATTATTATTTCTTATATTCAGTGTCCGGTACTGTGATCTTGAAACTGATTATTGATTGCATAATCCAAAAACATCGGTTACAAGTGTTTCATATTATGTACTTATGTCATTAAAAGTTACAAAAACGACTCTCCTTTAAAAAAAATCACTTTTTGCGTTACGATCTCATGCGTAGGTGGTATTGACTTACACACATACTTATTAAAAAAATTGAAGTGTCTGTTTGTAATATCAAAATAACACTTATGAAAGTAAGTTTGATCGACACCTATGTACCTTAATAATACGTATAATTTAAAATTTCTGTGTCTATGTTTGTTCCGGCTAATCTTCAAAACTGCTGGACCGATTTTGAGAGGTCTTTCACTGGTAGATAGCCGATATTATAAGGAGTAACTTAGGTTTTTATTTTAGAAAAAGAATTAGGAAACCATTAAAAAAAAAACTTCTTGAAATTATGACCAAATAGCATTGTGCTACTTTACGAGACGCGGACTGAGTGCCTGTGCATACCTCGTTTTTTAAACGCGCCGTTAACGCGAGTATTAGAAACGTGCGTCGACGACGTCGCGATTTTATCCTATTAAAGGTTTACTCGCGTGCGTATCGCGTCTGTATCTTTAAATACGTGGTGTGAACAGGCCCTAAGTCGCGGGCACCAGCTTGTAAAACGTATTTAATACAAAGGATAGTTAATGCACACAGGCGAGCTTGACCCAGAATTTGGGTTTTCTTACAGTAAACTGATAAACTTAAATAGATGTGTGTATGATGATCATTCTTGGGCTTGCGGACGACGAATAATGGGTAGCTCGCCGTCCGGCCGTCCGGTAATCGACCGTATCGAGCCCAAGTCGTCGACAGCGCGTAGTGTTCCCAGCGCTCCTCAAACAGATGTCAGCAAACCGTGGCCCAGCAGGGCCGATGCCCGCTAGGTTTGCGGTCATTTTCTGAATTTTCTGAAAAGGAAACACGAGGTCTTAGAACGCAAAAGGCATCTGAAGGACACAGGTGTGGTTTTATTCAGTAAAAGTCTGATACGCCCTCCCGCTCAAAGCAGAACGAGAATAGTGATTGGGTGATTATTCACCTTAAAAAAAGATGATCGTTCTTAAAGTAGGTACACAAAATAAGTGTTCTGCCGTCGGGTTAGTTTCGACCGAGCTAGGCTAATAATGTCTCAAGTTATGTATAATACATCTAGTTTTTCTTTAGGTTTTTGTCTCTATTTCACAACATTAATGTTGTTACCAATAAAATGATTGAAACAAGAATTGAGTTGCTCAGATCGTCAGGTCTCTTTTCTACGTGAGTGTGGGCAGTAGGGTTGCCTAATGTTTTTTTGAAAAAAATAACGTATGAAATTTTTAAAATAAAGTATTTGAAAGAATAGTAAAAGTATTTTTCTAAATTTTATTTACCTATTTGTTTGTTTCTTCTTTTAAAGACATATTTCAATGTGCTTCTAGCACACACTAACATTATTCTTATATTTTTGGAAGCTATCTTTATACTCCCAATCTCAATTGAAATAAACAAGCAACTCATTTCCAACTCAATGTCATTTGTTTTAATTTGATACAGAATATATTCGTGTTTCAACTCATGACTATTCATATTAGTGTTTCATTATATAAGCATCACAGCAAAGATTGAAAATAGAGTACCTATTGTTTATACTTACTTTAATTTTGTGCAAAAGTATAAAGTATATTTACCAAAAATAAAGGAAGATTTGTTATTATAAAGTATGGTTGGCAACCCTTGGGCCTTGTGGGAAGATACTGGTTATATACCTATTTGCAAATGAAATCTGATAGACGCAGATCTCTGATATCGAACACATCTTCTGTATCAGATTTTCTTTGGTAATTATTTCGATATGAAAGATAACATTAATGTCATAAACGAATTAAAATACCTAATTGCTAAAAAACAGGTCTTGTTCGTATGTTTGTTGTTCAATTTATGAAACCGAGAATTCCGACCGTCGATGTAAAGATAAGTGTCTTTCCTTCAAGTTTTCAAATATTTTGCCAAATCAAACTATATTCTAAATTCTAACAACACTTCAAAATTATAAAAAAAAAAAAACGGATAAAGTTACACACACGTCAATTGACATTTATTCAATCTTCGTCAACACGAAATAACAATCTCTGTGGGATAAATTTGCATTGACCTTGGCAACTTACCTTATAGGATATTTACATTTAAAACATATTTGAGACAGATAATAGATACGAAAATACGACACTTTGCATTTAGCTTATTATCGATGCAAATGTTAGATCATCGAAATTCGAGATAAATGAACAGCTCAAGGGCCTCTTGATATTTTCCTGATATATTTTGTAAATCATGTGATCTACAGTCTGTTTTTTAATTAGAGATAATGATTTGACAATTCGAATGTTGCATGTTTTTTCCATTTCATAAGTAGTGAGGTACAACACTTATGGCAAAAAAATGTACACCTATTTTATTTTTTCTTTTACCTGCTATCCTCTTAATTGTGGTTGAAGGTAAAAGTTAAAAAAAAAAATAGTTTAAAGCAAAGTCGCTGTGTTCGTCTGTCTGTTTTTCCGTTTACTTATTAACCATGCAACAGATTTTCATATGGTTTTCATTATCTTTTAGAGAATTTCTACCGGAAGGTATGCATATTGTAGCAAAGACGAAAATTTTAAAGATTTGTAACACCCATACGAAGAAATTCCAAACTTTTACCTACTTTTAAAAAGGAACTTTCTCTGTGTGCCTGTTATGCGTTCTCGGCTAAACTATTTTTGGTGACATAATAACCACTAATAAAAATAAAATCGATGGATTAAAAATCACGAGTCAATTTATTGGCACGGAAGTGTACTCGTCGTCGTTAGGTACCTGCAGCAAGCGCAGGGAACCAATCACGAGTGACGTCTATGATGCGATGCGCGGCGAGCCAATCACTGACACTTCCCACCCCCGCGTCTCACTTCATACCACCAAAGAGACCTGATATTTTATTTCTGCGCAAGTAAAAGTCAGCGCTCAAGATCCGTGCCGATACCTATACCGCAACCGATATTGACCAAAAACCGAAAATATTCGTAAGAATCGTAAAATAATTTTATGCAACTAATTATAGTCAGCAGATGCAAATGTCTAACTCATAAAACAAAATATAATTTAAGCTTAAGAATTGAAAGACTAGCAAAAGCTGTGTCATTTTATTTTTTCGTCTCGTTTTAGTGATAACCCAGACGAAAATATAAAATTACTCAAGCTGATATTTTTGCTGACACTTTATCATACTATTAATAATGACTTCGGTTTGAAAACTAATAATAGATAATTATAAAATATATTTTTCCTCTTCCTCCTTGGATCACTTATAAATTGTAGCGATAAAAACGAATAGGGTGTCGGTTTCTTGCAATTCAAGACATTTGAATTCACATCGGGCACGCCATAATCATGGCGGTTTGTCCCCTCTTTGAGGAGTGGCTGGAGAGGGGTCACGGCGTCCTCTCCTTCCGCATGACGCAGGTCCACCGGACATAGTAGGTTCGGGAGGTTCCTGCATCGGATTCAGTCGGAAGAAACACCCGAGTATCACCACTGTGTGGACCGCCTGTAGGACACGGTGGAGCATCAGTGGAGGTGTGCCCCACTTGGGTGGAGCACTGCCGTATCTTCGTGAAGGCAATCGATGGTAGCGACCTCTCGCGTTGAGGCCTGGTTTAGACTATGGTCCGGAGCGAGAAGGTATGGCAGCTGGTGGCCTCCTTCTACGAAGTTGTAATGCTAGCAGAGGCCGCACGCGTGAGGGAACGAACATCCTTACGCCCCAGCCACCGAGACATCGAGCCCGATTACCACAACCACGGTAGACGCAGGCTTACCGGACGTCGAGCAATGGGTAGCTCGTCGTCCGACAGTCCGCTAATCGACTGGACCGAACTCCAGTCGTCGACAGCGTGGAGTGATTCACGCGCTCCTCAAAGAGATGTCAGCAAACCGTAGAATCCCAGCAGGACCGATGCCCGCTAAGACCACGGAGATTTTTTGAAAAGGAAACCCGTAGTCCTAAAACGCAAAGTGCAATTGAAGAGCACAGGTGTGGCTTTTGTCAGTAAAAGTTGGACACACCCTCTCGCTCCATTCAGACCGGGAGAAGTCATTGGATGATTTCCTACCCTAAAAAAAAGTTTAACGATCAATGATGATAACTTTTTAAATTCTAAAGCATAAACTGCAACTGTCTCGTCCTGCTCTTGTAAACGAGACAAAAAATTGTGTTGAGACGCCCATATACTGGAGCTCCCTGTTACAAGGAAGTAGTTAAGAACTCACAAAGCGGTTTTCACCCGCGCCCGCTGCGGTGAAGGAACAGCTGTTTTATTTCTAAACTCACGAGATCGGAAGTTTGTCCCGTTACGTAGCCGCCGCGGTTGCGATTATCGCTCGCAAACTTGGCGGGTGATAATCACAAGACGGACGATTAATTATCAGTTGAGCTTCGGACCGCCGTGGACACACACCAGAAACGAGAATGACACACACAGAAGAATGAAAACCAGAAAGACATTGATTTTCGGATTTTGCATCGGATATCTCTACCCCCTGAAGGCCACTGCGGGCGCTAACAGAACGAGTCGCGTGCGGGCGAAACCCGCCGAGGCTGCGGGTGACCGCGGCCAGCGCGATTCTATTAGTTGCTCGCCGGTGTGGCGGGAGCCGCAAAAAACCGCGCACACCGCGTGAATTGTGCTATATTTTTTTAAGGCGGACGCGGTTGAAAACTGCTTCAAGAGTTCTTAGCCTAAGTAAAAGTCGAGCATTTACCGGGGGATGAACTGCTTGCGTCCGTAGGATTTATTTAGTTCTGACCATCCTACACGTGTCCCCTGGGTAGTGCTAAACGAGCAGTAAATCTGGTGAAGCCGTATGGTGGAAGATGGGTCTGAGCAGTTGTGTTGTGATGTATACCGGGTATGATGCACCAGCTATTGTTGTGTCGGACGTTTGATCGTGGAGGGTAGCGGGATCCGAAGCACGGTGCTCCGCTGGCCGACCGTAGGTAGTTGGGGGCCCAAGTAGTGTGCCAGCCACACACGAAAGGCTGCCCCGCCAACTGCGAAAAATCCCAGGGTGGCCCCATCGTGCCGGTTGGCGACCGGGCGAGAGGACCCGATGGCGATACCTGGGGGGGTTCGGTCGTCCCCGCAGTCTCCAGATCAACCCTCCATTGGCACAGCAACTCTGGTTGTGTTGTTGGGTTTAACATCGCATCACCTCGCTCAACTGCCATCTTCCATCTCTCCTATTCACTCCACACACAAAACAATGAAAGGTAAAAAGAAAGGCAAGTGTCAACAGCGGATGCACGTCCTCTCATTTCAAGTGCACCTTTCTAATATTAGAGGGCTGCACTCCAATATCGATGCGGTCCACCACCATCTTGAGACTGACAAGTCACACTTGCTTTTCTTGACGGAGACCCAAATTAGATGTCCGTCAGATACGGCGTACCTCAACTACCCGGGATACTTACTGGAGCATCATTTCCTGCAGCGTGCCGGGGTCTGTGTGTACGTCCGCAATGACATCTGCTGCCAGCGTGTCCGTCACCTTGAAGACCCAAATTTCTCTACGCTATGGCTGTTGGTGGACACTGGTATGGACAAAATTGTTTATGCCTGTATCTACCGATCGCATAGCGGTGATCAGGAGGCGACTCGGCTGTTCGACCACCTCAGTGAGGCCGCCGATAAGGCTCTGCGGCGGATCGGCACCCTGATGCGCAGCTCGTCGCTCCGGGGGACTTTAATGCCTACCACCAAGACTGGCTTTTCCCATACCACGAGACCGACCACGCTGGGAGAGAAGCACGAAACTTTGTAGTATCGATGGGCCTTTCCCAGCTGGTTAAGCAAGCGACTAGGGTGCCTGATGTAGTTGGTCATACTGCCAATTGTTTAGACCTTCTGATGACCACCGATCCGGACAGATGTATTGTAACAGTTTTCTCACCACTTGGAACTTCAGATCACTGTCTGGTGAAGTCTGTTTCGTGCTTCTCCCCACCTGACTGCGACTCACGCGGTGAACGGAGAATATGGCGTTACAGGTCAGCAGAATGGGATGAGATGCGGCACTTCTTTGCGTCTTTTCCTTGGCAGCAGGTCCGCTTCTCTTCTAAAAGTCCGTCGAGCTGTGCGGTTGCTATATCCGATGTGATACGTCAAGCTATGGAGTTTTTCATCCCTTATAGAGACGTACCCATCGGAGGCTCAGCTTACCCATGGTTCAACGCCGATTGCGTTCAAGCTGAAGAGCGTAAGCATTCGGCGTTTCTCACCTGGGTTGACGCTCGTGACCGCAAAGCTTCGGATCTGAGCTCAAAGAAGAGAGCTTTCAACCATTCTGCCAAGTCCTACAAAAAGGCACTAAAGAAGTCTCGGTTCGACCGCATTACCCATATTGGCACAAAGCTCTCTGCACAGCCGTCCGGTAGCAGAGCGTTGTGGTCCCTTGCCAAATCGGTCGAAGCGAACTTCTGTAGGCCCACATTGCCTCCGTTGGTTAAGCCTGATGGAACACTGGCTCACACGGCGAGAGAGAAAGCGGGTCTCTTTGCATCTCTTTTCGCCCATAACTCTCGTCTTGACACTAGCAGTGCTACTCCACCAACTCTACCTCACTGCAACACCTCAATGCCCGAGGTTCGCATAAGAAACAAAGAAGTTTTGAGAGCACTGTGTCGTCTAGACGTGAATAAAGCTAGTGGACCAGATGGTATACCAGCAATAGTTCTCAAGGCATGTGCGCCCGAGTTGTCTCCTGTATTGACGCGCTTGTATCACCTCTCATTTAGGACTGGTATAGTGCCCAAGTCCTGGAAGCTTGCCAACGTGCAACCCGTGCCCAAAAAGGGCAGTCGTGCCGATCCTGCCAACTATCGGCCGATTTCAATAACCTTCATACTCTGCAAGATTATGGAGCGTGTATTGAACTCGCGCCTCATGGCATACCTGGAAGGTAACGATCTCCTCAGTGACCGACAGTACGGGTTTCGCCAAAATCGGTCTACTGGGGACCTACTAGTGTATACCACTCACATGTGGGGCGAGGCCCTTGAGAAGAATGGAGAAGCGATTGCTGTCTCCTTAGACGTCTCGAAGGCCTTCGACAGGGTATGGCATGCCAGCCTTTTGAGTAAGCTTCCAGCGTACGGCATTTCCCCTGGTCTGATTAACTGGGTAAAAGACTTCCTGAGTGAATGGTCTCTCCGAGTTGTTGTCGATGGATGCTCATCAGAGCCCATGACGACCAATGCCGGAGTTCCTCAGGGGTCAGTTCTCTCAGCAACTCTTTTCCTGCTGCATATTAACGATCTGCTGATGCCCGGTATCTATGGGTATGCAGATGATAGCACAGTTGTAGAGAGATACCTGCCAGGTGCTCGGGCTAGTAAGGAGCTAATCCGGTCCGAACGAGAGGCTATGGTAGAGCGTACGAATGTCTCACTTCAGGCAGTCTCCATGTGGGGCGAAACCAATCTGGTAGGATTCAACGCCGCCAAAACACAAGCGTGTTTGTTCACCGCCAAAAGGAGCCCGTTTGCCTTGGCTCCTGCTTTTCAGAATGTATCTCTGGAGTGCACCGACCGCCTTCAGCTCTTGGGAATTGAAATTTCCTCAGACCTCAATTTTGGGCGGTTCATTGAGTCCAAAGCCAAGCTAGCTGCTAGAAAACTAGGCGTTCTTGCAAAGGTCCGACGGTACTTCACACCGGGACAGCTTCTAATGTTATACAAAGCACAGGTCCGATCGTGTGTGGAGTACTGCAGTCACATATGGGCTGGTGCTGCAAAATGCCATCTAGCAGCTTTGGACTTAGAGGAAAGGCGTGCGAAGAGGCTAATTGGGGATCCAGATTTGGTTAAGTCCAATCTACAAAACCTCGAGCACAGGCGCAGGGTAGCCAGCCTATCGGTATTTTACAGGTTGCATTTTGGAGAGTGTGCGCGGGAATTGCATGACCTTGATTCCGCCATCTCCTTTCTACCATCGGACAACCGTCACAACATGGCGTAAAAATCGATCCTCTTCTGTATTAGAGATCTGGGATTAAAAAACGGACTTTATAAGTTATCACGCAACGCTGATAAATGCGTACCTATGAAGTTGCCGTTTTATAAAACGGGTTATTTTAACAACTTCGAATTGACTTGTAATTAATATCTATTAGTTTAAATAAACTGTATGGGTCTTATTTATTACGGTTAAAGATATTTATTTTCTCAGAAGAATAATGTAAAAACATAGTAGTTTAAATCAATTCTACATACCAGCAAGCGTAGATAAAAAAAAAAGAACAAAAACAAATATGTGCCTTTCTTAAAAACTGACATTAACATTTCAATAGCACTTCAAGATTAAAATACAACGTTTTATAAGTAGTACAAAATAAATAAATCAGAAGGTAAGATAGGTACCCACAAAAACGAGTGATGAGGGTTTTTTTTTTTTCGGGTGGGAAAATCATCTAATGACATCCCCCGCTCTTGGGCGGAGCGGGAGATAGTATCAGACTTTTACTGACTAAAAACCCACTCCTGTTCCTTCTTTGCCATTTTTTTTTTCCAGGACCCCGGGGATCTCTTTCGCATCACCCATGGCCCCAGTAGGCTTCGACCCTGCTGGGCCCCTACGGTTGCTGATATCTCCTTGAGGCGCGCGTGGAACACTACGCGCCGTCGACGACTCGGGCTCGGTCCGGACGGTTACCGGACGATCGGACGGCGAGCCACCCATTGCTCACCGTCCGTAAGCCCGCGCCTACGGTGGCCGGAAATCGGGAGCGGAATCCCGGCGGCGGTTGGGGCGTGAGGACCGTTGCCTCACGCGATCGGCCGCCTCCTTTGCTAGCATTACTGCTTCGCAGAAGGAGGCAACTGCCTGCCACTCCTCCTCGCTCCGAACCATGGCCTGTACCAAGGCCCGGGTGATGAGGGTAGGGTGCAATTTTATAGTTGATGCGTATGAACTAAGGCCTACGAGTGTGCAGAACATAAGCGATTGAATTGTTTCCGTATAAATATTGGTACATATAATTTTTGTACAATAATTATGTAAACTATAATTATTATTATTTTTAAATTTATGATTTTATATTATTATTTATTTACGATTAATTATTAATTTATTTAATTAATTATTTTTATTAATAAATTATTAATCAATGACGATCAATTATTTACGATTATTATTTATTACGATTAATCGAAAAGCTGGGAAAGATCTTTTAATATGTATATATTTTTTTAAAGTCTTCTTGTAAATGTATGACGATTTGATTTCTTTTATGTCCTTTGGTAGTTTGTTGTAAACATTGGCCCCTTCATACCCTTTGACTGGCCTGTTGGTCTAGTGCTTAGTGGCCCTGACTGCTATGCTGGAGGTCGTGGGTTCGATTCCCACCCAGGACAAATGTTTGTGTGATGAGCACGATCATTTGTTCTGTGACTGGGTGTAATTTATGTATATAATATGTATGTTTTTACAAATATATAAGTATGTTTATCAGTTGTCTAGTACCCATAACAGAAGCTCTGCTTAGCTTGGGACTAGATGCCGTTGTGTGATTGTTGTGGAATATTATATTATTATTATTATTATTGTACACACAATTTTATATAGACAATAAAAATAGGACAGTTGATGTACATAGGGGAGCTTAACCCACAACTGGGTTTTCTTAAAGCAAACCATATGAGTGAGAAAGAAATTTTACATATTTTGAGGAACTTTAATTGAATTAAACACATAAATTAAATCTAAACTTAAAACTAAAAATATACTAAACAGATATGTGTACAGCGCACTATACATAAACATAATATATACAATAAATAAATACCTATGCTAAAAATGTTCCTTAATTCTTCCCCTGAAAACCTCCAACGAAGAGCTAGCTCTCAATGTATGTGGAAGAGAATTCCAGAGGTGCACAGCACGAATGGTAAAAGATCCACTCTACTGACTTGAAGAGTGGGGAGGAAAACGAAGGAGAAGTGAGGATGATGAGCGACAAGGTTCTTTCCATATTTAGTCCTTGGCTGGGTTAAACAGATATCATTTCCTTGTCTTGTTAAGATTTTATAAGTTTGTGCCCTTTTTGTAAATATTATCTGAGAGTAAATCTTTATTGAGGATTTTTCTTACGAGTACTAAGAAAAATACTACTTCTACTTCTTCTTATTGTACTTATATATTTAATTGAGATTCATAAATCTTCTGTAGTAAGGGACTGGTTGCAGACTCTGGACTACCTTGCCACAGCTAAACACTTAACTCGTAAAAATATTTATTATTTGAGTAAAGTTTATTTGATCTTGAAAAATCTGGTTGTTTCAAAATTTAATAATTGTCTCGTTTAATAGATTCAAGTTTGGGGGTTTAAACTCCCATTCATATCACACGCACCATAACATTCACTGTACACACACTCACGTTGTGACACTTAACTCGTAAAAATATTTATTATTTTAGAATAAATTGTTTGATCTTTGAAAAATCTGGACTATATAGTTTTGTAGTTGTTTCAAAATTTAATAATTGTCTCGTTTAGTAGATTCAAGTATAGGTTTAAACTACCATTCATATCACACACACCATAACATTCACTGTACACACACTCACATTGTGCTAAGTGGTTTTTTCTTTGTTACTGCTAGTTTTGCCTCCTTAACAACTAAAGAGATTTATTAAGTATGAATTCTATACAACGCTCTATTATATAATCAATATTATGTTATCTCTACTGTTCATGGGGTGAGGACCTGGTGATCTGTAATACAGGTTAACACCTATAACAGACACCAGCTGGGGCCCCACATTCACTTGACTCAAAAATGTTCCTGCAAGTTATTTGAATATTTGTTAATCATAAGATCTTGTTTTGTGAGGAGAAATAAATGAAGATTATTATTATTTCGTTTATTCATTATTCTAACATATAAATTATATTTTTAAATATTTCAATAAAAAAAAAAATAAACATTTAAAAATATAAAAAAACAGTGTCCCACCGGTATCGGGAACCCTCTGAACCCTGTTTCAAGCTACCGGCGGTCAGGGCTCAGAGAAAGGAACCTCCTGACAATTCGAGCCGTGTCCAGGAGTACCGCTTTCTGGATCAAGCCCTTGATCCAGCCGCCTAACGCGAGCCTCCTAAGGTCATGGTCGAGGCTCTTGGCTATTAAGCCATTGGCTGACACGACTATCGGTACAATGATCACCGAGTCTACATCCCACATGTCGACAACCTCGCGAGCCAAATCAATATACTTGATTTGTTTGTCTTTCTCGGCTTTCACGAGGTTCTCGTCATGCGGAATGGATATGTCAACAATCATTGTACGCCTCTCTCTTCGGTCCACCACCACTATATCAGGCTTATTGGCTACAATAGTACTGTCAGTGATGATGGACCAATCCCAGTATAGCGTGATATCGCCATTATCGAGAACTGGGTAGGGCACATACCTGTAGTATGGCACCTCCGATTCCACAAGAGAGTAATTCAGAGCAAGTTGCTGATGGATAATCCTGGCTACAAGGTTGTGTCTATGCAAGTATTCCCCGTTAGCTAGACGAGAACAACCAGAGATAATGTGGCGGATTGATTCACCCGGTCGATGACATGCCCGACAGATGTCAACCGTGCCGTCCTTCACAATAAATCTCCGGTAGTTATTCGTCATGATAACTTCGTCCATAATTGCACAGACAAAACCTTCCCCAAAGAGGTCACCGACGCGCAGCCAGGCTACGCACGCTAGTTGATCTACATCGGGCCCATGAAGCGCCCGGAAAAAGCGTCCGTGGAGTTCCTTACTCTGCCATACTTCCCTGCGATCGTTAGTGTCAAGCTCTACAGGTTTGCGCCAGCTCTCGTTAGCCAAGGAGAGCGGGGTGAGTGCCTTGTCCACTGCCACTACATCACGATGCATACCCACGTCGGCGGCTAGGAAATATTCCCTGAGACTGCATTCCTCGCGATTGTGCAGGGTCTTAGCATTTAAAAAGCCTCGACCCCCACAATTCCGCGGGATATACAGTCTCATCACCGACGATCGCGGGTGATGCATTCGGTATGCAGTCAGCAGTGTACGGACCCGCCTATCCAGGGCATCAAGTTCCGTTTGAGTCCATTTGAGTACGCCGAAAGAGTACATCAATACCGGCATGACCCAACCGTTGAAGGCGCGCACCTTGTTTCCGCCTGAAAGAAGGCTATTGAATACTTTCTTCAGGCGTCCAAAGAAACGCTCTCTCAACGTTTGCTTCATGTCAATAGCATTGATGCCTAACGCTTCCGACATACCCAAATACTTATAGGTTTCGGTTGGAGAGAGAGATCTCAAGTTTATGGAATCCGAGAGTTGGGTACCCACGGATTCCACAATCTCCCCTCTCTTTACATGCATGACTGCACATTTATCCACACCAAACTCCATCCTGATGGCACTACTGAAGGTTTCAGTTACTTTCAGTAGCTCCATCAGTTGCAGATTGTTAGGGGCAAAAAGTTTCAAGTCATCCATGTAGAGGAGGTGAGATATAACCTGACCACCTCTCTTCAACCGATAGCCTAGGCCTGAATTCTCCAGCAGTATGCTTAGAGGATTCAAGGCCAGGCAGAACCAAAGCGGACTCAAACTGTCACCCTGGAATATACCTCGCTCGATCCTTACCGGTTCGCTGTTCCTCTGGATATGTCGACATCCTGGATAGCGAAGGACCGTCCTCCATTGCCTCATACATGACATCAAGAAGGTGCGTAATGTTGCATCAATTTTGTATAATTCTAGCACCCTCATGAGCCATGTATGAGGAACTGAGTCGTAGGCCTTCTTATAGTCTATCCAACATGTCGACAGATCCTTTCGGAAACGCCGAACCTGTTGGCTAATGGCCATATCGATGAGGAGTAGCTCCTTAGTACCGCGGGACCCATTCCTACATCCATTTTGAGAGGCAGACATGATAGCGTTATTATCTACATGGTGGTTAATCTTTGCTCTCAAAATGGATGTAAGAACCTTATAGACTGTCGGCAGACACGTAATCGGTCGATAGTTTTTGGGTTTCGCGGTGCTACCAGATTTGTGGAGCAGGTGGGTAACTCCTGTTGTAAGAAACTCGGGTAGCGAGCCAGACTCCAAGGCGGTCTGATACTGAAATGCCAAACGAGCGTGCTATCTTTGAAGCCACTTTATCCAAAAGTTGTGCAGTCCGTCCGGCCCTAGAGATTTCCAATTAGGCAACGGACGGACTGCACGGGCCACATCTTGGGGGCTGATTGTTTATTATTATTATTATTATTATTATAAATTGTGATTCTTTGTAGATTTTTTCAGTAGGAGTTAAATTGCTATTCCTAAATAGGAGACTTGTAATTAATATTAGTCAGCAAGTTTCATTTAAGCCACGTCTGTAAGAGATTTAGATCATTTTGAGCTTGTTCTATAATAAAGCATATTGAGGTCCCTGAGTAAAATAAACTCGTGTCGTCAACGTATAGTGCTACATCCCCCCTTAGACCGATTTCATGGATGCTGTTTATGTAGATTAGAAATAATAGCATAACATGGTCCAAGAATTGAGCCCCGGGGGACTCCATAGGTGATTTTTTGAGGTCCACTTTAGACTTCGCCGATTTTCACAATCTGATATCTGTTACTAAGATATGATTTTAACATTTCAAGGGCGAATCTTGAGACACCTAGATGATTTAGTTTTAACAAAAGTATATCGTGACTAACTGTATCAAAGGCCTTTTTCAAATCTACAAACACTCCCAGTGTAATTTTCTTACCATCAATATTGGATTTGATTTTTGTCACTAGATCAGTTGCAGCTGTAACCGTGTTTGACTTTGGCCGAAACCCATATTGTTTTTCATATAAGAACTTTTTTGATTTTAAAAATGCGCCAAGTCTGTTATGCAATATTTTTTCAAAAACCTTTGATAATATTGGTAATACAGATATTGGTCGGTAATTACCTGGATCTGATAACTTGTATATGGGGCTGACTTTTGCAACTTTCAAGGATTCTAAAAAAATCCCCCTGCTAGACACTTATTAATACAAAGTGTTAAGTTTTCCACTATCGGTTCTTTAATGCATTTTATCATTTTTGTACTTATTCCATCAATACCGGCGCTTATGTTTGCATCTAAATTTTCAATTATTTTAAGTACCTCTGTAATAGTAGCAGGTTCAAACTGTGTTAAATTAGCTGTACTGCCTAATCCGCTAGTGGGTATCTGTAACGCTTGATTACTATGTTACGATTTTGGGATTTTATTAGCAAGCTCTGCACCTATATTTGAGAAAAATAATTGTTAAAATATTCACAGATTTTCTTCATGTCAGTAATGTTGCCTGTTGGCTTCCTTTATTATTGTTTAATAACAGATGAGGGAATATGTTTCTAATACCAGATCTAGCGCAGAAAATTTTACATCTTAAATCTAGGCAACCATGGATTCACACCATTTTTGGTAAGGAAACCTAATACGGTTGGATTAGGAGTAAAATTACCTTTCATTTAATATATAATTCGATTAAATAACAGATGAGTGTATATTATGACTATTTACTCACCTCTTTATACGAGGCAACCCTCATAGTTGCAACAAAAAAAAAAAAAGTTGGTAACCTATAGTTTTTTAGTTCCTTGGGGCACATTCTTTCAGCTGATGCTCGACTTTCACAAGTAACAAATCAGGATAATTGATGTCAAAAATGTAACAACAAATTTTATTGTTTAAAATCATTGCCACCAGATTTAGCTAGGCAACCTATTCGCAATGTGTTAATAAACGCATTATCTAGCATATCATATTTATCATAATCAATATTTTGTGATGTAACTACCGGTTTTGAGACTTTTGCCTTTACTTGTACTTGTACTTAAGATCTTGCTTCTAGCTAAATTTCAAGAGTCTAGGTCAATGGGAAGCATCCTATAGGTTTTGCTTCCCTTTCAAGTGTTAAAATATACAGTCGAGCATACGGTGGAGGTGTGCACCGTTTGGACGGAACTCTGCAGTGTCCTCGTGGGGGCGATCGGTGGTAGTGACCGGTCCCTCCGGGCCTTGCTACAGGAGGTATGGGCGGCGGTCGCCTCCTTCTGCGAAGCAGTAAAGCTAGAGAAGGAGACAGCCGCATGTGTGATGGAACGGACATCCTCACGCCCCAGCCGCCGAGACCCCAACCCCGATTACCAGCCATCAGCGGCGTGGGTTTGCGGACATCGAGCAATACGTAGTTCACCGTCCGGCCGTCCGGTAACCGTTCGGACCGAGCCCAAGTCGTAGACGGCGTGTAGTGTTCCACGCGTGCCTCGAAAAAAGAGATGTCAGCAAAACCGCGAGAAGTCATTATATGATTTCCCAAATAAAAAAAAAAAAGTTAAAGCATGCGCTATAAACGAAGCATAAACAGCCTTATCTTTAGATTGCGTTGTGTTGTTGCCTTGCGTTGTCTTATAAAACTGACATTGATATAATTGGTATAATTATGTTATGTCGATTTATTAAGGCGTATAGTCCCTTGAACATCTGGCCGGAGTTAAATGCACACTACTCGTACTGCCGCCTGCGCCCGCATAGAGCCCCGCTGACCTTTAAAACCTTTGCGAAATATTGATTGATTTACATATTATGCTATGTACATTCTGGAAAACACTCAACTAGCATTTTTTTTTGTGCAAACATATTTCTAAAGATCAAAGTCGTTTGAAAGGAGTAGGGAAAATAAGCGAAAAAATGTCAAATCGTTAATTTTTTTTTTGTATAAAGTACGAAATATTATTATATTTAAAATAATTTAATACTTATAATTCATATGTTGATAATGTTATATATGAATCTATAATTATTTATTTTTATTAATTATTAACCCAGCCGCTACCGGGCGGTACTTAGTAGGCTTCAGAAAGTCACTGTTTAATTGCACTAAATGACAAGGGCCTTAAACTGTGTGACACAGGGGTGGCTCTCTAGTTTACTACCTATATAAAAATATTCTATACCTATACACAGTAGAAAAAAGTCTTTTTTCGTGGGCTTCAATTGATGAAAATAAAATACTATGTGAGTCTCCTAATGTTTAAAGTTTTTATGATCTTACTCGTAATATTTATATCTTTTCGCCTACTTACTCAAGCAAGACTATTATTATAATTAAAAAGTCATTAATATTTAATTTTGGACACATTCAGTGGTCTTAGTGTTCGGAATAGTGTTTCAACTTGTCAGTAGAGTTTGTGGTGGGAGTTGGTACAGGCCTTCACCTTGTGGTTGCGCTGCCCACAAACGTAGCTCACATATCACCACGGAACCGGCTGCCGGGTGATAACCGGTTCCACAACGTTTTTGTGCATTTTTCCATCGTTCGACCAACACCTTGATATAATTAGACATTTGGTTTTTATGTTACCATTTAGGTATCCTTGTCGTACGTTAACGACATTAGGAAAGAAGTACCTATTGCGTTAGTTTAATGTGCTATGACCTTATGTCATAAATACACAAAATTTTTATTAGAAGTATATGTTAACCTACTGTTATTAAGCATTATTTACTGCATTGCAACTATTTCAAGATCGCATTTAAATTATTTTTAATGTACTTTTCTTAAATACGATTGCTTATTTTCCCTTTTGTTTTTTTTTTTTATGAAGATTTCGATATGACGCGCGACAATAACTCTAGTAGCTGCTGGCAATACGAAAATACAAGGGACACCTTCAACCCATTGACTCTAAAATGCTAACAATAGGTCAGGCACGGATAGTTTTGAGGCTATCATGCACAAAAGAACGGCATCCTTGATGCATAGGATACGTGGAGGCTCCAATAGCATCCTGAAGGTAATTGCTGAGAAACCAGACTGTCCTTTCCTGAGGCACTGGTCCCGCAGGCATGCCTGCGGGCCTGGTGCTGAGGGAAAATATATGAATTAGGAGGGGATGATTTCTATTTCTATTTTGTTTTGTTTTAATACTTTTTTTTTTTTTTTTTTTTCTAACATAGATGTTTAAGTATCTCTGTTACTAACACATTATGGATTTTCTATATCTGAAATAAAGTAATTATTATTATTATTATTATTAATAGTTCTCTATGCTTACAGGATGGGTGGGTATTCCGTTGATCATCTTGGTGTGCCTGGTGGCGGCGTTCAGCGGCAACCGGCTGGGCGACTGCTGGTCCCTCCTGGAGGCGAGGGATCCCGAGATGAGGACCCGCAAGAGGAATCCCTACGCTATTATCGTGGAGCAGGCGCTCGGCAAGGGCTGGAGGTGAGGAAACCTCATGAATTCATTGGCAGCTAGATAACTTAGTTACTAAACAGCACCTGTTCGAAAGTCTTCAAAAAAAGAATAACAGAATCCCGACAAGGCTCTATCGAAATTGCAAAAGTATCTGTTATTGCTTAATCAATATCTCCTTCAGTACAACACAATGCCCACTACCTGTACTATCAGCTAGGTACAGTTGGTGGAATGAGAGGGCTGACCCACTTGACAACATAAAGTAATATAAGATCATCCTGAAAGGTAAATAAATTTGAACCTTCTGCAATTAGCAGTGGGTAAGTGTTACTCAATTCATAGCTAAATAATATAAACGAAAAAAACAAGGTAGCCAAATATTATAGAATACAGTTATGTGAATTTCTATCTAACAAGTAATGTTACGGTAGGTAAACTTTTGAATACTTTTTTATCACAAGAGGAACTTACTAATTTCAACGTTATTTAATAAGTCGATCTGGTCTAATGGTTGTAACAGTAAACGTATGTCAACCTGGTCGTGAATTCAAAACTAACCTTCCACTTTTTGCAACTTTGTGTTTACATTATTTAATTATGGTTTTTGAATTGAAATAATCATTTATATTAAAATCCATTTAAATAAACTATTTAAATAAATGTAACAATATAAAAGAAAAACAATAATGATGAATGATTGTGATAGGTAACGATTTATTCAATATAAGTAATATTTTCGTCCGGTAACCGTCCGGACCGAGCCCAAGTCGTCGACGGCGCGTACTGTTCCACGCGCGCCTCAAGGAGATGTCAGCAACTGTAGGGGCCCAGTAGGGTCGAAGCCTACTGGGGCCATGGGTAGTGTGAAAACGAAACCCGGGGCCCTGGGACGAAGGCAGCGAAGGAACGGGAGTGGGTTTGTAAGGCAGTAAAAGTCTGACACTATCTGCCGCTCCGCCCAAGAGCGAGATTTGTCATTAGATGATTTTCCCACCTAAAAAATAAATAAATATAAGTAATATTTACATACAAAAACACTTGTCTAATACTCATAGTTTACATGATTATATATAAAGCTAAAACATATAAAAGAAGTTAGAATATTAAACTGCTTATGATAAGCTTGAATTTTTTTTAAACGAAACTGAAACTAGCATCTAGCAGCTGCAAGGGACGGATCCTGAGAAAAGGGTAGGGCCCTTTTCTTAGGATAGGCTACAAAATATTTATAAAGTAAAAGTCATCTAAAATTGATTAGTTTACGAAGATGAGAAGAAAAATTATACATAATACAGTTTATTACAACTTTTCATTGACATTTTTGAACTCGAAAATTTTTAAACTCTACTATGTTAACTTTGATTCTAAATAATAATAATAGAGATAAATAAATGTATAATAATAATAATAATATTCCACAACTATCACACAACGCCGTCTAGTCCCAAGCTAAGCAGAGCTTGTGTTATGAGTACTAGACAACTGATAAACATACTTATATATTTCTAAATACATACATATTATAGATAAATTACACCCAGACACAGAACAAATGATTGTGCTCTTCACACAAACATTTGTCCTGGGTGGGAATCGAACCCACGACCTCCGGCATAGCAGTCAGGGCCACTAACCACTAGACCAACAGGCCAGTCAAATACTCGAGTCAGTTTAAATTTGGTCCGACATCTGCTTAGAGTGTCATGAAACTCTGATAATAATTTAAAGTGGGATACTTAATCAATGAATTTGGATTTTTATGATAACTCTTCTGTAACTTTAGTTCTGAACACTCGAATTAGTCCAAATTTGGTCCAACGCCTACTTAGACTATCATTGAAGTTTGATTACATTTTCAAGAGGGATACTAAATCCCTTCTATTTTATAGATAATTTATTAATGAATGAATTTGGATTTTTATCATAACTCTTCTGTAACTTTAGTTCTGAACACTCGAATTAGTCCAAATTTAGTCCAACGCCTACTTAGACTATCATTGAAGTTTGATTACATTTTCAAGAGGGATACTAAATCCCTTCTATTTTATAGATAATTTATTAATGAATGAATTTGGATTTTTATCATAACTCTTCTGTAACTTTAGTTTTGAACACTCGAATTGGTCCAAATTTGGTCCAACGTCTACTTAGAGTGAAACTAGCACTAAATATTTTGAAATTTTACCTACTTTACAGGTTTTATGTAGAATTTTAAGTTTTAAATAAGTTTAAAAAAAGGATCAGTTTATCTATACTAATATTACAGCTGACGTTCTGTAACTTTAGTTCTGAACACTCGAATTAGTCCAAATTTGGTCCAACGCCTACTTAGACTATCATTGAAGTTTGATTACATTTTCAAGAGGGATACTAAATCCCTTCTATTTTATAGATAATTTATTAATGAATGAATTTGGATTTTTATCATAACTCTTCTGTAACTTTAGTTCTGAACACTCGAATTAGTCCAAATTTAGTCCAACGCCTACTTAGACTATCATTGAAGTTTGATTACATTTTCAAGAGGGATACTAAATCCCTTCTATTTTATAGATAATTTATTAATGAATGAATTTGGATTTTTATCATAACTCTTCTGTAACTTTAGTTTTGAACACTCGAATTGGTCCAAATTTGGTCCAACGTCTACTTAGAGTGAAACTAGCACTAAATATTTTGAAATTTTACCTACTTTACAGGTTTTATGTAGAATTTTAAGTTTTAAATAAGTTTAAAAAAAGGATCAGTTTATCTATACTAATATTACAGCTGACGTTTGGCTGACAACCCTAAATCTATCTCCTTTCTTTCAGTCCATCCAAAGGTTGTCTGTAAGAATTAAATTGCCCTGGGCGATAAGACCGCCCATTGTACATTTATTTTTAATTATGTTTGTCCTGTATTTTTGTTCATGTGGTGTACAATAAATAATTATAAAGCTGAAGAGTTTATTTGTTTGTTTGGTTGAACGCGCTAATCTCAAAAATTACCGGTTCGATTTAAAAAATACTGTCAGTTTTAGATAGCCCATTTATTGAGGAGTCATCAGTAGTCATACTGATAGCTTATTTTGGTTTGCCATAAACAAGTTGATATAGCATAGGGCTCTACGTAACTGGTATTCAAATGTTACTTAGGTTAAGGGTAGAAAAATAAAAATGAAAAGTTCTAATAAAGCAAAAGCCAGCTAGTCGCCGCTCAATTGCAGTGACAACGTGCAAGTAACTTTTACCTTGCACTACTAAATTGCGTAAATCAACGTCTTTATTTAAAATATTTTTATATAGTTTTAAAATATAAAATAATCCATTTACATTTTGACATTAGGAGACTGTTGGCATCAGAGAGATTGTTAGGAGACGTCTTAATATATATATGTAAGTGTATTTTTATTCTAATTTTATACTTCTTTTTTAAACCTAGACGTTTCTTATGCTGTGACGTAAGCAAACATATTTTTAATATATTACACATAAAGTTACTCCTATTTCGTTTCTTTGTTTTAGAGAAATACAGTCAGATTGTGATCTAAAAACTATAACAAACAATACAAGACAGTCCGTAAAATTGAATTAACTACTGGTCATCGCCAGGCAAGTGCGCTATGCCCAAGAATATCTGAATTTCAATTGGAAAGAACACAGTAGAACAATTGGAGAGGACACACTATTTTTCTGAAAAAAAAAAAAATTGACAGAGTTGAACCAGCAGTACGTCCACCAGTTCACCTACTAATAGAGTTGCAGCGATACCCGACGACGCGACGCGACGGCCACGGCCGTGCGTGTAGCACTTGGTCGTTATTTTGCTACGGCGTTTTTTTTTTTAATGATAGGCTCGCGTTTGACCACCATCTCACCTGATGGTACAGGTATCGGCACGGATCTTGAGCGCTCGGCGAAAGAGTGGGGAACGCTTTGCGTACGCGATTAATCTTACCTAGTAGGTAAAAGAAAAAATAAAATAGAATATGTTGAATGTGTATAGTTTGCATTGGCCTTTACTCATGACAATTTCACCGTTTCCCAGCATTGTGGTCTCCATGGCGATGATCGTGACTCTGTTCGGCGCGTCGGTAGTGTACCTGCTGTTGGCTGCGCAGATTATCGAAGCAGTGCTCCTGTCCTTGGTGCCCACGCTCACTATCTGCACTTGGTACCTCATTGTCGTCGGCGCCATGACTCCCTTGCTGTTTTTTGGGACGCCCAAGGACTTCCAGTATGTAGTGTGATATGATATGCCTAAGTTTAGAGTAAAGCAAGAAAGGTTCACACGTCTACCTGTTGCAGAGCAAAATATTCTTGGAGGTTCTATAGAAGTATACAGAACTTCCAAACAGAATAGCGTTGTGTCTGGTTGTTGGACTGTCGCGTCTAACTTTAATACCGCGATGTTTCGAGATTTTCGTGACATCAGGTCTATGGCGGCATAAATGCCACTGCAGTCGTACTTAGTGTTAAGTACAGCACCAACTATAATAATAATAATAATTTTTATTTTGTACTACACACTGATCAATGGAAATAAAATGAACATTTGACTCCTAAACTAAGTAAAATAAATACTTGTATCTCAAGAGCCAGTTCCTCCTTGGAGATGATCAAAAATATGATGTTAGGTACAATTACGAAAGCTTTTTAAAAACGTATAACAGTATAGGGGAATAGTTATGCGATGATTGTTAGTAATGATTCGATATAATCATAAGGCAGTTTTTGCAACCAATTAGATAACTTAGTTTTTAGTCTACTAACCAACCAACTGTAATAATTTTATTTTAAAACTTCTAGTTTGATGGGTCTCCTGGCGTTCGGCTCGTCTCTCGTGGCCTGTATCCTGTACTTCATCGAAATGATGAACGAGGCCACCCCTTTTACGTACCGTTACGGCATCCATGGCTTCATGGACTTCTTCCTGGCAACCGGCACCATCATGTTTGCCTTCGGAGGAGCCTCTACTTTCCCTACTATCCAAAATGATATGGTGGACAAGACTAAGTTTGGAAAGAGTTTGCAGTACGGATTTTTTGGTGAGATGTTTTTCTTATCTTTACTTATAAAGGAGATTGAGCAAGTTACTATGGCACTTGGTTGCGCAACTTTTGACACAGTATAGTAGTGAAAATTAGACACAAAAAAGGGACAGTGTCATGCTTTATAACAAGGTTAAATTCAAAATGATATATTTTGGGGTTTTTGAAAAAAAAAATAAGTTGAGTATTGAGGTTATGTTACATCGCAAAACAATTCGTTTTGAAACCCTGCCTTCGGGCCATGGAATCAGTTGCCTCTCAGTTTTGGTGGCTAGGCAGTGGGTGTGCTAATAAAAGAGAACAATTACACAGCGCCACATATTGTTTTAAGTCTAGATTAAATCACCATGGACGTAAAAACGTTCTAACAATTCACTTCACAGCGACACACAAAAAGAGTCAAATCGCTCGATGTAATAAATGAACGTGGAAGAATCCTAAAACTCAACTCGACCCGAATTTACATTTGATAGCAGAGAAAAGCTAAAACAATATTCTCGGCTTGCCGGCAGTTAACACGGTAAACGATATTTTGTTTGACATTTCATCGAATAGTGTTGTGACACATCAATTGACTACGGCGTTATAACATTATCGATTATATCTTAATTGTTTTATTTTTGCCCAGACATTGTTTTTAATCAAAGAAATATTAACATAATTAAAGAAAAATAATAATTACAACTCTTAATATAGTTTTAGTTGCGAATGTAGATATTTTTGTTTACCCACGATTTACGTTAATATTTAATCGATCGATTATAACTGAGAAAGGAGTCGCTTCACTATAATGGAGCAAATGACGTATTTATTGTATTAAATACTAATTAAAATGAAAATAGAAACCCCACAAATGATTTCAATGAATTTAAGTAAAAAATAAATAAAAATAATAGTTATGAATTATACAATAACTCAAATGGCCATACGCGTCAAAAAGTGAATCTATAAGTGCCCAATCTCCTTTATATGATTTATCGCCAAGGCGAGCAAAAAAGCGGCGCGGCCGTAACATCCTTTTCTCGAAACAATTTAGGCCATTTTCGGCCTTGTTATTACTTATTCAATCCAATTAAGCCCTAAGTAATCGTATATCACTCAAGCCTTTGATAGAGACAAAATAGGTTCTACTGTTTATTCAGTTTTAAGATTTTACTATATATGCACTGGAAAGTACGCCCAAAAGGCAAACCGATTTGAAAACAAACTCCGCGGTCGAGTCGCCCGTAGGAATTTCCATGGATTCAGTGTAATCATGGTGGTAATAGTCCTCTCTTTAAGGAGTGGCTGGAGAGGCGTCACGGCGTCCTCACCTTCTTCTTGACGCAAGTCCTCACTGGATATGGTACGAGTAAGTTCGGGAGGTTCTTGCATCGGATTCAGGCGAAAGAAACCACCGGGTCTCACCATTCTGAGAACCGCTCGGAGTGTTCTCCGGGCGGTTCACACATTGGTGGAGCATACGGTGTAGGTGTGCCTCACTTGGGCGGAGTACCACCGTGTCCTCGCGGAGGCAATCAGTGGCAACGACCTCTCACACCGATCCCTGGTTTTTCAAAAAATTCAAAATTCCAATGTTTTTATTTCACATAGGCCTACATGGGCACTTATAAAACATTAGAAGCTTGTGCACGGTTCTAAATTGGTCGTTTCCTATGGAAAAGAACCGGCGTCCGGGAAGAAACTCCATGGTAACTCTTTAAAAAAAATTGTTGCTCTTACAATATTTCCATATTATGTAGTATTACCTAGTAGATATTATGGAAGGACAACCTAAGTGGTTGCAAAAAATTATGTATACTTAAAAAGTAAGATTAGATTAAGAATTTTGTTTTTATATAAGAAGTATAAATCAAAACTGTAATATGGTCAGCGAATAAAGGCTTTTATTATTATTATTATGTAAGGACAGTGTAGACCAGTCAATATTATACTCAATAGTACAATAAAAATAATCGTAATAAAAAGTGAGTCGTAATAGGAAGTACTCTAAGAATTCGCGGAGTCTACAGTTACAGTGTTCTCACATTCACATTAAAAAAAAGAGGCTATATAAAAAAAGCAAGAATAATAAATAATTACAACTATCAATAAAAGAGACGTTAACAAAATAAATTACTAACGAATTTATGGTGGACCCCATTCTAATGATATAAACAAATACTTTTACAATATCAATGTGTTAAAAAAAGTATATAAGTAATATAGTATTACAACAAATGTGGAGCAGTTAATAGACACATTTACACAATATTATGAGTTACCAGGGGGCCACATTTGCAGAAGCAGTCATTGCCAAACAAGTGTGTCTTCGACATAGTCTTTAACCTTGTAATACGCTCCTTGTAATACGCTTTTTTGGTTAGGACACGATTAATATGGGTTTTGAACTTTCCCTCGCTAAGTTCAGTCACCGCCTTTGGCAGCTTGTTATAAAAGCGTACCTATGCTGTTTACTAAGAATGACTTGCTAATCTGCATTTTGGTAATACAATTTCGTGTTTACTACGCGTATTTAGTTATGAAAATCGCAAAATACTTTCTAAGAAATAAGGAGACGGCAGTGCCAGTATTTCGATTTCTTTGAATTTATTTCTGAGGGACTCTCGAGGACTCATTTTATAAATAGCCTGGATTGGTCTCTTTTTTAATATAAAAATTGAGTCTACATCAGCTGCAGATCGCCACAGTAAAATGCCATAAGACATAATACTGTGGAAATAAGCATAGTAAACTAACCTAGCTGTGGTTACATCTCTCAATTGCCTTATTTTTTTTACTGCATATGCGGCTGAGCTTAATCTACCTGAAAGATTTCTAATATGAGCGCCCCACTGAATTTTAGAATCGATAGTTATATCTAAGAACACAGTTTCCGTAATAATATCAAGTTTGTTCCGTCAAGAATTAGATTGACGCCAACTTGAGGGACATTCGGTAATGAGAACTTTATACATTTAGTTTTATTCGCATTTAATAAGAGATTATTAGCTGCGAACCATTTCGAAAGAATAGCCAGACTTTCGTTGACATGCAAGACATCCGCATCTTTCCTATAGACTTTAAAAATAAGGGAAGTGTCATCAGCAAATAGAATTATATCGGATAAATTAGACATCATGTAAGGAAGGTCATTAATATAAACTAGAAAAAGGAAATTCAGGTTCAGGCCTTCCGTGAAGCAGTAATGCTAGCGAAGGAGGATGCTCCACGCGTCAGGGAACGAACATCCTCACGCCCCAGCCGCCGAGACCCATACTCCGACCCCGACTACCAGCCACGGTAGACGTGGGCTTGCGGACGTCGAGCAATGAGTAGCTCGTCGTCCGGCAGTCCGATAATCGACCGGACCGAGCCTCAGTCGTTGACAGCGCGTAGTGATCCACGAGCTTCTCAAAAAGATGTCAGCAAACCGTTGGGGTCCAGCAGGGCCGATGTCCGCTAAGACCGCGGGAATTTTCTGAAAAGGAAACCCGTAGTCTTAGAGCAAAGGGCAACTGAAAGACAAAGGTGTGGTTTTAGTCAGTAACACTCCCTCCCACTCCACCCAGATCGGGAGAAGTAATTGGATGATATCCTACCTTAAAAAAAACGGGTTCAGTGTAGACATAGCGGGTGGTGCCGTTAGACCTAAGCCGTAAGACCGCGGGGATTTTCTGAAAAGGAAACCCGTAGTCGTAGAGCAAAGGGCAACTGAAAGACAAAGGTGTGGTTTTAGTCAGTAACACTCCCTCCCACTCCACCCAGATCGGGAGAAGTAATTGGATGATATCCTACCTTAAAAAAAACGGGTTCAGTGTAGACATAGGCGGCGTAGAATGGGCGACGTGGGCCACCGCCTAAGGCCTCGCGGTCCTGGGGATCTCGCTCATCACTTGAAAATGCATTACTTAAAAACTTAGTCTCACATTCACTCTCTTACAGCCTAAGTATTCATAATAATCATTTTTGCGCGAGACAACAAAGTTCAGTAACATTTTTTTTTGTTTTTAATTACCATTCATACACTAAGCAAAAATAGCTTATTGCTTAGTGTATGAAATAATTAAAAACAAGTTAACCTCTCAACCTATTACATGTTATAATTTTTCAAGCTCGCATCACGCTTGCGCTGTTCGGATGTGAAATATTTGAAAAAAAAAAAATCGTCTTCTTACGTCGTCAGAAGGCGTTTAGATCTTACCCCACCATCCTCTGCAGATCACCGCTTAGCTTGAGGCCTCTACATATAGAACTAATGGCTTCTTTGGCAAGTGGTAAACTGAGCTAAACGAAAAATAACGTTATTATAATTGAAACCTATAAGCTAAAAGGTTCAGATTACACATTCTTCAAATACAACATGTTTCATGTGATCATTCCTGCCATCTCCAGCTGTGCTGATCCTGTATTTACTGATTGCTATCGGCGGCTACGCGGTATACGGGGAGCGCGTGCTGCCAAACGTGGCACTATCCATGTCGGCCACGTCCCTGACCCTGGCGGCCAACGTATTGATGGCTATCCACCTGCTGTCTGCTTTTATCATCATCATCAACCCCGTCTGCCAGGAAGTCGAGGAGCTCTACAATGTACCTAGAGGTTGGTAATTTTTTTTATATGTAAGTTGTTAAAGGAGAAATCTTATATACAATATATTAAGTATATAGCTATATCACCGTATATTAATATATACTTTCCTTCTCCTTACCTATGAACCAATAAAAATAAAATAAAATTTTGACTATTTACTTTGGTAACGAGCCGTTGTACGTTTTCTTGAAAAAAAAAACCCAAATTATGTAGATTTCCTAAGTTGCAAATGGCCACCAGTTGTCTAAAGGTATTTTTTGGTCGACGTTGGTGCTTCTGTCTCCCTATACCTGTCTTTCAAACTGGATTGTATACCTAAAGGAACTTATGACGGTATGTCAACTGATAGCCTGCCTGCTTGGTTTTTGGTAGATTCCACAGGTTGGCGCATGGCCGTGCGTGTCTCCATCATGCTGGGGATCCTGTTCATAGGCGAGAGCATCCCGCGCTTCTATACACTCCTGGCGCTCATCGGCGCCACTACCATCGCGCTGCTAACCTACATCCTGCCCTCCGTCTGCTACCTCAAGCTCACCGGCCAGCCTGTTCCTGAGGGACAGACTCCTGTGTGAGTTCCTATATTCATGGAAACTTTAGTTGGCTGTTCAAGTTGATATTTTCCTGAATCTTAGTTTTCCAATTTTTTTTTCTGCCGCGGTAAAAATACAATAGTTGTCTAATAGCAAGACAACTATTGTATTTTTACCGCGGCAGAAAAAAAAATTATACCTATTTATTGATTTTAACTCCAAGATGCGTTCGTCGTTTGTAATTACGATTTTGTTGTTTTTTGCGATGCGATTTGACGGGAGTGTAATTCTATACGTTCATCAAGCACTCTCATCAAGCGCCTGTTCAAAGGAAAAAATTCGTATCGATAGATATATAATACGAGTATTATACTAGCTTTTGCCCACGACTTTTTTTTGCATGAATGTCGGATAAAACTAGCTTATGTCCCTCCTCTTGGGGTTCAAGATTAATTCGCCCCAAATTTTATCAAATTCGGTTCAGTAGTAGATTATTAGTGAAAGCGTATATAAATATCATAAGTTATAAAACAAAAATAATAAACCAAATGAGTGTAAAATTCCGAAAAAGTTAACCGTTACTAAACAGACTCGATAAACTAATCAACGTTTATGTCTTTGTCTATTTTTAACTTAACTATTTGATTTGTAATAATGCCTAGTTAAATTATTAAAAGATAACGTAATGTTTTGATTGACAGTGCGTCATCGTGACTTTTGTAATTGGTAATGGTCTGTAAAAAATCGCTTTTAGCGATAAGACCGCCCAATGTGACACCCTCTTAATTTTAAGTTCCTAATGAAATTTTTATTTTTGGTGTACAGTAAAGAATATATCTATCTATCTATCTATTATTTTAATCTATACTTCTATACTTAATATTATAAAGAGAAAAGATTTGATTTTTTGTTTGTATGTTACGAATACGATTTGACTCAAAAACTACCGATATCAAAAATTCTTTCACCACTTTATTAGCTACATCTTTACTGATTAACCTAGGTTATTTATTTTCTACTTTCATGCGGGCGAAGCCGCTGACCAAAGCTTAGCCTAGCTTAGCTGTAGCCTTAGCCTAGCTTAAAGATTATAATATAATAGACTAAATTATTCAGTTTGTAGTATTAGATTGATATTACTGAGTGTTGTAAGTACGGTGCTTCAAAGAAGTTAAAAAAATAAGACTTTATTTACATATTTATTATTAGGATCGTCAACATTACATGCACTGGGAATTTACACGATCAATTATAAAACTCTATTCAAGAAATAATGACTTACTCAACAAATAAGACGCCCTGAGCCCATTTCTGAATTGATTTCCGATTTTTTAAATTATTTTTTAATAGATTTTTTAATATTCACTTTAGCCTTGAAGACACCTAAATTATTGTTGGACGGGAAGACCGCAGCAGACAAATGGTTCCAGTCTTTCGATTTACGTGGTATAAACGACGAAGCGGAAAGCTTAGTCCGGACTGTTGAAGTATCAATAACGTAAGGGTACCCGCCGTACGTCGGGATGTCCGATGGTAGAAAGGAGATGGCAGAATCAACTCATGCAATTTCCGCGCACACTCTCCAAAATGATATCTGTAAAATACCGAAAGGCTGGCTACCCTGCGCCTGTGCTCGAGGCTTTGTAGATTGGACTTAACCAAATCTGGATTACCAATTAGCCTCTTCGCACGCCTTTCCACTGAGTCCAAAGTTTTGCAGTAGGTACTCCACACACGATAGGACCAGTGCTTTGTATAACATTAGAAGCTGTCCGGGTGTGAAGTACTGTCAGACCTTTGCAAGAATGCCTAGTTTCCTAGCAGCTACCTTGGCTTTGGACTAAATGAAGCGCCCAAAATTGAGGTCTGAGGAAACTTCAACTCCCAAGAGCTGAAGGCGGTCGGTGCACTCCAGGGATACATGCTGAAAAGCAGGAGTCAAGGTGAACGGGCTCCTTTTGGCTGTGAACAGACACGCTTGTGGTTTTGGTGGCGTTGAATCCTACGAGATTGGTTTCGCCCCATCTGGAAACTGCCTGAAGTGAGACATTCGTACGCTCTACCATAGCCTCTCGTTCGGGCCGGATTAGCTCCTTACTAGCCCGAGCACCTGGCAGGTCTCGCTCTACAACTGTGCATATCCGGGCATCAGCAGATCGTTAATATGCAGCAGGAAAAGAGTTGCAGAGAGAACTGACCCCTGAGCAACTCCGGCATTAGTCGTCATGGGCTCTGATGAGCATCCACCGACAACAACTCGGAGAGACCGTTCACTCAAGAAGTCTTTTACCCAGTTAATCAGACCAGGGGAAATGCCGTACGCTGGAAGCTTACTCAGAAGGCTGGCGTGCCATACCCTGTCAAAGACCTTCGAGACGTCTAAGGAGACAGCAATCGCTTCTCCATTCTTCTCGAGGGCCTCGCCCCACAAGTGAGTGGTATACACTAGTAAGTCCCCAGTAGACAGATGGCGGCGAAACCCGTATTGTCGGTCACTGAGGAGATCATTACCTTCCAGGTATGCCATGAGGCGTGAGTTCAATACACGCTCCATAATCTTGCAGAGTATGGAGGTTATTGAAATCGGCGGATAGTTGGCGGGATCGGCACGACTGCTCTTTTTGGGCACGGGTTGCACGTTGGCAAGCTTCCAGGACTTGGGCACTATACCAGACCTAAAGGAGAGGCGATACAAGCGCGTCAATACAGGAGACAACTCGGGCGCACATGCCTTGAGAACTATTGCTGGTTTATCATCTGGTCCACTAGCTTCATGTCTAGACGACACAGTGCTCTCAGAACTGCTTTGTTCCTTATGCGAACCTCGGGCATCGAGGTGTTGCAGTGAGGCAGAGTCAGTGGAGTAGCACTGCTAGTGTCAAGACGAGAATTATGGGCGAAGAGAGATGCAAAGAGACCTGCTTTCTCTCTCGCCGTGTGAGCCAGTGTTCCATCAGGTTTAACCAGCGGAGGCAATGTGGGCCTACAGAAATTCGCTTCAACCGACTTGGCAAGGGACCAGAATGCTCTGCTACCGGACGGCTGTGCATTTAAGCTTTGTGCCAATATGGGTGATGCGGTCGAACCGAGCCTTCTTAAGTGCCTTTTTGTAGGACTTGGCATCACGGTTGAAGGCTCTCTTCTTTGAGCTCAGATCCGGAGCTGATTACTGAAATAGGAATTTGAAGTTGACTACCTACCCTTCAAATTCTAGTATAGCTTGAAAACCTGTACAAAGTAGTTCTTCTTCTTCTTCTTTTCGTGTCGAAGTATCTACTAAAAGTATTTTTTTGACTAGTATTTGGAACCTGTTATTACCCTCGTATAAATCTTGAAAAGTGCAAGTGGTTGTGCAGGATGAGATGAAAATAATTAAGAGGGTCCTTTTTTACTCGCCTATCGTCAACATCAAGTATAGTTTAAAAGCTTGTTACTTCATCTAACGCAATCCAACGCGATGTTTGACTAAAAGGCAACGCGAAAAAAGAAAGAAAACGCCTGAAAACACTGTTAGCATTCGGTAAGTCCGTGATTTACTCGAATATTTTACAAAACTTGTCCCAGGAAATACGTGTTTTTTTTAAACCCTTAAAGTTTCTGAAAAAAAATTGTCGTCATTTAGAATATTGATTAAATTTGAAAGGCTTTTATTGTTATACTTTTTTGACTTGTTATCATTTTTGAGTAAATTATGAAGTGTCAAAGTTCATGCAAAATAGCAGATTTTCAGAGGTCTTTACTGGATTAGTTTTACACAAATTTGTGAATTGATTTCAATAGAAGCCTAAATAATATCCACAAGATACTGTGTTTTCCAAAATATCTAATGAAAAATGTGTAATAACGTCATAATCGCGTAAGAGCGGTTGTATGAAAAACAGTGAAAAAGTATGTCGAGTTGCATCCCCTTAAGAACTTGCTACACTCTACTTCGAAGCCAAAAGTTTTGTCAGGTTTTTAGGCTTAAGCAGATTTGACAGATATGTAGGTACTCAACTTTATCCAGAAATTTTAACCCCTCTAATGTTTTCTAAATCCAATGCATATTTTTGTTGTTCTTAGCGAGACTCCTGGCTGGAGGAAGATGGTGTGCTACGAGGTGGTGGCGCTGGGCATCGTGGGAGGCATCGCAGCCACCATTAGCGCCATGGGTGCCATCTTCAGCACCTCTATGGCTGTGCCCTGCTACTTGTGATCGAATACACGAATAGATTTTAACACATCTGTAGCCCGCATTAACCAATTAGTAAATATTAAAATATGTTCTGTTATGTTGAAGACACTTGAGTGTTATCGCATGTTTTTCATATTTTTAATAAAGTAAGTTGGTAATGTATTCAGCTGGTGTGATATGTCACGACTCCCTCTAACCATGTATCAGAGTTTATGAAGGCCCATTGGTGACCAGACCGTAAGTGTCAATTTAACACTTACTTGTAGTTTAATTTGATTACCAGAATAGATATATTATAATAAATAACCATGTTCATAGATATAGGATTTCATTTTACAGATGGTTTGTTAGTGTAATGTGTTTTATATTGATAAGTTAGACTTATGCCACAGATAAGGATTTGTTTAATACGTGTTTGCTCAAAGATGCAGATTTTTTATTTACAAAGCGTTATATGTGATCTAGCGTATTTGTTTATGTCAATATTTTATTTTTGTATAATATTACACATACAGATTGCTTATAAAAATATTTCTGATGTTAATACGCAGATTGCTAAGTCATTCCATCGATCTCGATCACGTTCACGTGCGTACTTCTTGCCACACGAATTCGTACCGAAACGCATTTATTGATACTGCGCACTTCATTGAGCAACAGGCTACTTGTACATACTAGTAATAATGTTCTACTAGTACACCAGCTTTCCGAGGAACTTACAGTTAACTATAACCTGTATTCAATAAGATTATTACCTGTAAAAATCTTACTATCTCTCAGAAATGTAGGTTGTAGCTTATTTTGATTGAGATTCCAGCAAATATTCATAGTCCAAATAAACGGTTTAAGTTAAGTTGAACGTGTTGTTTCATTAATTAGATTGGTCCCAAGGTTAGACAGCGCTGTTTGTGATCTACTGAGTCAGGCGTTATCTCGGCTTATTAGTTAACTACGACATGTTATTATTTACGTTCGACCGAGATAATTTACACATTATTATGAAGTAAATTGATGATTTTCTTTCAGCATGTAAGTAACGAATTTAATTTTATATACATACAGAATATAATTATTATACATATACTTTAATATACTAAAGTAGAAGGGTTTCTTGTTTTTTTAAACGCACTAGTTGTTCCTTATGTTATTCCTTATCTGGTTATTAAGGAATAACCAGCTTGAATGAGCTAAAGCTAAGATAAGGTGTGGCATTGGCTACATACCGTGCAAGATAACTAATAACACCATATACCTATTGCTATATGTCCTAGGACAGATAGCATTAAGAAGAAGGAGAATAAAATAAAACGCGCTAATCACTGAAACTACCAGCCGAACAAAAAACAACTTAAAATATGGCGTCGAAAAATTTCTCCGCATTGCTCTCGATTGGGAGTATGCCCAAAAGACTGGCGGCATTGCTACGTTACATGGCAATGCTTAATCGCTGATCGAGGTAAAAGTCAGCCCCTTCGGCCACGCGAAGTGTCGACTAGGTGTTTGTAATAAACTAGTTTAGTGTTGTATTGCTACAATAAGTAATTCGTGCGTTTCTTATTAAAATATAAGGTTATTAATAGAAGAATGTGTTATTGGTAACCAGCAACACTGACTCGATAGTTTCACACGCTATGATGAACCAAATTGTCTTGAAGCGTTTCGTCGTTAATTCCTAACCCCATAGCTCATAGCTTCGGTTTACATTTGACAGGTACATACTTATCATAGGTACCCATTGCACCGTGTCATAACATGACCATGCAGGGAACGTAATAAACACGGAATTAAACACAACACGGACTACTTTATATATACTAGGTCGTATTAGAGCAATATTCAAGCTATGCTTAACTACCATTATGGTCATCACACGCAGTTATAACCCAACCCGTATGCTCACTGTTTCACCACCGGCGTCTATCGGTGCATGCATGCATTTCTACACGAGATGCTTCTCTAATAAACTGACCACTGCCTGCCTACTATGTAATATCACTTACAAATACGGAGATACAAACACCGCGACCCCCAGCAGGGTGTCGTCATGCTGATAACACTTATCTGCCGTCGTCGATATCACGACACATTGTCAAAGACATCTGTGTCACTTGCCATCGGGATATGCATATCTCATGCCACGCTAAGATACTGCTCACAAGCAATTGTACTATATATCTACCGGTTGGATTATTTTGTTTTATTTAGAAAGAATTAAACAGTTGAAATAAATGCAATCAACTGCTGATGATTTATTTTTAACTAAGAGTTCGCTCTTGATGCAATGAACTTTATAATGCAACCAGCAAGTCCAGGATGAAGTCTGTTCAGTTCAATTTTATTTCAAAGCAATAGTGCCGCTGAATACCTGCCTACGACTAATCAGAATACTAAGCTAGTGCAACTGAGTACCTGTCTACCACTAATCAGATTACCAAGCTAGTGCAAACATCGTGCATAACCCAGAAGACTAAGTGTTAATATAGTATTAAGTATCGTAATTATGCATCATTAAGAGTTGTGCCCCAGAGGGTGTCTACATTCCCATATGCTCAGAAGGATAGAACATACTTAGCTAAGCCCGGTCTGTGATAAGGATACCACTTTTGAGTCCATTTGCTCTGTCAGAACTTAAAGTAAATGTTGCAGAAGTCTCACTATGTAAAGTTCATTATAGAAGACCTAGCTTAGCCTGCTAATTATGTTTGGGACCGGTTTCTAGTCAAACTGAATGCAGCTCAATACCAATATATTACTGAAGCGACGGTTACAATAATCTACAAATGATAGCTGGGACCACAAGACGAATTTTTTTTTGGACCATTGAAGGACCACGGTACCTGGCTGTAATCACAGGGACTCTGACGGCCTACGCGCAAAAGTAGTCGCATCTATGCGTTTATTATCCGTATTTGACAAACATAGTGGCCTGTGGAACTTCTGTGTGCTTTGTCAACTAGTGACGTCGATAATACTGGAGAGCTGCGTGTGCCCCACATTATCGCATCACGCGCCGACCTACGCGTACGCTCCACGTCTCATCTCCACGCTTCGCACACGATTTTGGTAAGCTTGTTAATTATACACTTTTTAGGTTTATTTTCAGTGAAAGCATAGAATTTCAATTTTTTTTTTAATCTTAGCTTAATGTCAAGTTGTCTCTCGTCACATCAGTCACTGATTTTTACAATTTTTCTACCCCTCGTGTGGTTTTAACCAGCCAAGACAATCCTATGGAATGTTAGCTAACTTATTTCTATTAAACTTCTGTAATAAAGGGATGTGAACAAGACATGAATAAGAGATATGTCGCACACTAACAACTAGAGTTACATCCATCAGCTCCTCCTACATCATATAACCTAATAGTAATGATGTTTATGTTTCCAGGAAACTAGTAAAAGAATGGTGGTGTGCAGCGTGTTCCGAGTGACGTCACGATTGGCGCGCAGCAGCCTGGCCACGCAATGCTGCGGACGAGCTCTCTACAGCACAGAACAGAAAGGTAAACTTCCTTCCGGATAATAACACTATTGTGCCCTAAGAACAGGTGAGGAATTCCTGACTATCTGTTGACCAAAGCACCTTACTATGCTGAGCTCCGTATCATTTTGCAACGCACAGATTGATTTCCAGAACTTCAGAAATCATTTTGTAATCGTGAAGACTTCATCTAGTTTAAAAGTGGAGGTATCTGGATGATAAGGGTGCTGTTAAGTTATTAACAATTGTTTGAAGTATTTGCCTAATGTTATTGACCTTCACTTTGTCTTCTTGGGCCCTTGGCCCATTGACACTAAGTGAAGGTCAATAACATTAGGCAAATAGGTACCTACTAAACCTAATGACATTGTCTTCTTAGGCCCTTGGCCCATTTACACTATGTCATTAGGTTCTTTTAACTAAAACTATCTATGAAATATCTGAAAATATTAAAACTGCCAAAAGCCAGTTTTAATGATGCAGCCGGTTACTTTTGTCTTACTTATTATCTGGGGGTTTTAAGACGACCTCGTTTTAATAACTGATTGTCTGCTCATTCAAAAAGTTCCAATAATAAATAATTAATAATCATCTGTTATCGGGCGTGTCGAGGAGATTACGCAAGTCGCCTTGGCACTATCGCACCCCTTCTGTCTCTGGCCGGTGCGCGGCACGTTGAGAGACTATGCCTGAATAGTAGGGCCTTGTTACTTCTAGCTACTACATGTTACGTAATACCTAAAACCACAATAGGTAAACTTTTGATCAGTGTTTATTTTATAATTAGTTGTAATTTGAACGAAAGCTTTAAGCGCTCTGGCGAATACATTCTGTTTAATGAATGGTTTCAAATCATAAGCGAATGTTTAACAACTAAGGGATTAGAGAAAGCTGTGCTAATAATAGTGAAGCGATACAAGATTCTTAGGTGGGTACTTAATCAGATGTTTATTGACATCAGTACCAACTGTTTCAAAAACAACAATCTTTCTGGATGTTTATTGTTAGAATCGGCTCCTATGATACAAAGCTTTGCAATTGTAATGGTGACTAAACGCGCTAAAGTTTGCATGATGGTGACGAATATTAAAATTTAGATTTTTTTTTGTTACACCTATAGGATATAGGTATCTAAAAGACATACACGATATACGTAAATTACATGTAATGATAGATATAAAAAACACTATTGACCACCTTAATTAACAAAGAGTTCGATATAGATACCTATGGTTGTTTATTACCTAATCTATGGCCTAGAGTGCACATTTGTATAATTTAGTAAATAAGAACTTACAAATCCGTTAATAACCAGTGACCACTGGACTATATTTGTTTTTCATGCCACCATGATGGACTATTGAAATAATTATGGTTATATTACAATGGCCACCTCAGCCGCCGGGATTCCGACCGCGATTTCCGGCCACCGTAGGCGCAGGCTCACGGACGGCGAGCAATGGGTAGCTCGCCGTTCGACCGTCCGGTAACCGTTCGGACCGAGCCCAAGTCGTCGACGGCACGTAGTTTTCTACGCACGCCTCAAGGAGATGTCAGCAACCGTAGGGGCCCAGCAGGGTCGAAGCCTACTGGGGCCAAGGGTCTGATTATGAAAGGAAGACTAGGCCCAGGTATAAAAGGCAACGAAGGAACAGGAGTGGGTTTTTAGTCGGTAAAAGTCTGACACTGTCTCCCGCTCCGCCCAAGAGCGAGGGATGTCATTGGATGATTTTCCCACCGAAAAAAAGAGAGAGATAGGCAGCCGCGATAGTTAGTCTACGTTGTTGTGAAAGGCTGGGTTATTGAGTGGTAAACCATATGTTAGGTACATGACTTGAAGTGTAGTGAAGCCTTTTCTTAATGATATCAAACACGGTGTATTTATCTTAACATATTTTTTTAACACATGGCTTTTTGTCCGCTAGAGGGCGTTATTTGAGCAATATTTAGGAAATGTACAAGTGAAGCCCTTTCAAATGATACCAAACAAGGCGTATTTATCTCCATTTTTATTTTTTAATACATTACTTTTTGTCCGCTAGAGGGCGCCATATCGACGTTTTGTGACACGTCACGTAGCCTATATGCAGCGGTCCATTAAGACGATTCTAACCATTCTAACGATATCTCATATGTCGAGTTCCAATAAGTAGATTAGGAGCTATGAGGGAACAGATGAACATACTCACATACATACTTACACACACACACAGCTTGTCAAAATCATAACCCTCCTTTGGCTTTGCTGTAGTCGGGTAAAAAAAACTAACTTCAGATAGCGGCTTCGCCGAAAATACAAGTACAGGTCAAAAAGTAGAAAATACAAGTATAAGTCACTCAGTGGTTAGGTAGCATTCTAAAAAGGTGAAAGAATTTTTAAAATCGGTCTAGTAGGGTTTGAGTTTATTAATTCAAAATTCAAAAATAAAAACAAAACATTTTATTTCACATAGGCCTACATGGGCACTCATAAAACGTCAGAAGCTACACGGTTTCTAATTGGTCGTTTCCTATGGAGAAGAACCGGCAAGAAACTCCATGGATACTCTTTTAAAAAAGTGATTGATGTTATAATATTTCCATATTTACAGTATTAATAGATATTATGTAAGAACAGTATAGACCAATCAATATTGTACCCAAAAGCACAATAAAAATAATCATAATAAAAAAGTGCGTCGTCGTAATAGGGAATAGGTAATCTAAGAATTCGTGGAGTCTACAGTGTTTTCACATTTAAATTATAAAAAAGAGGTTATAATAAAAAAAGAAAGAAAAGCAAGAAAAATATGAATAATGACAACTATCAATAGTTGAGATGTTAATAAAATAAATTACTAACGAATTCAAGGTAGTTGAAGTCTAAATAATTTAAAGAATATTGCAAAAGCAATGTGTTAGAAAAAAAAAATTTTAAATTAGAATAAAGATGGAGCAGTTAATAGACCAAATATTAATAAGTTACCAGGGGGCCACATGTGCAGAAGTAGTAATTGCCAAACAAGCGTATCTTCGACATAGTCTTTAACCTTGTAATACGCTTTTTAGGTTATGACACGCTTAATATGAGTTTTGAATTTTCCCTCGCTAAATTCAGTTACCGCCTTTGGCAGATTGTTATAAAAGCGTATGCTGTTTACTAAGAATGACTTACTGGTCTTAGCTAATCTCCATTTGGGTCATGCAATTTCGTGTTTACTACGTGTATTTTTGTTATGAAAATTGCGTCTAATTTTAAAGAGTCCTAAGTTTTTACGAACATACAAAATGCTTTCTAAGATATAAAGAGACGGCAGAGTCAGTATATTGATTTCTTTGAATTTATTTCTGAGGGATTCGTGAGGAAGTATTTTATAAATAGCCCGGATTGCTCTCTTTTGCAATATGAAAATTGAGTGTACATCAGCTGCAGATCTTCACAGTAAAATGCCATAAGACAATACAAAAGACATTACAAACAAAACTACAAACATTTTTGAATGTACGAATTTTTCCTCTTTGTAATATTATAAATAGTATAGATAATAATGATAAGGAATGTTTTTAAAGATATTAGGATTTAGGACGATTAAGTAAGAAAATGTTGAAAAAAATACTCATCTCCCTCTCGTACGATGAAACTGAGGAAATTATTAACTAATATTGAACATTTTGTGCTAAACAGCCAAAATTATATATATTACGAGTATAACACATGTAACGACCCACAAACATACCTACACACTTTCAACCGCACACCTCTAACACGCACACTCTTTTATTTACCCTGTTACTTTGTACTAATTATTTTGTCTCCTATTTTATTACTTTTTTTATTTTAAGGTAATCCGCAAAAGAAACTCGTATTTTAATTTAACGTTAACGCAAATCCGGTCCCCAAGATACAGGCACCCACCGCCTAGTTTTGGGGGCCATTGTAATACTTCTGGTAAAATATACCTCCTGGTACCCATATCCAAAATATGTTAAAATACTTGTAACAATGGTTAAATAAAGTTATTATTATTATTTACCCATAGGTTATATCTGGATAATATATACATGGTTAAGGTATGTTGAAATGTACAAAAAACACAGAATACAAAAGCATTTAACAAGCTACCCGATAGTAGGTATAAAGTCCATAGAAACGTTACTTAACACGACACTGAAGCGATTACTTATAGAAAAATGTTATTAAAGTTTGTACTATTTCATACGTATTATTGTGTGAATAATGTATGGAGGATAAACTGATAAAATAGTTGACAAATTAATTCTTACAACAATTTAATGCAATTTTACTTAACATAATAATGTATATAATTGTAAAATTAATGATTTAATGTAATCAAATAATTTATGGAGTAATAATAATATAATGACTTAGTATAATAATTAATTAATGTAATAAATTGTATTTAATAACCAATGTACAGTATAATTAATGATGGAACGGAAATGTCATAACGGAAGCAGAAACAAAAACAGATGTCAAAAGTAAATCTTAGCGGGTTTCCGCTAAGATTTACTTTTGACATATGTTTTTGAAGCGGAAGCGAAAGTGTTAATACTATGAAGAAAACATACAATTTTATTTTTTAAGATTTGTTTTATTAAATTTGTGTTTCGTAGTTTACTTACTACAGTACTCGAAATTAAACAGAGGTAAATTATATTTAATAAAAAGTAATTTGGCCGCTTTTACACCTTTGAGTCTGTTCCGGTCTTCTTCATATATTAAACCAGCTCCGCTAAATAATTGCTCACTGGCTACACTGCTGGAGGGAGGGGAGGGGGAGCTGATAAGTATTGGCGAACTATTGGCAACAGAAGAACAAAATAAACAACAAACATAAGAAAAAACAATAGAAGATTTACGCGCTTAAGCTAAAAGTCACGAGGCGCCCCTCTAAGCATTTTTCGTCGTGGGTCGTCTACGTACCCTCCACCCCCACGCTCCGCGTTGTATTCTTCTGTTAAGAGTTCTGTTATAAAGTTTACGGAACCAAAAACGGAAACGGTAGTGAAAAAGCTTGCGGAACTTCTGCAGTAGCGGAAGCGGAAGCAGAGTTCTGTTGCAACAATAAGCATAATGCATGCAATACAGTAGGGACTAAGAATATGTTGCTGGGCCCTAACAGGGTCCTTGTCTGAGACTACATTCGTGTAACCTCCATTGACAATTATTGTCATATTATATGTATGCAATAAATAAATAAATCTGAATGAAACTACGATATCCATTTTACGTATATGTAGTTAGGTATTTTGTGTAGTCTGAATTTAGATTTTATACACTGTAATAGAGTTCAGTGTTGTTTTAGATTTTTAAGTAAGTTTTAGCCGTAAGATGTTTTTTTTTGTATTCTTTTTTTTTCAATTATATGTGTGTTTGGGAAACACTATCGTATTGGGTTCAGCCTGTAAAGATAGTGTGTGTATGTTTAATAAATAATCAAATAAAATATTTTAGTTAGTCGCAAGAACGCAATGTTTTACCTAAACCTTTCCCGTTTGATGCTCTTGTAGCGACATCTATGGCGTCACATAGGAACTAATCCTGCATCGCGCAATCAAAGTTCTCCGCGCGATTAGAACATATAGAACAGCCCGAAATCATCTATCGGGCAATAGCCCACCAGACATAACACCCGTCTGGTCGGAGGATCCTCCCTTTTCAACGGAGGTATGTGGGGCTTTACTCTCTGTTCCACATACTCCTAAAATGGTGACCCTCGACAATGAACGTCAGCGCAGCCTTCGTGCAGCTACTACTTCGTGACGTCATCATCACTTCCTCAAGCTTTCGAGCAGCGAGCCATACAGCCAGCACCCACGGCTTTAAAGGGTATCCTGACCACCAGCATGCCTACCTGGTCATACTTGGTCATCACCCTCAGCCTCATCAGCGACCTTGGCTAATCACACCGCACCTTCGGCCAGTCACATGAAGAACCTCTCCTGGTCGACGCCTGCAATCAAGCCCTACGTCGCACAGCACCGCTTCGACTCACTGGAGCCAGCAGCACTACTCCGACTCACTGGAGCCTGCAGCATCATCCCGACTCACTGGGACATCATCACCCCGACTCATTGGGGCATCATCCCGACTCACTGGGATAGCAACACCCCGACTCACTGGGGCATCACCGCAGACAGTTCCGACTCACCGAGAACTATGCGGCATTCGGTTCCGACCCACTGGAACCATCCTATCACTGGCCTGGCACGCATCAAGAAGCATCAAGAACCATCGATCTCCGATCTCCGGAGGGGAGTGATGTAGCGACATCTATGGCGTCACATAGGAACTAATCCTGCATCGCGCAATCAAAGTTCTCCGCGCGATTAGAACATATAGAACAGCCCGAAATCATCTATCGGGCAATAGCCCACCAGACATAACACCCGTCTGGTCGGAGGATCCTCCCTTTTCAACGGAGGTATGTGGGGCTGTACTCTCTGTTCCACATACTCCTAAACTCTAAAGTATAATAATTTTAGTAAATTAGTAATAAAATTTTGTTTAACATCTGCTGATTGAACTTTTAAGCTAAACTGAATTTTATTTGAGTTTATCAAGATGAAAATAAACCGGGAACCTCCAGTACGGGGCTCTCGGGGATCGGGGCCCTCAGTGAATAATCCGATCAGAGGTTATTCCCGAGGAGTTAGCGCCTTAGCGGCTAAACTAAAAGAAGCGACTAGCGACTTTGTTGACTACTGTGTGAGAGACTTTTTTGTAACAATTAAATAACGCATCAATGTTTTTTTTTTCCAGGACGGTTTTATACAAAGAAACACGAGTGGGTGTCAGTAAACCACAACGTGGGCACCGTGGGCATCTCCAGTTACGCGCAGGTTCGTACCTTCAGCACCAACTTTACCAGTTCTATTAGGATGCCAGTCGTCAGACGCTTAGGTCAACATGTCCTAAGGGACACTTTGTGCTGGCGTGGGCACGGCTTATTTGTTTTTACAGATAAGCATCATCGTCATCAGCCTATAGTCATTTATCTGGATTGTCGGCAACTCATTCTGCTGCTACCAACCATTCTGTGAAGATCTTACGTTCCATGTTTGCCAGACTTCACTCGAGAACACGCCTACGTCTGTGCTCATCAGACTGTTCTAAAGCTGACATGGTCGGCGCATTACCTCTTCAGCTTATTTTTTTTTCGCGGGCTACGTCGAGAACTTTAATAGTCTGTCGGATCTATCGATTGAACTAATTTGTGCCCCATTGAATGGCGTTCCGATGTGAGGATCAACTAAATAAATCACCTCGTTCCGAATCCAATCCCACAGAGAAGACTTTAAACATAGCCCTTCCTGCAACTCGTTGAGCGCTAGTAGGTTACCTGTACAATGTGTGAATGAATGTCTATAACTCGGTTCCATAAATCATAACGGCTCAAGCTATTTTCAATTTGTTTTTGGCATCTACCAAATAGGTATTTTGTATGTGAATTTGTGAGCAGTTTCAACCCTTTTCAATACTAAACTAAAGAGTGACTACTTGTATTACTTACACTTCTAATTAAATAGAGCAATGTTTCATCATTTAATATTTTGTACACAACTAAGTATTAGGTTTAGATAGCGCCACTCCACTCCAGTTATATCTGTGCTACAGAGGTCACTCCACACATAAGCTGCGTAAGATTCTCGGAGCGTTGACGCCGCGGCTGTCGCTACGTTACAATCCACCACTTTAGGTACTCATTAACTGTTATCAATATTACCCGTTCACTTTGATTCGTGTGCCTTTGGTTAACCTATCGACTATATAGTAAAAAGGAATAGGTATATAATGATTAATACGCCGTTTCTCAGACTTCACAGAAAGTCTGTACAAGTTAAAAACGTGCCTTCTTTGCTCGTTAGGTACTATAAAAAAATATGCTTACTGCTTACATATTTATTAGCAGTAATTAGATAGATATGCAAGCATCGTAGCAGTTGTCATTTTAAGGTTTCTGCTTACCCCCATGGAGAAGGCAATACTTTGTGTATTAATGTGTGTATATTAATAAATCAAATGTAAAGTGTTCCAAGTAATGGCTGCCGTATTAAACGTTGCATTGCTTTGTTATACCATCGCATCGGGGTTTCAATGGTCGCTCATTTTAAGATAGACTGACTAGATATTTGTTCTTATAGGTAGGTATTTAAAGAAATTCAACGTCACTTTAGTTAAGGTTACATCATTATTCCAACTGAACTTTAATAAATGTTCACGTCACAATAGATTTATGCAGTTGGTCATAACAAAGCAGCCCTTTCCTTCTTCCAAAAGGGTCACAGGTGTAGTGACCCTAAGATCAGATGACCTGGTGCACTGGGGGACACAAAATATGTTGTAGTTAGCTTCTAGTTTAACTATAGGTACAATCCAGTTATTAGGTTCCTTATCAAACTATCAGGCTTCGAGTACCAGTAGCGACTGAACAGACCAAATGCTACAAATAACTATCGGGGTCACTCATCAGGTCAGCGGTCCTGCTTTTGGTAACCTTTCTAACGCTTTATTTCAAATAAACAATCTTAGGCGCCGGCAGGACAATTTATAGGAGGGTCCACCGTGCACCTTTTCTCGAAAATTACCTATGGGTTTTTATTTGCCCATGAATACAGATATGAAATTAACTTTCAGCAAATTAACTGCAGGCTGCGGATGCAGGCTGCGAATGCAGGTAGTACACGCATAATGACACGCAGCCGTTGCCTGCAGCCGGGAGTGATTCCGAGGGTGGCTGCACGTACTGCCAGTCGCAAATCTACGATTCAATCCAATATGAGCGTTATAGGCTCCGAGTAGCGATTATTTCAGACTTGTCTAAAAAGTTTGCTTCATACGTAGTTAGTCACTCCAATGACGTAATTACGTGCTCATCGACTTGCGGCCGCAGCACTATTGGTCTGCAATCGGCTCCGGCTACAGGTCGCGGCAGCACCCGCCGCTCGGTAGCACGTGCGTTTTCACAAAAATCCATACTACTACATAGAAAACCAGTCGTGCAGCTGCAGCCGGCTTCATGCAGCCGCCGCATGTGCTGCCTGCATCCGCAACCTGCAGCCGAGGTTCGAATGGCACTTTTATGGAGAAAAGCTAGTTTCTCTAATAATTAAAATATGAAAAAAGCTTTCTTGTATTTTCGAATGTTTTGTATATTGTATTGAAAGCCAGGGACGTGCAAGCGCTCCTCTATGCTACCGCTTTTTTGCACCCATGTTCACAAGAGACTATGATCTATGACTTGCTTTCCAGGATGCGCTAGGCGAGGTGGTGTACGTGCAGCTTCCGGAGGTGGGCAAAGATATAGCCGCAGGAGACGAGTGCGGAGCCCTGGAGAGTGTGAAGGCAGCAAGTGAAGTGTATAGCCCAGTCTCCGGCACGGTCAGTATACCATAATCACTGTAATCATCATTCAGCCGAAAGCTATCCAAGCCTACCTACGGATGTTGCGATTCTCACTTCCAGTGGTCTCAGCTAATTAGTTGTTTATTTTGATGAAAACTTCCATGTTTTGAAAATGTAACATAGATATAATTGTCTATAAACATTGTACGAAGACCAGAGCTTCGCTTACACTACTTTACTAGCTCTTCTACTCGACATTACCTAAACTGGATCAGACACAAGCTGTTTTTTGTTTTAATCGAATAAATGAAGATCATAATTAAGCTGGCATGCTGGATAAATTATTTTCTAAAGTTACAAAAAATTTATTATAATATTACAATATTATCAATAAAAAATATAATTATTCAATTACCCTAACGAACATCAAAACTAATAAATATTAATAAATAAATAGGAATTTATACTAACTAAAAATAATAATATTTACAAACGGGTAGAAAAAGAAATTATTGGGCATCAAAAAATTCATCCACATCGATATCAATGGGAAAAGTGCCCAGAACGCTGGCAGCATTGCCTCGTTGGATAGCAATGCTGATTCTTTGTCCGAAGAAAAGCCCAGCCCTCTGGTCACGCGAAGAGTCGACCAGTTGTTTGCTGATATCACGGACAACTCGATGAGCGCTCGGACCCTATGGCCCTAGTGTTTCAACCCCAAACGGCTCAAACATATAACTTCCGATGAGGTTATTATATTTACGCCGTTTGAGGTTTTCTGCACTTGCAGCAGCCGCCCCAGCACAGCCTGCCGTACTCAGAAGATGGGATGGCGCAAGGGTGTCGACACATGTTGCATCCCACACCAAAGGCCTACCTAACTTCCAGGGCATTATGGTCATCCCGTCTGGCCTCTTTCCATCGTCGCGTGCCAAGCCATTGGGTTCTAAAACAGCTGGCACCCCGGCGGTGACAAGAGCTCGACGGATGATGTCATTAATGCTTACGTGCCTAGCTATCCGACCAGCGCTTTTCTAAAGTAAAATGCATAATTTTACTTTAGAAAAGCGACATCATAATAATTTAATATTTCTACTAACCCTTTTAGTCTTAAGGAAAATAGTTTAGAATATTTATAAACATGTCTTTTAGCCTACACAAAAATAGTAAAAAAGAAACGAAAAACGAACGTTCTGGGTTTTGGAACCTGCATCAACTTATGACCTGATATGTCATTTGAAAATCATAGTAATAGCTTCATTTAATTGTAGGCCACTTTCAGATTAGCACCCGAGTTCATTCTAGATGGACTTTTCATACGGTGTTTGTGTCTAGTGAGGAGATTTAGCGTACGTACCCTAGCGTCAGTTACAAGTAACCGTTAAACCGTAGGTTAATTCCTAGCACGGAACTGGGGTTTGCTCCACTATTCACTGTTACATTCCTATCCGTCACTCATAACTAGTATTTAAGTTAAGCTTTACTTGAAGTTTTCTGAAATAAAGATTATTATTAGTATGTGGATTTGTTCGAACTTGGTTTGGAAGAAGACTTAGGGATTATATCAGCTACGTGAGCCATACGTACTCCTTCACTGTCCTGAAAATTGCCTTTATGCTACATTTCGTTCCGTCCATAATATTTTTAATTATAACTTCCAGGTGACAGAAACGAACAAAGAGGTAGAATCTAAACCCGCGCTGATCAACAAGTCGTGTTACGAGGAGGGCTGGCTGTTTCGGGTGAGGCTAGCGAAGCCTGAGGAGCTGCAGCAGCTCATGGACCAGGCAGCCTACGACAAGTTCCTGCAGGAACACTGACCTTCGCGCTTAGATATAGGACCGTATTTATATTGTTGTTGTATTCCGTTGCTACCGGTAGCCTCGTCTTCAAGCGAAACGAAGGTTGAGGAAGGATTGTTCTACCGCATCGAATGATGCTGATAACAATGTTAGGCAACTTATGTTTCACTTGAGCACTGGGCTTAAGCAGATCTAACCCATTACTAGATGTAAGATAATTATGTTCTGATACAAAGATGTTGAACAGGTTACAACAGGTTCTTGGTTACAACCAAATTCTATTCAAGTCATTTAGATTGTTACCATGAAAAGCTCTCTAATCCTGGTGATCATTGTTTTCTATAGTTTTAACAAATGCTGTGAAAATCCCACTGAAGCGCTCAATATTGATGTTCTCTGTGTGATGTGCATGTGGGTAACGTAACGTAATCTTATAATATTTTGTGATACCTAATTAAAGATTTCCTTTTGCTTGTTTTCCGTCTTGTTCAATGATACTATCTCGAATGTATATCTCATTAAATTTTACTATTTTCTGACAGCGGCTTCACCCGCGTGAATGATCGACAATCATCTCTCGAGATAAAACGTACCTATCTATAAAGCGACCAGTACGTTTGAAACTCAAATAACCGCCGATTATAGAGGGACACCGCATAAACAAATCTGCTGATGGTTTTTACAAAATACTACCGCTTTGTACTACTGGTACTGAACACTGTACACGTAAAAGAATGAATGCAGCCGAGAGGATCAACGAAAGCACCAGTAGGTACATCTTCAGTACCTACTAGTTTATAAAAAAAAATGATCACCTTCGTTATCAAAGTTACAAATTGGTTTGTACCAAAATACAGTCACCTTAATATAGAATGGCGGTAAATGTTGTGATCATCAAGAAATACTTTACTTTAATTCAGGATGTTTAAAGGGGTGAGCAAACTGTTGAAAACCAACGTCCCAACCAAGGTGACCTTGCTAGTTTCAATCCGTGTAGACAGCAGTTGTAATCCATGACCTTCAACGCCCTTGGTTGGGAGGCGCGTTTTCCCAACCACCACCAAACGTGTTGGCGCGTGGTTTATATCCATGTAGCCGCAACACAAACCAAACACATAAACCAAGGTCACCTTGGTTGGAACGCTAGTTTGCAACCGTCTGCTCACCCCTTAAGTTATCATAATAAATCCTACTATGAGGGTAGAAAAATATTTAAAATAAATATATAGAACGGATGTTGTCACAATAAACTCTCTAAACACGACCGGATGCTCTAATATTTTAAAGAAATGAAAACGGTAGTGGTTAGGTAAAATACTCACATAAATTCATGAGGATGCTGGGATATTTTTAAGAAGAATTATAAAGGAAGTTGTCATGTTAAATCGTTACATAATTTGAAAAGAATGTAGCAATATTTTCAATACGTATTCACGTAAAATACACGACCGTGTCCATGACACAGCCCAACAAACATTTTTTCGGTCGCCACAACGTGCTGATTTTAACTTTTGGTTCTATACGCTGGTCGTAAATACGTCGCTATCACGTTGATATGACCGAAAATAGGCCCATTTTATACGAATCAGTGTCGTAATAGAGTTACACAGCAGTCGTATTTATCACTATTTGATCATGTAGTGGTCGTATAGATGTCATAAGGACCTCTTTTCGTCGAGTTATTGTGTTTATTAGCGCTGCTTTGCGGCACTTAATCGAATAACTAGTGTTCATCATGACTTTTATAAGGAATTTTGATGTAAAGTGATGAGATAAATGTGGTGAATTGAAACTTAAAAACCAGATAGATTAATCTATACTGTGTAAGAATAATATATATTTTTATCATTGAATGAGGACTACAGTCATTTTATTTATTCATTAGGTATTATATTTTATCGTCGAAAGCCATGTTCAAGTACATTAATCTATTGGGAAATTAATTTTATTGAGTAATATGCACTAGTTTTCTCAATGCGCCTTATAAATTCTTTAAATTAAGCAACATTTTAAAATTTATTTTAACGAAAGGGTTAAAAATTACCTTTATACGACTTAGGGTTTAAGACACAACCATAATATAACATCTAGACGATTTTTCGTTCGTATATTGTAAATTAGTAGCCATATTAACTAAATTATTAGGGTTCACTTAAATAAAATCTTATATGAAAAACCATTTTAAATATATAATTAAACTAGTGACTTATTTATTGTTGGTTTTGGCAGTAATAAAAAATTATATACAATAAATATAAAGGACATTGATAAGTTTTTAACATATTGATACAGTATGTATTTGAGATTGCTATTGATATCTTCTATATCTTCTGAGTTTTCATGAAAGTTAGAGATCACTTTGAAATGTACCAGAGACGGATGACATTTTAGTACACATAGACATTTACATTATCACGAAGTATATCATTTTTACTAGTTTCGGTTGCGCTTTCATAATCGGAACCATCATTAAGATATAATTTATCAAATCTACCTTTATAGAACCTGACTCTACTTTTAGAGAACCACTAGATCTACTTTTTGCGGTTCGAACAACATCATATCGTTTAGACCCACTTTGCATCGAACTCAATTATCTTGAGTTTTAAACAAAATTTTGTGCGGAACCAATTTCAGTTTCATTACAATTGACTTGTCCTGGCTGTGGTTTTAATGTTGAAATTTTGTTATACACTAATAGGTCATCTAGTCATTGAATAGTAGTATAAAAGTGTTAATATTGACTGAAAATTGTATAAGAGTGCAATTTATTACTCTTACACGATTATCACTTAAAAGCAGTTTTCGTGACTCTAATACGACTAATGACGGTATAAAAGTCGTGTAGATGTTACTAAGACGACAGCATCGGTTATACCACTGAAAATTGTGTATCAGTTATATAAAGTAGTCGTATAGAAGTTTATACGATGTCTGTATACGACTACAAGTTGTGTAAAGATAAGAGGCACTAAGTCATATTTCACGATAAAAATACTTCAATACGATGTTTAAAGCACTTCGAGTCGCGTAACTCTTACTTAGACGGCTAAAATGTTTGTTGGGAGCCACACCCCGTTTTTTCTTGACAAATTGAATTGACAAAAAATACGTGGGACACTCAGAAAGTTTTGAGAAACTAAAAAACTAACTTCTATGCATAAAATATTTTTATTAAATCTTTTCAAAGAACTCTCCACCAGCCTCTATACAAAGTTTCATGCGTGTGAACCAATTTTCGAAACATTTTTTCAGTCCGCCGTAGACACCTCTTCCACGGCCTTCTCGAACGCTGCTAGCGCGTCTTCCGGCGATGAAAACTGTATCCATTTCAGCTGATTGTTTATTTTAGGGAATAAAAACAAGTCACACGGTACCAAATATAGTCCTGATTTGGCACCGTGTGACTTCTTTTTATTTTACAGGAGGGTGCCCCAAGACTGACCGGTGTGGTGTCCAGGAAGTCCCTTGTTTTGAGCGCTGAGTGCGCGGACGCGTTGTCATGGTGAACCAGTACCCCGCGGAGCCCGGTGTTCGGTCGCTTGTTGCTCATTGCAGACAAAACTTCTGGCAGGCATTTTGTGGTATACCATTCGGCGTTGATGCTGCTCTGGTTTTGTAATGGAATTGAAATCAATACCCCGTCAAGTCAAAGTGAAGAAACTAACGATAAAAATTTTCCCTGCGCTTTTCGATCGCTTTACTTTCGTAGGCGTTGGTTCGTTTTGAAACAGCCAAACTGTCGACTGACGCTTTGTTTCTGGGTCTTAATGATAAATCCAGGATTCATCGCCTGCCACAATGTCGTAATCGCGCCGAGACGAGCCTGCTTCAAATTTTTGAATCATATCACGGCACTGCTCCACACGGGCCTGCTTCTGAGCTTCGGTGAGGTTGTGTTTGTTGTGAGGAGGATACTTTGCCGCTGGGTGCCCCAGCGGCAAAGTATCCTCCTCAAGCGAAGGTACTCGTGTAGAATCTTGTGAACGCTTCCCGAACCAATCTGCAGTGTGTGCTGAATCTCTTCGCATGTAATTCGCCTGTTTGCTTGAATTATTTTTTTTACTGCTAGCAAACTTTCTTCCGTGACAGTCGTCGTAGGACGACCACTCCTTTGTTCATCCCCCAAAGACCGCACTTGAACTCGCTATACCAGCGGTAGATGATTGATTTTGAAGGTCCTTCGTCCATAAAAGCAATTTGAAGTCGATCAAATGACTCTCAGGTTTTAGGCCACAATTAAAATCATAGAAAATCATCGCGTGAAAATTGCCTATTTTCTTGATGTCGGTGCATTTTAGAACGAAAACGTTAGCTGATCAATATTTCTCAAAAAATCAGGATTAACGGTTTAGCCTACCTCTTAACTCGTCCTGCCCTATCTCATAACCACCGTGTATAGTATACAGGGTGAACACACACGTAGCAGAAGACAACTGTTGTTATTTTAAATATTTATTCTAAACTAGTTGAATATTGCGTAGATAATAACATTTCAAAGAAGAATAGAATACAGTATGATAAATACACTTGAGAGCAATAAAATCGTACATCCCTTGTAGTTGGTTAATTACTGTTTTTTTTTTTCTTAAATCAAAGGATATTGAGTACGAGTCGGTAAGCAAAGTCAAAGGTTACAAACTTAGCTTTACAAAGACAGAAAATTAAAATATTGACCTTCACGTAACTTACAAAAACCAACCGTTTACTTAATTCCCCAAATTCACCCGTTTGCGTTGTCACTACATGCACCCTTACCAGCAGGTACAAAAAGCTCGTTTTCTTGAATTTTTAAACCGTTGCTGTCAACGTGATAACATCTCTATTGGAAGCATATGGATTTACTGAGAAAATATGGATACCACGCCTGCAGAAGCCATTCAAGTTATTGCTTTGCTCGAAGCAAGCCATATTAAATAAAAATAAAGTTGCTCGACAGCTAAATAATAATGCCCATATTAGTATAGAGCTATTCCCCAGTCCCCAGCCACAATACCCAGAATGCAAATTTATGTCATATGATAGCTTTTTATTTGCCTTTTTTTGAATACCTAGATTTAACGTTATATAAAGCATGGGTTCAAAAGTTATTAGACGATATATTTGTTGTAACGTTAGCTTCCTACTGATTACTCATACATCTTGTAGTAGGTACTCAGGCAACTTCACTATTAGTTATTCACTAGGCGCTTCTTTTTACCCGACTACGGAGGGTTATGATTTTGACAGGCTATGTATGTATGTGAGTATGTTCATCTGTTCCCTCATAGCTCCTAATCTACTTATCGAAACTCGACATATGAGGTATCGTTAGAACCGTCTTAATTGTCCGCTGAACATAGGCTACGTGGCGTGTCACAAAACTCGACATGGCGCCCTCTAGCGGACAAAAAGTATGTGTTAAAAAATAAAAATGGAGATAAATACGCCGTGTTTGGTATCATTTGAAAAGGCTACATTTGTACATTTCGAAAATATTGCTCAAATTTAAAGTGACGCTCTCTAGCGGAAAAAAAGTCATGTGTTAAGTTTAACACCAAAATTGTTTAAATAAAAATAAAGTAAAAAACTAAAACCCGACTACGACAAAAAAAAAACGACGCTGAAAAAGTATGTTATTAAAGTGTTTCGGTTGGTACCTATTACGTGTGACTACGGTTTTTCTTTTTGTTCTGTTCGAAGTATGAAAATCTTGTTTCATACTTTTTCAGCGTCGTTTTTTTTTGTCGTAGTCGGGTTTTAGTTTTTTACTTTATCATTTATGAGAAAATGCGTTCCCAACCAGAGTTGTGAACCCATTCTCATCATCAATTGCAATTGACTTGCAATTGATGATGAGAATAAGAGGTAAATATCCAAATCGACGGATCCCAAGAACAAAATCGTATATGAAAAATTTGCGATTTACGGTATGAGGTTTTGAAGTTCTGTATAAATAATGAAATAGTTTTCGATTGGTTATTTCAAGTATAAAGTAAAAGGATATTTAACAAACAAAAAAGGACTGCCATATAGTTTCTGCCATAGACATTTCGTCTTATTTTTTCATAAGATTTTGTTTTTGGGACCAAGGATCTTGTATACCCTATGGACTAACTGGATTGATTACGAAGCAATATTACAAACTCTATAGTGTACTTTATTTTATTGACAAGCAATAGGTGAATAATGTACCGCAAATGAAAATGTAAAGCAGAAAGAGTGTGTTTGTCAATTCAGTGAATTTTCTCCAACAAAGATAATTTGTGTTTTTAGTGCAAATGTAAGACTAAAATAAAAACTTTAGTTTATCACTCATAGCACGTGGTTATTATTCCTGTATCCTTAAAGCCATGTACTCACAATATATACCTATACAGGGTGTTTGGTGCATCATGTGCCAAATTGAAATGGTCGACGGGAGGGGTCATCTGCTATCCTTTCAGGCCCCTAAACACTTCTCATACCCTGTGGATTTTTTTCAATTCAATTCAATTCAATATCTTTATTGTGGAGCATAGGTTTGTACATAATACAGGTCTTAAATAATTAAATAGATCAGCTATGTCCTGCCCTTGGGGCATACAATAGTCAAATAGGAATATGTCAAATAGGTACATTATTTTTACAAATGATTAATTTTCACATAAAAATAAAAAGACAAAACCAAACGAAAAGAATTAAGGTAGGTAGGTACACATCAGTAAGCTGAACACATCATGACTGAGGGGGGCTATATTGGAGCAGTGATTTGTCCAATAAGAAATCTTTTATAGAGTAGTAGCACTTGTCTACTAACAGATCATGGAGACTCTTTTTAAATTTTTTCAATTCCGTAATTATTCTGATAGGCCCAGGAATATTATTAAAGATGCGTGTAGCCATACAAAAGATACTTTCATGCATAAGATGAGTCTTACTAGCTACTGTACGCAATTTGTCTTTACGTCGTATACGTGTGTAGTAGTTATACATGTCAATATTATTTCTTACAAACACTGCGGTTTCAAATATGTAAACACACGGCAGTGTAAGTACGTTAATCTTTTTAAAAAATGGCTTACAGGAGTCAGTTTGACATAAATTAAATATGGCCCTAATGCAACGTTTTTGAGCAATGAAAGCTCGCTCTTTGTCTGTACTGTTGCCCCAGAATATTACGCCATATCTGAGGATAGAGCTAACATAACCGTGGTAGGCTGTTAGTAAAGTAGCCTGATTTGCTATTTTTCACAATCGGTAAAGTGCGTATGAAAATTGTCCCAGCTTTTTGCATACATGGTCAATATGAAGTTTCCAATTAAGTTTGTTGTCAATATGTAATCCTAGAAATTTTGTTTCTTCTGTCTCTTCAATGTCGCTATCTAGGTAACTGATTTTTAATTTACCCGTGCGTTGAGTTCGTATTTTGAAATTCATTATTTTAGTTTTGTCAATGTTAATCATTAAATTATTTATTTCAAGCCAGTCTATTATTGATAATATTGTTTGGTTAATGTCAGATTCTATGTCAATTGTGTTATCATTAACAAATAAAACAGTGCTATCATCAGCAAACAGTGTAAAGTCATGATTTGTGACCGAAGGCATGTCATTTATATAAACAAGGAAGAATAAAGGACCCACGATGGTCCCTTGAGGAACACCGAATTTAGAAGTTCCAGATTCAGAAGTATATATTTCTTCCGTTTTAGTAATGGGATTTAACCTCCTTACTTCTGTGAATTGTTGTCTGTTGCTAAGGTATGATTCTATAAGTTTGTACACATTACCCCTCACACCATATGCATACATCTTTCTCAAGAGAATTTTGTGGTCAACACGGTCGAAAGCCTTCGACATGTCCATGTATAACGCGACAGCCGGCAGTCCTTTATCCAAGTTAGTCATTACCTTTTGCAAAAAGTTGTATATTGCCATATTTATGGATTTGTTTTTCCTGAAGCCATACTGACTAGACGTTAGAATGTTATGTGTTTCAAAGAAAGTATAGAGACAGTTAAACATCACCTTTTCAAAAATTTTTGCAAAAATAGGTATCAGTGCTATTGGCCTATAGTTGCTTATGTCAGTTTTTTCTCCTTTTTTAAAAACTGGCTTTATAACAGATAATTTTAGTTTTTCTGGGAAAGTACCTTGCTCTATACATAAATTAATAATGAAGCTTAACGGTTCAGATATAATATGGGCTACATCTTTAACAATGTTTGTCATAATGCTATCATAGCCGGTACTGGTTTTATTTTTTAAAGCAATTATTATTTTATTAATGTCATCAGGAATAGTCGGTGTCATAAAAATTGAATTAGAATTATATGTCAGATTATTAGAAGATTTTTGGGGTAAACTAGTATTATTATCATTGATGTCAAGAAAAAAGTTATTAAATGAATTCGCAATGTCTTGGGGGTTATTTATGATTTCGTCATTTTTAATTAATAGATTTACGCCTTCATTTGGATATTTAGATTTAGATTTGATCTCATTTATTACTTTCCAAGCAGCTTTATTGTTGTTTATGGCAGATTTTATAAAGTAGTCGTTTTGAGACTTTTTTGTCAATCTGATTATAGTTTTATATCTCTTTGCATATGTTTTGAAAGTAGTTTTGGTGACTTGATTGGGATTATTCCTGTATTGCCACAGTAGTTGGCGTTTGCGTTTACTGCATATTTTTAAGCCACGTGAGATCCATTTCGGTCTAGATCTGTTATATATCCTAATTTTCTGTAAAGGAAAACAAAGATCGTATAACATAATGAAATTATCATTAAATGTATTGTAGGCCGTGTTCGCATCCGTGCAACTATAAGTGTCGTTATTAGTTAGTTGATCTAAATATTTTATAAATATTGTTCTTTTTTCTTGAGAGTAATTCCGTTTTAATATATACCAATATTTTATAGTGCAAGTCTTTTTGACCGGAAGCTTAATTATTTGCGCATTGTGATCTGATAGCGCTAATTCGTGTTGTCTATGCACGTTTTACTAGCAAATCGTGTTACTTGCTTGAATTTTAATTTCAAATTATATCTAGTTAATAGTTCTACAAATTCAGTGGAAAGTTTTGAATTCTTCAATGTGTCTATGTTGAAATCACCGCATATTACGATCTTTTTGCCGTTAGAGCATAAGTTTTTTTAATATTTTATAAAAAATTGCGAAAAAGCTGCTTATAGATCCGGCGGTGTTGTTTGGCGGCCTATATATGCATAAAACAATTATTTGATGTTCCAATAGCTCGATAGCAGAACATTCTATTGTGTTGCTAATTGACAATTTTGTGATGTTATGAAGAATTCTATATTTGATGTTATTTTTAATTAATATACAGGAGCCTCCGTGTCTGCTATCTCTCATATAATAAGATGCAAGTTTATAATTTGGAATTGCGAGATATACTTCATCACCGTCCATCATGTTGTGTTCAGTGATACATAATAAGTCAAGATGATTGTTCTGTGCAAAATGCTTTTTTCATCGACTTTTTATTGTTTTATGAAAATAAGACCAACATTCTTCATTCAAATACAAATTTATAATATAAGGCGTAGACTCTGAATTTTAATTTTATTTAGATGTGTATTATATTAGAGTACTTTTAAATTTAAAATTAGTGACATTAGCTATCTAGTTTTTTTTTAAATTTACTCGCAAAGTTTTGAACTTAAATTAAAGCAAGAGGATAAACTAGAAAATTTTTAAGTGAGTTAGAAGATTCCGGTCGCTTTTAGTTTTTTTTTAGCCATGTAAATAGCTGTAACATGGACAGCTTTAGATTAGTAGTCCGAAACTTTGCGAGTGAATTAAAAAAAAAAACTAGATAGCTAATGTCACTAATTTTAAGTTTAAAAGTACTCTAATACAAAACACATCTAAATAAAATTAAAATTCAGAGTCTACGCCTTATATATATTTTTTTAAATTCGTATTTGAATGAAAAAATAACAACAATAAAAAGTCGATTAAAAAAATTCCGCAGGTCATGAGAAGTGTTTAGGGGTCTGAAAAGATAGCAGATGACCCTTTCCGTCGACCATTTCAATTTGGCACATGATGCACCAAACACCCTGTATAATATACATAATAGTTTTTGACCGAACAAGTCTATAATATAATGTATTAATAACATTTCGAAGTTCTTTACAACAGAATGTCTCGTAGTACGAACTAGTCTATGGACACACTAGTAGAAAGAGATAACATACCCTATTGTATTTATATTATCTTCGGTACGTTTTTGAGGTTGACGTTATCAATCCAGATTGTATACAAGATTCTTGCTTGGGACCCGTCGAAATACAGATTACATATAAGGTATTATCTCCTCGAACCGTCAACATGACTGTCAAAAGAAAAGACTCGGGTATGGAAATAGTACGCGCCTTTATAATTATGGCCATGTTCCCGTATAAAAATAATATAAATAATTCAAAGATTGTAGATACTTGCGTAATCTGTATATTTTAGGCTTTTATTTGATAATACTAAAATGTAGAAGTCGTTTCCTCAATCCTCTATAGGGAAGAAAAATAATCGGTCTAAATATTACAAATCCGATCGATTTAAGTATCAACACTTGTCTAAAAAAAATTACAATACCGTTGAAATGGTTGAAAATGAGAGTTTAGACTGGATTTGTGACATGGCTGTTCTGATTTATTTTTTCTACAAAAGAGTTCATCGTAGACTTTGCTGCATAATTTTGTTGTTATTTTAATGAATAAACAGCAGCAGTATTATGCGCTTGAAAGGAAACGTAAAATAAAAACTCCATTTACAGTGAATCCTAAAACAACCTTTTTAACTTCTGCCTAATGCTATCGCAAATAGAATATGTACAGAGCAAGACTACAAGAAAGAGGTAGATATAATTTAGATGGCTAGAAATATAACACGTTTTTATTTTTTATTTTATTTATTATGATAAATAAAACAATTGACTATTATTTCCACCATTATTGAGTTAAAAGTTAAAATATTAAAATATTAAATAGAATCTATTCTAAAATAAACACTAGATACATTTACATATAATAGGTACACTCAACTGTAGGCCTACCGTTTGACAGTCACTCCGTATCAAAACGTCATAGAAAAAAAATTCGTCATTCGGAATCTCGACTAAGAAGTGTACGCACGTACGAACACGAACATAGCGAACACAAACATCAAACTTGAACATTTGGTTTGTTCGTATGGACGGCATATTCGTACACTATCGCGAACATAATTCGAATAATAGCAGATTTTTCAGAGGTCTTTACTGGATTAGTTTTACACAAATTTATGTTTTTATTTCAAAACAAACCTAGACAATATCCACAAGATATCTGCGTTTCCAAAATACCTAGAGAAAGATGTGTAATGACGTCATAATTATGTAAGAGCGTATATCGTATAGCGTATATCGTATATCGTATATCGTATAGCGTATATCGTATATCGTATATCGTATATCGTATATCGTATAGCGTATATCGTATAACGGTTAGCGTATATCGTATATCGTATAGCGTATATCGTATAGCGTATATCGTATAGCGTATATCGTATAGCGTATATCGTATAGCGTATATCGTATATCGTATATCGTATAGCGTATATCGTATAGCGTATATCGTATAGCGTATATCGTATAGCGTTTATCGAATAGCGTATATCGTATAGCGTATAGCGTATATCGTATAGCGTATATCGTATAGCGTATATCGTATAGCGTATATCGTATAGCGTATATCGTATATCGTTTATCGTATAGCGTATATCGTATAGCGTATAGCGTATATCGTATAGCGTATATCGTATAGCGTATATCGTATAGCGTATATCATATAGCGTATATAGTATATCGTAAAGCGTATATCGTATAGCGTATATCACGGAGTAGCCGCTCTTAGGAACATTTGACGAAATAACGTTTTGATACAGAGTGGTTTTTTTAAATTATTATTAATAGGCTCGCGTTTGACCACCATTGAAAAAACAGAGGTAACTGTTGTATACGGGATGTGCGCTAACACCTGTCAGCTAACGAATGTCTGTGCTGTCATGAAACCTCACTACACTCCTCCCGCATGATGCAGCCACCTCCGGCTCCACGTTAGGCCGCGGAAGGCTTGTGGCCTATAGGTGGGTTACTTGAGTGCGGCAGCCCCGGATATGATCTCAATGAGTTCCCTGGTGATGACGGCTTGCCGTGTCCTGTTGAACAGCAACGTCAGCTTACGGATCATCTCGGCGGCGTTCTTGGTGGCATTGTCCATGGCCGCCATGCGTGCCGACTGCTCGGACGCCGCGCACTCTTTCAGCGCATAATATAGCAACGCCGCCAGTGTCCACTCCGTGTAGCTCTCCAGCACGTCATCCTCTACGTCATCGAATGCCAACATGTTTGGCGCGTTCTGTGGACCAGATTTTATAAAGCTTTATGAGTTAACTAGTCACGCAAATTCAAATACAGATTAATCAAACTCGACCAAAACCCACTACTATATAAACCAATGTGGTGATAGTTTTTTTTTTTTCTTTTTTTTTCCGGTGGGAAAATTATCTTATGACATCACCCGCTCTTGGGCGGGGCGGGAGATAAAGTCAGACTTTTACTGACTAAAAACCTACTCCTGTTCCTTCGTTACCTTTCGTACCAGGGCCGAGTCTTCCTTTCAGAATCAGACCCTTGGCCCCAGTAGGCTTTGACCCTGCTGGGCCCCTACAGTTGCTGACTTCTCCTTGAGGCACGCGTGGAACAGCACGCGCCGTCGACAACTTGGGCTCGGTCCGGACGGTTACCGGACGGTCGGACGGCGAGCCACCCATTGCCGCGCCTACGGTGGCCGGTAATCGGGATCGGAATCCCGGCGGCGGTTGGGGCGTGAGGACCGCTGCCTCACGCGATCGGCCGCCTCCTTTGCAAGCATTACTGCTTCGCAGAAGGAGGCGACCGCCTGCCATTCCTCTTCGCTCCGGACCATGGCTTGCACCAAAGCCCGGCGCGAGAGATCGCCGCCGCCGATCGCCCCCACCAGAACACGGCGTTGCTCTGCCCAAGCGGGGCACACCTCCACCGTGTGCTCCACCGTGTCCTCCGGGCGGTCCACACAATGGTGACACTCGGGCGTTTCTTCCGCACGAATCCGGTGCAGGAACCTCCCGAACTTACCATGTCCGGTGAGGACCTGCGTCATGCGGAAGGTAAGGACGCCGTGTTGCCTTTCCAGCCACTCCTCAAAGAGGGGAATTACCGCCATAATTATGGCGTTCCCAGTACTGGGTTGCGATAGTCGCTGTCGCCATTCCGCCATGAGACCCCGCCGGAGCTCTGGCCGCCATGCCGCGATTTGTCGTGGTAGCGGAGTTTCGCCCCGACGTTGCATCTCCACGCGCAGATCGTGCATGCGTGCAAGGCCTGTTGCCACCAGATCCCATGGTGGTTGGCCAGCAAGAAGGCTCGCCGCTTCGCGGGAAACCGTGCGGTATCCCCGCACCATCCGTATGGCCATAACCCTCTGGCACGTATTTAGCTGGGCCGCCGGTCGCTTTCGCAGTGACGGCGCCCACACCGGCGCCCCATAAAGGGCCATGGACCGGACGATGCCTGCGTAGAGCCTCCGGCAGGAGGCGTCTGGACCCCCGAGGTTAGGCAGTAACCGCTTGAGGGCAGCCCCAGCCCGATTCAGTTTGGGAGCCAGACGTCGGAAGTGCTCCTCGAAATTCCACCGGCTGTCGAGGACGAGTCCCAGGTACTTCATCGTCGACCCGACGGCGATGTGAACTCCTCCTACCGTTAATTAATGTGCTGATAGTGGAAGTCGTGGAGGTTAAAATAAAAAAATACGGGAAATGACTGGATACAAGTCCAAAACCTCTATCAACGAGGCTCCTCATAGATGCATAGTGCAGGTAATGGAACCATTTGGTCGACCGTCTACTGCGATGTTAGCCACGCAGTACATTTGTTTTCCAGGTACGCACCTAAGCGCAGTGTGGCAGTAGATTGCAGTGGACGACCCCGCCTACATTTTCATACAAAGCAAAGCGAGTGCAATTGCCTACCTGAGCCTTAGATTTGGTGCTATGTAGCGGCATCCTAAAGCTAGTTTATCTGAGTGCGCTCACCTCGACCCCGGCCTTGTTGAAGATGGGTATGACCGTGAGCACATACTTGACGGGCGAGTGGTACTTGTTGTAGAAGATTTCACCCATGTCGTAAGAGAAGCCGGCCTCCGTGATGATGGCCGCCATCAGTGACGCGTCAGCGAAGCCCGGCGCCAGGCGTCCGACCTGTAGTATCAGAATAAAACGACTTTCATTACAAGATCACGCATCAATAGAAATCTAAGTGTGCCTGCTATGTGCCAGAGCCCCAGACGCACGCGCAAGTGCGTAGTGAGACTCTGTTTATTGGTAGAGCACCAGGTACCACGCCTATGTGCTGCCACCTAACTCCTAATCTATTTGTTTATTTATTTATTTAAACTTCATGTACAGTAGTGGTACAAAGGTGGACTTAATGCAACAAGGCATTCTCTACCAGTCAATTTTTGGGTTATAAGAGACAACACTGTGGTAGGTGTACACATTAAATAAATAATAGACATTGCATATAGAATGAAGTATCAATAAATTAAGTGGCTTATAATAATAAAAATACATATGTTTATATGCTATAATTTTTTTTTTATTTAGACGTTTAAAAGAAATCCTTATAAAACATTTCACAGAATTATGGTATTGTAAGGTATTTTATGCCTTGGCCCTTGATAATTATTTATACTTATTAAAGCATTTTCGAAGTGTATTCGTTCTTAGTAAAACTGCAATAAGTGTTTTATTAGACTTCTGCTCTTACTAAAGCTTTGTATAGCAATAATAGAACCAATGACGTGGAAAGATATAGAGAAGAGAAGCGACGTGAATTTGTGGAAATCTGCCTTAGAAAATGAGTATTTGTCACAGATACAAAACAAAACCTGTGAAATTGTTCCAAGACCAAAAGAAAGAAAAGTTATTGGAAGCAGGTTCGTCTTTACTATGAAAAGTACTGGCAACAAAGTACGTCTCGTTGCAAAAGGATGTTCACAACGGCCAGGGGAGGATTTTCATGAGACCTCATCTCCTGTTGTGCGATCGTCTTCCATAAGACTTATAGCCGCATTGTCGGTAGAACTTGGATTAGAAATCCATCAAATGGACGTAGTAACAGGTTACCTGAATGGTTCACTCGATGAAGAGGTTTATATGGAAATACCAGATCAGTTAAGGGATGTTCTACAGAGAGTACTTGCGAAAGAAAAGATTGGATCGCAGAAGAAAATAATAACAGAGAAGAGCATACTTCAGACAGCTAGACGCTGGAATAAGGCTCTTGATGAATGCGAGAATAGTGTGTTTATTGAAAAAATCTTTGTATGTCTTGCGTCAATCAAGATTGCAGTGGTATAAAAGGTTAGTGAGAATGTTGAATAATATTGGCTTTGAGACAATTCCTCAGGATCCTTGTGTGTTTCTTGCGCAAAAGGGTGAGCGAATTATGTTGATAGGTATATAAATCGATGACATTATTTTAGCGACTAATGATAACGCATGGATGGAACATGTAAAGAAACAATTACGGAATGCGTTTGAAATGAAAGATATGGGAAAAATTTCTACTTGTTTAGGAATTGAATTTAGTCGTGATGATGAAAATAGAGTGTACTTAAGTCAAAAATCATATTATATAGATAAAATTTTAGAACGCTTTAGTATGAGTGAGTGTAAACATGCTGATGTTTGGACCAAAGGCTTGAGTGGGACAAAGCAACATGAGTGTCTACGTAATTTAGGTATGATGGACGAATGTATGTAAACTTCGAACACATGCTCACTACTTCGAGGGGAGGTGTTATGGTATTACGAACTGCGTGAGCAGTGTCATCTTTATGAATGTATTCTTAGTCTGTGGTTCGATCATGTCATGTCGCCCCGGTAACCTATAACACGGTTGTTGTCTCATTATTATAAATGTTTATTGTTAATTAGTTCGTATGATTACCCCATACCCCATCAGCGTAGAATAATTTTCGAAGACTTTCATAAGAACATTTGATCTTGCAAGAGTCTTATAGCATTCTTTATTAAGGATACCCTTAATAACTGATTTAACATAAATTGTTGTAAAAACTTGATCTATAAAAACGGAAGTGATTCAAAAGAAGTAGAGCATATTGAAGGAAAGTACATAAAAAATACTCCGAATTAGCAAAATCGTTGCAAGCCATTACGAAATCGGAAAATGTTAGAAGTAGGAAATTATTCATCAAAATCATAATCATAATCATAATCATAATCATAATCATAATCATAATCATAATCATAATCATAATCATAATCATAATCATAATCATAATCATAATCATAATCATAATCATAATCATAATCATAATCATAATCATAATCATAATCATAATCATAATCATAATCATAATCATAATCATAATCATAATCATAATCATAATCATAATCATAATCATAATCATAATCATAATCATAATCATAATCATAATCATAATCACAATCACAATCACAATCACAATCACAATCACAATCATAATCATAATCATAATCATAATCATAATCATAATCATAATCATAATCATACTACGGATATCTTCATTTCTGACGCGATCATGCAAGGAAACTCCGAGCATAGCCCTTTTCATTGCCTTTTGAGTTACTTGAAGCCTTCTGATGAGGCCCATTGTAAGCAACCACGTTTCGGAGCTATATGTCATCACTGACAACACGCACTGGTCATAGACTTTCGTCTTGAGACACTGTGGTATATTGGACGAGAAGACACCGCGCAGCTTCTCTCAATCGAATGAAAGGCTTCCTCGTAGTCCACAAACACTAAGCAGAGAGGCTGATTATACTCCTCAGTCTTCTGTATAACCTGCCTCAGCGTATGTATGTGGTCCAAGGTGCTGAAGGCTTTTCGAAATCCGGCTTGTTCGGGAGGCTAGAAGTCATCGAACCTGCGCGCGAGACGATTCGTGATGACTCTGGAAAACAGCTTGTAGACATGGTTCAGAAGCGAGATGGGCTTGTAATTCTTACGCAGGGCATTATCGCTCTTCTTAAAGAAGAGTACCACCACGCCTCTGATCCACGCTTGTGGTGTTTTTCCCTCGAGTATGACGGAATCAAATAGCTTCTGAAGGGCCTTAAAAACCGGTTTTCCACCCACCTTCAGGAGTTCAGCCGTAATTCCGTCCTCACCCGACGCCTTGTTGTTTTTCAGCTGCTTCAGAGCCATCCGTATCACGTACAGGCTGACGTCCGGGATATCTTCGGTATAGTGTCGAGTCAATCTAGCTCTTGGGTCATTTGTTAGATTTGCAGCGGGTTTAGTGATAGACGTGTATAACTGTCCATAAAAAGCCTCGATCTCTCCCAGAAGCTCCGATTTGGCGGATATGACTCAGCCATCGTCGGTCTTCAGTTTCGTGAGCTGATTTTGCCCAATAGACAGATCTCGTGCAAATACTTTAGAGCCTTTATTCCGCTCAATCGCATCCTTAATCCTTGCGGTATTAAAGCGGCGAAGGTCGTGTTTCAAAGACTTCGAGATTTGTCTATTGAGCTGCCGATATATGCACGCATCGTCTGAAAACTGCAGAATCATCTCACGCCTCTTCTTCATTAGCTCGAGGAATCAGAGAGCCTCTTGTTCTTATTTGTACGGTGGGTCTTGAAAAACTTAGACCCGACCGTATGGACAGTTTCCACGAACCCATCGTTATATTCGTCCACGGAGCTTCCTAGGCACTCGAAACGATTGTGGAGTTCGAGCTGAAAGCTCTCGGGGTTTTGAATCTGGATCTGTGCTGGATGGAGCGTAGACTTCATCAGTCGAGACCTTTCAGGTTTAATATTTATATTCTATGTGCCTCTTACCACACGCGGTGATCACTTTCAGTTTTCACCGCGTTGATCACAGAGACATCATTGAATATTTACTTTTTCGTCGACAGGATGAAGTCAATCTCATTTCTAGTCGCACCGTCAGGACTTTGCCAGGTTCACCTTCTATGCTCACGCTTTTTGAAGAAGGAATTCATCATTTAGAGGCTCTCCTTCTCCATAAAGCTAGCCAGTAGCGTCGGAATCACCGGGTGGCAGCTCGTCACCGTCTCGTTTGCCCAGTTTCGTGTTTTATAAAGTCCCCCATGACCACGTTGAAGTGAGTCTTATAACCATGCATGGCTCTGGATACATCCTCATACATGGTCTCTACTTCGTCGTCGGGGTGTGTCGAAGTCTGGGCATAAACCTGTATGACCTTCAGCAAATATCTTGACGATTTTCTGAGTATAAGGTACGCCACCCTGGTCGACACACTCTCGATCTTCACCACATTGTTCACAAGGGGCCTGTGGACGAAAAACCCGACACCACCCTGGGGCTGCTGGTCACCCTCCCGGAAATAGAGCAGGTTACCGGATATGAGAATTATTGTATTCTCCCCCTGTCTTCGGACTTCAGACAATCGCACAATACTCCACCGTAACTTGCTCAATTCCTCCTCAAGTTCGGTGATCTTCTCGTCAGTCCTCAGTGTGCGCGTGTTAAAAGTTGCCAGGTCCAGTCGTTTTATAAATGGGTAGCCAGATCCCATCCGGAGATTCTGCGCACCCCTTGCCTCGTCGTGGCCTTGACCGCTACCGAAGTCAAGGGTAGACGGGCTGCCGGGCACTAGGGGCCCTTTTTTCAATCTGATTTTCATTGGGAGGGGGGGGGTTGCCATAATCGCCACGATCGCCAACCCGTCTTCGTCCGTGGTGTTATTCTTTAGGTCCGGACACCATACGGAACTATGTCATTATGGTCACCGGATTTAAAAAGTGGTATAACTTTACTGTATTTCATTATATCTGGAAAGACTACTTGGTCCACACACAAATTAAATATTGCATACTTTAACAGACATTCCTCATAGGTCTTCGGTTTATTTGAGTTTTGATTTGCCGAAAAGCCTTTATGACTGTCATAGGGTTTATATGTTTGAATTGAAGTTCATGAAATTGTATTACCCAAATGGAGATTAGCTAAGACCAGCAAGTCATTTTTAGTAAACAGCATACGCTTTTATAACAAGCTGCCAAAGGCGGTGACTGAACTTAGCGAGGGAAAGTTCAAAATCCATACTAAGCGTGTCCTAACTAAAAAAGCGTATTACAAGGTTAAAGACGATGAGAGATGTCGAAGACACGCTTGTTTGGCAATGACTGCTTCTGCACATGTGGCCCCCTGGTAACTCATAATATTGTGTAAATGTATCTATTAACTGCTCCACATTTGTTGTAATATACACTTCTTTTTTCTTTTGCTTCTAACTCATTGCTTTTTGCAATATTTTTTATATTATTAGACGCCAACCACCATAAATTCGTTAGTAATTTATTTTGTTAACATGTCATTTTTTGATAATTGTAATTATTTATTTTTCTTGCTTTTTTATATACTTAGCCTCTTTTTTTATAACGTGATTGTGAGAACACTGTAGACTCCACGAATTCTTAGGTTACTTCCTATTACGACGCACTTTTTTTTAATATGATTATTTTTGTTGTGTTTTTGGGTACAATATTGACTGGTCTACACTGTTCTTACATAATATCTATTAATAATATGAAAATATTGTAAACAACCACTTTTATTAAAAGAGTAACCATGTAGTTTCTTGCCGGTTCTTCTCCATAGGAAACGACCAATTTGGAACCGTGCACTAGCTGACGTTTTATAAGTGCCCATGTAGGCCTATGTGAAATAAAAACTTTTGACTTTAACCGGACAGCCTGGCAAGTTTGCTTTCAATAAAGCAATTGAAGTTTCAGGGAGGAATTTAGAGCTTCCGTTGTCCTAAGAGGTATATCGGTGAAATAATTCTCAAACTGTAGGGCTACTTCTATGTTAGAGCTTATGGGACCATGTGAAGTCTCCAATAAAAAATCCGTGTTGCGTACTTTATTCCTACCAGTTTCACTATTAATAACTTTCCACACAGTCTTTTGTCTCATCATCATCATCATCATCATTTCAGCCGAAAGACGTCCACTGCTGGACATAGGCCTCCCCCAAGCGTCGCCACAGCGAACGGTCCTGTGCGTCTCGCATCCATCGGACCCCCGCAACCGTTACCAAGTCATCGGTCCACCTTGTAGGAGGCCTTCCAACGCTACGTCTTCCGGTACGTGGTCGCCATTCCAGAACCTTTCGGCCCCAACGGCCATCTGTTCTGCGAGCAATGTGCCCTGCCCATTGCCACTTTAGTTTGGCGATTCTTCGAGCTATGTCGGCAACCTTGGTTCTCCTGCGGATATCCTCATTCCTGATTCGATCACGCAAGGAAACTCCGAGCATAGCCCTCTCCATTGCCCTTTGGGTGACTTTAAGCCTTCTAATGAGGCCCATTGTAAGCGACCACGTTTCGGAGCCATATGTCATCACTGGCAACACGCACTGGTCATAGACTTTCGTCTTGAGACACTGTGGTATATTGGACGAGAAGACACCGCGCAGCTTCCCGAACGCTGCCCAGCCGAGTCGGATTCGACGATTGATCTCTTTCTCGAAGTTAGACCTTCCCAACTGGACCGTCTGTCCCAGGTAAACGTAGTCGTCTACAACTTCGAGTGTAGAGTCCCCGACCTTGATAGGAGTGGGTGCTACATGGCTGTTTACCATGACTTTGGTTTTGTCCATGTTCATTTTAAGTCCCACTCTTTCGGAAGCTCTACTGAGGTCACCAAGCATTGTACTGAGCTCCTCCGTAGTCTCAGCCATGACTACTATGTCGTCGGCAAACCGAAGGTGAGTGATGTACTCGCCATTGACATTAATGCCTAGCCCTCTCCATTCCAAAACCTTGAAGACATCCTCCATTGCTGCCGTGAACAGTTTCGGAGAAATAACGTCTCCCTGCCTCACACCCCGCTGCAAGAGGATAGGTTTCGAGGTCTGGTCTTGTAGTCGGACTGACATAGTGGCGTTTTTGTACAAACACTTCAGCACTTCGATATACCGATAGTCAATTTGGCACCGTTGGAGAGACTGCAGTACAGCCCAAGTTTCAATCGAATCAAAGGCTTTCTCGTAGTCCACAAACGCTAAGCAGAGAGGCTGGTTATACTCCTCAGTCTTCTGTATAACCTGCCGCAGCGTATGTATGTGGTCCACGGTGCTGAAGCCTTTTCGAAATCCGGCTTGTTCGGGAGGCTGGAAGTCGTCGAACCTGCGCGCGAGACGATTCGTGATGACTCTGGAAAACAGCTTGTAGACATGGCTCAGAAGCGAGATGGACCTATAATTCTTAAGCAGGGCATTATCGCCCTTCTTAAAGAAGAGTACCACCACGCCTCTGCTCCACGCCTGTGGCGTTTTCCCCTCGAGTATGACGGAATCAAATAGCTTCTGAAGGGCCTTAAGGACCGGTTTTCCACCCGCCTTCAGGAGTTCGGCCGTAATTCCGTCCTCACCCGACGCCTTGTTGTTTTTCAGCTGCTTCAGAGCCATCCTAATCTCGTAAAGGCTGACGTCCGGGATATCTTCGGTATAGTGTCGAGTCAATCTAGCTCTTGGGTCGTTTACTAGATTTACAGCGGGTTTAGCGGTAGACGTGTATAACGTGTCTTTTGTCTGCCGATTTGATTTTGTTGTACAAGGCCTTCGCTACCTTGCAATTTTTTCTGAAAAGTTTAGCATATTTATTTACATACTTATTAAAGGTTTCAATGTTAAATAATGGCTTAAGGCCGTATAGCTTATATAGTCTTTCTCTACTTATCTTAATACCTTTAGTCGCCCAGTCACTAAATAGAGTCCAGTCACTTAGGGAAAATATTTTTCAACATCTTTTCAAAAGCTTGTATTATATTCATTGAGTACCACTGAAAATAAATTATTATAAAATTTATTAGCGTCATCAATACATCAACCTCTGAATTCGGTATACTGGGCATGGTACCGGAACACGGCTAGACCACTTGGCAGTACGTCTTTACCCAGTGGGTGGTTACAAGCCGTTGGTCGAAACCAACCACCAGTGTCACCTGATTAGCACCACCCGGGGAGCACATGTAGGGCCTAGCTATAGGTATTCTCCTATGGACGCAGGTGACTTAGCCTCCATTTTGAACATCACTAGCTATGCAAGCTCAAAATGTTAAATTTGTTATACAGCAAGTTTTTACATGATCCAGCACGCACGACGTACAAGCGTTCTGACGTACTCATATGTCCGCCATATTCACGATCTATCTGCACGACGGTCGGGGCGCCACGCCACACGTTGGATGAAAAATTAGTAGTGCGAAACCAGCAAATAATTAATAATATTTAATAATAACGACCTACGTCGAGCCTATTTCCGTAAACGCGCCTCAAAGCTGACAGTTTATAGTTTCCAGTTGTCCTACTTTGATAAAATCGTTAAAAATATATAAGTGCGTTAAGCGAACTATATTATACATAATATATCACCTGTTGATACAGAAGTGCAGTTTAAACAAATAAAAACTAACAGAAAGTGATAATCAAACAGTAATACAGAATTGAGTAAAGTGCAAATCATTGAGGGATTTTTCAAACAACGCGGCAAGTGCAGGGGATCATCGCGGTTACGCGAGTGGCGTAAGAGCTATAACGGCGCGCTGCGCCAGCCAGTCACACATCGTTAGCGAGCGTCAAAGGTACTTGTTTTGACAACTACGTCTCGTTTATGAAGTTCGTCTAAGCCGCCGCGTTCGGACTATTCAAATAAGGAATAATTTAATTTATTTGTTGGATTATCTAATTTAATTAAGAATAAGGATGTCAGTACAGCGTTCTCCGCCTAGCTCGGAATGTAGATTAAATCCTCCGAATCCTCAAATACACGATAGTTCGAACCCGGCTTCTAATCTTTCGGATTCGGAAGATAATTACCACGTAACTAAACGCCATAAGCGCAAGTATGGTAATTTTGCAAAGTCGGCTGAACCCACCAACTCCGAAATAAAGACCCTGTTCACGGAGTTTGAAACTCAACAAAATCACAAGTTTGATTTGCTGAACAGCACATTAAACAATATTGCTACCCAAAACGAAGAGATAAAAAATTCTATTGGGACTCTCACATCTCAATATCAAGATCTGCTCGCAAAAATTGATAGTCTTGAAAAGGATAATTATGATTATAAAAACCGAGTAAATTTATTAGAGACGCGGATCGACCTGCTAGAGAAGAAAGCACGCTGTACAACCATCGAGATTCGTAACTTGCCTAAGATGGAAAAGGAGAATAAAAAAGTCTTTACGAGTATTATTCAGAACCTCGGGTCTTCACTGGATCTTGAAACACCGATTGAGGAGTCTGAATTACGAGATATCTACCGCTCAACGGAAGGAAGCTGTGATTTCAAGGTATATATCCTTCAATAAATCTAAACGTGAACGTAAAGAGCCACTTCTAAACTCCCAACACATTAAAGTTCCTGGCGACATGCGTACTGTGTACATCTCGGAATATTTATCTATCAATGCAAAAAAACTGTTCTATGTCGCGCGCCTGAACGTAAAGAATGGAAAGCTTCTTGCTGCTTGGACATCCTACGGGAAAGTCTACATCAAAAAAGAAGAAGGTTCTTCGCCTGTGCGTATTGATAATGAAACTGAGTTGAATAAATTTATCCTGTGACTAATTATTCTTTATAACTGTTTCCTACTTTTGATTATTCTTATGAAATCTAATTTATTATGTCTAATTATCCGTCTCAGATTATATGAGTACTTTACTCCTATAACTAGTAATCAGTGGAATTGCAGAGCTTCATACTCTTCTACTTTCTCTTCTCAACAAACACACAACACACATTACTTTTCATCTTCTCTGTACATGTTCTCCAAGCGAATATTTGGTTGTCAAGCGTATGGTAATTTCGTTTTGTCTCCCTGTAATGCTGCATCAAATAGAGTGTCCATCGATATAATAGCTATCTGTGAACTGGATCTGGGTCTAATTTTCACCTTTACACCAAACTTTAAGTCACGTAAGTTGCGTGACACTACTAAATTCTCTCTTTAAAGAATGCTAAATATTGAGACTTTACACTCGGATCTAGATTCACTTCAGGTAGCTAATTCAATTTCTTGCGACATAGACGATGTCAAAAAATATTTAACAACAAATACTGGCACCCTAAATATCTTGTCTCAGAATATCCGAAGCATCCATTGTAACATGCCTAATCTCACTACCCTCCTGCAAAGATCTAACATATCTTGGGACATTATAGTTCTATCGGAATGTTGGCTTTCCTCAGCTCGCACCATACCGAAGCTAGATAACTACAATCTTGCATCAACGACGTCCCAAAGAACCCAAAATGAAGGAGTTGTTTTTTACTATAACAAAAATCTTGAAGTAACAATTGAAGAACCGCAGCTAATCGACGCCAATTGTCTACTGCTAAAATTGGGAACAAATACGTGTGTGATAGGGATCTACCGCCCCCCGAGCCAACCCAACACTAATAACTTTATTAGCTCAATAGACACACTCCTCTCAAAGTTAGGAAGGTTTAATAATATTGTTTTCTGCGGCGATATAAACATCGACATAGGCCCTAACAGTCATGATAAACGTTCAAATGAATACCTAAATATGCTAGCAAGTCATGGTCTACTCTCAAGCCATAATGCACTAACGCATGGGCACACTTGCCTAGACCACATGATGCTCAAAACAAAGTTAGATGCTAAATGTTTCATCTTTGAATCTTCGATAACAGACCACGAAACCGTTGCCCTCAGTTTAAACGTTTGTATTCGCTCAGATTACCGCAACACAACGGCTTCTAGAGTTGATTTTGAACTGCTTGATAGAGCAGTACAAAATATTAATTTTCAGCCAATCATTGAGTGTCGTGACGCCAGTCTTGCAGCTGATCTGCTTGTTTCTAACCTATCTTCAGCGATAGCTAGTAGCTCATGTCTAATAAACATTCCCAAAAGACAGCGGATTAGTAAGCCATGGATCACTAAAGGATTGCTTCGCTGCATGAGGAATAGGGATAACTTACATAATAAAAACTTTTTACAAAAAAAATACAACCGACTTCAAAGTAAAAAAAAACACTGAAAAGTGCAAAATAACTTTAATTTCGGAAGTCGGTGTTTCTATAATAGTTTTGTCTATTCGTTATTTAACACCGACTTCCGAAATTAAAGTTATTTTGCACTTTTCAGTGTTTTTTTTTACTTTGAAGTCGGTTGTATTTTTTTTGTAAAAAGTTTTTATTTTACACTTTTTAGTTATGGTACCACCACTAAAAAGTACCCCTCAGCCAAACTTAAATACCTTATAGCCAGAGTGCATCTCATGACAATTCTAATAATCCCAAACACGGTAAGATTACATTAATTTATTACAGAGTTCCGGTGCCTAACTTCAGGCTTCATCATCAGATCAGTTCGATATATTCCCCCTCTACTTTCAGTCAGTCATCGACTACACGTATAAACAAAGCAATTTTACTTGTTACGACGGTTCTGCTGTGATCCTATGAGGAGTTCTGTTCCATATCTTCGAAGTTCATGATCAGATCATAACAATATTTCTATGGGACCAATTCGGAAGCATAACCTTTCAATCAAAAAAAAAATTTTCAAAATCGGTCCACAATTGACCGAGAAATCGGTGAACATACATAAAAAAAAAAAATAAAAAACATACATTCAACCGAACATATAACCTCCTCCTTTTTGAAGTCGGTTAAAAAACTTAAGCGAGACCCTGAAAATGAAATTATCAGTAAAACTTACAGACGTTATCGAAATTTTTGCAACAGCATTATTAAAAAAGCTAAACGAAGTTATGAGAAAAAAGAAATAGAGAGTGCAAAGGGTAATAAACGGCAATTATGGGATGCAATTAAAAAGATTAGTTCCTCTGGCAAACCACCGGACCTTTCTTCCCATCTCCTTACATCTCTAAACAAAGACCAGGATGTAAATAAAGTTAATAGTTTCTTTGCGGACGTGGGCAGAAAGCTCGCCGAACAAGTGGCCAATTCACCACAGGATATACCACCTCAATTTGATATTCCAACTATTACACCCATCAATTCATTTGTTCTGCTACCCCCTGATGAGGAAGAAGTCTTTTTTCTCCTTCAGGGCTTAAAGGAGAAGTGTGCCGTAGGTATTGACCTAATTTCTAGCAAACTCATGAAGAGATATGTACACATTCTTACCAGTCCTATTACACACATTTGCAAACTGGCTATGGCATCTGGTGTCTTCCCGAAAGCATTTAAATTAGCGCTTATCAAACCAATACATAAAGGGGGTGGGGAGGGGAGAGACTGTGTTGATAATTTTCGACCGATTTCTATCTTGCCTACATTGTCCAAGATCTTGGAACGTCTTATAAATCGGCGATTAATTAATTACTTAGAAGCTAATAATTTACTTTCATCAGCTCAATTCGGTTTTCGTCGTAATAAGTCAACCACTGACGCAGTTCATGAGCTATTACATTCCATCATTTCCAATCTGGACCAAAGGAACAAATGTGTTACTGTCTTCCTTGATCTGGCAAAAGCCTTTGACACAGTCTCAATCCCTCATCTACTCAAAAAGTTGGATCACATTGGTGTTAGAGGAATTCCTTTAAAATTATTGCAGGACTACCTTACAGAAAGAAAACAAAGAGTTAGGATAGATGGAATACTGAGCGATGAGGTTGGTGTCGATTTTGGCGTGCCTCAGGGTAGCATACTTGGCCCGACTTTGTTCTTGGTATATATTAATGACCTTTGCAGACTTCAGCTCCTCAATGGACAAATTATTACATTCGCTGACGACACTGCGCTTTTTTTCAGTGGACAGACCTGGGAAGATGTTTTCCATGCTGCCCAGAATGGTTTTAGCAAAGTCTGTAGATGGTTACGATCTAATATTCTGACATTGAATGTTAATAAAACCAAATATATTGCTTTTGCGTATAGGTCAGACCTCTTGCCTTCATCCCATTTTAATATTTCCTGCCATGCTTGTGTACCGGAGTCTTTGTCATGCACTTGTCCTATTCTCGAGAGAGTCGATGGTATCAAGTACCTTGGTATCATCATTGATCAATGCTTGACATTTAAATCTCATATTAAAGTCCTTGTAACCCGTTTGCGAAAGTTAATTTATATATTTAAAACCCTAAGACATGTGGCAGACCGTCAGGTTATCAAAACGGTCTATGTTGCCTTGTGCCACTCCCTTATCGATTATTGCATTACAGCCTGGGGAGGCGCCGCTAAGTCGCACCTGATTGAAATCGAGAGAGCACAGCGTGCCATTCTCAAGGTTGGTGCCGGACTTCCCTTCTTATATCCTACCGTCGATCTTTTTAAGGATTGGGATGTTCTCACTGTTAGGCAGACCTTCGTATTGCGTACTGTGCTTAAAAAACATTCCTTATTACAATTCGACCCAAAACTCCATATGGATAAGCGACGGAAGGGTAGGGTATGCCAAACAAAAACTGTTAGAACAGCGCACTCGCATAATTTCTTCCTCTTTCTTGGACCTTACTTATATAATAAGCTAAATCAAACCCTCAGTATCTATCCAATGACTTATTATAAATGTAAAACCTCAGTAACCAAATATCTTAAAAGTTTGGACTATAGGGGTACCGAGGACTTGTTGAGACCGTTAAGTTGACTCGCCAATCTCATTCAATAAAACATTGTTGCCCTCAGCTTTCCTACTCTTTTATCATTGCGCATTATACCCGCTACCTTATTCGCTTCACAAGCACAATACACATACACAATCTTATTCCCTTCTACACAAGCACCATTCCACTCCACAAACTTAACACACCAGCACAATCATAAATATTTCCCTCTTGCACTTCCTGGTTACGCAAAAAAAAAAAAATCTTTGCTATTTTCCTAAATATTTTAACTCCTTTTGCTTTTCTTTTTTATTTTTTGTTTTTATCGATTTAAACTTTGAATAACTTCTCTAAACTGTGAAACAATGTTTAGTTTATAGGTACCCAAGTTGTGTGGCTGCGGGAGAGACCTGGTGACCTGTAATACAGGTTCTTATGGAAACCTAATTCAGACACCAGCCTCTCACTTAGTTAAACCTCGGTGTGCAAATTGTAAATTGTTAGCAATAAGTAACTTTGTGATGAATAAATAAACGTTTTATATTATTATTTCCTTTATTTACTTTATATACATATTTTGTACATTTTTAAATATTTCTTAAAACATAAATAAAAAAAAACATTTAAAAATATAAAAAATAGTACCCCACCGGTATCGGGAACAGGGTCCAAGCTACCGGCGGTCAGGGCTCCAGAGAAAGGAACCTCCTAACGATACGAGCCGTGTCCAGGAGTACCGCTGCGTTTCGTTATTATTATTATTATTATATTTATTGTTGTTTTTTTTTTATCGTGGAAAGCGCCTTTGCGGGACGTGCAGCAAGATGGACCGTAAATATAGAGTTTTATAGCTGAATTTAAAAATTATTGAAATTCGATCAAATTTCAAATTTTTAACCGACTTCAAAAAGGAGGAGGTTCTATGTTCGGTTGAATATTTCTTTTAAATTTTTTTTTTATGTATGTTCACCGATTTCTCGGTCAATTGTGGACCGAATATGAATTTTTTTTTTGGTTGTAATGTTATGCTTCCTAGTTGGTCCCATAGAAATATTGTTATGATCTTGGAACAGAACTCCTCATAAGGTCACAGCAGAACCGTCGTAACAAGTAAAATTGCTTTGTTTATACGTGTAGTCGATGACTGACTGAAAGTAGAGGGGGAATATATCGAACTGATCTGATGATGAAGCCTGAAGTTAGGCACCTGAACTCTGTAATAAATTAATGTAATCAAACCGTGTTTGGGATTATTAGAATTGTCATGAGATGCACTCTGGCTATAAGGTATTTAAGTTTGGCTGAGGGATATTTTTTAGTGGTGGTACCATGACTAAAAAGTGTGAAATAAAAAAACTTTTTGCAAAAAAAAAATATAAGTGACTTCAAAGTAAAAAAAAAAACAATGAAAAGTGCAAAATAACTTTAATTTCGGAAGTCGGTGTTAAATAACGAAGAGACAAAACTATTAAAGAAACACCGACTTCCGAAATTATAGTTATTTTGCACTTTTCAGTGTTTTTTTTACTTTGAAGTCGGTTATATATTTTTTTTGCAAAAAGTTTTTTTTTTTATTTATACTATTATAGTTTTCTTGTGAAAAAAGTTTCAATCGGAAATCAGACACCATGCAGGTTTAATACGTTACATACGTTTATTATTAGGTATTATTATTAATTTTAACTATATTAATTCAAAGAGACCAATAGGTTAAATCGGCAAATTCATATTTAAACCTGTATTATATTAATTTAGACCAGCAATCAGTCCCTGCAAAAGCGTGCGGTGACCTCGCAACGATTTTTAATGGTGCAGCAGGCCTAGATAAGTTACGACCGTTTCATTCCTAATCTCTTTCTACAGTCGTTAACGCCTCCGATTCCGTTGTTCTGACCAAGTGACTTAACGTTGAGATGATGTTATTCCCATACATTTGAAGTTTTCTATTTGCGTTAACGATTGTAGATTATTAACTTGGCTAAGCCCTCTGGTGTTAGTGCACAAAGTGTTGAGTAAAGATGAGGCATTGTTTGTGGTGTGGTACCATTGTCGCATTGTGCCTTATTGACCAACGTACGAACATTAACGCCTTTACGGGCTTGGTTGACCGCACACCGACTAGCAATGCCAAATATTATTGTGTGTGACGCGGACTTATTACATACATTTAAATTTATACAAGAGCTTTTGGCGGTGGTGCTTAGGTATTGAATGATGCTCACATCTTTGACGCTGACGAGCATATGGCTTGCGTAAATGCGGCGCAGGATGAGTCGCGCTTTGTCGCCGACGCACACGAGCTTGTGGTTGGCGCCATCACCCCCGCGCAAGGCGAGGTCGCGCTTGATGCGCCGCGCGATACCGCTGTGCACGCCGCCGCATAGACCTGGGATATACATGCAGATGTAGTTCATACTCCTACTCACCGATTTTGGTCATGGTGGCCAATCTCAGCGGATGTCAAATGAATCAGACTTTAGCATAGACCGTTTATTTCCGGATGTTTGAGTGCGAGTTCGTGGTTAATATAATTTTCTTGGAAAAAAGCACTCTTAGAGGATTTTATGTGATTCAGATAAATATTTTATTAATAAAACAGTGAACGTGATCGATTTCTGTTTAAATGTTTTGTTAGGTTTATCTACACTAATATTATAAAGAGGTAGTTTGTTTTTTTTTTGTTTTTTTTTTTTGTATGTAGCAGAAGGTACTGGTCCGATTGCTAAAATTGTTTCATTGATAGAAACTGCTTTATTCCTGAGTAACATAGGCTATATTTTACGTACGCGGGCGAAGCTGCGGGAAAAAGCTAGCAAGTCATAAAATAACAAATTCCCGTTTAGAGTCCCGCCAGTTTTATAACCACACCCAATGTAACACCTCGCTCAATCGTATCGGTGGTTCTAAAAACTCATCAGCATGGCCTGTAACGGGAACATCAGGTATTCTTACGATGCGGCTGAAGACTGCAGTTCTGCCAACCGAGCCGTTAGCTGAATGCCTTAATGAAATATTGAAAAAATACGAGCGATAAGCTGGGACAGGTATACTATAATCAAGAAAAAATGTAGGAACTCTGAACTGACCCAAATCTATTATTTTTTTAATTAGCACAAAAAATGGGACTCTATCCGTACCCGTTACTGATCACATTATTTGTGTAGTCAAAAGTAAAAAAAACGAAATCCCAAAATTGTCCACGAACATTTGTCATAATTAGTAAATTCATAATTGAATCAATCCTTTATAACAATTGCTACTAGAAAATACTACGCGCAGTGTTTTTCCATTTTGATCGCCATTCATTCATTCATAATCAATAGCCTGTCCAATATTTCCATAAATTGAGTGACATTTTGGGATATAAACAAACGCTCATAACTTTGCTGTTTATGAATATTATTTATTGAGACTTTACTTAATTATACCGTACCGTATGGTGTCGGACGTAAAGAATAGCACCATCCCATTTCTTCCCGTGGGTGTCGTATGAGGTGACTAAGGGACATTTTTGAGACCGTGTGTACTGGTAAGTACCTACCTCAGGTCACCGCGTGGTGGCGGGTAAACCACCAGCAACAGCATTCCCAAGTAGGGTTAGTGTCAGGCAGGCGGCCGACTGTAAAACAGTAGACATATCTTTTGCAATATGTTGGGTATAAATGGAATGCGTGATAGGGTCAGGGTGTAACCCACAGGCGACGCGCAGGGGCAGCACCCGGCTCCTGTGGGAAATGGACTAGGGTTGTTACACCATCCCGGGCGGGGGCATCGTAAGAAGCTAGCTTGGGAATTGAGATTGAGGTATGCAAGTTGGAATGTAGGAACAATGACTGGAAGGACCAGAGAGTTAGCGGATGTATTAAAAAGAAGACGAATAAACGTGGCGTGCTTACAAGAAACGAAATGGAGAGTAACAAAAGCGATAAAGGTGGTGAGGGATATAAGTTTTATTACTATGGAAGTGATGGTAAAAGAAATGGTGTAGGAATAGTGTTAGACAGCAAATTGAAAGAAAGCGTGATTGAAGTACAAAGAATTAATGATAGGCTTATAGTTGTGAAGATTATGTTGGAGAATGTAATATTGAATGTAGTTAGTGTGTAAGTACGACAAGTAGGATGCGATGAAACGGTGAAAGAGAAGTTTTAGGAGGATTTTGATAGAGTTTTAATGGCCATCCCTGTACATGAGGAATTGATTGTTGGAAGTGATTTTAATGGACATGTGGGAAGAATGAGAGGTGTTTATGAAACAGTACATGGTGGATGCGATTTTGGAAGTCCGAACAGTGAAGGAGCCACGCTGCTGCAATCCACTACCGCATTTGACCTGGCAATGGCCAATACTTGGTTCCAGAAAGGAGACGAACACCTGGTCACGTACAAAAGCGGTAACCACAAGACGCAAATCGATTACTTCCTGGTTAGGCGTAACCAGCTAAAGTACGTCAAAGACTGCAAAGTGCTGCCAGGAAAAGACCTAGTTTCACAGCACAGACTCCTGGTTATGATGTCAGTAGTCAAGACACAGAACAAAAAAACCGAAGAGCGTTCTCCCCCTAAAATAAAATGGCATATGCTAGAAAAGAGTGACTGTGCGAAAAAATTGAAAGAGCGAGTCGTGGACAAAATGATAGAAATGGGAGACATGAATGATCGAAGTATAAATGAAAGCTGGAATGAGATTGCTGAGTGTATTAGACATGCATCGAAAGATATTTTGAGAGAGACGAGAGGAAAGGGTTCAATAGATAGGGATACATGGCGGTGGTCAATAGATATACAGAATGTTTTGAAGGAATAAAAACTTATTACAAAAAAAAAATAACCGACTTCACTAAAAAAAAAACACTAAAAGGGTCAAAATAACTTTAATTTCGGAAGTCGGTGTTTCTCGGTATTGTTTGTTTCTTATTTAACACCGACTTCCGAAATTAAAGTTATTTTGACCCTTTTAGTGTTTTTTTTTTAGTGAAGTCGGTTATTTTTTTTTGTAAAAAATTTTTATTTTACACTTTTTAGTTGCGATACACTTATAAACAGAGAGCCTATTTCTCATGACGATTCCAATTAACCCAAACACTACTAGGTTACATTGTTTTATTATAAAGTTCCTGTGTCTACCTTCCACCTTCCGGCTCCATCATCAGATCAGTTCGATAGTACCTTATAGCCAAAGTGCATTTCATGACAATTCTAATAAGCCCAAACACGGCGTCTACCTAGACAAGCAGTTGAATTGGGCAAAACACATGGACTACGTAAACAAAAAAGCCAGTATATCCATATGGCAATGCAGACGCATGTTGGGACGAAACTGGGGTATAAGCCCAAAAGTCACCCACTGGCTATATATCACAATCATCCGACCAATCATAACATATGGCTCCCTAGTCTGGTGGCCCAGAACAGATTTGAGCACAGCCCAAAAAGAACTCGAAAAATTGCAGCGATACGCCTGCGTAGCAATCACTAGTAGCATGAGAACGGCACCCACTGCCGCCCTACAGGCTATGCTAGGACTGCCTCCACTGCATCTCATAGTGCGGGAGGAAGCAGCCTTGGCAGTATTCAGACTTAAACTATCGGGTACACTGAAAAGAGACTCTCGAATTAAACATACACACATTATGGATGATGCCATTAAGCGACAGCCCATGATGACGGCCCCCAACGACAAAGCCCCAAAGCACTGAAATTCCAAAAACACTACAGCATCCAACTAGCAGAAGAACCGTACGATTGCTCAGGCCCCAAGGAACTGAGAATTTACACCGACGGATCAAAGACGAACACCGGAACAGGAGTCGGAATCTTCTCCAATGACCTTAATATAAAGATATCCAAACCGCTAGGAGCACTCAACACGGTTTACCAGGCAGAATGTGTTGGCATCACTCTAGCGGCCAACGCTATAGAAGCCAGAAAAGTTACGGATACTCATATCCGCATAATCTCCGACAGTGCCTCAGTACTACAATCGCTAGAAAAACCCACAACAACCTCGAAACTTATACAAGAATGCCACTCTGCACTAGAACGTGTCACATTGTTAAATAATAACACTGTGACACTGCAGTGGATAAAAGGACACAGCGGCTCACTGGGCAACGACGCAGCTGATGAGCTGGCAAGGCGGGGGTCTGACACGGTGGTCTTCGGACCGGAGCCCATCGTGCCAATACCCTTTAGTCAGCTGCGTGGTTGGCTACGAGAGCACAAAAATGCACAAGCGGGAAGGTGGTGGTCCTTGGCACCGGGCTGCAGGCAGGCTAAAGAAGCCATGCCAAGTTTAAATAGAACCCTAACCAGCAGCCTTCTGCGACTGGACAGAGGCAGCCTGCGTCTGGTGGCAGGATCCGTCACCGGACACTGCTCCCTGAACAAACACTTTTTCACAATGAATATCACAGATAGCCCTCTGTGCAGAGGATGCATGGAGTCAGAAGAAACTGCCGCGCATGTGCTCCTTGAGTGCACAGCCGTCAGCGAGATAAGAACTCGGACCTTGGGAGCACCGAATTCACTGATGGACGCCCTGAGCAAACTGAAGAGACTCATCTGTTTCTGGAATGAGGTGGGCTGGTTGGAGTAAAGGCCGCCATGGCCCACGCACAATGGTCCGATAAGGACTAAGTTCGGAAACCAGACCACAAAGATAAGATAAGATAAGAAGCCCAAACACGGCTAGGATACATTGATTAATTACGGAGTTCCTGTGCCTACCTTCCGGCTCCATCATCAGATCAAGTCGATAGTACCTTATAGCCAAAGTGCATCTCATGACAATTCTAATAAGTCCAAACACGGCTAGGTTACATTGATTAATTACGGAGTTCCAGGGCCTACCTTCCGGCTCCATCATCATCATCAGATCACTTCGATGGTACCATTTTCAACGTAACTATTCAGAACCATTCATTTATTTGTATCATCATAGTCGCTTAACTATCTTCATTGTGATATCAATGTGAGTATGAAGTTCCGTTGACCATTTCTGGTCTTCTTCATCAGTTCCACTTCATCAAATGTCACTTTTTGACTGTAAATGCTTAAGTCCTCGATGAAAATACCAAAATCACTATATGGTTGCCTATAATATTTGAGGAGTTCCCTCGATTCCTTATGGATTCCATCATCAGAATTGGATTTTGAAAAAAATGGGACCAATCTGGAAGCATATCCTACAAAGCAAAAAAAAAAATTTGTAAATTGGCCCATAAACGACGGAGTTCTGAGGTAACAAACATAAAAGAAATGATATACAACCGAATTGAATAACCTCCTCCTTTTTTTGAAGTCGGTTAAAAAAGAGGAAATTTAAGGAATGGCAACGTATAGATCCGGAAAACGCTAGCTTAAAGTCTGTAAAAAAAAGTGAATAAGATGCTTTAAAGAAAATAGCCAAGAAAGCCGTGGCAATATCGAAAGCAAGGACAAACTATACGACACACTAGACAGTCCGGCAGGCCAGAAAGATCTATATCGGCTTGCTAGAGCAAGAGAGAATCAAGAGACAAGAGAGGGTGAGATTCGAGAGATGTTTGTCAGATAAAATGTTTAAGGGATGAAACTGGAATGATTCTATCAGAAGTTGACAAAATCAAAGAGAGGTGGAAGGACTATTTTTGAAAGACTGATGAATGAGGAAAACAACTGAAATGGGATTTTAGAAAATAAACTAGTGAATGTGGTTTTTAACCGACTTCTGAGAGAGGTTCTCAATTCGGATGTTTGTATTTTTTTTTTTTTTATGTTTGTTCGCGCATAACTTCGTCACTAGCCAACCGATTTGAAAAATTCTTTTTTTGTTGGAAAGGGTATACTTTCCAAATGGTCCCATAGTCACCAAGTCGGGATCTGATGATGGAATCTTGGCGAAATCGAGGGAACTCCTCAAATATTATAGGCAATTATATAGTGATTTATGTATTTTCATCGAGAACTTAAGCATTTACAGTCAAAAAGTAACATTTGATGAAGTAGTGGTGTGGCAACTGACGAAGAAGACCAGAAATGGTCAACGGAACTTCATACTCGCATAGATATCACAATAAAGATACTTTTGCGACTATAACAATACAAATGAATGAACGGTTCTGAATAGTTACGTTGAAAATGGTATCATCGAAGTGATCTGATGATGATGATGGAGCCGGAAGGTAGGCACTGAAACTTCGTACTTAATCAATGTATCCTAGCCGTGTTTGGGCTTATTAGAATTATCATGAGATGAACTTTGGCTATAAGGTACTATCGAACTGATTTGATGATGGAGCCGGAAGGTGGAAGGTAGACACAGGAACTTCATAATAAAATAATGTAACCTAGCAGTGTTTGGGTTAATTGGAAATATCATGAGAAATAGGCACTCTGCTTATAAGTTTACCTATCGCAACTAAAAAGTGTGAAATAAAAAACTTTTTACAAAAAAATAATAACCGACTTCACTAAAAAAAAAACACCAAAAAGATCAAAATAACTTTAATTTCGGAAGTCGGTGTTAAATAAGATACTGTATAATAATACCGAGAAACACCGACTTCCGAAATTAAAGTTATTTTGATCTTTTTGGTGTTTTTTTTTTAGTGAAGTCGGTTATTATTTTTTTGTAAAAAGTTTTTTATAGTGAGATTGATTAGTATGGATGAAGAATAGAAGAATAGCTGTAAATGGAATGAAGAATGGTAAGGCAATTGGTCCAGATGGAATACGGATTGGTTATCGTTTATGATCATAAGGTTCAACATTATTATAAGTCTTTGAATTATCGACCTTAAAGTGATCGTCCAGTTTACTGGCCACTTTGTATGGGCTGTCCTATAAAGGGTTAAGAAGACGTTAGGAAGCACACTTTCGCTTTTCTTTCTTTTTTAACCGACTTCAAAAAGAAGGAGGTTCTATGTTCGGCAAAATGTATTTTTATTAATACTAATTAATAATTTCGGAAGTCGGTGTTACATATCTAACGAAGAGACAACTATTACATAGAAACACCGACTTCCGAAATAAAAGTTATTTTGCACTTTTTAGTGTTTTTTTTTTACATTGTAGTGTATTTTTTTTTGTAATTTCTTTTTTTTATGATACGTCATAAGAGTAAAACAAATATGGTCTTACGACACTAGTAAGACCAAATTTTGCTAGCTGGTGCTCCCTATACGATTGTTTCACGTCAGCAGTATTGATGCGTAACGCTTACTCCAACAAATCCAAGTATTTATAAGTTTTGGTTGAGCAGAGGAATCTAAGGAGTGCGAAATCCAAGAGTTGGATTCCTGCAGATTTATCCTCACCGAATTCTAACCTGGTGGTGTTACTGAAAGTTTCTGACACATTCAGTAGCTTCATCAGTTGAGTTGTTGGGACCCAAAAGTCTTCCATGTACAAGATGATGAGACTCCAGATGAGGAAGAGAGTCAAGCCACATAGTGCCTCTATGTGGCTTGACTCTCTTCCTCATCTCAACCGATAGTCGTGGCTAGGGCTTTCAATATCGGTATTCCGGGATCCCGTAATACCGTGATCCCGTTAACCATTTTTTTTTATAACAACCAGAAAAAAACATAACCCTTCTTGCAGTCGTGTAAAAATAGTTAAATATACATTTTATTTATTTATTTATTTTTTAACTTAGGGCCTGCGCACACTTGAGAAAAGACTGTCTTAGACAGAATTTTCTACGACATCGCAGACTTGTCTGCGACAAGACTGTTTTGACAGTCACGTCCAGTGTTGCCAAAAGTTACACTAACTTACCACTAGAGTCAACTTTTAAAACCACCAGAAAACCACTAACAAAAAATTATCCTACACACAAAATCGCAAAATTTCACACTAAAAAAACGTGTGTTGTACGAAATAAAATAAGTAGGCATTAAGTTATTAGTTTCCTTTAATAATAAGTGATAAAAATTAACAATCAGTTGATTAAAATACCTTTTGTGGGTAAATTAACATTAGTAGGTAATTCAATATACAAATTATTCAATAACAGCTATGTATTAATTCGTCTTCAGACGAATCATTTTTGTTTGCACTATCATCGTCGGTATCAGATTGATAATTATGGATTCTATGATGCTGATTTACACCCGAGTGATCGCAATTTTAGTAAGAAATTGAATTTTACTAAAGCACTAGAAAAATCCACTAGCCACTAAAACCAATATTTCGCAATTAAATGGAGGGTTAAAACTACCAGTTTTAGTGGAAAATCCACTAAGTTGGCAATACTGGCCGTACACCGCCGCGCCGCTAGACTGTTTTGTCTTGATAGTGTTCGCCGTGACGTAGACAAAACAGTCTTGTCGCAGACGTCGCGTCGTAGACAAGTCTGCAACGTCGTAGACAATTCGACAGTCTTGTCTCAAGTGTGCGCAGGCCCTTAGCCTTTTCCAAAAGTTTGAAAGTTACCCTGTTATTTAATGCAATTTCTTTAAGCATCAGTATATATGTCGCAGCCGTATCCTATTTGAAATCTGATTGAACGTGAGGTAGCCGCATTACAATATGGCGAAGTTTTTTAATCTGACGCGCCAACTGTAATACGTCGTGTTATACGAAATGGCTTCGACATATATATCAGTATTGTTGTATATCATTGGTTCTTTATCAAGAGTGCACGCTCGTATTGAAGTGCATCGTATAGTGCAGGAGCAATTTCAGCACGTGTAGTATTGCGCATGCGTGGTGGCCGCGGCCGTGTAGCGCAAAGAGCTCGGCTGCACGTGTGCAGGCGCGCGCGTCGACTATCTCTGACTGAACTCGCACAAGTCGCAGGGGCCAAAGATGAAGCGGACAGGAAAGAACAGATAAACGTTTACCTACTGCTCAGTCACTTCCCCAGTATGGATGGCTAATTTTTTAATTAAGTGTTTAATGTAGGTATTCTGCGTTACATACAAATATTGAACTAATTTCACTCAGATTAAATAAAAAATATTTTTTTATTTGATCTAAGTAATTGCATAGCCTTTTCTCAACTATATTGATATCGCCCTAAGCTCAACAATTTACAGCTGGGACCATCGACAATTGGGCACTCCCGTGCCTCGCACCGTACACATCCATGGACCAAGCTACACTAAGCACCTGGAAATATCTAATATGATTTGGACTATGTCAATTTATTTAGGTCTGATTAGTATTAGCAGACGGTAAATCTAGCATACGTTGTTTGTTCCCTGGTTCGAAGACGTAGGTAAACATTCAAGTATTATCACATACCTACTAAAATACATTTTTTAATTCCAGATAATGATTTGACAAGTTCAAATGTCAAACTCCAGAAATATGTTGTCTGCTTTTTGATAAAAGTGATGTCTCCAAATTCCATTTTTTATACCGGTTCTTTAAATAATACAACCTTTAAGGAAAGTAGGACAAAGATACGATACTGTTTGTTTATAGTAGAGTCTAATATGAATTAAAGATCAAAATAATTAAGAATATTCAAAACAATTACCATATTTTTTTATACTCGGTCATACACATAGAATAAGAACTCACAAAACCGTTTCAACCCGTGTCCACTGCGGTTGCGGGCCTGCAGCTTCTGTAGAATGCTATAGATATATATATTTCATCATATATATATACATCTTATGTATTTCAACTAGTAGAATCGTGCGGGCCACGGTCACCCGCAGCCTCGGCGGATTGCGCCCGCACTCTCTACAGTCGGTTAACACCCGTAGTGGCCTTCAGGGGGTAGAGAAATCCGATGCGAAATCCGAAAATCGATTGATGCACCCAGAACTTTATAGGCCTTCTTCTTTTAATTCTTCTGTGAAGTAAGTATAACGCAACAGCTCGTTTCTGGTGTATGTCCACGGAGGTCGGAAGCTCAATTGATAATTAACCACCCGTCTTGCGATTGTCATCTGCCAAGTTTGCGAGCGATAACCGCAACCGCGACGATTATGTAACCACACAAAACTCCGGTCTCGTGAGTTTAGAAATAAAACGACTGTTTTCTACACCGTGGTGGGCGCGGTTGAAAATCGCTTCATGAGTTCTTAGCTACTTCCTTTTACCAGGGAGCTCCAGTATTCGGGCGTCCCAACACAATTTTATATCTTGTTTACAAGAGCGGGACGAGACAGTCGCAGTTTATACTTTAGAATTAAAAAAGTTATCATCATTGGTAGTCAAGATTTTTTTCAAGATGGGAATTCATCCAATGACTTCTCTCGGTCTGGGCGAAACAGGTGAGCGTGTCAGACTTTTACTGCCTAAAACCACATCGGCCCTACTTAACTGAGCCCCTACCGTTTGCCGACATCTCTTTGAGGAGGAGGCGTGAATCACTAAGCGCTGTCGACGTCCCGGCAAGCTACCCATTGCTCGACGTCGGTATTGACATTGTAGTAGTCGAGGTTGGGGTCTCGGCGACTGGGGCGTAAAGATGTTCGTTCCCTCAATCGTGCAGCCTCCTTCTTCATTAGCATTACTGCTTCGTAGAAGGAGGCGATCCCATTATGGGCCAGCTCTCTGCCATTGCCATTCCTCCTAGGTCCGGACCATGGCCAGTACCAGGACCCAGCGCGAGAGGTCGCTGCCACCATTGCCTTCACGAGGATATGGCGTTGCTCTGCCCAAGCGGGGCACACGTCCACCATGTGCTCCACCGTGTCCTCCGGGCGGTCCATACAATGGTGACACCCGGGCGTTTCTTCCGCACGAATCCGGTGCAGGAACCTCCCGAACTTACCATGTCCGGTGAGGGCCTGCGTCATGCGGAAGGTGAAGACGCCGTGACGCCTCTCCAGCCACTACTCAAAGAGGGGACTGACTGTCATGATTATGGCGTGCCCATTGGTCGTCAAGCTGTGAATTCACATGTCTGCATTGCAAGAAACCAACACTCGATTCGTTTATCGCTACAATTTTATGAGATATCCATGCGAAAATAGTACAAAAAGAGAGATTTATGATTGTTTAATTTTAACTATTATTAGTTTTCAAACCGAAGTCGTTATTAACACTACCTATTAGTAAAGTTGTAAATGTAATAAAGTGTCAGCAAAAATATTACTTTTAGTAATTCTATGTTTTTGTCTGGGTTTAGTGATAACAAATCGAGACAAAAAAATAAAATGACGCAGCTTTTGCTAGTCTTTCAATTCTTAGGCTTAAATTATATTTTATTTTATGAGTTAGACATTTGCATCTATCAAATTACCTTCAGAAAATACAAAAACTGACCACAATTAGTTGCATAAATTTCAAATGAAATTATTTTTACGAATATTTTCGGTTTTTTGTTCAATTTCAGCCGAAAGACGTCCACTGCTGGACATAGGACATAGGACATCCATCGGACTCCCGCAACCGTTACCAAGTCATCGGTCCACCTTGTAGGAGGCCTTCCAACGCTACCTCACGGTACGCGGGTACCTCACTATTTATGAAATAGAAAAAACATGCAACATTCGAATTGTCAAATCATTATCTCTAATTAAAAGACAGATTTTAGGCACTTACTTAATTTAAAAAACACGAGATAATGCAATGCATATGCGGGGAATAGCCTGCGGTACCCCGGTATCTGCAATCGCGATAAAGCTTACGCAATCGAAATACTTAGGTATTTATTATTGATACCGCAACTGTGCAAGCCTAAATATAAAAATTAAGTTAGGTAGGTACTATATTTATTTGTTTTGGTCGCGTGTTGCTACTCGTGCGTGAAAACCCTGCCAGTTATTGCGTTCTACTCCTGACTTCCACGACATTATGACAGGCAATTGATGAAAACATGAACTTTATTGCAACAGACCACATTATTGGCCAATATCAATGATAAACAACCCGCGACTTTAATTATTTACGAGAATTTAAAAATACCTACGCTCCGGTTTCCGGACAAACCTGCGAGCAGACATTATAATAATATATTTAATAATTAACTAAATCTTAAATAATTTTCATTGGCACCTGAATTATAACGTAACATAACATAATCAGCCTTTTAATGTTCCGACTGCTGGGACTCAGGCCTCCTCTTCTAGGAGAGGGAATGGGCCGTAATCCACCACGCGGGCCCATAGCGTTTCGGTGAATGTCACATGTTTTCAAACTTTTTGGTTCTAGGACATGCCGGTTTCCTCACGATGTTTTCCTTCACCGTTTTGAGAGCAGTGGTGATGAAATAAATTACACAAAGTAATGCGCCTGGCTGGGTTTGAACCCACGACCTACAACTCGTAAGTCGGGGCCGTTACCACTCGGCCACCACTGCTCTAAACACCTGCACCTGAATTGCAAAGATAATACAGGGTGTCCGGTGGCAATTTTCACATTTGAAAGTTTTGTTACTTAAGAACGCGAATAGCTAGAGGGGCGCGAGGTGGGGGGTTAGCTTCGTCAGCGTCGTGAGTTTTTTAGTCGCCATGCCGCGTTGGTCAGGAGAGGAGCGTGCTTTCGTGATCGAGGCATTCTTAACAAGCAATTTTTCGCTAATTGCGGGGCGAAAAATTATGTCTCGGCACGGTGACATCCCCTGGCCAGCACGATCGCCCGATTTGAGCCCATGTGACTTTTTTTTATGGGGCTACTTAAAGAGCATCGTTTACCGAAACCAGCCGACCACCACTGCTCAACTGAAAGAAAATATCCGGACCGAAGTTTCGAGGATTTCCAGCGATCTCTGCAAACGTGTTTTTGAAAATATGCGTGTGAGATGGGAAGAGTGCTTGCGTCAAGAAGGCCGACATTTAGAAAACGTTATTTTTAAAAAATGAAACTCACATTAATGTACCGTAAATAATAATAAAAATAATTCAGGAAACTTTTGTATTTATTTTATTATCAACCTTTGAAATGTGAAAATTGCCACCGGACACCCTGTATTATGTAATGTGTGAAATGTATATCGACTGTTAATAGGTAGGTATGATAGATTCCGAAGAAAATAGATTCGTCGCTAATTCCACGCTACTCTATCAGGGGAACGTTCTGTTGTTTTCCAGACAGCTGTAATTATTGCAAACGAGATCACTGCCATCTCATAAGTAGCTGACAGAAGCAGTTCGTCAGAAAGAAACAAAATAATGGAACAATCTGGGAGTACCCAATGACGACAATGACAATGATTTTATTGTTTAGTAAAAAAAAACTTCAGTATCAACGTTAAGTAATTGCGTCAAGAACTTGTAAGTACGCAAATAACGTTGCGAAGGTATTTGGGCATGGTCGCCGGTCGATGCGCCGTGATCCGCGATAACCCCGGCAGTGCCATCTCTGGCGGCGCGGGCGGCCTCCGGGCGCACGCCGGGCGCCTCGCGTCTCTTTTATCACTTGTTTTTTTTTAATGCTCCAATTTAGGCGGTATTGACATTTATAATTGAATGACGCTATTAGATTGTGTTATCATTGAACAATCTGAAAGGGGATGGTCAATAGCCGTTTGCAGAACATTTCGATTTCTGTTACTAACTAGATCTAGATACCTAAAAGAACAATGGATAGCATCATCACGGTACCTTTCGTGTTGCATGTTTGAAACAAAGCAAATAAACCGCAGCGAGGTATTGATCTAAAATTTAAAAAAATATCTTAATCAAGACTCTTGACCGACTTTTTACACTGATATATAAACATATATTTTTAATGTGGTCGTGATCGATGCAGCTTTTAGACTACGACTCTACGACTACCTGCCAGTTTACACTCATACCTCTATCAGAAGTCATGGCGATATAGAGCCTTTTCATTTTCTTCTCTTTCTCTTTTTCCTCGGGCTTCAGTTCGACCACGACTTCTGGTTCTGCTTCTTTCTTCTTCTTCGGGTCTTTAGGTTTGACGTCCACCTCTCCTTTCACGAGATGAGACATCTCGTAGAACTTGCGCGGCCCGTAGCCGAACGGTCGCGCTGCTTGTAGGTCACGCTCAGCTCTCGTGAACCTGGGGTATTATCACCAATACCATAAGTATGTTATCATCATCATTATTTCAGCAGTAAAGCGTCTATTGTTGGACATAGGCCTCTTCCAGCGCCACAGCATCGACCGGGCCTATACGTCTTGGATCCAGTGGATCCCCGTGGCCATCAGCAGGTACCAGGCACCCAACCTGTGGGAGGCCTTCCAACACTACGTGCTTCGTATACACGCGCACTTCGCGATACATGATCGCCAATGCAGTACTTTTTGACTTCATCGACAATCCGCTTTGCGAGCAATGTACCCTGTAATAATATGTTATTGCTGGTGCTCTCGAATGTATCTTCTATACATTTAATAGAACAGTTAATTGTGGACCTATGGTATTAATTGACGCAAAAACTACAGAACCAATCCTGTTCAAATTTTGTATAGGTACATAATTCTTATAAGCCAGTTAAACTGTTAGGCTATAAATTATCACGCTATTTGCTGTGGGGGATGAGCAATATTCCAAAATGTCGGTATTGAACGACATTTGCCGTTCGATTCATTTGAGTTCGATCCCCAGCTACAGTTAAAAATTTTGTTATTATTTTATCTTCTTTTTATAATAAAAAAAACATTTCTCAAAAAATAAAACAACCGACTTCCAAGTAAAAGAAACACTGAAAAGTGCAAAATAACTTTAATTTCGGAAGTCGGTGTTTCTATAATATTTTGTCTCTTCGTTATTTAACACCGACTTCCGAAATCAAAGTTATTTTGCACTTTTCAGTATTTTTTTTACTTGGAAGTCGGTTGAATTTTTTTTTGTAAATGTTTTTTATTTTACTCTTTTTAGTTATGGTACCACCACTAAAAAGTACCCCTCAGCCAAACTTAAATACCTTATAGCCAGATTGCATCTCATGACACACGTTGAGATTGCATTGATTTATTACAGAGTTCCGGTGCCTAACTTCAGGCTTCATCATCAGATCAGTTCGATATATTCCCCGTCTTCTTTCAGTCAGTCATCGACTACACGTATAAACAAAGCAATTTTACTTGTTACGATGGTTCTGCTGTGATTCTATGAGGAGTTCTGTTCCATATCTTCGAAGTTCATGATCAGATCATAACAATATTTCTATGGGACCAACTCGGAAGCATAACCTTTCAATCAAAAAAAAAATATTTTCAAAATCGGTCCACAATTGACCGAGAAATCGATGAACATAGATAAAAAAAAAAAATTCATTCAGCCGAACATAGAACCTCCTCCTTTTTGAAGTTGGTTAAAAATGACTTTTACCATTCTTTCATACATTTCTATTCGATATCTTCCAAATGTTTAAATTTTTAATGGCCCGTCGTATCCAGGAGAAAGCTGACTGCGAAGATTACGCGAGAGTTAGGAGACTAGGCTCGGGCGACAGTTCGACTCCAGATAAAACAGTATATGCCTCCTGTTACGGCTAAGTTGATCGAAGTAAAATGTTGAAATAGCTTGTCGTGTAGTTTAGGAACAACTATGTCCGTAAATAATTTTACACAGATTTGTTCATTGTTTCTTCTCACCCTCAGCTCTAAGAAATTGTACCCTAAACTGATTAGGAGAAGGCCAGAAGCTAGTCTTGGTCTTGACCACACACTTAATAAGTGCTCAATGTTGATCAGTCCTGAGTAACGCCTCCTTAAGTTATGCAGAGGACAACAAACGAAGTATCATCCTCTGGGATTCCACCAAAAAACAAACAATTTAAATATCTAATCGCAAAGAGACGTTATCGAGTATCCTTCGTAACTGACTTGGCTGTACAAATTTTAAGATTTCGTGGGGGTTTAACATAACTTTAAGTAGCATCTTCCTTTGCCCAGACCGAACAAAACGAGTAATTCCAAAAATTCTAATATTTGTGGATTGTTTAACTTACAGTTTTGGAATTGAAATTGAGGGAGCGTCAATTCTCACGCCGCCACCACTGCAGGAGGTGCCCTAGACATTAGGACTCGCAGAGCGATTCCTGGCTACTGTAGGCGCGGGTTTGTAGACGGTGAACAATTATTAGTTTGCTGTCCAATAAAGACCGGACTGACTCAACTTCGCGATATGTTCCACGCGCGCCTCAAAGAGATTGTCAGCAAAACGACGAAGCCCATTAGGGCCAACGGCTGCCAGGGTTGGGAAATTATTCGCAAAGGACATCTGAAGGAACATGGTAGGTTTTATTTTATTGATTGAATTTCACTGCATTGCAAACTCTACCCGTTAAAGATCGCGAATTCAGAGATTGCGTTTGATCATCAATGTGCGAAGTCGGTAGGGCAAAAATACAAAGTTGAAGAGAGAGTTGGAGTAGTTCCCACTAAAAAAAAACATTTGTTTGATGTATGGGGACGTCAGTCAAATACCGCACCAAGAAAAATCTTGGCTGAATGAACGGGTAATTTAAACACCCAATAATAATCAATGGTGGTTGCGAATCGCCATATGACTCATGAAGGCCAGACTTCCACCGTATCCTCCGGGTGATCCGCACAATGGTGACACCCGGACGTTTTTTACCGCAGAATCTAAAATAGGAAAGGAATAAGTGTTTTGGAACGTACATGACGTTCCAAAACACTTATTCCCGGTTAGGACCTGCGTCAAGTGAAAAGTGAGGACGCCATGACGCTTCTGTAGCCACTCCTTAAAGTGGAAATTTACCGTAGCAATAATTGTAGCGTGTTATAATTAGTGGCCCTGGAACGTAATAGGCAACTGAAGGAACACAAGTGAGTTTTAGTCAACAGAATAGAATATCGTTTATATAAAAAAGTGGCACATATAAAGTAAAGTACATAAAAACAATTATAACGCACACAGTTGCATTTTTGCCTGAACTAGGTTGGACCTGTATTTCAGGCTAGAAAGTACTAGGAACCCTAAATAATAAATTAGCAATCAATAAACTCACTATATTTATCATCATCTTCCTGCCCTTGTCCCATCTTATTTGGGGTCGGCGCAACATCAATGATTGCATCGCTGCTTACCATCAGGTGGGATCGCAGTCAAGTACTGGTTTATATGAATTAAAAAAAAAAAAAACATGTTTTTTTCTTCCATTCTATCCTATCAACCGTCATGCTATCATTAACTTCCTTTTCTTTCATATCACTGTTCACACAATCCATCCATATTTTCTTTGGCTTCCCTCTCCCTCTCCATCCATCCACATGTATGCTCATAACTCTTTTAGTAACATGCGTTTCATCTCTCCTCTTTGCATGACCATACCAAGACAAACGATTCCCTTTCAACTTTTCAGTCACTGGCGCCACTTACAAACTTCTTCACTTTCAACTTTTCAGTCACTGGCGCCACTTTCAAACTTCCTCTAATATACGCATTTCTCACTTTACCCATTTTCGTCACACCACACATCCATCAAAAGACCCTGCTAATTACAGACCTATCTCGGTAACGTCCATTCTCTACAAGAGTATGGAACGAGTGATCAATAATAAGCTCCTGGCATACCTAGAAGCTAATGACATCCTCAGTGATCGTCAATACGGCTTTCGCCGAAATCGGTCAACTGGGGATCTTCTAGCGTATGCCATTCACATCTGGAGCGAGGCCATCGAGAAGCATGGGGAAGCACTTGCAGTCTCCCTTGATATCTCGAAGGCCTTTGACAGGGTCTGGCATGATAGCATTATTGCTAAGCTTCCTTCCTTCGGTCTGCCCATTGGTCTGTGTGACTGGATCGCAGACTTCTTGAGGGAGCGATCCATCCGAGTGGTTATTGATGGCTGCTCGTCCGGTCAAATGGAAATTAATGCCGGGGTCCCTCAGGGGTCGGTACTCTCGGCAACACTGTTCTTGCTGCACATAAACGACCTTCTTAAACCCGGTACCTTTGGGTATGCAGACGATAGCACTGTTGCTGAGAGATACGTGTCCGATGCACGTGCTAGTGGGTCACAGATCCAGTCTTTCCGAGAGGCTATGGTTGAACGCTTGAACTTTTCCTTGAAGGCAGTATCCGATTGGGGCGATGCCAATCTGGTCAAGTTCAATACTGCTAAAACCCAGGCGTTTCTTTTTTCCGCCAAACGGAGCCAATTCCACCCGGCTCCATCATTCCGGGGTGTAACCGTGCCGATAACCGGCGACCTTGAGCTTCTTGGGGTAACGTTGTCGTCTACCCTCAATTTCGGCTCTTTCATCGAGGCTAAAGCTCAACAGGCTGCTAAAAAATTGGGGATCTTAGCCAAGGTGAGACAGTACTTCACGCCGGAACAGCTGCTCAAACTTTATCAAGCGCAAGTTCGATCGTGTATGGAATACTGCTCTCATCTTTGGGATGGGTCTGCCAAATACCAGCTTGATGCTCTAGAGTCAATTGAGAAGCGAGCCAAGAGAATCATCGGTGATGATACGCTTGTCGAATCAAAACTCCAAAGCCTTGAGCATCGACGCCGAGTTGCTAGCCTGTCGGTTTTCTATCGATTACACTTCGGGGAGTGTGCGTTGGAATTGCACAATTTAATTCCACCAAGTCCGTTCCATCATCGGACCACTAGACGTACGGCGTTGCGCCATCGGTACATGGTGGACATCCCACCCATACGTACAAAGCGTTTTGGGAACACATTCATAAAATGCGTACAGCTAAGGAGTGGAATTCCCTGCCGGAGTTTGTGTTCCCTGATAGCTACAACCTAGGAGTCTTTAAGTAAAGAGTGAATAGGTTACTTCTAGGCAAGCGTGCTCCATCGTCGGCCACATCATCGCTTACCATCAGGTGAGATGGTGGTCAAACACGAGCCTATCAATAATAATAAAAAAAGCAAAGCATGTTTTATTTACAAACTAAAAGGAGATCTGTCTCTCCCCAAGAAATGCTGAGTAAATATTGTACAATAATCTTTTGTTTGTTCAATAATTTAATTTATACAAACCTAATTTTCAGTTTAGTCTATTGTAGGTACAGAAATGGGCCTAAAAATGTGAAAAATCGTTTTACAAAAACATATTTCGAAAAACTATTGGAATTGCATACAATATCATTCCGTCTCTTCTTAGTAATTTCAGGGTAATAGGAAAGGATGATGTGCTAAGTTTAATACCAAATGCATGACGAAAAGCTGGCGAACAGTCAGTACGTTGCAGGACTTGTATAGCAAATCTGTGGGATAGAGGAATGTATGGAAATTAGCATATGCATCAGAATGGTGGGTGTAATTTCCAGATTTGCCTAAATTTATTACGGTTATTTGGTACTTTTTGTGTACCTTTACGAACTTCTCTTGAAAATCTCAAATCTCAAATTTCTCTTGAATACCTACACCCGTACAATGATATTTTAAAAACTAGGTTCACCTGCCATCCTGATGTCAGAACCGCGGGTGTACTGCTCACCAATATATGTAGCCAAGCGTACTGTATAAGTAAATTTGGTACCTCTTGTGTACCTGCAGATACAAGTATTAAATAAGCGAAATACTGTAAGGTTGCTGCGAAAAATAATAAAAAAATATTTCACTTAGACGGCGTTACTATTTTATAATACTAACTAACAATAGTAACAACGTCAAAGGTTAAATAACAATCTTCGGTAATCGAACTCAGAACCTCCACATTAAACATTATGGCCATATTATGTTTGTCAGATTGAAGCTCGCGCAGAAGTGTATATATTTAATATTGTCAGCATTTAATGTTAGTAAATTGCTTTGAAGCCTATTAGTTTAAACCTAAGTGAGCGTATTCGTACAATTCATTGCTGCATTTAGCGAAAAAATGAAGGCTGTGTCGTCAGCATATTATGAAATAATTTTGCCTTGTTTTAGGTTTAAATTGCACAAATCATTAACATAAATCAAGAATAGGGTTAGGCCCAGTATGCTTCCCTGGGGAACACCAACACTTTTTTTGTTTATCGCTCATGATATCGTCAATTCTAACACATTGATATCGATCATCTAAGTAGTCGCCGACAAGTTTTAGCGGCATTCCCCTAATTCCCATGACCTCTAACTTGTTCAGTAGTATAGAAACCGACACCGAGTCGAAGGCCTTCGCGAGGTCAAGGAAGACCCCTAGGGTCTGGTTTCCTTTAGCAAGTTCCACGGAGGCATGATCGGTCAAGTTGTGCACCGCATCGGCTGTGGATACCTTGGCACGAAAACCAAATTGCGAAGAAGATAAAAAAAAATTTTTTCTACATTGTTAACTAGTTTGCTGTTAACAATTTTTTCTAGTATTTTAGATATAGATGGAAGTATCGATATTGCCCTGTAATTATTAACAACGTCTTTGTTTCCGGATTTAAAGATGGCTACAACTGCTTTTTTCAAGCATCTAGAGAAAATACCTTCAGAATAACAGAGTCGAAATATATGTGCTAAGAGAGGTACCAGGATATGCTTAAATTGTTTAAAGATCTTACTGCTAATATTATTCCAACCGACCGTACAGTCATCCTTGAGCACAAAATATTCGAGTAATTTCGTCTTTGTCTGTGTCTAGCTAGCCAAAATATTTTAGGGGACAATTGTCACGCATATTTGAGGAAAAAAGTTAAACATAGCAATGTTTAGAAATCTGTTCGGCAAAAGCTTTTCCGACATTCACGAAGTAGTTATTAACATGGTTGGCTGACAAGATTGGCGAAGAATTAGTAAGCATTAAACTCGAATTTGATTCATGTCTTTTGTCAATAAGTGACGTTTTTAATATCTTTCCAAAGACGTTTGCAATTGTTTCCTGTACTTTTTTATTCATTTTTATCGTAATTCCTTTTTAGGTTTTTTAAGAGGTCGTTACAATAATTGCTGTAGCGTTTAAGGTAATTTTAATAATAGGATCGTATGGAAAATCTCCTAGTTTTCTGCTGAAGCTATCTTTTCGCCACATACACCGAATTAGACCGAATTTAATTATTATAAAGTTTTTTGTTTACGTTAATAACAGCCATATTACGTAATATTGCTGATCGGTCATTTTTTATTAGGTACGATAAGGCAAAGTTCGCGTCAGTTGAATTGTAAACTGGGCTAAAGTCAAGGTTGCATAAATCATGTTCGAGTTTGTTTGTGTTTAATTGCGTTTTGGTCTGGGGACGAGTTAGCTTAGGTAGCGTTAAGTTTGGAGTTAGTAGAACAGCGTGATGGTCAGTAATTGTCGAGTTAGTAACAAGCGTAACATACGAAAGGCTGGATTTGCTAATCATATGATCAAGGCAGGAACCGCTTTGATGTGAAGGCAGAGTGTGTGCCGGAAAATCTGCCCTGCTTATTGCAAACGCAGTACTTGCAAAATGGCGGTTCGGAGATAAACGCGGTAAACATGTTTTTTGATATCTAAACAACAAATCTTAGTTATATAGTTTTTGAAGCGTACCAAAAAATTAAGAAAAAATTCAAAGTTTCTATTGACATAATTTTTCCTTTACTTTATTATCTCTTTTGGACAAAATGCGTAGTACCTACTGCATTTTCATCTACCACCTGGTCTTATGAGCATGACAGTATTACTAAGGCCAAATGCAGTATTTGTGTTTATTACTGCTGTAGCGACATCTATGGCGTCACATAAGAACTAATCCTGCATCGCGCAATCAAAGTTCTCCGCGCGTTTAGAACATATAGAACAGCCCGAAATCATCTATCGGGCAGTAGCCCACCAAACATAACACCCGTCTGGTCGGAGGATCCTCCCTTTTCAACGGAGGTATGTGGGGCTTTACTCTCTGTTCCATATACCCTCAAACTGGTAACCCTCGACAAAGAACGTCAGCGCAGCCTTCGTGCAGCTATTACTTCGTGACGTCATCATCACTTCCTCAAGCTTTCGAGCAGCGAGCCATACAGCCAGCACCCACGGCTTTAAAGGGTATCCTGACCACCAGCATGCCTACCTGGTCATACCTGGTCATCACTCTCAGCCTCATGAGCGACTTCGGCTAAGCACACCGCACCTTCGGCCAGTCACATGAAGAGCTATGAAGAACCTCTCCTGGTCGACGCCAGCAGTCAAGCCCTACGTCGCACAGCACCGCTCCGACTCACTGGAGCCAGCAGCACTACTCCGACTCACTGGAGTCTGCAGCATCATCCCGACTCACTGGGACAGCACCACCCGGACTCACTGGGACATCACCGCAGACAGTTCCGACTCACCGAGAACTATGCGGCATTCGGTTCCGACCCACTGGAACCAACCTACCACTGGCCTGGCACGCAAGAAGCATCAAGAACCATCGATCTCCGATCTCCGGAGGGGAGTGATGTAGCGAAATCTATGGCGTCACATAATAACTAATCCTGCATCGCACAATCAAAGTTCTCCGCGCGTTTAGAACATATAGAACAGCCCGAAATCATCTATCGGGCAGTAGCTCACCAGACATAACACCCGTCTGGTCGGAGGATCCTCCCTTTTCAACCGAGGTATGTGGGGCTTTACTCTCTGTTCCATATACCCCCAAACTGCAAAATCACCTAGCAAATATTTAATACTGCGTTTCTTGTTATCAATCATGTCTTATTTTCTTGCCTGGTACTAGTTAAAAGATTTGTTAACCTTTTACTTTAGCTATCAAAATCAGATATATATCAGTGGCTATGAGACGAAATAAAACAGAGTTTAGGTAGGTGCTAGGAAAGTTGTTTTTTTAATGTTTCTACATATAATATCAAAATCAGTATGGAATTATTTTTAATTAGTAATTATAATTAGTCTCTAAAATTCACTTCAGGAACATTTTATATTAATCTATAAATGTAAAATATCTCTACACAACACATTTTTAAATTATAGAAGGTTTTTATTTTAATGATATAAACTAGTTCAAACTGTAAATGTGTTAACAACGTAAGGGTGGACACTCGCCGTACGTCGGGTTGTCCGTTGGTAGAATGATGATGGCGGAATCAAGTCATGTAATTCCTGAGCACACTCTCCAAAATGTATCCTGTAAAATACCTAAAGGCTGGCTACCCTACGCCTGTTCTCTAGGCTCTGTAGATTGGTGTTAACCACATCTGGATCACCAATTAGCTTCTTCGCACGCCTTTCCACTGAGTTCAAAGATGGCTTTTTGCAGCACCACCCCTAATGTAGCTGCAGTACTCCACACACAATCGGACCTGTGCTTTGTATAGATACAAGATTCAAGATTCATTTATTTCGTCAGAATATGGTACATAATTATGGTCTTAAAATAAATTAATGGTCTCATCACATTCTGCCACGTGCAGTGGCGTGCCTAGGATTTCAATATAAGGCAAGCCCAATAAAATTTTAACCGATTTCAAAAAAAGAAAGTTCTGTTTTCGAAATTACCGAAAGAAACTATTGCACACAGGTGTTTATGGGAATTTGCGTGCCTTTTAATGGCGCCAGATATGTTATTTAAATCATTATAACCAGATGTATTCCAAACGGAATCTTCATTCGAAAAAAATATGCAGCACCAGCAATACAACTTATTAGTGTGCGAACAGCCCACAATCCAACTAGTTTTATACACTGATCTATTAAATTTTCGTTTATGCGATTTACTAGTCTGAGAAATACACAGATTAAGCGTCGGTTTTAATGAAGAAATTAACTGTTTTTTCTGAGCAAAGTTTAAAGATTTTATCTTATCTTCGCCAATCAAAACTAGAACGCATTTTAAATCCCCACAAGGTACAATTACCTCCATTGTTGTAGGTAAGTCACCAAAACAATTGTATCACTGAGAAAATCTAAGAAAACACACAAAAAACTTTAACAAAACAACTTTTCCCACTCAAGCAAATAAAAATGAAGTGAGTTGCGAACGGGTGTCAGAAACTACTTACGCAGAGTTGCAGTGTTGTCATTTAGGCAAAAAAAGTCGCCAGGTATATGAAAAATCTAGCTAGATGTAGCATTTTTTTTATTTTTAAGATATTGCTTGAATATTTAATTTCGTTATTTTAAAAAGTCGCTAGTTTTTATTGTTGCTAAATCTTAAAAAAGGTCTCCAAACTCGTTAAAAATCTCCAAGATCTCACAACGTCGCTAAAACGGCAACACTGCAGAGTTGGCAAGGTGACAAGGTCACGCATACACGAGCAACTTCATACGAATGCCCGGCTTAAATCTTCCATACTGGTCGATTTGTAGACGCAAAAGGTCCTAACTCGTTATACGGCACATCGCTATAAGTGCGAAAGTGACAGAGATAGTATTTGAAAGCCCGGCAAAAGCCGGTACGTGTAAGCGAGATAGCTATATGTAGATGCTGCAAATGCGAAACTCTGCGCTCGTGTAGTAGTGTGGCATAGGTAGATACTTTGTGTTATTTTGATAAGAATTAAAGCGCGCGAACTTTTAAATAGTTCGGGTTTGATATTGATTCTTTATCGAGCATTTTAGTAAGGCATGCCTTACCTGACTTTTCTGCTTGTATGAAGGTACCGCCACTGGCCACGTGTGGCGTGCAAATATTTGGTAGGAACATATACATTTTTAAAAACAAAAAATATTATGTTAGTTATGAGTTAGTACGAACAAAAATTTACAATTTATGGCATGTCATCTAAAAATATAATGTGGATTAAATTCAAAATAATATTCAATGTCAAATTATTAGAGAGAGATGTCAAAATTTATAAAAATATTAAAAATTATAAAATTAGGATACAACAATTAGGATGTCAAAGTATCATTCAAATAGTCGTTTAAATTATAATAACATTTTTTACACAACAAGTCTTTATGTTCCTTTTAAACCCATTTAAATTTAAGTCCTTAATCGATTTTGGGATTTTATTATACACTTGTGGGGCTATGCAAAATATATTTTTTCTCGTTAGAGCTGTTTTGGCTTTACGTCCGCGTAACATATCATTCCGCCTGTTGCGTTTCACAGTATCGGAAAAGTTAGGAAACAGGTGTGAGTTTAATTTGACAAATCAGGCAATTTCATAAATATATAAAGACGGCAGTGTAGGAATTTTATATTTTTTGAAAAATGGTTCACAGCTGTCCGTAACTTGTAGTTTGAACATGGCTCTGATAGACCGCTTTTGCGCTTTAAAAGCAGTTTCTCTATTAGTTGAATTGCCCCAGAATATAATACCGTATCTTAATACAGATGCTACAAGGCCATGATACGCTGTAAGTAGTGCATCTATGGAAACAGTAGGGGCAAGTTTATACAAGGCATAGGATGAACTACTAATTTTCTTACATAGCGCTTCAATGTGATCCTTCCAATTAAGTTGTCTGTCAATTATTAAGCCTAGAAATTTTGCACTATCTACATCGTGAATTTTGTTATTTTGATATTGGACATTCATTTTTAATATAGGTTTTTTATGGCCAAAATGCATTATTTGTGTTTTGTTAAGATTAATTCTTAAATTATTATTATCAAGCCAAGAAATAATTGATTTTACCGCGCTATTGACCTCGGCTTCATATGGTTCAGGTTTATTACATTGTATTGTTACCGTACTATCGTCAGCAAAGAGTGATATTGGAAAGTCTATAGCTTTGGGCAGGTCATTAATATAAATTAAGAACAGTACAGGACCTAATACACTGCCCTGTGGTACACCAAAATATACTGTGAGTTCTTAGGCAGATATGTTATTTCTTCTTTAGTTTTAAAATTTAATTTTGTAATAGCGGTAAATTGTTTTCTTTCTGTTAAGTAAGTGCTTAACAAGTCCAAAATGTTACCTCTTATACCGTAGGCGTCAAGTTTATTTCTTAAGATATTGTGGTCAACATAATCAAAGGCTTGTGTCATATCACAGTACACAGCGCAAACAATAAGTGTCTTATTATCAATATTAGTCATAATTTTATTTAAAAAGTCATAAATAGCCATGTTTATAGTCATATTCTTCCGAAAACCTTTTTGCTCATTACACAAAATCTTTTGTTTTTCTAGGTATGTGTATAGTTCATTATAGATATATTTCTCATATATTTTAGAAAAAATCGGCAAAAGCGCAGTAGGTCTATAATTTTGCATTAGTTGCTTAATACCTTTTTAAAAAATAGGTTTCACTATGGAGACTTTAAGACGATTCGGAAAAACACCTTGGCTGATACATAGATTAAGAATATGACTCAAATGTTTAGAAATTAAGTCGGCAACATGTTTTATAACTTTAGTAGAAATTTCGTCATACCCTGCGCTATTTGTGTTTTTTAAACACTTTATGATGTTAAACATTTGTACCGGTTGACATGGAACCATGAACATTGATTTTGGTTTATTTGTGATGTACGTAGTAGATTTTTTACCTGCTCCGGGTATTGGCATAACTTTTTCTATAAAATAATCATTGAAATGGTCCGCAATTAATTGAGGTTTGTTAATCGTTTTATTGTCAATTTGAATAGTATTTATTGAGTCATTAGGTAGATTTAATTTAGAGTTCTTTATTATTTTCCATGTCATTTTACTTTTATTGTCAGAAGTTTTGATGTTATGGTTATTTTGTGATCGTTTAGTCAGATTAATTATTTTTTTAGAGTCTTTGAGTAATTTGAATATTTTATTTTATTTTTTGTGTAGGTAAGGCTAAGTCTACACGCCCATAATAACTGTCTTTTTTTAAGACTGCATATTTTAAGTCCTCGCGATATCCATTTCGGTTTTTGGCTTGTTGGTATTTTAATACGTCTACGGGGAAAGCATAAGTCATAAAATAATTTAAATTGGTCAGTAAAAAAGTTAAATGCATCATTTGGATCATCAATCTGATATATTTCAGAGAATGTTAGGTTTTCAAGGCAGTTTCTAAATTTTATAACATTCTCTGGGCTATAGTCTCGTTGAATTTTATACCAATATTTCAAAGTACAGTTCAATGATACGGGACACTTAAGCAGCTGCGCAGTGTGATCCGATAGGGCAAATTCTATCACTTCCGTCTTGCATTTTTTTTCGAAATTGTGGGCAAAATTATCAATGCAGGTCTGGCTTTGCAGCTTTGTTGGTTTATCGATAGCCAATGTCATGTTAAAACTTGTTAAAAGATTCCTTAATTCAGATGCCATGTTACTATTTTTCAGTACGTCAATATTTATATCGCCTGCTATAATAATATTCTTACAATTCCTTCTTGTTAGTAATATTAATAGTTGCTCTAATTTACTAAAAAATACATTTAAATTCCCTGCCTTTGGTACTCTATAAATACATACTACAACTATTTTATAACTTGTCAGTTCAATTGCACAGCATTCTATTACATTAGATATTGAAAGTTCTGAGACCTCTGATAACTCCCTCCACAAATGTCCAGACCGAACCAGAATACAGGATCCACCTCTTTTACGATTTTCCTACTGAAACATGCAGCTAATGTGTAATTCGGCACGACAAGGCCGTCGTCATGACCTGACATCATAAAATGTTCGGTTATACATAGTACATCAACAGATTGGTCTTTTTCTAATAGTTCATTTAGACATATAGAGAGGGTATCTGCTTTGTTAAGCAGACCCGCTATATTTTGATGTAGAACATAAAGGTGTTTATTCACGAAAAAGATCACTACGAACAATGTAATCCCTCAAAGGCTGATTATTATTATTACTAGATGACTTATTGTCACATAAAATATGTTCTTGGAAATTTTCAGTCTCCATTTTATTTGTATGATATGTAATGTCAGTTTGTACAGATTTCTCTACATATATTTTTTCAATTTGTCTAATTAATAAATTCTGATATTCTTTTGATTTAAGTTTATAGTCCAAATGCAAGATTTCTCTTAATAAAGATCTAGATAGATTAATTATAAATTGTGTTTTTCGAGGCCGATGTCTAGAGAAATTCATATCCCTAAAAATAACATTGTCATACTTTCCACAGATAAACTTCTTTTTTTAGCATATAGTTTAATTTGGCTTCATTAAGGTACTTGTTTGATGGAACTTATATCATACTCAATGAACGGGCGGTTCATTGTTATAACATACTCAATGAACCGCCTAAAGTTAAGGTTTGTGGAAATTTCAACTCCCAAGAGCTGAAGGCGGTCGGTGCACTCTAAGGGTCCAAAATGCAGGCGCCAAGGAGAACGGGCTCTTTTTGGCGGTGAACAGACACGCTTGTGTTTTGGCAGCGTTGAACCAGATTGGCTTCATCCCGTCTGGAGACTGCCTGAAGTGAGATATTCTTACGCTCTACCTTAGCCTCTCTATCGGACTAGATTAGCTCCTTACTAGAGATATCTGTCGAGGGCTAGGGTACTCGGCAGTATCTCTAATCTACAATCAAAACTGTTCCGTCATCTGCATACCCGTAGATACCGGGCATTAGCAAATCGTTGATATGCAGCAGAAAAAAATTTGGAGAGAGAAAAGTCCCCGGGGAACTCCGGCATTAGTCGTTATGGGTTCCGATGAGCATCCATCGACAACAACTGGAACAGACTGTTCACTCTCTCTCTGAACTCTTTTAACCAGGCAATAAGACCAGGAGAAATGCCGTACCCTGGAAGCTTACTCATAAGACTAGCTTGCCATACCCTGTCGAAGGCCTTCAAGACGTCTAAGAAAACGGCAATCGCTTCCCCATGCTTATCGAGGGCCTAACCCCACAAGTGGGTGGTATACACTAGTAGGTCCTCAGTAGACCTATTGTAGTACAAAACCCATACTGTCGGTTACTGAGGAGATCGTTAGCTTCCAGATTTGCCATGAAGCACGAGTTCAATACATGCTCCATAATCTTGCAGAGTATGGAGTTCACTGAAAATGGCCGATAGTTAGCTGGATCGGCACAACTACCCTTTTTGGACAAGGATAACACGTTGGCAAAATTTCGGTACTTGGGCATAGTGCCCAATCCGTCCTAAACGAGAGGCTATACAAGCGTGTCAATACAGGGCGCACAAGCCTTGTGAATTGTTCTCACTGGTATACCACCTGGGTGTAACAAAAGAAGAAGAAGATAGAAGTAGAAGAAAGAAGAAGAAAAAAAAAAAAGTGAAAAAGAAGACGTGAGAGAGAGTGTCTGTATGAAGTTATAACCATATTACTAAATTCAGCGAAGATGGTGAGTGAAGGGGTTTTATATTTTTGATCAGCATTTTTTTTGTTTTCTCACTTAATACAGCTGATCCACACACGTATTCCGTCCGCGAATGACGTCGACGCACATATGTACTAGAGCAAAACGCAGCACTTAGGTACATAATCGGAAATATTTATTTTATCATTTTTGTACACACATTATATTGGAAGAAGACTGATACAGTAATAAAAACAAAATGTACAAAGAAACTGCTTATTTCTAAAAGAAATTATATTAAAATATATTATTTGCAGCACTTTACCTTGCGGCTTCGATGCGTGTATATAACTTTTTGTTACACTCACTACTCTCAAACGCAGTACTGTAGAATACTGCGTTTAGTTTTAGTAAGTATTCGTTGCAAAATACTCAAATGCAAGCAATGAAGCAATTAAGTTGCAGTTAACCATAGCAAGTATTGCATAGCCTTCTAGCACATGCTGAATGCTGTAGATGTTGTTAGCAAAAGTAATATTTTTGTGCAAGTACTGCGTTTCTCGTTAACTAAAAAAACATGAAAATATTTTTTTTTATGTACCTATAGGTACCTATACATTATCATTTTTGCATAAAAGTGAAAATCCCAAAAATTTCGATTACTGCAAGTTCAATTAGCAGGGCAGAAATATCCTTAGTATGAGCAGGTATTAAGGTATTCTTGGGTTCCTGAGTCATAGATTTCAGAGTTAATGATTATATTTATGTCACCCGATAGTATAATATTAGATATTAAAAGAGTTTAGGTCCTGAAGAATCTGGTTCAAGGAAGCGTGAAACGAATCCAAGTTTCTAGAGGCAGGGGATCCATACATAGCGATTATTTCTGTGGTTGTCCCGATTTTAATGATCAAACATTTACACATACAGTCTTGGAGGATAGGTTCCTCTACTGTGACTATTAATGATTCCTTGGAATAGACAACTACACCATCATTTTGACTATTGTGTATGTTAGTATAGAATAAGTTGTACCCCGGCATTTCCGGGAGGTTATCTTGGCGATTAAATAGCCAGCATTCGGTTAACACTATTATATCATAATCTAAACTTATTTATGAAGAAAAATGTTGAAGCTATCTATATTCTTATAAATACTGCGAATGTTTTGAGTTGGTATAGGTAGTGGTTTTACATAATCGGAATATATTGTTTGCAGTCCTCAACTTCACATGTCTTTGAAAGGGGTACAAATATATTATCTATGTCGGTAATTAAGTAAGTATCCATTAAACTAATAAAAAGTTATACGAAGAGTTAAAACAGTGAAATTAAGTCTAAAGTATAAAAATAATATAATAATAAATGTGGCGCTCTTAAGCGTCTTCATAGTCTATTGAATTTATATACCTACCTGTGTTCGGCAGCTTTTTTAGCAAGGCACTCTGTCACAAAATTGATAGGTACAGAAGTGAATCTACATACAAAGCGCGCTCGAGCAACGCACACATAGACACCGCTCACGGACACGATATCTCGGCTCAATTCAGCTCAATGCGAGCTCGAGTGCTATCCGTTTAAGACACGCGTCTGTGAACTTTTTGTGGAAAAATGGACAAACAAAAAAAAAACCTTATTCTAACTGTTCAGTGGACGGTTGTTTAAATTTAACATTAAACAGTGAATTGACGTTTTTTAGGCAACCAGTTGTTTCAGAGAGGTAAGTAGATATTTGCTTGTATTTTGATGGTATGTTTTAACGTAACACACAATAGACCCCGCGCCGAGAAAGAGAAGATGATCTTGTGGCCATGATATATTTTTACAATTCAGATTAGGTAGGCATTTATCACCACGCTCGGTTGCACTCGGACGGTTCGGCGCCACGCGCTGGCCCTAGCACGATCGCCAGGCGTAGGTATGAAAAGTGAAGTACATCGACTGGCCTGTTGGTCTAGTGGTTAGTGGCCCTGACTGCTATGCCGGAGGTCGTGGGTTCGATTCCCACCCAGGACAAATGTTTGTGTGATGAACACGATCATTTGTTCTGGGTCTGTATCTATATATGTATGTATTTAGAAATATAAGTATGTTTATCAGTTGTCTAGTACCCATAACACAAGCTCTGCTTAGCTTGGGACTAGACGGCGTTGTGTGATAGTTGTGGAATATTATATTATGTTATATTATATTATATTATATTATATTATATTATATTATATTATATTATATTATATTATATTATATTATATTATATTATATTATATTATATTATATTATATTATATTATATTATATTATATTATATTATATTATATTATATTATATTATATTATATTATATTATATTATATTATATTATATACATGAGATTGACTTCTGTGCCTATCTATTTTATGACTCTGTCTTGTGGTTGGCAGGTTTTTAGAAGCGCAAACTTGTTGCTCATTTAGGCAGGTCACCTTTTTTTGTGCAATCTTGCATGATGTGCCCTCCCTCACCGCAATGGCCGCATGATGGGGTAGCAACTTTACACGTCTTAGCAGCGTGACCGTAATGCTGGCACTTGTAACATCTTGTTACCAGTTTGAAGTCTCGTACCGGGCAGGATGTCCAATTAATGAATAACCGGTCCTGTGTGATGAGAGCCTTACGGATTTGGGCGGGAACTTCTAAGATATAATTGCAATTCTCAGAATCTTTTCTGCCAGATTTGTGGCTAAGTTTTATTGAGGTCAAAAATGTATCTCTAGCCATAGTCGGAAGTTTGTCAGCCAAATTTTGTTAAAAAATATGTACCTATTTTTTAACAAAATTTGGCCAAAATGAGGTTTATAAATGTTTATAAACCTCATTTTCAGCCATTGAAGCAGGAATTCTCTGTCCTCCGTGAGGAATTCCAATCACTATTATACGCGGTTTGAGCTTTTGAGGTTCGTCGATGGTAAGAACTGGCGAAGCGAGTTGGACCGTTTGCTTGAGCTTATCCAGGTCCTCCTTGGTTTGCGTGCTGATGATGAGTCCTCCTTCCTATTTTGCGTATGACTCGGACTTTTTTTTTCAGTTTTTTGGACAATGTCTTTAGTTTCATCACTGGTCTTTGAGTGGTCAATTGGTCATGAGGGTAAATCGCCACGGAACTCTTTCTTCACCATATCCACAAAAGATGTTGGTACAGTTGTCGCCTGCTGGGCACAAGATTTGTTGATTGCTTCTTTCATCTCCATAATACATTATTAAATTTTATTCTTGCCCTGCTCATTCAATTTTGTTCTTCAGTCAAATGGTTTAGGGAGTTATGGGTCCTGTAGGCAGACTGTTTTAATGACTGGTATTGAACAGCCATTTGCGAGACTCCATGTCCAACCTTACGGCAAAGAGATTTTGAATTTCTGAGTTAAGTTTACTATCGGCCGCAATACTGTATACTTCATGCAGGCACTGCTCAATGGAGCTCATCCAGTTCTGAATCTCAGAAGTCGGTATCGCCTCCATTTTCTCGTCTTCCTTGGCTTGGTAGTTGCGGCTGCGTCGGTGTAGGTGTTGATGGAGGGCTGCGTCGCGTCAACTCGCTACGATTGAAGGGGCTGCTTTCCATTTTTCAGTAAATAGGTAATTACGCAATCATTATTTAAACTTATCAGCTCTTATTTATAACATGCTAATACTTAGGTACGTAAAAAGTAAATCACTAATTATGCAGAAACGTTAATTAATTTATTTTTAATTATAATGATGAGCACGTCAGTATGCTTCGAGTGTGAAATGTACAATCAATCAATAAAATGTACAATCAACGAAAAAAAGTCTGACACTCTCTCTCGCTCTCCGCCCAGAGTGTGAAAAAGTATTTGATGATTTTATTGCACTATATAATTATAAATGCATACCGTGTACGATTTTATTGTTTCTTTCCTTGGGGACTGGCACTGTACTGCTTAACAAAGGATATACAACATTAGTTTCAGTATTTATGCGATACCAGAAACACGTGTCTAGTACCTACTTTTATATAAAGAATCTATGTATAAATTTTCATAACTGTACCATGAAAAATCACAAAGTTATAAGCTTATTGTTTTGTCAAATTCATGATCACCGGGCCATCCGGACGACTGAGGGGTTGTTTTACTTCCGCACCCAGCTGTGCGCTGGCACCTAATGCCCGCTAAGATCTGCCTTTACCTGTGTTGTACTTAGTGTCGGTCGTGTCCGACTTGTGACCGTTTTTTAAATAATTTTGAAAAAAAAAATAACATGGTGTAAAAAATATTGGAATTGATTTAGTTACCTACTGATTCTGAATAAACTATAATGTTGTATACTAACTAACCTCGCTGAGAATACAGCACCTCACCCACCAATTTGTTGTAGGCTTTGTACACTGGAAACGTTAAACGTTGCTGTAAATTGTCATCATGTACTACAATGTTTTTAATGAATAAAGATATTATTATTATTTCTTACCTCAAAAAAAAGAGGCAGAGGCTGCGGGTATTGCCTCAGGATTAGCTCCGTACTGATTTTTTGTATATTTTGGCAACTAAAAACTACTTTATCCACTTTTTTGCAGCATACATTATTTAGTGCTGCTTGGAATCTACTGTGTGTTAATATGCTTTCTTTGAAAAACAAATCAAATCTTACCTCTTTGTTTTACCGTAATATAAAGTGGAAACCTACATATACTAACGCCTTTTCCCATGGAGTAGGCAAATATTTAGACCGCCCGACTACTGCGACCCTTCATATACCTTCTGCTTCGTTTACGTTCACATGGTATTGGCGTTTTAACTTATAACTGTTTTATGTGATAGAAAAATAAATGAATTGGATGCTTTCGGTATGAATCGCAAGCACAGAATTATTATTTACTGTTGTGTTTTACGAACTTGACGCGGACGAATTCGTGGGCAATAGCTAGTATAGAAATATAATCTTACTTAAAAACTATTAAAAATAATTCAAACATAAATTGATTTATTGATTTGGGCACAGCAGTGCTATTCTCTAAGAAAACAATCCAAATACGTACCTCATGGACATCATTGGATTGGTTCCTATGATTAACAATCCAATGAGGTCCATTGGATTGTTAATCCTATGTATATTACGTATTTGGATTTCGTCGCTGCGGCCAGCGCTGCGCCTAAGGCTGTGTTCTTAGAGAATAACACGACAGCTCAACATAATGTCGTCCGATAGTAAACCCACTTGTTACCAGTGGTTTTATTGGTTTGGTAGTCGCATGTCAATGTATGATATTGCTACGTCCCAATTTATCATTCGACAACTAAGTAAATACTACCAGTTTCTCCAGTCGATTCAAGGCACTCTCATTTAAAAAGGGTATCCTAAACAACCTACTTGCTAGCTGAAACCATCTTCATGGTTTTGGTGATCTTCTGAATGTTCTTGATAGACTTGAGCCGAATCTGTACTTGCTTCAAAATCACCATCGTGGAGGTTCGGAAAGAATCCCTGGTTAATAGCTATTACTTATTTACAATAATTTCAATTAAATATCTTTGCTATAATTATTTAATAATAACTAAGCGTCAGACCCATAAAGTAATGTCGTAATGTCAATCTGTGTCAATTTTTCCATAGATTCACAAATAAATAATATTTACATAGATAACTGCCTAGAATATTAAAAACTTTTCAGTCCTCAGAACTCTTTGGACGACCTCAGTACTATTTTATTATTCGTACCTTTTAATGTTAGTTCGTGGATGTGTGAAACAGGTTTAGCGAAGGTAGGTATATTGTTGTTCCACAAAAATATCTTGAGGACTTTTAAATAAGAAGCGATATTTTATTTTACTTGGTTAACAATGTCGGTGCATTTCTGTAGCCTTGCGGAAACGGAAAGGCAGATCAGTTCCTGTCGCAATATTCTGCATGCCTTCGAGTGCGCAAAAACGAAGGCTTTTTATATATAACTCGTTTGTAGAATGGACTTCAGTTTATAACAATCAAACCTGTGCTGCGAGAGGTGCAGTGTGGTGTGGGAAACTGTGCAATATTATTAAAAGGTAAGATCTTTTTTTGAGCACTTTCATTAATTTTATATATAGAAATATCGGTTAATGGAGATTCAAGTGGGCAAAGGAGTACATGTAAGTAAGATCTTACTCTGGTTGATCGATCAATTTTAGTATACGTGCCGATCCGGCTGCTGAGTTAACTGTTGCGAGTAAGTTTAATAATACCAAATTAATAGCACCAACCGTGTATGGTCTGAGCCTAACTTTCCATGATGTATTATGAAAAGAACGGTTGTGACTTTGGCAGAAACAATTAGCCTTCTTTTTTTTAACCATCAGGTGAGACAGTAGTCAAGCGCGAGCCTATCAATAATAAAAGATAAATAAATAAAACCATGTTTCTGTAAAGTATAGTTTGTTGTTCTGTCTCACTCAGCAAGGCTTGGATCTTGGATGGGTGTGCATGTTCACGTATACTTTTATGTCTGTGGGCGTATGCTCCGCTGACGCTTACAGAAAATATGCACACCTCAATCTAATGTGTCGAGACGATATGAACGTGTACACGTATTCGCCATATCGCCTATTAGCACGGAGTTATATGGCGAGTGGTAAGACACCGCGTCGTATAAATCACGACAAGGTAACGTCGCCATACCCTTTGGCTGAAGACTAATCGCGAAATGATTGATTGACAACACAGCGGTGTCGTGCCGTGGTATGACGCGAAGCCGCACCGTGCATCCGCTCGACATGTCACGGCACCGTATATTTGCACGACGCGGTATAATGCCGTGGTTAGGCGCCGCGCTGTTTCACGTTAACGTCGTCGTAGCGGCGTGTCCATGTGGCTAGGGTCTAAAGGGCGCCGAAACGGTCAATTGCGATTGACAACATTAATGTGACTGTTAATTGATGCAAAAATGTATCGTTTACTTTAAACAATGGAAGCAGTTATCAATAAGTTGTCATTCATGTTAATATGGTTTATGTGTAAATTACTGTTCTGTGCTGCACGGAAAGTTACCGTGCGCTGCGTTCAATTCTTCTATACATACACACACGATAATAATAGACAGTGGACGGAGGTGGGTAAGGCCACCTCCGTCCACTGTTCATTAATATCCTGTGACTATTTTATATTATTGATAGGTTGAAGCTTGACCAAAATCTCACTTTTTTTTAAGTGCTTGACTACGATCCCGCCTGATGGAAAGCAGTGATGCAATCGTTGAAGGTAAGGCGCACTAGTGTATAAAGAGCCTATTCACTCTAGCCTTGAAGACACCTAAATTAATTAGAAGTAACATATTCGCTCTTGACTTGAGCTTGACTTGAGTGACTGAAAAGTTGAAAGGGAATCGTTTGTCCTGGTATGGTCATGTAAAGAGGAGAGATGAAACGCATGTTACTAAAAGAGTTATGAATATACATGTGGATGGGTGGAGAGGGAGAGCGAGGCCAAAGAAAGGATGGATGGATTGTGTGAACAGTGATATGAAAGAAAAGGAAGTTAGTGATAGCATGACCGTTGACAGGATAGAATGGAAGAAAAAAACATGTTGTGCCGACCCCAAACAAGATGGGACAAGGGCAGGACGATGATGATATTCGCTCTTGACTTAAAGACCCCTAGGTTGTTAAAGCTATCAGGAAACACAGACTACGGCAGGGAATTCCACGTCTTAGCTGAAAATGAATGTGTTCCCAAAACGTTTTATACTTATGAGTGGGACGTCCCGCAATAACAGACGATTGCAGCCTTGAATGTTTTTTCAGGAAATTGGGCCTATTTATGTGTCTTTTAGCATTGTTTCACTATGATGTGTAACTACAGCGTGAAACTGGGGCAGCTTTTTGCACGAAATGATATTCCACGCTAAATGTCATCAGACTCTTTTAATTTTAAAGTTCGAGCGCTTTAAATGATAAACCGTGTACAAAGTTGTCTATTGTAAAACTCATTATTGTTATGTTTTAGAACTTATGATTTGACTTCGATTTAAATTCGTTAGGTTTTTACTGGTTTAAACAAATCAAGGGGTTAAGTTAACCTTCGGCCAAAGGGGGCGGGGTTTCAGTGAGTCGGTTCAGTTATAAACCATCTTCGTATCAGCCACACTGTTATCTTTCTAGCTGCATATCACTTGGATTTACTGACGTTAAACTTCTAGAAAAGGTCTTAACCTCTCCAAAACATTAGACGATATCGTCCTTATCTTCGGGGAAAATTTAGGTTAAAAATGTAAACAGTAAAGTAGCACGTCACGGTTTTCCTCGTCTATTATTATAATTCATCGACTGCGTATCCTTTACCAGATTACTTAACCTATTGATTTGTTTTTATACCTACCATATTTATTTATCTGGTAAATAAAACGTTTAAATCACTTATGGTTATGTATGTTTAATAGATATGGAGATAAGTTATCAAGAGCGAGCGCTTGTGACCTCAGGAGACCGCAAATTAATTCGATATTATTGTTTGTTTATCAATGAACTCTATGTGCCACGCTCGCGCCGACTGTCGCCTAGACAAGATCAATTGTCTTCGCCTTCACCACAAGAATGACGCTGCAAGTTTCTTACTATGGGATATTCCGAAGTTAAAATACATATTTTGTACATATATATATATATATAGGTACACATAAAACTTGAAATACCTAGCTCAACATTGTTGTCTGGTCGCAGTTTTTTCCTCAAACAGAAATGTTTTTGCTCGCATAACTAACTGGTACTACAACATAGTAGGTATGAATTGCCGGCAACAAGAAAAACAACATGCTCGATATTACCCTAACCAGGTACTTGACCTAATCAATTATATTGCGAGCAATGGCGACGCAGGCGAAGTGCTGCTAAATGCTGCCCGCTTGTGTGGGACAAGGCCGACCTTCGTGTGACATGACGGCTGTCGAACAATAAATTGTAAATAATAATAAAAAGTCCCAAACGCAACATCGCCTCCTTATTGCATAGACGAACTTTTTATCTAGTACGTTGATGTAGCAAGCGGGCTGTGCTCTTGTACGGCGTTTGGATATGGTATAATAAACACAATTAATGAATTAATTGCGTATAGCATAATCAGCCTTTTAATGTTCCCACTGCTGTGACTCAGGCCTCCTCTCCAGGGGTGGGGATGGGCCGTAATTCACCACGCGGGCCCAGTGCTGGTTGGTTGGTGGATGTCACATGTCTTCGAATTTTTGGTTTTAGGATATTTTCCTTCACCGTTTTGAGAGCAGTGGTGATGAAATAAATTACACAAAGTAATGCGCCTGGCTGGGCTTTATAGACTTTTCCTTTCTCTGTCTAGACTACCGAACTAGATTATATTCTAATTTTCCAAGTCTCTACTTGTCCGCGGAGAAAGTTAAGCAGGGCTAGAGAGCCCTACTTAATTAATTAAATTAGGCCTGTGTCCCATATGTCATTAGCTAGAGAGAAGCGTTGTCTTATAGAGCTGAACTTGAAAACATCGATCGCACTGAACGTTTTCTACTCATGTTTCTGAACTACATATTAAAGTACGTTTGTTGAATAGGAATTCTAAAAACTGAACCATACTTGAGTTAGTGGTATTATTTAAAAGCATAATTTTGAATAACTTAAAGTTTCTACGGTCATCTTGTGAACTAGATTGCCAACATGCTCATTTCATTTAATATCAATGACGTCACATAGTATTATTAACTAGTTATCATTAAAATACCACATCCACGTTGCCATCTCGCGGTCGGTGGCGCGTGGCGTGACGTCACGCGTTGCTCATAAAAGCTGCGCGCGCGCCGGTCGCGTTTGTTTACACGCACAGCGTCAGCGTCGCCTCCAGTGCTGCCCCACTCCCTTGAAGCTACAACATGATGAGCACTCGATCAGGCAACGAGGAGGTGAAGCTCTCCTCGTCACCCCCCGACAAGGTTAGTCACAAAAAATGTCATAATTTGAAAAAAGAACGACTTTTTTTCCGATTAATTTTTTATAATTGTTTTAGAACATTGTGTTTGTCTCAAATCACATTTATAAATGTTTACTCAAATAAATGCAATCTTGCGAAATGAAACAATCACTTATGTATGAATTAACATCTTAACTATTCGTTTTAGTTGTTATCACTGGGCTGTTACTGGAATAAAAGCTTTGCTCAGCGAAATAATTTATATGAATTTCCGTCCTGTTGGCAATGTTCTAGTCTAGACAAGCATTAGGTTCGACCATACTCGTAAGTCCCTAAATGGCGAATTTGTGTTAGTTCAAATATAAACAGAATTTATGTTATTGTAGCTTGTTCAATTCAATTATACTCGAAGACTTCATTTTGATTATAATTTATACAGTACCTACAGAGGTATAAATTATAATGAAAGTTTACTGGGTACTACAGTTAAGAAATATATATATTGAATAGAGATCAATTGTTAATGATCAGTAACAAAATAATGTTGCTTAAAAATCGATAGAACATGTCAAATTTCGTCAGCAAAAAAAAACACCGATTTAGAAGTATTTTAAATGTCCATCCCTATTCCACAATTAGCATTGTCTAAATGTTCTTATTTACATCAAAATATTACTAAAATACACTTATAAAAAACTAAATATTATTAATAAACTGAACTGTTTAATTATATTGTAAATAATACACACTTAAAAAAAAAAACATCTTACTAAACTTAAAATATGGCGTGACAAACTTCCTCCCCACCACTATCAGTTGGAATTGTACCCAAAAGGCCCAGCAGCTTTGCAACGTTGTATGGCAATGCTTTATCTCTGACCGAGGTAAAAGCCAGATCTTGAGTCTCGTGAAGTGGTAACTGGTTTGGATAAATCTTTAACTAGTGTATGAGCACCTGGACCCCACGAGTGACCCCTCAAACGGCTCCAAAATATAATTGCCGACGAGGTTATTGCATTTCCACCGCTTGAACCGCCCAATAAATTTTATCAATTGATTTAAATGACTCAACCATGAACTTGTTCAGACAATCCTCTGACGATGTACAAGCTAATAACTATTTTTAATGTACACCAATTTCAAAACGACCTCGATTTGTAACAAAGGAAAAGAGCTTATAAATAAGCATCTCAAATGACGTCGATACACATGAAACAATAGTAAATAGAATAAAGTGTGTGTGCAACACTAGTTCCACAAAAAAAAAAACAAGTAGTAGCTAATACGGTGCGGATTGTTCACTGCGGCCCTGAAACGCAAAGGGTAAGACGAAGGCATACGTGTGGGTTTTAGTCAGTAAAAGTCTGTCACTCCCTGTCACTCTACTCACAGTGGAAGAAGTTATTTGATTACTTCCCACCGTCAAAAAAAAGTCGTAGCAATCAGTGCGACAATATGTTTTTGAAAACGTTTACGCTACGTTCCTGAAAAAGAGTACAATTATATTAGTTTAATCACATTTTACGTTAACTAGAGCTACCTACTTTACTCGCTTGCACCTTTTCTGCCATAGACCGGTCTACATCTACATCATGTGTCTACATCTGTATTTTTTCAAACTCTCCTTTCTGAGGTATGCTGGAAGAGATTTCTATAGAAATAAGAATCACCTATGTACCTATTTCTCTGTTTTTTTTAATTGTTTTATTTTATTTTATGTGTGTACATGAATAGTTAAATAAAAAATGAATAGATATATAAAATGTTCTCTATTTTACACCAACACCATTCTTTTAAAATGTTCCATGGTACGAAGCAATAAAAAAATATTCTCTCGATCGAAATTCTTTTGTTCTGCAAACATCTTCAAACCCGTTACTTATAATGTTGACTAGCTTTTGCCCGCGACTTCGTCCGCGTAGACGTCGAAAATGTTTCTAATAGGTTTTTTGATTAATATTGTGTTATATCGAAAGATTCAAAGCAATTTATTTCAAATAAACAATTTCACAGGCACTTTTGAAATGTTAAGAAGTGAGCCAGTCAGTCAGAAAAATGATGCTAATTGCACATTCCAGAGCGTAGATCTAGAAGGAGAAGAATGTGCAAGAAACATACAAACACAACACAGCATTATATTATAATTAATAGCTCTTGTCCGCGACTTCGTTCGCGTAGAAGTTGGAAATATTTGTAAAGTCTAAGTACATTATGAAGCTGTTTTGGTACATCACGCATAAATAAGAGTGGAACTATAGAAATGAAAGTACTGGGTCTTTTAATATTACCTTTGAAATTGCCGTTTTCAAAACGGGTCACTTTGGACTGTGTTATCTTCGGATTGACTTGGATTTCTAGGTTCTAATGAACTTTATATTAAAGATACGTTACTTTTTTTTAGAAATTACTTATTTCTTGGTTTATATGTCAATAAATGGGCTAAATAATACTGAAAGATTTTTTTAAAGGAGATTAGTGCATTCAACCAAACAAATAATCAAACTCTTCAGCTTTATAATAATAGTATTAATTGAACATGTTCTGACGAAGCTTAGGCAACTTCACAAACATTTACTAATGACTACTGGTTTGAAACCAGTCAAAGTAGTTTAACCACAAGATAATTATATAATGTACGTGAACAATTACCAGCTCTAAATTGCTCAACAACTAATACTACTTATCGGTTAATTGACCCTTAATTTAGCATATTAAACCACCCGATATTATAGAGTCGTTTAAGGTTAGTAATATTATGAAATATGCAACAGTATGATTGAAGTCGAAGTGAGCAGTATTAGTTCAGTGGTAGCGTAGTCGTGGGATCAAACCCAAGCAGACACATTACTTTGTATAATTTATATCATCACCATAACTCTCAAAACGGTGAAGGAAAACATCTGAAGACATGTGACATTCACCAGCCCACGCTGGACCACATGTGGTGGATTACGGCCCGCTCCCTCTCCTAGAAAGGAGGCCTCAGTCCCAGCAGTCGGAATATTAAAAGACTGAGCTATGCTATGATTGAAGTTAATCATTATATTTAATGATATGCGACATATCAACAACACATCGATCTATTTGCGTCGATTTATATTGATCACATCACCAGCCGACGGTAATAACAACATCACAATAATATTATGATGTTTGTGGTTGGAGACAAACACGCAGTTTGTGTATTTGGATCATTCGGTTCCTTTCAAAATGATTAAGCTGAGTGGTGCTGATAAACGCGTCATATCCGTGAATGAACGTTATCAGTTGAGGACTGGTCATCTCTTAACTGTCAGTTGCTTATTTTGATTTTGTTTATGTGTGTAATTTATCTATAATATGTTTTATTTAAAAATATGTAGGTAAGTATGTCTAACAGTTATCTAGTACTCATACCACAAGATCTGCTTAGTTTGGGACTAGATGGCGTTGTGTGAGAGTTGTGGAATATTAGGTATATTATAATTATATATTATTACTAGCTGAGCCGGCAAACGTTGTTCTGCCATATAAAAAAAAAAAAAAAAAAAAAATAGATGTTGGCCGATTCTCAGACCTACTCAATATGCTCACAAAATTTCATGAGAATCGGTCGAGCCGTTTCGGAGGAGTTCAAGTTCGAACACCGTGACACGAGAATTTTATATATTAGATAATTTGAATATTTTGAATTTTTTTACGTTGTTTTCACATAATAGAAGCGACAAGAAATATGTAACATAGATAATTGTAATATATATTAATTATTATTTTAGATAGCCCGTACTGTCCCACAGCTGGGCAAAGGCCTCCCTCCATTCTTTCCAATGATCACAGTTCCTTGCATTTTCTATCCAATTCTTAAGGAAGACATTGTAATATATATCTTGAAAACGGCTGGATTGATTTTAACGGAACTTTCACTGACGGATATCTGATGTTACAAGGAGTCAGATATATTACTTTTCATTTTCCCGCAGAAACCGGATTAAGTCCCATCACATTTCCAAAATTGATAAATAAATTTTCAAACAAGGAGAGTAGTCTTCTTAAACTCCACGTGAACACACACGAAGTTACCGGTAACATCTAGTTTGAAAATAAATGATTTGATTTATTGTATCTCGGCTGCTGCCTTCATTTTCACCGCAACTAAAAAGTATAAGCTCCTCTAACCAAAAATTGGAAGACGAGTAATCAATAAAAAAAATGTTATCTAGTTTACTTTGAGCAAATTCTACATTATTTTACTAGAATGAATACGCATGGTTGGGTCTAATATCTAGACTACGAATCGATACAAGTAACTATACCTACCTATCTACACCACATGTCAGTGTTTCCAAAACTTAATTTTGTCATGCTTCAAAGTTAGGTCAAGGTTTTCAAGTGTTCTGCTAGAAATTGTTTTTATATGCAGATATACTCGTATATTGTACCTTGGGCACGACATAATCATGGCGATAAGTCCAGCCCTCTTTAAGAAGTGGCTGGAGAGGCGTCATGGTGTGCTCACCTTCTGAATGACGCAGGTCCTCCCGGACATGGTAAGTTCGGGAGGTTCCTATATCTGATTCAGGTAGAAGAAACGCCCGGGTGTTACCATTGTGCGGACCGCCCGGAGGACACGTTGTATATGGTTGAGGTGCCTCGCTTGAGCAGAGTACCGCCGGTATCCTTGTGGGGAATATCGGCGGCGACCTCTCGCATTGGGCCTAGTACAGGACATGGTCCGGAACGAGGAGGAATCGGCGGCGGGCGGTCGCCTCGTTCTGCGAAGCAGTAATGCTAGCGAAATAGATGGCCGCACGTGTGAGGGAACGGACATCCTCACACCCCAGTCGCCGATCAATGGGTTGCTCGCCGTTCGGCCATTCAGCTATCATCCGAATCAAGCCCGAGTCATCGACGGCACGTGTTCCACGCGCGCCTCAGAGTGATGCCAGCAAAACCGTAGGGGTCTAATAGGGCTGAAGCCTACTAGGGCCAAGGGACGACTTCTGAAAGGATACGTGGTCCTGGGACGCAAAGGGTAACTGAAGGAACATAGGTGTGTTTATTAGTCAGTAAAAGTCTGACACGCCCTCTCGCCCCGCCATAGAGTGGGAGAAGTTATTAGATGATTTCCCACCTTGAAAAAACCTATTTATTTATTTAAAACACACATTTAATAAAAGACAAGAAGAAGGAAACAGAAAAATAGGTACAAAGGTAATGCTTATTTCTACAGAAATCCCTACATACATACCTACATACTGTACTGTGAAGGCTGAGACGCAAATAAAAGGCTTCGTATTTTGAATTACTCATGTTTATATTGTATGAAGCATATTATAAAAATATATTTTTTAACAAAATTACGTCCAGAATTTTGTTGACATCTCCAACCAATTTTTGTTTCGAATATGAACATGATTCATGAACACCTATGCTTTTAAAACCATAAACCATAAACGTTAGTTTATCGCACTAACTTCACCCTGTAATCGAATGTAACGTGATTCGTAATTAATTATCTGCTGAGCAAAAACACCTTGTTTTCGTAATTATTTCTCAGAACGTGCCTCACCAGGCAAAATGATTAAACTACTATGTTTTGTAGCTGAATATTACATAAGCCTTTCAGTTACGAAGTGAACTCATAGTTCACGACGTGACGATTTTATCAATTTTGTACATTTTGGCAATACAGTCCGATGTCGTCATAAACGTCGGGTTATCTCTAAAATATTAATTATATATTTATTATTCCATCCAATGTCAATAATAATATTAATATGAGACTTGATAAGACACCCTGTTATTATTTTTTTATATTCGCAATTCAATTAGAATTAAAACGAAGATAATTTCTTTTACATTTAACTATTTTATGGTGCGTTTTATATTATTTGCTTTACTGGGTAATTAAAACCAAGCAGTAATAAGAATGTGAATGATGTGGTAGAAAAACGTAGCTGTATGTGTAAGGTACTGAGATGGAATTATTTAAATTTTATATGCATAATATTGTAATTGAAAACAAACTGTTTATGAGATAACTTTTACCTCGGACGTTGTGATCGTAAACAGTGGTTGTCTGCGCACATCTTCGGAATAATGATAAGAGCATCAAGAGCGGTGCACTCTGCAGCCGCTGACTGCAGTTCAGCTCATAGATAGCGTGTCCAGGGCGCGTACGCGGGCACGGTCTGCTAGCCAGCACCCGGGCCCGGGGTTATTGCGCTAATTAAACGCAACCTGGATGTGGTATGTGGTCACAGTGGTTAAATGGGCCACCGGTTATCAAGCCGTTTGGACCTTTCTGTGACACAAGCATGATAATACCATATCTAATGATAACTTTAGTTATGGAATTTCTCAGATAGGCAAATAATGAACTTCTTATTGGGATCTAACTGTCTATTGATATGAATTGAGAACCTTTTAATTTACAATAAGATGCTTTACCTATTGCAAATTAGAATCTATAATCCTCCAATTAGATTTTGAACGATTGACTAACAAGAAAACATTCTAATAGCCATAACATATTTGCCGAATGCACCTTTTCTAATACATTACTTTTTATTCGACAGCCAAAATTAATGGAGGGTGGCAATTATATTCGCGAAGGTCGTGACTCCAGCAAGTCCACCTGGCTGCTGTTTTCGCCGGCTACTCCTGACGAGGCTGGATCTCTCGCCAAGTTCTTAAGCGTCTTCTCCTCTTATGGAGTCAACCTCATGCACATTGAGTCCCGCTCCTCAGCCAGAAGACCTGGATATGAGTTCATGGTGGAGTGTGAGCATGGAGCAGGAGACTTTGGAGCTGCTCTCGATGAGCTGAAGAATAATGTCGGCTACTTGAATATCATTTCTAGAAATTATAAGGATAACAGATGTAAGTTTTTGTTTTGATGTTTTAAGATAGCGTTTGCAGTGACCAAGTCTTATACAATTGCATATAATGATAGTTTTTAACCGACTTCCAAAAAAGGAGGAGGTTATCAATTCAGTTGTATGTTTTTTTTTTATGTTCGTTACCTCAGAACTCCGTCGTTTATGGACCGATTGGCAGTTTTTTTTCCTCTTAGAGGATATGCTTCCAGATTGATCCCATTTTTTTCAAAATCCAGTTTTCATGATGGGATCCATGAAGAATCAAGGGAACTCCTCAAATATTATAGGCAACCATATAGTTATTTTGGTATTTTCATCGAGAACTTAAGCATTTACAGTCAAAAAGTAACATTTGATGAAGTGGAACTGATGAAGAAGACCAGAAATGGCCAACGGAACTTCATACTCACATAGATATCACAATGAAGATAGTTAAGCGACTATGACAATACAAATAAATAAATGGTTCTGAACAGTTATGTTGAAAATGGTATCATCAAAGTGAACTGATGATGATGATGGAGCCGGAAGGCAGGTAATCAATGTAATCTCGCCGTGTTTGGGCTTATTGGAATTGTCATGAGATGCACTTTGGCTATAAGGTACAATCGAACTGATCTGCTGATGGAGCCGGAAGGTAGGCACAGGAACTCCGTAATTAATAAATGTATCCTAGCCGTGTTTGAGCTTATTAGAATTGTCATGAGATGCACTTTGGCTATAAGGTACTATCGAACTGGAGCCGGAAGGTAGAAGGTAGACACAGGAACTTCATAATAAAACAATGTACCTAGCAGTATTTGTGTTAATTGGAATTGTCATGAGAATAGGCACTCTGGTTGTAAATGTATCGCAACTAAAAAGAGTGAAATATAAAACTTTATAAAAAAAAAAAACGACTTCACGAAACAAAAAACACTAAAAGGATCAAAATAACTTTAATTTCGGAAGTCGGTGTTAAATAAGAAACAAAAAATACCGAGAAACACCGACTTCCGAAATTAAAGTTATTTTGATCCTTTTAGTGCTTTTTTTTTAGTGAAGTTGGTTTTTTTTTGTAAAAAGTTTTTAAGATACGTTTGCAGTGATCAAGTCTTAAACAACTGCATACAATGATAATTTTAGTCACAGTTGTTATGAATAGTATAGGTAGATAAGAAGGTACTTAAGACATATGAGCTACAAGTATGAAGCTACATTTATATACAGCTTTACATTAAAACGTATTACTTCTTCATAGATGCGGTGCCCTGGTTCCCTCGTCGTATCCGCGACCTGGACAGATTCGCCAACCAAATTCTGTCGTACGGAGCTGAGCTGGACTCAGACCACCCCGGGTTCACGGACCCCGAGTACCGCGCACGCCGCAAGTACTTCGCGGACATAGCCTACAACTACAAGTACGGCCAGCCCCTGCCGCATGTGGACTACACCAAGGATGAGGTCTCCACCTGGGGAGCCGTGTTCAGGAAACTCACCGAGCTGTACCCCACACACGCCTGTAAGGAACACAACCACGTCTTCCCGCTGCTCATTGAGAACTGTGGCTACAGGGAAAATAATATTCCTCAGTTAGAGGATGTTTCCAACTTCCTTAAAGGTAAGCTGTTCTCATTACGCGTAACCATTTTGCTTTTGACTTTTTTATTTTAAATACTTTTTAGGGTTCCGTACCTCAAAAGGAAAAAACGGAACTCTTATAGGATCACTTTGTTGTCCGTCTGTCTGTCTGTCTGTCAAGACCCTTTATCTCGGGAAAGCAAGAAGGTATCCAGTTGAAATTAAAATCATATTCTCAGGTCTGCGGTCCCTTGATGCTGTGAAAAAATCAAACTTTTAAGTAAACGGAAAAAAGATACAGCCGTTTATGTCGCAAAAAACGTATATTTCGACACTCTCAAGGGAATCAAAATTCATAGAGTACTTCCTGTTGACCTAGAATCCTGCAATTTTTTGCTTGAAGCAAGGTCTCATAGCACAAGCATAGAAAAAAATCTGAAAACTGTAAATTTGTTGTTACGTAACAAAAAAGAACTTTTTTTGCGGTTCGGAAAAATCTTCGTAACTCAATTCGGCAATTGAACTGTTTTTATAGGTAAGTTTGTACGGAACCCACAGTGCGCGAGTACAACTCGCACTTGCCCGGTTTGTATTGTGAATATGTCGACGATGTGGATTATTCTTCTTTTTAGCGTTTGTCTGGCAATTTGAGTACTTCACCCGTCCTTCCTTTGATATTGTTCGTCGAATCGTGAGCTCCTTATTAGTCCTAAGTTGAGCTACACGAATACTGACAAATGCTTGCACTGACTGGACAGGTCAACTCAAATCTGTGTGGTTCTTTCCTCAAAAGATCATCTCAGACACGAATCTACATGGTTGTCACACGATTTGTATTCTTTTCTGTATGGACTTTAAAACAGACTTTGACCTCTGAGTTTATTTCAGAGTTTCCTATCAAAGTAGTTAGCTAGGAAACACCGGCTTCATCTAGTTTAAATTAACGACCAAATTTAATTGACGTGTAAAAGTGTTATTTACGCCTATTTGCAAAATAAACATCATTTAATATTTCATTCATTTTTATTTTCCATTCCAGACTGCACGGGTTTCACCCTCCGGCCAGTAGCAGGCCTCCTCTCATCGCGCGACTTCCTGGCTGGGCTTGCGTTCCGCGTGTTCCACAGCACGCAGTACATCCGGCACCACTCGCGGCCGCTCTACACGCCCGAGCCCGACGTGTGCCATGAGCTGCTGGGCCACGCGCCGCTCTTCGCCGACCCCGCCTTCGCGCAGTTCTCGCAGGAGATCGGCCTCGCATCCCTCGGAGCGCCTGATGATTATATTGAAAAACTTGCTACCGTAAGTACGATTATACTTACTAGCACTTGGCCCGCGGCTTCGTTCTCGAGAATGTTTTGATAAAACTTTAACACTCCTTAAACCGTGTTTTGAGGGTAGTTTTAGAAAAGTAATAATGACAGTATTTATTAGATTTGTTTTATAAACTTGGTACCAAGTTACTAGTTTATTATTACAAAAAACAAGAATGCTCCATACAGTCTTTAAAACCCACTTTAACAACCTTTATTATTAGTTTTGGTTATTATTTTTGCTAACTTTGAAGTATACACGGAACAGATGTACAGTCTCAGTCACATGTTTTACCAATGCTAAAGTGCCTAAAATTTCTATATAGTAGACGTTCAATGATCCATAAGTCAACACCTACATACAGTAGTACCTACCCGTACCTGCAGTAGTGGTAGTTATTCAATACCTTAGATACTACGCTACAAATTAAATCATTCATAAACCATTGAATAAATTCAATATCAATCCTGAGTATTCCCATCTTCGTTACAGTGCTTCTGGTTCACCGTTGAGTTCGGTCTGTGCCGGCAAGAAGGCAAGCTGAAAGCGTTCGGTGCTGGTCTCCTGTCCTCGTTCGGAGAGCTCCAGTACTGCCTCTCCGACAAGCCCGAGCTGCGGGAGTTTGACCCCGACACCACCGGCGACACCAAGTACCCCATCACTGAGTACCAGCCCGTCTACTTTGTAGCCAACAGCTTTGAGGATGCTAAGGAGAAGATGATGTGAGTCGTTCTTGACTTTAGATGAGTATTTTTATAAGTCGTGTTGTCATTATCACGACTTATTAACTGCTAAGATTGGGAAAGTTAAGTTTTTAGTTTATTTAAGTTGGTTTTGGGTACATATGTGGTCCCTTGAAGTCCGGACTCAGTACTATGGCTGCAGTTACGCGACGCATATTCTGTCCATATAAACTCCCATAAACATTGTGAGATAAGTGAATCTCATCACTTGCTGGTTTTAGTAAGTGAGTTGTAATCTTATGTCCGATAATCATTACATGTTAGACAAGGTCTTCCATTGCGTCTGTCTTTCTATATGAGCGCGATAGACTCAAAAACTACTGACCGGATTTATATGCAGTTTACCAATTAGGGCTTTCAATACCAGTATTCTGGGATCTCGTAATACCGTGATCACGGGTATAATTTGGTCGTTTTCGAATTACGGTATAACAAAAAAATTATGTATATATTACGGTTTGTTGCAATAAGTCGTTGGAAATAGCTGCTAGTTAAACAGACTTCTTTTTAATAGCATTATTCGCCTCTAAAACACTTCATTGCCTTCTAAATTACTAAGTCAGCCAAAATTCACGAGTGTCTGAATGATACCATCTTAGCCACTACTAGTATCTTCTATGTAAGCCACTTTCTAAGTGCTTCGGTCGCTCTTGGACTTAGAATATTTAGTTGGCGTTGTAAAAGGATGAATTAATTTATTAGAAGCTATCTGATTTTCCCGTTACTTAGTTATAAAATGAGAAATTTGATCACATGTCCAATAAGGAAATGTGTGGCTAGACTTATAATTTCTCGTTGGAAATTGTCTATCTATGCTTGTTTTGGTGTTTCTTCTCAGGGAAGTCAGCTAGGAGATACTGGCTTCAACTAGTTTAAATAAACGAAAAAATCGAAGTGTAAAGTTTTTTAAAACTTATTTGCTAAATAATAATCATTTAACATCAAAATAATTTTTATTAAAAAAATGCATACGAAATTATATTCAATACCTAAACAAAAATGAAATTTTTGTCTTTCTGTCTGTTTTGGCCAGTCTCCTAAACGGCAGGACTGACTTTGACGAGGCTTTCACAGACGAATAGTTGATGTTGCGAGGAGTGGTATAGTATTGACAGTATTTCAGTCCTCGGAATACGTCTTCAAAACGGTTGAATAAAACTGTACGAGATTTTCACTGAGATATAGCTATTGTTACAATGAGTAACTTAGGCCACTTTTTATTTTCCTGCGGGGACGAGACTTTCACAAACAGAAAGCTTGGATGTATTATGTTAGGTTATGAAAACTAATTGTTTGGGTTGTTCTAATATTCTATACATATAACTAGCTGTTCGTCAGGATTTAACCGCGTAGGTCACATTCTCATGGAACAATTATAATATCGACCCAGTAATTTCTAAATCTGACTGCCTTGCTAAGATAAAGAATGAATTTAAACCTAGCGTAGCTTTCTTTACGAGGAATATATATTACTTTTATAAAATCTGCAAACTAAACTGATTTTTTTTACATTATTGCCCCAAAAAAGGAGAGGAATGTTCTCAAAATCCACTCGAACGAAGTCGCAGGTAACAGTCAGTGGCGTGCCTAGGGTTTCAAAATAAGGCAAGCCCAATAAAATTTTAACCGATTTCAAAAAAAGAAAGTTCAGTTTTCGACTGTAGGTACCTACGTATGTATCATCGCAATTTTCTCACAAACTACTGATTAGGTACAATAAATTAAAAGCCCAAAAAACAGTCATGAATTTCATTTATAATTATATCTGAGAATCAAAGCACAGTTGTTTTCTATGACTAACATCGGGGGTTTCGTCAATAATAATTGAAACAAATTTTGTTTGCCTAACTTCGTAATCGATGCAAGTTTGCATCACATCGGCTACGGAATGAATAATATCGTTTTGAATTTTGTTAGATAAATAACTCGGCCCCGGTTTGTCACTTTTCTAATGCTGCATATGCTTTTCTTAAACGACATCGTATTTTGAAATTAACGAGACCAGTTCTAAAAAATTGCCTTTATTTTTGAATATTTAATTTCGTTATTTTAAAAAGTCGCTAGTTTTTATTGTTGCTAAATCTTAAAAAAAGTTTCCAAACTCGTTAAAAATCTCCAAGATCTCACAACGTCGCTAAAACGGCAACACTGCAGAGTTGGCAAGATGACAAAGTCACGCATACGCGAGCAACTTCATACGAATGCAACTTCATACGAATGCCCGGCTTAAATCTTCCATACTGATCGATTTGTAGTCGCATAAAGTTCTAACTCGTTATACGGCACATCGCTATAAGTGCGAAAGTGACAGAGATAGTATTTGAAAGCCCGGTAAAAGCCGGTACGTGTAAGCGAGATAGATATAGCTCTCGCGTAGATGCTGCCAATGCGAAACTCTGCGCGCGCTGTGTGTAGTGTGGCATAGGTAGATACTTTGTGTTATTTTGATAAGAATTAAAGCGCGCGAACTTTTAAATAGTTCGGGTTTGATATTGATTCTCTATCGAGCATTTTAGTAAGGCATGCCTGGCTTTTCTGCTTGTATGAAGGTACCGCCACTGGTAACAGTTATACTAATAAGAGAGTTTTGTATTATTATTTTCAAAAAGAAACCCTAATAAAGACTGATTCGGAAATAAAAACTCAATTTTTTAAATTTTATTAATGTCCAAATTGAACTTGTGTTCGATACCATGATCACGTGATCACGGTATTGATCAAACTAATACCGGTATTGATACCGGTATTGAAAATAACCGGTATTTGAAAGCCCTATTACCAATAATAGACAGAGTGATACATGAGAAAGGTTTAGGAGTTTAATACATGGAGCAGGTCGCTAGTAATAAATAAATGTAATTAAAATTAAATGAAACTCAAGAGATTTTAAAACCATGCTCGAAATGTTCTCTTACATTGTTATGTACTAACATGACTATAAATTACAGAAAATTCGCTCAAAAGATCCCCCGTGACTTCGGCGTGAGATACAATCCCTACACTCAAAGCGTGGACATCCTGGACTCTCCGCGCCAGATGAAGGATCTACTGCGTGAGGTGCACCAGGAGATGAACCTGCTCCTTAATGCCATGGAGAAGTTATAGACAGGACTGGTCGCGGAGTCCAACTTCGGACTCATAGATAGAAAGTGAAGCGATTGTAGTATGCTCGATGGCATGTCCTAGTATAACCTGACCTTTAATTGTACGGAAAACTAAAACAATTAAAAGTCCGCTTACACTGGATTATCTATTGCTTGATAGTCGTTGTGTGTTGTCTCGAGATTTCAGAGTGTTTACCTCAACGGACTCTGTGTTTATTCTCTCATTACATGAAGTAGATCTCCGTGCCTTCTCCTTATGCTATAGACCCACGTGTAGTGGGTACCAACGGCAACTTGAGATTCACAAAGTAGGTTAAGGTATTATGGCGTGGCTGGACCAACACCCACATTCTAAAGGATTCTGATATTCCAATAAGTAGTCATAAACATAGATGTCACGTCAATGAATCATTATTTTATGAAATTCATTTCTAAATTAGTTTAAAAAGTATTTTTAATGTTACATGACATTTTTTAATTTATAGAATAAGCAAGGTTTATCTAAATAACTTCTTTGTTTTGTGATAAAACTGGTTTATTGTTTGATTTTTATTACATTTTACAATAATGTTTAATATTCAGTGTGAATATAATTATTACACACTACAATTATTTATTAAGATAGCGCCTACAGCCAACAGATGTATTTACAATATGACAAAGACATATATCTAGTTAATGACATAAAGGGTGTATATTTTGAGTATACATAATGTTTTGTAAATAGCTATATTTTATTACTGTGTGTTGTTTTCTCATATAAGTTTAGGTATTGTAAGTTAGGTTAGTTTATGTAATGATAGTTGAAATAAATAAATTGTTTACGAAACAAGACTGTTTTGAACTATACTCACGTCGCATGTGACACGTTGTTTTAGTAATTACAAATATTATAACATTTACTTGTCCGTCCACACAACTTTTTCGGCATAGTAGGTCTGTATCATTTGCTGTTTCGCCCATCTACTATTACATTATTATTATTACATTTATTTTCTATATACACATATTATTTACATTTTTAAATATTTCTTAAAACAAACATAATAAAAAAAGATTTAAAAATATAAAAAATAGTAGCCCACCGGCATCGGGAACAGGGTCCACGCTACCGGTGGTCAGGGCTCCTGAGAGAGGAATCTCCTAACAATGCCGAGTGCAGGAGTACCGCTTTCTGGATCAAGCCCTTAATCCAGCTGCCCAACGAGAGCCTCCTTAGATGTTGTTCAAGGCTCTTAGCTATTAAGCCATTGGGCGTTACGACTATCGGCACAATGATTGCTCTATCCACTTCCCACATGTCGACAATCTCGCGAGCTAAGTCAAGATATTTAGTTTGTTTATTAAATCTTTCTCAGCTTTCACGAGGTTCTCGTCATGAGGGACCGCTATATCAACAATCATTGTGCGACGCTCTAGTCGATCTATCACCACTATGTCAGGCTTATTGGCAACAATAGTCCTGTCAGTGATGATAAATCGATCCCAATACAATGTGACGCCGCCATTCTCGAGAACTGGGTCGGGCACATACCTATAGTACGGTACTTCTGATTCCACAAGATTGCATTTAAGAACAAGTTGTTGGTGAATAATCCTGGCTACAAGGTTGTGGCTATGCAAATAGTCTCCGTTACCTAAATGAGAACATCCAGAAATAATGTGTCGGATTGATTCTCCGGGTCGGTGGCATGCACGACAGATGTCAACCGTACCGTCCTTCACAATGTATTTCCAGTAGTTGTTTGTCATCATAACTTCGTCCATAATTGCAAGACAAAACCTTCGGTTTCTCCAAAGAGATCACCAAAGCGCAGCCAGGATACGGACGCTAAAAGATCTACATCGGGCCCATGTAAGGTCCGGTAAAAACGCCTGTGAAGCTCCTTGCCCTGCGATACTGCCCTGCGTTCATTAGTATCCATTACTGTAGGTTTGCGCCAGTTCTCGTTAACCAAGGAGAGCGGGGTGAGGCCTTTGTCTACCGCAACCACATCTCGGTGCATCCCCACGTCGATTTTTAGGAAGTATTCCCTGAGACTGCATATCTCACGGTTGTGCAGGGTCTTAGCGTTTAAGAAACTACGACCTCCGCACTTCCGCGGGACATACAGCCTCACCGATGACCGTGGGTGACGCATCCGATTTGCGGTAAGTAGTGAGCGGACCCTCCTATCCAGGGCGTCGAGTTCCGTCTGAGTCCATTTGTTATTACCGCGGTATCCTCGTGGGCACAATTGGCGGCGGTGACCTCTCGCGCCGGGCCCTGGTCCAGGCTATACTCTCGAGCCAGGGGAAATGGGTGGCGGTCTACTCCTTCTGCGAAGCAGTTATGCTAGTGATGGAGACAGCCGTAACTCCGACTACCAATTATCACCGTAGGTACTGACTTTCGGACGACGTGCAATGTGTAGCTCGCAGTCCGGCCGTTCGGCTATTGTCCGGACCGAATCCAAATCGTTGACAGCGCGTCTTGTACTACGCGTTCCTCAAAGAGATGTCATGGCCCAGCAGGGCCGATGGCTACTAGGGTCATGGGAGGACTTCTGAAAAAGTAACCCGTGGTCCTAGCACGCACAGAGCAACTGAAGGAACATAGGTGTGTTTTACTCAGTTAAAGTATGGCACGCTCTCCCTGGAATCCGCCCCAGAGCGGGAGAAGTTATTAGATGATTAAAAACATGAAAAAAGCTTTCCGTCACTGAAAGTTCCGTCATAATCGGTCAAGCCGTTTCGAAGATGTCCTCTCCCCGGTAATCAGAATGTCCCCCCCACCGTCGGAATTAAGTCCCGTTTCCGCGAGAATGTAAAAAGTAGTTTAAGGTACTCATTATAATATTAGCTATATCCCAATGAAAGTCCCGTCAAAGTTCAACCGTTTTGAAGATTTATCTCGTATTATGCAACCCCGTTCCCGCGGAAAAATGAAAAGTAACCCAAATCACCCCTTTTAATGTTAGATATCCGTCAATGAAGGTCCCGTCAAAATCGGTCCAACTGTCCAACCGTTTCGGGGATGTACACTCTCCCTGGGAATTTTAAGATGTCACGATTTTACATCTCATGTAATGTAAAAAGTGAATTAAGGTACTTGTTAAAACATTAGCTACATCCCACAATGAAAGTTACGTCAAATTTTATTTAACTCTTTGGAAGACTTATCCCATATTATAAATCTAAATAAGCTTAAAAATAAATAAAAAGTAGCCTAAGTAACTGCTTGTAACATTTGCTTTCCGTCAGTGAATACCTCATCGAAATCGGTCTAGCCATTTCGGATATTAGTCGGAACAAATCGACAGGTAACCAAAATTTCCAAAATTCACATTTTTGTTTGTATCGAATACACTTTGAAACAATATTTAGTTGAGGCTCTTATGAACCATTTCGGGGCCATTGTAATGGTTGTCCGGTTGTCAGGCGCTTGTGGCGCGGTCCTTATCGGAGATATTAATCAACTGCCCTATCTGAACAGGGAAAATCTTTTCCCCATTAGCTACGCCCGTCCGGACTTAGTGGTGACCATCAGCCACGAGCTGTCCTGCACACAACGGAATCCAATGGATGTCGCATAATGCCCTGGGGTAGGTGTATTCACTCTCTATATACTCGTCAAAGAACCAGGTCCACTCCCTACAGCTAAGCTGGTTCACGGGCGCGCATATTCCCAGCACACTTCCCAACACGCTTTTCCTGGTTCACACGCAGGAGGAGAAGAAGACCCTCATTGACCAGGGATATGGGGCTGGTGTTGGATCATGCGTCCTAACTACACACGAAGCCCAGGGTTTTAGCAGCGAGTCGGTCATCATCTTAAAGACAAAAATCCATTAACATCCAGATTCACAGCAACGTCCCCCACGCAGTAGTTCTCCAGACATACTGCACACTGAGTGTACAACGCCGACAACGCTGACGAGTAGTGACGACGCTATTGGACGGTTTGTGAGGAGGGCACAGGAAGCGTCTTTCAGGGACATCATCAACACCAACATGAAGAACGCCATGCGGCATCGGGACAAAACAGTCGTCGAGGCACTGATCCGCTTACTAAGGCAATGATGAGCCGATGGCGCATGGACGACGCGGGTATTGCTCGGGGCTGTTGGGTTATAAGGGAAATAGCGACCTGTCTTGAGGTGGATAATCCGCAGCTGAGGAGCGAGAACTAATAAGGAAATATTAATCATAGTATTACCTAAATTTAAGGACTAAACATGTTTATCAGGTCCAGAAGGATAAAAAAATATAAAAGAAAGACAAACATTGTATTTACAGCATAATATAGTAGTTATAGTTATTGATAAATATGTATTATACATTAGATGGTATTTATGGTTATTAATATGTATATATACATATATTTATATATATATTATGTATAGTATTAAGTATAGTTATTGTCTCTGGGGTTGAGGGGCCATTTGTTTGGTGCGGCATTTTGGGCGACAATGGGTTGTATATGTGTTGAAGGTTTGGAGATTGCTGATTTTTTACGCGTATGTCGGTCGTTTTTGCTTGGGTATCGCTACGGGCTGGTGGCCTCTTAACCCTGAAATTCTGACGGCATTTATTGCGATCGCTGAAAGGTGCTCCGGAGTGACGCCACTTGCACGTGGTGTTGCCTAGAAGTAAATCGACTCTCGCATCGAACAAGGCAGTATCTCGGATTACAGTTCAAACAAAATTCAAACATAGCTCTATCACTTTTTGGTTCTTTTTAAAAAATGCGTTGCGGGTGTCGCAATAATGTATAATTATCAAACAAGGGCACGGACGTGGTTTAAATATAAGGCAGGAGTGTGGTTTTAGGGCTCATCTGTGAGACAGCCTGGGCGTCCACGAAGATTTCCCACAACTGCCGAAAAATAAAAGATATATATTTAGTAAACAAATGGTTTTTTATATTACTAACAGACACATCAATGCCCTGAACACATACTAGATTTTATTTTGGATAAATTTAAGCAGATTTATAAGGAATGTGGAAGAACTATAAATAAAAGTAACATTTATAAACTTAAAAAGTGTGTATGGGTAACAATAAAGTAAAATTTATGAGCAAAAGAAGAAATGAGCTTTATAAAATTTGGAAAAGTGAACCTACTAACTTAATGAACAGAATAATATACAATAAATATCGAAATAAAACAAATAAATATATAAATTATATTAAAAATAAATACTTTAAGACTGAAATTAGTAAAAACTACCGGAATTCTAAAAAAATATGGAGTTTTATTAATTCAACAACAAACATCATCATCATGAATGATGTTCATGTGTGGGAACATTACAAAGTCAATAGAGGAAGTTGTTTTCAAGGCAATCAATCGTAGGGAAAAAGACTTAGCTGATACATTTTGAAGAGCAGTGGTGGCCGAGCGGTAACGGCCCCGACTTACGAGTTGTAGGACGCGGGTTCAAACCCAACCAGGCGCATTACTTTGTGTAATTTATTTCATCACCACTGCTCTCAAAACGGTGAAGGAAAACATCGTGAGGAAACCGGCATGTCCTAGAACCAAAAATTCGAAGACATGTGACATTCACCAACCCGCACTGGGCCCGCGTGGTGGATTATGGCCCATTCCTTCTCTTAGAGAGGAGGCCTGAGTCCCAGCAGTGGGAACATTAAAAGGCTGATTATGCTTATGATTATGATACATTTTCAAATGAATTCCAACAAAACGTCGACAGTATAACAAAGCCCTGTGACACCACCATATTAGACCCGCTGACATACTCTAGTGATTGCGGTATGTCCCTGCCATTGGTGATAAAATAAACCACTTTTTAAGTGATAACAATATAATAAACTAAAAGCAATTTGGCTTTCAGAAAAACCGAAGCGCCGCTCAACTATTGTGTCAATTCAGTAACGAAATTAACTCATACCTTAATAAAAAAAAACATATTTTAATATTTTTTATTGATTTTAGTAAAGCTTTCGACACGCTTAATTATAATACACTTTCACAGAAACTAGAATGCAGTGGTATAAGGGGTCCCCCCCTTCTCCAGTGGTTTATGAGCTACCACAGCAATAGATATACGACTGTCAAGCTAGGAAACTCGTATAGCGACATGAAATTAACAACTAAAGGCACGGCACAGGGGTCAATATTCGGGACTACTGAATACCTACTCTATGTCAACGATATGTGCAATATTATAGGAGAAGGCTCTGTATACCAGTTTGCCGATGACACCTGCATCGTGGTGGCTGATAAAGATGCTGAAAGGGCCGAGCGTCTTCTTCAAACGAACTTTGACTTACTGTGCAAGTGGTCACACGACGTTGGTCTCGTCATAAATGGTGACAAAACCGTGGCTGGGCAAATGGCTGTTTTTTTCAATAAAAAAGGGTAAATGAATAATTGGTTGTTGAAATCCCAGTCGAGAAGTCTTTATAATGTCAGGGATTTTAATAGTGACACGCTGGAAAAGGTTTTGAACATTGCTAACTTTGATTTTTGAGAGAGTTTGAACTCTGTGTGCAGTCGACAGGGGCAGTAAAGTAATAGTTTTATTTGTTAACTTATCTAATGTTAATCCCTCATTAGGATGCCTTAAAAATAATTAATCCAATACTAGGTTGGTGTCCCAGGTAATGTCATTAGGTCTTGGTGGCTTTAGTCTAAAAACTCCTTTGAGGAATCTTTTTATTCTGTCATCATTAATTAGTACTGGGCTCAGCACCAGGGAAAGAGCAGATCTGCATGAATTAAGTGTACCATATTGGCAACCTTCATTAAAGAGTTGGGTTAAAATGGATATTATTGTGGGAACAGAGGCACACACACAAATAAACACTTAACGAATTAATTTTACAGAAATCCCACCATTTTTTCAAGTAAACGTCATATTGTTTCATAGAGTTAGGCGCTAAAAACATTATATCTAGTGATGATTTCGGTATGTTTTGTCTTGAATATGCCTGCCACTAGGGTAATCGACATGTGAATCCGACGGGAGCTGGAATGAGACAATAAGACATGGCTTTCAGGAAGAAATGTAACAGTGTTCGAAATAATGAGAGATCTGAACACGGGGTACCATGGCTGTGTTGGCCAAAAAGGTACGACCATGATACCCTGTGCCTTGTCTGTTATTATTTATCTAAGAGTTTTAAGTAAGACTGAAAATGGCGGGAATGCATAGAAATTGTAATTTGCCCATGAGACTGTAAACGAGTCTATCGCGAATGCGTCTGGGTCCCGGTGCCAGGATATGTATGTGGCACATTTGGTATTTATGTGACTAGCAAACAAATCAATTTCTGGATGACCGAATGCGCGGGTGAGAGCGCCAAATACCCGATCGGACAGTCCCCATTCTATGTCCGGATGAGTTCTTCGTGATTCATAATCTGCGATTATATTATCAGTAGATTTTATGTAAGAGGCAAAGATGAAAAGCTTTTTGCTTTCACACCAGTTCCAAATATCACGAGTTATTTGTGTGAGATGAGGGTATTGTATACCTCCCATTTTATTTATATAAGCTACTGCTGTTGAATTGTCAACGCGTAGTAATACCTGGCAATTAAGAACGTTTTTAGCAAAAACTTTTAAGGCAATAAATGCGGCAAGCCGCTCTAAATAATTTATGTGTTGTTCTCGTTCGGTGTTCGACCATTGTCCGCACGCAGATTTACCTTCACAGGCGGCCCCAGGCGACCCCGTCGTTGAGGCGTCAGAAAATATCTCAACTTCGTAAACATCAATTTTAATTATATGAACAGAATGTTCTATTTTATTGAGCCACCAGTGAAAGTCAGATTGTAGTGATTCAGGTAGATTCATAGATTTGTTATAATCATCATGACCTTTCAAGTTGAGATATTTACATATTTCCATTTCTTTAGTGTGCAGCCATCCGTATTCGATAGCTGGACACGAAGAAACTAATAATCCTAATAACTGAGCGAAAAATCTAATTTTACAACGCTTTAATTTTGAAAACGTTAATAGTTGCGTTTTTATTCGTAACCTTTTATCCGTTGGCAAACTAATCTGGAAATCGTGTGAATCTATAATCATGCCTAAGAATCTGCATTTGGTTGAAGGAGAAAGAACGCTTTTTTCAACATTAACAATGAAACCAAGTGAAGTTAATATTTTAGTTACATTTATGAATTTTAGGCATTCCAGACGGGAATATCCAAACAATAGCCAATCGTCTAAATAAACTGTTGACAGAAGGCCGGCAGAGCGCAATAATTTAGCTATAGGTTTACATATTTTTGTGAAAACATATGGGGCTGTACTTAATCCAAATGGTAGAACATTAAATTCGAATAGTTTACCCTCAAAACAAAATCTTAGATATTTTCGTGACTCTTTATGCATTTTAATTAAGAAATAAGCGTCTTTGAGATCAATTGTTGCCATATGGCAACAATTGATCTCAAAGACGCACATTTAAGTCAATTATAAGTTAACATTTTTACTGCCGTTCTCAAATCCTTTAACTTAAAATGATCTGTTTCAACAAACGTGTTAAGATTTTTTAGATTTAAAATAAAGCGCATCTTGTCATTTGGTTTGGGTACCAAGAAAATACTAGAGACAAATTGGTTTTCACATGGAGAACATTCTGAGACTGCGCCTATTTTGAGTAGGTTATTAATCGCTTCTAAATAATGCGTTCTTTCAATAACCGAGTAAGTTGGTCTTGCGGGGAGTGTATAATAATAATAATAATAGGATAGGCGGGTTCGTACACTGCTGACCGCAAACCGGATGCATCACCCACGGTCGTCGGTGATGAGACTGTACATCCCACGGAAGTGTGGAGGTCGAGGTTTTTTAAACGCGAAGACCCTGCACAACCGCGAGGTGTGCAGCCTCAGAGAATACTTTCACAAAACCGATGTGGGTATGCACCGAGATGTGGTCGCAATGGACAAGCGACTCACCCCGTTGTCCATGGCTAAAGAGAACTGGCGCAAACCTGTGGTACTTACAACTGATGACCGCAAAGAAGTATGGAAAAGTAAGGAGCTCCACGGGCGCTTTTATCGGGCTCTTCATGAGTCTGATATAGATTTTGCAGCGTCCGTAGCCTGGCTACGTTTCAGCAACCTCTTCGGGGAAACTGAAGGTTTTATCTGTGCAATTATGGACGAAGTCATCTTGACGAATAACTACCGGAGATATATAATGAAGGACGGGACGGTTGACGTGTGTCGGGCATGCCATCGTCCGGGTGAGTCTATCAGACATATTATCTCTGGTTGTTCTCGTCTGGCTAACGGCGAGTACTTGCACAGGCATAACCAAGTAGCCAGGATTATTCACCAGCAACTTGCTTTGAAATACAACCTAGTGGATTATGAGGTACCGTATTACAGGTATGTGCCCGACCCAGTTCTCGAAAATGACCATGTCACCTTGTACTGGGATCGGTCTATCATTACTGACCGGACTATTGTAGCCAATAAGCCGGATATAGTAGTGATAGACCGATTAGCGCGCCGCGTAATGATAGTCGATGTCACCATCCCACATGACGAGAATCTCGTGAAAGCTGAGAAAGAGAAACAAATTAAATATCTCGACTTAGCACACGAGGTTGTTGACATGTGGAATGTAGACTCGGCTGTCATTGTGCCGATTGTCGTGACCGCCAACGGCCTTATAGCCAAAAGCTTCGACGACCATCTGTCGAAGCTGTCATTGCGCGGTTGGATCAAGGGCCTGATACAGAAGGCAGTACTCCTCGATACGGCTCGCATCGTGAGGAGGTTCCTGTCTCTGGAGCCCTAACCACCGGTAGCTTGGACCCTGTCTCGATACCGGCGGACTACTATTTTTTATATTTTTAAATGTTTTTTTTTTATATGATTTTGTTAAAAAAATATTTAAAAATTTAATTAATATGTATATTGAATGAATAAAGAAATAATAATAATAATAATATTCCACAACTATCACACAACGCCGTCTAGTCCCAAGCTAAGCAGAGCTTGTGTTATGGGTACTAGACAACTGATAAACATACTTATATATTTCTAAATACATACATATATAGATAAATAGATAAATTACACCCAGACACAGAACAAATGATCCTGCTCATCACACAAACATTTGTCCTGGGTGGGAATCGAACCCACGACCTCCGGCATAGCAGTCAGGGCCACTAACCACTAGACCAACAGGCCAGTCAAATATGTATGTTGTGCGAATGGTGATGTAAAGGGTATTTTATAACTCTTTATCCAAGATAGTATAGACTGATCGTTTGTGATTGTAGCCCACTGGTGATAGAATTTAGATAAGCGGCCTGCGTACTTAACTGTATTTAGAAGCGGCGACTAGGGTACATCGACTGATGGCCCCGCGATGACGTCTTGGATGACTGCGCATGCCGCGGCATGTACTGTGTCTGCGGCGGGGGATACGACGTGCGCGACGCAGCAGGCTCGCGGCTCCTTGGCGCTTGCGCCGGCCTCGCAGGCAGCCTGCACCTGGGAGGAACAGCAGCTGGAGCTGGCAGCTCTGCAGTTTAAAGCTCTCGATGCTGGTCCTTTATAGTTGGTGTTCGCAGTCTTGTTGGTAAATTCTGCTTTCAGCTCAATCCCTGATTTATTTACAGCCTTTGCTGATTTTAAACTTGATTTCAAACTTTGAGTTTTCACCGAACAGATACGTGTCTATCTTAGTGTTTTTAAGGTGTTCCTTCAAATCATTTTTGAGGGCAAATAAAATAAAATTTCTACGTGTTATAGAATCTGCATGTTGTAAATCGCATAGAATTCTGCTTATGTCCATTAATTTTTGTAACACGTCATTGGTTAATGTTTATGAATTTAATTGGGAATTTATGATGTCGACCAAACAAGCAATTGCGCTAGACATTTGTTTCTGTTTGTTTTCTATGCCTTTATCGCGTTTAGCTGTGGTACGAGGCATGCCTTTTAAGTTTTGTCGTTTGAAGAAAAAAACACAACTAGAACCTTATAGTACTTTTTATTGTTCTTCAAAGTATTCACCACGTGGCTTAACACACTTTTCCATTCGCTCAAACCAGTTATTATAACATTTGTTCCACTCTAAAGTGGGGGTGTTCAAAATGGCTGACTTGAAAGCGTCGACTGCTTCTTCACCGGACTGGAACCTTTAACCACGAAGACTTTTCTTAATTTTAGGAAATGTAAAGAAATCGTTAGGGCTTAGGTCAGGACTGTATGGAAGATGGTCAAGAATTTCTACTGTTTCCTGCTTCAAATACTCAATCGTTTGACGAGCGCTGTGAGAGCTTGCGTTGTCGTGGTGCAGGATGATGCGTGCTGATCTTTGAGTTAGATTTTCGAAGTTCGGCTATGACTTGTGGTAAACAAACTGTGGTATACCACTCTGCGTTAACCGTTTTACGATCTTCAAGAAGATGGTGGCCACGTTCGTTGGAAAAACCGGCCACGTTGTGACTATTGAGTCACAACGTGGCCGGTTTTTCCAACGAACGTGGACACGTGGCCACCATCTTCTTCGAAGTGCTTCGAGAACAAACAACTTTAGTCGGCTTTGGCTCGTCTTGAAAGACCCAGATTGTAGATTGTTGTTTGGAATCAGGATCGTAGGCATAGATCCAAGATTCGTCACCACTGATGGTGTCGTATACGTGATTTGACTCTCCTCGGTTGAACCTTTGCAGAGTTTTCTTACACCATCTGACGCGGGCCGCCTTGTGAACGTCGGAAAGCAGATGTGGTATCCAACGGCAAACTAGCTTTCTCACACCAAGCGCTTCATGCAAGATCTTCTAAATGGTTGTCCCTGAGATGTCTAATAGAGCCTCTATCTCTCGATACGTCACATGACGATCTTCGAGAATTAGTTGTCTTACAGCAATGATGTTATCTTCAGTGAAGGCGGATTTTGGGCGGCCTTCGCGAGATTGGCCACTAACACTAGTATGGCCACGCTGGAATTCTAAATACCAGTGTTCGACAGTCCGCAGACATGGGGCTTCATCACTGAACACAGATGTTAGCTCTTCAAAACACTGAAGCCGTGTCAGGCCTCTTCTAAAGCTGTAGAAAATTATTGCATGAACATTTTCCTTAGAAAGATTCATTTTCGTACGTAACCTGACAGATTCCAATCGAGGCTGTGACTAAACAATAGCATTAATCCTAATACTTTCAACTGTTTTGAGATTCAAAATTTAAACACATTCAAATATAGAACAGTTTTAAATTTAAAATTGCCGGGAAATATGGAAACGACAGAACTTAAAAGGCATGCCTAGTATCAGTAATTGCCGCTTTAATTTCCAAATTTATTTTAGGAGCGTCTAGTTGGATACAATTTTTAGATAAGATATTTGGAGATCAAATTTTTACGATTTTCCTTCGTCAAACCATCTTTAACGATGTGTAGCAAACGATTTGCAAGTTCGTTGCGTATTTCAGGCCCGTAGTTGTCAATATTAGTAGGATCATCGCCTAGAATTTCTAAAATTTCCGTGTCCAGGTCAGTAATATTAGCATCATGAGCAATAGGCTCTTCGGTGGGTACGTCCATGGAAGCACTAGGGCCTGGCTGAGGTTCAGAGGTTTCATTTGAATCCTGAACTGTTTCATCTTCGGGTGGCCATTTTAATAGCCAATCATCTTGGTCGCAGTGCGGGGGTGTCTGGAAATTATCATAGACATGATAATTTTTCAAAACGTAAGTTAAATAACTTAGAGGGTGGACCTAAATAAGTCCGTGACTATTTTTTATCAAAATTATAATCTCTTACCTTTATCAGTGGGTATAAAGGATAGAAATGTAAGCTAATTATTGTTTGTAGATTAGTCATAGTCATAATAATTAGGTTAGGTTAGTTACAATCCCCAGCGGAAGGAACGCCAACCGTTTTTTAAATGCGGTGAATCAGCCCCAATTACTGTTCAGGTTGCATTATGGTAACATGAATACGTAGATACGTCTAGCGGACGGTAACTAAATAGTTATCACTTTAAAATAAGTAGGTGGGTAAACACCTGCTCCAAAAACCTACTGTAAAACCACATCTTCCTCCAAGTCTGATACCCTTTCCAATATATTAATCTGTCTATTACGAATTTTACGTTCTAATTTTCTTATTTTACTTTTGTAATGGTTAACATGTCTTCTTCACGAGACCTAGAACTCTTACGTTTCGGAATTTTTTAAATATACTGTGCGAAGACGCTAAATAGATGTTGAGTGGTCGAGCACTAGAATGCGAATGATTGGCGATAGTCGTCTGAGAGCGGAACTGGACCAAGTACCCGCAAGTAGAAAAAAAAATGGTTTTGTGGGTATGTTAAAATCAATTGCCATAGATAAAGAAAATTTTTATAAAATACTTATTTTCTCAACTAAGTGCATGAGTGGTGAAAACTAGCGTAACTACATGTGTAAATTACTAATCTCGAGGACGAGGCGCGAGTATAATTAGAAGATATAAAGTACTATCCGCAATAATAGGAACGATTTGGTTTATGCTGATTGAACAAGAAATACTTAAGTTGTGGCTCAATAGGACATTTAAAAAAATTAATCAACATTTAACCAACATAATATATTTAAAAATTTGTACAGAATAAACTTAAGTACCTAGTACTCGTAGCAACTACTTAATTACAATAAAATGACAAGATGACGCTCTACATGTCACTTAACTTCTACATCATAAGTTAATATATTCTATCTGTGTGGGACCACACGTGCACACGGGCGAGCGGCCTGGGCGGACCCGCGCTGACCAAGTCCCATGTATCCTCACGCCTTATTTACAATAATTAACTACACCAGTTATTTTATTTACAATACTGAACAAAATCTAATAATATCGTCGGTAGACTACGCCGATGTATTATAATTGACAGATAATATAATAGAATCACTGAGATATGTCTCATTTATTAACTTTTATAAAACATATGCATATAAATAAATTATACTTATGAATATCTACATGAACGACACTACAGTTTACACTCTGAGCTGTAGGTAACAGTCCTGATTTAAGCTGATCTGTGAAAACTTAGTGATCACACTCATTTTGTGTCGTTATTACAAATATGTTGGCTAGTCTACTAACAGTGTTGGTTGTACTAGAGAGAGGTTCGATTTAAACAGTCATCATTCATGTTTAACATGATGATCATGGTGTCATGGCGAATAAAATGGTGTTAGACCTGCAAGCAGGCGCAGACTGAAGAAGTAATCGAGCAAGGTACAGCGGCTAGTGTCATGCCTACATACTGATAGATGGTACACCTATAGGTACACTCTCTCGAGTCATATTGCTTTTTCACATTTAAGTATCTACCGCTTATAATTACGATTTGGCACTATACTATAGTATTCTAAAGATGTATAAAAATGCATAGATGATATAAATTTTGTGTTTTTAGAACAAAAATAAGAAATGTAAACAAACTGAGAACAGTTATGAAAGAGAACGTATCACAGTTATTAGAAATAAATAAATAAATAAAACTTTTCACAATAAATATTATGCTTCCGCATAGAGATTCATTAAGTTATGGTTTTGTTAATATTAGAAAGTTAAACACTAGTTACAATGCGTCTTGCTTTAAGTTATTACAAATGGATAATGACTCCATCATATTAAAGATCTTAAGTTTCACGAGAATTTACAAGTCTCACATGATATATAGGGTGACTGGCAATTAGTGTACGATACTTAAACACGTGATTGTGCTTATGATAACAAACAATTTTTATTATGGGAGTAAAGCCGAAATCGCGAAAAAAATATCAGCTGTTCAGTACATTAGGCAAACATAAATGTACTGAACAGCTGATTTTTTTTCGCGATTTCAGGTTTGATCCCATAGTAAAAGTTGTTGGTTATCATGAGCACAATCACGTGTTTAAGTATCGTACACTAATTACCAGTCATCCTATATAAACTATGATATTTTTTTACAATTTATTTAACACTAATTGCATTTACAAACCCAGTGGTTCAGCGGGAGGATTCTCACTGGCTACAAATGACCCTTACTGCACTAACATATTTGTTAAGATTAGAAAATATTACACATGTCATAGGTATGGCAAATAGGCTAATTAACGTACATTCCCGATTGGTGTAGTACATGGCAAAAACTAGCAATATATTAAATTTGTAAGGTCATTAACGATGTCCGAAGATATGGCGAATCCGTACAGAGCTCTCACATCGTGGCGCTCAAACTTCGCTCTGCATGCAGTGGATGGACGAGTCTTCAGACAGCTCATCCATTGACGAATCCGTGAAAGAGGTTCCATCTGGAATATACCATTAAATAATATTACAATCTGAAGCAAAACAAACACTACTAACTTTAACATGTTGTTCTTTTTAACAAGATTCAAGAGCATTTAATTCAAACTAGCTTCTGCCAGCGGCTTCGTCCGTATTTAAGAGGGTTTCTTCATATCAACTTTTGACCCCCGTATCCCTTTAAGAGATAAATTTTAGAAAATCCTCTCTTGGTACTCGCCTACGTCATAAAAAAAAACCTTGTACAAAATTTCACGCTCTTAATCCCAGTAATTTCTGCTGTGCGTTGATAGCTGTCAATCAGTTTCTCCTTTTATATATTATATAGATAAACCATTTTCAGTTATGTACCTACTTTTGAATTTTGAATTCTCTAGAAGTCAGTCAGTCAGAAAAATTATGCTAATTGCAGAGCCCAAAGTGTAGATTTCTATGGAGAAGAATGTGCAAGAAACTCCATGGACAATTTTTTGAGTATTATCAATAACAGCACATCATAACTCAACTGCCAATCAAGTGTTCAATACTACTAATATCCCTACAGATTTTCCCTACGGATCTTCAGCCTGGGTTTGCTTGTTTGATACCCTAATGTCTTTGGGCACGCTATAATTATGGCGGTAAGTCCCCTCTTTGAGGAGTGGCTGGAAAGACAACACGGCGTCCTCACCTTCCGCATGACGCAGGTTTTCAACGGACATGTAAGTTCGGAGGGTTCCTGCACCGGATTCGTACGGAAGAAACGCTCGGATGTCACCATTGTGTGGACCACCTGGAGAACACGGTGGAGCATATGGTAGAGATGTGCCCCGCTTGGGCAGAGCACCGCCGTGTCCTCGTGGGAGCGATCGGCGGCAAAGATCTCTCGCGCCGGGCCTTGGTACAGGTCGACAGACAGGTAGGCGGTCGCCACTTTCTGCGAAGCAGTAATGCTAGCAAAGCGGGCGGCTGCACGCGCAAGGGATTTGCCCTCACGCCTCAGCCGCCGGAGTGTCGATCCCGATTTCCAGCCACCGTAGGTGCGGGCTGCGAATGGCGAGCAACGGGTAGCTCGTCGTCCGACCGCCCGGTAACCGTCCGGACCGAGCCCAAATCGTCGACGGCGCATAGTGTTCCACGCGCGCCTCAAGGAGATGTCAGCAAAACCGTAGGGGCCCAGAAGGGTCAAAGCTTGCTGGCGCCATGGGTTCGCTTCTGAAAGGAAAACCCAGGGCCCTGAAATACAAGGCAACGAAAGAAAATAGGTGTGGGTTTTAGTCAGTAAAAGTCTGACACGCCCTCTCGGTCCGCCCAAGGGCGGGAGATATCATTTGATGATTCTTACCTAAAAAAAATAAATACCCTAATGTCTTGTCTTTATTTAAACTCCAATCCAATTTTAGCTTTATTCCATGACTTTTGCTAACCGAACTCCCGAAATTAGTGTTTATACAAAGGATGATAAGGTAGATAATTTTATGGTTGTTCGGCCGAGCTCACTCGAAGGACTAGATTTAGTCTATATCACGCCGTAACATGATGTTTTTATCAACTGCCACGATGGATGGTGTTATTTATAGGAACGATTCGCCGCACCACGGATGCGTAGCAAAATCTTTTAAAATGAGCAGAAAAAAAAAGGAATGTTGCCTTGTTTAACTATTGTAAGAACTGTACGGAAATAATTGGATTGCAGTCTAGACCCCAGACGATATTGCTTATAGTTATAATTAATACATATATTGCGAGCCTCACACTCGGCGTGTTGCAGTCCGTGAGCTTTAAATTTCATTGTTGGTAAGACCATTTAACAAGAGCAGAATCCACATCGCGCTGTAAAATTTTATAGGTAGTGTTGTACTTACCTATCGGTACGAAAGGTGGTTTGTTCTGGAAGGAGTAGGTGAGGTGCAGGTTGATGGGGCGGCCAAACCCCGCCGGGTCCGTGTCGCGGGACACCACTGCGAACACACGACACAGTTAAGCACGAGCAGACTACACAGCGTCACGTTCGCGGAGCAGTTCGCTGGGCAGGTTATACAACAAGAACTTCGCGAATGGTGTTTCTAAAAGATCATTTTGTATTTTTGTAGGGCAGATGTGTTTCTACTTAAGACATAAACCTTTAAGATAATTTATAAAGATCAAAACGGCAGAAGAGTAGAAGCACACCTCTCCTGGCACACAAGCTCGCCGGGTATACTAACATTGGCTCTGCTTGCCCTTGCCGGTATGCTGGTGCTTCTTCTGGCGGGCGCGGCTGTTCTGGAACCACACCTGCGTCACACGCTTGCTGAGGCCGGTGACCTGCGCGATGCGCTCCAGGTCCTGCCCGTCGGGATTGGAGTCCAGCTGGAAGTTGGCCTGGAGCACTTGCAGCTGCTCCTCCGTAAAGGTCGTGCGCACGCGCTTCGCCTTGCTCTTGTGGTAACCTTCTGAGTCGCACCCGTCTGTGGTTCACATCGTTTTTGCACATATTGGGTTTGTTAGTCTATTTTTTAAAGAGGACTGTTTAAGAAATTTGTGTTTTACGGACTATTGGTCAACAAAGATGACGCCTGTGGTAACTGCGCGGTGCAAAAGGGATGCAGACGCCCACGATTACGTCACCGCACTCTCCTGCACCGTGCAGCTACCTCACGCATCAAGTCTCTGTTAATCAGCAGTGGGCCTTAGTAAAAACTTTAAGACTGACATATTGTGATCATCAGCAATGATCCACTTAAAATGGGGATATAAACTAGACTAACTAAAGACTCAAAATCAACTCACCATCAGACGAGATGGAGCCTCCATCTAGCGTCTCGAGGTAATGCGGCTTGCACAGAACGCGGTCCTCGTGTAACGCGAACTGCTCGCCCGTAGACAACTGGCGGCCGCACGCGTCGCACGCGAAACACGCCAGGTGGTACACCTGCTCGCGCGCCTTGCGCACCCAATCCGACGACGAGATGCCGCGGCAGCACTTGGAGCACTTGGCGCCGAAGCTCCTGCGCAAACACACACGTCACGCTGGCGGATAAAACACGCAACGCGGACAAACAGGCGGGCTAACAATGATCACAGCCAGCAGGACTCTAGTGACACCGACAATGGATACCACTATCGCACCTATGATATATGAAGACAGGTCCATTATTACACAAAGTAAGATACAACAACGGTTATAAGCGGTTACTTCCCAATGGCGACCAAACATGCGTGAGGATCAGAGGAACATAATTTATTATTCGACAGCTGTTCTCGCGAATACTATTATTGTAAATTACTCACTATTTATTATTCGTTAAAAAAGAATATTACAAAAATAATTGCTAGAATATTTTAGTGACCTTTTAGTTGGGGAATTTTATTAAACACCAATTAAACGTGTAGAGAATTAAAGATATTGTTCCGGTGCCAAAAAAATAGATCTTAATAAGTTTTATGTGGTTATAGCAAAACGATGAAGTTATAGGCACAGACAGTCAAAAGAATACTACTTAAATGGTCGAAGATGGCAAACTTTCCACTCTATGAGTTTAGTAGCAAGTGTAACAGAGCGTGCGGTACCTACTAACATTCTCGTAACTCTATGAGCCGTATTTAGTTTTTGCCAAGTTCATCAAACAATGGTGTCTATTCGAAACCTAAAAAACTACTAAAGATTTTCTCTACAAAAAGTTTTTAATCGTCGCTCATGAATCAAGAGTGATGCTAAGCGGTATAATTATGTTGATGTTGAGCCAATTGGCACACGTTAGCGGGACCTTGTCGGTATCATTGAAGAATTAAAAATTATAATAATTTCGCAAAGCACACACACACGCGCTCTTAACACAAAAAGCGTTCGCGTAGCAAATGTAATGATCTCGCTGGTCGGAGGCGCGGGCGCCGCAGCACAGCTTGCGCCGGGCGCCGCGTGTATATATATATGTATGCTATTAAAAAATAAATGAATGAGAGATTACGTGAGTGGCAAAAGGCCACCGCACATGATCACTGCCCCACTACCTTATATCATTCAAGTTACTGCATTTTTTATTGCTAACAATCACGTCGACGCTGTAGTAGCGAGCCTACACCTCGGCAGCTAGGCGCTCTCGAGTAGTGATGCAACGGAAGTGTTTTAACGGAAGCGGGAACGGAAACAGATGTCAAAAGTAAATCTTTGCGGTTGCGGAAGAGGAAACGGAAGCAGAAGTGTGAAGTTAATACTATGAAGAAAAGTCGTAATCACGTCACGAGGCGCGGTGATGCGCAGAATGAACCAAAAAAAATATAATAATAAAGACTCTTGTTGACACGTTTGTGTGCCCCCCCCCCCCCCCACCGCGCCTCTTCCGATGTGTCCAGTCGTCCACGCCCCCCCCACCCCCGCGCTCGTGCTGTATACTTCCGTTTAGAATTCTATTTAAATATATAGTAAATTTTGCAGAAGCGGAAGCGGAAGCAGAATTCTTTGCAACACTACTCTCGAGCCTGCAACTTGAGCAGCGCCTGCAAAGCCATGAGCGAGTCAGCAGCCGGCTACATGCATGGCCGCAGCACACTGAGAGGTTCAACTGAGCTCTTATTTATGCTCCAATATAGTTTATGAGTCATTATAGTTTGTACTGTAATAATTGTTTGTGTAGTAATCTCGCTATGTTTTACGAGCGCCCTGACATTCAGGCGCTGTGCCGAGGAGGCGCGCCGCCTCGTGTTGTGGCGCGACCCGCGCGACTAGCGTGCAAGGTGTGCTCCACCTTGTTTATTTCTAACTGACATTTATTATCAATTTCATTATAAGTTTAAATATCCAGTAACCTACTCTACTGGCTACCGCTCGTAGCTACGTACCTACTGGGTAAATGGTGGTTCATTTTCATTAGGAAAATCCACAATTCTTATTGAAAGTGTTTCTTCTAATATACGCAATCTGATTCAAGATAAACTCCAAGCATATTCTTGTGTGTGGAAACATTCGCGCTTCATGTGTTTGTTGATAGCTGATTGGCCAACAACACGCATTAACAATCAGATCCGCCTTCACCAGTTAGTTACACTCATAACTTACTCCATAACCATCAAACGAAGGAAGGAATTCAAAGTAAATAGCCATAATATAGTCAGCTATGTTTTACTAGTAACACTAGTGCGTGGTATTTTTGAAAGCTAGCCTAGGTTAATCCAATATAAACTTTCATAATCTGCGAGAAAAGTTCATTGTGTAAGAAGTGGTGTAGAACAGGTTAGACGCCGTAATTTAAATTGATCAATTTATTCTTAATGCCAATAGCTAAGACTCCGTCCTCTTTGCGTCGGTTCCCTAATGCTGGGGATCGTGACCACGTCATCTCCTCGATGATGTTCCTCCACTTGCTTCTACTTTCATGATTAACTTCTCGGACTTGTAGGTTCAACGAGGTTCGTATTTGGTTGACTTCTCTTAGGTAGTTTACGCTCGACATTGCTAGTCACTCAGTCACATAATCCACAATGGTAGACAATATGGCCGCAGAAGTAAAAAATATTGCCCAAGCACATATTCGATAATCTTAGCTTTATTTTTTCAATTTTAAGCTCCTGCAGTATCGATTTGTTCGTCCTGTCTACGTCTACGAGACACGCAGCCACTTCCTGTGGCACCGTATATTCGAGGCTACGTCTCTGCTTCTTAAAATAATAAGGCTCTATAATTAGATGGAACATGATGGGAAAATGACAACGTGTTCTGAATACTGTGACCCAGCACGGAAAACAAACAAAAAAACATCCTGTTTATGGAGGTGTTATGGAGGTGGCGAGTGTTATCAGAGCAAGTGGCGAGCGTCAAGCGGCCGTCCGAGCCCCTTTATACGATTCGCGATCCCTTCATATTTAATTAATTAAATAAACGCATGCAACACTCCATTAACACGCTATCATATCACTTAACGCGAACATTAAATCGGTCCTGTTTGTTTTGTGTGCATTCGGAGCAAGAGCCGCCAGCCGCCTGCGTCCGCCCGACGTCTCTCGAGCCCGACTGTGCGACAGACCGACCCGCGCCCGCTCTCGTCGAATTCATTTACTCCTAATGTAGTAATGAAGCTGTCATTTATCAGACAAGCATTTAAAACGCTTTATTTCATATCAAACCTTGTTTGCAATGATGCCGTTGCTTTTTATGTTACACTTAACTGAGAATCGATTAGATATCGACATCGTGTGGATATATAATATGCGAATCTATCGATCTGATTTTTATTGTAATACGTGCCCATTAGAAAATAATTTTAAACCATTTAACTACAACTGGCTTTAGCCAGAACACATCTCAAGCTAATATTAATATTTAAGTGTCAAGATCTGCGACATTAGATTATATGCAAGTGGATCTATTAAACCGTTTTGATTATTTTTAATTACAACAATAGTCATCATTTTTAATTATTCTCATAACAAGGTTTTTTAATTATTTTTTATAGTATGTAATTAAATATGCAAAGGTTCCTGTCGCTTGACTCCCAGACTATCTCGACCGTAAACAAAGTCGGAATTAATATGGGAGTTATTGTAACTACAGTGCAAAACTACACTTTGGTCTTCTTCTAAGGAAATGTGAATTAACACAAATGTTTGCAGTTTGTTTATTTACCAAACCTTTTGGTCCTTAGTAAATATTGATATCAATAAAATACGAATCGCAAGTTTATAAACTTGTGCAAGAGGCGACTTGGGTTAGTAATTTGAGAATTTATAGAAATATTTTTAAGTGGGTTAAATCTAATTACTTTATAATAGGGTTTACAGGTGAGCAGCCAGGTTAACTCTAAGCTTGGACAGCGCATTCACAGCCGTATTATTAGGTAATAACTGGAGGCATAAAACGAACTCCATTACCATATAAAAATATATTAGTTGCATTAAGCCGGCTGCACACGGCCGCGCGCAAGTGTGCGCCGCGCGGCGCTTTCGATAACACCGCTGTACACAAAGTGCAAAATCGCGTGTTACACGTATATTAATTCAGTCAGCCGCGTCCCTTATCGGCGCTATCCACACCAATATTCCAAAAGCACGATTTGCATTTCAAAACGCAGCGTCGTCCGGAGCCGCAGTCCGGACAGAAGCACCGTTTCACCCGCGCTATCACCGCTTATTAACATTTTGTCGTCGGCTGAATCAATTAACTGCGGCCCTCGCATAATAATTAACTAAGTGACAGATTAACAAGTTTTAACACTTGGCGATAATGAAGATGTCGCGTACCCGAGCCAGATAACTATTCATGTGGAAAGGGGGTCTCAACCATGCGCCGCTATCTGATTTACAGTGTAAACCGTTCGGTATTTCTGTTTATTAAACGGTTGACCAAATCCGTGTGTCCCCAGGGTATTTGACAAAATCGGATGCGTGAGGCGCGCGGGCGCCGCGCGTACCCCTGGCGGTCGGCCTGCGGTCCGCCCGCGGCTGCTCGTAAATCGTCGCTCGTTGATTGCTTTCCGCGCGCGCGCCGCTCCCCTGCCACCCTCGCATTTTAATATCCATTCAGCATTGCGTCTCTCCGTCCTCTCTGTCCTCCTCCGTGCGTCCGCGCATGATTTAAGTTATTTGTTTTAGATACAACAGCACACGAGATATATCGCGGCATTATTCCACAGTTTGTTTTAACAATTTGGAGTCACTGTTAGCGCCGCGGGCGACACTCTGAGCAATGGCCGCGCCCGCGCCGCGATACAATGCGCCTCTAATAACATAACCTTCAAATGAATATCGACGACTGATTTGTTACTATAACATTTTTAATTACTTTGCCTTTATAAGAGTTAATGACACATAAATTTTTCTGTGATCACCAACGCTCTCGGTGAGTACCTACCATACGTAGGAGGAGCCTCGATTACTTCTCTAGGCAAGAGTGCCGACGGATAGGACCGCGAGTTTCTTTTATACCTATATCTCACATGCTGACTGTTTATCATTTTTAAAGAAGTACAAGAGCATTACTGTCGTATCTAAGTTAAACTAATGAAAATAGGATGCTGGTGAAAGAGAATAATAATTGTAAATCAAGTAAGAACAGCGATGGCCTCCGCCGCGCGCCGTTACTGTTCGCACTAGCCCGCCGCGCATCGCCTGCGCCGCGCAATGTAGCCGCGATTGATGATAATTACGGACATATTTCACGGCTAGTATGCTAAACCCGTCATAAAGTTGAATGAGTCGTGGTAATAAGAGTGCAGTTGACAGAGGATGATTTAGAGGCCAAACCCGTTAGATATGATCAAAATTATTTGATGGTCGATCGGAATCGGAACTCCGTCCATTTCATCTTGTTATAGAATTCGAAGAGTCCGCCTGCACCATGGATGACCAATGAAATTCGGTTGGCAATGCGACGGAGGGACCGTGCGTTTCGAAAATTTAAAAGGGATCGCTCTGAGGATAACTGGGTCTGTTTCAAGACTGCTAGGAATCGGTGTAACCAGATGATACGCAACGCTAAACACCGCCACATTCTCAGTAACATTACTTCTTCTTCTTCTGCCGATATCTGGAAATTCCTTTGGAACTCTAGGTATCGGCAAATCGCGGCATTCAGACCTTCCTAACACAATTGGTTTGGACGAGTTAAACTGTCATTTCTCCACCGTACCTACACTTGACAGTCTAACCAAACGTCAAACTATTGATTACCTTGCTGGTCTGACGCGTCCCAATATTACCCCTTTTGTTTTCACTCCGGTCGACCCGGGAGAGATCAAAAAGATTATCCTATCTATTAAATCCAAAGCCGTGGGCTGCGATAACATCAGTCGACATATGATCGTGTCTGCCCTGGATCAACTTCTTTCTGCTATATCCCATATCGTCAACTTTTCCCTTTGCTCTGGAGTGTTTCCTTCCCTGTGGCGTAAAGCTTATGTTCGTTCTTTATCTAAGATTTCCAATCCCACTCTTCCCAGTCACTTTCGTCCAATTTCCATCCTTCCCTTCCTTTCCAAAGTGCTCGAGGCCTGTGTTCACAAACAATTCTCCAATTTCATTTACCATAATTCCCTCATCAGCCCATTTCAATCCGGTTTCAGGCCCGGGCACAGTACCGTGACAGCTCTTCTTAAAGTGACTGACGATATTAGGCGGGGAATGGAAGACACTAAAGTTACTACTTTGGTGTTAATCGACTTCTCCAACGCTTTTAATACCGTCAGTCACGATGTCTTCTTGTCTATCCTGTCCTATCTTATGGTTTCTCCGGAGGTGATGGAGTGGTTTTCCTCCTATCTTCGGGGTCGTCAGCAATCGGTTCGCGCTGGAGACTCTTCATCAAAGTGGTGTGACCTTACAGCTGGCGTCCCTCAAGGCGGTATTTTATCTCCTCTTTTGTTTTCTGTTTTTATTAATCTTATAACCACTGAGCTTCAGTGTGCGTATCATCTCTATGCCGACGATCTGCAGCTCTACTGTCAGTCAGGTGTTGACAACATATCGGATGCGATCGAGAAGCTAAACCAGGACTTAAGAACAATAAAAAGCTGGTCTGACCGTTTTGGGGTGGCAGTTAACCCTTTAAAATGTCAGGCTATCGTTGTAGGGAGCCCCCATAATTTGAGAAAGCATGATGGCCTAACTGTTCCACCTGTATTATTTGATGACACCGTGATTCCATTTAGCTCCAACGTTAAGGATCTGGGTCTGCATTTCGACACCTGTCTCGACTGGAGGAAGCAGGTTGGCAGTGTCAGTCAGAGAGTAACCGGAACGTTACGGTCGCTCTATCGACTAAAAAATCTTCTGCCAGCTTTCATTAAGGCACTGCTTGTACAATCCCTAATTTTTCCTATAATTGACTATGGTGATGTGTGCTACTATGACCTGAATGCAGATCTCCTCAATAAACTTGACCGCCTTCTGCATTCGATTTGTCTTCAACCTTCGTAAGTATGATCATGTATCTGAGCAGCGTTCTCTTTTAAAATGGTTACCCATCCGACAGCGTAGAGCGCTAAGAGCCTTGACTACCTTGTTTTCTTTTCTGGATAAACCTTCTTCTCCTTCTTATTTGACTTCTCAAATCCAATTTCTTTGCTCTGGTCATAATAAAAATCTCCGATCTACCAACAATCGTCTTCTACGATGTCCCACACACCGTTCTGGGTTTATCCAGTCCTTCTTCTTTGTCCAGGCGATCTTTCTCTGGAATGCGCTCCCGCTGAACATCAGGATGGCGTCCAGTCGGTTCACTTTTAAGGTGGTGGCACGCACGATTTGTTGGATTCGTTTTTCATAATTACATTGTTAATTTGTATGTATGTATCTAAGTATATATTTATTATTGTATTTCTTTTCTATTTCTTTACCATTAAGCTGCACCTACCATGTTTTGTTTCTGCACCAACCTAAGGTCGACTGGTAGAAAATGCCTAAGGCATTAAGTCCGCCTTTGTACAGTGTTTATTACTAGTGCATTAAGTTTTAATAAAAAAAAATAAAAAAAATAAGAATTCTCAAAGTTCAAAAAAATTTATGATTGCAAAAATGCAAGTGGCTTCGCTAATGTGAAATTTAAAGATATGCGCACCCAGTGATGAAGTAACATTTTAATCATAAAATATTTTTTCAATTGGTCCAGTAGTTTTTAAGTTTATTCAATATAAACAAAAAATGTAAGAATACAAATTTTTCCTCTTTTTAACCGACTTCAAAAAAGAGGAGGTTCTATGTTCGGCTGAATGTATTTTTATTTAAATTCAGATTCAAAATGTTTTTATTTCACATAGGCCTACATGGACACCAAACGTCACGTCACTTATAAAACGTCGGTTCCTATGGAGAAGAACCGGAAAGAAACTCCATGGTTACTCTTTTAAAAAAACTGGGCAAGTGCGAATCGGAGCACATACAAAAGGTTTTGTTTGTGACGTCAGAACAATTTTACCGTTTTTAGATTTATTTCTATACCTTTGCTATAAGACCTTGCTTTATGCCAAATTTCAGGATTCTGGAACAACGGGAAGTACTCTAGGAATTTTGATTCCCCAAACATAAACGATCGTATCTTCTGTTTTCGTTAGCTTAGAAGTTTGATTTTTTCACAGCTTCAAGGGACCGCAGGCCTAATTTCAACTCGATACCTCCACGTGTTACCGATACAAAGGGTCTACAGACAGACAGACAAATAGACTGATAGACAGACACACAGACCGGCGGACCACAAAGTGATCCTTTAAGGGTTCCGTTTTATCCTTTTGAGGTTCGGAACCCTAAAAATGATTGATTTTACAATATGTCCTTAATGCAATATTAGGTGCGAGGACAGTGTACACCAGTCAATATTGTACTCAAAAGCACAATAATAATAACAATAAAGTTGGTCCTCCAAATATAAAGTAATCTACGAATTCGCGGAATCTACTGTGTTCTATTTAACTTTTGGAGTAGCGTAATTAGAGACACAATAGTAAGACAATGGCGCACGACCGCCGGCGTTCGTGCGGGGATCAACAGCTTAATATTCATATTATAAAAAAGAAGATATACAAAAAAATAAATAAAAGATTAAACCTATCAATAAATGAGGCGTTAAAAAAAAATGGTAGAGGTAAATAAAAAAATTGCGGAAGCAATATAAGAAAAGACTATATAGGTATTTAATTAAAACAAACATGGAGCAGTCAATAGACACATTTACACGAAAATGCAGTTAATGAGTTACCAGGAAAGCCACATGTGCAGAAGCCGTCATTGCCAAACAAGCCTGTCTTCAACATAGTCTTCAACCTTGTAACCTGTTGTTGCTTGTGTCGCTTTCTTGGCAAGGATACGCTTGATGTGGGTTTTGAACTTTCCCTCGCTAAGTCCTGTAACCGACTTTGGCAACTTGTTTTAAAAGCGTACTATGCTGTCTATGGGGAAAAATGTTGACTACGCATATATTATCTACATCTGCACTTATAATATTATAAAGAGGTAAAGTTTGTTTTTTGTTTGTAGGAGGTAATCTCTGTTATTACTGGTCCGATTGCGAACATTTTTTTACCGATAGAAAGCTGCTTTACTCCTGAGTGACATATGCTATATTTTATGAATGCGGGCGAAGCCGCGGGCAAAAGCTAGTACATTATTTTATGTAAATCACTTCTAATTTTGAAAATTCTTATGTTTTTAACCGACTTCAAAAAAGGAGGAGGTTATCAATTCGGTTGTATGTCTTATTTTTGTTTTTTATTTTTATTTTTTATGTGTGTTACCTCTGAACTCCGTCGTTTATGGAACGATTTGCAAAATATTTTTTTTCCTCGAAGTGACATTATGATAGTAATGGAGCCGGATGGTAGGCACCGAAAGAGTTCCGGTGCCTACCTTACCTAATTAATCAATGTATTCTAGCCGTGTTTGGGCTTATTTGAATTGTCATGAGATGCACTTTGGCTATAAGGTACTATCGAACTGATCTGATGATGGAGCTGGAAGGTGGAAGCTAAACACAGGAACTTCATAATAAACCAATGTAGCCTAGCAGTGTTTGGGTTAATTGGAATTGTCATGAGAAATAGGCACTCTGGTTATAAGTGTATCGCAACAAAAAAGTATGAAATAAAAACTTTTTACAAAAAAAAACCGACTTTATTATTTCTTTAGTGAAGTTTTTTATTACGGACATACAAAATACTTTCCAAGATATAAAGAGAAGGCATAGTCAGTATATCGATTTCTTAGAAGGTATAAGGGACCGACTAGGACCCATTTTATAAATAACCTGGATTGCTCTCTTTTGGAATAGTACAATTGATTTTACATCAGCTGCAGATCCCCAGAACAAAATACCATAAGACATAATACTGTGGAAATAAGCATAATAAACTGGGCAACCTAGCTCTGACTACATCTGTCATTTGCCTTATTTTTCGTAGTGCAGCGGCAACGTTTGCTAACTCTGCAAACGTTCTTCGGCCATATCAAAGGAAAACAAGCGGGTGGGGGTAGGAGGGTAAAAGTAACCACCTATTCTCAGAATATCAACCTATTTCTTTTTAGTGTATATTTATTAGATACACAAATAATAATAATAAATATATTATATACTGGCTTTTGGTAATATATATGTCACTCAGGAATAAAGCAGCATTCTATCAGTGTAAAAATTTTAGCCGTTGAACCAGTACTTTCAGATATTACCTTTCAGACATTACCAGTTCCTACAAACAAAAAGAAAACCAACTTTACCTCTTTATAATATTAGTGTAGATACACAAATAATTTCTGGCCGTTTCGTAGGAACTCCTCCCAAACGGCTATCGGTTACCGGTTACGGTTTGTTATCGAACACGATAACAAACACTGTGACACAAGTTTTTTTAATATTAGATTATTCTTTATTATTATATCTCAGAATCCTGGGATCCTGGACCTTTGGAAAGCGTACGAGCAGCCAAAGCCAACTCGTAGAGGCCCCTTAGACATTTTTTATAGAACAAGATACCAACCGACAACATTATCCCTGTAAACGCTATACAAGGTTGCCCTTGGGTACATCCCAAGGGCAACCTTCAAGTAGAGGGTAACTATTCTGATAAATGGAAAACAAAGATGGCTATGGTTTTGGAAGGCTATACTTTTATTTTCGGTAGGAGAATCATCCAATGACATCCCTCGCTCTTGGGCGGAGCGAGAGGGTGTGTCAGACTTTTACTGACTAAAAACCCACTCCTGTTCCTTCGTTGCCTTTCATACCAGGGCCGAGTCTTCCTTTCAGAAGCAGACCCTTGGCCCCAGTAGGCTGCTGGGCCCCTACGGTTTGCTGACATATGCTGGTGGCGCGCGTGGAACAGTGCGCGCCGTCGACGACTTGGGCTCGGTCCGGACGGGTACCGAACGGTCGGATGGCGAGCTACACATTGCTCGCCGTCCGTAAGCCCGCGCCTATGGTGGCCAGAAATCGGGATCGGGATCCCGGCGGCTGGGGCGTGAGGGCCGCTAACTCGCGCGTGCACGTGCGGCCTCCTCCTTTACTAACATTACTGCTTCGCTGAAGGAGGCGAACGCCTGTCACTCCTCCTCGCTTCCGACCATGGCCTGTACCAAGACCCGGCACGAGAGATCGTTCCGCTGATCTCCCCTACGAGGACACGGCGGTGATCTGCCCAAGCGGGGCACACCTCTACCGTGTGCTCCACCATTTCCTCCGGGCGGTCCACACAGTGGTGACACCCGGACGTTACTTCCGCACGATCCGGTGGAGGAACCTCCCGAACTGACCATGTCCGGTCCGTCAGAACCTGCGTCATACAGAAGGTGAGGACACCGTGAGGTCTTTCCAGCCATTCCTCAAAGGGGAGTTACCGTAGAAGGCTATATGGACCGGTTACCAAGACTATGTAAAGACTTTGGCCACTGCCTGAATAATGTTATTAATATACATCGATAAAAAAGGCAACTGGTTTGCGCCCATGGTTCCCAGCTACGTTAGCCGTGGTAAGACCTCTGGACTACTGGCAAACACGTGACTCTGTAATTCCTCGAAAATATTAACTTTAATAAGTGATCTTACTGGACATTATTTATCTCCTGCACACATTACGCCGAATACACCAAAATTTCAATAAATTACAGAACTAATACGCCTGCCAAAGGCGTATTTGTTCTGTGGGCTTTACATTCAAATCATGGAAAAGTTAACATGTTAACTTTTAAAGTATGCAAAGTATTTAATCAGCGGCAATCGCGTGTGCGAGCGCCTATATATTCGAATGATCATAACGACAAGCTGAATCGAGTAGCGAGTTGCCATTGTTTATACTCAATGGATCGATCTAAGGCAGGGCTTATTTATGCAGCTAGAGATTAATTAAAGCCAAGAGTGGACATGGTGCATTTACATAAGACACGGCGCGCGCATTACGGCGGGCAGAGCGGGTAGCGCGGGCAGCGCGGGCGTGGGCGCGCGCTAAAATCGCGTGCGCCTGCGCCTGATATGTGACTCGCGGATATGAAACCAGATCATTATGTTTGCCTCACTATGTGAAATTTATCAGTTGATTCTGATAATGTTATCAGAATCAACGCTGATCCCAAAAATCCAGATTGGTCTTTTCGTCAGGATTTTAAAATTAAGATACCTAAATATGACTTTCTGGTTAGAAGAGATCGGATTATTTGCTTAATTTCTGAAGGACATATTAAAAACTTTGAACCGGAAATTTCGTTTAGAAAGGAAATAAAGATGTCAAAGACAACAGTGTACAAACACAAGGAAATGATTGTTCTTTGTTGCTACATAATTTCAGCTGTGCGGGGGCAGTTCCACAACTGTCTTCATCAAATATCCCGGTCAAAACAAAAGCTGTGTGGAAGGCGCGCGACTGAGAAGGCCGGGTCGGCTGCGCCCGCACCGCTACCAGACAAAAAGACGCGTTAAATAAACAATAAACAGATGATACATCAAGAAAGCAATCACCGCGTAGCCGCCGGCGAGCGCCGATTTACGCTGGCAACACCGCTCGTTATGCGCGCCACAACACACAAATATTATTTAAACTGTGACACGGCTCTCATTTTAACGAGCACCCGAATGTATCGTCTTTTTTTTAGTTTGTCAACATGATTCGCTCGGCTGCAAACTAATGAGAACCTTAAATTGCTTATTTGAGGGCAACGATTTTATTTTACTCGAAAGCAGGTCTAAGGTGACTGTCATTGTATTTATTTGGCATTTCCACAACACACACAACCGCTCTTACGTGATTATTATGTTCACATCTTTCTGCAGTTATTTAGAAACACAGATATCTTGAGGTTATTATCTAGGTTTCTGTTGCAATCAAAACATAAAGTGTAAAAGTATTCCAGTAAAGATATCTGAAAATCTGCTATTTTGCCTGAATTTGGCCCTTCATAATGTACTTAATTCATTAAACCCCAAGCGGCGGCGTCGCTCTCTCATTGTTTTTCTATTGTGTCTCTAATTACGTTATTCGAAAGGTTAAATTGAAAAGTAAAGTAAACATAACTATAGAAACCTTGCACATTTAAACGACATTCTATATGACGATTCTTTTTTCCAAAAACTTTTAAGTTAAAAAAATACCAGGCAAGTGCGAGTCGGACTTGCGCACTGAGGGTTCCGTACAAACTTACCTATAAAAACAGTTCATTTCCCGAATTGAGTTAGGTACTAAGATTTTTCCGAATCGTAATAAAAGTTTTTTTTTAGACGTAACTACAAATTTACAGTTTTCAGATTTTTTCCTATACTTGTGCTATGAGACCTTGCTTCATGCCAAATTTCTGGATTCTAGAGCAGACATGAGTATAATGGTTTTAATTTCAACTCGATACCTCCACGCGTTCTCGAGATAAAGGGTCTTGACCGACAGACAGATAAACAGACAGACGGACAACAAAGTGCTCCTACAAGGGTTCCGTTCTTTTCTTTTGAGGTACGGGACCCTAAAAATACGTATTTCCTGAAACAAATTTATGAAATATTCGAGTGAGTACCGGAATTGCCTAATGCCAACCGAGCGTTCAGGAGTTATCCCTCTTTTTCGCGTTGCCTCTTTATCAAACATTGCATTGGATGGCATTGGATGAAACAACAAGCTTTTAAATCATGTTCACGTTGACGATACACAATAAGAAAAGTGTTATTTGACACATACTATTAGTTTAGGGTACAATTAAATCAATTAAAAATTAGTAATCTATATAATACCTAAAGGTACAGGGCTAGATTTTAATAAAACTTCGGAGCTTTGGCCATTGCATGTAGGGGCTCTAGGATCATAAGAGAAAAAAATTTGCACTGCCCCTGCATCAAAATCCATTGCAAACATTTTTAGGGTTCCGTACTCAAATGGTAAAAACGGTACCCTATTACTATCAGTTCGCTGTCCGTCTGTCAGTCACCAGACTGTATCTCATGAACGCTAGCACGAGCACACGCAACCGTGATAGCTCAGGGTTTGTTAAAGTTACCAAATTCACACTATAAATATCGTTAAGTAATGATATTCTCATAAAGTTAACATTTTAACAACAACAACACAAAAAACATGGTAACACAGGTTGTGTACTTTGGTATCGAATCTATTAAAATATTGTTAACAATTAATGTTATAAGTATCGACACTTTTTTCGTTACTTCATGAGTTGTTGCAGTTTGGTGTATCCTTTTGACTTACATATCCTTTTTGACAATTTAATAGAATAAATGTAGGTACCTAATTCCTATGTATAATGATAAATGCTGCGTAGTGCAAGTGTTTTTGAATACTTAATCAAACTAATTAATACATTAATCTAAAATAAACAAAGAGATTTAATAAAATAACATTATTTAACAGTACTTTTAGTAACGCATTTGATAACGTTATCAATCCTTGGGCCATTTTAACGTTACTATTTACCGATAACATCATCGATAACGCTACTCAGATTACTGGTAAAAGTTCTCTCAAGTACCGTTACCAAGCATAACGTTACCTTCGTACGATGAAGGTACCTAGAAGGTACAAGGTACCGAACGATACCTAATTTTTAACGTTATTCAAAGCCCTGTGATAGCTAGACAGTTGAAGTCACAGATGATGTATTTCTGTTGCCGCTATAATAACAAATATTAAAAACAGAATAAAATAAATATTTAAGTGGGGCTCCCCTGCAACAAACGTGATTTTTTACCGTTTTTTGCAACGGACGATACGGATCCCATTGTGCGCAAATCTGACTCGTACTTGGTCGGTTATTTTATTATTACACAAGCTTCTGCCTGCGGCTTCGGCCGTGTGAAAATAGAAAATAATATCAAGGAACATAAATCTCGGAATAAAAAGTATCCTAAGTGGTATTCCTGCACATGTGCTAAATTTCATCAAAATCCGTTCAGCCGCGTGAAGAAGTAACATACATACAAACTCGGCTTTATTATTTATTTACTTATAGCAAGCCAACAATCTAACTAAAATAAAATATACAAACATTGATCACAGCTTTATTGCTGCTTTTTATCTTTATACAGATACAGTGTGATTTACAAACTATTTCACCTTTAGTATTTGACGATTCTATTTATATAGCACAAGATACATCTCAGTTGTAGTCTGGTTTGGCACGCAAACAGCTATCAATCAAACATAATATACAAAGAGTCCGATCATGGCAATCCCAGTCTGACGATTACACAATATCGTTGACGTCTCTGAGCGGTGCCTAATGTCAAGGCGGCGTGATACTGTACGCTCTCCGGCGCGCGACACTGCACAGGCACAAACAGAACGTCCATCCATCTTAATAGTTACGGAATTCTGGACTAATTGACATATTTATATTTTGATATCTCTAATTATCGAAAAAACAAAAAAATAATAATAATGTAATGATGTGTTGAATTTTATTTTTATCTATGCAATTTCTGACTACCTTACTAATATTATAACGTATTGCAATTTAATTTACATATTTCAATTTCTTTAATTTTTAAAACAATAACAAAAAGCTTGGAATTAATTGTCCACGTGACAATAGGGAATACCCACTACCTGCATAAAATATATTTTCTTTCTATCCTGCCCCCCCTAGCCAAGTTACAATCGTATCGTTCGCGCCGAACGCCTCGAGTAGGCCACGCCTCCGATTCCTTTGTTCTGACGTCTTCTCAACGCTCAGTCACGTGGTCAGAACAAAAGAACCGGAGGCGTGGCCTACTCGAGGCGTTCGGCGCGAGCGATACGATTGTAACATGGCTAGGGGGGTTGTTTATTAGTAAATATACGAAAATAGAATATTAAACGAGATATACCTAACAATTTTAAATATTATGTCTGTCTCTCTCTTCAAAGTACCGTTTTCTATGTCGGCCGTATGGGCGTGATAAACTTTGACGTTAAAGTCCACGGCGGACTTCTCTTTCTTATTAGCAGCTATTTTGTTGATAAAAATATTTAAAAAAAATATTATTAAAGCTAAAAATTATTCAATTTAGCAAATAAAAAAATGCAAGCGTATTTCCTCTTCGGGAGCGTCTGAAAGTCAACCCCAGACATGTTAGCAGCCGTTATAATTTGTTTCATACCTTGCCCCACACTAGACTATTACTCCTGTATCGGTGTAAAATAAAAAACTTTTTACAAAAAAAAACACAACCAACTTCAATGTAAAAAAAAAAAAACACGAAAAAGTACAAAATTTTACATTAAAATTTTTAATTTCGGATGTTGATGCTAAATAATTAAGAGACAAAACTATTATAAAAACACCGAATTTCGAAATTAAAGTTATTTTGCACATTTTTGTATTTTCAGGGTTCCGTACCTCAAAAGAAAAAAAGGGAACCCTTATAGGATCACTTTGTTGTTCGTCTGTCTGTGTATCTGTCTGTCAAAACCCTTTATTTCGGGAACGCGTGGAGGTATTGAGTTTAAATTAAAACCATATACTTATGTCTACAGTCCCTTGAAGCTGGGAAAAAATCAAACTTCTAAGTTAACGAAAATAAAAGATACGGCCGTTTATGTCGCAAAAACCGTATGTTTCGACACTCTCAAGGGAATCAAAATTCATAGGATACTTCCCGTTGACCCAGAATCCTGAAATTTGGCATAAAGCAAGGTCTTATAGCACAGGTATAGGAATAAACACTTTACGAAACTTTCGCCATACATTGCTGGTATGTTTTCTTTTGGCCAATAGTGAAACCTAGGCCATAGAGGACTGTATGGGAAATCAAAAGTAAAATGAATTATACCTACGAACCGTAACCGAACGAAGTTAGAGACTATTTAGTAGATTGCTAATGTTTTTTTATCAGGCGTTATTTTTCTTCAATATAAATACTCCATGTCTTATATATTTTAAGTTTCTGTTTCAGTATATTGCAACCTGGTGGATGGCACATTCAAGAGCTCGTAGAGAATTTAGTTCCCTTGTCTTGGAGTCCTGTTGTAATGAATAGAGTCTTATAATTCATCATCCGAGTCCTATTATTATCAGACGGAGGCCAAGTGACTCGTTGCAGTTGCTGGGCTATGTAAGTAGGTTGTTAATGTTATATTTTTCCTTTGTTGATTTTATATTAGGTACTAAAACAATTTGTATCTAACACATTCACATTTCCTGTAATTCTGGGAAAAGAACACTTGATTGTTGTAGCCACGTCATGTTGTATTGGGGTTCATGACGTGGGGTAGACATCAACCAAATGTAAGTCCTCCAGCTGAATTTCTGGATTTCATGATAAGACATGATGTGGGAAGAGACGAGTAGTGATGATATTTAGTTAACTTAGTTATCTATAAGAATTAAGTAGCATGTATTATTGTTTTTTGATAAGGTAAACAAATATTTTCGTAAAGCCATAAGTACTAATAATTGAATAATTTTGATTTCAGTGTTTCTAGAGGGCACACGTTAAATAGTGTTACAATAGCGGTCATCGATCACTATTGCAACACTACGCGTATCCTTTCGATTCGTTTATCACTTCTTTTTTTTACTAGTTTTGGTAATGACAGAAATATAACAGTAATAACCAACTCAACTTATTTTATTAATGGAAACCTCAAAATATCACGTATGGAAGTATTTCCATTTAATTATAATATAAGAAAAATAGGTAAAGCCTGACAAAAAGATACTAACAATGCTTTTATAGGTATCTTCACTCGGTTACGGTTTAAAGACCTTTTCTTTTTGCTATTGATTCCTCGTATTGGCCTCTAACATATAATCTAGGTTTCATTCCCGGCGAAAAGAAAAAAGTCGAACATACCTATATTTTGCATTGGCCTTTGTAGTTACGTAACAAAAAAAAAACTTTTTTTGCGATTCGGAAATATCGTCGAGACTCCATTCGATTCGATTCGTCGGGAATTGAACTATTTACATAGGTAAGTTTGTACGGAATCCTCAGTACGCGAGTCTAACTCGCACTTGCCCAGTTTTTTTTTTACATTAAACCTATATAAATAGATAGACGTTTCATATTTAAGGTGCTATATAGGTACCCACTACTGCGAAGGCGCGACGGACGTGCGGCGGCGTAAATGCGTTGTAACTTACTTATAAGATTTAAGTTTAATTAATTTCATTTGATTATGCAATGACTTTATAATATTGTCTTTGAAGTTTTGTCGTCGTACCGTAAAGAAATAAAGAAACATTTTAGAAGTGTATACCTAGAATTATCTAACTTCAGCTACATCCTTTCCTAAGCTTTCTTCAAAATTTATTCAGGAATAGTACCTCTTCATTCATACATAAGGTTACGGTTTTATGACTGCTCTTATTATCACCGATCTCTCAGTGTTCTTGTTCGCGTGGTACTTCTGTTGGCCGCCATCTTGTGACGCTTGGTGACGGTGACGTGTGACCTCATGTCACTGAGATAATGGTCAAGTGTCGCGCCTGTCGCGGCGACGCATGGTATATCGAAAATCGGCTTTCATAGACCAGGGATTTCAAATTTTAGGGATTTCAAATTACAAGTACCGATTTTTTTTTTTGCCAGATATTTATTTTACTAGCAATCACTATATATAAAAAAAGACCTGAGTTAATTCTGCACGAAATCGAAGGAATTTATTTATTATAATTTTTTAAAGAAAAATTTGTGTGAAATTTATTCGGGAAGGTGCTAAGAATATTTATCGGTCCTACTGTCAAGTGCAACAAACCAAGCTTGGTTGCTACTCTTCAAAGCAATGTGAAGGAGAGCGAAGCAGTCGTCATTAATCACAAAAGACAACTGGATAACGAAATTAAGGCTCTTATCCCTACTGAGTGCAGTGATAGTAACAGGCTGCGTCATCAACTAATGATCCAACAGAAATGAACATGAAAAAAGTATATACAGGTATTTTTTTATATAGTTATTGTTGTATATACTTAATGTTTTTGTAAATAACATTCTTCATATCGATGTTCTTAACATACACTAAAAAGAACCATGTCATAATATATAAAAATAAACAAAAATATTTTGATGATTTTTATAAAAAATTCAGCAGCTGCAACCGTTTTAATATGAGGTATAATCATAAATCTATATTACGGTTTTCCTTGCCGTTTCCGAGATGATCTTTTATACCTTCATTACCTTCATACTAATTTTTCGTAATAAAATTATAATTCCTTCGATTTTGTGCAGAATTAAGTCAGGTCTATTTTTTATACATAGTAATTGCTAGTAAAAGCAATATCTGGCAAAAAAACCGGCACTTGTAATTTGAAATCCCTAAGTCTATGAAAGCCGATTTTCGATCCACCGTGCGTCGATGCGAGCGACACACGGCGATACGTTACACCATATTGGTAATCTTTGGCGTTGCTTTATCACAACCGTAAGTAAATTAACACCATAATCAGTCAATATGATTTCTATGTAACAGAAAAAGGAAACTTTTTAATTCCTGAAAAAGTTGTCTTCAGGAAAGCATCAAGAAGTTCGGTCTTCCTCTTTTTGTTCAAATAAAACTAACAGCCTACCCACCCTAGCTTCTGCCAGCGGCTTCGCTCATTTGAAAGTAGGTTTATCCATGCAAACTTTGAACCCCCGTTTCATCACCTTATGCGGTAAATTTTGGAAAATCCTCTCTTAGTGCTCGCCTATGTCATAAAAGGAAACTTTGTGCAAAATTTTATGCTCCTAGTCTCAGTAGTTTCGGCTGTACGTTTATGTCACCAGTCAGTTTCTCCTTTTATATTTATAGAGAAACCAACTTACTGACATATCAACGCTTCATTGCACAAGGCTTCGTTTTATGACGTAGGCGAGCACTAACAGAAGATTTTCTAAAATTCACTCCCTAAAAGTACAAAACAGGGGGGGCCTAAGTTTGTATAGAGAAACCTACTTTCACGCGAGCGTAGCCGCCGGCAGAATCTAGTCCTTTTTATAAATAGATAAATTTATAAAAAAATAATAATAAAAAACAAACTACTTTCGAACTTAAAATTATTTTGAAATTTCTAGTTTTATTTTTGAAGACGGTTATATTTTTTTGTAAAAAATACATTTTTTATTTTTCACTTTTAAGTTGTAGTAGGATAGGGCGGGGGGGCTAGTTGAGCAATTTTTCACTTGAGCGGATATAGCTCCTCAATAATAAGTCTCAATGAGTTGTTATGCAGCTTGATGGATTAGTAATTTATTAACCGACTTCAAAAAGGAGGAGGTTATATGTTCGGTTGAATGTATGTTTTTTATTTATTTTTTTTATGTATGTTCACCGATTTCTCGGTCACTTGTGGAACGATTTTGAATTTTTTTTTTTTATTGAAAGGTTATGGTTCCGAGTTGGTCCCATAGAAATATTGTTATGATCTGATCATGAACTTCGAAGATATGGAACAGAACTCCTCATAGGATCACAACAAAACCGTCGTAACAAGTAAAATTGCTTTGTTTATACGTGTAGTTGATGACTGACTAAAAGTAGAGGGGGAATATATCGAACTAATCTGATGATGAAGCCTGAAGTTTGGCACCGGAACTCTGTAATAAATTAATATAATCTAACCGTGTTTGGGATTATTAGAATTGTCATGAGATGCACTCTGGCTATAAGGTATTTATATTTGGCTGAGGGGTACTTTTTAGTGGTGGTACCAAAACTAAAAAGTGTAAAATAAAAAACTTTTTACAAAAAAAAATACAACCGACTTCAAAGTAAAAAAAAACACTGAAAAGTGCAAAATAACTTTAATTTCGGAAGTCGGTGTTAAATAACGAAGAGACAAAACTATTAAAGAAACACCGACTTCCGAAATTAAAGTTATTTTGCACTTTTCAGTGTTTTTTTTTACTTTGAAGTCGGTTGTATTTTTTTTTGTAAAAAGTTTTTTTCCCTTAGCAAAAGTGTCCATAGTAGTTTTTTTGTAACAAGTCGAATTTAAGAGCTACAGCTGTTTAAATGCTGAAAGTCAAGTACGCTCAATGTACCCCATAGGTGAGGTAAGTTGAGCAAGGGTATTGGGCAAGTTGAGCACTAAGAATATCTAACCAAACTAAGGGTTCAATTTTGACTAGAGATGAAGTAAAATATGTGTTTGACAATCAGCTCTTTATTTATTTAATAATAATATTTTAGTGACAGAACAACAAAACTTAAAGTAATTTTCTTTGAATAATTAACCAAAACTAGAATCAACAAAACATTAACGTATCTTAAAATTAACTTGAGCATTAGATTCAGTCTTTCTGTTTAAAATCAGAGTTAAATGTTTATATTATTAGCTTATATCTTAAAAAAAATAATTAGTTCTTTGGAACTTAATGGTCATTGTCACTATAGCTCAACTAACCTCAACCCGGAATTTTAAAACAAAATCGAGGTTATAAAAAAATCGTAAGAATTATACCCAGAACCTCTCTAAATATCAAAAGTACAATAATTCTCTGGAAGATTAATACTTACCTCATTGAAAACAGATGACAATTGACTAATACAGACGAAAACTTGCGGTAAACGACGTTTTTACTTTTTGGTCACAAAATAAACAAAACGCTCGGGCGCTTCACTTGTTCGTCCAGGCGCCTCTAGCGATCGCGTGGTGATTACCCCTCCTGCGACTCCTTCTTTCCGCCATACGATGCCTATACGTACGGTGAATAGTTTGCGAGATATTTCGATTGCCCAACTTGCCCCTATGCTCAACTAGCCCCGCCCTACCCTACCTACCCCACATAACAGCTATTAAAACCAAATAGAGAGGAAGTTCTCTAGTAAGTTATCTATAAGTTCGATAAAATAGAGCAGTGGTAACGGCCCCGACTTACGAGTTGTAGGTTAGTTGGTAGATTGTTCAAACCCAGCTAGGCTAGCTAGGGGGTTACTTTGTGTAATTTATTTCATCACCACTGCTCTCAGAACGGTAAAAGAAAACGTCGTGAGGAAAAATGCGGATTAATCGAGGACGTACATCATATTCTGGTGGAGTGTGAGCGGGGCGAACGCCTCAAGAGAAATCTGTTTAGCACCCTAAATATGTTTGAAATAGGTATTTGCAACCGTGTTTGCAACAGTGTCTTAGCTAAGCCTACGTCAGACGAGGCAAGAGTTCTATATAAAATATATTACAATCATTTAAAATAATTTAAGCAAAGTGTGCCCAAAAGACTGGCGGCATTGCCACGTTGTATGGCAATGCCGCCAGTCTTTCAGTCGACAGCGATGCGGAGGAATTTTTTGACGCCATATTTTAGGTAGGAGCTATTGTATATATATATATTATGTAATTTTAATTAGTTAAGTGTTTATATTTTATTTTGTTCAAAATAAATCTGTTTCACCTGTTATCAAGATATAAACAGATCATGTGACTCTGCTTACTTGTAGCTAAATAACTTAAAATTCAAAATTTGACTATGATGGAGCGAGGCGAGATAGTCAATATTGTGACAAAGTTCCCTAATAAAGATTAAAAAAAGAGAACCGGTATCTAGAAGCAAAAATTCGAAGACGTGACATCCACCAATACGGCCCATTCCCTCTCCAAGAAAGAAGAAATGAGTCCCAGCCGTGAGAACATTATAAGGCTGAGCGTAATCAACGCTATGCTGGACAAAATACCCATATTTTACTCTTGACAAATTTTTTAGGGTTTGGCTAATAAAATATAAGTAATGAGATTATCACGCAGCACCTATCCCAACAAAGATCCCAACATAAGAACGGTCCATAATCAAAAAAGTTATGCGCGAATTGACAACTCCAATATAATAAGAATTATTAACACATTGGTGAAATAATGATACCAGTGTAAACCTCGCACAATTGCGGTACCCCTTGTGTTATATAATGTTATGAAATAACAATAAAAATTGAAGTGTTCCATGGTCTATCTCCGAAGTTCTTCGTCAGATCTTCAAGATATCGCTGAACAAAATTCAGACGACTTGAGAACCTGCTCCTTTTTTTGGAAGTCAGTTAAAATTTAAATCCAGTTCATTAAAAAAAATTATAAAAAAATTGTTTATTCGGTCTCATTAGTTTTCTTTTTTTAGATTGGAAATCATCTAATGACTTGTCGCTCTAGGGCGGGGCGAAAGGGCGTGTCCGACTTTTACTGACTAAAACCCAATCCTATGTTCCTTCGCTGCCTTATGATCCATGGTCCCGGGTTTTCTTTTCAGACGCGAACCCATGGCCCCAGTAGGCTTCGACCCTGCTGGGCACTACGCGCCGTTGATGACTTGGGCTCGGTCTGGACGGTTACCGGACGACCGGACGGCGACCTACTCATTGCTCGCCGTCCGCAAACCCACGCCTAAGCAGGCTGGAAATCGGCTGGTCGTTCCCTCGCATTACTGCTTCGCAAAAAGAGGCGACCTCCTGCCATTCCTCCTCTCTCCGGACCATGGCCTGTACCAGGGCCCAGCGCGAGAGGTCGCTGCCACCGATCGCCCCCACGAGGACACGGTGGTGCTCTGCCCAAGCGAGGCACACCTCTACCGTATGCTCCACCGTGTCCTCCGGATGGTACTCACAATGGTGATACCCGAGCGTTTCTTCTGCACGAATAAGGAGCAGGAACCTCCCGAACTTACCATGTCCGGTGAGGACCTGCGTCATGCAGAAGGTGAGAACGCCGTGACGGCTTTGCTGCCACTCCTCAAAGAGGCGACTTACCGCCATAATTATCGCGTGCCCAGCATTGAATTGCTTCAGTCGCTGTCGCCATTCCACCATGAGATCCTGCCGGAACTCTGTCCGCCATACCGCGACTTGTCGCGGCAGCGGAGTTTCATCTCGGCGTTGCAACTCCACGCGCAAATCGTGCATGCATGCAAGGACTTTTGCCTCCAGATCCCATGGTACCAGCAAGGAGGCTCGCCGCTTTGCGGGCAACCGTGCGGTATCCCTGCACCATTCGTATGGCTATGACTGCGTTCAGGTAACCGCGGCGCCCCGTTAAGGGACATGTACCGAACAATACCTACGTAGAGGCTCCGGCAGGAGACGTCTGGACCTCTAGGTTGGGTAGGAGCCGCTTGAGTGCAGCCCCAGCCCAATCCAGTTTGGGAGCCAGACGTCGGAAGTGCTCCTCGAATCTAGTTCATTAGTAAGTGCATCACTTAAGAACGTAAGTGATCGCACTCGCAAGCACTCCTACAGAGCTCTGAGCCCCTGGGATCATTAGGTCGCACCAAGGGTTATTCGGTGTTCTATCAAGTTTTTTTCAAAAACAGCCTGGACTTTGGATGTGTGTTTGGTATTTATCAATATGCTCTATGCTCGCTCTATATGGGACTTAAATATAACTGACGAAAAGTGGGATTAGGTAGTTAAATCTGCCGAACCCTTTGGGGACACAGGAGTGATGTTATTATCACAAAGGCAAGTACAAGTGTCACTTGTCAACGTGCTGCTTTCCATGTTTGATGAACCAAATGATTAATTAACTAGTTGACTCGGCAAACGTTGTTCTGCGATATAAATTATCAAAGAAAATAATGGGGGAAGGTAGGGTAAAAAATAGCATACAACCTATTTACAAATCTAGTAAACTAAAAATTTCGTAAAAATCGGTCAAGCCGTTTCGGAGGATTTCGATAAAAACTGTGACACGAGATTTTATATATTAGATATGATTTATACATCTGTAACCGACTTCAAAAAGAAGGAGGTTCTATGTTCGGCTGTAATTTATAGCGGACATTAGACACTAGTACACAGCTTTTTTTTTTTTCGGGTGGGAAAATCATCTAATGACATCCCGCGCTCTTGGGCGGAGCGGGAGATAGTGTCAGACTTTTACTGACTAAAAACCCACTCCTGTTCCTTCTTTGCCATTTTTCCAGGGGCCCGGGGATCACTTTCGCATCACCCATGGCCCCAGTAGGCCTCGACCCTGCTGGGCCCCTACGGTTGCTGACATCTCCCTGAGGCGCGCGTGGAACACTACGCGCCGTCGACGACTTGGGCTCGGTCCGGACAGTTACCGGACGATCGGACGACGAGCCACCCATTGCTCGCCGTCCGCAAGCCCGCGTCTACGGTGGCCGGAAATCGGGATCGGAATCCCGGCGGCGGTTGGGGCGTGAGGACCGTTGCCTCACGCGATCGGCCGCCTCCTTTGCTAGCATTACTGCTTCGCAGAAGGAGGCAACCGCCTGCCACTCCTCCTCACTCCGGACCATGGCCTGTACCAAGGCCCGGCGCGAGAGATCGCTGCCGCCGAACTAGTACACAGCTGGATGCGAGAGTAAAACGATCACTCAGTCGCCCGGGTGACCCGGTGATCATGTATTTGTGCGGCCAACCAGGTAACATAACAAACTTATAACTTCGTGATTTTTCATCGTACAGTTATGAAATTTTGTACACAGATTCCTTACACAAAAATACTAGACACGTATTTCGGGGTTCGCATATACTAAAACTAATGTTATATATTAGTTATGATTTATACATTTTCGTCCGCCGGTAGCTCAGGCTTTTCTTTAAATTACAGCTACACACCATTTTGAACTCTATTAATTAAAAAGAGATTTAGGCCTGAAACTGCGTAAAGAGGGTGCCCGCGCGGTTCCATACAAAAGTGCCCGCGCGGGTCCCCGCAACGGAGCTCTTTTGTAGGGAACCGCGCGGGCGCCCGCTCTACGCAGTTTCAGCCCTTAGAAAACGTGACATAGCCGAGAGGAATTAAGATGTCGGTTTACACAGACGTACCCCGTATCCGAGGTTATTCTGAAACGCATTATTGTTTCATTATAAGTGTTTAGTCGTAGCCCTGGCCCCCGCTAAAAATCACTTGCGATTAATGAAAATCGGAGTTACTGGAGGAGGCCTTGAGCATCGACGCCGAGTTGCTAGCCTGTCGGTTTTCTATCGATTACACTTCGGGGAGTGTGCGTTGGAATTGCACAATTTAATTCCACCAAGTCCGTTCCATCATCAGACAACTAGACGTATGGCGTTGCGCCGTCGGTACATGGTGGACATCCCACCCATACGTACGAAGCGTTTTGGGAACACATTCATAATGCGTACAGCTAAGGAGTGGAATTCCCTGCCGGAGTCTGTGTTCCCTGATAGCTACAACCTAGGGGTCTTTAAGTCAAGAGTGAATAGGTTACTTCTAGGCAAGCGTGCTCCATCGTCGGCCACATCATCGCTTACCATCAGGTGAGATGGTGGTCAAACACGAGCCTATCAATAATAAAAAAAAGGAGGTCATGCAAATAGAAGCATTTTTTTTGGGTTGGAACGTAATGATATGTAACTGTTTTCGATTTATTTATAGATATTTATTATAATTTGAGACTGGTTTTTTATGCCCGTTCAGTCTCTATATAATCATCACAATCCTTAGCCCGCAGTGCTAGAGAGAAACTGTTTATAAAAACTTCATAGAACGAAGAGAGAAAAACCAATAGGCATAACCTACTTAAAGCGTAGACGGGAGTTTCACGCCTTTTTCTGAGAAACTAAAACAAGGTTTTCCATTAGGTCATTTTCAGTAGCAACCCAATAAAAAAATAGATATATTAGCACTGGTAAATATATCTATTTTTAAGTCTTTCATGACCAAGCTCGTTTTGGGTGGTTGACAGCAGACTGAAGACCACCCCATGTCCTGCACGTGATGAGAGCTATAGTTGACAACAAACGCGGCACCGCCTGCGCGCGCGTCACTGCACCAGACGTCCCGATTAAAATATATGGTTCCACGTCGCACCCAGTTATCACAATCAAAATAAATGACAAATGAAAACCACAGTGTTGCAAGTCACGACCCGCTCGCCGTATTTTTTCATCGCTGGCAACATTCCCCGTCGCCGCTTTGTTGTTCCACACTCGTCCGACGGATTTTCAATAAAACCACTCTTAGGGACATTGGCCTCTTTTTTCTATTTTGACTTGTGAGAATATGTTCTCACGCACCTGTTACCCTTTACATCTTTAACTTATGAATATATCACTTGCTATTGTCCTGTGACTGACACGGCTATACCTACTCATATTGTGAAATTGAATAAAACTGTCTCTTTAAGTTTCGTGTTCCAGTGAACACTTTATATTCTAATTATTATTTTAATCAGAATATCAAAAGCTGTTCAGTTAGCGATGGTTTTCAGAAACTATAAACAATCATTTTCTACTGTCATCGTTTCTTTTTGTTTTTATTAGCTTCAAACAATTACAAATAAACGAGAGCAGGTATCGATGCTGTGTGCCGATAGCTGATGTGTGTGCGCCATGCGGGATGATGTCGATGAGGAGCATGCGTGGTGCTGTGCGTCATCGCGCCGCCCGCCGCACACGGCGCGGGTCACAGGTCGCGCACCGGACCGCCTACCCCGCGCGCATTCCTCCTTGCGTGCCGCGGCCAACCCGGCCGGCTGCAGAGCACCTCGCGCTCCATCATTAGAACCCGCCACACGTCACCACCGCACTCGGCAGGGTAGCCTCTCCACCAATGACTCTCATAATGATGACTTCGTATATTTCTAATACGTCGAAGGTTAATTGGACGTAGCTGCAGTGTATTGTAAAAGAATTAAACCGCGGTCCGAATAAACGATTCTTGGTATGTTTATACCAGGTTTTTTCCTATCTTTCACAAACAATTTTGTAGATTTTTTTATCAATTTTCATTTCATGGCAAAATCAATTCCGGAATGAACGACACAAAAACTGTTAAATGGCTCAATTATAAGATGAGAGAGTGGCCGCAGACAGCGACGGCTACATTGGCTCGGTCCGGACTTAATTTCTGAGGAATGCTTGAGCGAGCTATTGGCGGAATATAAGTATTGAAACGTCTCTCAGAACGAATGGGAAGAACCACGCCGAATTCTAACAATAACATGAAAGTATCCTGTATTGTCTGGGCACGACATGGACGATCAAACACAAAACCGAAACGTACAGTAACGACACCGACGGATAATTGCCACAAATATTGAAAATCGAGATGGTAGAAATCAACAAATAAACACATAATTTTTACGTAATACCGACCTACCTTCCTATGCATGCGCGGATCGCAAAAACAACGACGGATCAATGAATATTTTTTCATTTTATCAATTCCATAATACACCATTCGGCTCATTAAACCTTTGAGGTACAGTACAAAAAATATCTTCTTCATTAATTTTAACTACAAATTGAAACCGGCAGAAAACTTAAAACAATGGTATAATTGATTGCTACTACGATTAATCTGGACTTCCTGCCAATAGAATAGACAAGTTCAGGTAAAACAACATAATTATGCTTCAAACGAAAATAACTTTACCAAGTAATTCCGACAGATAAGCTCCTGACGATTCAGTTTTCGACCTACAGTAGACTGACTGATCACTAAACCGATGGAGTTTATCTCGACTGAACGCTATCCCCGGCATGCAAACATTAATATAATGAATTGCCACCGTTAAGAATATATTATAATATGAATATGCAGCATGCGTGGTGCGTCATGTCCTCCGGCATGTCCTAGAACCAAAAATTCGAAAACATGTGACATTCACCAATCCGCACTGGGCCCGCGTAGTGGATTACGGCCCATTCCCTCTCCTAGAGAGAGGAGGCCTGAGTCCCAGCAGTGGGAACATTAAAAGGCTGATTATGCTTATGCTTATGCTTATGAATATGCTTCCATAAAATTACTAGTATTAGTTTACCCTCTTTTATTTATAATTATTCTCGGTTCACGACACTGATAAATTAATCAGGAATATCCAATCATCTTTACCGATTGATTTTAAAATTTGCTGTACTTCACCGAGGCTATAGACGCCTCCAGACTCCGAATCCTAATCCGCCCGACGATCCATCATCCCGAAGATGGTGTGATTAGCCACTCCGCAAATTTTTTCGGGAGTGGGAGTAGGCCCTCTGGCTTCACGCACTACCATCGTCGAAAATTGGCATCTTGTTCAACGATACTACTTTCCTACGTCTAGGCCCCACTGTGTCAAAGTCGTCCACAGCCTTTAGCCACTTTAAGGGTTTAGGTTTCGTGGGTTCACGAATGTGCTAAGCCCTATTTATGAACACTGCTTCGTCTGACCTAGGGGTTTCGGAATATTAATATAAAGACTGATTTTAGATATCGAATTTATTTCTGCGTTAAAACCCCATGAGAGAATCGTTCGCTTGGGCCAGTGCGCAGTCACTCACAAATTACATAAATATCTATCTAAACGCCTTGTTGACATTTCGCCCAACCTACGGGCTGACTTTTATCCACTGATAAGCATTGCCATACAGCGTGGCAATATCATCAGTCTTTTAGGCACGTTACCAGACGACAGAGATGCGGAAAAGTTTATCGACGTCATATTTTAGATTGTTTTTAGTTAGTTTAAATTAATTAAAAGGTTCGTTCGATTTTTTTTTATTCACAAAACACCAAGACCACATTACCAAGACACAGGCTGACCGATGGGTCAGCCTGAATATGGATAATGGTAATGGTCTAATGTTATGTCTTAGTAATATAGATGACTAGCTTCTGCCAGCGGCTTCGCCCGCGGATAAGAAGGTTTCTCCATACAAACTTTGGACCTCCGTTTCATGCCCTTTAGGAGTGAATTTTGGAAAATCCTCTCTTAGTGCTCGCTTACGTCATAAAAGGAAACCTTGTGCAAAATTTCACGATCCTAGTCCTTATAGTTTTGGCTGTGCGTTGATATGTCAGTCAGTCAGTTTCTCCTTTTACATATATAGAAGATGATAATTAACCGACTTCAAAAAAAGGAGGAGGTTATCAATTCGGTTCTATTTTTTTATATTTTTTTTTATGTTTGTTACCTCAGAACTCCTGCTTCCTGATTGGTCCCATTCTTTTCAAAATCTAGTTCTGATGATGGAATCTATGAGGAATCGAGGGAACTCCTCAAATATTGTAGGCAACCATATATAGTGATTTTGGTATTTTCATCGAGGACTTAAGCATTTACAGTAAAAAAGTAACATTTGATGAAGTTGGAACTGTTGAAGAAGACCAGAAATGGCCAACGGAACTTCATACTCACATAGATATCACAATGAAGATAGTTAAGCGACTATGACAATACAAATAAATGAATGGTTCTGAATAGTTACGTTGAAAATGGTATCATCGAAGTGATCTGATGATGATGATGGAGCCGGAAGGTAGGCACAGGAACTCCGTAATTAATTAATGTATCCCAGCCGTGTTTGGGCTTATTAGAACTGTCATGAGATGCACTTTGGCTATAAGGTACTATCGAACTGATCTGATGATGGAGCCGAAAGGTAGACACGGGAACTTCATAATCAAACAATGTAACCTAGCAGTGTTTGGGTTAATTGGAATTGTCATGAGAAATAGGCATACTGTTTATAAGTGTATCGCAACAAAAAAGTTTGAAATAAAAACATTTTACAAAAAAAAATGTATTATACGAAAAATGAAAAATAATGTATTGAGTACGAAAACTTGCTTACTGATGAGTAAGAAAGTTTTCATATTCGTTCTAAGAATACTTGTTGTTTTTTTTTTCATTGTTAAAACCTGATCAAATGTAAGAAAATTAGGTTACCTAACTGTAGATGAATCGTTTGCTGAATACATTTTCCACTGAAACACTAAAATGCGCTCCACAACACGTTGACGTGTCTCATAAGACTGGCCAGCTTAAGTGGGACTGGGTTGGAGGGACATGTCCGCCGCAGGGCCGGTAAAACACAAAGCTGGTGCCCTGAAATCGCACGGCGGGGTCGCGGCAGACCAAGGAGATGGCGGGACGACTTAGATGTCTTCCTTATGAATCGGCAAGAAATGGCTCAGAACGGCTCGGCTACAATGGAAGGAATGGAGCCTTTGCCCAGCAGTGGGACAGTGTAGTATACATAATAATAATAATTATAAAATTTTCCAATGATAACATAACACAATGTTATGTGAAAAAAAAGATTACGTAATTTAAATTCACCTTAGTGTAGCAGTACAAGTAGGAGTCGGCGCCAGTTTCTCTTCACATGCATTAACAGAGACAGCTTTATACTCTGTTTAATTTAAACCAAATGAAATTGTATAAAAAGCAGCAAACGGGTTAATTAAAACCAATATCATTAATATGTAGGCCGGGCCGGGCGGCGCTATTAACGTCGCGGTACCGGAGCTGGGACTTTTATTGAAATGAGGAGAGGAGACATGTGTCCCTAGACCACACACTACGCGAGTGATGGTCTCCACTCCTCACGGAACAACGCTCCCGCTGAGATGGCACTAATTGAGACCAGGTGTGTCATGGGCCGTAGTACCTACCCGATAACTAAAGTCCATGATTGTGGACATCAACAAGTATTATAAAACTACAAGTCTAAAATTAGACAGCATTTGTTAATTGTTGTTATTTCAGTGAGATGCGAGCACTCACGTGGGTTAAAATAAAATTGTTCAGTCCAAATTTATAATATGGCGACATGAAAAAGTTAAAATGTTTAGCCCTCTAGATTTCCGAAGGTAAATTAAATTCCGTAATCGTTGAATCAGCCTTATCCGGTATAACTCTCGTATTTAGAATTAAATATAAAGGTGACACATATTTTTACTATCAATGACTTCATAGAGATAACTGAATTTTATTTAGATACTCCGTAATTTATTGATGTTAAGCAGTAATACTGTAAAGCCTTCTCTGTTTTCGTATTTAAAATAAACCAATCAAGTTGTCCTAGATCTACTCTCCAATTTATTTATCTATTTATGTAAATAAAACTGAAATGCTATTCATCGGGAAACATATTACTGCATAAACATATTATCGGGCACTGCTTGATCGATACGGCTAATATTATCACAGTCCTAACTGAAAAACTGTAAACGTATGTCGGGTTTTCAAGCTTAAAAATAAAATATATTATCAAATCTTGTTCATTTTGTAAAAAAAAACTTTTCACAAAAAAAAAATACAACTGACTTCAAAATAAAAAAAAACACTGAAAAGTGCAAAATAACTTTAATTTCGGAAATCGGTGTTTCTATAATAGTTTTGTCTCTTCGTTATTTAACACCGACTTCCGAAATTAAAGTTTTTTTGCACTTTTCAGTGTTTTTTTTTTACTTTGAAGTCGGTTGTATTTTTTTTTTGTGAAAAGTTTTTTATTTTACACTTTTTAGTTTTGGTACCACCACTAAAAAGTACCCCTCAGACAAACTTAAATACCTTATAGCCAGAGTGCATCTCATGACAATTCTAATAATCCCAAACACGGTTAGATTACCTACATTAATTTATTACAGAGTTCCGGTGCCTAACTTCAGGCTTCATCATCAGATCAGTTCGATATATTCCCTCTCTACTTTTAGTCAGTCATCAACTACACGTATAAACAAAGCAATTTTACTTGTTACGACTGTTCTGCTGTGATCCTATGAGGAGTTCTGTTCCATATCTTCGAAGTTCATGATCAGATCATAACAATATTTCTATGGGACCAACTCGGAACCATAACCTTTCAAACAAAAAAAAAAATTCAAAATCGTTCCACAATTGACCGAGAAATCGGTGAACATAAATAAAAAAAAAACATACATTCAACCGAACATATAACCTCCTCCTTTTTGAAGTCGGTTAAAAACAGATTAGATTCAGAAGAATACACTATAGTTACGACTTTCAGTAGTTCACACGAAACGTATGCGTAAACTTATAATTGACCGATTTTCTCCACTAATCAACTGTGATAAGTATAGTTAACACCAGAAATGTGTGTTTACTCGTATGTCACATTTCCAAACCGTAACAGTTGTGGGAGAGGCCGAGAGCGGCCGCGAGCCGGCGCGGCGCGGCGACTACGTCAAACATCAAACTACTTCCCATTTGTCGTCTATAACACAATGTCTAATCGTTTCTCGTTTATTAAGACTTTTATTAACATATTTATTGGCTGATAATAAAAACGTTGATTTATAGTTTCGTGTCTTTTATGAAGATTTCATTGAACTGGCGGAAAGCATATTCAATTCCAATACAAAGTATTTATGGGCGGATTGATTTTTAAATCATTCAATAATACATTAATCTTTGATTTATTTTAAATATGAAACTGTAAACGTCTGATTTTATGAGGAGAAGAACATTGAGAGGATATGCTTTAGTTTAGATGTCCGCTTGAGGTTAGGTTAGGTTGAGGCAACTTCAAGCGGGTATACTAAGGTCAGCGCTTGAAGATACCACAGCTTCCAAACAATTAAATGATAGACAATGCTCTCATTGTGCTCATCTCGCTCATCTCATGTACATTACACACAGATACTAACAAACCTTGACTGCCAACCAACATAAATATTTAAATAAATCAATCATATAAAATTTAATGCATAAAGGAGGGTCTCCATCAAATCGACCGGCATGCCTGATCGTTTGGATATGTTCAATGCAGTTGTATTAGTAGGAAGTCCCAAAGCGGATTACTCAGGCTAATCGAGTTTCGTGGAGAAGTACGTTGGGATTCGCCAAGCCAATATCTGTTGTGTGAGACTCACTTGGCATAGTCTTGCTTGCAGTAGACCTGGCGGTCACGCAGGAAGCAGGAGGGATGACGGTCCAGCTGTACAGCGCACACGCAGCATCGCAGGCATGCCGTGTGCCACGCGCCGCCGCCTACCTCCAGCAGGAAGCGGTCCGCGATGGGCTCCCCGCACGCGCAGCAGGTGCGGTGCTCCGTCTGGAACACAGTAACATAGAGGCCATTAATTTATTACTTAAGACGATTTAGGGGGGAGGGGGTCCACCATGTCTTATTTTTTCCTAGAAGGGGGTGGGACGGAGTCTTGATAGTTCTTACGTAAGATCACAAAAATATACAAAGTTAAGATTTGAAAAAGCGCGGGCAACCGCGCGACTACCGATGTGCGCTTGGATGTCGCTAAACTTCTTCCATGGCAACGTCACTGCGCCTCCCCGCTTGTGAACTTACGCTTGCTACTTGTTTGCGTAAACGACAAACTTATAGACGTTCCCAAAAAGGTTTACTTTTTTAAATTTTTTTTTTCCTTTAGATTCTTACGTAATAAATATTAAACAGGGGGGGAGGGGTCCGCCTATTCTTATTTTTTCTTATTTAGGGGAGGGAGGGGGTCAAAAACTAGTAAAAATATATCGTCTTACGTAATTAATGAATGATCCCATACAACAAAAAAACAAATGACAAAAATTGCTTTTTGATCAAGCGAGGTCGGAGAAGGAAGGGTTTGTGAAAGGAGTTGACATATTACTTACATCTAACTAGCGGCCCGCCCTAGCCTTGCACATGTGTTAGAAAATTTTAAAGTTTTCGTTTTTTTTCTAGTAGGAATGTTTAAGTGTACAATACTACTTGGATATTATGATTCCTCATGAATCACTCTGTCTATTGGTGACAACTGCATGAAAATCTGTTCAGTAGTTTTTGAGTTTATCGTGTTCATACAGACTGACGCGGTGGAAGACTTTGTAGCTATATTTTGAAACACGAGAATCATGTTAAAACTTAGTTCCCTACAGTCATGTTTTTTTTTTGGGTGGGAAAACCACCAGGAGATAGTGTCATACTTTTACTGACTAAAAACCCACTCCTGTTCCTTCTTTGCCTTCGTCCCAGGGCCCCGGGTTTCACTTTCATACTACCCGTGGGACAGTCATGTGTAGGTCTTTCATAGTCGTGACAAACCGTCAGAAGCCCGAAAATCTGGCAGCGCTCGCGCCAAGGAGCATTGTGTTTCCCAGTTACTGTTTGCGCGGTTATGGTGATCAATATGAAGTCGCTCCTTATAAAATACTGGTATTCAGTTGCATCCTGCTAAACTGGACGCCGATTCCGTCATAGTTGAAAAAGGCAGACTGAATGAGCGTCATGAAACGCGGAAATCTGACCAATTACTAAATCATTCGGCTTAGTCGTGCACTAAGTCCTGGGGCCCAAGTCTGCTATTTTTATAAATTCGTCATTCCAACACGATCTCATTGTCATTTTGCTAAAAGTTCGTAATCTGCTAATTCATAATGATCGATCATTGATCGGTCAACGGTCTCGTAATAGTGTTGTGTTGTGGTAGAATGACAATATCGAGCTGACTCGTAGGTAGGCAGGTCACTGATCAAAAGAACTGTCAAAATTTTAGCAGACTACTGCATACGTCAGACATTCATTACCATTCTATGTCATTTCTTTCAATGGAGTGTCAGTGGTTGACCATTGGAAAGTCATAATGACGACATTAGCATAGCATAGCATAGACGGCCTTATAATGTTCCCACTGTTGGGACTCAGGCCTCCTCTCTAGGAGAGGGAATGGGCCGTAATCCACCACGCGGGCCCAGTAGGTACGGGTTGGTGGATGTCACATGTCTTCGAATTTTTGGTTCTAGGACATGCCGGTTTCCTCACGATGTTTTCCTTCACCGTTTTGAGAGCAGTGGTGATGAAATATATTACACAAAGTAATGCGCCTGACTGGGTTGGAATCCGCGACCTACAACTCGTAAGTCGGGGCCGTTACCACTCGGCCACCACTGCTCCTCATGACGACATTATATAAGTAGATTACCAAAACTTGTCAAAACCAACAATTATAAAATCAATGATAGACTATTCTGACACAGTGACACTATTGTAATAGCAGACTTGAGGCCCTGAGCTCTAGCTTTCCGGCGTTTGTGTAGCTGGGGATTTTGTTGCTTCCCTTTTCGATTTTTAGATAAACACTTATAGAGGTCAAGGTTTTTGGGGCTACCCTTTGTAATTTTAACTTTCTGCTTGATAAAAGTGATAATTATATTTATTTATATTTTTGATCAAGGGACAAAAAGGTGGAAAAGGTGGATAAGACAAAAGAAAGAAGATAATCTAAAGCATAGCAAAAGTGTTTTGTCACTTCATCGACCGTTGACAATTAAGTCTGCGTAATAACCTTTTTTTAAGTATGATATTAACAAATATCTTCTGTCGCTCAGGGTAGACCGAGAGGGAATGTCAAAAATTTAAAAGGATGCCATGTTGTTGTGAAACCACCAGCATGTTTGCAAAATAATATGATTTGCAAACAACAACACAAAATCAATAACATAATTACATTGCCCAATACTCCTAAACGTCCCTCTGCGGACTTAACAAGTAAACAATAGCCGTGACAGTAATAACAATGCTACAGTTACTGCCGCCCGGCGCCGCCACACAAATAATTGAATGTTTTAAAATCGAGTTATAGAGACATGTGTGCAGTGAGGGCGTGGCGAAGTGTAATCTAATGCTGCTGCTACACCGCGCCCCAGTGCACGGGTGCATGGCGTGTCACAGCTCGGCACAGCGCAAGCAAGGCGAGCTCTAATCAGAGCGTAACTTAATTTAGTTCGCGTAATGCAACGTTGCGTGTTGCATGTTGATGTGAATAAGTCACTGCAAGATCTATACTTGGTTGATATTAATATTGACATAAATGAATTAACTTTTCGATGTATTACATAACTTTTGTAATAAAGTAAAGAAAAGTTTTTATCTAAGCGACAGGAGGATTACATCTGAAGCAAGACACCTGAAGAATTCTTGTAAATATGTAAAAATCTTCTGAAATCCCTGCATCAGACGTCATTATCAACATTATTGTTCTTGTGTTTGTGAAGGTACATAACGTAACGTCGATACGGACATAACGTGAGCTTCATCAGAGAATGCTAATACGAGTATGTATCAAGCAATTAACCAGGGTTCCTTAGGCGAATAGCATTATGGTGAAATAAGTGACTAACAATTACTATTATATTTTCATAAAAAACCATATGAAAATGTTATATTAGCAATTGTTACTTTATTATTAAAAAAACATCTCTGTTCCAAAAGATTTGTCAAGATTTGTCCTCTCACCAGGTTATCGGTCGCCACTCTAGAACCTTTCGGCCCTATCGACCATAATTATGTTCTACTAGCTATGTGCCCTGCCCACTAACACTTAAGTTTAGCGATTTTTCGGGCTATGTTGGTGATTTTGGTTTTCCTGTTTGCCATAATGTCATCACTGGCAACACGCACTGGTTGCGACTTTCGTCTTGAGACATTGTGATCTGTTTGACGAGAAGATCCCGCGCAGCTTTCAGAACGCTGCCCAGCCGAGTCGGATTCGACGATCGAACGATTAAATCCTACTACAGCAATAATTACAATTTTAGTACCTAATGATTAACACTTTTTCCGCGACATCGTTCACGTGAATTTTGTACTTTCTCCTACATAACCTATTATTTACGGTAACGGCGATTAAAAAATCACAGCTAATTACTTAAAATTGTACCCTCTTTTGACCTGACGGGAATAGATTGGGTTGAATCACCCAATTATGTAATTCACTCTTTTTAGAGTAGTCACGATATCGCATTTAACCTTGTCGGCTTGTGCGTTAAGGTTCATTCTCATCATCATCATTTCAGCCGATGGACGTCCACTGCTAGACATTGGCTTCCCCCAATTGTCACCACAACGATCGGTCCAATGCGCCTCGCATCCATCGAATTCATTCTAACATTCTTTGAATGATTTTTAACTCCTTTTATGAAGATAGTTTAGCTTTTGTGGCTCGTTCTTCGCCCAAAGACGTTAGACGTTATTGGCACGTTGAATGGCAATACTAATGTATCTATCTTCTGGGAAAAATTCCAGATGACAGCGATGTGGAGGAGTACTTTGACGCCTAAGTGTATTTTGTGTTTTTGTATTATATATACCAACATAGTTAGGTTTAGTATAAATACTTAGTTTAGTTAATATTTAAGTTTCCTACGTGGTTTGTTAAACCAACGAATGAATAAAACAAATAAAACACTGCAAAAAAGTTTTAAAAGAACAAATATTGTTTTTTATTATTCAGTCAGGGTAGTCATGTCAATTTCCCAGTTTATTAACTCAAGGAATACTTATGATTCTCCCGTAGAAACTTTGACACCCCCTAAGCCATCTTTTGAGGGCTCTTAAAAAAACTATTTTAGAGGTAAGCGGAACTGAGAGTCCTCCGACCAGACAGGTGTTATGTTTGGTGGGCAACTGCCCAATAAATGATTTCGGGCTGTTCTATAAGTTCAAATCGCGCGAAGAACTTTGATTGCGCGATGCAGGATTAGTTCTTATGTGACGCCATAGATGTCGCTTAACTATTAACGTCCGTCTTTTTTATTTATTAAGATAAATATTTGTGTCAAATTTCAAGTACATTAACCCAAGGAATAAGATTATCTCATTGAATACAAACTTTAACACCCCTAAATCATTTTATAAGGACAGTTTAATGAAAACCTTTTTTATTTACTAAGGTTACTAAGTATTTGTACTAAATTTTGAAGTATATTGGCCCCAAGGAATAAAATTTTTGCATACAAACGAGTTTCCCCTTTTTTACTTCAAAAACTCCTTCTTAGTGCTCATGTCCTCGTTGCGTCGTAATCCTCAATGCTGAGGGTCGTGACCTCCCTGATTCATCACTTTAACTTTTATGATATTCCTCCATCTGTTTCTGTCTCTGGCAGTGTGAAGGGCATTGTATACCATAGAGTCAGGCCCGGTGCGGATCTGGACGGATCAACGTATCGGGCTTCACTCGCGAGGCCTTTTCCCATCCACTTTACCATTCACAATGAGCCTTTCGAGGTTGCCACCGTATTTCCTTGCGATGTAACCGAAGTATTGCAGAACGTTGCTAACACACTCGGACGACAGCCGTAAGGAAATTTTAAGTTCTTGCAAAATGGATACGTCGGTCCGAAACGCTGTCCAAGGGATAAGGAGCATTCTTCTCCAGCACCACATCTCAAAGGCGTCGATGCGTTTGCGGTCTGCAGCTTTTAGCGACCAAGTCTCGAAGTACGAAAAGATCGAGAAGACTAGTGTCCGTACCGTTCTCCTAAAAGCCCAATGTACATTAAAATATACATTTAGTTTAAATGCATATTTCTTTAAAATTTTCGCACCAACCATTATTTGACGTGAATGATATGATTGGTTGTTACTTTCGGAGGAATATTGATGGCAGACATTTGGGAGAAATTCTTAAGCAATCGGTCAAAAACTATCATTTTGGCCACTATGCCGCCGATTCAGGAAACAAGTGAGTAAATATCTTAATTTATTAATTAAATATTACGTTATTTTGTTCAGGAAACTAGATCAATTTAACATATTTTATCAGGAATAGTTTTTAGTTTAGGTCGATAACACTTATTTGTATTTTTTATACTTTCGTAAAGTGTAATATGTATCTAATGTTTTTTTTTGTAGATTTCTGGAATGATTGGATTAAGTTTTTTAAAGGGAAGTTGTGTTCCTGGAACGCAAAGGGCAAGTAAAGAGCAAAGGTGTGATTTCAGTCAGTAAAAATCTGACACATCCTCTCACACCACCCTAGAAGCGGAATAAGTCATCAGATGATTTCCCATCTCAAAAAAAAGGAGTGACCAAATTGAGGAGTTCTTAATGATTCCGAGATTGAAGTCTTCTTGCCTTCAAATGAAGATATTGGGGACTCAGAGTATCGACCTGAACCTTCAGACTCTGTCTGTTTGCAGAATCAGTTACATAGAAGTGAGGCCAGTACAGAAAAAGATGGTGAAGAAATTGATGCGGAACGTGTTAGACCTGAAAGGCATAGAGGAATACGCGACTATCAAGTAGTTTGTGAAAAAATTAAATCCAAAGTTAAAATTACGATTTTTTCTCTAAAAAATAAATAAACACTCATTAAAATTACTTTCTTTTATTAGAAAACTTGCTGACCCGGCGATCTTCGTACCGCCTAATAGTAAGGATAACGCCATCTACTGGCATTACCAGAACAGCATAATTCATTTTATAATGACATTTTAATTAGAGATGGCGTTGTATTCTGATTTTTTTTTCGTAATTTTTTTCCATTTTTTCTCACCGTTTAAACCTTCCCTGGATTATCACAAATATTTCAAGACCAAAATTAGGCAAATTGGTCCAGCCGTTCTCGAGTTTGAGACTTACGAAATTCATTTTTATATATATAAAAGATTAAAGATCACCTAAACGCCCAATGTGCATTTAAATGAACATGAGGTATCAACTTAAAACTGACTGTAATATATTCCTTTCCTACTTAGAGTACACAGAGAAATATTTAAAAAAATCTTGGTTGAGTATTTCCCAAAAAAAAAATAGCTGAATATGCTTAGGCCGGAACCATGTTAGGCGATGTTGTTCATTGCATTGATTGGGCGTTTAGCTCGTCTTACGAATTTTTACTTTGGCCTTACAAAGATAAAATACCATAAAGCACATCCATGTAACGGATCAAGCATCCCTAAAAACGCTTAATTCGAAGCCAACCCAAAAGTCTCAAACACTTAAGCAATAGCTTTCATATCAAAATAAACAGCCCATTAAAATTTGTAACATAAATCTGTCCCGGCGTTAATGGCACTCGACTTTACAACAGTGTATATTGACACCCCTGCGGTTATGATAGACGCGGCGACGTCGCTATTGAGCGCGCACCCGGCTCCCGCTACTGACGGCGTGCTTGTGGTCCAGCACCATACATACGTTCCCCGCAGCATACGTCCCGCGACACCGCACATATGCACCCCCCGTTCTCCCTCGGGCCTTCGCGGTTCCCACTTCTAACAATAGCTGCCACCTATCAAAATCTTCGTAACAAATTTCTTGAGGGTTCCATTGACACCGTGGATAATAGATCCCCGGTGGCCGCATTGTCGCCGCACTTACTTCAGCTGACTGATATCCAGTTTTTATGTCAGTTTTTGTGGGCGACCCAGAGCAAGCTACTCGTGTATAATGACGTTGTTTGATTGCATTTAACGCGTCATTTACGAGGGTTTGTTTGTTCTGCATTTTACTGGAAATTATGTAAATGAGGTGTTCCATTCTGTCACCGGAGTCGGAGATGAGGACGTGCACGTTATAGGATTAGGAGCTCGAATAAATTGTTTCTGATGTTATGAAATGGCGCACATTTATAACCGGCCATGACACTCGAAACGGTTGACAAAGGGTCAACAACGGCCATGGCAAACAAAGCCACTCATACGAACTTCATGATTTCAATAGCGTTTGACAGCATGAGAAGCGTCCCGAATTCGCTTTGTGCGTTGATTTGCCGGGCGCGGAGCGGGCGTGACGTGCGCCACAGCCACTACTAACTGAAGTTATGTCACACACTGAGATATCATTGTGCCAACTAACTGATTTTAATTACAACTTATAGATACCCTAAAAGTGGTAGTAGATGATAATAATCGAGTTGATTCTTTCTATCCATCTAGGGTTAATGCAAACAACACAACTGAACAACTCCAAATTAAGATTAATTATTAATAATAAAAAGGTCTTAAAAAACTAATAAATCCATAAACAGTGTCATTTTTGGTAAACTATCAAGTAATATTATTCTCTAAACCTTAGTAGCAGTTTCGATTCGAAGAAAATGATGAAATGATGCGGATAGCACGAATCGAATTGGTCCGAATACAAGTATCAGTTACAATAACTTACATCATGAGACGATCATTTCTTTTCACCCAAATACAGCAATGATGCGAAACGTATGAACAGCAGAGTATAATAGTAACCACAATAGTGACTTTATAATCCACAAATAAAACATAATGCAGTGTTGCAGGGTGCCGGGCGTGACAGCGCCGACACCCGCCCGGCCCAAACTGTCCCCATTGTGCGCTTCCGACTATTATCCAGGAATGAGAGGCCTAAAGGTGGCATCACGGGCTCACGGCGCCTGCCTACGCCATTGTTACAGGCTTACGTTTGCAAATCCGATTTATATTTGAATATAATTGACTTTCGGCCTCGTATCAGGTACCGAGAGCGTGTATCTTATTGTGTTCGGCTGATCTCAATGGCATTTTTATCAGCTGAACATGATAAATGTATTTGGGAGATTAAGTGTTGTGGGTGGGTGCGCTGGCCACTACGAGGTATGGGCGCGCTCAGCTATTCAAACATTTTAAGATTTGTTCCGGAGGTATTCGGTGGCTTACGTTGACTTAACCAGTCAAACTAAGCTTTTGATACTAAATCCAAAACTTGTCGATTAAAGTCAATTAAGTTAGTGAAGCAGAAAAGGAAACAGGAACGAGAGATTCTAAATTGTATTTGCAAATCCCTTCACAATACGCGACAAACGAGATACAAACCAGTCATAATATTTTACATAACAGAGTCAGGCCTGACGCTTGCTACATTGAAATTCTTCCGTTGGCTCGTTTTATATTCAAAGAGGAAACCATTTCCGCCGCGCGGGACAAATCACGTGGAAATTGAAGGCGATTTATTCAAAATATTTGTAGCAACAACCCTTTATAGAGCGAACCTTCGACGACCTGATACTTTTGTTATTTGTTTTCGCTCCCCACATCGCGAGGGATCCTGATTTCCTAAACTTTTTTCATCGATCAAAAACCAACTGGCTAACAAAAAAACATTGAAAATAAATGATGTGTGCACGTCAACGACGCGAGAGGTATCTCCGAGGTACTCGTATCTGTGGGCGCTGGGCGCTGCGCTGGCACACAAAGCATTGCGACAATGGCGCAGCGGGGGCCAACGCGCATAATGGGGAGAGTTTCACACCATTCACGGATCACCTCAGAGTTTTTTTCTGTGACGGGGGTCACATGGACCATCCGTCTTGCCAGACAGCCACCAGGAATATACGTATGCAAATGTAAATGTGTCGTTATCCGTGCGACTATCTCGGCGATAACGACGCTTCCGCGAAACATGCCTACCGCCATGTGGTAAATTGATCCGTTTTGCGACACTAGGTAATTTGTGGATGCGGACGTAGCCGGATATAGAGCCGGCGAGTGCGTGCTCTGTCGCACGAGGCTGGCGGGTCTCCACGGACCGTAGTTACTTGTACTATTACTTATTCTGTACCGTAGTACATTATTTTAAAGTCTGTAGTCGCTGCGAGCGCCGCGCCGTGCGGTGGAGGCGCCAACAGCGGGCGGGGCTGGGCGGGGCGACGCGCCTTCACACACTGACGTCATGACACTCCATCGTCGAGCGCGTGCAACATGCACGTCGTTTGCGCGTGTTGGAGCTGCAGCGTGACGTCAGCACTACAAGCACCAGCAACAAAGTCAAGCACCACTCTTACAGTGTGACAAAAGCTCATGTCACTACTTTGATGATTTTTTATGGCGGTGACATTTGCAAATATTTGACTACCTACCAATAACAAACAAAATCATGACCAAGTCAAACACAAAGACTTGTTAATGGACATTATCCACGGTAGGTCGTCCAATGTCAATGAATCTAAAGAGTGCACTTACGAATACAAGAGGAGGTACCCACTTTAGGCTCTTTTTAGGGTTCCGTACCTCAAAAGGAAAAACGGAACCCTTATAGGTCCACTTTTTTGTCCGTCTGTCTGTCTGTGTCTTTCAAGACCCTTTATCTCAGGAACGCGCGAAGGTATTGAGTTGAAATTAAAACCATATACTCAGGTCTGCAGTCCCTTGAAGCTGTGAAATCAAACTTCTGAGTTAACGGGAAAAAAAGATACGGCCGTTTATGTTTCAAAAAAACGTATATTTCGTCACTCTCAAGGGAATAAAAATTCATAGGGTAACCCATTGTCTTAGAATCCTGAAATTTAGAGTGAAGCAAGGTCCTATAACACAGGTATAGGAAAAAATCTGAAAACTGTAAATTTGTTGTTACGTCACAAAAAAAAATACTTTTTTTACGATTCGGAAAAATCTTCGTGGAACCCTCGGTGCGCGAGTCCGACTGGCACTTGCCCGGTTTTTTATAAAGAAACTTGATGTTTTGTCCGTTCAATTTAGACATCCGAGGTTACAAAATTCGTACCCAGCTGAAAATTGGTAGGATTGTTCAAAACACGATCATAAATGAAATCTAAAAAGTCCTCATCGATCCGACACCTGGAAACAAAATCTCGGGGTCAAAAGTCACTAAAACGAGTTTTTCGCGATTTTCAGCAAAACGGTAAGTTTAATCATAAAATTAGTTTGGACAAAAATTGTAGATCAGATAATTATCTACAAAAATGTCTCAACACTTTTTTTTCCCAAGAGCCACCTTTTTTGAGATATAATGATTCAAAAAGTTGAAAGAGGCAATCGTCATAATATGCTCGCGTTTTCACGCCACCTTTGAGGTAGTGTACTTAGCGCGTTTTTAAGGTTCCGTATCTCAAACGGAAAAAAACGGACAACAAAGTGATCCTCTAAGGATCACTTTGTGTTCCGTCTGTCTGTCAAGACCCTTTATCTCGGAAACGCATGGAGGTATGGAGTTGAAATTAAAACCATATACTCAAGTCTGCTGTCCCTTGAAGCTGTGAAAAAACCAGACTTGTAAGTTAACGAAAAAAAGATACCTACGGCCGTTTATGTTTTCGAGGTTCAAAGATTTTTACGAATCGCAAAAATAGTATTTTTTTTTTTGTGAAGTAACTATAAATTTACAGTTTTCAGATTTTTTCCTATACTTGTGCTATGAGACCTTACTTCATGCCAAATTTCAGGATTCTAGGACAATAGGATACCCAATGAGTTTTGATTCTCTTGAGAGTGTCGAAATATACGTTTTTTGAAACATAAACGGCCCTATACATTTTTTAGTCTAATTTGACTGGACTAATTAGCCGAATAGGTTTTTATTGAATTTGATGGAAAAGCGCAGTGGTTGAGCGATGAGCTGCTGCGCTGCGTGTAGCGGGTTCGATTTCCACGCGGAACAAATATTTGTATGGTCTACAGAATACAGATAGATCTGTTCCAGATCTGGGAGTCTTGTGCATGCGAGTTTACATTTTTGTGAACGCATCTATACAATACAGGAATAATTCCTAGAGAAAAAAAAACAACCTTAATATTTTTTTTTAAATGTTGCTGTAACGTTTTGAAAAAAATTATTAAGGTTGTTTTTTTTATGAATCAACACAGATTTACCTACCATTTGAAAATATGGTCGTCAGGTTATCCACTTTTTAAAATTTGGTTGGTAGAAATATTCTGTAATTAAATATTGAAAGAGTTGAGTTGAACAGTGTAAGATTTGTGATGGTGAGCGTAGTTCCGGATGGATGGCGCTGAGCGATGGATGGTGTGTGAGCGTGGCGCGCTAACAGGCATCTCGCGACGTCATAACGCTTTAATGACTCGTGGAAGGCGCATACAACCATACACACCAGGCGCCAGCCAGCCCGCCAGCGCCACCACCATCCATTACAGCGCCAACGTTCCCACATGCCTCAATCAGTGTTAGGAAACGTCGCGGCCACGAGCTTCGCCAATGGCGGCCTATCACAACATATTAAGTAATAAACAGTCCATAAAGGCAGCGCACAAGCACACGGCGGGCACACCGCGAACGGCGCTAATTACAAACAATTAGACGCCATGTTGCCACCCCCCCCACGCCCCCCGCGGGGTCCCCGCGCCCCGGCCGCACGGCACCGCCGCGCCGGCGCGCGCGCTCCTCGTTATTACCCTATTTATTGCATATTGGAAACAAAAAACAGATCTACCAAACGGCGATCATAGTTTTTAGATGTTCGACGTAATTTCCTGAGCTGGTTCGTGCGGCCGGCGCAACTAGCGACCGCTCCCCGACCCGCCCGACCCGCTCGATGAGCTTCACGTCAAACGTTCCACTTTATTATGATCTCATCAAATTTTATTTATGCGCCGAAGTGATCGAATCGATTCGTCTTTTCTCTCAGGCGTATTAATTAATTTTGTGTTATTATGAAAACGTCCAAGTGCCCCGTTGAAGTCGGCTGGCAGAGCCGCACAGGACTGGTTTTATGTCCTTACGGTCGGATCGATCTAAATAAATTTTTCATCGATCAGTAATTTATGAGGCTTATTATAATATTAATACCTACAAGCTAGAATTAGGCATGAAAATGAACATTGTAACGAAACAGATGTCCAGCAAACCTGTTTGTCTATATGCTATTGAGTAAATAACATAGTTTAATCGAGTAGGTAAACATCGATGAAGTGGACTGCTGCTGCACCGGCTACTGCTTTCTCACTGCGTCTCTAGGCTAAATGTTATTCTCTATTTACAACCGACGCCGCTGCACTCCTACACACTTTCCCACTGCGACTCTAGGCTAGATGTTAGTTTATTCTCTATTTACAACTGACGCCGCTGCACTCCTACACACTTTCTCACTGCGTCTCTAGACTAGATGTTAGTTTATTCTCCATTTACAACTGACGCCGCTGCACTCCTACACACTCTCTCACTGCGACTCTAGGCTAGATGTTAGTTTTTTCTCTATTTACAACTGACGCCGCTGCACTCCTACACACTTTCTCACTGCGTCTCTAGGCTAGATGTTAGTTTATTCTCTATTTACAACTGACGCCGCTGCACTCCTACACACTTTCTCACTGCGACTCTAGGCTAGATGTTAGTTTATTCTCCATTTACAACTGACGCCGCTGCACTCCTACACACTTTCCCACTGCGACTCTAGGCTAGATGTTAGTTTATTCTCTATTTACAACTGACGCCGCTGCACTCCTACACACTTTCTCACTGCGACTCTAGGCTAGATGTTAATTTATTCTCTATTTACAACTGACGCCACTGCACTCCTATACACTTTCTCACTGCGTCTCTAGGCTAGATGTTAGTTTATTCTCTATTTACAACCGACGCCACTGCACTCCTATACACTTTCTCACTGCGTCTCTAGGCTAGATGTTAGTTTATTCTCTATTTATAACCGACGCCGCTGCACTCCTACACACTTTCTCACTGCTTCTCTAGGCTAGATGTTAGTTTATTCTCTATTTACAACTGACGCCGCTGCACTCCTACACCCTTTCTCACTGCGTCTCTAGGCTAGATGTTAGTTTATTCTCCATTTACAACTGACGCCGCTGCACTCCTACACACTTTCCCACTGCGACTCTAGGCTAGATGTTAGTTTATTCTCCATTTACAACCGACGCCGCTGCACTCCTATACACTTTCTCACTGCGTCTCTAGGCTAGATGTTAGTTTATTCTCTATTTACAACCGACGCCGCTGCACTCCTACACACTTTCTCACTGCTTCTCTAGGCTAGATGTTAGTTTATTCTCCATTTACAACCGACGCCGCTGCACTCCTACACACTTTCTCACTACGTCTCTAGGCTAGATGTTAGTTTATTCTCTATCTACAACCGACGCCGCTGCACTCCTACACACTTTCTCACTGCGACTCTAGGCTAGATGTTAGTTTGTTCTCTATCTACAACCGACGCCGCTGCACTCCTACACACTTTCTCACTGCGTCTCTAGGCTAGATGTTAGTTTATTCTCTATTTACAACCGACGCCGCTGCACTCCTACACACTTTCTCACTGCATCTCTAGGCTAGATGTCAGTTTATTCTCTATTTACAACCGACGCCGCTGCACTCCTACACACTTTCTCACTGCGACTCTAGGCTAGATGTTAGTTTGTTCTCTATCTACAACCGACGCCGCTGCACTCCTACACACTTTCTCACTGCGTCTCCAGGCTAAATGTTATTCTCTATTTACAACCGACGCCCCTGCACTCCTACACACTTTCCCATTGCGTCTCTAGGTTAGATGTTAGTTTATTCTCTATCTACAACCGACGCCGCTGCACTCCTACACACTTTCCCACTGCGACTCTAGGCTAGATGTTAGTTTATTCTCTATTTACAACTGACGCCACTGCACTCCTATACACTTTCTCACTGCGTCTCTAGGCTAGATGTTAGTTTATTCTCTATTTACAACCGACGCCGCTGCACTCCTACACACTTTCTCACTGCGTCTCTAAGCTAAATGTTATTCTCTATTTACAACCGACGCCGCTGCACTCCTACACACTTTCCCACTGCGACTCTAGGCTAGATGTTAGTTTGTTCTCTATTTACAACCGACGCCGCTGCACTCCTACACACTTTCTCACTGCGTCTCTAAGCTAAATGTTATTCTCTATTTACAACCGACGCCGCTGCACTCCTACACACTTTCCCACTGCGACTCTAGGCTAGATGTTAGTTTATTCTCTATTTACAACTGACGCCGCTGCACTCCTACACACTTTCTCACTGCGTCTCTAGGCTAGATGTTACTTTATTCTCTATTTACAACCGACGCCGCTGCACTCCTACACACTTTCTCACTGCGTCTCTAGGCTAGATGTTAGTTTATTCTCTATTTACAACCGACGCCGCTGCACTCCTACACACTTTCTCACTGCGTCTCTAAGCTAAATGTTATTCTCTATTTACAACCGACGCCGCTGCACTCCTACACACTTTCCCACTGCGACTCTAGGCTAGATGTTAGTTTATTCTCTATTTACAACTGACGCCGCTGCACTCCTACACACTTTCTCACTGCGTCTCTAGGCTAGATGTTACTTTATTCTCTATTTACAACCGACGCCGCTGCACTCCTACACACTTTCTCACTGCGTCTCTAAGCTAAATGTTATTCTCTATTTACAACCGACGCCGCTGCACTCCTACACACTTTCCCACTGCGACTCTAGGCTAGATGTTAGTTTATTCTCTATTTACAACTGACGCCACTGCACTCCTATACACTTTCTCACTGCGTCTCTAGGCTAGATGTTAGTTTATTCTCTATTTACAACCGACGCCGCTGCACTCCTACACACTTTCTCACTGCGTCTCTAAGCTAAATGTTATTCTCTATTTACAACCAACGCCGCTGCACTCCTACACACTTTCCCACTGCGACTCTAGGCTAGATGTTAGTATATTCTCTATTTACAACCGACGCCGCTGCACTCCTACACACTTTCTCACTGCATCTCTAGGCTAGATGTTAGTTTATTCTCTATTTACAACCGACGCCGCTGCACTCCTACAAACTTTCTCACTGCGTCTCTAAGCTAAATGTTATTCTCTATTTACAACCGACGCCGCTGCACTCCTACACACTTTCCCACTGCGACTCTAGGCTAGATGTTAGTTTATTCTCTATTTACAACTGACGCCGCTGCATTCCTACACACTTTCTCACTGCGTCTCTAGGCTAGATGTTACTTTATTCTCTATTTACAACCGACGCCGCTGCACTCCTACACACTTTCTCACTGCGTCTCTAAGCTAAATGTTATTCTCTATTTACAACCGACGCCGCTGCACTCCTACACACTTTCCCACTGCGACTCTAGGCTAGATGTTAGTTTATTCTCTATTTACAACTGACGCCACTGCACTTCTATACACTTTCTCACTGCGTCTCCAGGCTAGATGTTAGTTTATTCTCTATTTACAACCGACGCCGCTGCACTCCTACACACTTTCTCACTGCGTCTCTAAGCTAAATGTTATTCTCTATTTACAACCGACGCCGCTGCACTCCTACACACTTTCCCACTGCGACTCTAGGCTAGATGTTAGTTTATTCTCTATTTACAACCGACGCCGCTGCACTCCTACACATTCTCACTGCGTCTCTAAGCTAAATGTTATTCTCTATTTACAACCGACGCCACTGCACTCCTACACACTTTCTCACTGCGTCTCCAGGCTAAATGTTATTCTCTATTTACAACCGACGCCGCTGCACTCCTACACACTTTCTCACTGCGACTCTAGGCTAGATGTTAGTTTATTCTCTATTTACAACCGACGCCGCTGCACTCCTACATACTTTCTCACTGCGACTCTAGGCTAGATTTTAGTTTATTCTCTATTTACAACCGACGCCGCTGCACTCCTACACACTTTCTCACTGCGACTCTAGGCTAGATGTTAGTTTATTCTCTATTTACAACCGACGCCGCTGCACTCCTACACACTTTCTCACTGCGACTCTAGGCTAGATGTTAGTTTATTCTCTATCTACAACCGACGCCGCTGCACTCCTACACACTTTCTAACTGCAACTCTAGGCTAGATGTTAGTTTATTCTCTATTTACAACCGACGCCGCTGCACTCCTACACACTTTCCCACTGCGTCTCTAGGCTAGATTTTAGTTTATTCTCTATTTACAACCGACGCCGCTGCACTCCTACACACTTTCCCACTGCGTCTCTAGGCTAGATTTTAGTTTATTCTCTATTTACAACCGACGCCGCTGCACTCCTACACACTTTCCCACTGCGTCTCTAGGCTAGATTTTAGTTTATTCTCTATTTACAACCGACGCCGCTGCACTCCTACACACTTTCCCACTGCGTTTCTAGGCTAGATTTTAGTTTATTCTCTATTTACAACCGACGCCGCTGCACTCCTACACACTTTCCCACTGCGTCTCTAGGCTAGATTTTAGTTTATTCTCTATTTACAACCGACGCCGCTGCACTCCTACACACTTTCTCACTGCGACTCTAGGCTAGATGTTAGTTTATTCTCTATTTACAACCGACGCCGCTGCACTCCTACACACTTTCCCACTGCGTCTCTAGGCTAGATTTTAGTTTATTCTCTATTTACAACCGACGCCGCTGCACTCCTACACACTTTCTCACTGCGACTCTAGGCTAGATGTTAGCTTATTCTCTATCTACAACCGACGCCGCTGCACTCCTACACACTTTCTAACTGCAACTCTAGGCTAGATGTTAGTTTATTCTCTATTTACAACCGACGCCGCTGCACTCCTACACACTTTCCCACTGCGGCTCTAGGCTAGATTTTAGTTTATTCTCTATTTACAACCGACGCCGCTGCACTCCTTCACACTTTCCCACTGCGTCTCTAGGCTAGATTTTAGTTTATTCTCTATTTACAACCGACGCCGCTGCACTCCTACACACTTTCCCACTGCGTCTCTAGGCTAGATTTTAGTTTATTCTCTATTTACAACCGACGCCGCTGCACTCCTACACACTTTCTCACTGCGACTCTAGGCTAGATGTTAGTTTATTCTCTATTTACAACCGACGCCGCTGCACTCCTACACACTTTCCCACTGCGTCTCTAGGCTAGATTTTAGTTTATTCTCTATTTACAACCGACGCCGCTGCACTCCTACACACTTTCTCACTGCGACTCTAGGATATATTTTAGTTTATTCTCTATCTACAACCGACGCCGCTGCACTCCTACACACTTTCTCACTGCGACTCTAGGCTAGATGTTAGTTTATTCTCTATCTACAACCGACGCCGCTGCACTCCTACACACTTTTTAACTGCAACTCTAGGCTAGATGTTAGTTTATTCTCTATTTACAACCGACGCCGCTGCACTCCTACACACTTTCCCACTGCATCTCTAGGCTAGATTTTAGTTTATTCTCTATTTACAACCGACGCCGCTGCACTCCTACACACTTTCCCACTGCGTCTCTAGGCTAGATTTTAGTTTATTCTCTATTTACAACCGACGCCGCTGCACTCCTACACACTTTCTCACTGCGTCTCTAGGCTAGATTTTAGTTTATTCTCTATTTACAACCGACGCCGCTGCACTCCTACACACTTTCTCACTGCGACTCTAGGCTAGATGTTAGTTTATTCTCTATCTACAACCGACGCCGCTGCACTCCTACACACTTTCCCACTGCGTCTCTAGGCTAGATGTTAGTTAATTCTCTATCTGCAACCGACGCCGCTGCACTCCTATACACTAACTGCAACTCTAGGCTAGATGTTAGTTTATTCTCTATCTACAACCGACGCCGCTGCACTCCTACACACTTTCCCACTGCATCTCTAGGCTAGATTTTAGTTTATTCTCTATTTACAACCGACGCCGCTGCACTCCTACACACTTTCCCACTGCGTCTCTAGGCTAGATTTTAGTTTATTCTCTATTTACAACCGACGCCGCTGCACTCCTACACACTTTCTCACTGCGTCTCTAGGCTAGATTTTAGTTTATTCTCTATTTACAACCGACGCCGCTGCACTCCTACACACTTTCTCACTGCGACTCTAGGCTAGATGTTAGTTTATTCTCTATCTACAACCGACGCCGCTGCACTCCTACACACTTTCCCACTGCGTCTCTAGGCTAGATTTTAGTTAATTCTCTATCTGCAACCGACGCCGCTGCACTCCTATACACTAACTGCAACTCTAGGCTAGATGTTAGTTTATTCTCTATCTACAACCGACGCCGCTGCACTCCTACACACTTTCCCACTGCAACTCTAGGCTAGATTTTAGTTAATTCTCTATCTGCAACCGACGCCGCTGCACTCCTATACACTAACTGCAACTCTAGGCTAGATGTTAGTTTATTCTCTATTTACAACCGACGCCACTGCACTCCTACACACTTTCCCACTGCGTCTCTAGGCTAGATTTTAGTTAATTCTCTATTTTCAACCGACGCCCCTGGACTTCTACACACTAAACTGCAATCGTGATCTGTTTCCTGATACTAGAAATACTTACCTAAATATAGCATCGGAAAATCGCACGCTCTTAAATTGATGATACCTATTATATTAGGTACCTTACTAATTAGCCAAATTATTTATAAATACAAAGAAAAAGATTCGATACAGAAAAATGCATTGTGATATATTATGAGAAATGAAAGAGAATAAATTTATTAATTGTGAAGATGCAATTTTGGCACACATCAGCACGCACGTCAGCTCCACAGCATCCTCTCACCTCACCTTGAACTGCATTCAGCGTCCTCCCATACCTCAGAATAACATCGCCCACTCTCTAAACTCACTACTCAACCATGGGATTCGTTCAGCGTTTTCCTCATATGACGTCATTTACCACTCAAATGGATTAATCGATTATGAGTTTCTGCAATACAAAATACAAGTCGATGGAGCAACAGTATGGCTTGGTTACTACCCGTCATAAATCGTTTGCCAATAAGCGACAATTTTGTTTTTTATTAATATAAACCAATGCTTGACTGACTGATCCCACCTGATGGTGAGCAGTCATGCAATCGTTGATGATGAATCGCACTAGTTTAATTCACTCTAGCCTTTAAGTTGTTTGCTACGAGTCGTAGAGGCGCTACGATGTGCTACGACATGACGGATAGGCTATTTATTCGACAGATTGAACCTAAGTGTGCGAAGCTCCACAATGTCAAGTGGTGCAGCTGCGGGAGTGGCCGAGGCTGGTGAGCAGCGGCGGCACGAGGCAGGTCTTGGTAGCGCGCATGGCTGAGCGGAGGAAGGGCGCGGCCGGGCGCGAGCGGTGCCGGCGCATTATAACTGTCATATAACTCACGAGGTAATAGGAGCGGCGAGCCTTGTGCCAACTATTAAATACTATTCACATTTTACGATAATGCCCAACAAACTCTTATTGACGTATAAATTCCGAGCTTTTTTTTCTCTCCTCGGAACGACCGAAGGCGCCAGTTGTTTCTCGATATTAATAATGCTATGCTAGTTCTGTTTTTCGGGTTTAATTACGTCCAGGCGGGTGATAGTCGGCGATTCGACGCCGGCTCGAATGGGTGGAAAGTAGTAAATTAAACGGTCGGCGAGCCCCTTTTAATATTCATAGCGTTATCAAACAAAATTTTAAACTAATTAAAAGTTGTTTTAATAATCCCGTGGTTATGAATAAGAGTGCCCGCGGGCCCGAGGCCCGACTTCGATTTGTTTGCATTCTGCTGCGCGACAGGAAATTGCTTACGTGCTACAAGCGCGCACTACATCACTCGGGATGTCTTCACTTGTTAAGGCTCGGTCCCAGGTCAACGACATTCATTTGTTTTCGAATCCACTCAAAACGTTTCCGTGTTCCGAAGCGGCACGAACGAAGTTGGTTCGCGATCACTGAGTCGAATGTCTGACTTTTCTGCTTGTCGATAATAATATACTGAAAATACCGTTTACTGTTTACACTAAAAAGATTTTAACGTGAACTGCAAGGAATCGATCAATATTGAGTTAGATATTCCCATAACGTTTTTGACAGGGGTTGTAGTGTTGTGTGGCGGATGACAGGTCTTCGTGTCTTGTGGACAGCGCCGGACACCACCAGCCCAGCACGGACAGCAGCACTGAGAGCACCTGTGCCCACCAACACTGCACATTATATAATTACAGTGTCGCTAATTTGCACTTTCCTGAGCATATTTGTTTTGTAAACGGATCATTCGTGTGAAACACATTTTTTTTATCGTGCCGCCAGTGACATTTATGATAGTATAAAGTGGTCGCTATCTAAATGGATATGCAGTTTGATTATGAAAAGCTAATTTAATGCTAAAGTGCCACCGGTAATGAGGTTTGTGGAATCTGATCACTTATTTGTGGTTTGGGGTAATCATCTTGCAAATACAAAAAATAAAAACACGTTTGAAATCAGTTCAAACGTGTTGTGGTCCAAATTCTGGCCACGCATGCCACTCGCTGAAGCAGCCATAAAATCCTCAAGTGAAGGGACAGGCGACAAGGGATGCCGAAAAACCTGACCATACTATAGATATGAGCCAAATATGAATCGAGTCTTTGGTGACTGTATTTGCGACGGGGGACTTGGGTGAAAGCAGAGGTGTATAACACCTCTGAGGAGTCTGTCTGGCTGAGCTCGGCGGCGGAGGGTCCGCGCGCTGACACGTGCCGGCAGCTTCGATGAGTTCTGCGCTTATCGTTGTTTGTCTGTAATAACAATTGTAACACTATTGAAGCCTTACTTGACCACTCCAGCCTACCGGTTGACTTAATCTAAGACTTCGAGGCTAATTATTTCTTGGACTTTGCTTTGACAACCTACTGGGTTTCAGATCCTTCGAGGCAAAGTAGAAACTGCCTCCTATTTAAATTATCTAAACCCACTTCTATTGTTGGTATCTGAGAAGTACATTAGCTAACTGGTAGGTTAGTATTTAATTTCGATTTTAATTTGTGCTTAAGCAGTTTATCTACACTAGTATTATAAAGAGGTAAAGTTGTTTTTTTTTGTTTATAGGAGGTAATCTCTGAAAGTACTGGTCCGATTGCTAAGACCACCGATAAAAGGCTGCTTTATTCCAGAGTGACATAGGCTATATTTTATGTAGCCAGTTATTAATATTCTTACCAAGTTTGAACCTCTTGAGATAATAAAACTCCGATATAATAATATATGTAGTCTCGCATAGTTTTATTTAAGTAAAAAAATCATACAGTTTGATTTTCAAGCTAACATTTCATTGCTTCTACACAACGTCAAAAACCCGAACTGAAAATGGGCTCACTGAAATAACGAATAGCTATCAGGTATACATGTTTTTGATTGATTGATGGACTGAAAAATAAAATTAAGTTGGATCACAAGGTCTTCTTGTAGTCGATTGTCAGTTACGTCGGTTTCACACGGCTCGTACGTCGATAAAAAATTTTGTTAACACTGTAACCGCATAGTATTTTTTCCAGCAGAATGTAGTACAATGTATCTGTGTGTATGCCTATCGGCCTGTTGAGCTGATGTGGCTCGGACACGCGAGGTCACTCCTCTTCTCCTCTACACATTGTTGTGTGAACGAATTTTGATGGCCGGCGCTACTTTTAGCGTGAAGTCTTAACAAAGATTCTATTTTTATTACCATTGTAAATTGAGAGTTAAGATTCAGACTATTGTTTCACTATGAGTTAATTATTTTATGGTACAGAACTACACCTGACTGACGCTGACGGATTCAAGATTTGCAATCAGTAAAGGATCCTCTAACAGTCTTACAATACGTGTATTTATAGACGCCACTATCAATTAATTCCCGCTGTTTTCAGTAAAAATCATGTTATACATTTTTGCTAAAACTTGTGACATTAATCTACCTCATAACAGTCCCATTACATACAACGTGTTACAGGACCTACACGTCGAGCTCCTTATCGTGGAAACACAAGTTATACTCCTTAAAATACGAATAAAGCCTTCCATAAAAGTGTGGTAATTCCGAAGATTAACATCATTATTACAGAGCGTGAAGCTGCCCGCGCACAGCACTGCTATCAGGCAGGGAGTGTCGCCGGCGACACTGCAAGCAACTTATTAATTGTGTTAGTTCCCATAATTAAGTCATCATCGCGGCATCGGCACCCAACTCCAGACTTTTTCTTTATTTTTTTCTTTATAAACTCTCTCGTTCTCTACAAATTCGAATCGAATAAATTGGTGAAGATATTCCTTTTTTAATTGCTCGTGCGGGCTTTATTTAGTGAGTGTACTATAAAATCCAGTGTTTATTGTAGCCGATCGGTTTGCTTAGCGGCTCCGCGGGCCGGCCGCCGGCAGGCGCAGGCGCACGGCAATGTAGACATGTTTGAACAGCGCCGTATAAAGACATCCTCAAGATTTCCATGGATAAGTAGGACCAACAGAATGCTGCAATGCCTCAACAGCAAAACAATTGTTTTATATTCGCGATCATTGGTAAGCTGTTTAATTCAATCCTTTTAAATGTCTTTTTATCATTATCTAGCACTTTGCTCGCGACTTTATTCGCGTGAATTTTGATTTTTTTATTTTAGTAAGTATTTATGTCAAAATTATTAACACTACGAATAAGATTATTTTATAAAAACTAAACGCTCCGTTAAGAGAGCCCTTCCCCACTCGCCTATCGTCAACGTCGAGCATGGTTTAGGTAAAAGCTTGTTGCTTCATCTAACGCAAACCAACGCAATGTTTGATGAAGAGGCAACGCGAAAAGAGAGAGATAACGCCTGAAAACTCTGATGGCATTCGGTAATTCCGTTATTTACTCGAATATTTCACAAAACTTGCTCCAGGACGTGTATACGTGTTTTTTTAAAACCCTTAAAAGTTTTTTAGAAAAATTGTAGTCAATCAGAATCTTGATTAAATGTGCAAGGCTGTAAAAGTACATCTATAGAAGATGTACTTTTTTGTATTTTTTATATATGATGCATTATGGAGGGCCAAAGTTAAAGTAAAATAGCAGATGTTCAAAGGTCTTTACTGGATTAGTTTTACACAAATTTATATTTTGATTTCTATAGAAGCCTAGATAAGATCCACCAGATATCAGTGTATTCAAAATATCTGGAGAAAGATGTGTAATAACATCATAATCACGGAAGAGTGATTGTATGAAAATGTACCTCGGGTCGGCCGCTCTTAAGCTCCCAAAAACGTTTATGAAGATATTTTTAAAAAACCTAATAATGTTCATATTTGTTTCATTTAGGTTTGTTATGTATTTGTGTCAAATTTTCAAGTTTCTAAGTACTGGAATAAGGATCTTCCAAACAACCTTTATTATTTACTTAGGTCACCAGTTGTAGCAAGTCACAAGCACTTTGGTGTTAGGAATCAGATTCTGCATACATACAAACAAAATCCTTTAATCCCCGAAAAAAAATCATAAAAATCGGTCAAGCCGTTTTGGAGGATTTCGATAGCAAACGCTTTATATATTAAACATATAATACACATATATATATATATATTATAGATTATTTTTTAATGGAAAACATATACATAGGTAATAGGTATGTTTGTCCTAGCGGGTCGACCTCGGGCGGTCGATACTCAAAGACGAGACAATGTCACACACATTTATAAAGACTTGGTTGTAACACAATAATGTTACGCAACCGCAGCGTTCTCTGAGGATGAGCTGAGGTAGAACAATGCGTGACGTCTGCAATAGAGCAATAACGCGAATTAACGCGAGCTGACATGTTTGCGCACGCGGCTCGAGCCGCCATTGTGCGCGCTACACTACTGAAAGTAATTTACTCAAGTGATCGCGCGCACTGTAAATACTCACGCGCACATGCGCTGCCACTACTAATCTAAATCGTATTTTCTTACTCATAGGGTCCTCAATTGATTGACGGCGGCGAGATTGTATTGTATCTATATGTCAGGGGACGTTCAGGCGTTAGTTTGCGTTTCACACGTGTTCTCACAATAACCTACATTCTTCACCTTGTCTAACTTACTTTATGACTAACTCAGAAACAATGGCATGGTACTTATAAGGTACCTACCACATTTTGAAGTCACAGGACCCGTGGTAAGAAATACTCAATAGGTTAATCTAATTTCTCTTGATTGAGGACTTAAATTGTTTTTAAAGATTCCGTACGTTTGCAATTAAGTTCAACTTTCCCTAAGAATTATTTTAAGGCGTTTTCTATAGAGATGGGGCGACAACATTCAATTAGGTGTAATTAACCTATACCTACCTAATAATTGTGGCGAATTACACATCCAAAATAAAAAACAAAATAAATGTGACACGCCATATGTTGAGATGTCACCGGGGTCTATTAAAGTTAATAGCCTCAATTTGTATAATAGAGAAAAAATGTCTCGAAACTGGAATAGAGACATCGACACCGCGTTCATTTGAAAAACTAATCTGATCCCAGTGCCAATAAATATAACATTTTGTATTTATTTATTATGAAATGTTCGCTGAATATTTGAATAAATCAAACTTTACGACAAGCGATACATTATAACTGTATAATTATTATAAATAGTTACATACAAGTCATTAACTCCGCAAAACAAGCATTAAGTTACGCTGTTAACACTCTTGCTCCTATAATGAGCGCTGCGAAAGCTCCGATGTAGAACAAGTCGGACATCGATCTAGTGTCACTCAGGACATTTGCAATTTTATGATCACAGTACTCAAATTATAGAAACAGACATTAAATGCCATCGAGTATAGGTACTTACTACGTTAGTTAAGATAATAATATCTAAAAAGCAAACCCAAGAATCAGAGGCAATATAAATATATGTGGACGTTAATATAAGGTGTGCGAGCCGGCCTCGTACGGACACAAATTGATAAATTACACTAAGTTGAACATGGTTAATCCCAACGAAATGAACACTTACGGCGGGATTACACCTCGGAGCACCCCAGCGATGATATTAGCGGCGCGAGCGGAGCGGGGTGAGCGAGCGGAGCGGAGCGGGCGTGCGTGATGCATGGCGCGCATTGTGCTCGCGTCGAGCACATTTGTAACCACCGCAGTGATATACAACGCTTTTATGTAACTCCCATAATAAGTTTATAATGAAAAATGTTATTCTGTAACTGTTAATGCCGCCGTTATAACTCCTCTATTGGTAATGCTCTTGATAAAGTAACGCGTCCTTTTCATTTCTCGTATACGACTAATCTTTTTAAGATTCATTTCAGTGAATAAAATATGAATATGACCTCTGTTAGGCATACTTCGAGCTTTGATCCGCGCCGGGGCTTCGTGGGTGCTTACCGAATAATAGTATATTAGGAAGTAATAAACGGTTTTCTATCATGAGGTATTTTAGTTTACAAAGAGAACTCCTACATTGTATGCCTCATCATTGGCGATCTCTCCTCGGGTACCTATAGTGGACGCGTCGATCATGTCACCAACTGACGACGACGTGTCTCAGAGCGGATTACTCTCATTTCTGTATTACTAGTTTTATTATTCATCTGATATGATCATCAAGATCGTATTTTTGTTGATAAGGCGGCAGCCACCAATTGCGAAATAAATACACTGAAAGATGGCAAGTTTGTACAGGTTTTTTGGTTTATTTTCTACCTGTTCTTAGTTTCATAGTTTTCATATTTTCTTCCTTGGTTCAAACCTACATTATTATAATACTGAATAATACGCGAGGTGTCTCTGTGTAACTGGTATCGTGTTTATTTGCTTCCTTTTCTTAATCCTACTGTAATGTCAATTTGTAATACGCACTTGAGAACTTTTTCTTCAGATTGCGTGTGGCGCCGTCCTCACCCTCATAAGCATAACGTAATCAGCCGTATTGAGGGTGTTGTGGTAGTGTTTTCTCTGAGTAATGCCGGCTGGCGTGCCGGTCGCGTGATGCCGAGTATCCACGTTTCCGAACGCTTGTTATTGCGAGCACACGAGCCACACCGCTACATTATTGAGCTTATTTTTATTTTCTCATTTCCTGCCAGACGACATATTTTATTGTAAAAAAAATACTTATAAGTTATTACTTTTAAAACAACGATCGCCAAGTTTTATAGAACTAGGTGACAATGCGTTTCAGCGTATTGGAGTTAAAATTGTACCTATTTCTAAATATAGAGAAAATAAATCGATGTGAGTTTTAGTAGTCAACTTATTATTTCATCTCAACCGACAATGCGGCACAAGAAACATTTTATGACTGGTTTAGTATATCTTTGTAAGAACACCTACTTAATGATAAATCAAGAGTGTTAGGGAAAAAAAATGAACAACGTATCGGCGCGTGCGCAGCGGCTGGACATCACCGTTGCACCGATCGCTCGAACATAAAGGCGTGCGGTATTGTTGTTGCCTTAATACCGAGAACCTGGCACCTAGCCACCTGGGGCCCCGGGGCTCCCGCGCCCCCGCCTGCACTTTTATTGCTACTACTAACGATTACCACTCGATTATTATTGGCAAGTTTGGATCGCCTTTGTGCAACTCAATGATGTTCCAATATTTGACCATTGTTAAACTTCTTTTATACCGATGTTAGTTTATAGTTGACATTCGTTTTGGTCAATAAGTACTTATATTTTTTCTAGGTTGGTGATTTTACTTTATTTTTCAATATGTAAGTTACTTTATGAGCCTTCTATCCAAGGGTTGATCTTTACAAAGTGATGAGCCCGCAGGTGAAATATTTAATGTTTTCAGTCAATAAACAGACCATCAAAACATTTTTTTGTGTCGGAATCGTTGTAGGCCGAAAGGAGAGCACTATTAACACAACAAGAGACATCATCTCGCGTCTGTTTGATGAAATATTAATAGGGTGGAATTCCTGGCCGCGCCATACCGCACCGACCCGTCGATATTAATCATCGTCGCTATATTGTTGTATTGATAGATCAGCCACGTGCAGGCACTAACTAATGCGCCCGGCCGCGCCCGCGGAGCGACGTGTTAAATGTTTACAAGGTGAGAGGTGCCGCCATCTGTCACTGTCCAAACAAACGTCTTCGCGGACAAACAATAACATCAAGCAGCTCTTTTGTTCGCAGTCACCACCACGGACACATCGGAACATTATTAAACAATAAGGCTATTGATATGAAGCCAGCTTTACGTCACTAGCAGCTCGGTGACAGTATCGCCGGGAAGCGATAACGTATTAAGGTGTAAAGAAGCAGCTCTCGCGCATAAGAGGCGATCGGCTGCTAACTTATGATAAGATACTAGTATTATAATATCTCACAGCCTGCACACTGCATGCTATAAGCCGTGTGCACTTATCTTAAATCTCAGCTGCCAGATCAATATGAATACATTAGCCGTTGTAATCCTACCAAAGTGTAGAGCTGTTATCTGTTGCAGCTCGGGGAGTAGCCTTCTGTCCTTTTGGCGTAAACAAAAGCCGCATGATCTACATGTTTGTTAGGTTTTGTTTAGACAAATAATTTAAACAAATACCTCGAGCAGGCGCAGGCGTCGCCGCGGGTGTGGGCGTGCTCTAACAACACATTGCTTTGTTCTCTGTCCACTTCTCAGACTATTATTAGTGCAATTAATTTTAAAATTAAAACTGTCGACGAAGATTAGTAAGTGTAATAAGGTTTACCCAAGGGGCCGGCTGTTTCGACCGTAGAAACGAATGACAAAGAGAAACGGATTGGTCATCGTTAAACAGTTCTCACCATATTTTCTCAAACGAATGTGATATATAATTTTCGATATTATAAATAGGTAAAAGGCTTGGGAACATTTTATAGTTGTTGAAAATAAAATAGGTAAGTGACGTCACTTGGCTGGCCAGAGAGTTTAATTAGTACGGAACTATTAATCATGATTATAGCATCATGTGCACCTCTGTGTATTCAATGTTTAACTTTACACCAAGTTTGGAAAGCACAAACTAAAAAAGGTCATTCAAATGTGTGCCTGATCGATTAAAAGTAAATAAAATAATCCACTTTGCTTCGAACAAAAAATCAAAGACAGCAAAATGCGTCGAGTCATCATTTTCACAACCCAAGGAGCAGCTGGTGTCTCAGTTAGGGTTTCACTGTTATAACTACTTGGAAAGATCATTGCTATCATTGTCATAGGTATTTCTTTGTTTCTCGAAGTGTCCTTATGATGAATTTAAGATTAATTAACTATTTTTTTAAAGTTTCTGAAAGTCTGTGTTTCCTGGTACAGCTACAACCTAGGGGTCTTTAAATCAAGACTAAACAGGTTACTTCTAGGCAAGCGTGCTTCGTCGTAGACCACATCATCGCTTACCTTCAGGTGAGATATGCAGTGGTCAAGCACAAGAGATTCTTTTCTCGTTTGATTTATTTAAAAGACACTTTGTTTGTATGAATAGAATTTTTCATGTTTGGAAAAGAATCAGCTAAGCTAAGTACGTTTCACTCTCAGGTAAACACACAGTCACGTGAAACGATCTTCAAAATTAAAACTAACAGTATATTTTGTAACGTTTCTAACTCGACACAAACCAGCCATTGAATCTCGAATGGCTTCGGATTATCCGTGAATATTAACCGTGTATCTGCAAACACCATTCACGCGAAAACAATTACGTAACCGCTATCTATCGCAGATAAACGATTACTCATCCCGATAGACGAAAGCCTTTGTAATGGATGCTGTGCGCAGGCGCGGGCGTGACGCGAGGCGACCCACACCGCGTACCAAGATCAACAGATAACGAAATTAGTTTAATTATTAAAGCGGCCGGGCACTCTGCACTCTGTACAATATACTTATTTGTCATTGAGCAATTCACTTTAAGTTTATACAAGTGAACCGATCGCTCGATTAAATATAACTGAAAGTTCTTTTCCATAATGCCTGAGTGGGGATTTAGAATGAAGTAAACTTTAAGGAAATTTACATCTTAATTGTATGTATTTCAATGGTAATTTACTCGAAAATGTCCGTAGATCTTCTACTCGAACATCGAACAGTAGGCAGGTGGCAGCCAGCGACCAAATTAGCGGCATGCCTTATTAAATTATACAATTTAAGAGACCTAAATACAATATTTTGAAAACCACAACGTCCAATCGGTGCATCATAATACCACAGATGCTTAAAAGTATTCCAATAAAAGATTGACGACAAAAAATAATATTAATGTTTTACGAATCAAAGAGTCAAAGTGAGGAGTTTTTGCTTTTCTTTCCAGACGTTATATGTATTTTTTTACGGCGAGGTGTTTGTGACCTCCGAGAGGACAATTGATTAGTGAGCTCTGACGTGCCCCTCGTATCAACACCTTGAGAGCCTCCTTATTAAAATATACCCGCTTTGAGGTATGCGCTCTAGTTGCAAAGGGTTCCGTATTGTAAATCACACACCAAACTGATACAACTAACTTTTTTTCCACGTGCACTTGAAGTATTTGTCTTTGTTTAACGCACCGTTTGTCTTGTGATTTGCAATCTCTGTTACAGCCTCTCATTATAGTATATAGCGCTATCACTGCTGCCTATCGCGGTCACTTACACGACAGGTATAGACAATCCAATCTGAGATCAGATATTTAATTTAGGTGTTTGTTTTGTGCTTCAGAATGGCTGGTGCCAGTCCGGATGCTACACAATCTGCATTTATATGAGAAGAGAAACTTCTAGAAGTTATATAATTTTACTTTCAACCATCGACGTAGTTTCTGGTTAATGGCGAGTGCGGCGCGCATAAAATATGTCGTTTATTTGCTCAGGCGCAGGAGGGCCGCGCAGAGCTCTAGACAGAGGTAACGTTCCCAACGCCCGAGTATTTCTCACTGCCAATGAATTATGCGATTGTCCAAGTTAAGAAAGATGGAGATATTTATATGAAGTAGACAGATTTTGTTGCTCATAATTGCCTCAATTGGGTGACTATTCTAATATCAAAATAATCACATATTTCTTTGTCTTTTGTACGTTTCCGCATGTTTCGTAACGAGATATTATTGGGATTGAACAGTTTCAGTCGGTGGGTTTCTCAGGACAGCCACGGACCCCATCTGTCAGTGGAGCAAGAATCCTTCTTGTCATGGCGGCACAAAGCGGCGACCCCTTGCTCCAGCGCACTGTTTGTTGAACAAACAGCCCCGCCTCGGCCCGCCTCGCCTCGCCGCCTCGCCGCGCTGTGCCTCGCCTCGCCTGTCACTGTGGCTCGAGTGTGGACACGCCGCGCTCACGGTAGCACATCCGCGATACCATCGCTCTGTTTATTGTCTGTATCATGGACGATCTCCGCAACCGTTTTTGTTTACACCAATTTGAATGTCACTTTCTTTTTCAGTAATTAGTGTGAATGATTAGTTTGCAACACTTTTGTGCTGATGAAGGCGGCGCGTTTGTGTCGTTTTTTTTATAAAATTGATCGATTGTCTTTATGGCTCACTAAAACATTAATTGGATGTGTTTTTGAAATTAAACAAGTTCGTTGATGGCGCTAGAATTTTACTGAGTGCCGAGTCGATGATTAGCGTGTCGCATTCCTCAGGATGGATGGCATGTGTTGTACTGTGTGCGAGGGTGAGCTGCGTGGAGCGAGTCGCGAACAAGACATGCGGTTGTGTTGAGCGCTGATACATTCGGATCATTAATATCCGCATTGAGCCGGTGGCAGCGCCGCGGGGCTCCGCGCCCGCCTTAAATAACATATTAGTCTCCAAAGCGGCCGCCGCTATATTTCTCTATACAACGTATAAGTTTTTCGGTAAATCGGATCGTAACGAATCGCCGACGACAGTGGAGGCCGCACGATTTATCGCGTGCACCCGATTCTACAGTAATCGGATTTGATGGTCGCGGCGGGATTACCGGCCCTTGTCTCTGCGTGATGCATGGCTCCCGGGCCCAGCACCGACACCTAACTCGACTGTGCAGCACCTACACCAGCACATGGACAACGTATTATAACCAGTTACATTTATTTTCTATAGCTTTTAACCTTTTGTTGGCGCTCGTTTACACGCTAAGTCCGATACTTGTGAGATCAACGTTTGTATTATACGATATCAATCAGTATGTAATCTACTGACAGAAGAGCACCGGAATAACGGAACACGCTAAGTGTGAGCTTGAGATGGGCTGCGGCGTCGTCCGGCAGAGTTACCGCGGCCCTGGAACCCGACGCAAATGGGCACTGAAGAAACACAGGTGGGGTCACAAAAGTCTGACACTCTTGATGACTAGCTTTTACCCGTGGCTTTACCCGCGTAAATAAAATATAGCCTATGTCACTCAGGAATAAAGCAGCTTTCTTTTGGTGAAAAAACTTTTAGCAATCGGATCAGTACTTTCAGAGATTACCTCCTACACACAAATAAACATAAAAGCAAAAAAACAAACTTTACCTCTTTATAATATTAGTGTATATTTACTACTTAAAAAACGGGCAAGTGCAAGTCGGACTCGCGCACTGAGGGTTCCGTACAAACTTACCTATGAAAATCAGTTCAATTCCCGAATTGAGTTACGAAGATTTTTTCGAATCGCAAAAAAGTTTTTCTTTGTGACGTAAGTTCTACAAATTTACAGTTTTCAAATTTTTTCCTATATTTGTGCTATGAAAAATTGCTTTATGCAAAATTTCAGGATTCTAGATCAACGGGAAGTGCCCTATGATTTTTAATTCCCATGAGAGTATCGAAATATACGTTTTTAGCGATATAAACGGCCGTATCTTTTTTTCGTTAACTCAGAAGTTTGATTTTTTTACAGCTTCAAGGGACCGCAGACCTGAGTATATAGTTTTAATTTCAACTCGATTCCTCCAAGATTCCCGAGATAAAGGGTCTTGACAGACAGGCAGGCAGACGGACAACAAAGAGATCCTATAAGGGTTCCGTTTTTTCCTTATGAGCTACGAAAGCCTAAAAAAAGGAGAATGTGATTGGTTTGTGGAGAATCTGATAGGTAGATATAGAGGAAACTAAGAGAAGCCTTCGCTTTCAGCACTCGCATGACATCCTTCTGAATCATAGAAATCTGTAATATCAGCTAGTGAGCCGGTAAACATGACGCTATTGTTATTGATTATGCTTGTAGTTGTATTATTGTTGTTCCAATAGTGTCATAATATAGGTATGGTATGTATTTAAAATATATAGAAATTTCATTAAGTTTCGTGGTCAGGATCATGTATTCCAACTGCTTGAAACAGCTTTATATTTTTATTGATTAAATATAATAATTGAATCAAGAAAATACACATGAGGACAAAATTAACGTTAGATAGCAAGTAGCTAACTGACAAGCATCTGATTTCCAACCCCTTTAACTAAAAGAACGTCAAAATTCAAGTTGTAATATATTTATATTTATTTATGGGTCATTAAACAGCTAAAATATACATATAGAAAAAAAACAGTACAAACGAGTTTACAATATTGCAGCCCACTGCATTATCCACATAATAACACATAAGACTGCCAGCAGTAAATGCCGCTGGATAAATAAATATATACTACATATCAAATCATTAAGTACATTTTGCTGAAAATTACATTTGTAAAATAACTATTAAAACAAGCAAAAACACGCATTAAATTAAATTAAAATTATGAGAATATGTGCGTGTATGTGTGTGTGTGTATTAGTTTCAATCAATGTCAAAAACTGGTCAAAATGCAGGGAAATTATATTAGTTTACGATGACATTTATTGCAACTGCGATGCAAATGCGAACGTACCTTAAAAATATGAGAATATGGAAAATATGGAATATGTCCTCAGGCAATAGTGTGATATGAATGATACATTCTGTGATGTTCCATTTGTGTCACTTTAGTACAATCATTTACTCACGAGAAATTCAAAGTACCACATGATAAAACAAAATGTGTCCAGCAAGCCACTCACGGTCACGATTACATGAGAAACTTCTTCTTCTTCTCCTTCCTTCCTGCCCTTGTCCCAAATTACAAAAGCATTCCCAAGGAGGGTTTAGTGTCAGGCTGGTAGTGGACTATAATACAGTTGCCAAATCCCTTGCAACATGTTTGGTATGAATACACTAAACGATGAAATAGTAGTTTTGCTACATTTATTTAACATATACAATATGTTACAAACATTGTAGTTACTATTATTAGGTACAAAATCTGGAAAATGGACCGAGAGAACACACACAATCACACAACACAAGTATAAGTATAACTTGGTCGGTATGTTGTACCTTCTTGAACAGGGTGCCCAAGTCGGATGTATAAGTAGGTACTTATAATTTTGTTTTGCCACTAATTCGACTCAAGGCCAAATTTTAGTTTTTTGGTATTTTTAAGTTAAAGAACCACAGTTTTTTAACCGACTTTAAAAAGGAAGAGGAGGTTATATGTTCGGCTGTATATATTTTTTTATGTATGTTCACCAATTTCTCGGTCAATTGCGGACCGATTTTGTAATTTTTTTTTTATTGATAGATTATATTCCCGAATTGGTCCCATATAAATATTTTAATCTGATGATGAACTTCGAAGATATGGAATGGAACTCCTCATAGGATCATAGCAGAACTGTCGTAACAAATTACATTACTTTGTTTATACGTGTAGTCAATGACTGACTGAAGGAAGAAGGGAGGTTAAGATACATCGAACTTATCTGATGATGAAGACGGAAGTCTGGCAGCGAAATTTTGTATTAAATCAATGTATTCTAGCCGTGTTTGGAATTATTAGAATCGCCATAAGGAGCACTCTAGCTATAAGGAACCATCGAACTGAACTGATGATGGAGCTGAAAGGTGGAAGGTATTTAAGTTTGGCTGAGGGGTAGGTACTATAACTAAAATTTGAAAAAAAAATTAGGAATAGGTCCAGTACTTTGAGAGCTTACCTCCTACAAACAAAAAAACAAACTTTACCTCTTTATAATAAACAAAAATAATATAAATAAATCATGACACATGAGGGAAAGTTTGAGAGTTAAGTTTAATAGGCAATTCGTCGCCAACATTAATTGACCCTCAAACACACCATATTTAGTAAACCCTGATTTTCCCTGTCAAGTTACTGTGTTTAACTGTGTAGTTTATAAGGTCGTGGTTCTGTTACTATGAAATTATTATCTAAAGGAACATTCATTGGTTAAAAACACGACAAAAAGCTATCACATTTTTAAGCAGAAAAAAAGGTGAAGAAATGAAAAATGTTATTTACTATACAAAATTTAAAACCTATGTAATATATAATATGCAATATATATAACTTATCGAAAAATATCTAGAATATTTTTGTTAAATAAAAAAAAACTTAATTCAAAGTTTGTTGTAGGTATATATCGGGTTTGATCACACTGAACAATGTGAAAATAATACCTTGCTTTATAAACAAAAATAGTTATAATATCATCAACCTGGTAGAAGGTTGATGGGCCAAGATGCCTGATAATAAATGATTTATTATTATTATTATACTTTTTTTATTCGTAGAGCGCTCAAAAAATAACTTGCAAAATATGTTCTTTCATGTTGCTATTTGATAATTTGTTGTATGCAAATTAAATTATTGCGCTAATTGGTTCGTTTTAGCGCGTTATGATAATGTCGAGTTATGATGGAGAGTCCGGGGTGACCGTAAACTAACACAGGACATCTCTACGAGATTGTTTATGACGTGTACTTAGAGGAGCATCACGTAGATGTGAGTGAGGCACAATATAACGTCGGTGCGCTTGCCAAAACCTCTATGTGTTTTTCATCAAATTGTTAGAGGAGACAATAAACTGTTTTATTTAATGATTAATTGACTGATGAAAAATTTAAAAATGTATTATGAACTGATACAAGTAAAGATGATAAAATGTAGTGTTAATGTACTCGATTTTAAGGATATTTAGTAAAAAGAAAAATATCATTGAAATGCACATAGAGGTTTTGGCAAGCGCACCGACGATAAGTGGCTCGTTGATGTCTTTTGAAAGCGCGACGCGGCCACATTAAAAATTGAAAAAAAAAAACAATTTATTTTTCCGTTTTTAGGGTTCCGTACCCAAAGGGACCCAAACACTAAGATTCAGCTGTCCGTCCGTCTGTGTGTCCGTCTGTCACCAGGCTGTATCTCATGTACCGTGATAGTTAGACAATTTTTACAGATGAATGTATTTCTGTTGCCGCTATAACAACAAATAATAAAAAACTGAATAAAATAAGTAATTAAGGGGGCTTCCATACAACAGAAATGATTTTTTGCCGTTTTTATAGATCGGAACCCTTCGTACGCGAGTCCGAGGCGCACTTTTTATTATTTCCTTTACGGCGTTTATAAAATGTACCAAAACTTTTATTATATTTTTTATATGTAAGTAATATTATGTTTCTTTTTGTTGTAATTCCCTTGACCTGAATATAAATTGAAAAAGTACAATCTAACACAAAATCTTGAGGTTCATGATGATGTTCAAATGAAGGAAATCAAATTATTTGTATTGTTCGTGGGTTTGGGAACCTTGTGGCGATGTACAAATAAAATCAATTACTTTATCAACTGAGAAACTATATTTTAAAACTTACAGAATGTATTATTTATAACTGCCAAAAAAAACTGAGTAAAATAAAGGATCTAAGGTATCCAGTTAATCCATAATTGAAGTCATAAAACTTTAAAAGACTTAACCGCAAAAGTGATGACTATCATTGAAGCCATTCGTAAACGCGTTTATTTCTGTTTATTTACTTGCCATTAGGAGGATATTAATCACCTGCGCGTCCGCCGCAAGCTTCAGGTTCAATACTAATAAAATAATTACATTGTAAATATTTTCAATTAGTTATAGCCAATGATTATAAAATTGGTTGATGTTGATGAAATGTGATCGTTGTAGGGTGGATAACCTGGCATTGGCCTGGTATACCTGCGGTGAAGCTGATGTACAAATTATTTGTACGTAAGTTTCGATGTTTGTTAAACAATGAAAGCAAGGCTCATTGAAACCAAGGCTCATACGGCTTAACGGCTATCAATGAACCTTGGCGCACAGGTAGACCAGAATCTCTGTATAATTTCTCTTGGGATCATATTAGATCTTTAACCACTCGCAAAGGGTAATAAGTTATAATTAGCAACAGTTTTAACCTCCGCTTTATATTGAGACTAAGAACCTGATAGTAAAACACTAAATGATATTTTCATGTCAATGGATGGAGACGGAATTCAAAGAAAAGATGGATGAATTGTGTAAGAAGTTATATGATAGAAAAGAGAGTTAGTGATAGTGGTGACAGGACAGAATGGAAGAAAAAGACGTGTTGCACTGACCCCAAATAACACGGGACTAGTGCAGAAAGATGATATTTTCTGTTTTTAAGTTTTAAGTACATTTTAAAATAGCTCACTATGTCCACATCGTTTCATGGCCCAGTCAGGGTGCAGCAAACAAACCAATTTATTACTTATAATTACAAAGTTCGTTACGAGTGTTTTTAATATAATTTCGGTGGAAACTTATTTACATAGACTGTTATAAATGATAAATGATATATATTTTGCAAATAGGCTTTAAAAACACTTTTAAACGTCAATTTTTTCGTCAATTTAAACTATATGAAGCCTGTGTTTCTTATTTGACTACCCTGAGAAGAAACACCGAAACAAACTCATAAAGGTGAAATAGGTATTTCATATAAACTCCAAAAGTCCTTCATTGTAATAACTTGAACGGTGCTTTCTTAGACATGTTCCGTAGTAACAAGACAGTTAACTGTTAACATTAACATTACTATATAATATATAGTATATGTAACATCGATTTATATATTATGTATATCGATGACCGTTAACTAATCGGTCGACGACGGGTTCTGCGGCGACTTGCCACAACTTGGGCCTACGGACGTGCGGCTGCGAACCGATGTGCAAGTTACCAGATAGTATTGCGAATTAAACTGCTAGTTTAATATTTCAGTATGTACTATTACTATGGTTATTTAAGGTTATATAGATTTGGGGACACATTTTAGAGTGATGCTCAAAAATTACTGATCCAGAGTTACCTATTAAATGACTGAAAATATACACACGTACAACGCTCGTAGACTGACAAAATTTGTCAAATATTTACGATTGTGAGTGTGATTTTAACAGTGTGCTTCATGAGATTTTGATTTAAGCCCACATTGGGTTTCGTTGAGTTAACATAATCATTAATATTAATAGTTATGACATTCCGTGGGCGTATTAATATGTTTTTTGTGTTGTGATAGGTAGAGAATTCACATCGATACCGACGTACCTACAACTATCCATCTCTTTAATGATATGAGGTGTGAAAAGCGTTTTGATTATCGCTCCGTCATACGATCCAGAATAAACTGATACGAAATTACTTTGATATATTTATTATCTACTAATGTCTACTATATATATGAAATACCTAGGTATAGGCGAGGCGAATCTAGAAGATGTAGAAAATGAGATAACTATTATCTATAACCGATGCAAAAAGTTTGCACCGGGAATAGCAGAGATAGAAGTGGATCCAATAGAGTTCAGTTAATAAGAAATACATGAGCAAATACTTGCTCGAGGCGACTCACCTTCATCTCCAGCTTGACAGCCAACACTTTGATCGTTATTATCTGCTGCAGCTCACAAAACAACACATCAGCATGTGCACACCGGCATTGAACTGTCAGTACATGTCGCACAGCGCGCGTGAGCGAGTGCGCGCGCGCCCGGTTCTCGCGGAACTGCGGCGCGGCGCGACGCGCACGGGTAGGCGGCGCGACGCGCGCTGCGCGAGGGCGGGCTGCACGACGAACGCGCCCATTGGCCAGCGTGCGCCCGCCGCGCCCAGCGCGCTCCGACCCACGCCCAGCACGCCGTGCCACCTCCTGCTCCCCCTGCTCGCCCAACACCGCACTATGTAAAGGTGTTCGATGGCTCTCTGTGAAAAAATGCTCCCCACACAATTAATAGGTACGTGTACACTCAGTAAAATATCGCGAACCGGCTCTTTGCGTGACGTATCGGATTTCAATTACGAGTTCCTGATTGGAAACTACGGTCATCAATATTTCCGACTTTTTATTACTTTTTAAGTGAACTTAATAAATACAGGGAATGTTGCAAATTGAACTTAATCTCTGCTACACATAGGTGAGACCCTGCCAGCGCCGAGCGCCGAGCTCCGAGCGCCGAGGGCCGGTCGGCGTGAGCTACACTAGGAGACGTAGTAGTTAACGTTTATGGCATGTTATGGCGGCTCACACAAAGACCGTCTGCCTATCAAGGAAATTGTAAATTATACATGATTTATATTTTATTGAAAGAATGTTTAAACCAGTCAATCAAAACTGAACGGGTAATATTTGGATACATTCAGGAATAATAAAAGTAGCTCCGTCAAATATTTGTGAGGGATCGTTCAAAATCACTCGAGTGTAAAATGCGCTCCATCAGTCCGGCGCACCTACGGAGTGATACGGATAAAAGTCTTCCACCAGCCCCTAAACTGTAGGAACTTGTTAGGACTGTTATAATATAAGTTATTTATTAAATAACACAAAAACCATTTAAAAATACATATATGTATATGCTTTCTCTAGTTTTAGTTTCCCAACACTAGATAGTTCATTTAACATCTCTTGCAGGACGGCTTAGCTCAGCTGCATATGCTGTTAGAAAAATCCGCCATTTTACGGATGTTGATACCGCTAGACTAGTCTATTTTAGTTATTTTCATAGTATCATGTCATACGGTATCTTACTATGGGGACGGGCTGCAGACATCGACTCAATCTTTATACTACAGAAAAAGAGCCATCAGAGCTATTTACAATCTTTGCCGGTGCGATTCTCTAAGGGAACTGTTTAAGGATATTAATATCATGTCGGTGCCTTGTCAATATATTTATGAAAACATCATGTACGTTAGAAAAAATCTTTATCTTTTTAGCAAAAGAGGCGATAGACATAATTTATGTTACAAGAAATAGGGACCAATTAGTTCAACCAGGTTTCAGACTGGCTAAAGTGGCCTCTTCTTTCATGGGGTACTGTTTGAAATGTTATAATAAAATACCTCCACAAATATTAGAACTCAATGAAACAAAATTTAAATCTTGTATTAAACACACACTATGCAGGCAAGCATATTATAAGTTGGAGGATTATATTCAAGATAAAAATGCTTGGCTCAATGCTGGTCCAGCTCCACTACCACCGGGGTGGACAAATTGATTAGTTTGGAAATTATTGTTATTATTTTTAAATGGTTTTTTTTTAGGAATTTTTAAATATTATAAGTATTGTATAATGTAGAAGCATTTTTTTTCAAAGTTTGTAAATGTGAGTACCATGGAGCTATTTTATGGTTTTTTATGTTACTATTGGACTTGTTTGACATAAATGAGCATGGCAGTTGAGAGTTTGTCATGCTCACTCAAAAGTCTCACATGTGTTAGATCATTCGGTTCCCTTCAAAATGGTTGAGCTGAGTGGTGCTAATATTAGCGTCATGTTCGTGAACGGGCGCTGTCAGTTGAGACTGGTCATCTCTTAGCTGCCAGTTGCTATTTTAATATCTATATTTAGTTTGTATTTTTACTTTATTTACATTGTTCTCACATGATAGCGACAAGAAACATGTAACAGAAATATTTGTAATTACAAAACATGATTGAAAAGAGTGTCCATGGAGTTTCTTGCACATTCTTCTCCATAGAGATCTATGCTTTGGAATGTGCAATTAGCATCATTTTTTTTTTCTGACTTACTGACTTCATGACATTTCACAAGTGCCTGTAAATGGTTTATTTGAAATAAAATGCTTTGAATCTTTAAATGTTTTGAATAGGTATTGCTTCAAATAATCAAAATAGGAGCGACATGATTACTAAACTGTAAGTACTCATTTAGGAACGTAAACCTGTGATTTGAATGACAAGTTAAGTTGTGACCAGTCATGATTAACGTTATCTATCGAAAGTCCGTCGGTACAAACAGCAGCACGCAAACACTGGCACGCAAACACACCATAACAACGTAGATGTTAAAGCTTTGAAAATATAATTACGTAAGTAAGTAAATCAGTTGAAAAAAAAATGGGAAAATGAAGTATTAATTGGGTTCCACATGATTACTAGGCATGCCTTTTAAGTTCTGTCGTTTCCATATTTCCCGGCAATTTTGAATTTGGAACTGTTCTATATTCGAATGTGTTTAAATTTTGAATCTCAAAACAGTTGAAAGTATTAGGATTAATGCTATTGTTTAGTCACAGTGTCGATTGGAATCTGTCAGGTTACGTACGAAAATGAATCTTTCTAAGGAAAATGTTCGTGCAATAATTTTCTACAACTTTAGAAGAGGCCTGACAGGCTTCAGTGTTTTGACGAGCTAACATCTGTGTTCAATATTGAAGCCCCATGTCTGCAGAATGTCGAACGCTGGTATTTAGAATTCCAGCGTGGACATACTAGTGTTAATGACTAATCTCGCGAAGGACGCCCAAAATCCGCCTTCACTGAAGATAACATCATTGCTGTGAGACAACTAATTCTCGAAGATCGTCATGTGACGTATCGAGAGATAGAGGCTCTATTAGGCATCTCAAGGACAACCATTCAGAAGATCTTGCATGAAGCGCTTGGTGTGAGAAAGCTAGTTTGCCGTTGGATACCGCATCTGCTTTCCGACGATCACAAGGCGGCCCGCGTCAGATGGTGTAAGAAAACTCTGCAAAGGTTTAACCGAGGAGAGTGAAATCACGTCTACGACATCATCAGCGGTGACGAATCTTGGATCTATGCCTACGATCCTGATTCCAAACAACAATCTACAATCTGGGTTTTTCAAGACGAGCCAAAGCCAACTAAAGTTGTTCGTTCTTGAAGCACTTCAAAGATGAAGATGGAAGAAGATGGTGGCCACGTTCGTTAGATAAACCGGCCATGTTGCGACTATTGCACTTGAAGATCGTAGAACGGTTAACGCGCAGTGGTATACCACAGTTTGTTTACCACAAGTCATCGCCGAACTTCGAAAATCTAACTCAAAGCGACGCATCATCCTGCACAACGACAACGCAAGCTCACACTTCGCTCGTCAAACGATTGAGTATTTGAAGCAGGAAAAAGTAGAAATTCTTGACCATCCTCCATACAGTCCTGCCCTAAGCTCTAACGATTTCTTTACATTTCCTAAAATTAAGAAAAGTCTTCGTGGTCAAAGGTTCCAGTCCGGTGAAGAAGCAGTCGACGCTTTCAAGTCAGCCATTTTGAACATCCCCACCTTAGAGTGGAATAAATGTTATAATAACTGGTTTGAGCGAATGGAAAAGTGTGTTAAGCCACGTGGTGAATACTTTGAAAAACAATAAAAAGTACTATAAGGTTCTAGTTGTGTTTTTTTCTGCAAACGACAAAACTTAAAAGGCATGCCTCGTAATATGGCATTCAATTGTATTCTACAACTAATACTAAAGTCAAGTATAAACTAGTTAGTAACTAGATAGTTTCGTGGGATCGCAAGCACTAGTTTTATATCATTTAAAAAAAAGAATATTTATGAGACTCTAGGGGTTTTATCAATTTTTTATTATTATTATTCTACTCATAAGACCATTAATCCCGATGTCCGCTGTAAAAGCTTTTGTTTTCTTCAAGTTTCCAATTCTAGAGTCAAAACTTAGCTATCATATCTTTAACTATGAAACATGTCACCATCACTCAGAAATCAGAAACGTTTATTTCAAATAGACCAATTACAGGCACTTTTGAATTGTCAAAATGTCGGTCAGTCAAAAAAAAAAATACAAGTGAAGCTAAAATTGCACGTTCCAAAGCGTTTCTTAGGATTTGACAAGAGAAGTCAAAAGAGTGTCCATGGAGTTTCTTGCACGTTCTTCTCCATAGAGATCTACGCTTTGGAACGTGCAAGAAACTCCATGGACACTCTTTTAAATCATCTTATGAGTTACATAAATCTTGGTTACATATTTCTTGTCGCTTCTAATATGTGAGCACAATGTAGATAAGTAATAATAATTAAAATTAAAAAAAAAAACTAATTAAAAAAAAATAGAAATTGAATTCAGTCACTGGCAGCTAAGAGATGACCAGTCTCAACTGACGGCACCCGTTCACGAGCATGACGCGTGCATCAGCCCCACTCAGCTCAACCATTTTGAAGGGAACTGAATGACCCAATAACACGTGCCACCATCAGCGAGACATTTGAGTGAGCATGACAAACTCTCAACTGCCATGCTCGTAATGTCAAACAAGTTGTAACCTAATAAAAATACTCCATGGTACTTCACATTCACAAAACTTGAAAAGTGCTTCTACATTATACAATGCTATTGTTTCCAAATACAAAAGGTAATAAATTATCTTAAGCTCTATTGAAATAAACAAATAAAATAAAATAAAAATAAAAATTTCGAAAACAACAATACAAAAAGGGGAATAGTATCTCTTCCAATATTTATATATATATACTTAAAAAAAAAAAAAACTAATTTGAAGGTAAAAGTGGCTGTGGCTGCGGAGCAGGACCGGCATTTAGCCAAGCGTTTTTATCAAGGATATAATCTTCCAGTTTATAATACGCTTGTCTACATAGTGTGCGTTTAATGCACTCCGTGCATTAATGCTAATGCACTCACTTAAGCCTTGACAGATATATTTCGATGACATAATCGCCACTTCTACACCAGTTTCTAATCAATCACACTGAGTCACCCTCAATGATAGTTCATAGAGAAATCAGACCACAGCTATCTATATTTACTCTGATTTCTCTAGCTTCAATTAAGTCTGATCAAATTAGCACCTGTTATTAAAATTCAAATCCAATTAAACCCTGGCCCAATTTGTGTAATTAGAAAATCATGTAACAAACAAATCTTTGCAATTTTAGATGGCGCTAACCTTTTAAGACTAAATCTGTTTTTAATTTTCATGGATAAGAATTAGCCATGAGCTGTTCGACGTTCTTGATGAAAGCTGAGATAATGACGAAACATAATGATTGCTCCAAATTCATGAGTTCAACAGCCATCGCCCTCAGCGCGGTGCGGCGTGGCGGCGTCTCAACGAGTGTGCGCTAAGTAGATAATGTGTGGGATTAGTGCTTGTCGCGGCGCAATCAGCGCTCTTGTGCCACCCGGACACCGCGACCCTCACCCAGACGTACAGAAGGACCAGTGCAAAAGGATCACACGGGACAACTCGTACGTAAGCTTTTCTGGGTCATTATATGGTTTGCAGTTGTGAAGTATATCCATCTGCTTGTCCACCGTGCCAACAAGTGACTACTTTTACAGGCAGGCTAGTAATACTTATTTGAAAAAGACTGACCGAGGATCGATTAAAGACCGAGGGACATGTGCCCAGCAGTTGGCTGAAACTAAAACCAACCATTAACCATTGCTGGTAAACGACATGCTGTCATTAAATAATGGTTGATTGACCTCGATAAGCAGTTTCATCTCAAAAATTTCCACGTAAGTAAATATAATTGATATTTATTTTGCAAATAGGTTTTTCAAAACACTTTTACACGTCAATTTTTGTGTCAATTTAAACTAGACGAGGCCGCTGTTTCCTAGCTGACTACCCTGAAAAGAACCACCGAAACAAACTCAAGGGAAACAGGTATGACAGGAGTGTTTTGTTTTCAGGGTAGCAAAAATCCCGTACTGCATACGCATGCGCCTTCTGCATTTCCCAACATCTTCGTATGATGCGGCGTGTGTCGCCCTGAGTCCGTCATTAAACGATTACTGAGTCGGTGCTGAGTGTACTCCGGAAGCGAGCCATGTCCCCCAGCGACAGATTTAATGCGAAAATTACTTAACTATGTACTCCTTGTATCACTCACAATCGACGCACAGCTGTAAGTTCTTAAAAACTTACAACTGACAATGTTATATGCGAGATTTGTTTCTAAAATTATGTCATGATATTCAATTCTCATCGGTCTCTAATTAGAATATTGGAACCCACGATGGTTCCAATATTCTAATTAGAGAAATTGGAGACTTTTATAAGTAGTTCTAAAAGAAATTCAATAAATTAAAAAAATTAAATAGGTATAATTATTGCTGCCAACCCGAATCATCTCACTGCTGAACAAGGGGCTCATGCCTTTTTCCAACATTAAATAAATAACAAACGGTACCTACAGTAATATTTTTAAATAAAAATACGGACTTCGTCTGCAGCCTTGGTATCGATATAAATACTCGTAAAATGTAACTAGTGGCGACATGGCAAAACAGAGCGTCTCCAATTGTTGTATTTTTTTTTACACTTTTCACTTTTTTTTTATCCCCAATGACTTCTTTTTCTATCAGTTTGTATATATTGTCATTTTCAGTTTGTATATAATATATACCTATAAAGCAATAAAATTTAGTAGTTTAGATGCTTATAAGTAGTTAAGTAGTCATTGTATGTATGTGTTTTAGTTTCCTTTATGTATATGTAATAGTGTACGATAAAGAATATAATAAATATACATCTTTCCAAAAATACTCTTAAATTCATACTTTTGAAATACATTTTACATCATGTTATTCCTGCCACATGCGAGCGCTACGCGACTACGAAACTACGAGCTATTATAGTAATTAGTATTATCAGACAAATATAAAAAAAAACTAAAGCCTAAATATTATTATTTTGTAGTGTTTTCTATTCTAAATTCGACCATATATTTATAGTTTTGAACGCTTAATTCGAAAGAAAATAAATTCGTTATTTCCACCTGAACTATGTCCACCTAAAACATCTGATCGTCTCTGCCGCTCAGAGTCAATCAGTGTACACAGTTTTGAAAAATACAAAACGCTTTATATACTTTTTTCTCCTTTTATATACATAGATGATTCTATGTATATAAAAGGAGAAACTGACTGTCTGACATACTGGGACTAGGAACATTAAATTTTGCACAAGGCTTTATTTTTATAACGTAACGAGCACTAAGAAGGAGTTTTTATAAATATAACCTTTAAGGAGAGAAAAGGGGGAATTTCGTTCGGATTCAAAATCTCATTCTGTGTACTTATATGTGTAATAATCTCATTCCGTGTATTCCGTATACTTGAAAGTTAGCACAAATACTAAGCTAAATAAATAATAAAATTTGTCATTATTCCTTTTCAGAACTAAACCCAATAGAACAATTTAGGGGGTTTTAAAGATTGTATGAAAGATTCTTATTTCTTGAGTTGATAAATTTGAAACTTAGCACAAATTTTGATCAAAATTAATAATATAATATACTGTCATTGTTATTTTTTCATAAGTACCCTCAAAATATGGTTTAAGGGTTGTTTTGTGAAAACCTTCTCGCGAACGGAGTCGCTGCCAAAGTGCTAGTTTATCTATAAGTACCTAGAACCACTATAAAAACATTTTTAAAATAGATATAAAACTTGGCAAATTTAAATAGTTTTAACTAGTTAAAAGTATGTAAGCAGTAAGTAGTAGTTACTACTTATAATTTAGCTGTCTTCAAGGCTAGAGTGAATAGGCTCTTAATAAAAACTTTTTAGAAAAAAAAAATAACCGACTTCACTAAAAAAAACACTAAAAGGATCAAAATAACTTTAATTTCAGATGTCGGTGTTTCTCGGTATTGTTTGTTTCTTATTTAACACCGACTTCCGAAATTAAAGTTATTTTGATCCTTTTAGTGTTTTTTTTAGTGAAGTCGGTTATTTTTTTTTTCTAAAAAGTTTTTATTTCACACTTTTTAGTTGCGATACACTTATAAACAGAGTGCCTATTTCTAATGACAATTCCAATTAACCCAAATACTGCTAGGTTACATTGTTTTATTATAAAGTTGCTGTGCCTACCTTCCTCCTTCCGGCTCCATCACCAGATCAGTTCGATAGTACCTTATAGCCAAAGAGCATCTCACGACAATTCTAATAAGCCCAAACACGGCTAGGATACATTGATTAATTACGGAGTTCCTGTGCCTACCTTCCGGCTCCATCATCAGATCAGTTCGATAGTACCTTATAGCCAAAGTGCATCTCATGACAATTCTAATGAGTCCAAACACGGCTAGGTTACATTGATTAATTACGGAGTTCCAGTGCCTACCTTTCGGCTCCATCATCATCATCAGATCACTTCGATGATACCATTTTCAACGTAACTATTCAGAATCATTCATTTATTTGTATTGTCATAGTCGCTTAACTATATCTTCAATGTGATATCTATTTGAGTATGAAGTTCCGTTGACCATTTCTGGTCTTCTTCATCAGTTCCACTTCATCAAATGTTACTTTTTGACTGTAAATGCTTAAGTTCTTAATGAAAATACTAAAATTACCATAGGGTTGCCTATAATTTTTGAGGAGTTCCCTCGATTCCTCATGGATTCCATCATCAGAACTGGATTTTGAAAAAAATGGGACCAATCTGGAAGCATATCCTATAAAGGGAAAAAAAAATTTGCAAATCGGTCCATAAACGACGGAGTTCTGAGGTAACAAACATAAAAAAAAAAAAAAAAAAAATAACGATGATAAAAAAAAAAAAAAAAAAAAAAATACAACCGAATTGATAACCTCCTCCTTTTTTTTGAAGTCGGTTAATAAACTAAAGCGGCTCACCATCAACGATTGCATCACAACTTACCATTAGTTAGGATCGCAGTTAAGCACTAGTTATAACAAATAAAAAAAAGCAGTTATGATCAATTCTTGCATATAAAAGTAGTTTTCACCAATGATCAGTCTTGACTATGACATATGTAGGTACTACTACTACTACACACACCTATCATTAGGCCCGTGTACCTGAGATCACTTTTAATCCTTTGAAAGATTCAAGAGGTTGAAACATTCTTTATTTGGATTTTTCAGATATTTTTATACCATAAAAAACTTTTTACAAAAAAATACAACAGACTTCAAAGTAAAAAAAAAACACTGAAAAGTGCAAAATAACTTTAATTTCGGAAGTCGGTGTTTCTATAATAGTTTTGTATCTTCGTTATTTAACACCGACTTCCGAATTTAAAGTTATTTTGCACTTTTCAGTGTTTTTTTTTTACTTTGAAGTCGGTTGTATTTTTTTTTGTAAAAAGTTTTTTTATTTTACACTATTTAGTTATGGTACCACCACTAAAAAGTACCCCTCAGCCAAACTTAAATACCTTATAGCCAGAGTGCATCTCATGACAATTCTAATAATCCCAAACACGGTTAGATTACATTAATTTATTACAGAGTTCCGGTGCCTAACTTCAGGCTTCATCATCAGATCAGTTCGATATATTCCCCCTCTACTTTCAGTCAGTCATCGACTACACGTATAAACAAAGCAATTTTACTTGTTACGACGGTTCTGCTGTGATCCTATGAGGAGTTCTGTTCCATATCTTCGAAGTTCATGATCAGATCATAACAATATTTCTATGGGAAGCATTAACTTTCAATAAAAAAAAAAAAACAAATTTTCAAAATCGGTCCACAATTGACCGAGAAATCGGTGAACATATGTGCATAAAAAAAAATACATTCAGCCAAACATAGAACCTCGTCCTTTTTGAAGTCGGTTAAAAACTCATGGAATTATTTCAAAATGTTCGTTTTTTTAATTACGTTCAAATAATGATGCTATCTGTATTATTTTACTAGACTCTGTTCCGTGAACAGAAACGTAGACAAGCATACTGAATACTAAGCAGAAATTATCTCAGTAAAATATTCTGTGAACTTGTTACAATCCCGTATTCCGCCCGGGGTCGGACCGGCAATTATCCGGCTTTCAGCGAGATATCCGGGGGCGCTTCCGGCGACTGGCGCACTTTTAATTTGACACTTGCGCTTTTTTCGCGTCAACGGAAGGATCCGTTCCGATGTAGCTCGGAGAGAATCGCTGAATATCAATATGATTGGAGCTATTATACACCCCTATTTTTTAAGTAGTACAAAAAAAGTGGGGCTCTATCCGTACCCGTTACTAATCACATTTGTGTAGTCAAAAGTAAAAAATACGAAATCCCAAAATTGACCACGAAAATTTGCCATAATAGGTAAATTCATAACAATTGCTACTAGAAAATATTACGCGCAGTGTTTTTCCATTTTTATAGCCATTCATTCATTCATAATCAATAGCTTGTACAATATTTCCATAAATTGAGTGACATTTTGGAATATTTATAAACAAACGCTCGTAACTTTGCTGTTTAAGAATATTATTTATTGAGACTTTACTTAAATAATAACAAGACTTTCTCTAATAAGCCCTTTAAGTATTTATACTAATTAACAATTAGTGGTGTACATGTTGACTCTTCCAGAAATTTATGAATTGGAGATAATACCTACCCGAAGTTTGGAAAACATTGCATCTTGTTTCCAGTCACTCCTATATATTAAGAAATAATTGTACTGTTACCAGAGAGTAGTTGCCAGGTAGGGTTTTTGTTAAAAATACTACCTGTCATTTATTTTACCTCAGATGTAGTAGTAGTTAGCCTATTACGTCCCACTGCTGGGTGAAGGCCTCCCTCTCCTTTTTCCCCACACGTATGTCCTCAGTCATAACGGGCCAGTCCCTCCGGTAGTTGTCAAGCTCATCTCTCCATCTTCGCCTTGGTCGGCCGCGATGTTGCCTTGTGTTTAATGGGACCCAATTTTTTTTTTCGATGGGAAAATCATCTTATGACATCCCCCACTCTTAGGCGGGGCGGGAGATAGTGTCAGACTTTTACTGACTAAAACCCACTCCTGTTCCTTCGTTGCCTTTCGTACCAGGGCCGAGTCTTCCTTTCAGAATCAGACCCTTGGCCCCAGTAGGCTTCGACCCAGCTGGGCCCCTACAGTTGCTGACATCTCCTTGAGGCGCGCGTGGAACAGCACGCGCCGTCGACGACTTGGGCTCGGTCCAGACGGTTACCGGACGGTCGGACGGCGAGCCACCCATTGCTCGCAGTCCGCAAGCCCGCGCCTACGGTGGAATGGGACCCAATAAGTGGCTCTTTTAGCCCACAACCCATCTGACACGCGGCAGACATGTCAGGCGCAATCCCATTTTCGAGAAGCAGCTTTTCAAGTTAAAAATAAAATAAAAAATTACTTATACTGGCATGAACGAATTCTAGCAAGGCACACCGCAATACTATAAAAATTGTTTTATCTAATTAGAATAACGCAATAAAAGTTGTAAACAACCAAAAATAAGGTATCCATCTAATCAGTTTCCATTAAAAAACTAACCACCATTGTTAAGACGTCAGAGGACATGGTACAAAATGGTACAAATTGGTGCCACCTGCACTTCAATGTTTAGTACAGACAACTCTTGTCACTTCAACAACAAAAATCGTCCTTAATACTATAAAATAGAGCCTGTGCTATAAATATGAGCTGGTTCGGTAGACATACGGTTGAGTTTACGAGATCGTAATCTCACCACTCTTCTCCCCGAGACCATGGCGAACACAATGATAATCATGGCAATTATTTTTAATATAGTCGCTGAATTAGCAGGTGGATGCGAATAATACTTTGTGATAGGAATCAGCACGTTGGTCTTATGGTTGAGTAGAATATTGTTAAAATTTGTTTTGGGTTTAATCTCGATTCTTGTTCAAACTAACGCGTCTAAACTAAACTTAAGCATTGCGAAAGCTAAGCTGTTTTACAATAATATAATATTTGAGAATGCGCGAAACCCAAAACGGATTTGAACACCCCAGATCACGCGGAATATCCCATACATTTCCATACGTTTACCCGGCACAATGCAAATAAACAAATCCTTTGCTTTTTAATTCGATGTTGAATTCAAAAGTAAGGGTTGGTTACAATGTTTGCCGACAAGTGCTACAAACAAATAGACGACACTACCAGCGAGATTACTCCCCCGTCGCACTGTGACGTGCACACCAAAACAAAGATGGATTCAATTATAACTGCGAACGTCAATATTTGCGCTTTAGTAAATGTTTCGGGTGCTCGGCTCTCCCAGTCTCTCCGGGGACAGATGCGACAATCAGGATGGTTACTATGTTTTCCAGCCATTGCATTGCTCAGTTTGCAATACACGAAACAATGTGCTAATCAACTAAGTATATTCAATACATGGTTTAAAAAGTAAATTGTTGTTTTATAAAAGCGCTCTTAAGCAAGGGATAAAAGCTACTGAGGGTCCAAACCAAAATCACTTTCTACTACCGATACCCATGATGGAAAAGTCAAATATTTATATACTACGGAAGCGTTAAGTTGACCCGTTTGAAGGTTGATAAAGAAATACAAAACGCTGTGAAAACAACTGCCACTATCCTCGCGCGAAATATCCTCGGCCCTCGCGTCATCTTGTAAAGAATTGTAATTAGATAAACAGTCAAATTCTTCTCAACAACGAATACTGTAGTCACGAGAAATGGCAAAGAGTCCCAGACATCGTTACATTCTACCAGCGACAGTGATAATGGTAAAATGTTCAAAATGTTTCGAGAACCCAAAGTGAGGAGCGGCAGAATTAATTGCCACTTTAAACTGGCACTTGGCATACAAAGCCGAGCTTGCTCACTTGAGGCGATGTGTCCGCGACGCCGGTGCTCCTCGTCCAATATTAACGACGTTTAGCAGCGCAGCGGGGGTCAGCAGTCAGCTGCACATCGCCCCATTTTATTTTATTACACTTTTGAATATCGGCTTTTTCTTTCTGAGGTCCACGACAACGAAATAAACTGTGAGAACGTGTGTTCCAACTGAGGCGAGCTAATCATACTGTTCTACGTGTAACATTTTATAATTAAGAGAGATTAGTATGCACGACAAGATAACAAGCAAGAATAGCTCCCAGCTGACCTCGTCATCTATCGCAACTCTATTCTAGGCCGGGTTAACTTCATCATCATTGTCATCATCATTTCAGCTGAAAGACGTACACAGCTGGACATAGGCCTCCTCCAAGTGTCGCCACAATGAAGGGTCTTGTGCGTCTCGCATCCATCGCATTCCTGCGACTCTCACCAGGTTTTCATTCCTGGTGCGTGGTCGCATCATGAATATCCACAGGAGAACCAAGGTCGCCGTCATAGCCCGAAGAATCGTCGTCGTCGAAAACTTAAGTGGCAGTGGGCAGGATACTTACCTACTCTTAGTCTTTGGTCGATGGGGCCGAAAGGTTCTGGAGAGGCGACCACGCACCGGAAGACGCAGCGTTGGAAGGCCTCTCAAAAGGTGGGTAAACTTAAAGTCACAATATTACTGTCTCCAGTATGCTCTGTCTTTGTCTATATCTAATAGACAAGTCAATAGGAAGAATGGTACAATACGGAAGAGATGAGAAAAATATACACAGTAGTACAATACTAAAGCAAGGCCGATTTTTGCGTCAGCTTCCATTTGCAGGCGACATTTGGCGCATCAAATTGCACCGTTTGATCAGCCCTTTGTACGCCTTAAGACTATTAGGACAACGAGATTACACGGGAGGCGCGCGCGCAGCCGACCGGAGCAATGCGATTACCCCGACACATCCCCCTTCCCGCCCCACGACACGACCCCCGCCGGCGTCCGGACTCGACAATCCCTATTTTTTGATCTGTAACTGGATTTCGTCCACAGAACGTTTGAGGAGCCCTAAAATCTATATATTATTCTCAGTGCGACGGTATTTCGATTTGTTCAAAAGTTTTAAATAGCTACATCTAAATGTTGCGTCTTTATTTTATGATATTGCGTGTACATAATTATAATAATAAATTGATAACTTCATAAATAAAGTATCTACATTCCACTAGCACGTCATAAATAAATTAATCTTTAAATAATCTGATCTCTCAGATCTCACTGCGGCTGAATCTAGATGCTTCACATTTTACCAAGTGTTTCTTTTACAAAGCTCACATTTGCAAAAGAAACACTTTGTAAAATGTGAAGCTTAGTTTTCAAACTAAGAAAAAATTTCAAGTATTCGTCCCCTAAAAGGAGTACATCCCTCACTCCTATTTGAAAGTTCATCAGTTGCCGTGGAAACTATCATCGGGTACTCGCGATAAAGAATATTCTGACTACCCAATTACCCATTCAAGTAAATGCAGCATTTTAGTGACCAGTAGCCGACTTTTAAAATTCCGTTAAATAAAAGAAGCATTCTTTATTGTGTCTGCAACAGGGTCGGTTTTGGCTTGCCACCCTCGAGCCCGGGGTGTGAATGTCATAGTCCCGTAGGACTTGTTAGTGTGTTACAGCAGTTTGCGACAATCGCCGTGTTATTGTTTCTAATGTGATATCCCTCAGGACTCTGGCTGCTCCTCCGTTTTCCCTAAAAGGGAGAGGTTGTGAAACATATATGGCGCAACTTCTTTCAATTGACCACACAAGTAGTAATTTGGAACTAAATAGGACTATCTCTAATAGCGATGGGCGAGTGAATCGAGTTATTTTAATCGGGTTACTCGAGTCAAACTACAAACAAGACAACTCGAATAGCTTTTTTATTCAACTCGAGTTGACTCGCAAGATGACGCTGCCGATGCGACGCGAGTCGTCGTGACGCCCTGCGCGAATCAACTCGGTAGACCTCGAGTTGTAACTCAGTAGACGGTTGAAAGCCAGACGACGCGAGTCGCGATGCTAAACGATTTAGGCAAGTTAATTTTTTATAAAATAATGTTATTCCTATATAAACTTAACATGAATACGTAACTAAATAAATAAATAATTTAAAATTTGCGGGAACGAAGTAACAAGCAAAGTGCTAGTTTAACCAACCAAGCAAGCTGTGAGCTTTTGCCTACCGCTTCGAGTTGCTTCGAATTGCAACTCGAGTCAACATTCCAAGTCTAGAAACTCGAGTTGTCAAAAATGCGAGTTGGCCCATCACTAGCCCCTAAACGTTGACTGAATAATAACAACTTAGTTCAAGACACAATTTCCTTCTAACCTAATATAGCATTACCTGTATATTATTGTTTTTCACCACCGAGTTGAATTGTTTTAGAGCTTACTACATTTTTTATGATAGCTGAAGCCTCATCAGTTTTTACTAGTTTTTAAACCGACTTCAAAAAAAAGGAGGAGGTTATTCAATTCGGTTGTATTTTTTTTATCATATTTTTTATTTACATGTGGATGGATGGAGAGGGAGAGGGAGACCAAAGAAAAGATGGATGGATTGTGTGAAGAGTGATATGAAAGAAAAGGAAGTTAGTGATAGTATGACGAGTGACAGGGCAGAATGGAAGAAAAAAACATGTTGCGCCGACCCCAAATAACACGGGACAAGGGCAGGAAGATGATGATGATGATGATGATGATTTTTTTTATGTTTGTTACGCCGAACGAACATAAAAAAAACGAACTTCGTCGTTTATGGACCGATTTACAATTTTTTTTCCCTTTATAGGATATGCTTCCAGATTGGTCCCATTTTTTTAAAAATCCAGTTCTGATGATGGGATCCATGATGAGGAATCGAGGGAACTCCTCATATATTATATTATATATATATATATATAGTGATTTTGGTATTTTCATCGAGAACTTATGCATTTACAGTCAAAAAGTAACATTTGATGAAGTACAACTGATGAAGATGAACAGAAATGGTCAACGGAACTTCATACTCACATTGTTATCACAATGAAGATAGTTAAGCCACTATGACAATACAAATAAATGAATGGTTCTGAATAGTTACGTTGAAAATAATAATAATCTTTATTTAATCTTTATACAATATTGTTACATGTAATAGCCACAAGTAAATCTTAAACAAAATATAGATAAATTAACTCCCAACGAATAACTACGAGTATAACTAAATTATCAATTTTTAAAGACTTAAGGAAAATTAACTTTACACCTAGAATTATGTATAAGTAGCGACTTGCCCGAACTAGGTTTATAAAACCTGTGTTTCGGGTCATCACTTAACAAGACTAATGAACAAGGGCATCTAAACAGAAATAACAACTTACGAACTAAACCTTACAATCATACTAAAACTTCCAATAGTTTCTCTGTGTCTGTGTAATTGAGATTCAATAGATACTCCGATAACAATGTACTACATTTAATATAATTTATGCTATATATATCTAATAATTTATTGAGCTTGTTGTACAAAAAAGGTCCCAAAAAGACATAAAATCTATGAGCAAATGCATGTCTCGTCTGTGGTTTTCTGCAAACCAAATCTTTCCTCCTCCTGGTTGACGGTACTGGGTCAAAAGGAAGCTCAGAGTGCTGATAAAGTACGATGTGCAATATAAATAGTTGGCGTACTGTTAGTAACTTACATGCTGTGTATAGCTGGTGAGTAGGCAATCTAAAAGGGCGAAAGGTTGCAACCTTTAGAACTGCTCTTTGAGCACGTTCTAGAGGAAGCAAGATAGTCCTGGCAGTTCCACCCCATGAAGTAATACAGTAGGTAAGAACCGATTGACACAGAGCCAAATAAACCTGTTTAATTAACTTATAATCGACTATGTGACGTAGGTTCTTAAAAATATATATTAAAGCCGTGTCATCCGCATATGATAATATTAGCCCATTACGAAGGACTAAACTACATAGGTCATTAATGTAAATTAAAAATAATGTAGGGCCCAAAATACTGCCTTGTGGTATTCCAAAACAACTATTTTCTATCTCAGAACTTGTAAACTGCCCTATTTTAACACATTGTTGAGATAATCTGGTCTGTAAGATAATCGGAGAATAACAGAAGTTGCCCTCCTCTTATCCCAAGTTTCAAGCTTGTGCAGTAATATAGAAGATCAAATTGTGTCGAAAGCTTTAGCGAGGTCCAGAAAGATCCCAATGGTATGCATACCACTATCTAGTTTCGTACTAATGTATTCGGACAGCCTGTGGACTGCTTGGTTAGTTGATCTTTTGGGTCTAAACCCAAATTGGTTATTGGAAAGCAATTTGTTGACTTCAAGATAATCTATTAATCTGCTCTTAATAATTTTTTCTAAAATTTTTGAAAGTCCTGTTAGTACTGAAATGGGTCTATAGTTGTTAACACAGTTTTTATCTCCCGCTTTGAACACTGGTGTAACTACTGCTTTTTTAAGCAGTTTGGGAAATATACCGTTAGATTAACATGACTGAAAAATATGAGTTAATGGAGGTGCAAGAAGGTGTTTAAACCTTTTCAGTATATTATTAGGTATGCTATCCCACCCAACAGCGCGGTCATCCTTTAACCCTGTAATTATCCTTAAAATTTCATTGACGTCAGTGTCAAATAAAACAAAAGATTTTGATATTTTCGTAGGGGAATTCACTGGCGATGTTTGGTGGGAAGAACTATTATGATTCAAGGATTTTTCAGCTAAGGTTTTGCCAACGTTAGCAAAAAAACTGTTAACTTTATTCGCGGCTTCTATTGGGTTTATCTCTGTTGATAGTAATTCGAGTGGAGGTTCAGGATTTTTTGATCGAAAGGTATTTGTTTTGATAAATTTTCAAAGAAGTTTACTGTTTTTTCCCGCTTTCTGTAATTCGTCCTTCTCATATTTATTTTTTTTCAAAAGATTGTTTCAGAAGTTTCTATATCTTTTGTATGAGATAGAAAGTATTTCATTATCAGGCGCAAGTTTCGACTTTTGGTATAGTTTATCCCTATGTCGTATACAACGAACGAGACCGGGAGTGATCCACGGTTTAATAGAATTATACCTTCTGGACGTAATTTTGGTAATTGTATTTTTGCTTATTGCATGCTGTATTGAATGTATGAAATACTGCAAAGAAATATTTGCATCATTAGTTTCGTAAACAGGGTCAAAGTCAATACCGCGAATGTCACGTTCTAGATTATTCATATAAATTTTTGTACAGCTACGCAAGCAGTTTATTCGAGGTGAATATTTTTGTATCGTTAGTAAAATAGCTTGATGAACAGTAAGCGATGAATTAGTTACCAATGTTTTGTTCGGGTATTTTGTTTTTATGATGAAATGATCCAGACATGACCCAGTCTGGTGCGTGGGATAATAATGAGTTGGCAAAAGACCATGAAATGAACAAATATTTAAGTAGTTATGAACATGTGTATCTGATCTCCCAGAAGCAATATTAATATTTATGTCACCCATTAGAACAAAGTTCTTAAAAGCTGATATATGTTTTAGATTTACATCAAGTGAATCCAAAAAACTGTCAATGTTACGAGATGGTGGCCTATAGATGGCCATAATTACAGTATCCGGGATAATTTTAATTATTAAGCAGTTACTATCTTGAACTGTCGGCTCTTCCACAAGCGCTTTTAAGTTGTTTTTGATGTAAACTACTACACCATCATTCTGATTCATATTTGAAGTTGTTTTGTGAGTGCAGTAGCCGTCAAGGGGAGGTAAATTGGCTGTCTGATCAGACAGCCAACATTCTGTTAGGACAATAACATCACAGCTAACGTCAAGACTTTGTAATAGAATTTCAAACCCAACCATGTTGCGATTAATACTACGAATATTTTGTGTAAGCAGCGTAAGCGTATTTTCCCCAGAAGAAAGAAGAAGTTTACAGTCCTCTACATTACAGGTATTGGCTTCAGACACAGAAAATTCATCCAAATCAGCGATTAGCTGACTGGCCATAACAACTAGTAATTAAAGTAATAAAAGATAAACTAACTCTAAGTGACTCTAACTAAGGGATACTAAATAAACTATTAGGGGCGCTCTTAGGCGCCTTCATAGTCTATTGAATTAATATAATTTACCTCGGCGTATTTACGCGCCGGACACTCTACGTCACCAGTCTGATGGTCACATTTCCTCTTGAAACGCTTGCACGTCGCACATTGAGGCGGAGAAGATTTACTGCTACACTCTTTGTGCCCATGCCCAGTCTCTCCACAGTGGTTGCAAGTAGGACTCGTTTCTCGGCAAAACTTGGCTGCGTGACCGAACTGCTGGCAATTGAAACACCTTGTGACTATCGTGAAATCTTTCACGGGGCAAGATGTCCAATTTATAAAAATCCGGCCTTGGTTTATAAGAACTTTCCTAATGGTTGCGGGTACTTCTAAAATAAAGTTACAGGTAGAAAGATCTTTCTTACCCGACTTATGGCTCAATTTGACAGTCGCAAGGAAGGACTCACGAGTAGTATTTGCCAACTTATCAGAAAGGTTTTGCTCATAAATGCAGTCAAATACTTCCCTATCAGAAAGTGCTACTGGAACTCCAACGACAGCAATCCTAGGTCGCCGTTTAGGAGCATCTTCCACTGTAAGGCCTGATGATACCAGTTTTGTGGAATTCCTCAGCTTATCAATATCGCCTTTGCTTTCTGTGCTAATAAGAACACCCCCGTTTCTTACTTTTTTTAGGCCACGGACATGAAGTTTCAGTTCTTCAGGCGATATTATTTTCTGCACAAGTGACTTCGTGTCTTCACTAGTTTTAGTTTTGTCGCAAGGATAGATGGCCACAGAACTCAGATTTGCTGGACGGATGAAGGTTTCGGAACTTTTTTTTACCATGCTAGCGTAGGACGAAGTGGTAATGTCAGAAGGTGTTAGTTTGTTGATTACAGCTTCTTTAATTACCTTAACCGATTCCGTGAGGTCCAGCTGATCCCTTAGGTGCAGTGCTGTGTTGTGCGCTTGAATTGTTTTTTGCTTTAAAGCTTGATATAGGACGGCCATCTGAGATGTTCCATTTTTCCTTGCGGCAAAGAGCGGAGACACGGAGCTTCTGATCGCTGTTCATGTTCATCCCTCCGAAACTATGGTGCAGACCTCAGTGAGAATGCCATCTATTGATCCCATCCATTTCTGGATCTCTGGCGTCGAAATAATTTCTTCCGGTAGCACACAAGACGACACGGGTGGAGCTTGTGGTGGTGTTTGCTCCCTAGGTTGAACTGGTTCAGGTCGGGTTGGAGTCGGCGGAGGACTTCGCCGTAAAAGTTGGCTACGTCCGAAAGGGCTAGCTTCTTGGTTAGACATAACTAACACAGATATACTATAAATATTTAGTTCATCTTACACAACATACAAATTAGCAAAAGCACACACGCGACCCACTTTAGTTTCGAACTGACACGGCAAATATTTTTATTGTAGATATTAGTTGTTATAAATTGTTTATAAGATATTACATAATTAATAAATGCAAGGTACACGTCTACTTGGTCTCGCGTCTCGTAAGCGAATGAATGAATGAAGATGAAAATGGTATCATCATAGTGATCTGATGATGATGATGGAGCCGGAAGGTAGGCACTGGAACTCCATAATTAATCAATGTAACCTAGCCGTGTTTGGGCTTATTAGAATTGTCATGAGATGCACTTTGGCTATAAGGTACATCGAACAGATCTGATGATGGAGCCGGAAGGTAGGTGCAGGAACTTCGTAATTAATCATTGTATCCTAACCGTGTTTGGGCTTATTAGAATTGTCATGAGAAGCACTTTGGCTGTAAGGTACTATCGACCTGATCTGGTGATGGAGCCGGAAGGTGGAAGGTAGACACAGGAACTTTATAATAAAACAATGTAACCTAGCAGTGTTTGGGTTAATTGGAATCGTCATGAGAAATAGGCACTCTGTTTATAAGTGTATCGCAACTAAAAAGTGTAAAATAAAAACTTTTTACAAAAAAAAACAACTGACTTTACTAAAAAAAAAAACACTAAAATGATCAAAATAACTTTAATTTCGGAAGTCGGTGTTAAATAAGAAACCAACAATACCGAGAAACACCGACGTCCGAAATTAAAGTTATTTTTACCTAATATTTTTTTTTTATTATTAGTTACCTAATATCCTAGAAAGAAAACGTGCAAACTGTGGGTATGATTTCGAGAAGTTAACTCCCATTTTCTCATAATCATCTATATTTAAACAAACATATAAAAACTTTTTACAAAAAAAAAATAACCGACTTCATTAAAAAAAAACATTTAATTTCGGAAGTCGGTGTTTCTCGGTATTGTTTGTTTCTTATTTAACACCGACTTCCGAAATTAAAGTTATTTTGATCCTTTTATTGTTTTTTTTAATGAAGTAGGTTATTTTTTTAATGTAAAAAGTTTTTATTTTACACTTTTTAGTTGTGATACACTTATAAACAGAGTACCTATTTCTCATGACGATTCCAATTAACCCAAACACTGCTAGGTTACATTGTTTTATTATAAAGTTCCTGTGTCTACCTTCCACCTTCCGGCTCCATCACCAGATCAGTTCGATAGTACCTTATAGCCAAAGTGCATCTCATGACAATTCTAATAAGCCCAAACACGGCTAGGTTACGTTGATTAATTACGGAGTTCCAGTGCCTACCTTCCGGCTCCATCATCATCATCAGATCAGTTTGATGATACCATTTTCAACGTAACTATTCAGAACAATTCATTTATTTGTACTGTCATAGTCGCTTAACTATCTTCATTGTGATATCAATGTGAGTATGAAGTTCCGTTGACCATTTCTGGTCATCTTCATCAGTTCCACTTCATCAAATGTTACTTTTTGACTGTAAATGCTTAAGTTCTCGATGAAAATACCAAAATCACTATATGATTGCCTATAATATTTGAGGAGTTCCCTCGATTCCTCATGGATCTCATTATCAGAACTGGATTTTGAAAAAAATGGTACCAATCTGGAAGCATATCCTATAAAGGGAAAAAAAAAATTTGCAAATCGGTCCATAAACGACGGAGTTCTGAGGTAACAAACATAAAAAAATAAAAAATGATAAAAAAATAAAAATACAACCGAATTGAATAACCTCCTCCTTTTTTTGAAGTCGGTTAATTATATGATATTCTCTGTAATCCTGCCTATAGATACATCAACTAAAACATCAAAGTCAAAAACAAATCAATGTTCAATCCTCATCAACAAAGAGTGACTACTTAAATAGTTACGTTTCCGAGCCACCAAACCGGCGCAAATTAATGACACACGCCGCGCAATTTGCGCATTACGTCACAGGGCTGCGCCCGCGCCGCTGACTCGCGTGAGACCACACGCGACAACCCTACACACTTCATTGACCACCAATGGATACTACATAACCCTCGAATACCGCCATACTGTGCAACATTAAGCTTTATTTTAAGCAGCATAGTGCCTCAGCAAGTGAAGGACTTATATTGGTTTGTATCTAAATTTAGGCGTTAAAGAGAAATTAAGCTCATTGATTCGTTGCAAATTCTGTGTGAGAATAGACTTCACAGTCACGACTATAGGACAATAGAAAGCGGTTTTTATGCAGTACCGGTAACAGCGCGCGTCAGAATATCCAAATATTACTTAATCACTCTTCCAAACTTCAGCCGACACGAAGAAATGTAAGATTATCAAAAAAATGTCATAAGTATAATGTAGCAATCAGCCTCTAGATTATACGAAAAATACTCCACATTATTTAACCATTTCATGCAGTATCAATCTCTATTCGAAGTCCAAATTGAATTTGCAACATCCAAACCAAAGTCTTCCACGTAATTCCATCTCACGTATTGATCATCTAAAGTTATTCGCGTCACGTTTCCGAAGTCTGTGATACTGGCATAAACATTGGGAAAAACGCTACAGTTTCAGCGGCCAGAGCGCGGGGTGAGGCAGGGCGAGGGGGGAGGGGAGACGGGGAGGGAGGCTCGAGATTAGATTACCTGCCCCCGTGGGCTGCAAACACTTCATTACCGGCGCGGCGCGCGGCGTAACGAACTCGCCAGCAAGCAACTTGCACACCCGGCTGGAATTTATTATAGACTAGTTTTGATTCTGATTTGGTATTCAGCGCCTGGCGACTGTCCACTGCCTGAAGTTCGCGAGAGTGTGGCATCCTGCCACACTGTGAGCCAGACGCACACAAGCTAGCCAGACATCTCGTGTAACGGACGACGGCACTGTCCCAATTCGTTTGCCGGAGCACAGCTCAGCATAAACAGCTAACGTTCCCGGCTGACTACTTTTTAGTGTTATGCATAAAAAGAGACACTACTTTACATAATTATTTTAGTGTCGCTAAGCCGTATGTCGACTACTAACTATTCTTGTGACTTTGTGAGATTCTTTAATCCATCCGGATCGAAATATATGCGCCAAAGTTCACCGGCCTCTGACAATCGATCTAAAATATTCAGTCTGCTTAGATGTAGATATTGTGAATCGGAAAATATATAAAAAAGGCTATGTACGTAATCATTACATACTGGCTTGTGCCAACGGCTTCGCCCACGTGAAAGTAAGTTTTTCATAAAATCTTTGGACCCCCGTTTCATACTCGGTTGAATTTTGGAAAATCCTCTCTTAGTACTCGCCTACGTCATAAAAGGAAACCTTATGCAAAATTTCACGCTCCTAATCTTTGTAGTTTCGGCTGTGCGTTGATGTCAGTCAGTCAGTTTCTCCTTTTATACTTATAGATTATTATTATTGGAATACAAAATGTTTTCCTGATGTTTATAAGTACAGTCGTGATACAGCCGCACACTGCACAGTCTGTTTGGTTCTTTACAATTGTCGGCTGTGCTCTCGTTTCTCAGTTCGGCAGCACTATATAACGAACGAAAGAAGTAGGCTTTCTAGACAAAATGTAACTTAAGCAGGAACTACTTTAAGATAATTTTATTTGAACCCCTTTTTAAGATTCTTCATCATCATCATTTCAGCCGATAGACGTCCACTGTTGGACATAGGCCTCCCCCAAGTGTCGCCACAATGAACGGTCCTATGCGTCTCGCATCCATCGGATCATCCCGCAACCCTTACCAGGTCATCAATCCAACTTATAGGAGGCCTTCCAACACTGCGTCTTCCGGTACGCGGTCGCCACTCCAGAACCTTTCGGCCCCAACGGCCATCTGTTCTGCGAGCAATGTGCCCTGCTTTTTGCCACTTAAGTTTAGCGATCCTTCGTGTTATGTTGGCAACCTTGGATCTCCTGCTAATATCCTTATTCCTGATTCGATCACGCAAGGAAACTCCGAGCATAGCCCTTTCCATTACCCTTGAGGTGACTTTAAGCCTTCTGATGAGGCCCATTGTGAGCGACCACATTTCGGAGCCATATGTCATCACTGACAACACGCACTGGTCATAGACTTTCGTCTTGAGACACTGTGGACGAGTAGATACCGTGCAGCTTCTCGAACGCCGCCCAGCCGTGTCGGATTCGAAGGTTGACCTCTTTCTTGAAATTAGATCTACCTAACTAGACTGTCTGTCCGAGGTAAACGTAATCGTCCACAACTTCAAACGTAGAGTCTCCGATCTTGATAGGAGTGTGTGCTACATGGCTGTTTATCATGAGTTTGGTTTTGTCCATGTTCATTTTAAGTCCCACTCTTTCGAAAGCTCTACTGAGGTCATTAAGTATTGTGCTGAGCTCCTCCGTAGTCTCAGCCATGACTACTATGTCGTCGGCAAACCGAAGGTGAGTGATGTACTCGCCATTGACATTAATGCCTAGTCCACTCCAGTCCAGAACCTTGAAGACATCCTCCATTGCAGCCGTGAACAGTTTCGGAGAAATGACGTCTTCCTGCCTCACACCCCGCTGCAGGAGGATTATAGGTTTTGAAGTCTGGTCCTAAAGTCTGACTAACATAGTTACGTTATCGTACAAACACTTCAGCACTTCGATGGACTGATAGTCAATCTGGCGGTTACCTATCATAAGTTCGAAAAATATTTGACCGAATTTCATTTCACCTAAAACTTTTCAACTATTTTCGTTTCTTTTTTTTTATTTCATCGAAGTCACGTCTGCCACTGTATCAGTTGACCTATTATTAATTCGATTTATTTCGTTACTCCGACGTTTCATTTCGTCGAAAAACTTTTCACCGATGTTATACTTAGTCGAAATAACATTTGTTCGACGTATTATGTTTCCGAACATTCATTATACCGCTGTTTTAATTACCATATTTTCATTTCACCAAACGCCTAGAAATGTAATTATATTACACTAGCATGATCGAGGCAACAGGAGCTAAATTCGGATTAGTTTAACCTAATATTTTATTTTATTAATTACTTAAATAATATAATGGGACTTAATGATATAGATATTATGAACAAAAGTGGTTTTAATTGGTCCCAGTAAGAAGCATGCAACCAAGGATGCTTGCGTTAAGCATGCAACATGCAAGCAGACATGCAGCATGCAAGAAGGCAAGCAGCATGCAAGCAGGCATGCAATATGCAAGCAGGCATGCAACATGCAAGCAGGCATGCAGTATGCAAGCAAGCATGCAGCGTGAAAGCAAGCATGCAACATGCAGCAGGTATGCAGCATACAAGCAGGCATGCAGTATGCAAGCAGGCATGCAGCATGGAAGCAGGCATGCAACATGCAGCATAGAAGCAGGCATGCGATATGCAGCAAGCATTGTTTCTGTCACGGCCACGGCGCTGCGGGGTTTGGGCGGCCCCACGCGAGCTTATCGTAGCAGATGGTTTTAACGCTCTCCACCGCAGCTTCGTCTTGCTGGCCGGCCAGCCTCAGCCGCGGTGCCGGGCCTTCAAACCACCTGCTCCTCAGCTCGCGGGCCGCCCTGCCCCTCCGCGCCTACGCGGGCTTGAATTACACTCTAGGGGTAGGGCAGACAAGACTATGTGAAGTCGGTTTTGCAGCGATTCGTTTCTGTCACTAAATTTTGTAGCACAACATATTGACTTTTTATGATACTATTTTAATTTAATATTGAAAATGCTACCAAGTACCGTCTATATATTTGTGACCAAAATGACGTAAAATGTTGTTTCGTTGTGGTGAAAATAGGTAAAAAAGTTCAAAAGAGACTTGGGCCAATAGCAAATGGTTATTTTGTAAATCGGCGAAACATAGTTCGGTAAAATAATACCTATGACACATGATACTTCGATGATCTAAAAATATGTCAAATAATGCATATAGCAAAAAAGGCGTCGGTCAATAGTTTACGGTAAAATGAAATTCGAACAAAAAAAGCTCGTAAAAGTAATCGGTTCCCCAATCTGGCACCTTGAAGAGACTGCAGCACTGCCCAAGTCTCGATCGAATCAAAAGCTTTCTCGTAGTCCACACACGCCAGGCAGAGAGGCAGATTATACGACTCGGTCTTCTGTATAACCTGCCGTAGCGTATGTACGAGTATGTAGTCTACGGTACTGAAGTCTTTTCGGAATCCGGCTTGTTCGGGAGGCTGGAAGGCTGAAGAACCTGCGCGCAAAACGGTTCGTGATGACTCTAGAAAACAGCTTGTAGACATGGCTCAGAAGTGAGATAGGCCTGTAATTCTTGAGCAGGGCTTTGTCGCCCTTCTTAAAGAAGAGTACCACCACACCTCTGCTCCATGCCTGTGGTGTTCTTCTCTCGAGTATGCTGGAATCAAACAGCTTCTGAAGGGCCTTAAGGATCGGTTTCCCATTCGCCTTCAGGAGTACGACCGTAATTCCATCATCATTTGGCGCCTTATTGTTATTAAGCTGCTTCAGAGCCATCCTAATCTCGTACAGGCTGACGTCCGGGATATCTTCGGTATAGTGTCGAGTCAATCTAGCTCTTAGGCCCTTTGCTAGATTCGCAGTGGGTTTGGTAATTGACTTGTACAACTGTCCATAAAATGCCTCGATCTCTCCCAGAAGCTCCGATTTGGTGGATATGACTCTGCCATCTTCTGTCTTCAGTTTCGTGAGCTGGCTCTGCCCAATAGACAGATCTCTTGCAAATACCTTGAAGCCCTTATTCCGCTCAATCGCGTCTCTAATTTTTCCGGTATTAAAGTGACGGAGATCGCGTTTTAAGGACTTAGAGATCCGTTTATTGAGCTGCCGATATATTCACGCATCGTCTGAAGACTGCAGAATCATCTCACGCCTCTCCTTCTTATGAACACTCACTCTCACACACACTCTCTTTTTTCTCTTTCTTCTACTCTCGAGCTTATGCTCGAGAGTTTGAACAAAGAGTTCAAAGAGAGTTGAGAGTTCAGTTCGTTCTTATTTGTACGCGTCATAAAGAACTTAGACCTTACCATATGGACAGTTTCCACGAACCCATCGTTGTATTCGTCCACGGAGCCGAAACGATTTTGAAGTTCAAGCTGAAAGCTCTCGAAGTTTTCGATTTGGTCTGTGCTGGACAGAGACTTCATCAGTCGAAATCTTTCACGCTTGACATTGATATTCAATGTGCCTCTTATCACACGGTGATCATTTCCGGTTTTCGCCGCATTGATAATAATAGTAATAATAACCCTATCGCCGTATCTCTACGTTGACGTCGTGGTGGGGCTTGCGTGCTCCAATATACCCTAGGTCTGTATCGGTAAAGTTTGCTTTGCCGTAATATGCCTAGGGTGAGGGGCCAGACTAAGAGAGATACAATCCGCAGTGCAGTTTTGTGGCGAACTGTTGGGCATTAGCGACCCCACGGACCCGATCTCCCGGGAGAATTCTTGTTCTTCATCTCCGGCTTGCCTTTATAGGCCGGCCGTAGTGAACACTGACGAGGAACTGAGCTCCCACCTCTCTCTTGCCTTTATTGGCTGGCTTGAGTGGAGATTCGCAAGAGCAAACGTGCTCGGGAGAAGGATGTATAGTCCAGTAAGGTGCTGGTAGGGATCTTGACCGTACTTCCGGGATTGTCCTGATAGCCGTGGTATACCTCTCCACTCCTCAAGCACCTCAGGATATGTTGCCCTCTTGTTGCTACGTCACTTCGTGCTAGCGGCCGTTTTTGGGGGCCCATTTATTGAGTGTGCAAGTCACCCCCTGCCTTTTTTCGATGCATATTAATAACGTTGTTCAGGCAGGGGCCATAGTCTTGACATAGTTCCATGTTACCAGTCCACTTAAGACTCCAAAAACCATAGCCCTATTATTTTTGTTCTCCATATGTCGCAACAGTTTTTCAATAACCGGGGGTTGTCCTTGGGTGCACTAGCATAGCGCGTACAGGGATAATCGTCGGTTGGTATCATGTTCCTTTATAATTATCTAAAGGGCCTCTGCGAGTTGGCTTCGGCTCCTCGTACGCCTCCCAAAGGTCCAGGACCTCAGGGTCCTGAGATAAATAAAATAGTAATAATAATATGTATGTTTTTTTTTTATTTTTTAGTGAAATATTTAAAAATATAATTTATATGATGAATAAACGAAATAATGATAATAAATGTATTTATTGGAACATAACAATTTTTACAATAATTATATAGTGCTCGTTAACAGCTACATTAGTTTAAAATAAAACTGTGTCGCAGCCATTAGCGCCCACCTCCTAGAGGATAGACTTCGGCGTTCCAGCTTAATTTATGGAAGTTATATACAAAAAAAAGAAAAGACAACAAACAGTAATAATATCTTAAAAGTTTAACAACCATTATGACAACAAAACAGCATAAGAATTAGTAAAATTCCAATTCTTCTATCATAGTATGTGGTATGGATAAGGGTGTTTTTGTGAATGTGTGTGGTGTGTGAATGTGTGTGGTGTGGGTGTTATTACAGTGTGCATGTGTGTGTTGTCTGATTGTGAATAATTATGGAAGGTATAGGGAATCAAGGAAAAATATATTTAAATTTAGATGTAGGTTTGTTTTGTTTTTTAGACTTTAGTTTTTTATTAGGTTCTGTAACTTATCATAGGTTAAGGTATGGTGCCATTTATCTGTGAGTATTCTACATTCCCGTGAGGTAAGTGGATAGATGTTCAGTATCTTATTTATTTTATTATATAAGACAGGGCCAAAAAAATGATTCTGTCGGTTCACCAACACCACACCAGAGGATTCTGTCCGACAGACTCTATTCGCCCTGCGACTTTGCAAACTACTATCGGGGACGAATTCAAGTTCTGAGTGTTTGCGCAGTATAGTGTTGAGGATAAAGGCATGTCTTACTGTAGGAACTTTGCAAAGAGCATAGAGTTCATGTGTAGGGAACCGAATTGGTTTGTGCGCCATGACTTTGAGTACAGCTCTCTGTGCTCTTTCTAGCCTAAGCAGTAAGGTCTTTCCAGAGTTTCCCCATACAGTTATGCAATAGGTTAGGATAGAGTGCGCCAGTGCAGAGTACATAATTTTTAGTGTTGAAAAATTGGCAGAAGACCTCAAAGTAGAACCACAAAGTAGTGAGCGAAGGGTGGTAAATGATGAATTAAATGTAATTATAACATTAAAAATACAATTATAAATAAATTTAAATCAATAAAAACTGGGAGTTGTCAAAAAAGTGTGTTTACCCTGTGTCTACCCACAGAATTCTCTAACCCGTGACACTAGTGAACCGATTTGTTCATGCCATGACATTGTGCTATCGATAATGACACCAAGATATTTGATGCTATTTGATCACAGAGACATCATTAAATATAAATTGCTTCTTCATCGCTATGATGAAGTCAATCTCATTTTTAATTGCACCATCAGGGCTTTGCCAGGTTCACCTCGGTCGGGGCGTAAACCTGTATGACCTTTAGCGAATATCTTGATGGTATTCTTAGTATTAGGTACGCCACCCTGGTCGGCACACTCTCGATCTTCACCACATGGTTCACAAGGGACTTGTGGACATTAAACCCGACACCACCCTGGGACTGCTGGTCACCCTCCCGGAAATAGAGCAGATTACCAGATTTTAGGATTATCGTGTCCTCCCCCTGACTTCGGATTTCGAATAATCCCACAATACTCCATCGTAACCTGCTCAATTCTTCCTCAAGTTCGGTGATCTTCTCATCGGACCGGAGTGTACGCGTGTTGTACTTTACCAGGTCCAGTCGTCATTTAATAGCTGGTGAGCCGGAATCCTTTATGTAATCTACCGGGGTCGTTTGACGGTTAATCGATCTCGTCCGGAGATTCTTAGCTCTCCAGACCCCAGGGTTGCGCCCACGCCTGTCTCTTGTCGTTCTATTCATTGGGAGAGTTTGGACCATAACCCGCCACCCTAGTCCAGTGAGTGTTGGCAGATGCACAACGTGCAGGTGAGGTTGACTTGAGTCCCGATAGATGTTGATTGGGACCCCGCATACACCCCCGTGATAAATCACTGGAAAATAATGACAATAATAAAAAAATAAAGTAACCCCGTTTTAAAAGAGATTACTCAGTATTGCTATTGCCCAGTCAATAAACTCTGAACGATTATACTCCTGAAATTATTCATGTCATTTACCAAGTAACAAGAGCAAAATCCCATTGAGACGAATTACCGATATTATCCATCGACTTGGCCTCTAATTCATATCGTAGATGGCTCCTTGATTGAGCCCATTAATTTACTACTGAGAGATTCAATAAAGCGTGAGGCTACACGCTGTAATGATGACAAATAAACCGACGTAGCCAGGAGTCAGAGTATGTACGTCTATGAGCAGTGCCAATAAATATACTGTAACTGTGCGCTCCCCGCACCCCGAGACCCCGCCCCCGCGCCCCCCGCCCCCGCGCTCTCACTCCCGCCCCGCGCTCCCGGCCGCGGCTAAAACTGAATACATTTGAATAACACAGCGCGTAATGAGGTGCCACCGCGCACCGAGCACTGATGAGCGGGAATCGAACCCCGGACCTAGCTAAACAATTGTCATTCATTCAGCCGAGAGCCAATTCTGTAATCCTTTTGAATAATAATTCCTTTTGGTATTCCGTGCGCGCCAATCATGGCTGCGAGCTCTGTGCGCCGCACCAGTAGCTACTCACTATTAACATAAATCCTTAAGCTTTCATTACGCAAATCATTATTTTTTCTGATTGCGACTTGTGTTCGACTAGCAATGAAATATTGCTGCTTTTTAGAGACCTATATTTAGAGACTTGGTCCTTTTATTGTCTACTTCCATATTTAGAAGTACCTACTAGTAGAACCAGGTATCATTCGAAATGGATTCTGCGGCTGGTGAGCCAATACTTAGTACTTTCTCTGAGCTATCGATTATCTCTGCTAAGGTGAGTCGTCCAGCCTCCTATTGGTCATGATAAGTGTCACCAGGCTGCCCTCCCTACCCCCTCGCCCGCCACTTGCAAGGGGAAGGAGGGATGGTGTTTACACACGGCGCGATTTATTCTTGCGGCGCGGCGTCGTAAATAACTTGGCCAGCGCCGACAGATATATGGAGCCTCGTATTTATTGCTATTTGTTCGCGAGTACGGTCCGCAGCAGCAAGATGGACGGCCGCGGATAACTCCGAGCGATGAAGCCGTTGCTGGGACTGGCGCACGTGACCAAAAACTACACGGGACTGATGACCAGCCGTAAGACAGCAGTAATACTTGATCTTCTGTTTAACGAATCAATAACTAATGGCACACAGAGAGATGTAATCATTGGGATGAGAAATGTGAAACCTGACGAGTTTTCATTCATCATTTTTTATCATCAGTTAAGTTTATCATTAACGCTAGTAAACAAGGTCACAAAAGAAAGCACTTAGTTCTAAGTCTAAGTCTACTAAGTCAACTATTAACCATATTAATAAGTGCATGCCAAGAATACCTCACCCAAGCTACTACAGTTCCGGGGGCTCTACGCGGGGATCGTTCGGTCCATGGTTCTTTACGGAGCGCCGGTGTGGGCGTCAGTCATCAGGGCCATGGCCATCCGAATGGTGCGGGGATACCGCACGGTCTCCCGCGAAGCGGCGAGCCTCCTTGACAGCTTACCGCCATGGGATCTAGAGACAAAAGTCCTTGCATGCATGCACAATCTGCGCATGAAGATGCAACGCTGGGGCGAAACTTCGCTGGTGCGACTAGTCGCGGCATGGCGGACGGAATTCTAGCCAGATCTTATGGCGACATGGCAACAGCGACTGTCGCAACCCAGTGCTGGGCAAGCCATAATCATAGCGATAAGTCTCGACCTTGAGGAGTGGTTTGAGAGGCGTCACAGCATCCTCACCTTCTGCGTGACGTAGGTCCTTACTCCTCACCGGACATTGTAAGTTCAGGAGTTTTCTGCATCGGATACAGGAGGAAGAAACGCCAGGGTGTCACCAGTGTATGTCCGAAGCAAGGAGAAATGGCAGGTGGTCGCCTCTTTCTGCGAAGCAGCAATGCGAAGCAGTAATGAAGGAGGAGGTCGGACGCATGAGGGAACGAACATCCTCACGCCGCAGTCGCCGAGAACCCGATCCCGACTGCTAGCCACCGTAGACGCGGGCTACGGATAGCTCGCCGTCCGGCCGTCCGGTAATCGACCGGGCCAAAGTAATCGACTGCATGTAGTATTCCACGCGCTCCTCAAAGAGAGTTCAGCAAACCGTAGGGGCCCAACAGGGCCGATGCCATCTAGGGCCGCGGTGATTTTCTGAAAAGGAAACTCATGGTGTTAGAATGCAAAGGGCAATTAAAGGACACATGTGTGGTTTTAGTTAGTAAAAGTCTGACACGCCCACTCAGAGCGGCAGAAGTCATTGGATGATTTCTCACCTTAAGAAAAAGCTACTACAGTTGTTTGAGTATTTCGCCGTAGACGATCCTCCAGTAGTTGTAGTAGGTTGTAAATGATAAAAACCAAACCACTAAGTAACACGTTTTCGTTCACACGGGGATGCAACTCGACATACATTTTGACTGTGTTTCTTACAACCGCTCTTACGCGATTTTTCATTAGATATTTTGGAAACACAGTATTTTGTAGATATTATTTATGCTTCTATTGAAATCAATTTATAAATTTGTGTAAAACTAATCCAGTAAAGACCTCCGAAAATCTGCTATTTTGCATGTACTTCAACACTTCATAATTTACTCAAAAATTAAAAAAGTCAAAAAAGTATAATAATGGAAGCCTTGCAAATTTAATCAAGATTCTGAAAGAATAAACATGAGCATTATTGGCTCGTACAACAGTTCAAGTGTAAGTTTTTCCTGCTCTGCTTCTCACTCTATTATTGGCTCGTACAACAGTTCAAGTGTAAGTACCTCCTGCTCTGCTTCTCACTTTATTATTGGCTCTTACAACAGTTCAAGTGAAAGTTCCTCCTGCTCTGCTTCTCACTCTATTTTACCAACGGTACTGCGCAGCCTGCCACATCGTTTCTGAATGAGAAGGTTTTTTACTCGCGGCAGCTCGTCCGGCCGCATTAAACCACTTCATTGTAATACTTAGATATTTAGTAGTTGTACAGCGAATAAATTACCCTCATAATGAAAGCCAGTTTTTTCAACAATATCCGACAACATTTTAAGCTGTTATCAACGCTCGGCCGCTGACTTATAGCCGCGGAACGCAGCGCAGCCCGCCGTCGCGCTTTTTGCAGTATTCTCATAATCAAATTTTGATTTATTGCGGCTGAGTTATTAAAATCCTTTTAGTTCTGCCTGGGGTCGGATGGAGGGTCTCGCTCGCCATTCGGAGATACGCGCTGTCACAATGTAACGTAATTGAAAAACAGTCCGGGATACGCAGTCTCAGCGCTATCGGGGTGTAAATCAAGGTGGGCTTACGTTCCTAAAATCGGTATGCGGTTGTAAATCGTGCGCGGGAGTGGCGGGCGCGGCGTTCGGGGCCGGAGGGGGTGGAGGGGGGCTTTGTGTCAGATCGCGATCAGCTAAATCATACTTATTGGTAACGAAGCGTAGCGGGCGCGTGCGCCAGCGCCGACCACGACACACTACGCTGGACCACGCTGGCCCCGTCAACACCATACGGCACACACTAAATTGTCACCACATGTCACCCATAAGCGAGCGGAATACCTCGACACAGCCCACATAAGAACCTTTTTTACACTCTCATTGCTCATGACTAATCTTCAACTTTATCAACTCTTTGACATTGCTAAAGAATTCTATATTCATTCTATATTATTTATTATTTTCTGCATTCTGTTGAAAGCAATAATCAGCTGCAAGCGGCTGTCAGCTTTAGTGTCGTGGTCATTGTGCGCAGATCGTCAGCGGCAATCGCGGAGAGCGATAGCGATACCTACTCAGCGATAGTGTTGACAATGAGCCACGAGCCACGGTAACATTCCAGTAAAACCCGCTGTAATACGGTCATAACATAACAATAAATACTTTGCTGCGAACTCGCTGTAAGTTCCATTCTATAGTTAGGTACATTATAATATTCCTGCTATGATGAAATTGAATGTAATATTGAGCAAAAAAAAAACTAATATAAAAAATGTGTATAAATCTTGTATCACTAAAAAACCGTCTTGGCCATGAAACATGATAAGTACATGTATGTACTTAGTTAGATAGGTAACTTATAAAACTTTCATTATGTCTTTTATAGAGGTGTTGCAGCAGTCTCGTAGACTAGTTGTAGCAGTCTAAAAGAATGCTCAAGTAGTCGAGTCGTAGCAATCTCGTAGACGTATCGTACTAGTCTCAAACCGTTACTTTACAGTCTCGTAGACGTATCGTAGCAATCCTCGTAGCGGTTCATAATAGTCTCGTAGAGCTCCCGTAGGTACCTCGTAGCGCTCTCGTATAAGTCTCGTAGCCCCTTCGTATGCAATTCGTTACAGCGCAGCGATCTTTTCAAGAAGTAGAATTGCAGTCTCGTAGATTATTTCTTAGAAGAATCTTCTGTAACCTAAATATTAACTAAGTATTTATACTAAACCTAACTTTGTACATATATACAAAACTTAAAATACGCTGTACGCTGTCATCCAGAAATGTGCCCAGAAGACTGGCAGCATTTCCACAGTGGATCGCAAAGTTAATTCTTTGGGCAAAGAACGAGCCAGCCCTCTGGTCATGCAAAGTGTCGACCAGTCGGTGTAAAATTTCCTTGAAAAGGAGACGCGCACTCGGACCCCATAACCCAAGCGTTTCGACACCAAACGGCTCAAAACTGTAATTATTTTACCAATAAGGGAACGGTCTCGTAGATGAGTCCGAACTGTCTCGTAGAGGGCTCGTAACAGCTAGCCTTGTAGATGATTCGTGGTAGTCTCGTAGGCCTACCGTAAAAGTCTCGTGGATGTGTCGCGAAGGTTGTGTAGCTGTGACTCATACGGCAGGTTAGTTTACACGAACCATTTCAGGCCACTTTTTACCTATAACATTACATCTATTTGACCTACATGCTTGCACTTTTGATTGTCTAGCAAAACCATCTTATAGTTACTAAATCCCGAATGACAATTTAAAAAAACCTCGGACCATACACGAGATTTTGCTGTCAGAAAATCACAATTTTTTAACCGACTTCGAAAAGGAGGAGGTTCTATGTTCGGCTGAATGTATTTTTTTTTATGCACATATGTTCACCGATTTCTCGGTCAATTGTGGACCGATATTGAAAATTTGTTTTTTTTTTTTATTGAAAGTTAATGCTTCCCATAGAAATATTGTAATGATCTGATCAGTAATTTCGAAGATATGGAACAGAACTCCTCATAGGATCACAGCAGAACTGTCGTAACAAGTAAAATTGCTTTATTTATACGTGTAGTCGATGACTGACTGAAAGAAGAGGGGGAATATATCGAACTGATCTGATGATGAGGCCTGAAGTTAGGCACCGGAACTCTGTAATAAATTAATATTATGTAACCGTGTTTGGTATTATTAGAATTGTCATGTGATGCACTTTGGCTATAAGGTATTTAAGTATGGCTGAGGGATACTTTTTAGCGGTGGTACCATAACTAAAAAGTGTAAAATAAAAAACATTATACAAAAAAAATACAACCGACTTCAATGTAAAAAAAACACTGAAAGTGCAAAATAACTAATACTTTAATTTCGGAAGTCGGTATTAAATAACGAAGAGACAAAACTATTATTGAAACACCGACATCCGAAATTAAAGTTATTTTGCACTTTTCAGTGTTTTTTAGGGTTCCGTACCTAAAACGGAAAAAACGGAAACCTTATAGGATCACTTCGTTGTCCGTCCGTCTGTCTGTCTGTCTGTCAAGACCTTTTATCTCGGGAACGCGTAGGGGTTTCGAGTTGAAATTAAAACCAAATACTCAAGTCTGCGGTCCCTTGAAGCTGTGAAAAAATCACACTTCTAAGTTGACAAAAAAAATGATACGGTCGTTTATGTCGCAAAAAACGCATATTTCGACACTCTCAAGGAAATCAAAATTCATAGGGTACTTCCCGTTGACCCAGAATCCTGAAATTTGGCTTGAAGCAAGGTCTTATAGCACAAATATAGGAATAAATCTGAAAACAGTAAAGTTGTTACGTCACAATTTTTTTTTGTGTTTTGTGAAATCTCTTCGAGACTCCATTCGGGAATTGAACTGAAGGCTTTAACTACACCAACATAGGCTTGCGGTCATCAAGAAATATGTAGCTCGCCTTCCGTCCGTCCGGTATCCGTCCGGACCGAGCCGAGGCGCGTCGTGTTTCACGCGTTGTACGGAACCCTCAGTGCGCGAGTCCGACTCACACTTGCCCAGTTTTTTACATTGAAGTTGGTTGTATTTTTTTTTTCAAAAAAATTTTTGTTACCTTGTTACAATCACTCATCAAAAGTTTAGACTAGTTCCAGGTGAATTAGGAAATTTAAAATGGAGTGGAGGTTATATAGTAGTCGTATATATAGAAAATTTGTTTCTGCTAGCAGCTTCAACTACGAGGAAGTAGGTTTCTTCATGCAAAGGCTCTTAGGAGCTGAATTTTGCAAAATTCCTTTTAGTGCTCGCCTACGCCTATAAAAGGAAACCTTGTGCAAAATTTCACGCTCCTACTCCCTGTATTTTCATCTGTGCTTTGATATGTCAGTCAGACAGTTTCTCCTTTTATATATAACTAGCTGAGCCGGCAAACGTTGTTCTGCCATATAAATAAAAAAAAAAAAAAATAGATGTTGGCCGATTCTCAGACCTACTCAATATGCTCACAAAATTTCATGAGAATCGGTCGAGCCGTTTCGGAGGAGTTCAAGTTCGAACACCGTGACACGAGAATTTTATATATTAGACTAGCTGAGCCGGCAAACGTTGTTCTGCCATATAAATAAAAAATAAAAAAAAATAGATGTTGGCCGATTCTCAGACCTACTCAATATGCTCACAAAATTTCATGAGAATCGGTCGAGCCGTTTCGGAGGAGTTCAAGTTCGAACACCGTGACACGAGAATTTTATATATTAGATTTTATAGAAATCATCACATGAAAGGATGGATCTTTTTTTCAACAAAGATTAAAGTTGGAGAAATTCTTTCAGATTTACATTTTTATTTAGATATACCTAATTATCTTTTAGGTCTTGTCGACTTATCTATTTAATTACAAAGTTTAAGCGATAAGAGGTATCTGTATTATAGGATATACCTTTTTCTTTGAAATTTTATATAGCACTGTACAAGTCTTATTTTTTTAGAATACGACACGTCTATCGTTCAATAATTTTGGTGTTCGCACAATAACAAGGTGCATTCGAAGACAAACGTCGCAATCAAGAAATAAATTGCGTTAGTAGTTGCCGGCCGAGCGCGGGGCGAGGGTGGGTGCGGGGCGGAGGCCGGGCGCCGGGGCCAGCGCGAGGGGATCGAGGAGGCCTATTTATCGAATTAGGACTGTGTAATCACCGCTCATAGAACTACGCAGCAATTGTGATGAACTACGCGCCAACTACTTGACACTTGAAAGTAATAACTGTGTCTGTATGAGAAAAAAGGTTTTCTCGACACACCGCCCTTATCCCCCACTCTCTCGACATACCACTTTTAGGCAAGAAATTTGCCGTGTTCCGCACTAGTGTCGAAAAGTGCGCGAGCTCAGCCCGCCACAATTTATTGTATTTATCATATCGGGCTGGTTGCTAAGCGACTCCTATCAGTCGCCAGTCAACCCCCGTTCATTTTCTCCACTTGTATCAAAATTTGCTATTTTAAATTAAAGTGCAGAACCAACAATGGACTAGAAATATTGATTGTCAGCTGAAGATAAATACATATTGGGTTTTTTAGAGGTAAGTACAGTGTTAGTTCGTGTAAGATTGTTTTTATGGATTGTAGCAGCGTAACAAATAGATTGTGTAACTATAAGTTACGTTGACAAAACCACTGTAATTTAAATACTTTACTTGGTCTACATGTCTAATGTTTAAATACCCAATAAATGCAAAACTATCAAGACTACCTCCCCCGCGTAGTAATCGCAAGGGGTGAACATAATAGAGTGAAGTGACGCGTGCCACATGTAATAACAAGTGCGCGGAGCGAGCAGGAGGCAGCCCTGACTAGTCGCGGAAAAGCCGACCGTGTCAACCCTGACTGGTCGTGGTGATCCCCGCCGACATCACCGACCTTCGACTCCATCAAACAACACAAGACATTTTAATTCAGGAAAATTCTATAAGAATCAGTCATAGAAGCTACCTATTCGTAGTAATTTTTATGAACCACAGTTGTTACAGATGCAGGTCAAGAATGAGGAGCTGCTCAACAGCGGCTACTCATTTAAAAATCAAACAAATTGTAAATCGTTCAGTGTTGCAAGACCGTTGACAAGGCAGCATTGAGCACCTGAATTTTATTCCACAGCAATGATAACGGTTTACACGAGGTTATTAAGCCCAGCCAGAAAGGTTTGTAGGAATATGACTACTCTCTAATATACACTTTCACAATAAAAAAAATATAATCTAGCCATAAACCTCGGGTACAGGTCAATCAACGCTCTGCCGACGTTCCAACGCGCCGAACACCATAAAAACCTATAAACCACTGATTAACATATTGATTGTTACAAAAAGTACCATCAAAATCAAAATAGAAAATAAAACATTAGGAAACTTCAAATCCGCTTTAATGGACCGAGAACAGGTCAACATTACTTTTTTGGGAGAACATTTTAAACAAGGAAATGTTAATGTGTGTTACAAATAGATGTGGTGAGATGTCTGTTTCCTGTGAGGACAATAGGCGAATAATACGTGGTGTAGGGAGACCCAGGGGCCCGGGCCCCATTTGTAAGTTCAAACATTGACATGCGGGCTCCGGGCCCGGCAGACGCGAATAAAAACAATAAGCCCTCCGCCCCACAGGTTGCGCTGCGCTTTCAACTCGCAGCGCATATTTTATGCTAATCTTGCGCTGTGTGAACGGGCGAAGATGTTTGCTTATGTAAATAAAGTTTTGATCTTACTTCACACTTTTGCTGGCTTATAAATACCTTACAAATGTTCGTGGCTTCAGTTTAAGACGTTTTGCAAAATCTATTTGCAAAATAAATATCATTAAACATCCTTTATCATTTATCTTCTTTTTCCGCCAATTTTAATAAGTAGAAGTTCACATTGCACGCCATGTGCGTTTAAACTAAGGTCGTCAAATATTTTAATCGTAGGATTTAAATAATTGTACCGTTTAAACATAAAATATAATATCATTGTGAAGTTCAAACACACGGGATGAGCTTGCAACTTGAAAATAAAACGGTGCTGCGACTTGCGAGTGATGCAACAATGACTGTACCTACGTGATACCTCGTCGTACTGCGTCTCTCGTAAGATGAAAGCTTTAAATATAACATTATTTATTGGCTTACAATCTCATGGGAACAACATTACCTCTGTCTGTCAATAATAAAAAGTACACGACACATAAAAGGATAAAAAGAACCCCACCGAAGTCATAAGCTCATTATCAATTGCTGATATAGTGCTTCACACTGCGCAATGAATTGTAACAACTCCCTTGGACTATAGTGATATAGCCCCAATGATTGTCATAACATTGATATCCAAAGTGCTGCTGGGCGTAGTAATAATTGTGTTAAAAAGGTAGGCGTATGTTGAGGAAGGAAGCGGTCGACGCGCGCGCGCGTGCCGCCCATTGTCCCGCGCACGTCGCGCGTCGCACGTGCCGCGTGCCCCTAATCGCGAGCGTACAAAGCCTCGGCTCCTTAGTTGATAACTAATCAGCTCACAGTGGCCGCTGCTTCTTGTCAAAGGAAATCAAATCTTCTTTGGTTGTCAATGAACAGAGTAGAGATCAAAAATTCTTTTAAATTATTGAAAAATATACTCGTAGTCCTTCGTTACGTTATATTACAATATTATTTTAGCACATTGTGCTATCTATCGCTAATACAAGACAATTCTATATATATAGGAATAGATAACGTCATCACAGCTACTGAGTATTATATTTATCAATTTATTCAAACTTCATGTACATTAGTGGTAAATAGGCAGACTTAAAGCAACAAGGCATTCTCTACCAGTCCACCTTTCTAGTTTTTTTTAGTATTCTGTAAACCTATAAATTTGCATCTGAAATCGATGGAATTTGGAATTTTCAATAAACTAACTTTTCATGATTTTCACACCATGACTCATTCAATATATCTACTATATTAGGTAGATCTATTCTTAATACAGTCTATAGTCGTCTATAATAGAAGATGTATATTTTAGCGGATTGTAAGTTATTTTCCATGGATTCCTGTACGTGCATGAAAGCCAAAATCATGAACCTACGAGACTTGACAATGAGTGCATTGTGTCCTTAACGTTTGTAATTGTTGAAGAGGTAGGTTTCCGAGGTGAAGGAGGTGAAGCCTCCCAGCGAAGGAACGCCGACCTCTGCCCCTCTGCGACCAGCACAGTGCCTCACTACCAACGCTTGGATGAGGTATCTCAATATTGCTAACTATAGCTTCTATACATAATTATTTCAGAACGGGCTGGAAATTAATCATTTCAACACATTAGATTTACTAGATACACATATGGTTTCTGAAAAATATCTTCACAGTTTATGATAAATTTACATCTTATTTATTAAAACTTCATGGTTCACCACAAAGGTACAAAGGCGGATTTAATGCTTTAGGTATTCTCAACCAGTCAATCAAGGGTAGTGAAGAGTAAAAATGCCTTAGCTAAGGACTAAGGCACTTAAGCAAAATAACACACAAAATATACAAATATAAATCTTGAAGCCACAGTTTCTTCTGCTAAACACATACCATATCTATGATCAAACATGGCCGACTCGTCATATTACGCTGCAGTTTGCCTTATCCAAACAGTTGTTGGGGTGTGTGGCGCGCCGTGCCCGCCGGTGTGCGGTGCCCACTCGACCCACTAACAGATATTGACGGGCATCAAAGCAACGCGTCACAGCCTCTCCATATATCATTCTCGGTTGCGGCGATACCAGCCTTTTCATGTCGCCAGGCACAACGATACGGCACAGGGTAGGTGACGACAGAGACAGCGCTTCAAGTTGTTTGTTCTATACAGCTGAGATGTGCTGACAAAGTCTGAATTATTACCGTTAAATGCTGTACCTACTTCTGGAAAAAAAAAGAAGAAGTAACTAATTGTGGTAAAAACGATGATAAAGTGCTTATTATTTATGTAAGCTTCTACGAAAATTCGCTAATAAATTGACAGTGATGAGTGAAGATAAGATGTAGAGGAAGGTTGCGATTATTAGACTAGATCCTTCATTGGACCAACGAAGTATATCCAAAATTGTACATACTAGCAACACTTCAACTAGTCAAAACGAGTACTTGGCGATTTATTGGCATATCTTGCTTACCTCAGTGACATTACGGCACCTGATAGGAAGTGATGCATGTGGGTGTGTTTGCAGCGGTCAAAGTGTAGTAATTTCACTCAGCATTAGTTTGACGTAATTATGATTGTATTCATATTAATCTGCGTGCAATAATAAAATATTTGATTGTTGACAATAAGACGGCTTCACTTATGTATCGTTCCTTGTGCGAGTCTATTATCACTTACTGCATACCAGTGTGGGGTGGAACTTTCAAAACTGTGATGCTTAGAGTAGAACGAGCTCAGTGAGCTGTTCTTAAAGTTATGCACTTCCGTAGAAGAGACTATCCCACAGCCCAGTTGTACTCCGATGCCCAAGTACTCACGGTAAGAAAACTGTATGTCTACCCCTCTGTCTTGCGTCGTTATTCCACGATACCACTAGATGGGAACCTTACCAGTTGGCGAATTGGTTTCCCAGTCTTTGAGTCTGGACTGTAGGATAGTTCCCACAGCCCGGTTGTACTCCGATACCCAGGTACTCACGGTAAGAAAACTGTACGTCCACAGCTCTGTCTTGCGTCGCCATTCCACGATACCACTAGATGGGAACCTTACCAGTCGGCGAATTAGTTTCCCAGTCTGTGAGTCTGTTCAGTGTCGTTCTGCAATAGCGCGGCGCCACTGTAGTGCGCAGAGCTCGCTAATTTATACCAAAATAAATAAGAAGCTGGCAATATATAAACTTACTATCCATAAGTTCAAAAAGAGCCTTAAGCCATGGCTAATGTCGCTCAGTTACGAAGACACTGAGCAGATTCTAGAAGTGCTTCGGTGACACTATCCTACCTTTATATTGTCCTTCTTACAAACCTACTTAAATTCTTCCTGTACCTGCATAAATCTACGTGAACTCTTTGCACACACTCACTCACCACACACACTCACTCACTCACCGTTACAGGTTTACTGACAACTTTTGTTGTTATTTTTATTTTAGTTTTTTTTTTAATAGTAATTCATAATTATAATCAATATTCAATAATTCTCTCAAATAATAACGTAATTAAAACTAACTTACAAAATAAAAATAAAAGCCTAAAGTACTAAAAAAAGCAATCTAAATTACGGCGTCGAAAAACTCTCCACATCGCTGTCGACTGGTAATGTACCTAAAAGACTGGCGGCATTGCCACGCTGAATGGCAATGCTTATCCTTTGTCCGAAGTAAAAGCCAGCCCTTGGGTCATGCGAAGTGTCAACAAGGCGTTTTGAAAGTTCTTTAACTAATTTGTGAGCACTCGGACCCCACGATCCGAGAGTTTCAACCCCAAACAGCTCGAAAATATAACTACCAGCAAGGTTATTATATTTCCGCCACTTGAGGTTCTCTGCAGCCGCTGCGGCAGCACCGGCACAGCACGACGAGCTAGGAAGATGAGATGGCGCAAGAGTATCGACACAAGTAGCGTCCCACACTAAAGGCCTACCCATCTTCCATGGAAATAAAGACATGTCGTCCGGTCTTTTGCCATCGTCGCGTGCCAGGCCATGAGGTTCCAATACGGCCGGAAGGCCGACGGTGACAAGAGCACGTCGGATGATGTCGTTGATATTCGCGTGTCGCGCTATGCGACCCGCACTTCGGCTGCATGACAGACCGTGGTGTCCGAGGCTGTTGACAACTTCGCCACAGTGGCAGCGATGAGGAGAGCAACAAGGAGCGCCAAGACGTAGGGAAGCAGCGAGGCGGAAGGTAGTATTGTCGAACAAGGTACCTATGTTCGACGACGGCAATGCATGAAGCCAGAGACCCGACTCCCACTCTCCCACAGCTAGCAGGCGCGCACGCTCTGCAGTAGTTACAGATGTTGCCAACAGATTCTCTTGAACTACGAGTCTCCAAGCGTCTATAGCCTCGGTAAAGCACGGCACATCAAAATCAACCAGTGAGGAAGATAGGATATTCCTGATTAATTTTTCAGTGCCGTGAACCGAGGATATAAAAGCTGGTAAACTGATGCTGGTAATTTTACGGACGCCTAGGCCTCCCATAAGGTGTTTTTATAATAGTTTTGTCTCTTCGTTATTTAACACCGACTTCCGAAATTAAAGTTATTTTGCACTTTTCAGTGTTTTTTTAATCGACTTCAAAAAGGAGGAGGTTATATGTTCGGTTGAATGTATGTTTTTTATTTTTATTTTTTATGTATGTTCACCGATTTCTCGGTCAATTGTGGACCGATTTTGAAAACATTTTTTTTTATTGAAAGGTTATGCTTCCGAGTTGGTCCCATAGAAATATTGTTATGATCTGATCATGAACTTCGAAGATATGGAACAGAACTCCTCATAGGATCACAGCAGAACCGTCGTAACAAGTAAAATTGCTTTGTTTATACGTGTAGTCGATGACTGACTAAAAGTAGAGGGAGAATATATCGAACTGATCTCATGATGAAGCTTCAGGCTTCATCATCAGATCAGTTAGGCACCGGAACTCTGTAATAAATTAATGTAATCTAACCATGTTTGGGATTATTAGAATTGTCATGAGATGCACTCTGGCTATAAGGTATTTAAGTTTGGCTGAGGGGTACTTTTTAGTGGTGGTACCATAACTAAAAAGTGTGAAATAAAAAACATTTTACAAAAAAAAATACAACCGACTTCAAAGTAAAAAAAAACAAAACAAAAACAAAAAAAAACTTTAATTACGGAAGTCGGTGTTAAATAACGAAGAGACAAAACTATTATAGAAACACCGACTTCCGAAATTAAAGTTATTTTGTTTTTTTTTTACTTTGAAGTCGGTTGTATTTTTTTTTGTAAAAAGTTTTTTTTGTAGAGCGTTGTCTTTGGAGTGGCAAACCTTTAAATTTAGATTTAGTGCATTAACAACTAATCGAATGCTAGCTATGGTATTTGATTGGCTGTTAATGCGCTAGCTCTAGCAAAATTATCAGATTTTATGTTCTCATCACATATCCCGCTTCCATGCTCAGGGGTTGGCCAAACCTTGGTTCAAACCTGTAATTCTGGTACGATTTTAAATCATGGAAAAAGAGGGAAACAGCCAAATAATTGTCGTAGGACTGGAATTTTTTTACTTTTAGATATATTGAGACTCATACCCTGCTTTACTAATGTAGGAGAGGAAGTTTTTAATAGAAACGGGTGTAAGTTACCTAAAAACAAATTCCTTATAATTTTGACAAGTTCATATATTGATCATGTCTACAAATTTTTGAAATGAAGACAGCCTGACTCCTCCTCATCTCCTCGGTAACTCTTTCAAAACAATTCCGGTACCAGTAATCTCGCAATATCGAAATGTACGGTTTTCTCAGAGACACATAAATGATGAAAAAACCGGGCGAGTCAGACTCGCGCGCTGAGAGTTCCGTACTAACTTACATATGAAAACAGTTCAATTCCCAAATTGAGTTACGAAGATTTTTCCGGATCGCAAAAAGTTTCTTTTTTGGGGCGTAATGATAAATTTATAGTTTTAAATTTTTTTCCTATACTTGTGCTATAAAAACTTGCTTCATGCCAAGTTTCAGGATTGTAGGTCAACGGAAAGTACCTTATGAATTTTGATTCCCTAAAGAGCGTCGAAATCTACGTTTTTTTTTGTGACTTAAACGGCCGTATCTTTTTTTTTCGTTTTCTCAGAAATTTGATTTTTTCATCATCAGCAGACTTGAGTACATATTTCAACTCGATACCTCCACGCGTTCCCGAGATAAAGGGTCTTGACAGACAGACAGACGGACAACAAAGTGATCCTATAAAGCTTCCTTTTTTTCCTTTTGAGGTACGGAACCCTAAAAATGATTATTTATCACATACACTTACACAATTACTCATGTAAAATAGTCAAGACATAGTCATGCCTATTACTCATAATATTATCAAATGATGAGAACAATTAATTTATTGAATAGGTAATTAAACTATAGAAAAAAAAATAGTTTTTAGGCAGACTTGTGCAAGCTAAGGGTAACTTGCTCATTTTCTACATAACTGTAGTAAGATGGATATACTCGTATATCACGAACGGGTCCTCAGGTTATGCGCTACGATGCACTTTCTTGATTGGATGTCGACACTCTCTCCACCTCCCTTTAATCTTGCAAATGTCACGGGGGTGCTTCTCGGCTAATTTCTACCCTGCATATGCACATATGATTTCGAGAAAATGTTTTTTTTTTAATGTTTTGGTTACCTATTGCTAACTTAAATAGCTTTATAAAAGTTACTATTTATTATTCAATAATGAGAATTGAACAGTTTCGGCTAATATAACATTAAATTGGTACAAAACTTGGAATTATAAAAATACGTGGCTGCGAATTACATTGCACTAAAAAATAAATTTTAAAAAAATCAGGCAAGAGCGCGTCGTATTCTCACATGAAGACTTCCGTACGTTTTGTATGAGTTAGTATTTTTGATGCTAGTGAGCGAAAGGAGGAGGGTTGATAAGAGATATTTTTGCCCATCACACACTGAAAAAAAAACTATTTCCAAAAATTTTTAATTTCTTTTGTATAATATATAAGGGCTTATGTATATATTAAAGATATTTATTTTTTATACAGTGACATTAACTTAATAAATAATATAGTAAATCGAAGCAATTATTTACTTTGAAGTCGGTTGTATTTTTTTTGTAAAAAGTTTTTTATTTTACACTTTTTAGTTATGGTACCACCACTAAAAGGTATCCCTCAGCCAAACTTAAATACCTTATAGCCTGAGTGCATCTCATGACAATTCTAATAATCCCAAACACGGTTAGATTACATTAATTTATTACAGAGTTCCGGTGCCTTCACTTCAGGCTTCATCATCAGATCAGTTCGATATATTCCCCCTCTACTTTCAATCAGTCGACGACTACACGTATAAACAAAGCAATTTTACTTGTTACGACGGTTCTGCTGTGATCCTATGAGGAGTTCTGTTCCATATCTACGAAGTTCATGATCTGATCATAACAATATTTCTAAGGGACCAACTCGGAAGCATAATCTAACAATTAAAAAAAAAAAATTCAAAATCGGTCCACAAATGACCGAGAAATCGGTGAACTAACATAAAAAAAAAACACACACATTCAATCGAACATAGTTCTATGTTCGGTTGAATGTGTGTTTTTTTTCTCTCTCCTCCTTTTTGAAGTCGGTTAAAAAACAAAGTGTACAAAAGACGGTCTTATCGCACAGGGCAATCTCTCTCCCTCTCTTTTTTTATATTTTTCATTTATTCATATATATTACATAGTAACTAATTGTATTTCTCCCGGGAGAGGGTACTGGCTTCTGTAAACGCAGGTTTATCACCTAGCACAGGAGTCAGGGACTTCAATAAAATTGTAAAACGTCTGTAAAAAATAAAGATTATTATTAATATTATTGTGATTCCGTGTGTGTTATTCAAGTTTAATCATGGATATGTATATTTTAGTATTTTTTAGGGTACCGTACCACAAAAGAAAAATACAGAACCCTTATAGGATCTCTTTGTTGTCCGTCCGTCTGTCTGTCTGCCTGTCAAGACCCTTTATCTCGGGAACGCGTGGAGTTATCGAGTTGAAATTAAAACCATACACTCAAGTCTGCGGTCCCTTGAAGTTGTGAAAAAATCAAACTTCTAAGATAACGAAAAAAAGATACGGCCGTTTATATCGCAAAAAAACGTACATTTCGAGACTCTCAAAGAAGTCAAAATTTCCAGTTGACAATTCGTTGACCCAGAATGCTAAAATTTGGCATAAAGCAAGTTCATATAGTATAGATATAGGAATAAATCTGAAAACAGAAAATTTGTTGTTAAACCAAAAAAAAAAACTTTTTTGCGATTCAAAAAATCTTCGAGACTCCGTTCGGGAATTGAACTATTCACATTTATTTAGAAAAGTTTGGACGGAACCCTCACTGCGCGAGTCCAACTCGCACTTGCCCAGTTTTTTTTTTCTTACCTTTTACCTTGTTGCTATCAATGGACCTGAAAAGAGTACCATCGTTGGACCAGTCCAAACATAACAACTTTTTTATGGGATTAAATCCTGAGTATATCTATATTGACTAATTAAAGAAATAAAACCACAGGTAACCACAATTATTATTCATGTAAAATTCCAGACTGCCGCGCATGTCGCCGAAAAAATAAAGAATCATAATCTTAAAAGAAATTGCAACACATGTAGGTAAAGGGTCAATTAATTATATTAGGTCCAAGTGGTCCGAGGCAACGCTGCCTTTCCCGGACTAACGATAACCGATACCGATGATTATAATTGCTTACAATTTAAAATTGTGATTATATGCTTTAAATCGCCATTGGACACGGACCGTCATTGGATCCATAACACCTGCGAACTTTTGGCAATTAATTATAACCATTCTCCACGAGCTTATTTGCTTAAAACCTATGCTTAATGTAAACAGTTGTCTCTGTATCAATCACTAGTCTACATATCTGATCGAAGCTAGTGGTCGCCGATTGTTATGAGGACCACCGCGCCTCTGCAAGTCACTCCAGCTTATGTCGTTAACCACACTCTATTCTCGCACTTATAACTTATTTGTTAAAGTCCAGATTGCAGTATATTAGCGCTACGACTGTGTACAGCGCAGGTTTCAACAAAACAACAAGTCAGTATCGATATCTGTCGATTTTGATTTCGGTAATCGAGCAGCGTCGAGGTGAGCAGTGAGACTTGTGAGCACGCCTCACTCGCATTGTGTGGACTGTGGACTCATCTATAGACGTTATAATACTATCTGCGTATCTAGTGATAAATTGATTTTGTGAATAATATCGATTTCATCTACGTACACATATGTAGGTACGTCAATAGGTTTCTTCAGAAAACTAAGTAGGTACATAACTAAAATATGTACATTTCAGTATCATCATGATTTCAACCCACCATAGTCCACGGCTAGGCCTTCCTATATAGTAGGCCTACTATTCGCATCCAAGGGCTTCCTGCGCCCACCACCAGGGTCATCAAATTGCACTCTCCAACGCGTTCAATTAATAGCGTAATATAATTTAATAATAATAATCATCCATGTATATATTTTGTTTATTCGCTAATTCTTCCGGAACCACGCAACAGATTTTGATACGGTTTTCACTAATAGAAATAGTGATATAAGTACAAGGAAGGTTTGCATACAAATTTTATTCTCGTGTGAAGCTGCGTGATACTCTCGTAAAAAAATAATAAAAACAAAGATCCATTTTGTGGGAGACTGCGAGCATTTCAGCCGCTGTAGACAACACTAAGGCCGCGTTCCCACTTGTCGTGACGACAGATAATCGTGTAGTTTTAAGTGTCTTGGCTTATATATTTAAATGAAGGTTTTCAAATATAGGACGACACGATTAACTATCGTCTACGATTAATTTTGCGGTGACAACAGTTTGTCATGATAATGGGAACGACGATAAATTAACCGTTACGACATAATGGGAAAGTGGCTTAAGACGTTTGTATAGGAGGAAATATGTATGCAATGAATGCCTATAACAAAGTTATTTGGCACCTTTTAGTGCTTTATTGTTACATTGAAGTCGGTACCACTAAAAAGTACCCTCAGTCAAACTTAACTACCTTATAGCCAGAGAGATCCCAAACACGGTTACATTTCATTAATTTATTACAGAGTTCCGGTGTCTCCCGTCCGGCTTCATCATCAGATCAGTTCGATATATCCCACCCCCCCCCCCCCCCTCTTCTTTCAGTCTGTCATCGACTTTACGTATAAACAAAGCAATTTTACTTCTTACGACAGTTCTGCTGTGATCCTATGAGGAGTTCTGTTCCATATCTTCGAAGTTCATTATCAGATCATAACAATATTTCAATATCGGATCAATATTTCGGACCAACTTGGATGCATAACCTTTCAATTAAAAAAAATAATTTTCAAAATCCGTCTACAATTGACCGAGAAATCGGTGAACATACATAAAAAAAAAAAACATTCAGCCGAACATAAAACCTCCTCCTTTTTGAAGTCGGTTAAAAAAAATACATCTTATATAACTATTTTCTACAAATAATGCCCTTTTCAATGATGTATCACACTTGTTATACACATAGCCATCGAAAAACAAATAAAGAAATATTATAAATCGAGAGAATTAAGTGGGCGGCCATTTTGTTTGTTTATATTTTTGTTTCACGGACCCCCTTGAAATATAAAATCTAATCTTAACTTAAATTTCGTACCTTTTGTATATTATTTGGCTGAAAACTATTATCGAGTAAACATTCAATGCGATAGTTATTACTTTTTACTACTGCACACACATAAACTATATTCTAATTATGACAACAAATCAAGGAATACGTACGCTTTTCATTACATTTATAAGGATTCAATCAAGGGATCTGTTTAGTATTAGTTTACTTTAATAAAGTTTAGACTTAAAGACACCCAAAGGGCAATGGAAAGGGCTATGCTCGGAGTTTCCTTACGTGATCGAATCAGGAATGAGGATATCCGCAGGAGAACCAAGTGCACCGACATAGCACGAAGAATTGCCAAAATTAAGTTGGAATGGGCGGGGTACATTGCTCGCAGAACGAATGGCCGTTGGGGCCGAAAGGTTCTGGAATGGCGACCACGTACCGGAAGACGTAGCGTTGGAAGGCCTCCTACAAGGTGGACCGATGACTTGGTAACGGTTGCGGGAGTCCGATGGATGCGAGACGCACAGGACCGTTCATTGTGGCGACACTTGGGGGAGGCCTATGTACAGCAATGGACGTCTTTCGGGTGAAATAATGATGATGATTTATTTTTTTTGCTTAAACAGAAAAAAAAAACAATATTCCAGTATAGGTACACCGGAAATATATTCCATTATGAATTCATTTAATATCTTCAATTTTTAATGTCTAAGTCATTTTCGTTTTCGTTTTCGGCCGATAATGAGACTGAAGCCAAGCTTCGTTTTCGGCTGAAAATCCATTTTCGATCGGACACTAGTAATAAATAAAATAGATTCCGCTGCAATATGCATAATATGGTTCAAGCCCTAAACATGAATTTTTCCGTAAACACTTTCTTTCAATGTCGACATACATACTAGTTTGTATAATATACTTATATATTAGACATAGTTATGTAGGTTTATACTGTTCACTGGATCCTTTCCCTCGAATGTGATCTCTCTCTATAACTCAAAGGTTTGCTGGGAGAAAACTCATTGCTGAGTTAACCCTGTCTTTGTACATGAATTGTCAAATCACTGTGTCACTATGTCATGTTTTTGGTGTGCAAAAAAGAATTAAAGAATGAATATAATCGTTCTAGGGAACTATTAAATCAGCTCTGACATAAATTCCTTCGCACATCAACTAAAAAACTATCCTAATTTGACAGCCGGGCCCTGGTACAGGTCACATTCCGGAGCAAGGAGGATGGCAGGCAGTCGCCTCCTTCTGCGAAGCAACCTAATGGAAGCGAAGGAGGCGGCCTCACGCGTGAGAGAACGGACTTCCCCACGCCCCAGCTGTCGTCCGCCGTAGGCGTGGGCTTGCGGACGACGAGCAATTGGTAACTCGCCGTTCGGCCGTCCGGTCACCGTCTGGACCGAGCGCGAGTCGTCGACAGGGCGTAGGTAGTGTGCCACGCGGGCCTCAAAGAGATGTCTGCAAAACCGTAGGGGCCCAGTAGGGCCAAAGCCTACTTTGGCCATGGGGGAAAGGCAAAAAAAAACATATGTGTGGGTTTAGTCAGTAAAAGTCTGAAACCCCTGCCCGCTACGCCCTAGAGCGGGAGAAGACATTGGATGAACTCCCACCTTAAAAAAAATCGTAATGTGTCAATATCAGCTTCAACCTATAGAAGCCATATATGGCACCTGTTCTTATTGAAAACAAACCTAGAATAGCTTTAGCTTGTTCACAAGTGCGCGATTAGGGTTTGGGTCAAATTTCGATATTTTGATATTTAGGTACCTACTATATGTATCTATGCTTTAACTCATCGTCAAGATGCGAGTAAACTCCGTGGGAAATATCGTAAAATAAGACTTCATCGAAGACAAAACAAATTATGAGAAATAAAGTTATTTGTTTGTAAACTAGTTAATGTATTGATTTATCGAGTAGTTCTGGTGTGTTGTTTATGTTCTACATAAAGATATTCACGAGAGATTTTTAATGATTTATTGTGAATTTCATCAACATGAGCGCAATATTAGATACTTCAGAGGAGATTACTAATGAGATCGATTCGACGCCACATTTAATAATTTTTTGATTTATTTGGTTGGGAAATCATTGAATAAAAGATCTGGTTAATTCCAATCTACAAAGTCTTGAGCACAGGCGTAGGGTAGCCAGCCTTTCGGTGTTTTACAGGATGTATTTTGAAGAGTGTGCGCAGGAATTGCATTACTTGATTCTACCATCTCATTTCTACCATCGGACAAGCCGACGAACGGCGAGTATCCACCCTTACGTTGTTGAAACCTCTACGGTCCGGACTAAGCGTTTCGCCTCGTCGTTTATACCGCGTACATGGAGGGACTGGAATAATTTGCCTGCTGCGGTTTTCCCGTCCGATTATAATTTGGGTCTCTTCAAGGCTAGAGTGAATAGGCTCTCAATAAATTAGTGCGCCTCACCATCAACGATTGCATTACTACTTACCATCAGGTAGGATCGTAGTCAAGCACTAGTTTATATCAATTAAAAAAAAAATTAAAAAAAAAAAAATAACTCCTCCCGTTCTGATGAAGTGTCAGACTTTTGCCAACTAAAACTTACCTGCCTTTCAGGGCCACGGCAACTCTGTAGAACGTTCCCGCGGCCGACGAGGCGATCCCCAGAGGTATACAACATTGTTTTTAGGATATGCGAAACCCTGGATATTGTTTGTACATGTTCATGTTATATTTCCCAAAAATATTTAAAAATGGTCACAAGTTGGACACCACCGTCACTAAATACAACACAGGTCACGGCAGGTCATAGCAGACATTAGACGCCAGCGCACAGCTGCTGAAGCAAAACAACCCCCCAGCCCCCGGATGGCCCGGCGACCATGTATTTGTGAGGACAACCAGGTAGCATAACAAGCTTCTAACTTTGTGATTTTTAACCGACTTCAAAAAGGAGGAGGTTCTATGTTCGGTTGAATGTATGTTTTTTTTTATGTTAGTTCACCGATTTCTCGGTCAATTGTGGACCGATTTTGAAAAATTTTTTTTTGATTGAAAGGTTATGCTTCCGAATTGGTCCCATAGAAATATTGTTATGATCTGATCATGAACTTCGAAGATATGGAACAGAACTCCTCATAGGATCACAGCAGAACCGTCGTAACAAGTAAAATTGCTTTGTTTATACGTGTAGTCGATGACTGACTGAAAGTAGAGGGGGAATATATCGAACTGATCTGATGATGAAGCCTGAAGTTAGGCACCGGAACTCTGTAATAAATTAATGTAACCTAACCGTGTTTGGTATTATTAAAATTGTCATGAGATGCACTCTGGCTATAAGGTATTTAAGTTTGGCTGAGGGGTACTTTTTAGTGGTGGTACCATAACTAAAAAGTGTAAAATAAAAAATTTTTTACAAAAAAAATACAACCGACTTCAAAGTAAAAAAAAACACTGAAAAGTGCAAAATAACTTTAATTTCGGAAGTCGGTGTTAAATAACGAAGAGACAAAACTATTATAGAAACACCGACTTCCGAAATTAAAGTTATTTTAATAGCTGTTGTTTGTTTTTGCACTTTTCAGTGTTTTTTTTTACTTTGAAGTCGGCTGTATTTTTTTTGTAAAAAGTTTTTTATTCATGATACAGTTATGAAATTTCGAACATAGATTCTTTACATAAAAATATTAGTTACGTGTTTCGGGTTTCGCATATACTAAAACGAAGGTTGTATAGATCCAAACACGACATTTCATTCACTGATTCAGCATCACCGACTGCCATTGTCCTAATAACATTCACGGTTCTCGTGGGAAAGGCCATGCGAACAAAATTGTTTGCTAAGAAAGCTGTTTGCTAATTTTATTATTATTATATTATTAAAGTAGTTAATATGACAGATCATTCGTGTTTGATAAAAAGTATCTTTACGTCCTTATCCTTCAGGAGATAAAGCGCTAACATATAGTGTTGATGCTGCTAAGCAGGTATGCGTTTGATTTGCACTACCCATCACACATGTGTGACGGAGAACAGATATATTATAAGCATCTATTTGCATCACTCCGCCCCTCGTATTGTAGGGACGACACAAAGACTATGAAAAAAGACTTTTCTCTAAAAATCTTTCAGTCGGTCTGACGAATCCATCAGGCGAGAATCTTTTTATTATTCATCTACTCTCATACCGTAAAGTTACTATTGTGATAATTATCCTGAGACAACTCTAATAAAATTCTATAGTTTTTTTTTATAAGATACCATCAATAAAATAATATAAAAATACTCCACGTACATATTTAAGTAGGTCGACCATTGAGTTTTCAAACACCATATAGGTTTTACTAGACGTTGACGAAAAATATAATTAAACTAATCTGTACCAGCAGCTTCGCTCGCGTAAAATTAGGTTTCTCCATACAAACTTTGGACCCCGTTTCATCCCTTTAAGGGGTGAATTTTTAAAAAAAATGTCTTTTTGCTCGCCTACGTCATAAATGGAAACCTCGTGCCAAATTTCACGCTCCTAGTCCCAGTACTTTCGGCTGTGCGTCGATATATCAGTCAGTTAGTTTCTTTTTTAAACATATAAATTATGCAATACTAGCTTCTGCCAGCGGCTTCACCTTTTTACCTTTTTTTTTTTGTTTCTTCATACAAACTTTAGACCCCCCATTTCATCCCCTTAGGGGCTGAATTTCTAAAAAATCCTTTCTTAGTGCTCGCCTACGTCATAAAAGGAAGCCTTGTGCAAAATTTTACACTCCTAGTCCCAGTAGTTTTGGCTGTGCGTTAATGTGTCAGTCAGTCAGTTTCTCTTTTCTATATATATATAATAGATTTACTTTAATTGAAAAATAGATAAAACAAAAACATTTTTTGGCATAACATCAAATTAATTAATAATATACTACGCATTAGTTTCAGAATAACTCCGTTACCATAAAGTGATGTGCAGGGCCTCAAGTCTGCTATTACAATAGTGTCAGAATGGTCTATCATTGATTTCACAATTGCTGATTTTGACAAGTTTGGTAATCTACTAATATTATGGCGTCATTATGATTTTCCAATGGTCAACCACAGACACTCCATTGAAAGAAATGGCATAGAATGGTAATCTCGTACATAATGACAAATGAATGTTTGACGTAAGCGGGAATCTGCTAAAATTTTGACAGTTCCTTTGATCAGTGACCTACCATTAGAACGACATTGTGCAGTCATTGCTTTTAATTTATTACGAGACAGCTGGATATTGTCATTCTACCACAAGACCATTGACCGACCAATGATCGACTATTATGAATTAATAGATTACGAAATTTTAGCAAAATGACAATGGGATCGTGTTGGAATGACGAATTTATAAAAATAGATCAGCAGGTCGAACATGGGCTTCAGATGGAACCAGGGAGCCCCACAGGAAATAAAAGACCGCTACCCTGTTCCAACTGTATATTTTTGCAGTAAGAGCTGAACTAATAAATTAAATGACAATAAATTCTATTCTAACCTTCTTACTATCGCGATAAACATTAGCAGCCTTGGGGCCCTGATGTTGTGCCGTCAATTTATGACGGCACAACATCACGACTGTTTGATTTTGGCGCATATTTACGTTATTTTGAATGTTTTTATAGAAATTAAATAAAGTAGTATATAAATAGGTGTTGCAACAGAACTCTGCTTTCGCTTCTGCAGAAGTTCCTCAAGCTTTTTCACTTCCGTTTCCACTTTTGCTTCCGCAAAATTTATAACACAACTCTAAACGGAAGAAAACAGCGAGGAGCGCGGGTGTGGGGGGCGCGTGGACGACTGCCCTGCGTTCAAAAATGAGATTAGAGTTAACTCTAATGACGTCATCGGGTAGATACTTTACGCTCGCATTTTTGAACGCGAACGTAGAGTTCAACTATCAATTCCAAGCAACTGTCATTCTTGCCGCTTACATCAACCTACCCTGTTCGGAGTTAGAGTTACTTTGGTTAACTCTAGGGGAGCTACTCGAGTAATAAAAGAACGACCCTAGGTTGCAACTCGAAACATTTTTGAACGGTTAGAGTAACGACCCCACCCTACTCTGGTTATTTTTGAACGCAAGGACACATCGGAAAGAGGGGAGCGTTACACTAACGTATCGCAACGAGCTTCTTTATCATTATATTTTTTGGTTCATTCTGCGCATAACCGCGTTTTAAAAAAAGGAAGAAAAAGCACAATTATGCTTTTCCTTCATAGTATTAACACTTCCGTTTCCGCATCCGTTTCCGCATCCGTTTTGACATCTGTTTCCGTTTCCGCTTCCGTTAAGACACTTATAACCTTTTGTATGTGACAGTATCATAACTACTAGGTATTTTATTTTTGTTCCTCCCTATAATGTTAAACAATAACTATAAAGGTTTGAGACTTAAATGTGTATGACCTAGAATTTTTTCATGAATAACAACACTCCTGTGACTTATTTAATAATAACTAGCTTTTGCCCGCGGCTTCGCTCCCGTCAACTGACTACTATATCCAACTCTACCCAACTCTACCCTACACTACCCTACTCTACCCTACTCTACCCTACTCTACCCTACTCTACCCTACTCTACCCTACTCTACCCTACTCTACCCTACTCTACCCTACTCTACCCTACTCTACCCTACTCTACCCTACTCTACCCTACTCTACCCTACTCTACCCTACTCTACCCTACTCTACCCTACTCTACCCTACTCTACCCTACTCTACCCTACTCTACCCTACTCTACCCTACTCTACCCTACTCTAAAAAAAAAAAAAAAAAAAAAAGTATCCTATGTCCGTCTCCTGGTTCTAAGCTACCTCCCTGCCAATTTTCAACTAAATCGGTTCAGCCGTTCTTGAGTTATAAGTGAAGTAACTAACACGACTTTCTTTTATATATATAGATAATAAATGTTTTTTTTAATGTGTTGTATTAAGGAAATATTTAAAAATGTAATAAAATATGTTTAAAAAAATAAATAAATGAAATAATAATATTCCACAACGTCATCTAGTCCCAAACTAAGCAGAGTTTATGCTATGAGTACTAGATAACTGATAAACAATCATATTTCTAAATACATACATACGATTATTATAGATAAATTACACCCAGACAAAGAACAATAAAAACTTTAAATGTTAGGTACCTACTATCTTCTTTGTATGTTAAAGTTTCTTATATCTCCAAAACGTCCATGTTGACAGACAGTGAGTTCTGAAAGGCCTGACAGCAAGCCTCACGGAGGCTTCAGGAGCTTCTGTGTCACCAAGTGTAACGGTGATCATTGGCAGGGGGCGTAGTCGCCGATCAGATTGCTAGCCCCTCCCTCCCCCGCGCCCTCTATTTGCATAGTTAACGAGCATCCCCTCCCGCAGCCTCGCATCCCTCGGTGCTCAGATGTCAGATGCCTTGCTACCTACTTTCATGTACACTGAAATACACATCCAGGAGATAAATAGAGTTGTATCATAACCACTGCCTAGATAACGTAAAAAATAAGATAAAATGCTTATACCATACTATAGTAGGTACTGATTTCTAAAAGCCTTCAAAACAACAGAAATATTTGTACGCCACATCAAACAAGATAAGTAGATATAGGCACAGTAATGTATCGAGTCACTTCCCCGCACGAATTATTCCACAAGTTTATTGCACTGCTTTTTTTATTGAAAGGTTTAAAAATTCTTATTCACTCTCAATTTATTCTAAACTAGCGTTCGCCCGGATTTTCCACATTCCTAAATTGGCTTGTCATTGCAGGTATAAGCTTTTCTTAAGAATTATATAAATACCTACTATACCCTATAGTCCCCAGGTTTCGTACATTCCATGCCATGAGATTTGGCCGGAGCTCAGCCCCCTAGCCAAGTTACGACCGTTCCGTTTCGATTCTCTTGCGTCGAACGCCTCGAGTTAGCCACGCCTCCGATTCCTTTGTTCTGACTGAGCGTTGAGATGACGTCAAAACAAGGGAATCGGAGCCGTGGCCGACTCGAAGCGTTCGACGCAAGAGAATCGAAACGAAACGGTCGTAATTTGGCTAGGTCTGCAGTACCCGCTCCGGCGTTGCAACTCCACCGTCACTCGTGCATGTGTGCAAAGACTGACGTTGCCTCCAAATCCCACGGTGGCAGGCCGGCAACTCCGACAAGGAGACTCGCTGCTTCGCGAGAGACCATACGACACCATCCAATAAATTCAAAATGTTTTTATTATTTCATATGTGAAATAAGTTTAAGTTAGTGGGTAAGTTAAGTGTTAGTAAGTACCCATGTAGGCTATGGCCTACATGGGTACTTACTAAACGTCAGAAGCTAGAGCACAGTTCTTGGCGTGTGCAAAGTGTGTAATCTTTGCGAATGGAACATTTGCGTCTGAATCACTGAAATGTTCCGAAACAGTGATATGTATCATTTGGAACATTTGGAACATTTGGAACATCGGCTCAAAAGATACAAACGGAACATTTGAAACATCGGCTCACAAGACACAAACGGAACATTTGGAACAACGGCTCAAAAATACAAACACAGACACTGACTGTTATGAATCATGATCTATTACGTTGCGCCATATACACCAACAGTCTCAGAGTCTCCAGTGTCTTCGCATACATATTTCCGGATCATTTATTTATTTATTTAACAATTTATGTACACACACAGAAATAAAAGATTCGAAGAAGGAAACAGAAAAATAGGTACAAAGGTGGTGCTTATTTCTAATGAAATCTCTTCCAGCACACCTGCGAAAGGAGAGTTGGAAGAAAAAAGATATGTAGACACCGTGTGTAATAGTAATAGGAAAATAAGTACATACTAAATAGTTATAAAAAGAATAATATAGCATGCAAAAAAAAAAGATATACAATATTATAATTATATACATACAGATAGTAAAATAAATATCACAAAAATACATACTAAATAATATAATAAAACTAATACATACATACTAATATGCAACTATGACGAAATAGAAAGATAGTGTTCTTTCACTCTACTTTTAAAAACTGCAAGAGTTTGGCAGCCCCTAATGTCAGGCGGTAGTAAATTCCATAACCGTACTGCATGCGCAGTGAAGGAGTAGGAGTAGAAATCGGTAGAGTGGGGAGGGGATTTAAGGAGATCCTTAAGATGCGACCTGCAAGGTGCATCAGAAGGGCGTGAATAGGAAAAGCGTTCCCGCAAATAGGAGGGCGTTTTAGGGTTGTGAAGGATGTTAAATAGCAGACATAATATCCGAGAGTTCCTGCGAAGTCGAATAGGGAGCCACTTGAGTATCTTGCGAAAGCCTGAGACATGATCATACTTTTTAAGATTGAAAACAAAACGAATACAAATATTTTGCAAACGCTCAAGTTTATTTAAAAGCTCCTCGGTGGCATCCAAGTAACAGGCGTCAGCGTAGTCAATGATGGGCTGAATGAGTGTTTGAGCGGGAAATTTTGGTCTTCAAGGGCAAAAAACTCTGCAGGCATTTTAATGAATGGAACGTGTAGTGCACTTTCCGACTGACTTCAGCGACATGAGCAGTCCACGATAAGTAAGAGTCCATGATAACCCCCAGGTTCTTGGCCGTCTTCGCGTAATCAATTTGAACTCTATTCAACCAGAGTGGAGACAGCGATGCAACATCCAGCTTGTTCCGCATATACCTGCCACCGATAACCATGGCCTGGGATTTCTTGGGGTTTATTTGCAGCCCAAAGGACCGCGACCACTCCCCAATCAGCTCCAGGTCATTGTTCACGGCGGACACGGCGGCTTCGGCATCTTCTCCACGAAAGTGATGGTAGAGCTGCAAGTCGTCGGCATAGAGATGGAAGTTAGAGGAAATTACTCTAGTGACAGAGTTAATGAAAATAGAAAAGAGAAGAGGAGAGAGAACGCCACCCTGAGGCACACCCGCAGTAAGACAGCACCAATCCGATGAAGACTCATCAAGGCGTACCCGCTGCGAGCGGCCATTAAGATAGGAATCAAACCAACTAATAGTGGAGGAGGAGAAGTTAAGGGATTTAAGGATTCCAAGAAGGATATCGAAGTCAACAGAGTTGAAGGCACTGCTGAAATCTAGAAGAACAAGTAACGTGAGAGATTTGTGATCCATAGCCCAGCGGATGTCATCAGTAACCTTTAAAAGAGCTGTGACAGTGCTGTGACCAGGGCGAAAACCAGATTGGAAAGGGCTAAGAAGATCATTACTAGAAAGAAAGAGAGATAGTTGCTGATGGACAATATGCTCAAGAACTTTAGAGAGATAAGGAAGGATAGAAATTGGTCTGAAATCGGTCAGAGAGACCGGGTTAGGGATTTTGGGTAACGGGATGATATGGGCTTGTTTCCAGGCATCAGGAACAGCGCACGAAAACAAGGAGAAGTTAAAAATGTGGGTCAAGACGGGAAGTATTGCGGAGAGAATAGGAGAAATCATTCTTGAGCAAACGTTATCGTTACCAACTGCAGAAGAGGAAATGGCAAGAATAGATTTCTTGACATCATTTTCACTCACAGGATTAAATTTGAAAGAGGAACACTGTGGTAATGGCAAACATGACAACTTATTCAATGTAGCTGCCTTGACGTGTGGATCTATATTAAAAGGAGGAAGTGAGAAGTGTTTGTTTAGAGCACACACGTCAGTATCTTTATTAGAGACGACAGGGGATTTACCAATACCGACAGTTTTCAGAAACTTCCAGACCTCAGAGGAGTTCCGGTTGTCAAGAGAATTATGGAAGTAGCGTCTCTTTGCATCTCTACACAAACGACTGCAGCGATTACGCAGCTCCTTAAACAAGCTCTGGTTGCTCTCGGAAGGACAGCGCTTCAACCTCCTTTTGGCCCGATCTCTACTTGCCATCGCATCCTTAATGGCGGGGGTGAGCCAGGGAGCCGGAGCATATCTAACTTTAACTCGACGAATAGGAGCGTATTGATCGTAGAGATTTAGTATTTTGCTATTAAAAATACCAACCATATCGTCAACAGAGGAGCTGTGGAAAACATCAGTCCAGTCAATGCCAACAGCATCACGTAACAATGCCTCCAGGTCTATGCCCTTGTAATTCCGTAGGAAAATATATTGTGGCTTGCGTTTAGGAGGGCGAATCTTGTAAGACATGAAAATAAGATCATGATAGGAAAAACAAGCGGTAAGCTGACCGTGGACAGATACGTTATTAGGTTTAGAAACGAACATAAGATCCAAAAGAGAAGGGGAGCAATTTGGAAAATGATGAGTCGCAGAGAGAGGCAGAATACTGAGGTTAAAAGAAGAAACGAGAGATTGAAGTTTGTGAGAACGAGAGTCATTTTTAAGAAGGCACGTGTTAAAATCACCCATCAAGACCACGTGATCATAAGTACGACAGAAATTGTTTAGAAGAGTATCGAGAGAATCAAAGTAATCGATAGTAAGGTTAGGACTATACACTACTCCAAGAAGCATCTTCACATGATGTAAGGAAATCTCCAAGAAAAGATGCTCTGCTGACCCCGAGTAGGAAGATGGTGATGCACTGATAATTTTATAAGGAATACCAGCACGCAGATACATAGCAACACCACCACCGCCCTTCCCCGTTCTATCGTTATGAATGAGAACAAAGCCAGGGAGGGAAAAGTGAACCGAAAGAAGAGATGGTTTCAGAAAAGACTCTGAGATAAGTAAAGCATCTAAATGTGCACAGTTAATGGATGCCAGAAGATCAGAGTAATGGCGAGGAACACTCATAATTAACATTTACATAACAATTCCTAAATAAATATAAAATTCCAAATTAATATAAAATTTCTAGATATTAAATAAATAAATTTCAATTTTTCAAATTACAATAATTACAAAAAACATTCAATATGGACCCCTTAACGAGTAAAGGCCTCCTCCATTTACATACATACGCCATCTGTGCGTCTATCTTTGGCAAAAACTATAAAATTAGACGATCCATGGAAGAAAATCGAGAACCTGAACACTGTCCACCGTCAACAACTTCGGCCGCTGATGATGTCGATAATGACGACATTTGGGAAACCCACAACAAATTGTTAGTGGAGACTATGAGAACCAGTCAAATTCACAGTCAGACACCTGAATTAAACTTGTACATAGCTGCGCCTCTAATAGGATTAAAAAACACACTTTAGAGTCCTGGAGAAGCTATGATCTCGCTTATCCCAAACTGACTCAGTTGGCATGTAAGCACCTTTTGGTGCCGGCTTCTTCGGATCCAGCAGAGAGATTGTTCTCGAAAGCTGGCGCCATATTGACTAAAACCAGGAGCCGAATATAATTTAAACGCTTACCTAAGTTGTTATTCCTAAACTCATTGCCTACTGATTTCTAATTTTTTTTTTATAATTAATGTTGATTATTCTAAAACTTTAATATTAGTGTTGATTACTTAAAGACTTGCTATTTCTGTTGTTTATTTTTAATTAATAGTGATTAATGTAATATTTTTGGCGTTTATTTTGGAATTAATTGACGTATTAGGAAAAAAACGATTAATATAACAAAATCGATTATTTTAAAAAGAAAAACGATCATTCATTAATCTATTTTTTATGCCAACAAAACAATCGATTAATTAATAATCCACCAACCCGCACTAGGCCCGCGTGGTGGATTACGGCCCATTCCCTCTCCTAGAGAGGAGGCCTGAGTCCCAACAGTGGGAACATTATAAGGCCGACTATAATTAATAATCGATTTTTTATGTAGAATATCACATCCCTACAGTAAAGAGACATGGCAACTCAAACTTTTTTTTAATATTAGGAAATAGTCAAACGTAGCGCCATCTTGGTTTTTCGTTAGGGGAACAAAAAAATGTAGGTACGTACGTCAGTAAATGTAAAAGGAGATCGCATGAGTTACGTTTTTTAACGCTAATGAACTGGCTTGTAAAATACAGGGTGTTTGGTGCATCGTGTGCCAAATTGAAATGGTCGACGGGAGGGGTCATTTGCTATCCTTTCAGTCCCCTAAACACTTCTCATGCCCAATGGATTTTTTTTCATCGGCTTTTTATTGTTTTATGAAAATAAGACCCAAATTTTTCATTCCAATACAAATTTTAAAAAATATATAAGGCGTAGACTCTGAATTTTAATTTTATTTAGATATGTATTGTATTAGAGTAATTTTAAATTTTAAATTAGTGACGTTAGCTATCTAGTTTTTTTTTTATTTACTTGCAAAGTTTTAAACTTAAATTAAAGCTGTCAAAATTTTTATGGCATGTGGCACATCACTAGCAAGAGGATAAACTACAGAATTTTTGAGGAAGTTGGAAGATTCTGGTCGCTTTTGGTTTTTTTTTTATAGCCATGTAAATAGCTGTAACATGGACAGCTTTAATTTAAGTCCTAAACTTTGCAAGTAAATTTAAAAAAGACTAGATAGCTAATGTCACTAATTTTAAATTTAAAAGTACTCTAATACAATACACATCTAAATAAAATTAAAATTTAGGGTCTACGCTTTATATATTTAAAAAAAAATTAAAAATTTGGGTCTTATTTTCATAAAACAATAAAAAGTCGATGAAAAAAAATCCACAGGGCATGAGAAGTGTTTAGGGGTCTAAAACGATAGCAGATGACCCCTCCCGTCGACCATTTCAATTTGGCACACGATGCACCAAACACCCTGTATACTTTTAAGGATTTTGCAATTTTAAAATATTAGTAGAGTATTCGCTTTTCGTCATGCAAACGTCAGTCATCGCTTTACACGGTAGGTTTTTTGTTAGTCTAAACATTTGACTGTTGCAAAACTAACAGCAAGCAAAACCTATCGTGTAATGGACGCCATACGTATTACGTTTGACAGCTAATATTTTGTGCCTTTTTGAAGCGCCACCCGCGAGCGTCCAGAGAACTAATTTTGACGATGCAAATAGCTGCAGAGGAGTCTGAAGTATTTATACATTTTTAATTAATTTCGTTTGAATTCCTGCTTCAGGAATTGTATAAAACCTATAAAAAATGAGGTCTGAGAAATATCTTTCCACGGGTATGTACTTTAAATCCTATTTTTTTTTATCCAAAATTGGCATTTTACGTAGAATGTAATAATGTCATACTTATTTTATCATGACTTACTTTCAATTATTTTTTATTAGAAACATTAATTAGCGAAATACGTCTGAATAAAGTATATTTTTATTTACAATTTCCAACTAGTGCTTGCATCATATCGATAGTTTCATTATCGATAATATAATAACACGGTTTTTCCGTGATATTGACTTATTTTTGGCTTGTGTAGTCAATTTATTTTCTCGCACTCGATAATCATCGATCTCTTAATTGGATATGCAAAATCAGAACTACGAGCCTTCTTAACGTATTTTTTTCAGATTTCCAAAAGACTAAGGAATGTTTGGCTTTAGGATGTGGAAACTACCAACTGGACTCCTAAAAACAACCATTCACTGTGTTCATTACATTTTGATCATGAACTTTTTAACAAACATTTCAACAGAACAACATTGATAATTTTAATTATTATTTTTCTCCTTGACATCTTATGTAATGCTAATTTTAACTAATCTTATGTGTTTTAAAATCAAATGTTTTGTGTTAATGTTGTGATTGTCTCTAGTGTTTCAGCACTTGAATAGAGTTTTATAATTGATCCTGGAAATTCCCATTGCATGTAATGTTGACGATCCTAATAATAAATAAATAAATAAATTTAAACCCGGTAATGTTCCAATAAAATTTGGAGGTTAGTTGCTTATTAATTTACTATAGTATTAAAACTTCTATAGCCCTTTGTGCCGATGCCCTCATACCTGATCGATCCTTGTAAATAATCTAAGGGCCTACTTTTCAGGTACATTTACCTTTTCATCAATGTTTAATTTTACCTTTGAGTTGGATAAATAAATCAATTTGTACTTTTTAGCATATGTGGTGCTAACCTGTAATAAATTGTGAAACTATACTATAGATTTAAGTGAAGTTTTGTATAATTTTAAGTGTTTTCAATTGTTGGTGAGCCTAATAAATTAATAAATCATTGCCTTTTCTATCCACGGCGACGGCAACGTCAACGCCTCGTTTGTTAAAGTCAAATTCAGTCAACCAAATAATAGTTCAAACAAACAAAAAAAAAAATTCTTCAAGAACAGCTAACTGATCATAATTATGAAGTCGCATCAACACCTAAAAAGACTAGAATTGAATATGGAATTTTACATGACCATCGTTATGAAATTTCACCAAGATCATCTAAAAAAGTTGCATATCAAATAAGAAGATCCTTAAAAATTTCAACATTTTTCAATCCAAAAGTGCCTGTAATTCGTCTATTTGAAATAAACGTTTCTGATTTCTGATTAAAAATAAAATATGAATACAATATAAAATGTGTTTTATTTAACTTTTTGACTTTATTACTATATTCATTATTCTACGGCTTCGAAGCTAACAAACTGACAAATAATTATTTCGGTAGGTATGTTATCCAGGTCATTATCTAACATTGTGCTAAACATCTCATATCATTAGGTTAAGTAGTTAAGACTGGGAAAGTAAGAAACATCTAAGTAAGTAAGTTTAAAATAAACTTCCAAACTTACTATTAAAACGTAATAAAGTACACATCTTAACATATTTTTTTTTGTAAAATCTTGTTTACCAACATTTATCGATATTTGTTTCACTGAGGTTGACATCACTAGTTTTAGTACCGTAAACACTCGCTACGGCCGACAGCGCCAAAATGGCGAATATCAAACAGACACAAAAGCACTTTAGGATAATTACACTACTCGATATTCAGACAGCCTGTGTTTATTTATGTATCATATCGTTCTGTTTCATTCCTTTACACGACATTGGCGTAACTTGCACTTTTTCTTGTGTGTCGCTACATAGACAAGACTGTCTGAATATCGAGTAGTGTAATAGGCCCTTGAGACAGCCACCAGTCCGTGCCCGTGGTGTGATATTATTTTTATTCTGTTTACCCCTTAGGGAAGGCTATAGTTCTTCGACCATATCGCCTAGTCTTTCGTCTATGTTTTCTTGCGTAATAAGTCTTCCGTAATAGTTGTTTCTTTTGTTTTACATTAGAATGCAGGTGTAAGTGTAACACATTCTAATGTTTTTTGAAGTATTTGGCAGCAAATGTTCAAACTCTATGGTTAACATTTGGTTACTTCGTTCAGTTGCTCATTATAAAGTTATCTTCATTCATTGCGTCAATTGTCAATTCAGTTCAATCATTAAAAAATAATAAAGCTGACCCATAGACACAGAGTACCTTTTATGTATAGTACATTACAAAGACTACTATAGATTAGATCCCTACTTTATAGTGTATGATCCATGCCAATCCATGCCGTTTTGCTTGTGCAACGACTGTTCACGCCCAGCGAAGTTAAAATAAATAACAATAACTATGAAAATATTCTGATATTGAGCTGTCATTTTTATTTAGCTTTATATTTTCGTTGTTAATTAAACGCGGAGGATGTCTGTGAGTGCTAGCGCCGAGAACCTTTCAACTGACGCACAGGTAAGTTTAGCGTATTGTGTTACTTTGCCATCGCTTATTTATATTATTTTAGTATGAATAATGAAGTATTATGCTAAATGTTTAACGTCATAGATGGACACCGCATTATCAACGGTTTATTTTCCCGTTAATATAATTAAGCAGTGACTCATGAAGGGGAACCTAATACGGAAACTGTGACCTATAAGTGTGGACATCCGCATGCGACGTAGTACTCCCGCCCCAAGCCCGTGCGAGCGATGAGCTTGCACTAATGCACACCACTGGTTACTAATAAAGGCAACTCACTGACAAACAAAAACATATTACCTAAGTTGACACAAAGGAAAACTTTGTTGAAAGTATAAAAACTTTTTATACTTTTATTAAAACTACTAATGCAAGTTACAATTGTTTCTCAAATTATATTAAAGTTTGTTGTAATATTAACCATAGTTATTGATAAGCCCTTTATGAAAATGCAAAAGTTATCAGACAACACACAACACAACAACAACAACAAACAACACAACTACGTTTTTTGCTTCTTGTTTTTATTTTTGTTTCGTGTTTACCTATATTGTGTTTGTGCCTTGTGCTGTACCAAATAAATTCTTTTTCTTTCTTTCTTTTATCAGTATTAATAATTCTTTTATCATAAAATTACACTGAAGTGTGTTGCTAGGTTGAATAGATTCCTTGTTAAAGTTAAAATCAAATCTATTCACTAGGTCCAGCCCCTTCTACCACTTGATATTGACTACTAAAACCACCGCACCACTTAATCTACCAAAATTAATCTGTGAATGTTGTTTGCATGTTTTCACATATATGAATATATCCAAAGCATTTCCTATCTTATATTTTATCAAAACATGACACAATTCAGTATTCCAGTTGAACTATATTATTATTATCGAGGCCGCCTTTGTCTCACAGACTCGGGGTGTGTCATGTGATGTTGTGTTCTAATGGATTATTTAAATGCTGACTTTTTTCTTTAAATATCCTACATTTGTAACAGAAATCTGTGTTATTTGCATCATAACATTATCATAAGTACCTAGTTATTATCTGCAGGGAACAGACTAAACAGTGTTTCCAATCTACATAACCCATTCATACAATAATACTAACAACTGTCTCATACATTGTATACATACAGTAATGTACTAATGTACACAAAAACTGCGGCGAGTGTTCACCCTTACATTGTTAACATGAGTAACAAGTAAGTTTCACCTCATTGTTTATACCACATACATCGAAGGACTGGAACCATTTGTCTGCTGCAGTCTTCCTGTCCAATTATAATTTAGGTGTCTTCAAGGCTAGATTGAATAGGCTCTTTATTCATTAAACCCCAAGCAAATGCCGGAGTTCGCTCGCTCATTGTCTTTATTGCATCAGTGCTTACCATCTGGTGGAATTGCAGTCAGGTGCTAGATTATAGCATTAAAAAACAAACCTGCAAAAAATTCATTCTTGTTTAACTGAACTCCATGTTGCAACAAAAAGCATCTCCCTCCAATAGCTACTGACCACGATCATAGAACACACTTGATAAAGAGCTGATACTACTTATACAGGATTCAATTATATTTTCAAGTTAACTACTATTCATCATAATGTTTAATGAGTCATACAACCAAGTCAATCACAATTGTTTATATGGTGTTATGTATTTATTCAGATAATTTGTTCAAACTGTAGTCAGTGAGGGAATCATAATAAAACTTTATTACATGATTCTCTTAGAATTCCAACTGTATGTGTTGCTTAAATAATGCTCAGAAACTAAATATTCTGCAAATAATATCTAATAGTCATAGCAATTAGTAAACAATTTAACTAAAACGATGTCCATAACTAAGATGAGGATAAAAATTAAAAACAACAAAATACAATGCTTCTTCTAAAAAATGTAATGAAATGATATTTATTTTGTAAATAGATTTTACAAAACACTTTTACATTTGATGAGGCCGGTGTTTCCTAGCTGACTACCCTGAGAAAAACACCAAAACAAACTCTGTCTCTTTTAATAGACTTTAAAAGAGAGACTTTGTCCTCTTTTGTTTGACCTCTGAGTTTTTTGTAATGATTCGATCATTACACATTTGCTGTATGGACATAGGTACAGCAAACATGTAATGGTCAAATCATAAGAACCATACAGATTTAAGTGGACCTGTCCAGTCAGTGCAAACATTGGTCAGTAACTCAGTATTTGTATAGCTCAGCTCAGGACTACTAAGAAGCTTAACAACTTAACAAACAATTCCAAAGAATGGACATATGGGTAGACAGCAGAAAATACTCAAACTGCCAGACATGAACAATCCACATAATCCTTTTTTTAGGTGAGAAATCATCCAATAGCGGGAGGGTGTGTCAGACTTTCAATGACTAAAACTCAGTCCTACGTTATTTCTTTGCCTTCGCTTTGGCCCCGAGATTCTCTTTCGCACAGCCCATGGCCCCAGTAGGCTTCGACCCTGCTGGGTCCCTACGGTTTTGCTGACATCTTCTTGAGGCGCGCGTGGCACACTACGCGCCGTCGACGATTCGGACTCGGTCTGGACGGCTACCGGATCGCCGGACGACGAGGCACCCATTGCTTGCCGTCCGTAAGACCACGCCTACGACGGTAGGGGCGTGAGGAAGTTCGTTCCATCATGCGTGCAGCCGCCTCCTTCGCCAGCATTACTGCTTCGCAGAAGAAGGCGACCTGCTATTCCTCCTCACTCCGGACCATGGCCTGTACCAGGGCCCGGTGTGAGAGGTCGCTGTTGCCGATCCATCCACATAGTGCTCACATTCACAATTAATTAAAAGAAAATATAAAATAAAGTATACAAAATGTAATACTTAATAATATTACTTAATTTTTTTTTATTATTGGTAGGGTCGCGTTTGACCACTATCTCACCTGATGGCAAGCAATTAAATTAGTAATAATAAATTACAACAATTGTAGTGATTACTGGAGCAGGTCCATCCCAAACCTTTTGTCCTTAATATAAATCCTTTTGTGTTTAAAACGTTTTCATTTTACAACTGATTTGAATTTATTAAGGCTTGTAATAATATTATTTAATGTGTATTTGTGGCAGAGCTGCGATGGTGGCTCCATGTGCCTGGAGCTGGCACTGGAGGGCGAACGCCTGTGCAAGGCCGGGGACTGTCGCGCTGGAGTGGCGTTCTTCCAAGCCGCCATCCAGGCCGGGACTGACGACCTCCGCACACTCAGCGCCATATACAGCCAGCTAGGCAATGCATACTTTTATCTTGGAGACTACAATATGGCTATGCAGTATCATAAGCACGACTTAACTTTAGCTAGGTAAGTAGAATTATTTCATAGTAGGTATTAATAAAGATTCAGTTAAATTTAAATATAATAATAATATTCCACAACTATCACACAACGCCATCTAGTCTCAAACTAAGCCGAGCGTGTGCTATGACTTCTAGACAACTGATAAACATAATGTATATATTTCTAACATATAGATAAATTACACACAGACCCACTAACCACTAGACCAACAGGCCAGATATTCCTAGAAAAACTAAGTGATACTGCTGTTACTCATTTCCCAATATCATTTTATACAGACTGAAGTTATAATCAGTTTGTAGATAAATTAAATACTATGACTGTGTTTCCAGGACAATGAATGACAAATTAGGTGAAGCTAAAGCTTCAGGAAACTTAGGGAACACATTAAAAGTGATGGGCAAGTTTGCGGAGGCGATACAATGCTGCAAGCGACACCTGGAGATCTCTCGGGCGCTAGGAGACAAGCTGAGCGAGGGGCGTGCGCTGTACAACCTGGGCAATGTGTACCACGCGCAGGGCAAACAGCTGGGCCGCGTAGGACAGAACGACCCCGGGCATTTCCCACAAGAAGTGCGCGAGTGTCTCATGCAAGCAGTCGCTTATTACGAGTGAGTATTTCTTCTACTAGTTTCTTATTTTTTAGGGTTCCGTTCCCAAAGGGTAAAACGGGACCCTATTACTAAGACTCCGCTGTACGTCATCAGGCTGTATCTCATGAACCAGATGATGATGAATTTTATTATTTATTTATTTAAACTTCATGTACAGTGGTGGTACATAGGCGGACTTAATGCCACAAGGCATTCTAAAAAGACAACACTGTGGTATGTGTGCACAATAAATAAATAACAGATATTTGAAATAGAATGTAGTATCGTTAAATTAAGTGGCTTATAATAATAAAATACGTATATATGCTAATATAATAAACTAATAAATACTATGATAAATAGAATAGAATTTTCACAGATGATGTAATTCAGTTGCCGCTATAACAACAAACACTAAAAAATAAAACAGAATAAAATTAAAAGATTTTTTTGCCGTTTTTATAGATACGGTACGGAACCCTTCGTGCGCGAATCCGACTCGCACTTGGCGGGTTTTTCATATTAATTAATTATTTAAATCTTTGAGCTCGTTAAGCAACACTAGCCGTGGTCCGTCCATGGATGGGTGTTTGATCAACCATCTCTTACCTCGTAGAGTAAGCAAAGCCGATAATCCCAGTGGTCATTTCTACATCTTGACAGTTGTTACGAATTAAGAGAAGACAAAATCTTACACCAGTCTTGCTGAGGGTCTTGCATCTGGTTTGACTGGAAGCCGACCCCAATATAATTGGAAAAGACTGGGATTATTTTACTACGGGTCATCATGTAGACTTATTTCCTTGGTGCTCATGTTATACTACTACCATTTCAATAATAGTTTTTCAAATAGTTTTGCTATTTGAAAAACTATTATTGAAATGGTTACAGTTATAAAAGTAAATAACATCTTTCCAAATCATTCAATTTGGCTTTAGAGAAAAGCACTCTACGTTATTTTTCCGCGCTCCAACTGCATAAAACAGACATACGACCTTCTGTGACCCGTAAATTAACCAGGTCCACACGTATAGCAGGCATGAACCACTTAAATTGCTTAATGTGTTCGAGCCGCTATAGCTATTATTAGGTTATTGATCATCACATTTACATGACATCTCACAACATATTGTCGGCATCGTGCAGGCACGAACCCTGGGTGTTTCTTTAAAATACACAGTAGAAAATTACTTTAATAGGTGTAAAATCCAAGCATTGTATTGTGTATATGCCATTTCAATAATAATAAAAATATATAAAATCTCGTATCATCGCTAACATCGATAAGCTTTCATTGACTACTTAACAATCTTTAGAAGCGTTTACTCGTAACTTTGTCTTCTAAATTATTTGGAATTTCATTAATATAGGCTACAAGACTTGATTCAACTATGCGTTCCAAATAAGAATAGGAAAATCAATAATCTCGATTCGTCAAATGTTGATTGAAAAATACGGTTGCAAAAGAAAACTTATTTAACCTTCTTTTCCTTTGTTTTACTGAGTCTTAGTAGGTCTTAGTTAAATCTTGGTGAAGTAAAAACGTTACTGTTTAATCAGATAAAAAAAAATACAACCGAATTTACAAACTCCTTCTTTTTTTTGACGTCGGTCAAAAATACAATAAACGGTCATTATGACGGCATGACAAGATATGCATCAAGTTGTTTAGGCTAAAAATGTAATCATATTCATGAATCATCATTAAAATAAACTGTTCGACTATGGCAATGCACATAATATTAATTTACCTAATTTCAATTTAAGCAGGGTTTCAATACTATTAACTATGTCAACGATTATTTAGTAAAGATCCAAAACCTGTCCCTAACCTATCTGAATACACCAGTATGTTTCTTATGTATACTAAATGTTATAGATTTTTGTTACGTTTTCACTCAAAACAACAGAACGGATTTTGATGAGACTTTACAGTAATATAGCATATACATCAGAATAACATATAGGCTATATAATTTACAATGGCCAGTACGTATTCCACGCAGGCGAGGCTTTTTTCTGACTTTTTCTGACAGCGGCTTCACCGTAAGATAGTATTTGAATAAATTATTTACACTTCGTACCGCACTCGTAGGTTGCAACAAATAACACAAGTGAATACGAGTTTTTTTTTCGGTGGGAAAATTATCTTATGACATCTCCCGCTCTTGGTCGGAGCGAGAGATAGTGTCAGACTTTTACTGACTAAAAACCCACTCCTGTTCCTTCTTTACCTTTGTTCCAGGGTCCCGGGGTTCGTTTTCGCACAACCCATGGAGTGAACACGAGTTTGGTGCCTGAATTCTGTACTCGTTTTTGATTTCTTATACCTAATTAATAAAAGATATCAAAATTTTATCTCATAAAGTTTGCTGTTGTAATTATCAGAATGAAATTTCATTTAATATTATTATATTATACCTATTATTAATTAAAAAAAACAACCATTGATTTATTAATTAACATTACTTTTATGCGCTAAAGGCAATTAAGACATGATTACAAAAAACTAGTAATTTGCGTTTAAAAATGGATATTTTTTGGTACTTTGTTTTTGTACACTTATGAACTTTCGTTCGTTTCATTTTAATTGTATTGCTCCTGATATCGTTGCTTAAGTCCGTCACAGCTCGTGCTCCTCTGAAATACTCTCAAGTTGTCTTTAAATTGATTTAAGTAAGCATGTAACATAATATATGTAGTTTTATGGACATTTTGCAACCCATGATTATCATATTAGAATTCAACTCTTAGTAATTTTTAGTTTTTTTACTGCCTAGGAAGCTATTACGCCTGTTTCTCATAATTTGTATTTAACTATAGGAATTAGTCACATGCCTTTTTTTTTAATTGTGGTCCGATGATTTTTTTTTCTTAAAACAATGTTGTAAGTAACTGTGTAACTTTCTAAAGCGCTTTTAGAAAAGAAATGTGATTGATACCCATATTTTATCCTGACTTCGAATAGGAAGTTTAAAATAAGTTTCATAGGTTTCACAAAGCCTTTTATTAGTAGATAAACTAAATTTTTAGGCTCTTACTTTAATAAATGCCCCAGAAATATAGTAAAATGAGTACACATCATTTTTACACATTTTGGAAGATATTCTAACGCTCAGACAATTAAAATACATCGCTTTACTAAAAACTACGTGCACACATCATGTGACTGCTTTGCCGCTTCCCGTTCCGCACCCGATATCCCCCCATACTCCTCTCTCTTGTTTATTTGTCTTTGTAGTGTTATGGACACACTTTTTATTTTGTGTTTGTTTCTAATATTCGTTTTGTCAATGCCATGCATACCTGTTGTTTGCATGGTTACTGAAATGCCAATTTTGGATGTAAGTTTATTTGAATTGTAAGTGACTGTGCTGTTGGTGTGCTTATTATAAAAAGTTAATTAATTAATTAAGAGAGGTAGTCCCTAAGCATTTGGCAAAAATCGTATATGTTTATTTATCATCGTATAAAGTACAAAAGCAAACTTTTTTTTATAAATTGAGTATATGGTTATTTTTCGAAGTAAACAATCAGACAATAGTCATTAAATAACGGAAACAAAAAGGTTTTATTTTGTGGACTTGTGTAATTAATATGCACGCTGCCAATCAGTTTGATTTGTAGACAATATAGTTCAATTAATACGAGAAAATCGACGCCCACACACTGCCCACGCTTACACGACACTATGTTCTCACTACTTGCATATTCATATAATCAACACGGAATCGGTCCGTGCATATGCTAAACCTGTATTGGTTGAAACTAATTTATGTCCACTTTACTTTTTCAGAGAGAATCTGGAGCTGATGCGCGGCCTCGGCGACCGGCAGGCGATGGGGCGCGCGTGCGGCAACCTCGGCAACACCTGCTACCTTCTGGGCGACTTCGCACGCGCTATCCGCTTCCACACGGAGCGCCTGCAGATCGCGCGTGAGTTTGGCGACAAGGCGGCCGAGCGCCGCGCCAACAGCAACCTAGGCAACTCACACATATTCCTCGGGCAATTCGAAAACGCCGCTGAACATTACAAGTACGTACCGCTGCTCTCAAGACTCTGTCAAGTCCATGAGGAAGTTTACGAGTGACCATAATACTTATTTATTTTTCTGTTGGTCATAGGGATGGTTTTAAATGTTGGTATTCAAATATTGTATACGTAAAATAAGCATCGGCAAAACAGCGAACGTACGAAGTTTATTAGGTCAGACATAAGTAGCGTTAGTTTTCGTTGTTGCGAATGTATCGTATAAACACTGCGCTCGTTTCCAAGTACGACTTGAATTAGAGATTTGTAAGCATGCTCGAAATGCAATTAGCATGCAGTTTTTCGCATTTAGCAGTAGACAGTAGAGAAAATGTACTTAATGTGATTCTTAGAAACGAATATGTTTATTCCAGTAATGCTTATGAGCTGTGCGCTAAATGTATATACGTGTATATTTCCGCAGCAGTGAGTTACTATGTAACGAGCTAGTTTTTATGCACATTATGCATAAGAATGCTGTCCGGCGAGGTCGGCGGCTCCTAGGCACTCACACCCACCGCAATAAATGAACTGAATTCATAAAATCCATAGTAAAATTATAACTGCGAAGCCCCCAGTTTATGTTTAATTTTTAGTTTTGATTGAAGATTTAGATCCCAAAGAACCTATTTAAAACAAAGTAAGAATACTTTAAAATGTAAGAAGTAAAAAAGTAAATGAATAGTAAAATCTTACACTGGCATTTGGATTCTCTGTCATTGTTTTGCAATTTTAATTTTACAAACGCTGGTCGTTCAAAACATTACACATTACAGTTGGCTGGTTTTGGTTAGTTATATAATTTTTCCAGGACTTGTCGAGTGTTATTACCAGCGCGCTTTTCTGCAGGACGCTACTATTAGACAATAATCATCATCGTATTCCACAACTTTGACACAACGCCATCTAGTCCCAAACTAAGCAGAGCTTGTGCTATGAATACTAGACAACTGATAAACATATTTATATGTTTATAAAAATACATACATATTATAGATAAATTACACCCAGACATAGAACAAAAACGATCATGCTCATCACACAAACATTTGTCCCGGGTGGGAATCAAACCCACGACTTCGGCATAGCAGTCAGGGCCACTGACAACTAGACCAACAGGCCAAAAGAATATTAGAAGCTTGCAGTGTTTGGTGGCGGGTTTATCACAATAAACAACTGGTTTTGCACGCCATTATCCGCAACTATCAAAATAATATACTGCTTAGCGTTTGGATGTAATTATTAGTTAATTTACCAAGATTGTGTAGAACTTACTAAATAATTTGTATAAGGTCGTGCATGACAGTGTAAGAAATGAAGTATCATTTTTCTTTACGCTGTCACACCCCACGCGCCGCTTGCGTTTTATGTTTTTACAATGTAATCTGTTTTTCCTTCTTTATTAGTAATATTTTTCCTTTTAACATAATCCAGCAGAAATAACAGCTTAAATCCAAGATATGAAATGGGTAGGTACTTTTCGATATAATATTGTAGTTAGATCTCTAAATATGTATATTAATGTAAGCATGCTGCTGTTGCAATTGTCTTACTGTGTTACCTAATATAAAGCTAAAGTGCAAAATGAACGTATACAAAAGCTTTTGTCTGTTATTTGTGAACCTAGTAAATTCAATTGCCGGGTTAAGTAAGCTTTTTTATTATGTGAATAGTCATCCCACAATTTTTTTATTCTTCTGACTTAATGTTATAATTAAATAGCATTTACTTTTGCTTCAGCAAGATTTACACAAGTTTGACAAAGTAAAGCCTTGACAAGTTGTTTTTCTTTTTTTCAAATCGCTTTGTACATAGAGTCGCGTCGCGTGGCGTGGATCTAATGTAGCTCTACAAGTCTAGTTGCCATAAAATATATGGAGACCGACGCGCCCAGATTGGCGTACGTGGCCCACGTATGCCCAATGTAGTTCCACCGTTATGTTTCCAGACGCACGTTATCGCTGGCGGAGGAGCTGGGCGACGCCGCGGTGGAAGCACAGGCATGCTATTCGCTGGGCAACACGTATACGCTGCTGCGCGAGTATCGCGCTGCCGAGCAGTACCACGCGCGCCACCTGGCGGCCGCGCGGCGCCTGCACGACCGCGTTGGGGAGGGCCGCGCCGCCTGGTCGCTCGGCAACGCCCACGCCGCGCTCGGCAACCACGAAAAGGCGCTCTACTTCGCCAACGAACACTATAACATATCCAAAGAAGTGAGTTTTGGTAATGGTAACAAGGTTGGTGAATATCGATACTGGAAATATGAAATAACGTAAGGGACATTTTGTCGAAAATCTACTATATAAAAATAAGTCAGGTTTTCCTTCCTGACGCTATAACTCCAGAACGCACGAACCGATTTCCACGGTTTTGCATTCGTTGGAAAGGTCTCGGGCTCCGTGAGGTTTATAGTAGGGTAGAGTAAGGTAGAGTAGGATAGGCGATACGAAGTTCGCCGGGTCAGCTAGTGAGTTATAATTATATATCGTTGAATTCAGAATTCTTTGTTCTATCGATTGGTAATTTAAAAACTCGATATCCTAAAAAAATCGCTTATATTACATATTTTCCGTAAGCCTAGACCTTTTTTTTTTTTCTAAAAATGGTTGTATATAATTTTTATGAACATTTAATAAAAAAACTAATCAAAGTCTCTTTACTCACAGTATTTGGTACTTACATTAAAATAAAAATCGAGTACATTTACAGCAGGTCACAAGTTATAGTATTGATATGTCAATACTATAACTTGTGACTATAATAGTATAATGTATAATTTGAGATGTTTAAGCATTGTCTTGTATAATAGTGTTCTATGAAAAGGTACAAATACCATGTCCATTACATTAAGTTCTGTCTCAAATTATCATAATCATATTGACCTTTACGTTAATTTGTCAGCATTGAAAATAAATTGACCTGTCCTTCACTTCACACTGCACTGATCCGTACTATTCCTCAAAACTTATCGAAACGAATTATTTATATATGCGTCTCTGTCATACATGCATAACAATGCAGCTTGTCTGGGCACCAAGAGAGAGATAGTAATACGGATTTTGTGTGTGATTTAGCGAAACATCCGTCCAGAGCTGCTAGACGGCATTTTGCAGCACCAGCCCATATTTGGCTGCAGTAGTGTTGCCTTACTATCGATATCCTATCAATAGGTTATCGATACTATCGTGACCTCGAAAAATAGTCAGAATATCGATAGCCCTATCGATACTATTGAAATTTTATAATACTATCGATAGTATCTATGCAAGAAATTGAGCAATACTATTGATAAAGTGCAATACTATCGATACTATAACTATTATGGTGTATTTTACTGCAATCATTGTCGATACTATCGATAGTTTTATTACATCGATATTTACCCAAAGTTCAATAGTATTGCACCGGAATTTTAGTAAACATTACTAGTTCATGATTATTATTAAGCAAATATATCAACAATATAGTCGGCAATTATTACTTTATGAACTTACAACTTAAAACAGCGTTGTAATATGCAAAAAACGTAAAAAATGCCGCCCATAATATATAATATCTTAAGTGTGATCATACCATAATCATCTTAAGTGTAAGTGTGTAATTGTATAAAATTTATCATGAGTAAAAATATACAATGTTGTAAGGATTATTACTTACCCATTTAAAAAAACAGTCACTGACAAAGATAATATTATTAATTAGGATTTTTTTTTCTGCATATGTCGCTCATAAAGGTTTGAATCCAACACGATACTATTGAATTTTGGTAAAATATCGATGTAGTAAAACTATCGATAGTATCAATACTATAGATAGTATCGACAGTGATTGCAGTAAAATACACCATAATAGTGATAGTATCGATAGTATCTATACCCAATAGTATCGATACTATCGATAGTATTGCACTTTATCAATAGTATTGCTCAATTTCTTGGATAGATACTATCGGTAGTATCGATAGTATTGTAAAATTTCAATAGTATCGATAGAGCTATCGATATTGTGACTATTTTTCGAGGTCAACTATCGATAGTTAGGCAACACTAGGCTGCAGTACTCCCCACACAATTGGACCTGTGCTTTGTATAACATAAGAAGCTGTCCCGGTGTGATGTACCGCCAGACCTTTGCAAAAACCTTGGCTTTGGACTCAATGAACCACCCAAAGTTAAGGTTTGAAGAAATTTCAGCTCCCAAGAGCTGTAGGTGGTTGGTGTACTCCAAGGCTACATCCTGAAAAGCAGGAGCCAAAGTGAACAGGCTCCTTTTGGCGGTGAACAGACGCGATTGTGTTTTGGCGGCGTTAAATTCCACAAAATAGGCCTATTTGGAGACTGCCTGAAGAGAGACGTTCGTATGTTCTACTATAGCCTCTCTTTTGGACCGGATTAGTTCTTTACTGACCACTCGGCAGGTATCTCTCTACAATTGTGCTGTCATCCAATACCGGCCATCAGCAGATCGTTGATGCAGCTGGAAGAGAGTTAGAGAGAGAACAGCCCCCCTAGCCAAGTTACGACCGTTGTGTTTCACCACCACGCCTCCGATTCCTTTGTTCTGACTACGTGACTGAGCGTTGAGATGGTGAAACGGTCGTAACTTGGCTAGGGGGGCAGATCCCTGAGGAACTCTGGCATTGGTTGTCATGGACTCCGATGAGCATCCGTCGACAACAACTCAGTAAGACAGTTCACTCAGGAAGTCTTTTTACTCAGGAAATCTGACTAGGAAAACTGCCGTACTCTAAAAGTTTACTCAAAAGGCTAGCATGCCATACCCTGTCGAAGGCCATCGAGACGTCTAAGGAAACAGCAATCGCTTCCCCCTTCTTCTCGAGGGTCTCACACCACCAGTGAGTGGTATACACTAATAGGTCCCAAATAGACCGATTGTGGTGAAACCCGTACTTTCGGTTACTGAGGAGATCGTTACCATCCAGGTATGCCATGAAACGCTAATTCAATATGCGCTCCATAATCTTGCCGAATATGGAGGTTATTGAAATCGGCAGATAGTTAGTAGGATCGGCTCGACTGCCCTTTTTGGGCACGAGTTGCACGTTGGCAAGCTTCCAGAAATTAGGCACAATACCAGCCCTAAACGAGAGACGATACAAGCGCGTCAATACAGGATATAACTCGGGCGCCCAAACCTTGATAACAATTGCTGGTATACGTCGTGGCTGTCGCTACGTCCCCGTCAGGGGGCGTGGCAAGCGGTGTCAGGGCTTCGCCCTCTGACCACAGAGTCCAGCCGGGGCCCGTAACAACGGACCCGTCATCATGGGGCCTAACTAGGCTCGGCGGTTGTAGAGCAGATGGCTCTATGTGTTTATGCTTGTATGTGTGTACTGTAGGCACGTCACGACGCTGCTGCACACAGCGCCGACTCTTCACGACATACCGGCGGTCAGTCCCCGCCAGGTGAGACCCCTAGGGGAAGCCCGGCGGGAGACGACCTGCGACGAGTATGCCGACTTGTTACGGACCTACAGTAGGATATGTGACCCCCGTCTAACCCGCTTCCAGAGCGAGCCGGTTACGGTTCAGACCGCAGGGACGTTTTATGTATGTGTGTGAGCGGCATTGTATTGTGTTACATCGCTCAGTGCACGTGCACCGAATAGTTAGCTTGCGCTATCTATTCGGTGCGTGAGTCTAGCGCGTGTGTAGTGGCGAATGTATGGTCGACTCGCGTCGTGCCTATATTAACTTAGCACACGACGTTTGTCGGGGTGCGAGTGAAATGTAGAGTCATGTTGTTTGAGTAGGCCGCGTGTAGACTGGTACGGCCTACTCAGGCGTCAGTCCGGGGGGGGGGGGGGGGACTCGCTGCCCGCAATCAGGTCGCGGGGGAGTCGTCTCGCGTCAGGGGGGCGCGTATGTCAGGGCGCCAGGTGCTTGACGTGAGGCCAAGCTGAGGCGTCGGCACGCGCGAACATCCCCTTCGCGAGGCGGCGCACAAACTCATCCAGGCTCTCAATCCCGAGGTAGCGTTCAATGATGTCGTTCCTCACGTAGCGAGGAGCGTCGACGACTCTACGCAACGCAAGATGTTGTTGCGCGCGGAGTCTTTCTCGGCTCGACTCACTAGTGAGGGCGAACCATGCTGGAGCGGCGTACGTCAACACTGGGCGAATATACGCCTTGTATATGCCCAGTTTGACGCGCGCCGGGAGGCGGGACGAGAGCACTGGTTTGAGCCGGTGGCGGACGACCCATGGTGAGCCGCCGGTCGATGGTCACACCCAGGTACTTGGCCCGGGGCGTCCAATCGACTTCGGCCCCGCTGAGTTTCAGACGTGGTGGGAGGGGCGATGATCCTGTGATCAGCGCCTGCGTTTTACCCACGTTAACCGACAGTCGCCATTTGGCGAGCCATTCTGGGATCAGATCGAGCGCGCGCTGCATCTTCACCGCCGCGTACTTCGCGTTCATAGAGGTGGTAATGTACGCGGCGTCGTCGGCATACAGCGCGAGCGTGGCGTCTTCCGTGGTAGGGATGTCGTCGGTGTAACGTGAGTAGCACGCCGGCGAAACGCAGCTGCCCTGCGGTACGCCCGCTCGGATGGGTCTGGGGGCGGAGAGCGCCCCGTCGACCACCACTCTGAAACACCTGTTAGACAGGAAAGCTTGGACCACTTTAACGATTCTACGGGGCGTGGGTGAGGTGGCGAGTTTGTAAACTAGCCCCTCATGCCACACACGATCGAAAGCTTTTTCCATGTCGAGGAATACTGCCACTCCGTACTCCTTCTTATTCATCGCCGATGACAGGAGGTGCAGTACCCTCGACAACTGGAGCGTCGTGCTGTGCTCCGCCCGAAACCCGAATTGTTCCGGCCGCGGGGAGATGTGCGGGGTGAGGTGTCGCAGCAGGAGTTGCTCGAACACCTTAGAGATAGAGGGCAGCAATGTGATTGGCCGATAGCTTTCCGGCTTCAGTGGGTTCTTCCCCGCCTTGGGCAGCATTATGACGCGCCCTTCCTTCCAGGATGTTGGGAAGACCCCCGTGCGCAGTATCCCCGTGAACAGGCGCGCCAGGGCCGCAACAGTACGGTACGGCAGGTGGCGCAGCGCTGTGTTGGTGATACCGTCAGCACCGGGGGCCTTACGAGGTTTTGTGCGTAGTATGGCGCGTCAAACTGCGCCAGGCGAGAAGAATATGGGGTCTTCATCGGGGGCTATCGGCGACGCGAAGTAGTCTCTAAGGTGTTGCTCGACTGCTGCGACATGGTCGTGTTCAGTAGTCGGGTTCGGGCTAAACTGACGCTCCAGGTGCTCTGCAAAGATTTCCGATCGGTCCTCAGCTACGTACTTGAGGGCCCCGTCGGCTGCTTGCAAAGGGCGCACCGGAGCTGGGGTATTTGTGAGCTGGCGGCACAGTCTGTGTGTCGCCTGCCAGTCACACGTTGCGGCGTCGATTTGTTCCTCCCAGCTCTCGGCGGCCAGGGCCTCCAACTCGGCCTTTACCTTGGCCGCAAGACGGTTAAGCTGCAGTTTGATTGTAGGGCAGCGCAGTCGCTGCCACTGCTTGCGCAGGCGCCTCTTCTGGGCGACCAAGCGCTGGATTCTGGGCGGTAGGGGCGGCTGTAGCCCTCTCCCCTGCGGCTGCGACTCTACCGTCGCCTCGTCTAAGGCGCGTTGTACGCAAGCAGTGACGTCGTTCGCTAGGGCGTCGACGTCCGCGGCGGTATCAATGGGCCGAGTTGGTGTAGTGGTCGCAAGCTTTTCAGCGTATGATGTCCAGTCCGTTAATCGACGTGGCGCAGGTGGCTTCATTCGGGTCGGCATCCCCGATAGAACGACGAGTACAGGATGGTGATCGGACTGTAACTCGTCGTCGATGACCCGTTGCGTGATCTGGCAGTGCAGCCCTGTATGGACCACAATGTCCAGCACATCGGGCATGTGCAGCGGGTTATCCGGGTAGTGGGTTGGCGTCTCAGGGCCGGACACTGTGTATCCGTGGGCCTCCGCATCGTCGAAGAGCCGTCTCCCCTCGTTGTTCGTTTGTAGGGCATTCCATGCCGGGTGCTTGCAATTCATGTCGCCGGCGAGGATCGCTGGCGAGTTGGCGTCGGAAAGTGTGGCCCTCAGCTCGCTCAGGTCTAGTCGAGTTGAGGGCGGCTTGTAGCAAGCGTACAGGCGTATGTCCTCGCCAGCCACATGCAGCTGAACGCCCAGCACGTAGAGCGTGTTGAGCGATGGCGAGGGGACTTCCTGGTGGACGACTCTCCTTTTTACTAGCACCGCCAGACCACGGTATCTTGTATTGTTAGCCGACCATTCATCCTTCCTGTAAAAGAGGAAACCTGGGAAACTAGCCCTATCTTCAGGTCCCAGGTGCGTCTCGCTTATCAGCGCCACGTCAATATTTTGGTCCCTCAGGAGTGGGGCGACCTTGTCCCGTAGGCCGCGGGCATTCCAATGGAGCACCCTTAACGGTCTAGCCATGGCACAAGGTGAGTAGCTTGGCCAGACCGTCAAGGATGACCTGCTCCGGGCTCTGCCCCTGCCTGATGGCCTTGATTAGGTCCATTAGTAGTTGTATGGCGCAGGTCGTGATCTCAGAGTTGGGGGCCCCCTGTGGGGCGCTGTTTGCGTTGGTGGTGGTGTTGAGGGTGTTTTTTGGGGTGCGCTTTGTTCGCGCAATTCCGGCGTCTGCAGACGCGTCTCTCTTCCCCTTCACGACCTGCGTCCCCCTCGGGGGAGGGGCAGATTTGGGGACCTCTTTCTCCTGGTGGGTCGCTGGGGGCTTGGGTTTATCTCCCTTTCCCCCCCGCTTCCTCTTCCTCCGCCGGGAGGAGGTGGCCTCCCCGCGCACGGTGGGCCCGTTAGCTGCCGCCATCAGCGACGCGCCCTGGTCGCGTTCGTGCTCACGTCGTCCGCACCTGCTGTTCCGGGTTTGGTTGTTGGCGGCGCGTCGATGTCGACGTGATGGCGACCGTTCCCGCACGCCTGTTCCGTATCTCTCTTTGGAATACGGAGCACTTGATGTGGCACGCCGGATGCGAGCCACCGCAATTGGCACAGGTGGCTGGCTCCTCTCGCGGTCGTGGGCAATCTCTGGCTGTGTGCCCCTCTCCGCATCGAACACAGGCGAGCGGGCGGTGGCACTGGTGCGACGAGTGCCGGAACTTTTGGCACCGGTGGCACTGTGCGGGCCCACGCTTTCCACGCCATGCCTCAATCTTGACACCCCGCATGTTCATAAACACGCTGGTGTCATAGATACGACGCACATCCTCCGTGCGTCGCAGCACGACGTGAAATACGCAGCCGGGTTTTCCCTGGCGCCCACGGATGTGGCGTACGTACTCCGGCTCGTACCCTTGTACGCGGAGCTCCTCTTCTATCTCCTGGGGCTCGGTGTCGGCTGGCAGCCCCCGGATGGCTACCTTCACGTTCCTCTCCGCTGGCAGAGAGTAGGCGAACCAACTGACGCCGCTCTCTTTTTCGAGTGTCGTGAGATAGCGCTGGATCAATCTGTATTCGTCCTCCGACTCAGGCGTAAAACGGACGCCAGTGCCGTAGGGGCGGGCGTTTGGTGGGCGGCCCAGCTTGGCCGCTATTTGCCGGAAATGGTGCGCCCAGTTTGGTAGTTTCTCTACTACCAGCGGGGGGTATCTTGCTTTCTTTTTGCCCTTTGTTGCCGGGGCCGAGTTCGAATCGGTGGGGGCGGGCGCGGGGGCTGCACTAACTGTACACTTATTAGAAATAAGTTGGCCACTTACCCCTCTCTCTCTGGGTTGTAAGTCCTGAGGCGAGCGCGCGCTGCAATAGCGCTTCGCTTCGCCGTCTGCGTCGTCGGAGCTCCTTCGTCGTCGTTGGGGCCTGGTCATCAGTTCCAGCTCATCCATCGACGGGGTGGGGGACATCGGCGTCTCCGTGTCGTCGTAGTCGTTCCTGGAACGCACTTCGCTAACTACCGACGCGAGCGACAGACTCGAGCCTGCGCGCGATGAGCATGTCGAGAGTACGGCGGGCGAGTCATAAGCCGAGGTGCGCGGCGGCGCGGGCGATCCAGGAATAGGCGGCGACGCGGGGCGCACGGTCGCCGTGCGCAGTCTCGGGTCGCGCGATGTGCTCGCTCCACCCGACGTCGACGGACGGGGAGCGGAAGCATAAGGAGTCGGTGTTGTTGGTGCGCGACTCGGAGCAAATGTGGCGGTGGCCGTCAATCGCGTAGATGGTGGCGCCACTCGCGAAGATGGTGGCGCCACAGTACGTGCAGCGGACGTTCGCGGAGTCGACGCCGGAATGTTAGCGCCGCTGGGGGCGACTGACGTCACGGGGGCGGCAACTCGCGCGTACGTAGTGGGTTTCCCGGGATTGTGGTAGTTGAGGTCAGGCATCGACGGCTGTGCAGCGCTCGTAGGCACCTGCCTCTTGGAGTCCTCTTCTCCCGCTCTGGGGTACTCCTCTCTCGCTCTGGGGTAGGGGTTTTTAATGCGGCAGCGGTCAGGTAACGACGGCTGTACAGCCCCCGCAGGTACCTGCCTCCCGTGTACCTCTTCTCCCACCCTAGGGACCTCTTCTCCCGCTCTGGGGTTGGGGTTTTTCTTGCTACCCTCTTTGGTAGAATTTTTCGCCGACTTTTTCTCGGCCGTTGCCGCGACGTTTGCCGGTGCTCTTGCCGGTGCTGAACCGCGCAGCGCGGCCCGAACATTCGGGAGCGACGTCGCTCGGCCCAACACGGGTCGGTCAGCTTCTTGTCCGTCCTCAACTTCGTTTCGGCCGGCGCCTCCGCTGTCCGAGGGACTGCGGGCGCCTGGCTTCATCTTCTCCATCGGTTTCATCTCGTCCTAGTTGTAGTAGTCGCCGCGACCACTTCGGTGCACTTGTTGCACCCGAGGAACGCGGGGTGGACCTGCCCTTCGTGCTGTCGCCGGTACAAAACTTAGTTCTGCACCGTCGACAACACAAACGGTTGGCCCGGTTTGAATCGGGTCCGTGCGGCTGATTTCGGGTAGAAGTAAAATACGCGAGCGACACGGAGCATAGCGAGCACGTATGTTCTTCACAGCGAAATGATGACTACTGGCCGATCCAATGCTGCTGGTATACCATCTGGTCCACTAGCTTTATACACGTTTAGACAACACAGTATTCTCAGAACCTCTTTGTTCCTTATGCGGACCTCGGGCATTGAGGTGTCACAATGAGGTAAAATCGGTGGAGTAGCACTGCTAGTATCAAGACATGAATTATGGATGAAGAGAGATGCAAATTGTGTTTTTAGTAAGTACAAATAAAAGTTTTGATCTACTTTATTCGTTTATTTTTTATCCTTTTATGTCAGTAAATAGTTTTTAATGACATAGGCATAGTAGGGACATGCTATCTTTAAAACCATAGGCATATTTATTGTTTTTTTGCTATTTTAGCTTCAAAGAATGAAGAAATGTAAGAAATATTGTAACAGACACTTTTTACATAAAACATATAGTTAAGAAATATTAGTCACATTTTAAGAAAAACATCTTATTTTTGCTCTCCTGAAAACCTTAGTTTTGTCCCTTACGTTATTTCATATTTCCAGTATCGATATTAGTGTGGCTATTCGTTTGTTAGTCGCAAAGGCAAAGTTGGCAAACGTTTTATTTAGGTTAAACATACTTAGTAGAACCTGCAGGATTTTAAGTTGATAGACGTAATAAATCTATAATTCCTTATACTTAGTTTGATGAAGTCTTAACTACTCCAAACATTGACGGCGAGGCTTCACGCTCAACTTTATATCTATTGCCACCAATTCAAATATTGACTTCAGCTTTGTATATTTTAAGTGACCATTTGGATTCAGAAGATCCAAAAAAGTATGAAAGAAAAGAAGAGAAAGAAAGAAAAATATTACATGAATTTCATTCGAATTTGAATTTTTTCTTGTATGATATAGAGTTAATTATTCCAGAATGTAAATAATATATCTAGAATTCTAATTTCAAATAAAATTTTCATAAAAGTAAACAAAACAAGTCATCAGTCACAATTTCACCGGCGCTGTGTAGCATTTATTTTATCAGTCTAACCTAACCAATCAGGGAACTCAGGTGTGATATATTTTCCCAGCTCGGCGACGTGCTTGGCATGGCGACCGCTCAGATGAACATCAGCGACCTGCGCAAGGTGCTGGGGCTGCCGGTGGAGGCCGAATCGCCGCCCGCGCTCCCCTCTGACGAGGACTCTGCCCCCCGGACACCCTTCAACGCGCTCAGGGTCCGTAGGCAGAGCATGGAACAGTTATCGTTGATACAGGTACTATATTCTCACATATTATCGTTGATACAGGTACTATATTCTCACATATTATCGTTGATACAGGTACTATTATTTTCTCACATATTATCGTTGATACATGTACTATATTCTCACATATTATCGTTGATACAGGTACTATATTCTCACATATTATCGTTGATACAGGTGCTATATTCTCACATATTATCGTTGATACAGGTACTATATTCTCACATATTATATCAGTAACTAGCTTCTGCCAGCAGCTTCGCCCGCGTGAATGTTGGTATCTCCATACAAACTAGACGCCCCTGTTCATCCCGTTAGGGGTTGAATTTTGGAAAACCCTTATTTAGTGCTCACCTACGTCATAAAAGGAAGCCTTGAGCAAAATTTCACGCTTCTAGTCCCAGTAGTTTTGGCTGTGCGTTGATATGTAAGTCAATTTCTCCTTTTATATTATGTACCTTCACCGTTATGATCATTTTAATGTTGGTGATGGTGTATTTGGTTCTTCAATAAATAAAACTAAAGTGGGGACTGCATACAAATTAGGTTTTATTAGGTACTACATTTGTCGGAAAACGTCAAGTTCGCGCGCTCACTGCGTCGCCGTCCCGTACGCCTCACCCCGTCGTCATCTGACGTGGCCACACACTCGTACTCGTGTGAACATTTAGGGTTCCACCTAAAAAAAAAAGTACCTATTTCACATTTTTCAAAATCACACAATTCCTATCCCTCGAGCAAGAGCGGCCTGTTCAAACGTGCATAACGGGAATAATAAAAGAGACTCTCGCTACGTGGACTTAAGGTGCATTTTGATTCGTTACGAGCCCGACTAGTTCCTAGCAGGCAAATATGATGAAGGTCACGTCCGTGCCGTGCTATGTATTATTATCATTAGTAACGTTGTTAGTAGGTTTATATTAGCATGTTTTCTTTCGAAGAGTGAAATTCCTGTACTTGTACGATATAACTTATTCTGTGCCTGGAATAAAGCTCACTTGCCTTCGTGAATTATAGGAACTGTACCCGTACTGCATAGTTACATTGCATTAATTCAGATATAATATATGCAAAATCTTTGAAATTTGAACCCTACATCAGTGGAATAAAAGTGCTGCCAACGGGACGCCCCCGCATTACATATAGGTCAGCAGCGGTGAGGGGTGAACCAGCACTAGATCCCGGAGCGCTGGTCTGAATAAACGCAAATATTACTGGTTTATATAATCGAAGCCTCGTGCCACTAAAATCATGGGAGTGTTTACGCAAAGGTATGTAAGGTACTTTTTATAGCCGTACTACAGAGTATATTTACGAAGCTGGACTGGCAGGAGAAAGGTATCACCAAAGAGTATGTAAAGCTAACGCTTTAAGAGGCGGGACTTCCATAGAAAAAACCGATGTATGAAACGTGCGTCCTCGATCAATACCAACCTAACAGAATATCAGAACTATGGCGGAGTACATACTGCCAACATAATGACATTACTAGTGACGTACCGGGTTGTGCGAAAACTTATCGATATCGGCAATTTTTCCTAACGGGGATTTCATATTTTCAGGAAATAAAAAATTAAAATTCGAAACTCAAGTTGTTTTAATATATATTTATTCAACGAATTAAATTTACCCATGCTATTTATATATTTGGAAATTCTAAGAAAACAAACAGTTACACAAAATGGCAATAAATAATAACTTATGTCCACAAATTTTCTAGTGACTAACACATTTAACTTATCTCAAAAACTACTGAACCAATTTGATTGAAACTTGTACTTGCACTTCTCAAGACAGGTGGTTTTTTTTTAATATCTTATGAACTTTCTGTTAAGAGTTTTTTTATAATATTTCGACTTGATTTAAGTTTCTTTATTAACTTTCGCTTCCGACATGTCATTGGGACAGCTTGTCTCTCTTGATGTTTTCTTGGTGACACTAATGGTACTGAAACAAAGAAAATCGGTGTTAAAAATCAAGTTATTAAGTACTTAAATAAATTGTATACAATACTCACTAGGACTACAAAATCTTCTATTTAGGGAAGTCAGATTAGGGTCTGATGTCTGGGCTACATGAGCTCCTTATTAAATTAACTGGTCCACAGCCAGAAAAGTAATTATTTAAAATATATTTTTGCTAATAAGACCATTTGGTAAAAAAATATAAATAAATACACAACAACACTTACTTGGTTCACATAAATTCTGGTGGTAGTTATGTTCAGGGGCGGCTGGTGGGTCATAGAAGTGGTGGTGCACTATACTAGCTTACTATGTATTGGAATTCACAGACCAAAAAAAAAGCATTATGGATGCGCAATATACTACTGTGGTTATGTGGACTGTATTTGCGAAATTAATTGATCAGTTAGGTATGTGCGTGAAACCTTTATAAACTTGTTCGTTAAATTTTATTATATTGGTTCTGTAAACAGAATCAAATTGGTTACGAATATCTATGGTGCCCAACACAGACAAACTCATTACATTTTGTAGATGTACTTGCGATGCATCATGTTTTTTTTTTTATTTTTTCACATAAATGCGTCAAATCACTAGGTAATTCCTGTTTCTGTCCAAATCGACTCACCGCCAAAACAGTACAAGGAAAACAAAAGAGATTATTTGAGCCGCTCACATCCACACAACCATTTCTTTTCACTTTTAAAACTCCGCGTACGTACCTAAATGTTTTTCTTTTTTTTTTCTCCTCCCATTCCATCGATAGGAGAATAAGGCAAGCAAGCACTCTTGTGCATCCGCCAGCGTCAAGTTGTTTAAAGATTGTTTTTGGATTTATGTACCTACACTCCTGTTTCAAATTTAGAAATGGCCTGGGTGGTCCCGCCAATTTTAAATCTAATTTATTGTTTGTTTTAATATACCTAGTCAATGTTAAAGCTCATTTTCACCACTTTTTATTAATTACACACAACCACAACACAGTAATACGTAAATCCTTGCAAAATGTAAACAAACACAAAATTCTGCGTCTGCGATGAAGGGTTGCCAACCATACTTTATAATAACGTATCTTACTTTATTTTTGGTAAATATACTTTATACTTTTGCAAAAAATTAAGTATATGAGAATACTCTATTTTATTTAAATCTATACTGTAATATATAAAAAGAAACACTAATATGAATAATTACTGAACTATTTATTGATGCTTCTACCTTGAAATTGAAACACGAATACGTTTCTAAATATGTAAAAATACCTCATGGAAAACTGTTAGTGTATTTAAGCAGCACATATAAAATTGTTTTCAAGAGAGAAAACCAATACATAAATAAAATTTAGAAAAAAACTTTATATTTCATTCAAATTCATTTTTTCCTACTAAAAAAGTATGATACGTTATTTTTATTCGAAAATGGCAACCCTACCGCGATGTGGCAGTGAGTGAGCCGGCCGGCTCGGGCGAATTTCGTAACACCTCGTGTGCTTTCGGTAACGTTCGGCTCACTCGAGCGGCGCACGGGGGCGGTAATAATTTGCAGTACATTTTCTACTAAACTATCTCTGTCTCACGCGCCAGGCGTCTTAGTTCGTGTTTCATAGAAGTTGTATGAGCGTTCGCCGTGCGCTTTGCCTAGCGCACGAGAAATTTTCTTTACTGCAAAAATAAACCTAAAAACTTGTAGTTAAGAGTTGAAATGGTTTCGTCATAATTTTGCTAATAGAATAATGAACAGAAAGTTAATCAGAAAGGTAAATTAAGCATCTTATGTTTTTTCTGAACCTATTAAGATCTGGTAGTTCGGCGCACGAGTGCACTTAAAGTACAGCCGCCCCTGGTTATGTTCCTTTAACTGAAGGTAATTCTGTGAACATAAATTATATAATTAGCAGACCTCTGCAATATATGAAATCAGAATGTGCCATACACTTCTTACCATTACATGAGAGCTGGACATTGTCAGTTCTTCTGGCTGGTAATGGTTGCCTGCTAGCGATACAATGTAGTGGAAATTGAACTAAAATCTCATCATATAATGGTGTACGTGAGATTTTCAGATTCTGAACAGCTGTTTTCTTCAGTGGAGTTTTTTTCTTTTTGAAATCTGTATTTCGGAAATGTTTTGCACAAAGATATTTTAATTGATGCAACTTTTCAATTCACACATAGTGATCTTTCCCTGTCGCTTTAACCCATTGTTTACAATTTAATAATTACACCTAAAAATTGGGTGATGAGTTATTTTATAAATTACATATGTATTATAAAATTTAACAAAATAACTTATATGACAGGTGATATTTTTTCGATTAATATATTTTAAACATTCTATCAACCTACTGTAACATTACATGAAAGGAGACAAAACATCCTAATTGAGAAAACATTGATTTCACTTCCTTATATCATTATCATCGTCAGCTTAAGCTTATAATGTCCTCTGCTAAACATCGGCTTCTCCGGTCATTTCTATAACTAAACATCGTATCGATAAATCCTGGTTAATTACTCAACACTACGTATGTTTCGTATAAGTTTCTTTTTCTGTTAAAATGCACTAAACGTTCAAAGATTGTACTTGAATTGAGTTCTTTAAAGAAATAAATAACTAATTATGCTTACCGTTCTATATTCTAATGGAAATCTTGCAATAAAAAGACGTTTGTTATCATCAACCCGGCATGATCTAATACCACAAGTTTCACAGTTTTCACACGTTACTATTCTCATATTTATATATAGAAATACACAACGATAAAATAATAGAGAACAAATTTCTTCCCACAAAATGATTAATACTATATATAGATGAAAATCTATCATAAGAAAACCATAACAAACTAACTGTCAAACGTAAGTGACAGTCAAAATCCTCTGAGGATATTAATAATCTGTGGTTAAAATGGCGGCGGTGTAATTCAACTATGTGTTGAAGAGTCATAGGCTGATATAGACCCAGAGTTCTCAATGTCCTTTTTAAATTTATCGGATTCTAGCCGCCATTAAAAAGGACGCACATTTCATACATCGGTTTTTTGTATAGGAGTTTCGCCAGACTGGGTATCACAGTAGCCGGACACCACTTGAGTCACCTCAGATTTGCGGACGACATCGTCCTTTTCGCAGAAACAAGCAGCAAGTTGGAAGACTTGATGCACGCACTAAGTGTGGAAAGTGAAAAGTGGGTCTAAAAATGAATGAGGACAAAACTAAAGTAATGACGAACAGCACAGTCTCCCCAATCATCCTAAATGGCAAAGTTTTGGAAAATGTGAGAGTTATGTGTATGGGAAAACAGTTATCATTCAAAAGTAAAAATACCGAAGATGAAGTTGAACGAAGGATAGACCTAAGTTGGAGAAAATTTTGGGCCCTCAAGGAAATATTAAAAGGTGACTTCTCTCTCCACCAAAAAAAGGTCGTACTGGATTCATGCATCCTACTGTCCCTCACTTACGGATGTCAGGCATGGACGTAAACCTCAAAAATAAAAAATAAAGTAGTTAAATGCCAAAAAGCTATGGAAAGAAGTATTTTAAAAATAAGAAAAATACAAAAAGTCAGAAGTGAATCCATAAGACGGAAAACAAGGCTTACTGATGCTCTGCATTATGCTCTCAACTCAAGTGGAGATGGGCCGGACACTTAGCCTGCTATACCGACAACAGATGGACCATAGAGGCGACCCGGTGGACAGGACCTAGTGGCAAGAGACGACAAGGGAGACCTAAGAAACGCTGGGCAGATGAGATTACAGCAATAGTGGGAAAAGAATGGATAAGAGAAACCGCACACAGAGAAAACTGGAATAAGCTGGAAGAGGCCTATACCCAAGAAGGGGTTCCTATTCGTAATACAAGTAACAATTAGAACAGTAAGAAAAATACAAGTTACTTAAAAAAAAAATGTTAAGATATTTTGTGTTTATGTTAAAACTTACCGTATCGTACATGACTGTATTAAACAGCATTTCTGCCCACAGATAACACCAGACCCAAAGAAAGCCGAAGAAGACTTAGTGGTCGAGCCGAAGAAAAAATTTGAACACGCCGAGTCCGAGGACAATCCCGAATCGTTCTTCGACCTCTTGCTGCGCTGCCAGTCCACAAGGATGGATGAGCAACGCGCAACGCTGAACGCTAATAAGGAGAATCTTCCCAAGCCCAAGCCAGCCACCAACAAGATTCCCAGCAAAGGGTAAGTTACCTGTCTTGCCACCACTCAGTGCCCCAGTGCCATGATCCACCGAAAGTATGTATTCTATTATTTGTAAACATACCTATCTCGTTACTTCGTATCTCGTTGTTCGAAAATCAGTGTGCGAGCTCGTGTAAACCTGAAACACAATATTCCTATAAAGTCCTTTAGTAAATTGCCTATTTAATAACAGTGGCGGTACCTTCATACAAGCAGAAAAGCCAGGCATGCCTTACTAAAATGCTCGATAGAGAATCAATATCAAACCCGAACTATTTAAAAGTTCGCGCGCTTTAATTCTTATCAAAATAACACAAAGTATCTACCTATGCCACACTACTACACCACAGCGCGCGCAGAGTTTCGCATTAGCAGCATCTACGCGAGAGCTATATCTATCTCGCTTACACGTGCCGGCTTTTACCGGGCTTTCAAATACTATCTCTGTCACTTTCGCACTTATAGCGATGTGCCGTATAACGAGTTAGGACCTTATGCGTCTACAAATCGATCAGTATGGAAGATTTAAGCCGGGCATTCGTATGAAGTTGCTCCGGTTGCTCGCGTATGCGTGACCTTGTCACCTTGCCAACTCTGCAGTGTTGCCGTTTTAGCGACGTTGTGAGATCTTGGAGATTTTTAACGAGTTTGGAGACTTTTTTTAAGATTTAGCAACAATAAAAACTAGCGACTTTTTAAAATAACGAAATTAAATATTCAAAAATAAAGGCAATTTTTTAGAACTGGTCTCGTTAATTTCAAAATACGATGTCGTTTTAGAAAAGCATAAGCAGCATCAGGAAAGTGACAAACCGGGGCCGAGTTATTTATCTAACAAAATTCAAAACGATATTATTCATTCCGTAGCCGATGTGATGCAAACTTGCATCGATTACGAAGTTAGGCAAACAAAATTTGTTTCAATTATTATTGACGAAACCCCCGATGTTAGTCATAGAAAACACCTGTGCTTGATTCTCAGATATAATTATAAAAATGAAATTCATGACTGTTTTTTGGGCTTTTAATTTATTGTACCTAATCAGTAGTTTATGAGAAAATTGCGATGATACATACGTAGGTACCTACATACTCAGTCGAAAACTGAACTTTCTTTTTTTGAAATCGGTTAAAATTCTATTGGGCTTGCCTTATTTTGAAACCCTAGGCACGCCACTGTCAATAAAGTTGTAGAACTTGAATATACAGTTAATTTGCAAGTTCATTCAGTCATGTTGTAAAATTAAGTCCTGTTTCCAAACAATATACGAATGGGTCACAGATAATACGATAATGATGAGGCCTAGCCGTTCGCAAAAACACCGATGGCCCTTCAAGTGAACCCGTGACGAAACTGGAGCGCTTGGAGATGCACCGCTCGTACAGATCCAAGAAAACGAGAAAAATGTGCAACTCGAGTTGACCTTAACATAAAACCGGTCTTTATATTAAAACAATAAATTAATAATAATAATAAACATTTATTATCAGGCATCTTGGCCCATAGATACATACCTTACAGACTACATAATAATATATAGAGTAAATACAAGTTATCGTTAGCAAATAAGACTTAGGACTTTGTTAGTAACACTGCGCATTGCACTAAGTTCACTTCGTGCTGTTCTGTGGCACCTGTCTACGGAAGCGACGGAACACCACGCCCTGCAGCCAAAAGTCTTCCTTCAACATGAGGGGTAGAAAAGTGTTCGGGACACGCACCACGAACGCCTTAAAATTGGCGTTACGGTGTGACTTCAGAAGCTGTACCCTCAGTGCGTACTTCGTGTTTTGGCGCACGTACTCTACGATGTCTTCCAGCCTTGTGGTGTGATGCAGGCGGGAGATGTTCGGCTGGGCGGCACGCAGACTCACGCTGGGAGTTGCAGGTGCTATACCGCAGCGATTCTTGTTGGTTTGCATTCGACGCTTCGTCGTGGCCAGATATTAGAATTTATCATTTCATGATGTGAGTCACATCATGAAATGATAAATTCTAATATCATGTGACCCGCCATTTCATGAAATGGTGCTATTTCAGCTAAACGCATGATTATTTTTTGATATGGTCAAACATGGCTGATCATATCGTAAAATAGTTACGTTGGCCACCATAGAGTTCACTGTTCCTCGATGTATTCCTGTTTTCTACTACAAAATATGCTTTTGTTTCATCAAAAATACTAATTGTGCACTAAAAATACAATATGGTCTTCTGGGTGGTTATTTTTTGTGTGTTCTAATTCTAACCTAACCTGTCCAAGTCGGGGTGCCCCAAGTCCCTATTCATAATTGTATAAAGTCTATGAATATTTGGTGGTTACAATAAGTTTTTTTTTTTGTGAGGAATAAGATTTTTGATGATATGACCAAACGTGGATTGACATATCATCAAACATCAACGTTTATATGATCTGGCTAGTTTAAGTTGGCCATATCATGAAGTGATCAATTCTAAGGTCTGGCAAGGTCTAGTCGACTGCTACCTTGATAGTCCATTCATCTTAGTAATTCACCTCGGAATTTGAGATACCCAGCTATAGACTCGTATAAACTTGCATTTTGACATCCTAAAAGTGATCTCAAAAGCTACACATATGGTAGGGTGTACGCGACTATAAAATATAAGGTAAGCTACTAGCTAACTATTAATATAAATTACATCAGAATTTAAATATAATTTAAGTATTTTCCTTAACAATTCTATAAGTACAGGAGCAGGCAAGTGTTATTAAAAAAATAATACTTCACTAAAAATAGATAAAGTAAAATAATTATTAAATATAATGTAATAGTAATAAGAAGAGCAGAGCAGAACAGTGTTGGCCGAGTGGTAACGGCCCCGACTTACGAGTTGTAGGTCGCAGGTTCAAACCCAGCCAGGCGCATTACTTTGTGTAATTTATTTCATCACCACTGCTCTCAAAACGGTGAAGGAAAACATGGTAAGGAAACCGGCATGTCCTAGAACCAAAAATTCGAAGACATGCGACATTCACCAACCCGCACTGGGCCCGCGTGGTGGATTACGGCCCATTCCCTCTCCTAGATAGAGGAGGCCTGAGTCCCAGCAGTGGGAACATTAAAAGGCTGATTATGCTATGCTTATGCTAGTAATAAGAAATTAAAATTATTAATGAGTACCTATGTACTTATCAATATTAATAAACTTTGTATGGCGTGTTTTGGACCGGGACTACCGATTGACCTTAAATGGTGCTCTAACCGCGCGCTCTCCGCCTTCTATCTCAAAAATAAAAACAATTTAAAAACAAAAACAATTCAAAGTAAAAACAATTTTTTAAACAAAAGTTGTAGGGAATTTAATCCTCTACAATATTGATAATAAATAGCAAAAATTCGATTTTTGTGACCTTAGATTTTAATAGTCGCATACATACCTATAATATATGCGTTGCCTATACATACCATAATGTAGGTTTTGAAATGGAGGAAGTCAAAAGTTTATACGAGTTTATAGCTGGGTACTTCAAATTCCGAAATACCTAATTTTGACTAAGATGAATGGACTAGATGATATCCTACTAAAATAAAATACGTCATCATTCTTTCCCTGCACAAGTCTGCCTGTTGGCGCCATGCTTCATTTTATTATGAAGAAGGTATTACTGCGACCTTTTAAATGGTATGATAATTATGCCACAACTTGATACAACACTGGGTACAGAGTCCATACAAAAGTTTTAAAGTTCAAGCGTACCTATTGAATAACCCTAAGTAATTGAAATATAACGTAAAACAGGGCGTGGGTGCCGGTAACCGCACCTACAATATATAACACACTACATAAACGCAGCTCTCCAACGCGGAGCCTGCCTTATGCTGCGAGTGCCGAGTATATAGCGTCGCCGTCGGCGCGTCATTTTCTTGACCGATTTCACTATCTAGCAAACGCGAACGGACAATCGTCTCTTATCTCATTACGATCTCTGTATCTATTCAAACACCGCTCACTTATCTGCTATTTCCAACAACGCGTGCCTCTCGCCGCCTGCGCCACAGATGACGACACCGTGTTGCTGCGTGTTTCTCGTTTCGATACGATATCTCTTGACATAAACCCTATTTTCATATTCTTTGTCTCACCTTTATAGAGCCAGGTTTGACGTGTCCGCGGAAAATATTTCAAGTTTCATTTCAGAGATCTAAATTATGAAGGCTTATGACGAAGATTTCAAGGGGTGTGTACTTACTTAAATTTCGATTTCATTTTTCACAAGAAATTGTTCGGATATAATTTTCAGTGATATTGATTAAAGTGTTTTTTGTTGTAATGTAAACAATAGTAACTAAAAATTTTAAAAATAATGTGAAGTAAAACTGAGTAACATGGTGCCTGTGAGGTCGCAATGTTTTATTTAGCACTTGATGACGAATATATCACAAGTGGTGCTAATTATACTCGCACGTATTTACATAATAGTACGAAGTTTAGTGGCTATAGTACGATTTTGGTGTGCACTAAAAAAGAATTCTGTAAAAAATCAATACTTACAAACAACCTTTCCTACCATTTAAGTATTAAGTTGTCATTCAGAACTGTGACATAATTAGATACATAAAAGAAGTAGAAAACAAATCAAAGATGTTAGGAAATCGGCATCTGACGCCGGGTAGTATAACTATAACCCAAGAACGTAGACGTCCGTAGTACAGTAGGCTCGTGTTTATAGTGATTAAGGTATTTTGGTAATGACCGTATTGCTAAGACAGCGTTGATTGAGCCGCCTTCGTTTGCCGCCTACGATTAATATTATCAATGGCAATTACGAGTAGTTAAAACTTAGGCCTACAGTCCACTTCTACTACGAGTTTCACAGTTTTGTATGTAAGCTTCACGCAGGCGTACACTAAGCGTATAATGACGAATACGCGTCTAAGAAGCTACGCGTCCGTGGACAGTAGACCTTACATTCACTGAATTTTGACAATAGGTTTTGCATTATAAGGACCATTACAAATAGATTTCATATAATATTAATAAACAGACATGAGAGCTGCTATTTCCATGTAATACCTAATCGGTGAATAACATTCGTGTTTTCAAGTTCCTGTTTATCAGTAACAAGTGTTTTTATCTTTTATATTATGCTGCCAATATAGTTTCTTAGATAAAATGGATGACAGTTGATTACTGTTGGTGTCAGGTCCAGCGATACGATGCTGGAGATGATCAACAGCCTCCAATCCGATCGCATGGACTCGCAGCGCGCAGAATTGCGTCCCGTGCAGAAGGCGCCAAGCAAGGAGACCGCGCCGGGCACCTCGCTGCCGGGGCTGCGCGCGCAGCACACCACCCGCACCAAGCCGGAAGATGACTTCCTCGAAATGATTGCGCGTGTTCAGGTACCTGTAAAAGCTAATTTAAATTTTCGAGGTTTTATTGATCTCAATGTACATTTATCCGTCCGACCATAAACCGTGATCGTCGTATATGCACCTGGAGCAAGAGGCACAGACTTGTAGTGAAGCCCAAAAAGACGCACAATTTAGTCATTCCCTAAGGATCATATTCGTTTTACGCTAATATAATCAGTCATTCCGTGTTAAACTCAAGCGGTTAACCAACCAGTCAACGGTTGGTAATTCGCCGGAATGCTCGTATTATTTCCCTCTTGTATAATGTACTCTCTTTCTAGGTCATCCGATTACGAGACTTAGAATGCCATTACATTCTACGTTTCTAGATAAATCCTTTACTGTCCAGGTCGCTCGTCTGTGGAATGCTTTGCCAGTGTAAATAAAACGCGCGCAATCACTTCCCGCATTTAAGTCTCGTAAAAGAATATAACTTGTCACTGTAATCATGTTTTGGTTTTTAACTATGTCAAATTTTTCTTCACTTATTTTTCTGGCCTACCTATATTATATTTAGTATGTACCTATGTATTTATGTATCTATTTTAGTAATAAACATATACTTGTTATTTCAAGAAATTTGTTAAACTGGTTTTTTCAATGTATTGCACTAAGTGCAACCCCAATTTGTGTCCAGACAATCAAAAAAGTTTATTCCAGGTTGCCCGGATGAAATCGCGGAAAGCTATAAAGAAAGAAATAAGAAAATAAAGAAAACACGTTATTTTGTGTTTATTAGTTGTGTGATGTCGTATGTAAGGCTGCCAATACTGTTTTTTTTTTCTAGTTTGTTATCTTTTTATACAATAAAGTACAGATAATAAAGAGAGATAGGTTTATTAATCGGAAATTTTTTATAGGGCTCTCGCCTTGAGGACCAGCGCACCGAACTACCCCGCGCTAGAGCTGAGCAAACCAAGCCGCGGCCGCAGCCGCAGCCGCAGCAGCAGCAGATGCGCCCGCGCAACAACGACCAACAAGTACGCACCGAGCAGCAACATACGCGAAACGAGCAAAGCGTGCGCAACGAACAGCAGCGCTCCCACGGAACCGTACCCGATGAGGACTTCTTCCTTTACCTCATGCGTGCCCAAGGAACACGCATGGAGGAACAGCGGGCCTCGGTAAATATCAACATTCGTTTGAATTGCGTTTTTTTTTTTCATGTTATTTGGTCATTATGAAATTAATTGATATGTCACTCGTTTCTCGTCGTTTAAGATTCCGACCAAAGAAGTTCGGCCCTTCAAGAATGATGCCCCTGCAAAGAAGTGAAATTTCTGAGTCCGCCGAGGTTGTTTCGTGTTGTGTCTCGCTCGCGGCTCGCCTCCTATCGTCGGCACTCCCTGCAACGATACGATGTCGTCTTAATAATATGACTTATAGGTTATCGCTTCTTGTACATAATATAATATGCTAAGTGATAGTTTTATTATGTTGTTGGCGGCCTAACTCAAGCCGGAACTCGAGTAACTAACATAAATTGTAAATTATAAAATACTTTGTAATGCACACAAATAAAATAGAAATCAAAAAATCAATCATGTTGAAGTTTTTAAAAAACTAATAGATACGGTCTAATATATTTTTGAAAATATTCCGGCCTTTTTTATTTAATACGAGAATTGTAAAAAAAAAAAACAACTTAATATATATAATTATATTGACTAGTATTGTATTACTGTATGTGTATTGACAGTCAGTGGAGCACTCGTATCGCTAAATTCAAGATATTCGTCCGTTGCTACAAGTGCCTGACCCTGACAGACATTTGTCTTTTTGTTATTTGTATTCTTGGCTTACTTTTTATTATCTGATTTACTCATGAATTTAATTAATTATTTTTGTATAAGTGAGTCTATGTTAGCTTCGATTTCTAATTTATTTTACTATTTACACTAGAAATCTATAAGCTTTAAGTATTTACCGCTTTGCTCTAATTTTGGCAATAATTTTATTTTAATAGTTACTAAAAGTAGTTTTTTAGTTGTAATTTTAGGTGACTAATTGTAGTAATTAACCAGTATATTATATGTCGCTGCACGTCGTCAGGCCCCGCCTCGCCTGTCCTGGCGGGCTCACTACACACCACACTCCTTACTTCGTTACCTGATTGTTTTGATTGTGACTACATCAGTAAAGCGGCTTCGTCCGCGTCATAATCGATAATTATCCCAAGGGAACATACTTCTGGAATACAAACTATATCCTGACCAAGACATCGTCTACTCGCGTGCCAACTTCATCCAAATCCGTTGACCCATTTAAGCATGAAGGAGTAACAAACACATACATATTATTATACATTTTCGCCTATATAATAAAACTGTGATTATTGAATGTGAAAAGTTAATTCAGTAATTTATTTAAATTTCATGTTAAAAATTAACCAAAAATCACAAATTTTTAGTTAGATTTATATTATTTTATGTTCATTCCAAATGCATTTATTGTGTTCAATGTGTGTAAATTGTAATATTATTTTTCGAATAATGTAAAAATAATGGATTTTGATTTATAATATTTTTGGTCAATTGATTAATAGCGATGATACTAACGGTGCATGGATAAGAATGACGATATACTACTACTATCGACTATCCGTTACTTTTTTATTTACACATATCTCAGGTTTATAAATCTTAATGTATGATCCTACAATCTGGAATCGAATCGCTATACTGTATTCAGTTTCCTAAAGACTCTCGATATAAGTGTTCATTGTGTAACACAGTAATGTCTCGAACGGTATGTATAGTTTTGTCCAAATAATAAAATGTTTTAGCCGACAAATTTTAGCTAGACTTTTGAATTTTAGGATCTCCAAATGTTTTGATTAAAATGATGATGTTAAGGAATATTTCATAAAAAAATAATAATAAATTAAATTAAATATTTTGACTGAATGGCCAATAAACGCCAAACTACACATTGAACTGATAATCTTGTTTTATTTTTTCCTATGTGATGATAAGATGAATAGAAGTGGACCAACGTCACTTTTTTTTTTTAACTAGCTTACCTGCCGTGCTGCCAGACCCGACAGGCTTACCCCAGTTTAGAAAAAAACTGAAGCTAAGTGCAGGAGGCGAAGAGCCGCAACAGTGAATGAGGCTGTCCATCCTGATACGTAGAAAAGCTACAGAGAATGCCAAATGGAAAGTCTAGCCCTGACTGGGGAATTTTAGGTCTTTTTTAATACAGAAATAGTACATAGGTACTTTGTTGATTAAAGGTGCCATTCGAACCTCGGCGGCAGGCTGCGGATGCAGGCAGCACATGCAGCGACTGCACGAAGGAGGCTGCAGCTGCACTACGGGTTTTCTATGTAGCTACAGCCAGAGCGTCATCTGAAGCTTCTAGCATAAACTTTGTTTCAAAATATTATTGATTTGTTTCATGGCCCCGTATCGTTTCGACAATTCTTGTATAAATCGGTCTATGCATTCATACATTGACCGTCGTATTTATGGTCGTATTTCTTCTTGAATTGATAATCCAGCATCATGAGCTGATTTACCCGGCATCGTTCTTTTTACCTTCCTTCTTCCTCGTTTCTTGATGTTGATGTCCATATCGTTGCATTTTTTTATGCCAAAAGTTACAGCATCATTGTCTACAATCGTGGTTCGTTTTACTAAATAATCAATCAAGGCGTTTAGTTTGGTGATTCCTGTATCCAGAATCATTTTTGGAGACTGCAAATATTGTTGAACTAAATTTATTTCCGAAAGGTAAAATCACAAACAGCCGGCAGGGAGCAGGCTTGCTCCTGATCTTGTATCTAGATTTGCTTTTGTTGGATCTTGAAAATGTTCCAAACTACTCACAATTGTCTCTATGTTTTCTTTTACAACTTTAGTTTTACTGACTCGTAATGAGCGCTCCAGCGAGTATCCGATAAACGTTTAATTTTTTTTCCAGTTTTCTCTTTCAGCAATTGCCATCTCTACGTAGATGACGAAAAGAACGAATATAATTTCTTTACTGTTCCAAAACACGTGACGCTGGAAGGAACGACTTGAGATAAAATCTAAAATTATTAAATTACGTTGATCGTAATATAATTTAATATATTTTAAATGAGGCCAATGTTTCTTTTTCGACGTAAATAGAACGTAGTTATTAAATGTACAGGTAGGCGTACAAGAGTGAATTATTTGCACTTCATTCATTCAGGGATTCCTGGGGAAGTACCCGCTACAAAGACGGGAATTCCCCCAGCGTATTGAACGCGTTCAGCAAAGCTAAAAGAATATTAGTACCGCGTAAAAAGTCTAGATAGCTGTAGTGTTTCGATCTTGATGAAATTATGTAGGTACTAAGCACATTTTTAAAGTCTTGTTTAGGATTTGATTAGGGGAACGCGGAGGCATTTGGGGCCCCCCAAGACCGGAGGCCCGGGGCGGGCCGCCCCTTCCGCCCCCTGTTAGTCCGCCACTGACAGCTGGACACGGTTCGTACAGGAGGTTCCTTTCTCTTGCAGCCCTGACCAAGCGTAGCTTGGACCCTGTTCCCGATACCAGTGAGCTACTATTTTTTAATTTACTTTCAATAAAGAGTGATCCCTCAGTCGTGTATTTTTTTTTTATTTATTTTTTTTTTAATGTTTTTTTAGAAATATTTTAAAATGTACAAAAATAAGTAAGAATAACAAATAAACGATATAATCTTCGTCTATTGATTTATTTGCACCCAGTTAACACCTCAAGTTAAAAAAAAAACTGAATTAATCGCCGTCGATTTTATCGATATCGATTAATAATTTGTTACAAACTGACTTGTTCATCACTATGTTTGCTGACATTGTTGCATCAGCCAATCACAACCGCTGCATTTTCCCCCGTCCCCCGGCCCGCACTGGTGAATCGTGTGCCTAGTCGAAATCCGTCTATCAGATCTCTAGTGGTTTAATTCTCTTTGAGTAAAGCCCTAATGAAAAACGAAAAAAAAACTGGGCTAGTGCGAGTCGGACTCGAGCACTAAGGGTTCCGTACAAACTTACCTATGTAAATAGTTCAAATTCTGAATGGAGTTTCCGAGATTTTGCAGAATCGCAAAAAAAGTTTTTTTGTGACGTAACAATAAATTTAATTTACTGTTTTCAGATTTATTCCTATACTCGTGCCGTAAAACCTTGCTTTATGCCTATGCCCTACGAATTTTGTTTCCCTTGAGAGTATTGAAATATATGGTTTCAATTTCAACTCGCTACCTGCACGTGTTCCCGAGTTAAAGGGTCTTGATAGACTGACAGACACGGACAAGAAAGTGATCCTATAAGGGTTCCATTTTTTCCTTTTGAGGCACGGAACCCTAAAAACAACGTTCTCCCAGAAATGCTCACTAGACCAATTAGGGAGCGAGTGAAGCGAGCTCTAGCACTGGTTTAGGCGCAAAAGGCCTATTTCTCAAAATGGTGTAACGAGTCGAAGTCGTCTCGCCACATGATTCGCTTTTAGGCGATTTCCGAACCGATAATGTGTAGGCGTTCCTAAAAGGTCTTGTAACCAAGCAAGCAAGCATACCAACCCGCACTGGGCCCGCGTGGTGGATTACGGCCCATTCCCTCTCCTAGAGAGGAGGCCTGAGTCCCAACAGTGGGAACATTATAAGGCCGACTATGCTATATGCTATGCTTGTAACCAAGTAAGGAAAATTTTTTAAAAAGTGAGCTGTCAGATTGATTTTTTTCACTTTCTGATCCGATCATATCATGGAAGCAGCTAATTTTTGTTTCTGTTAAATTTTTTAAATAAATCGACAGTAATCGTCGATCTTTTGTGCCCTGTAATGGCCTAAAAGGAAAGGAGAAGTCCATCCTCTATTTTCGGATGGGATTGCTGCATATTTTCCGTTCGTGATTGATTTTCGCCCACCTGTTTGTTTTGACGATTTGAGGCGCACTCAACGAGCAATAGAAAAAAAACGCTCCTGGCGTTTTTTTTATATATTTACTTTCCATTTTCTCATATTCCTCGATGTTGGAACCCTTTGGACTGGTCTGCATCGCCTGGATGAGGATTAACTATTAATTTCTTTAACTTAGCTTCAAAGGTGCAACAATACCATATTAGTTTCAATAATCTATGTCACTTATTAAACATTTCATGGGCATGGGTATCTAAACCTGGTCATGAACTGCGGGCTGGGAGAAATTAAAGGCTAAAGCTTGACTATCTTTTATTTTTTCCTATATAGGCTATACCGCCTGAAGATTACAGGCCCAGGCTCTCCCAATTGTAGTGAATCCGAGTTTATTTTTTTTTGAGGATGTACCTGGCGCCCGAATTATCCATTTACATATTGGTGCATCTTCAACCCTCTATTAACACACACATTTAAATACCCAATACATTACATTTGGCGCTCTGCGAACAGGGACATGACAATGGCAACCGAGTCGTTAAAAGCCTAATTCTCAGAATCGCCATTCTGAGAATTAGGCGTTTGGGCAATTCGCTAAAGGCCAAATTTCTTGAATGCCCAACAGAGGCGCTGGCTTTTAGAAAACCTCATGACTGCTCATGCTCATTTGACGACTCGAAAAAGTAGCGAAGTGTGTGAAGAGAAATGCATTCTGATCGACCGACAAATAAAATATATATTTAAAAGAGTATAAATAAAATTACTTACGTTTACACCGGTCTCCCTGGCTATTTCTGACAAGTTTTTACCTTGATTATGCAAAGCAATTATTTGAGCTCTTGTTACTAAATCTATATTACAATAATTCGTACTCATTTTGATAAAACAAGTAGATAAATTCACCTGATTAAAAATAAAATTGAACGAAAGGAGCTCGAACGAGGTAACCGAAATGAACTTAGCGAACAATCAATTAAGCTTAGTCACAATCTTCGGTTTAAGTATTATCTAGACTACCAACTAATTATTATTTTTATAATCCATATTCAACCTACCCTCATAAGTTTAAAAACTAACACATAGATAATCAGATATTTATAAATTGATATTCAATTTTAATATCTTCATCTCTTTAAAATAAACTATAAATTATTTCAATGTTTGAAGAAACAACAAAAATAAGCATTTGAAGTACAGCAACGCCATCTAGTAATAGTATAATGTGATGTTGTCGATAACAACATCTAAATCTGATTTTACGGTAGATGGCGTCATTTCTCGCTTCACACGATTTTATTTCCGTACTATCTAGGCACTTTTGGTGACTTTGGTGACTACATCATCAAAGTTTGTGGAACATCTATTGATCTTGAAAAGATTAACGACGTATCGTCAACAAAAAATATGTACCTAGGTACTATCATATGGTTGTTGTATACTTAATAGTTGAGTGTGTTACATAATTCAGAAAAGTGTAACCTCGAATAACACATTCCCGTAAGTTTACTAATCCGAAACACTTAACAACGAATGCACGTTACCACGAAAAACTTAACGCCGTAGCCACGCGATCTCGAATTACATGATTCAGAAACACTGTAATATCGAATAACACGACCCCGTACGTTTACTAATAGGAAACTTCACAACGAATGCACGCTGCTACGAAAAACCTAACGCCACAGTCATGGAATCTCGAATAACCAAATCTCTAATTCATCATCATCAGATCACTTCGATGATACCATTTTCAACGTAACTATTCAGAATCATTCATTTATTTGTATTGTCATAGTCGCATAACTATCTTTATTGTGATATCTATTTGAGTATGAAGTTCCGTTGACCATTTCTGGTCTTCTTCTGTTCTTGTGTTTATGTTCCACTTCATCAAATGTTACTTTTTGACTGTAAATGCTTAAGTTCTTGATGAAAATACCAAAATTACCATAGGGTTGCCTATAATTTTTAAGGAGTTCCCTCGATTCCTCATGGATTCCATCATCAGAATTGGATTTTGAAAAAAATGGGACCAATCTGGAAGCATATCCTATAAAGGGAAAAAAAAATTGCAAATCGGTCCATAAACGACGGAGTTCTGTGGTAACAAAAATAACAAAAAAAAAAACAAAAAAAAAGTGTGGCACTCGGGGACTGCCGCGTAAAGCTATTGCATAGCATTTTGTATCAACTTATGCAATTATAATTATTTATTTATTTTATTTATGCAGTATTTCTTTTTCTTTGATATTAATTCAAGTTACACTTTTTGAGCGTGGTGACCGATAAGAAAACAAATTCTTTTTCTTTCTTGTTTACTTCATAAATTGCTACAAGTATGTTCAGTTGTTATCATAGAACATTACTATAATCTATTATAATACAAAAAGACTATTTAGTTTGACCGAGATTTGAACTCGAGGCACGATGATAACATAGGCAGAACGCTGTACCAATGCGCCACACAAGTTGTTAACGACTTTCCTAAAATAGGTGTTCGGTCTCTGTCGGCCTTGAAGCCACACCTCCGTGCCCGTCGGAGTGGGGAGCGTGAGGTATTTTTTTCGTTACGGAATTTCTGGATTCGGTCCCCGCGCTCAAGGCCCGCGATAGAAGCTATGCAATAGCTTAAAATGATGATACTTAAAAAAAAAAAAATACAACCGAATTGATAACCTCCTCCGAGGATCAGTCATGATTTTTGTGGAGTATGCAGACTTATAGCGTCAAAAAAAACAGTAAATACTGTGAAGAAATTATTTAAATCTCAGATATCATGACATACTGCCGTGTTTAAACTCTTCTTATTTTTTATAATAATACACAGATATCAGGAAAGTTGCCTGGTCAAGTGGTCATTGTTCCAGTGAAACGATTGGGCAGCGTCAACCTCCCCCACTGTAATCGATCTGTCTCCTAAACGACTTTTAAGTCCATTGTGAAACTCAGCGAGCGATATTTTTTTTTTTTTTTTTTTTTCGGTGGGAAAATCATCTTATGACATCCCCCGCCCTTGGGCGGGGCGGGAGATAGTGTCAGACTTTTACTGACTAAAAACCCACTCCTGTTCCTTCGTTGCCTTTCGTACCAGGGCCGAGTCTTCCTTTCAGAATCAGACCCTTGGCCCCAGTAGGCTTCGACCCTGCTAGGCCCCTACAGTTGCTGACATCTCCTTGAGGCGCGCGTGGAACAGCACGCGCCGTCGACGACTTGGGCTCGGTCCGGACGGTTACCGGACGGTCGGACGGCGAGCCACCCATTGCTCGCCGTCCGCAAGCCTGCGCCTACGATGGCCGGAAATCGGGATCGGAATCCCGGCGGCGATTGGGGCGTGAGGACCGTTGCCTCACGCGATCGGCCGCCTCCTTTGCTAGCATTACTGCTTCGCAGAAGGAGGCAACCGCCTGCCACTCCTCCTCGCTTCGGACCATGGCCTGTAGCAAGGCCCGGCGCGAGAGATCGCCGCCGCCGATCGCCCCCACGAGGACACGGCGTTGCTCTGCCAGCGAGCGATATACTAAGAGCTTTGATTACAAAGAAAATAAAATAATTAAAGTGGTCCAAGTTTGTGAATATTAAAAAAATAATTAAACAGGTTTTTTTCCACAATTTTATTTTTCTTTATAGAATATTTAGTTAAAAAAACCTCATTAATAAAGAATAAAATACATTACTTCATTTATTTAATTTCAACTTCCCTAAGCTGGATAATGGCATTCGAAGTAGCGCATACCTGAGAGTTCGTCAAATCTTCAAACCATCATAACTCGTAAATGATACGAAACACGATAAAAATATTGTGTAGGTACGTATATCGGGAACATAGACATATATAACATACTCAAATATTACTAAAATCGGAAACATCGCAATTTTTTGTTCACTTTACGTGAAATGCCCCTACGATCAAGCTGTTCGTCGCACAGATCACGACAGATGACGTCATCGTAAATAACCCAGCGAGAGCGCACGTTTCTAAGTAACCGTTCAGAAAAACTTTAATAAATCCACCATTTCTTGACGGATTTTAATAATTTAAAAAATTAAATGCTCAATAAATTATTACACACACGATGTACTTAGTAAAAATGGGATTTGCTATTATGTGATTGATCCTCATTGAGGCTTCAGGGGAGGAATTTATAGCTTCCGTTGTCCTAAGAGGTATATTGGTGAAATAAATCACAAACTCTTGGCCTACCTACTTCTATGTTAGAGCTTCTTCATCTTTTAAAAAAAATTTAGATAGATAATTTAAAATTCTATTACGTTTGGGTCTAAAATTAATATGCAAAATTAAAATTCACCTTGGTTGGGACGTTGGTTTGCAACCATTTGGTCAACCCTTTAGGATAAAGAGGATTAAGATAAAGGGGTGCCCAGATGGTTGCAAACCAACGTCCGAACCAAGGCGACCTTGCTGGTTTCAATCCGTGTAGAGAGCAGTTGTAATCCATGACCTTCAACGCCCTTGATTAGTGGGCGCGTTTTCCCAACCACCGAACGTGTTGGCGCGTGGTTTACACCCATGTAGACACAACACAAACCAAACACATAAACCAAGGTCACCTTGGTTGGAACGTTAGTTTGCAACCATCTGGTCACCCCTTAAGACATTAAGTGGAGATACCTACTACATAATAAAATAATTATTCTACCACCAAATAAAATAATATTCTTATAACCCGGGGAGGGGGGAAGGAAGGGTATATTTAAAAAATCCCTCCGAAAGAAAGACTAAAGTACCTAGATACTTTTACTTTTTTTCTTCAACTAGGTACTAATTTATCTATAGTAGGTATATAAATAAACTGTTTTTTATGAACTATTTTGTACATCATAATAATATAATTGCTGAATTAGGGTTGATTGATGCGGATTGATGAATCTAGGGTGCGGCTAGGCCCAAGTTTTCACAAAACATACCTAATCTATAATGCGTTCCAGAAGAATAGGATCGATTGCCAGGTAGTGACGTCACGTCATACTGTCAAATCGAAGAATTATTATGGTGATCAAAATAAGAAATTTTTAAAATTCAATTTATTTACGAACTGTGAACGAAAATAGTTTATTCAGAATCCAGTTCTTCAATTTTGCCCAATTTCTTGCGATTTGACAGTATGACGTGACGTCACAACATGGCAATCGATCCTATTCTTATTTCGAACGCATTGTACCCAAGGGCGGATCCAGCTTTGGCGCCGGGGGGGGGGGGTCACATAATTTGGTCAAGTCATAAGAAGTTGTGATTTAATTTAAATAAGTAACAAAATCAATTTTTCTTTTACGTCTTCTCCCGAAACGCGTTATCACTCCATCTAGCATAACATAGCATAATCAGCCTTTTAATGTTCCCACTGCTGGGACTCAGGCCTCCTCTCTAGGAGGGGGAATGGGCCGTAATCCACCACGCGCGCCCATTGCGGGTTGGTGAATGTCACATGTCTTGGAATTTTTGGTTCTAGGACATGCCGGTTTCCTCACGATGTTTTCCTTCACCGTTTTGAGAGCAGTGGTGATGAAATAAATTACACAAAGTAATGCGCCTGGCTGGGTTTGAACCCGCTACCTACAACTCGTAAGTCGGGGCCATTACCACTCGGCCACCACTGCTCCGTCACTCACTATCACTCCATCTACTTCAATGGTAACGAGAAAAGTAAGTGGCGTTCTCAAAAAAATGGACTGCCACAAGGTAGTGTTTTAGCCCCCTTGCTGTTTAACGTTTACACCAATGACCAACCGGTGAGCCCTAACACAACCCGCTTTCTGTATGCAGACGACCTGGCATTAACTTGCCAAGCCACTGATTTTGAGGAGATTGAGGCCAACCTTACCACCACTCTCTCAGATCGTAGCCAGTATTAATTATACTGCAAATGCGTTTAAAGCAAATCCCTCAAAAACGCAGACGTGCGTCTTTCACCTTTGTAACAGACAAGCGGGTCGAATGCTCAATATCTCGTGGCAGGAGGTGGCAATCATTCATAGTCCCCATCCAAGATATCTCGGCATCACTCTGGATAGGTCTTTCAACTACAGAAAGAATTGCGAGAACGTTAAGCGGAAGGTGCATACGAGAAACCACCTACTACGTCGCCGAATATCCACTAGATGGGGGGCGTCTCCCAAAGTTATGCGAACAACTGGAATGGCGCTCGGCTTCTTCGCTGGTGAATATGCCTGTCCAGTATGGAGCCGCTCCGCCCACTTTAACATAGTGAATACAGCACTTAATGAGACGTGCCGAATTGCCATTGGTTGCCTTATGCCGCCGACTCCGGTACGAATGCTGTATCCACTAATCGGCATTGAACCCCCAGAAATTCGCAGGACCGTGGCTAACCGCATAGAAAGGACGAAAAAAAAGGGCATGTGCGAGTCGGACCCGCGCACTGAGGGTTCCGTACAAAATTACCTATGAAAACAGTTCAATTCCCGAATTAAGTAGGTAACGAAGATTTTTTTCGAACCGCAAAAATAATTGTGACGTACCTACAAATTTACAGTTTTCAGATTTTTTCCTTTACTTGTTCAAGACCTTGCTTCATGCCAAATTTCAGCATTCTAGGTCAACAGGAAATACCCTATGAATTTTGATTACCTTGAGAGTGTCGAAATACACGTTTTTGCGACATAAAATATCTTTTTATTTCGTTAACTTAGAAGTTTCATTTTTTCACATCTTCAAGGGACCACAGACTTGAGTATATGGTTTTAATTTCAACTCGAAACCTCTACGCGTTCTTGAGATAAAGGGTCTTGACAGACAGACAGACAGACAATAGATAGACGGACGGACAACAAAGTGATTCTATAAGGGTTCCGTTTTTTCCTTTTGAGGTACGGAACCCTAAAAAAAGGACCCTCGCCATCCAATGCACTATTACAGCTCGGTACCCCTGAGACTTCAAAGTCGTAAAAGTTTTGTTGTAAGCGTGAGCTCATCTCAAAGTAAAGCCATATCGGAGTGACGCTCTCTCCTGGACACGACTTGCCATGGTCAATCTGGAATGCTCTAAACAGACTCCGCACGCAGGTTGGGTGCAGCAAAGACAATCTCCACAGATGGGGGTACCTGAATGGTTTTGACCTTCAGTGTTTGTGCAGTGTCTCTCTGCAGATCATGTCCCACATTCCATCCTGCATGACGTGCCCTGTTACCTGTTCATGTAGGGATCTTATGACAGCATAAGTGGACGGTATTGCCGTGGCCGAATACTGGGCCAGGCAAGGAATTTAATTAGTTTTACCATCGACACGCTAAGAACGTACGACACGCTACGTTTTTATGGACATGGAGAAGTGCCAGTCCCGTTAGACATTCGACCATTAAAGCTCTTAGCCATAATTTGATTTTTCGTAAAGAGAAAGATCTTCCCGCTGTCGCTATTGCTAGTGTAGGTACCTACCCATAATACCTACATAAAAAAAATCTTATATTAGGATACTCAAAATCACAATTTAAAATATGGTCAGAAATCGACTGTGGTACTTATGTCCAGACTCCGCTGCCACTTCACCATCCACAGCCGATAATCGTCCACAACGACAGAAACTGGAGTAGGTACTTTATTAACTACTAGCTTTTGCCCGCAGCTTCATCCTGTGTACATTAAATATAGCCACTCAGGAATAAAACACCTTTCTATCGCAGAAAATCCTTAAAAGTTTCTGAGAAAAATTGTCGTCATTCAGAATCTCGATTAAATGTGCAAGGCTTCTATAGATGTACTTTTTTAATATTTTTAATATATGAGTACATTATGGAGGGCCAAAGTTCACGTAAAATAGCAGATTTTCAGAGGTATTTATTATTTACTAGATTAGTTTTACCACAGACGTAAAAAGGTCTGTGAGTTTTACACAAGTTTACCTATGTTTTGATTTTTATAGAAGTCTAGATAATATCCACAAGATATCAGTGTATCCAAAATATCTGGAGAAAGAAAACATGCCTCGGATTTGCCGCTCTTAAATTAATTAAATATTGAAGGTAAAACTTAAAACACATAAAGACATTGTGACAAAAAATTACACAAAAACATTATATTTAATCATTTTAATCAGTGGTCCACCTGGGTCCTGGACCCAGCCCAGGGGGGGGGTCATGACCCCCATGACCCCCCCCCTGGATCGAATGGTGCGAATTTATCCCAATCCTAATTATTTCTTCTTTTACTTCTTCAAGCCACAAATTAGAAAAAGTTTCACTACCAAAAACCAAAATGTCACTCACTGTCTATGCTTACAATATATACTGCTGTAAATTAGTGATTACGAAACGCGCTCCATTTGACGTTTGAAGTAAACTTCAGAAACTTGTTTTCTAGTGTGCGTGTGTGTGCAGTGCGTATTGACAGCCAAGCAACAAGTGGTTTTTTTTTCATTTCTTGTGACAGTTTTAATTATATAAATTTGTAATTTGTGCTTTTGCAATCGTTGTTTATAATTGATTATATCACGATACTACTTAAAACTTTTCTGGAGTGATTAGTGCTACCTTCTCAAACTTTTATACAGTTGTGTTGTAACAATCCGACGAATTAATAAGTTCTTGAAGTTTCCATGCTTTTTAACAAGGAATGGCAGAATTTCCCAACCAGTCTAAAACTTCACACTGTGACCAGTGAGTATTTAATTTTAATTCTGATTTTTACTTTGCCCAGTACACTACTTGCCACACACATACCAGTCCAGTGTTTGTATACACACATTTCAGACCATGCTAATACTTATTTAATAAACATACTGTTTCAGGACAGTTGTACACATTATGTCATTAAGTGTTTATAATTGTGATAAACTCTTTGGAACAAACTTTATATCATGTAAAAGTAACTTAAAATGGGTCAGCGCAAAAGTGTATACTAAGTTAACTTTCAAACGTGTCAACTATAATTTAGAAGCTAAATTTATTGAAAACACTTAGCAAAACCAAAAACAATATGTTTCATAAGCAGATTTTTTTACATGATATTTTGTGTATAAGTATGTACACTGTACAGTGTTGATAAATGAATGTTTGCTGTAGAAGCAGTGGTCTGGCTAGGTTTCCACTAAGTTCATGGTAGGTATACTCCGCTGATTTTATTGCTATCTTGAAACATTGTTTCTTTCAACAAAATAAATAGCCGATATGATGGATGAATGGCCATGTGTAGATGAAACGGTAAACTTTGAACATTCAATTAGTGAAATAAGATAAATGAAATCATGAGATAGTTATCTGTATTCTCAAATGGTCAATTTGAGGATCTGGATATGAAAAATACTTTCAATGCTTTAGGCCAATCTTTCTAGGTCTATAAACCCTTAGAAACTCTCTACTTTTACTAAAATGTTTATAAACCTTAAACAGTTTGAAAAAAAGACTATTTTCTTATCTATTCTAAAACAACTTTATCCAACACTAGGAATTACCCCTGTATCATGGGTGTGTTCACAAACATGTAACCCCACAAACATAACACACAACAAGACCCGGAAAACCATCTGTAGGCCATACAAATATTTCTTCCATGCGGGAGTCGAACCCTCAAACCGCAGCACAGCAGCCAATTGCTCAACCATTGCGCCAACCGCTAGCCCTCCGTGCACCTTCTTCATGAGTGCCAGTATGGCCTTGATGGGACTGAGCCTGTAGTCCTCTGGTCTTGGAAATGGTTGACCCAGATACTTACTTAAAGCATGCATTAAATGCACACTATGTAGACAGGCATATTATAAACTGGAAGATTATATCCTTGATAAAAACGCTTGGCTAAATCTCGGTCCCGCTCCACAGCCACAGCCACTTCAAATTAGTTTTTTTTTTAAATATATTTATAAATATTGGAAGAGATTCTATTCCCCTTTTTGTATTGTTGTTTTCGAAATGTTTTTTATTTATTTTATTTGTTTATTTCAATAGAGTTTATGATAATTTACCTTTTGTATTTGGTAACAATAGCATTGTATAATGTAGAAGCACTTTTTTTTTCAATTTTTGTGAATGTGAAGTACCATGGTGCATTTTTATTAGGTTACAACTGGTTTGAAATTACGAGCATGGCAGTTGAGAGTTTTTCATGCTCACTCAAATATCTCGCTGATGGTGGCACGTGTTATTGGGTCATTCAGTTCCCTTCAAAATGGTTGAGCTGAGTGGGGCTGATTCACGCGTCATGCTCGTGAACGGGTGCCGTCAGTTGAGGCTGGTCATCTCTTAGCTGCCAGTGACTTAATTCAATTTCTATTTATTTAATTTGATTTTTTTTTAATATATTATCTACATTGTGATTATAACACACATATGATTTAAAAGAGTGTCCATGGAGTTTCTTGCACATTCTTCTCCATAGAGATCTACGCTTTGGAACGTGCAATTTAGCTTCACTTTTTTTTTACTGTCCGACATTTTGACAATTCAAAAATGCCTGTAATTGGTCTATTTGAAATAGACGTTTCTGATTTCTGACTCTAGTCTTTTGGAGCCTAGTGCTGCACAGTCGCACAGCAAGCGTAGCATATTCTCCTCTACATCTCCACAGATCCTGCAAGTCAGGTCACTTGCTAGTCCCATGTTGTGGAGCTGTTTGTTGGTGGCATAGTGCCCCGTGAAGACTCCTGTGATTGTTCGAAGCTGTGATCTGCTACAACTCCATAGTTTTTGGGTCCAGGCGTTATCTATGTCATTGAGAAATAGCTTCGTCATATTGTGCCATCATATCACTATAACTTGTAATTAACAAAATAGTATAATATAAGTTAAATTGCAGAATATAGTTCCAAATCTTACTAACCATAAGTGAGTCAGACACCCCATTGCACCATATGAACATATTATTATTAGACATGCAACTGTGTTTAAGCACCAACTTCTTCATTGTTGGTGCTTTTATGGCTGATCATTTGAAAGTAATAGTTATAAAGCATAATACTCCTACTCATTCCAATAAATATTGAATAATGATATTTGTGTTCTTTCACCATCAGATTGCTACTTTATTATCAGTTTATCACTGAGTGACATAGGCATGTGTTTTTAAGATTCCATACCCAAAGGGTGAAATGGGACCCTATTACTAAGACTCCGCTGTCTCCGTCTGTCTGTCTGTCTGTCACCAAGCTGTATCTCAAGATTCATGATAAATAGACAGTTGAAATTTTTACAGATGATGTATTCCTGTTGCCGCTATAACAATAAATACTAAAAACAGAATAAAATAAATACTTAAGTGGGGCTCCCATACAACAAAAGTGTTTTTTTTTTTTTTTTTTTTTTGCTGTTTTTTACTACAGACGGTGCGGAACCCTTCGTGCGAGAGTCCGACTCGCCCTTGGCCGGTTTATTTATTACAGATGTTTATTTTGTTTTATTTATTTATTTTCTTCTTCTTACAATCTTTACAGGTTTTTGAAGTGAAACTTCTTTATCGGGGTTGGAAAAAAATTTAGTGTAACATTTTTTCGTTACGCGTCACATTTTCCGTTACGCGCCATCTTTTTTTTTATGTTTGTTACCTCAGAACTCCGTCGTTTATGGACCGATTTGCAATTTTTGAAGTGAAACTTCTTTATCGGGGTTGGAAAAAAATTTAGTGTAACATTTTTTCGTTACGCGTCACATTTTTCCGTTACGCGCCATCTTTTTCTTATCCCTACCACGCGTGATTCGAAGTATACTTTCTCCAGCGGAGTAGGGATTGGTAAATGTCTCCAATGTATTTTGCGGCCCGTTTTGAGTACCTAGTTACATTTTTGAAATCCAGGTGGCGATTGCATCGACTTATAGAGCTGTAAACATTGACTATCAACACACATAACACACACACATTGTCTATATATTCTATTGTTTGGCAAGCTCAAACACTCACGATTTTTAAAAATATGGTTAAGGATCACTACCTTTCCTCTTGAATGTCGTCATTACGTACATCATTTCTTTTTGCTTTCATAATTATATATTTAAATATATATTATATTGTTTGTATTATATGAAATTTATTAGTTTATGTATTGTATATATATAAATAGTACACCACGAACTACCTGCGTATCTTTTTTCTCCTTCTCTGTCAAATCCATCCAAAGGTTGTCTGTAAAAAATCGCTTTTAGCGATAAGACCGCCCATTGTGACACCCTATTAATTTTAAGTTCCTAATGTAATTTGTATTTTTGGTGTACAATAAAGAATATATCTATCTATCTATCTATAGTTGGCTATAGTTGATATTTGAACTTTAAAGAATATTAGTTTTAAAAGTAAAGCGGTAACATATAGATTTTATGACTTTAATAGGTGGATGGGTTCTATCTACATACGATAAAACAAAAAAACATACTTCATAGTAAATAAATATTTATTTTAGAGGCATATGACTAGCATGTGACATTTGCTCACGGTGAATAATTTTTCACCCAAAGTTTCACTTCTTACGAGTGTACGCTAGTACACGCACACATTTTTTTTTTCCCTTTATAGGATATGCTTCCAGATTGGTCCCATTTTTTTTCAAAATCCAGTTCTGATGATGGGATCCATGAGGAATCGAGGGAACTCCTCAAATATTATAGGCAACCATATAGTGATTTTGATATTATCATCGAGAACTTAAGCATTTACAGTCAAAAAGTAACATTTGATGAAGTGGAACTGATGAAGAAGACCAGAAATGGTCAACGGAACTTCATACTCACTTTGATATCACAATGAAGATAGTTAAGCGACTATGACAATACGAATAAATGAATGGTTCTGAATAGTTACGTTACGTTGAAAATGGTATCATCGAAGTGATCTGATGTTGATGATGGAGCCGGAAGGTAGGCACTGGAACTCAGTAATTAATTAATGTAACCTAGCCGTGTTTAGACTTATTAGAATTATCATAAGATGCACTTTGGCTATAAGGTACTATCAAACTGATCTGATGATGGAGCCGGAAGGTAGGCATAGGAACTCCGTAATTAATCAATGTATCCTAGCCGTGTTTGGGCTTATTAGAATTGTCATGAGATGCACTTTGGCTATAAGGTACTATCGAACTGATCTGATGATGGAGCCGGATGGTAGGCATAGGGACCCCGTAATTAATCAATGTATCCTAGCCGTGTTTGGGCTTATTAGAATTGTCATGAGATGCACTTTGGCTATAAGGTACTATCGAATTGATCTAGTGATGGAGCCGGAAGGTGGAAGGTAGACACAGGAACTTTCTAATAAAACAATGTAACCTTGCAGTGTTTTGGGTTAATTGGAATCGTCATGAGAAATAGGCACTCTGTTTACAAGTAGATCCTCAAACGTCGACAACGAGATCCGGCACTACAATTGATGGAGTTTTCGCTCGGTTACTAAATTTTGTGGAATGTAAACAATATATTTCGTATTTCAGTTACCATAAGCCATTAATAACACAAATATATAATAACGACATCAATGATAGTAATAATTCTATTACAATTAATGAAATTCAATAATAATCTTTGTAGTAATACCTAAGCTAAAATGAAATAATTGTAGAATTTGTATTTATGTCTATGATAATAAAAGCCTTTTATTAAACTTTATCTAATTTAACTTTATTTAACCAATTTCTGTAAAGTTGCATATATAGTAAATTATTTTTTGAAAAATAACGTCATAAAGAAGTTTCACTTCTTACGAGTGTACGCTAGTACACGCACACATTTTTTTTTTATCCTCAATGCGATAAATGCGCTTATTCTAACTTATTAATACTAGCATCTATAACTAATTATAAATAATCATCGACCTATATTCTAGCGATAAACAAGCACGTTCATGGAAACTGTTTGTCAAAATACTGAAAAGTTAAAACAAAAGTTCGCTGCAGCGCTAGATTGGCATTATGTCGTCTAACAAAACTATTAAAACATACAGCGCTAGATAGATACTTTTTTCGCAACCAAAACGTCTGAAGCGCCATGAATTTCATGTCACTTACGCGTTTCATTCAACATAGTGTAATGACATGTCATCCATATAGATTTTTATACCGCAGAACACACAGCTTTTTGCCTACAATACTTCATTACAATAATACTCTATCAAAATGTAATAATAGTCTTCGTTAGTGTAAATTCGCTTCGCTGACATTTCTTGATGAGTTTTATCGTGTATCGAAAAACGCACGTCGTCATAATTTCTGAACTTCGATAAAAATCGTTGATATATTATATATACAAGAAAGAAAGAACATAATAAAATAATAAAAAATATCGAACTGGTTATAAAACACCACACGAAGTCTGTGTTCTGTAAACCAACAACCAAAAAAACCTACAACTGGTTTTCGTACGGGGGAACATCTGCATGTTTTATTTAGTCTATGATTGTAAAATGGAAAGGCTTTTAAATAAAATAATATATTTTCTAACATACTATTACGATATTAGAAGCTATTAAATTGCTCGAACAACCAGTAATTTTACTTACATAACTACAGAATTATTATTTACGTCCAGATTCACTTTGATTTCAAATCAAAGTGAATCTGGACGCTGGTCTTTATAAGCGCCGCTCTCACACTGCATGAACGTCAAAACTGCACTAATGTCATCAATATCAAGGTGCATAGAAGACTGCCCCTGAGTCGGTTGAAGTGAGTGTACGGCACGCGTAATCTAGTGCGTAGTACATAAATATCGATGTAAATAATGCATTTCTTGTGAATTCACCCAGAGTACCTACAACAAAATAAGTCTGTCTCATTAGCTATCAGGTTGTTATTTATTTCTATTTCATACCCACAAAGGTTTATCACATTCCATGACTTTTATCTTCATTTTTTGCTTGCTGTAAGTATTTTTGTATGAAATATGATCTAACAGGCTATTTAGTTCTTTTGAAAACCTTAATTGTGTGAGTCTACAAATTTGCAATATTTGGTACATTATAATAATTTGAACTAGGGGTTTAAAATACCTAGTTGATAAATAATAATAGTAAATAATAAAATGTTTTATTAGCACAAAAAGGTTAAGTATATTAGTTTGTACATAACTATTTGGTACCTAACGCTGGCGCCGGTAAGTGGGAGAATGATGCGGCACTTCTTTGCGTCTTATCCTTGGCAGCAGGTCTGCTTCTCTTCTAAAAGCTGTGCGGATGCTATATCCGATGTAATACGTCAAGCTATGGAGTTTTTCATCCCTTATAGAGACGTACCCATCGGAGGCTCAGCTCACCCATGGTTCAACGCCGATTGCGTTCAAGCTAAAGAGCGTAAGCATTCGGTGTTACTCGCCTGGGTTGACGTTCGTGACCGCAAAGCTCCGGATCTGAGCTCAAAGAAGAGAGCTTTCAACCATGCTGCCAAGTCCTACAAAAAGGCATTATGGAAGGCTCGCTTCGACCGCATTACCCATATTGGCACAAAGCTCTCTGCACAGCCGTCCGGTAGCAGAGCGTTCTGGTCCCTTGCCAAATCGGTCGAAGCGAACTTCTGTAGGCCCACATTGCCTCCGCTGGTTAAGCCTGATGGAACACTGGCTCACACGGCGAGAGAGAAAGTAGGTCTCTTTGCATCTCTCTTCGCCCATAATTCTCGTCTTGACACTAGCAGTGCTACTCCACTGACTCTGCCTCACTGCAACACCTCAATGCCCGAGGTTCGCATAAGGATCAAAGCAGTTCTGAGAGCACTGTGTCGTCTAGACATGAATAATGCTAGTGGACCAGATGATAAACCAGCAATAGTTCTCAAGGCATGTGCGCCCGAGTTTTCTCCTGTATTGACGCGCTTGTATCGCCTCTCCTTTAGGTCTGGTATAGTGCCCAAGTCCTGGAAGCTTGCCAACGTGCAACCCGTGCCCAAAAAGAGCAGTCGTGCCGATCCCGCCAACTATCCGCCGATTTTCTATACTCTGCAAGATTATGGAGCGTGTATTGAACTCGCGCCTCATGGCATATCTGGAAGGTAATGATCTCCTCAGTGACCGACAATACGGGTTTCGCCGCAATTTGTCAACTGGGGACTTACTAGTGTATACCACCCACTTGTGGGGCGAGGCCCTCGAGAAGAATGGAGAAGCGATTGCTGTCTCCTTAGACGTCTCGAAGGTCTTTGACAGGGTAGGCACGCCAGCCTTCTGAGTAAGCTTTCAGCGTACGGCATTTCCCCTGGTCTGATTAACTGGGTAAAAAACTTCCTGAGTGAACGGTCTCTCCGAGTTGTTGTCAATGGATGCTCATCAGAGCCGATGACGCCTAATGCCGGAGTTGCTCAGGGGTCAGTTCTCTCTGCAACTCTTTTCCTGCTGCATATTAACGATCTGCTGATGCCCGGTATCTATGGGTATGCAGATGATAGCACAGTTGTAGAGAGATACCTGCCAGGTGCTCGGGCTGGTAAGGAGCTAATCCGGTCCGAACGAGAGGCTATGGTAGAGCGTACGAATGTCTCACTTCAGGCAGTCTCCATGTGGGGCGAAACCAATCTGGTAGGATTCAACGCCGCCAAAACACAAGCGTGTCTGTTCACCGCCAAAAGGAGCCCGTTCGCCTTGGCTCCTGCTTTTCAGAATGTATCTCTGGAGTGCACCGACCGCCTTCAGCTCTTGGGAGTTGAAATTTCCTCAGACCTCAATTTTGGGCGGTTCATTGAGTCCAAAGCCAAGGTAGCTGCTAGAAAACTAGGCGCTCTTACAAAGGTCCGACGTTACTTCACACCGGGACAGCTTCTAATGTTATACAAAGCACAGGTCCGATCGTGTGTGGAGTACTGCAGTCACATATGGGCTGGTGCTGCAAAATGCCATCTAGCAGCTTTGGACTCAGTGGAAAGGCGTGTGAAGAGGCTAATTGGGGATCCAGATTTGGTTAAGTCCAATCTACAAAGCCTCGAGCACAGGCGCAGGGTAGCCAGCCTATCGGTATTTTACAGGTTGCATTTTGGAGAGTGTGCGCGGGAATTGCATGACTTGATTCCGCCATCTCCTTTCTACCATCGGACAACCCGACGTACGGCGAGTATCCACCCTTACGTTGTTGAAACTTCAACAGTCCGGACTAAGCGTTTCGCTTCGTCGTTTATACCGCGTACATCGAAGGACTGGAACAATTTGCCTGCTGCGGTCTTCCCGTCCAACTATAATTTAGGTGTCTTCAAGGCTAGAGTGAATAGCCCAAGAAACAAAATTTGGTACTATAAAGGTCCTGAGAACGTTTTAGAACGTGCTAATTAGTATTCATGATTCGTACTATAATGGTGTTGTAAACATTTACAGAACCCTGAATAGGCCCTAGTTTTATCACTGATTTGTTTTATAGACATTACATAAAGGCTCTCACGGTGATAAGTCAGCTCTGTAGTTGAAATGTAAAAGTGTCGAAAAACGCTCTTTAGTACTAAAATAGTGCTGTCTGCAACGTTTATGTCACAAATTTGCACTATAAACGTAACCAAAACATGTTTATAGTGCTATTTCATTTTGTTTGTGTTGTGATCGTGCGTCGTGAGTGTTCCTCAAGAAAACAAAATATATCGGTAAGTTATGCTTTATGTCATTTGCAAAGGACATACTACAAAACATTCATGGACCGTAACTTGCACTTGCGAAAATTATTGTATTGATAAAATCATTATGCTGATTTCAAATTTGACAATGCGCCCTTATAATTTACGTTTTTTAATTTTTAAATTAATAAAATAAGGACTTGTCCCGACTATGGCTGCTATAGTACACATTGGCTTCAACCGTGCTACTAATGTGCTATCATGGCAGAAGACAGCAGCCATATTTTCACAGAAAATGAATTAGGGGCAGTGTGCCACCATTTATGAAATACTAGTGATGTAATTGATTCTGAAAAGCTAGTATAGTTCTAATCAGTCCATTAACTATAATTTTAATGCTTTTATGTCACGCTTTAGTGTCGTATGAGTAACACAGACTCACTTATAGAGCTATTTAGAATGGTAATGGTACTATTTAATACTATAGTAGAGTTTTCTTGACTTCTACAGAACTAGCCCCATAGCGATATTGAGGGAGCTTTTAAGAAGCTAAAAGGTTACGTAATAGTTGTGCAAGGTGATTTTATAGTGCAGATTGATCCTGTAATAATGTTTTCGATACTACTACAAAACTAGTACTGTAAAAGTTATTTTGACGCATTATTAGCGCAAAATAGATACATGAAAGGGACAGTAAGGTCTTCAATAGTACTAAATAGTACCATAATCACTTTATTCATATCTTTTACAGTGCAAAACTTTAAAGATTCTTTTGTATGGTCCTGTAAGCGTTCTAAGAGCTAAATTACAGAACTTAAATGCTCTTAATCTTATAGAATCAAAACGCTTTGTTAAAAAATTTTATAGTACAGGCAGTCACAATGGTTATCATTACAGGCCTACTATGACACTGTTTGGTGACAAAACGCCTTGGTTATAGAAACTTTTGTTACTTTGGAGGCTCTTAATAAACTAGTGCGCAACACCATCAATGATTGCATCGCTGCTTACCATCAGGTGGGATCGCAGTCAAGCAACCAGTGCTTGACTGCGATCCCGATATATGAATTAAAAAAAAAAAAAGTGGGCCGCTCAATAGTGGTCACGATCAGTTTCAGCAATTGGTCTCTGTTTATTCGTTATCATTGCTTGCAGCTTGCTGGCCCTTGTACAAGGCTTGGTCCTACCCACTGCTTTTTAGGGTTCCGTAGCCAAATGGCAAAAAACGGAACCCTTTAGATTCGTCATGTGTCTGTCTGTCCGTCCATATGTTACAGCCACTTTTTTCCGAAACTATAAGAACTATACTGTTGAGCCTTGGTAAGTAAATGTATTCTGTGAACCGCATTAACATTTTCACACAAAAATAGAAGAAAAATAAATTTTGGGGGTTCCCCATACTTAGAAATGAAACTCAAAAATTACGTGTGGGGTATCTATGGATAGGTCTTCGAAAATGATATTGGGGTTTCTAATATCATTTTTATTTAAACTGAATAGTTTGCGCGAGAGACACTTCTAAAGTGGTAAAATGTGTCCCCCCCCCCCCCCGTAACTTCTAAAATAAGAGAATGATAATACTAAAAAAAATATATGATGTACATTACCATGCAAACTTCCACCGAAAATTGGTTTGAATGAGATCTAGTAAGTAGTTTTTTTTTAATACGTCATAAATCGTAAACCGCAATTTACCTTTCAAGTTTGTACGAAACCCTCAGTGCGCGAGTCCGACTCGCACTTGCCCAGTTTTTTTATTGTTAATAGGTTCGCGTTTGACCGTTATGTCACCTGATGGAAACCGATGATGCGGTCGACGACGATAGAGCGCGCTTACCTAGAAGCGGATATCTATGCCTAGAAGTAACCTATTCACTCTTGACTTAAAGATTCCCAGGTTGTAGCCATCATTAAACACAGACACCAGCAGGGAATTCCAGTCCTTAGCTGTACGCACAATGAATGTATTCCCAAAACGGTTTGTGTGTATAGGTGGGATTTCCACCATGTATCGGTGGCGCATCGCCGTACGCCTGGTGGTCCGATGATGGAACGGGCTAGGCGGAATTAGTAGTAGGTACTGCTGATGGGAAGGACTACTACTGCTAAAGAGAGAGGGCGTATCCCTTTCCCTACGCGTGCCGTACACTCACTTCAACCGACTCAGGTGCAGTGTCTTCTATGACCTTGATATTGATGACATTAGTACAGTTTTGACGTTCATGTAGTGTGAGAGCGGCGCTTATAAATTCAAATTAAAATGAATCTGGACGTAAATAATAATTCTATAGTAATTTAAGTAAAATTACTGGTTGTACAAGCAATATAATAGCTTCTAATATCGTAATAGTATGTTAGAAAACATATTATTTTATTAATAAAAAGGCTTCCCATTTTACAATCATAGACTAAAACATGCAGATGTTAACTCCCACAAAAACCAGATTTTTACCTACAACTGGTTTAGTGAACACAGACTTGCATGGTGTTTTATTCCGTTTGTTTTTTTTTTTTGAATATTTTATTTATTGTTATTTCTTTTTTGTATAAATGATATCAATGAATTCCGTCAAATTCAAAAATTATGACGACGTGTGTTTTTTGATACTGTAAAAACTCAGCAAGAAATGTCAGCAAATCATTGGGTATCAGTTTTCATCGGTAAGTATTGTCGTTAGGTAAGCATTCTGTCATTCGTTAGCACTGAGGTATTACGTATCTACCTAGATATCACGTGCAGATTAGTATTCAAATATACATTAGGCTCAGCTGAATTTGTAGTCTTATGTGTGATATTGCATTACTCATAATTTAGATTTCGTCCTTCATATACTATAATTATATTCTAGATTTGTTCACACTAGTCAACCGAAAAGGGAAGAATGGATAAAAATTCTTCAAGGGGATAGAAATGAAAACACGTGGCTTTCTACAAAATATTCGTTTATCTGCTCTGCACACTTTCAAGCTGATGATATTTAAGTTGACAAAGATTTTTAAAAAAGTTTTAGCTCCAAAAAAGTTATAAAATTACAACAGAAAAATAAATATCTCCGAAAAAAAAAAACTGAATCTTTAACTGGAATTGTTAAACATTTTAAAGATAAATTTGCCGTTGTTGTTTGTTTTGTTACTAGATATTAGCGGCGCAGTCCTGATCTTCATTCGCTCAGGATAGCTATTCTTCAGAATGATGATTACAATAAAGGGTTTCAATATTTTACGCGATTTTGAATTCACTTATTTATTAAAGTAGTAGAACGTGGTTTTTGAATTTACACTAACGAGGACTATTATTAAATTTTGAAATAGAGTGTTATTGTAATGAATTGTAGGCAAAAAGCTGTGTCACTTCTGCGGTATAAAAATCTATATGGATAAGATGTCATTACACTATGTTGAACGAAACGCGTAAGTTCTGCGAAATTCATGGCGCTTAAGACATTTTGGTCGTGAAAAAAGTATCTCTGAAAGCTATCTAGGCGCTGTATGTTTGTAGCGTAATTAGAGACACAATAGAAAGACAATGGCGCGTGAAAGCCGGCGTTTATGCGGGGATCAACAGCTAGTTTTGTTAGACGACATAATGCCAATCTAGCGCTGCAGCGAACTTTTGTTTTAACTTTTCAGTATTTTGACAAATAGTTTCCATGAACGTGCTTGTCCATCGCTAGAATATAAGTCGATGCCCTAAAATGAAAGTGGCAACATTTGAATGTTATGGTATAGTGGAACTAGCTAATTTTGCAGACATTACCTACCATTCCTTTGTCATTGCTGGTCGATGGATAGGCTGTATTGGCCATATATCAGTTTATAAGCAAATAGGTAGGTACTGAATAGGTACCTAGATACTCGTACATATCATATTTGACAATAGGATGAAATGTCTGAACGAAATTGATGGAACAAAGTGATTCTTTTCGGTGCAAGCACTACCGAGACCACGAGCTCTTAACGCGAATCATTTGACGACCTAAACTGAACTGTTAAAGGGATAGCGAGCGGGAGAGAGGGATCGAGCTATAGCATAAGGTGTATAGCTCCATCCCTCTTTCTCGCTCGCACGCCTGACTTTTTAACACGTCATGGCTTTTAAGGCCCCTGGGCTGTTTAGTTGAACGGTTCCAAGGCCAGCCAAAGTTCTGCAACAATTATGTTATGTCTGAGTACGGTTTCCGCACTTAGTCCTATGCGGACCATTGTACGTGGGCCATGGCGGCCATAACTTTAGGTGGGCTTATTCCAACCAGCCCGCCTCTCTCCAAAAACAGATTAGGCCTCTCAGGTTTTTCAGGGCATCACTAAGTGATTTCGAGGATCCTAAGGTTCGTGTGTGTATTTCAGTGACACCTGTGCAGTCTAGGAGCACATGTGCAATTGTCTCCTCCCCCTCCAAGCATGCTCTGCACAGGGGACTGTCTGTGATGACTATTGTGTGGAGGTGCTTGCTCAGTGTGCCCGGTGATGGTCCCCGCCACCAGGCGCAGGCTGCCTCTGTCCAGTCTCATGAGTTTTTTGGTGAGGGCTTTATTGAGGTCTGGCCTGCCTGCATCCCGGTGTCGAGGGCCACCGTCGTTCTGCTTGTATCTGTGTGTGTTCACGTAGCTAACTACGCAGCTGACCAAAGAGGACCGGCACAATGGATTCGGGCCCGAAGACCACCGCTTCAGATCCTCTCCTGGCCAGTTCGTCCGCTGCGTCGTTGCCCAGTGAACCGCTATGACCTTTAATCTACTGTAGTGTCACAGTGTTGTGTTTCGGCACTGTGACTCTTTCCAGTGCAGAGTGGAATTCTTGTATAATTTACGAGGTGGTAGAGTTTTTGCCGAGGGATTGTAGGACTGAGGCACTATCGGAGAGTATCCGAATGTATGTATGTAGACAGTGTTGAATTTTCCTAGCGTTCTGGATATTTTGATATTGAGGTCATTGGAGAAGACTCCAACTCCCGTGCCAGTATCTGTCTTTGATCCATCCGTGTAGACCCTCAGTTCTGCTGGGCCTGAGTAGTCGTACACTTCCTCTGTTAATTGAATGTTGAAATGCTTTTGGAAATGATATGCCTTTGGAGCTTTGTCGCTAGGTGATGCCATCATGGGCCGTCGTTTGATAGCGTCTTCCATTATGCGTGTGTGTTTGATTCTGGAATCTTTACTAAGGGTGTCCGATACGCTAAGCCTGAAAGCTGCTCGCCGCCTCCTCCTGCACTATTAGATGCAGTGGATGCAGTCCCAACATCGCCTGCAGGGCAGCCGTGGGCGTGGTTCTCATGCTGCTAGTGATCGCCACGTAGACGAGTCGTTGTAGTTTTTCAAGGTCTTTTTGGGCTGTGCTCAGTTCACTCCTGGGCCACCCAACTAGAGAGCCATATGTGATTATTGGTCTGACACCTGTGGATATAGCCAGTGGGTGATCTTTGGGGCTATGCCCCAGTTGCGGCCTAACATGCGTTTACATTGCCACATAGATATACTGGCCTTTTTTGGGGTTGTACTCGTTGTGTTTTGCCCAATTTAGCTGTTTGTCCGGGTAAACGCTCAGGTACTTCCACCAGACTTCTACCAGAGCTTTCTTCAAACATAAATTCGACAATAAAGCTCTCTCATGTTTATGACCATACTTGTACGAAAAGATTAATAAAAAGTTAAAAATCTTCCCCTGACGAAGTTTGGGTGCAAAAAACAGGTTCAAGATTGGCTGCTTGGGCATAGTTATACTGATACGGAAAACCTGTTATCAATTATTAATTAATTATTAGACCGCTCTTAAACACATGCACACCTACACTCATCATAACTTGTAATATAGGTACACTTATTTTCCTGTTAGTCTTTAGCTTGGCTTAGTGAATTGTGCTGAAACTTATACTGGTTACCTACTTATCCCAAAGTTTTATTTATTTTCGTCGAAAGAGACTGGATCCTCCTGCGACACACGGTATCCTAGTGCAGGATCTAGTGTACCATATTAATGTAAAACTATACTTAGAACAATAAAGTATTATTATTATTTTTATAAATATACATATCATTTATATTTTTAAATTTTGTTTAGAAAAAAACATGATAAAAAAAAAACATTTAAAAATATAAAAAATAGTTGTCCGCTGGTGTCGGGAATAGGGTCCAAGCTACCGGTGTTCCAAGACGAGTCGAAGTTCTGCAACCTGAAACGGTTTGTAAAGTTGAACGGTTCCAAGGCGAGCCGAAGTTCTGTAGTAAGTCTGGTTTGGAAGCAACGTGCACATATAAACATAGATATTGAAGTTATAATAACGCCGATTAGGTTCCGCAATAACAAGTAATTTAATAAATATTTATATATTTATCATCTATTATATTATCTATAGATACTAATAATATAATTGAAGCTATCTTTGAAGTATTAAAATTCAGTAGAATAAAAAAGATTGCAAGCAATCTTGATCAATACTTAATCATTAGCAAGGACAGTCGCGGTCGCGCATGGACTTAGGTTATTGCGGCGGCTTCTAATTTAATTTAGAAATGGAATGCCGTCGATAGACTAATATCTGGTTAAATGGCAGGAAATATAAATCGATTATGTCTTATTCGCTGCTTCTGTTATTTATGTTCGTGAAACCTTTCCGTCAAATACTTAGTTCTTTATTATTAACAAATATACCTACACCACTATTTTTTTATTAGTACAAATACTTAAAGGGCTTATTAGAAAAGATCTCGTTATTATTTAAGTAAAGTCTCAATAAATAATATTAATCAACAGCATATTTATTGGAGTTTGCCAAAATGTCACTCAATTTATGGAAGTATTGTTCTATTGATTATGAATGAAAAACAATGGAAAAACACTGCGCGTAGTATTTTATAGTACTAGCAATTGTTATGAATTATTGATTCAATTATGAATTTACCAATTAAGAGCCCGGCGTAAGCCGCTTGCAACTGCAAGTTGACGCGTATCGCGGAATATAGCTATCTCTGTTTGACAAAAACAAGTGAGCGACTGACGCAGTGCGCAGCTGTGTGTGTATGTGAGCGTATTGCAATATTGTTAATAAAATTAGATATGTTCATTATTTGCTTTATTTTTGCCGAATACTTTAGGGAATCGTTAGTGAATGTACAGACTAGTAATACGTTTTTTGGAAATTTTATTACCGTACCGATATCTCAACATATTAGGATAACTAGCACACACTAACAAATCAGAAAATGTTATGGAGCCGAGTGCTTTTTTTATAAGTGTCAATGAGTTCAGTCAATGAATCAGGCCATCGGCGGCAAGGCAACGAAGTCTCGCGCCGGTACAGGTCATGGTTTGGAGCGAGGAGGAATGGCAGGTTGTCGTCTCCTTCTGCGAAACAGTAATACTAGCGAAGGAGGCAGCCACACGCACGCGGGAACGGCTCACACGCCCCAGCCGCCGCCGGAATCCCGACCCTAAATTCCAGCCAATGTGGACGTGGGCTTGCGGACGGCGAGCAATGAGCAGCTCGCCGTCCGGCCGTTCAGACCGAGCCCGAGTCGTCGACGGCGCGTAATGTTCCACGTGCGCCTCAAGGAGATGTCAGCAAAACCGTAGGGGCCCAGCAGGGTCGAAGCCTACTGGGGTTGGGCACGCCACAAATATGGCGGTAAGTCCCCCCTCTTTGAGGCGTGGTTCGAAAGACCTCACGGCGTCCTCACCTTCTGCATGACGCAGGTTCTCAGGGTGTCGCCACTGTTTGGACCGCCCAGAGGACACGGTGGAGGTGTACCCCGCTTGTATAGAGCAACGACGTGTCCTCGTGGGAGCAATCAGCGGCGGCGATCTCTCGCGCCGGGCATTGGTACAGGCCATGGTCCGGAGCGAGGAGGAGTGGCAGGCAGTTGCCTCCTTCTGCGAAGCAGTAATGCTATCAAAGGAGGCGGCCGATAGCGTGAGGCAACTGCAACGGTCCTCACGCCCCAACCGCCGCGCCGCCGAGATTCTGATCCCGATTTCCGGCCACCGTAGGCGCGGGCTTGCGGACGACGAGCAATGGGTAGCCCGCCGTCCGACCGTCCGGTAACCATCCGGACCGAGCCCAAGTCGTCGACGGCGCGTATTGTTCCACGCGCGCCTCAGGGAGATGTCAGCAAATCGTAGGGGCCCAGCAGGGTCGAAGCTTGCTGGGGCCATGGGTAGTGTGAAAACGAATCCCGGGCCCTGGGGCGAAGGCAACGAAGGAACAGGGGTGGGTTTTAATCAGTAAAAGTCTGACACTATCTCGCGCTCCACCCAAGAGCGCGATTTGTCATTAGATGATTTTCCCACCTAAAAAAAAAACCTTCCGCATGACGCAGGTTCTCACCGAACACAGTAAGTTCGGGAAGTTCCTGCACCGGATTCGTGTAGAAGCGACGCCCGGGTGTCGCCACTGTGTGGACCGCCCGGAGGACACGGTAGAGCACACGGTGGAGGTGTGCCCCGCTTAGGTAGAGCAACGCCGTGTCCTCGTAGGGGCGATGCGGCGGCGATTTCTCGCGCCGGGCCTTGGTACAAGCCATGGTCCGGAGCGAGGAGGAGTGGCAGGCGGTCGCCACTTTCTGCGAAGCAGTAATGCTAGAAAAGGAGGCGGCCATCGCGTGAGGCAACGGCCTTCACGCCCCAGCCGCCGCCGGGATTCCGATCCCGATTTCCGGCCACCATAAGCGCGGGCTTGCGGACGGCGAGCAGTGGGTAGCTTGCCGTCCGACCGTCCGGTACCCGTCCGGACCGAGCCCAAGTCGTCGACGGCGCGTACTGTTCCACGCGCGCCTCAGGGAGATGTCAGCAAATCGTAGGGGCCCAGCAGGGTCGAAGCCTACTGGGGCCAAGGGTAGTGTGAAAGCGAAATCCGGGGCCCTGGGACGAAGGCAAAGAAGGAATAGGAGTGGGTTTTTAGTCAGTAAAAGTCTGACACTATATCCCGCTTCGCCCAAGAGCGAGATTTGTCATTAGATGATTTTCCCACCTTCAAAAATAAAAAAGCCTACTAGGTTCGCTTCTGAAAGGAAAACCTGGGGCCCTGGAACGCAAGACAAAAAGGGAATATAGGAGTCGATTTTAGTAAGTAAAAGTCTGACACGCTCTTTCGCTCCGCCCAAGAGCGCGAGAAATCATTGGATGATTTCTCACCCAAAAAAAAGTACCTAAGCATTTGAAGTTTAGTAAAAGGTATATATATATTTATTAGTTTTGATGTTCATAAGCATATAAATAATTTGCATCACATAAAAAACAAAAAAAGTAAAAGGAATACAGAAAGTCAATATAAATATTACTTACAGTAAAATTTACAACGCGACCGAAGTAATGTCATCACGTACACACTGACACTGACGCACACACACACACTCTCGCTTGCCGCGATAGCACTACTAACTCTTGGAAATTTGGGATAAATTTGGATGTGTTCCATAATATCAAACATGATGAATGAAAACTTAATGTTTTTTCATTTTTTTTTTCTATAATTTGTAACTTACAAATATTGTTGTTTATAATACAGATAAAAAAAAAAGTAAAAAAACTAAAACCCGACTACGACAAAAAAAACGACGAAACTAAAAGTATGAAACAAGATTTCCAGGATGCTGAAATAAACAAGGTAAAAAGAAAAGCCGCAGTCACACGTTATAGGTAACAACCGAAACACTTTAATAACGTGTGACTACGGCTTTTCTTTTTACCTTGTTTATTTCAGCATCCTGGAAATCTTGTTTCATACTTTTAGTTTCGTCGTTTTTTTTGTCGTAGTCGGGTTTTAGTTTTTTTACTTTTTTTTTTATTTAAATTATTTTGGTGTTAAATCACTGTGCTTCTATACCATTTGCAAAAGCTAAATTTAAAATTTCTATCTAATAATGGTAAATTAATTTTTGTCCACCAGAGGGCGCCACATTGAATTTTGATGATATATTTTGATAAGTACCAGTGAAGCCCTTTCAAATGATATCAAACACGGCATATTTATCTCCATTTTTATTTTTTACACATTACTTTTTGTCCGCTAGAGGGCGCCATATCAAGTTTTGTGACACGTCACGTAACCTATGTTCAGCGGACAATTAAGACGGTTCTAACGATACCTCATACGTCGAGTTCCGATAAGTAGATTAGGAGCTATGTGGGAACAGATGAACAAACTCACATACATACATAGCCTGTCAAAATCATAACCCTCCGTAGTCGGGTAAAAAACAAAATGAAAACATGCCATTTACGCTACAAAAATATGCGAAATGAAATTCGCTTAAATTTCGTTTTAGGTAAGTATTTTAAAAAAAGAAAGACGTAGGAACCTAGATAAATATTGTCTTAATCCGAATATCATCATAATATGGTGGAAATATGCTCCATCTGCAAATGATTTTGGTATTACGTTTGTATGGATAATTCAGCTGTCGCCGTTGCCTTAAGAGAATTTTTCGTGGACTATTTTGGGATTTCGTTTTTTTTACTTTTGACTACACAAATATTATCACTAACGGGTACTGATAGAGCCCCATTTTTTTTTGTACTAATTAATCTACTAAGTACTTATAAGATGTTCGTAGTCCATTCGCATTGGAAAACTAGATTCACATAGTAAGATTAGCTTTTTGTTGCACATAGGCCTCCCCAAGTGTCGCCATAATGACCGGTCCTGTGCGTCTCGCTTCCATCGGATTCCCGCGACCCTCACCAGGTCATCGATCCACCTTGTGGGAGGTATTCCAACGCTGCGTCTTCCGGTACGTGGTCGCCGCTCCAGAACCTTTCGTCCCCATCGACCATCTGTTCTGCGACCAATGTACCCTGCACATTGTCACTTAAGTTTGGCGATACTTCGGGCTATGTCTGTAACCTTGGTTCTCCTGCGTATATCTTAATTTCTGATGAGAACACGCAAGGAAACTCCTAACTAAATTACAGCTAGTCCTATTCCGCGTACACTTACTTGATAAGATTGGAGACTCGGGATGCTTCTGATCTATAGACTACCACGGGGCGAAGCAAGTTTTGACGTGCGCGGTGAGCGGATGGCGCAGCTGCTTTCCCTATACACAAGATCTCCTGGATACCTGTTACATTGTAGCTTGTGGTAAAGGAGTAGGAGACTCGACACCAACTTGCGGTTTCATTGCCACTATTTAAAGCGTTTCAGAAAGGATTCAAACTTGTCTGAAATACAGAGACCATCACCCTACAACAGTTCACTGCTGTAGCTTGGGACTTACCATGACTTGTTAAAATGTCAATCGTGCGAGTGAGAAACAGGGATAAAGCTATGTACCCTATATAACTCCATCCCTTTAACAGTTCAGTTTAGGTCGTAAAATGGATCGTCATGGTAACACTGCTGTAGGGTGATGATGTTTAGCAGTAGACTGCTGAGCGTAACATTCTCCAAACACACGCCTTTTTTTCTTGATTTTCAGCTGCTACCACCGCTTTACGTGCTGGCCACGGACAATTCGCTATAGCGAAAATTCGCGCGGCGCGACCGGCGGCGCGTCTTGCGAATGAATCAAATGTATGGAAATGTACTGGCCCCGGTCGTCTCGCTGGTCGCCGCTGCGCGTGGCATGCCCAGTACATTTCCATACATTTGATTCATTCGCAAGACGCGCCGCCGGTCGCGCCGCGCGAATTTTCGCTATAGCGAATTGTCCGTGGCCAGCACGTTATGGTGGAATGGCGACAGCGACTGTCGCAACCCAGGGCTGGGCATGCCATAATTATGGCGATAAGTTCCCTCTTTGAGGAGTGGCTGGAAAGACAACACAGTGTCCTTACCTTCCGCATGACGCAGGTCCTCACCGGACATGGTAAGTTCGGGAGGTTCCTGCACCGGATTCGTGCGGAAGAAACGCCCAGGGGTCACCATTGTGAGGACCTCCAAGAGGACACGTTGGAGCATACGGTAGAGGTGTGCCCCGCTTGGGCAGAGCACCGCCGTGTCCTCGTGGGGGCGATCGGCGACAACGATCACACAGGCCATGGTCCGGAGCGAGGAGGAGTAGCAGGCGGTCGCTTCCTTCTGCGAAACTAATACTAGCAAAGGAGGCCCTCATGCCCCAACCACCGGGATCCCGATCCCGATTTCCAGCCACCGTAGGCGCGGGCTTGCGGACGCCGACCGTCCGGTAACCGTCTGGACCGAGCTCAAGCCGTCGACGGGCCGTAGTGGATCAGCAGGGTCGAAGCCTACTGGGGCCATGGGTTGTGAGAAAGAGAACGGCCCTGGAACGAAGGCAACAAAGGAACATAGGAGTGAGTTTTAGTCAGTAAAAGTATGACACGCCCTCTCGTCCACCCAAGAGCGGGAGATGTCATTGGATGATTTACCACCTAAAAAAAAAGCCGCTACCACCGCTACTAGCCACCTTACAAAGATTGTGGCTTTACTTAGTCTGGGGGCGCACTACCTTATGTTGCAGATTCGTGATTTCGACTCAGAAACACATCAGCTCCATAGATAAATGGTTTTACGGCGAATGTGGCCTGCCTCCTGCTACTTCTGCTTATTATGTGTTCTATATCGACAAACGTTCTTGTTCTCAAACTGGTTCCAAATTTGATCCAGCAGAGAGACCCCATGCCCTTTCCATAGTTCGCTAGTGACCTTGTCCTGTTTTTTCGTAGCTGTTAGAAATCCAATTTGTAAAACAGTTTTAATTTTATTTTGGACCTTTCGAAGATTTTTTACTACAATATTAACTTTAGTAATTGTATTCTAAAGTTATAGCGTGAATTGGCCAATGACCAAATTGGGCAACGAATCAATTTATTCACGACATTCGACAGATCCTGATGGAAGGGATTTGTAGTCAATCTAGAACACGAAAAGCAGAATACTTATTACTTTGATAATGATGAAAAAACGACTAAAATTAATGCATTTTAGTCAGCAAACAGGTAAATATTTAGTAAATGTAGTTATCCATGACACATTGTGAAGCCTGAATAATATAATTATGTGCAAATATCTGGATAAAAAAAACTGGGCAAGTGCGAGTCGGACTCCCGCACTGAGGGTTCCGTACAAACTTACCCATGTAAATAGTTCAATTCTCGGAATGGAATGAAATGCCACAACATTTGATCGTGACTCTCATCCGATCGATGAAGAACCGTATGGAAGCAGTAATAAGAGCTCTGGGAGGGAATAAAAAATAAATAAATAAGCCTTTTATTTTATTCCTTTAATAATAATACATTGCAAATAGCAATACAAATTAATTATAGTTGATAATATATATGAATTTTATTAATTAATTAATTATTTATTGAAACATGCACTTATAATTTTAATTAAATAAGAATGTTTCATGTAATTGACTTTAATTATCTTATATGTATAGCATTTAATTAAAGGGAACCCCTGTGCGGGTAAAGGCCTCCTCCAGACTAGACCATTTTTCTCTGTCTTGAGCTTCCTTCATCCAGCTCTCACCAGCGACAGCACGGATGTCATCCGCCCAGCGCTTTAGCGGGCGGCCCACACGTTGCTTGCCAGTGCTGGGCCCTCTCCACCTCGTTACTCTCTTTGTCCATCTTCCATCCTCAGAGCGAGACAGGTGACCCGCCCATTTCCATTTCAATTTTCTTACATGGTATATTGCGTCTGTGACCTGTGTTCGCTTGCGAATTTCAGTGTTCTTCACCTTATCCGAAAGTTTACGATTTAGTATACTCCTTTCCATCGCTCTTTGACAGATTGAAATTTTGCTAGCCGTTTTTTCTGTTAAGCACCATGTCTGGCAGCCATATGTGAGGCAGGGCAGCACACAAGAATCTAGTACTTTCTTTTTTAGTTTGGTAGACAATTTAGATTTAACTATGTGTTTTAATGACCAACATCGTTTCCATGCTGAGCCGATCCTTCTCTCCACCTGTTCTCTATCTATCTCTCTAAAGGATAATTGCTTACCCAGGTATATGTAGTCATTGATATACTCTACATTTTCGCCGTTTATTAGAATTGGTGTTAAGATGTTGTTACGTCATTATTTTTGTTTTGTCAAAATTTATTTATAATCCGACTTTAATGCTTCGTAAATGTAGAGTTGTTAGCATGTCATTGAGTTCCTCAGCGGTGCTAGCTAGTAGTGCAATATCATCCGCGAATCACAGATGGCTCAGGTACTGTCCATCTATTTTTATGCCCTTATTTTTCCAGGTTGAATCCTTGAGAATGAGTTCCAGAACGGCTATGAAAATTTTCAGTGACAAAGGATCTCCCTGGTGGACGCCGCGTTCTATTTTGAAAGTTGGTCCGGTTCTCTCCAGTCTGACCAAACTTTTACAGTTTTCGTATATGTTAGTTATGATGTCTATGTACGTTGTCTCTATTTCGTGGTATTGTAGAGCCTCTTTGACTGACGCGTGTGAAATAGAGTCAAAGGCTTTTCGGTAGTCCACGAAAGCTATGTAGAGTGGGGAATTAAACTCTTTATACTTTTCGATCACTTGGCTGAGAACTGAGAACGTATATGTGGTCTATTGTAGAGTATTTAGACCTAAACCCAGCCTGCTCTATGGGTTGGTTCGCATCAATCTTTGGTCCAATTCTTTTCAGCAGACACTGGGAGAACAATTTGTATAAATTAGCCATGAGACTAATCGGTCTGTAATTTGAGACTTCTGATGGATCTCCTTTCTTGTAAATAAGAATGATTTCAGATACAGTCCATTGTTCTGGCACTTTCCGGTCTTTCAGGATTTTGTTGAATAATATGGTAATTAGACCTGAAATAAGTTTCTCGCCAATTTTCAGTGCTTCATTAATAATAGAGTCGGATCCTGGGCTTTTTCGATTATTTAGGTTTCTGATACCCAATACAATTTCCATCAGGGAGAAATCTTTCACTTCGGTTTCAGCTTTCAGTACTTGAGAAACTCTATCTACCGATACGTCTTCACAGGGACTCTTTTTGTTCTATAAAAATTCGTAGCCAACAAAACTAAGTCCTTTCTGTTCTCTGAACTACCTTCTGAGGTGTTAATTTTTGGTATCCACATTTTATATTGACGTAGAGGCTTATTCGCCGATTTTATGCTAAGTACCTGTTTTCTGTAACCAACTTTCATAAATATCTAGTTTGTAGTTTTCGTATTCTTTATGTATATTTTTGGCTCGTAGTTTTGTACAAACTTTTTAACTCTATTTTTCCTTCCTTGCTTCTACTACTATTTAGTTGTAATGTATGCCTTTTCTTAATTAATTCTCTAGTTTCCTATGATAATTTAAAGCACTTTTTTAATTTCTGATTAGTTCTTGCTTGTTTCAGGCTCTCTATAATACTTGATTCTATGTAGTCATATAAACACTGAATAGACATGTTTATGTAGGATTTTTTTCAAGAGCTTTTTCCAAGGTTTCAAAAAATCTTAGTTGTTCTTTCTCTGTACTCAACAAAGAATTATTTTGAGAGAACTTTTTGCGACATTTTTTGTGGCTTTTGATCCTCAGTGTACCTCTTATTAATCTGTGATCTGAGGGGAATGTGATTTTTCTAAGCACATCGAAATTAATGAAATAATCTCTCTTGTTTGTTAGCAGATAGTCTATCTCATTTTTAGTTGTATTATTGGCTTAGTTTTCTCTTGTATAAGGTATTCAATATGACCAGTTCCCCTTCTAAACAGAATTCAGTTAGGGGTATTCCACCTAACTGAATTGTTGTTGGTGTTGAAAATGTTGGAGTTTCTATAATAGTTTTGTCTCTTCGTAATTTAACACCGACTTCCGAAATTAAAGTTATTTTGCACTTTTCAGTGTTTTTTTACTTTGAAGTCGGTTGTATTTTTTTTTTGTAAAAAGATTTTTTCATTTTCGTGTGTTGTTTTATCAAATTCCTTCATACTCCATACAGGGTAAAAATTACTTGTTAAACAAAATACGAAACCTATGAAAATTTAATTTGAATTTAGAACATTAACATTAGGATTTGAAAACCTCATATTATTCACTATTAAACGACATTTGACATAATACATATTCCTAAATATACACATTTTTCTGATAATCCTTACAAAACATAAACTTGCTTGTTTCGATTTTTCTGATGAGAAGTGTATTTTCAGAAAGTAATCGTAATAAAGACCGACTCGTGAAATAGAAACATAGTTTTTAAAATTTAATTAATGACCAGTTCCCCTTCTAAACAGAATTCAGTTAGGGGTATTCCACCTAACTGAATTGTTGTTGGTGTTGAAAATGTTGGAGTTTCTATAATAGTTTTGTCTCTTCGTAATTTAACACCGACTTCCGAAATTAAAGTTATTTTGCACTTTTCAGTGTTTTTTTACTTTGAAGTCGGTTGTATTTTTTTTTTGTAAAAAGATTTTTTCATTTTCGTGTGTTGTTTTATCAAATTCCTTCATACTCCATACAGGGTAAAAATTACTTGTTAAACAAAATACGAAACCTATGAAAATTTAATTTGAATTTAGAACATTAACATTAGGATTTGAAAACCTCATATTATTCACTATTAAACGACATTTGACATAATACATATTCCTAAATATACACATTTTTCTGATAATCCTTACAAAACATAAACTTGCTTGTTTCGATTTTTCTGATGAGAAGTGTATTTTCAGAAAGTAATCGTAATAAAGACCGACTCGTGAAATAGAAACATAGTTTTTAAAATTTAATTATTATTCTAATGGAACTTGTGGTCAATACCGTGATCACGGTATTGATAATACTAATACAGGTATTGATACCGGTATTGAAAAATCCCGGTATTTGAAAGCCCTAGCTAGTATAGACCAAGATCCCAGAGCTGTCTGACATAACTTATTTTCACATGGATGAAACCTAGGTTCTTAGTAGCGTCTCATGTGCTTTAAATACCTGTGTGCTTGTGGAGCTCCTCCTTGGAGCCCCTGGGCAGGTACCAGGTGAGAAAGGGAAACTAAAAATAAGAGTTAGGTACTTAATTTTTTATGGCTGATGTTTATAGATTTTTTGTAGAATATTATTAACTAAAGTAGATAAGTGTCAGACACTTTCCATGGACCAAAACTTCTGTCAGATGCTTTAAAGCTCAACAAAAAATAAATGAACTTTACTTATTTTTACATGCCTGATTTTTCAATATGTTATTAAGGTAACTACTACAAAGTTATATTTTAGTAGTCAGACTAATTGTAGTGACCAACCCTAAACACAAAAATTATTCAGCCGATATTATGAGCGCGAGAGCACGCATGCGTTTCAGAGCGAGTGAGACGATTTCATGCACTGACTGTATGTTTGGTTTATTTATGCTTTAAAGCGTCTGACAGAAGTTATGATCCATGGAAAGTGTCTGACACTTACGATACTTTAGAATAATATTCTACAAAACTTATACATATAAAAATCACCCATAAAAAAATAAGTTATTTTTAGTTCCCTTTCTCACCTGGTACCTCCTCAGGGACTCAAGGAGGAGCTCCACAAGCACACAGATATTCAAAGCATATGAGACGCTACTGAGAACCTAAGGTTTCATCCATGTGAAAATAAGTTATGTCAGACAGCTCTGAGATCTTAGTATAGTAGTGTATATGTTACTCCTATTCACTAAGTGCTGATATTATTGTATTGTATACTGCTGTTTGTTATCCCTATAAAATAAAATTGTATGCGTCAGAGAACGAACTCCATAAATGGTTTGAATCTTCCTGACCTTGGTTGTGAATGCATTAAATTACAACCTCCTTGCCTCGTGCTATTGTTTTCTGATAAACTATGATTCAGTTGATGTCGTCAACCGCTTCCGCCTGACGACGTCCTGCGACGTCAGTGATTAGATAACTAACGGATTTTAACTTGCCGAGTCGTGTTGCTATCTGTGCACGTCTACACACGTCGTACTATTTTTTATGTGCTGCAGTCTCCAGTCACTCTGACGTCACCCGCAAGTCCTAAGTACATAATTAGCAAATGTTTGTCAGCGTCTGCACAACTGTCACCATGCAAATATATTAGAATTTGATGACGAGCGCAGTTTATACTTTTTGTCGTATCATATTTTTTGTTGCTTAGCGTTTTAGTTTTTTACGAAAACAATTTTGTTTTGCGTGCTTCTTATACATAAAGAACACCTATCTACTTTGAGTGTATTTATTTCTTTTAAAAAGTTATGGTAAACGGTGATGAAATTAATACTGGAGATATTAATATCAACAGTGATTAAGCTATTTATCTAATATTGGAAATTTATTGTGACAAAACAGTACGTTATGACTTATTCAAAGAATGACCATCACTAGCCACTACTGTTTCCTATCTTTCTGGCAGCATTCGGCTTCCACGACGGAAGACCGTCGACCACATCATCGCTTACCATCAGGTGAGATGGTGGTCAAACGCGAGCCTATCATTAATAAAAAAAAGAACTCTTCATCTCTTGAAGCTATCCACGAGTAGACCGCCCCAATGTTTAGTATCTTTATATGATGTAAAGTGCTGCTTAGACAGCTGCCTGCGGGTGGCATAACTTCCCATAAGTGTTCCGCAACGCATTTCCTCTGGCTCCGTACCATGGGCTCGGCGTGAAAGGTCACCGCCGCCGATTACCTCCACGAGGACACGGCGGTACTCTGCCCAAGCGGGGTACACCTCCACCGTGTCCTCCATGCAGTCCGAAATCAGGATCCGAAACAGGAACCTCCCGAACTTGCCATGTCCGGTGGGGACCTGCGTTCCAGAAGGAAGGTGTGTTGCGGAAGGTGAAGTCGCCGTGGTGTTTTTCCGGTCACTCCACAACATCGACATGTTGAAGTATGACCAGGTGGTCCCCATGATTTTCTCTTCTTTTATATTATCGAAGTAGATCGATCGTTGAGCTCCTTAGTAGCCCTGAGTTGAGCTTTGCGGATAATTACAAATGCTTGCACTGACTGGACAGGTCCACTGAAATCTTTATGGTTCTTTCTTCAAAAAAACATCTCAGACAAATCTGCATGGTTCTTGTGTGTTTTGACAATTAAATATTTACTGTATGGTCTTTAAAAGAGACTGACCCCTGAATTTGTTTCGGTGTTTCTTCTCAGGGTCAGCTAGGAAACAACGGCCTCATCTATACATATAATAAAACAGTAAAATGGTGGAGCGTTGGTATTAGTTGGCGAAAAAACTACTGAACCAATCCTGTTCAAATTTTGCATACATAATCCTTATAGGCCGGGTCAACTGTTAGGCTACATATTATCACGCTATTTGCTATGGGGGGTGAGCAATAATCGAAAATGTCGACATTGAACGACATTTGCCACGTTCGATCCCCAGCTACAGTTAAAAATTTTGTCATTATTTTATCTTCTTTTTTTTTGTAATAAAATAACTTTTACCATTTTTTCAAAATAAAATTGACATTTCTATTCGATATCTTCTAAATATTTTGTAAAAACTAATCAAAACACATAATAAAATCAAAGCGGCGAGTAAAATCACGTACTAAAATGTAGATACTCGCAACGCCATCTAAAGACTGAAAGTAGAAATAATGATGACAATGATAGTTGAACGTCATATTTGATAGATGGCATTGTGTATTTTACGTAATTTTCTGAGTGGCGGAAGAATGACCATCGCCCAAGTTTGCAGGGACGAAAACCGTTATGATTAAACTGGAGTTAGACGGAGACATTTTTAATCCTACTGCTTTTTTTCCCCGCGGTTGTAACAAACTTATTGACCGTGATTATTCAAGGGATACCAATCAAAGGCGATAAAAGTAAATACTTATATGTATTTAATTATTGACTTTAAAATAACATGGCCAAATTTTCGGAAGGGGTAGCATGGCACCTTGCGTTGGAAGGCCCCCAGGTGGACCGATGACCCGGTGAGGGTCGCGGGAATCCGATGGATGCGAGACGCACAGGACCGGTAATTATGGTGACACTTGGGGAGGCCTATGTCCAACAGTGGACGTCTTTCGGCTGAAATGATAATGATAATGATGGCACCTTTATTTTTCTTTTTTTAAGGGTGGAAGTCATCCAATGACTTCTCCCACTCTGGTTGGAGCGGGAAGGCGTGTCAAACTTTTACTGACTAAAACCACACCTGTGTCCTTCAGTTACTCTTTGCGACATCTCTTTGAGGAGCGCGTGGATCACTACGCGCTGTTGACGACTGGGCTCGGTCCGGTCAATTACCGGACGGCCGGACGGCTGTGGACGACCGATTGCTGTATGTCCGCGAGCCCGCGTCTACCTTGGCTGGTCGTCGGGGTCAGAATCTCGGCTCGGCGTGAGGACGTTCGTTCCCTCACGCGTGCGGCTTCCTCCTTCACTAGCATTACGGCTTTGCAGAAGGAGGCGGCCGCCTGCCATTCCTCCTCGCTCTGGACCATAGCCCAAAGTCACAAGGCCCGGCCCGAGAGGTGACTGACGCCGATTGCCTCCACGAGGACAACACACACCTCTGTGTGCTCCACTGTGTCCTCCGGGATGATGGCACCTTGCGGCCTAATAATGGTGTGTTTTATTATTAGCAGTCACTGCTTCATATAAAACTGGGTCGAAAGGTTTGCGTTCCTGATCACAGTTCGACAACGTATGATGTATCTCAGATTCCTTGCTGCCTTACGTCGACATCCGTACGTTACCTCCTTGCAGTGAGTGGTGACCAACACTGGAACCACCCTCTGACGGAGGCCAGTCTCAGGGATAACACTAATCGGCTGCTACATTTGTTTACCGGAATTTAATTGTTTTATGGATACACAAGCTCAGGACTGTTGAGGGTGTTTCACGCGGTTTCTGTTCCGGATTCGGTTGGAAGTACTCTGATATTACCATTTTACAAATCGCCCGGAGGACCCGTTGTAGCATGCGGTGGAGGTCTATCCTGCTTGGGTGAACCGCCGTGTCTTCATAGAGGCAATCGGCGTCAGTGACCTCTCGGTTTGGCCATCAATATGCGAGTTCGATTGGACAGGGATACACGCGTTCAAGATTTCACCGAAATTCATTCAAAAGTTGGAGACTCTTCATAGGGTAGTTCCCACTATGGAATAACATTTGTCTGATATACGAGGACGTCAGTCAAATACACACCAAAAAATCCTAGGTAAATGAACAAGTAATTTTTACGCCCCAAATGATCAAGCTGCAACAATCAATTCAAGCATGCTCTCGCAAATTCTTCATAAGTACTGTTGTGGAGGAAGATAGTTGATGATGATGGTAATTTTTGGATTCACTGGCTTTTTGGCTTTGCACCATCAGTGCAAACGTTATCCAGCTGAAGGTCGGTGTCCCGATTATGTTCCTTCGTTTACCTCTACCAAAGCTGTCTGACGGCTTAAACTCTTCAGTGAAACATTATTGAGGCGAAAATTTTACAGGAGGTAACTCTTTCGAACAATCTCGCAGCCTTAGCAGACATTGGCCCTAGAGGGCCCTATCCATTTGCTGACATCATTATGAGTCTCGCGTAGATTACTACGCGCCGTCGATTCAGGATTGCTTTGACCAGAAGACCGGACGGCTCCACCGCAATAGCCCTGCGGCTTTCAACACCTGGAGCATCACTTCCCTCATCATCCTTCATAGTTTCAGCCACCTTCTTCGATCGTAGTGCTTCACTGAAGGAGGCTACTGGTTGGCAATTTTTCCACTAATCGCCTCCATGAGGACACGGCGGCGCCGGCGCTCCTACCAAGCGGGACTGACTTTCACCGTAAGTTCCATCGTATTCTCCGGGCGATCCGCACAATGGTGAGACTCGACTGTTTCTTTTCGCTGAATTCGATACAGATACTTGTACCTCCCGAAACACCCACATCCAGTGAGTCCTGCACAAAGAGAGGATGCCGTGACGCCTCTGTAGCTCCTCCTCAAAGACAGGCATTACCGCTGCGATTGTGACGTGCTCACTGTGACAATGTTGTTTTACTGGAACATAAACCAGAAACATACATAAACTAGTGCCTTTTCCCTTGGGGTAGGCAGAAATGCCAACTGCTACGACCCTTACATACTCTTTCTATTCATTGACGTTCATACATCTGGATCTGGACGAGTACATAACATGTATCCTGAAGGTAATTTGCGTTTTTACCTTTAACAGTTTTATGTGAAAGTACAATAAATAATTACGATGCTTTCAGAATGAATTGCAAGCACAGAAGTTTTACCAACTTAACGTAGACGAAGTCGCGGGCAACAGCTAGTGTAATTTAAACTGACGAAAATAAAATTGACGTGTAATAGTGTTTTTTAAAACCTATTTGCAAAATAAATATCATTTATCAGATACATTTTTCATTACCAGTGTTAGAGCTCCTTCACAAAACTCTTTCCTTTTTGCCTGGCAAGCAGAATTTCACTCGTGCAAAATCGCCCTTCAACATCTCTAAGCTTCAGTTCACGTGGCACCCAATTTCCGTGCTTTTGAATTGTTCCTAACAATTTTTAAATATGTGAAATTGCTTGTTGAGTCACTTGTAATGCCAGTGCGAGTTCTTCTTGCGTTTAATTTATAATAATGCTTGCAATTCTGTGTCTTTGTATGATTTTGAATTGACCTTCTACTACGTTCTCTATCTTCTACATCAAACTCACCGTTTTTAAACTTTTGAAACCACTTATGACAACTTTTGTCGCATAAAGCAGCTTCACCATAAACTTCTACAAGCCATCGATGCGCCTCAGTTGCAGATTTCAAAAAGATTCAGTAAATCAAAAGTTCCCGCAAATTACGGTTATTCGGCACAAAACTTGACAATTTCTGCACGAAAATACTTATGTGATGCTTATACAGTGTCACTAATATTCCAAGGTTATGTTTTTCCCAGATGTCCAAACCTTACGGTAATACATTTTACATCTGACAATTTCAGCGTAACCTTTTAGTGAGGACATCTTTAGAAAAACGGCGGAAACTTATTTGTACACCTATTATAATATTTCCAGACAAGCGTGCTCCATCAACAATATTTTCTAATAGCTACGAACCTGACACACTTATGTATATATTTATTGTGTTGAAGCCGTGCTTATCTCGTGCATATTGAACCACTCGACGGGTCGATCGGTCACCCGATTACAATATTGAAAAACTTATGTCTTATAGACATATCACTTGAAAGTTTGCCTCGACCCTCGCCGTCAGTTGTATTGTTGATAGTGCGGCCCGTCCTCCTGCAGCATCCATGTGCTATCGATTGTGCCGTGCCGATGTGGTCCAAATACTATACATTTTTTTTTTATAAATGATAGGCTCGCGTTTGACCACCATCTCACCTGATGGTAAGCGATGATGTGGTCGACGATGGAGCACGCTTGCCTAGAAGTAGCCTATTCACTCTTGACTTAAAGACCCCTAAGTTGTAGCTATCAGGAAACACAGACTCCGGCAAGGAATTCCACTCCTTGGCTGTACGCATAATAAATGTGTTCTCAAAACGTTTTGTGCGTACTATATAACTGTATGTCTATAGCTGCAAAGGTCGTAGTTAGGGAACTTGCACCATTTATCTCATGCTTACAGAGATGTGTAATCGCTTTCCGATAGCTGAATTATTCGCTATATAGGTAAATTTATCTCGCAATACATGTAATAAGTACCTACCTACATGTCTAATATCCTGCACCTTGTCGGCATTATTAGGAACTTGTTTTACTTGAAGGGCAATGATATGTTTTGGAACCAAAAATAACTAAAGTGGATTTAATATTTTAAATTAGATATAATATTTTAACATAGATCTCAGTCACTATAATAACTCCCCATCGAGGAATATAATTCAGAAAAAAATAACGTAATGATACGATAAACACAGACCCAATGTATATTGTCCACTTGTTCGCTACGTTCCACTCAAGGACTTCTCTAAACATTTTCCACTTAAAACATTTTTTGAACTCAACTTCAGTCGCTATGTAAAAATGGAACAATCTGAACGATTGTGACCGCGTCTCAAGAATCTAGAAGGTTTAGCAATTCCGTATATTTCCATGGCGCTCGAGTTGTTGACGAGGGTCGTATGTTTGAATACATTAATTATTTACATAGAGGAACGTATTCGTCATGTTTGATATGCGTTTAGCGATCACTGCCCTGCGAAATGCAGGTCAGTTTGTTTTGTACGATATTGCAGATCTTACCTACCGATAGCGTCATAGAATTAGCGTCTATTCTATTGAATAGAAAGAATAAACTTTATTGTACACCAAAAACATAACACAATTTATATACAATAACTTAAATCTATGGGTAGATACAATGGCGGTTTTATCGCTGACAGCGATATCTACCAGTCTTAGGATGGATCGTAAGAACTTAAAATAATACAGGGGGTAGTCTACGGTGTACTGCTAACAAATTACTCAAACACTATAGATAATAAAAAACTTTTTACAAAAAAAAATATAACCGACTTCAATGTAAAAAAACACTGAAAAGTGCAAAATAACTTAAATTTCGGAAGTCGGTGTTTCTATAATAGTTTTGTCTCTTCGTTATTTAACACCGACTTCCGAAATTTAAGTTATTTGGCACTTTTCAGTGTTTTTTTACATTGAAGTCGGTTATATTTTTTTTTGTAAAAAGATTTTTATTTTTCACTTTTTAGTTATGGTACCAACACTAAAAAGTACCCCTCAGCCATACTTAAATACCTTATAGCCAGAGCGCATCTTATGACAATTCTAATAATACCAAACACGGTTAGATTAAATTAATTTATTACAGAGTTCCGGTGCCTAATTTCAGGCTTCATCATCAGATCAGTTCGATATATTACCCCTCTTCTTTCAGTCAGTCATCGACTACACGTATAAACAAAGCAATTTTACTTGTTACGACAGTTCTGCTGTGATCCCATGAGGAGTTCTGTTCCATATCTACGAAGTTCATGATCAGATCATAACAATGTTTCTATGGGACCAACTTGGAAGCATAACCTTTCAATCAAAAATCAAATTTTCAAAATCGGTCCACAATTGACCGAGAAATCGGTGAACATACATAAAAAAAAAAAAAAAAACATACATTCAACCGAACATATAACCTCCTCCTTTTTGAAGTCGGTTAAAAAAATGCATAATTATATATAGAAATAATTATATAAAACACTACATTACTGCAATAATTTATATATTATATTAATTATATACATAATATATTAAGTTAAATAATTTCATTGAAAAAAGGGATAAAAGAAGTGAATAAAGTAGGGTTTGTGGAAGAAATTAAGTAGAACCAGGATAGCATTAAAGAGAAAGAAAATATCTTTAACTAGATCTTTGAAAGAAACTAGCGACTAGGCTTGCCTGTTTGATGACGACAACGTATTCCACAAATGCACCGCCTGGATCGTAAAAGACTTGTCGCAAAACTTGATAAATACCGCTTCATCCAGCGCTCTATTCTATCTGTTATCATGAAAAATAATTCCGATGATATGATTTTCAGGTATGTATAGAAATAAATGTTTTTTTAAATAATGTTTTCTTACTGCCTTACCGATTATTATACTAGATGACAGAACAGCGTGCTATGTCGCCCAAGCAGCAAAACCTTATCCTAAAGCAGCCCATAGAACGTTTTTCAAGAACTAATTGGTGTTACTGAGCGGTACTATAAAGACCAAAGAACGTTTACACAACCCGGATTGGGCGCAGTTATATCGTTATTTGCTGATATAATAGTTGTATAGCAGCTTCGGCGTACCATTTTTAACCTGTTAGATTGATGTTTACAGTGAGGGATAACACCAAACGGTGATGTAGTAGCCACGGTAATGCTACTAATGTACTTTTATGTTTTATAATAGCGATTGTGGTTCTTTTACATTACTATATATCACAGTAATACGTTCTATCGTTCGTTCATTCTCATACAATTGGTGTTGTTAAAGTGATTTTGTGTTACACTTTTACTTTTTTAATTTAATCAAATCGTGCTAAATAAAATTACAATATCTAGATATTTATCATGGTGACCATGCAATTTTAAAATGCGCTAGTACTTGCGAATAAGGCACTAAAATAGAGTTGCGATCATAATTTTATTGACATAGTTTAGTAACCAATTTTTAAAGCCCCTCTTAAATTAGTAACTTTTATCCTAATTAAAATAATTAATCGAACTAGTTCCATAATATTCCAGTATAGAATAAAATAGTGTATCGTTGGTGACTACAGGTCTTCTATAGTACTATGATCAAAATAGTGGCCGCCTTTTGATTGTGGTTAAATAAATTTGGGTTCCTTTGAAATTATAATAATTATTATAAACAATTCTCGTATATTAAACTCCCTTTTTTGTCTTTTTTAATGTCTTCACATTTTTCTAGTTGTGTGAATAATAAAAATGTATGGAGCAGCATATGGAGCATCTTTCCGAAACGTCATTGAAATTTTGTATTTTTTCCTCCACAAAACTGGAAAAGGAATTCTCAAAGATTGGGGACCCAAGGAGACGAAGAGAACTTTTATCGATAATTTTGATTGCAGCGGCTATTGCATTGAATTTTGAAAGAGTCAGAAGTCTGTTAGTATTGTCAGATAGGAATAATTCACATTTAGAAAAGTTGAGATCTAGTCCTATAGAAAAGAGTTGGTTTTAAAAAAAAATCTAAATCATTTAAAAGGATGTCTACATCGCCTCCTAGGGTTCCATAATCGAGGTACCACACGTTAAATTTGGAATTTAGTTTTCGAATGATTGGGTGTATAACTATAAATAAAAAGGTATTTTTGGTACTTTGTGCAGCACATAACAATTTTTCATTGTTATTAAAGAATTGTATGGATCCAAGCATTCTAACTCTAAGTTTACATAGATCAGAAGTATTTTTTTAATCAATTTCAATGAAGCCCTGTTCCTTTCTTCCCGCCACTTCATATTTATGAAAATAGTTGACGTTTTTGGTTACGATAATAGGTATGCAATTGCATCATATCTGTGTGACTGGCACTAGTATAGTAAACATTATGTAAAAGAGTATTTAGCGTCCTCTATTAGTGTTATAGATTATAGAGTACACCTACATGATATAGAGTACAATACTCTATTTTAGAGTACGGTTGGCAATCCTACTCCGGGATCCTAAGCCGGGGATACGGCTTACGCTCATTAGTTGACAACTACGGAAAAATGTCGGAAAAGCACAAGGGAATTCGCGCGCGTATTTTCGCTGATCAAACAGGCAAGCGAGCATCGATGCCGCATGCGTTTTCTTCGTACTTTCAAACAAGTTTTAAATGAAAATCATTTTGTCATAGCAAGCTTTTATAGCGCGGTATATACCTATATGATATAATACTCATCAAGACGATTCCAAAAAGCTCAAACACGATAGAGTTATCTGAGTTTCTATGGCCATTGACCACTTTCCGGTTCCATTATCAGATCAGCTCCATGTCATAATAATTTTGCATTGTCATCTGATTTACACATGCATGTAAAATTTCATCTTAATCGGTAACCGGGAAGTGGATCAAATTTAATTTGCAAGATTAGATTACAGACATACAAACATTGGGACAGGTGAAAATTTAGCTTGTAAAATAAAAGATGCAACGAATTTGGACATGCGATAGTTATTATTTGTTTTTTACGCTCATTCCCCTCTCCTGTGGTTGTGGTGCTTTGTTTGCACTTACACAGAGGATGGACACAGATCTGTTGTGATTTCAAATGCTCTCGTTTAACTGGCCTTTATACGTTAACGAGTTTAATCGCTCACTAACGAGCTCCACGATCTCGTGCCCGCGCTTGGATTAACCTGTTTCGTACAAGGAAATCACTCGCGGATTTAATTAGATAACAAACAAAATAACCGAACTGATGTCATCAGTCTTTATTGTGATGTTTCTATAAACGTAGGTATTTGTATTAACAGCCGTTGTTGTGAGTGTCCGGGGGGCCCTACAATGACGTGCTAAAATGCCAGCCGTGCGAGCGAGAAAGAGGAATGGAGCTATAAACCCTATACACGGTGTCCTATAACGATTTTATATACAGTTTAAATTAAAAAAAGGTAAAGATTTTTTAAGCTATTGCATAGCTTCTATCGCGGGCCTTGAGCGCGGGGACCGAATCCAGAAATTCCGTAACGAAAAATATACCTCACGCACCCCACTCCGACGGGCACGGAGGTGTGGTTTGAAGGCCGACAGAGACCGAACACCTATTTTAGAAAAGTCGTTAACGACCTGTGTGGCGCATTGGTACAGCGTTCTACCTATGTTATCATCGTGCCTCTAGTTCAAATCTCGGTCAAACAAAATAGTCTTTTTGTATTATAATAGATTATAGTAATGTTCTATGATAACAACTGAACATACTTGTAGCAATTTATGAAATAAACAAGAAAGAAAAAAAATTGTTTTCTTATCGGTCACCACGCTCAAAAAGTGTAACTTGAATTAATATCAAAGAAAAAGAAATACTGCATAAATAAAATAAATAAATAATTATAATTGCATAAGTTGATACAAAATGCTATGCAATAGCTTTACCGCGGCAGTCCCCGAGTGCCACACTTATTTTTTAATTTTTTTTAATTAGGATAAATCCGACGAAAAATTCCACCACTGCGGGGTGCAGAATCATGTACTGGATCCATGGTATTCGTTTGTACGTCGATGTCAAAGACACCCTGTATAGCTTTATCCTTTTAACAGTTCAGTTTAAGTCGTGAAATGGATCGCTATAAGAGCTCTTGGTAGGGCTTCTGCTTATTCAGTCCGTAATTTCCATGTATTCCTCTGTATTTATGCTTATTTGCATGCATAATCATAAAAACTTGCGTACCTACCTACTGTATTAAAAAATCCATATATATATGTTGCAGTCAAAACTCTTAACCAGTCAAAAGTACTATTGACTATCAAAATCAGTCAAAAGTACTTTTGACTGAACAGGTTGGTCAAAAGTGGTTATGACTGAAAATTATTGGTTATTAGTACTTTTGACTGAATATAGAATGCTTTGTCCTGAATGACTGACGGATCAACGCACAGCCTTAACCGCTGATCGTAAATCTGAAACGTGGAGGGTATATTCTTTGTATGACGTAGGCATTCGAAAAGAAAGGATTTTTTAGAAATTCTACCCCTAAGGGGGTGAAAAAGGGGGGGGGGGCAAAATTTGTATGGGACAACGTGATTCCTAGGTCCAATCTACTTCAAATTTTGCATGAACATTCTCTAACAGAATTAATGGAAGACAAGTTACGTATTTTATTGAAATTCATCCCCTAACGGGGTTAAAAAGGGGTAGAAAGTTATTTTGTGTGTGATTTGCTTCGAAGTTGATATCAATACTCCGAGCACTTTGATTTAAATTACATTTTATTTTGACACATGTTTGAAAACTCAATCTGATTTTATTCAAAAAAGGTTGAAATCACCGTCTACGAGTTTTGTGGTTTGGTGCAATGCAAATACTCGTAAAAAAGTAGAATATCTCGAAAGTTCGAAATTTGAAATTAGAACATTTTGGTTATAAAATAAACGAACCATTCCATATTCAGAAAAATATGTAAAATATGAACTTTATAGAATATTATTTATATCTATAATATTTATAAATGAACCTCTATTTCTCCTGGTCACGCTATAACTTAAAAATGGCTGGACCAATTTTAATCATTCTTTTTTGTTGTGTTCACCAGCATACAGGGTTGTAGGGTAGGTAAATAGCGTGTGGTAGGTAATAGGGTTTCCGGAACCGGATTCTTATTGAGAACCGGGAATTTTGGTATTTTTTTTTAAAGGAACCTGTATTTCCCGGTTCTTTCGGTATTTTCGGTTCTTGGTAGTTTTTGTTATATAAAACAAAAGAAATGCTTCAAAAGTAAACACCAATGATATATAGGTAAATTTTATTTTAGCTTCTAAATAATTAAAAAAAAAAATTAATCACTCAGTCTGTCTTCACATAGACATTTAATAATTAAATATAAATCAGACCATAATCAATCAGTCTTCTTGTTAAGTAATTAAGTAAGTATTTACTGTTAATAAAATGGTAAAAATTAAGCAGTCATCTTACATAACTTAAACATATAAAATTGTCTTAATTTTTTTTTAAAGAAAACAAACAAAACAAAATTAATTCTTTATTCTTTATTGTACACACAATTATAAACAGACAATAAAAATTTATTGTCTGTGTATAATTATGGACAGTTGATGTACATAGGCGAGCTTAACCCACAACTGGGTTTTCTTACAGCAAACCATATGAGTGCGAAAGAAATTAATCTTTTTTAACAAAAATTATGTAAACACGTGAGCTTAGCTTTTCAAGAACTTTTTCCTCTCTCTGCTCTGTAATAAGACCTTAAAAACAAAAGCGCATCTAGAGTTTTGTCACTCAAACGAGATCTTATTTTATTACATAGCAAACCAGCCGAAGAGAAAACTCTTTCTGGTTCAACACTGGTTGGCGGAATCGTTAATAAATGGTCATATGCCTGAGACAAGTCACGCCCACGATCTCCTCATTTATACCTCCTCCTACATTTGTAAAGAGATCTTCATTTTCTTGAGCAGAAGTTCTAATGCGTTTTTCACTAACAGCCTTTGCAAGCTCAGCATTTAACTCATCGCCTTTCGTCAAAGCAATGTTTTGAACTCTCGTCTGTTCACCGTGTGAGGTTGGTAGGACGTGTGAGGTTGAGCTTGAGATACTGGAGTTGTTGCAGTTTTAGTCCGACTTAGCAATGCCACTATTGCGTTGCACATTTCATCGCTGCTTGGGCGAGAAAATACTGATGAATCTTCATCATTTTGTTGGAGGAAATAACTTTCTGGAGTAAGTAGTAAGTAAGTGAATCGCGTAATAAAAATAAAATTCCCGAAAGTACCGAAAGAACCGGGAATTAAATTTGATTTCCCAGTTTCATTTTACTAACAAAAGAACCGAAGACGGGACGACGTTGACGGGAGCGAAGCCGCGGGCAAAAGCTATTAAATATATATATCTTTTAGAATTCCGTACCCGAAGAGTAACCAATGGAACATTGTTTCTAAACTTGTCCGTCCGTCGGTCTGTCAGCCGGATGTATTTCATAAACCGTAATACGTAGTATTTTCCCTGTGCGTGTATTACGTTTAATGCTGATTTTTTCGCAATATAGTACGGAAGCCTTTACGTGCGAGCCTGATTCGCACTTTACCGGTTTTTATTTTATTTGTCATCTTGTCTGAACAAAGGTAGGTACGAAAGTCGAAGTCGAAATATACTATAGCTAATCTCTTGATTATGGACATTCTGGAACATTGCGCGCCTGCTTACTATGACGCATTCATGAGACATTCCTGAATGAATAGATTAGTAGGTGTTATCGTCACCGATAGCTTGCGACGCGCACACGGCTCCGTTCCGCTCCATGCAGTTGGTGGCACTTTGTCAAAATCACTTTTAAGAGAAAATCGAGAAACTAAAAACTTATGAAACCAACTACAATAAATAATACAGGTGACCACTTGTTTTTAGCTTTCCTAATGTTAGTTAAAACAAAAAGTTGTGACAGAAACAAAATACTTACATTTTTAGACATATTTTAAGTAAGTACTTGTCAACATTTGAGCAGCAAGCATATTGAAGGTCTTATCGATCGGTGTAAGTGATTTTGACAGAAGTGCAAATATATCATAAAGTCAAAGCGACTGTTTTTTGACGAACACACTAAGAAGAACGCTTGTAAGTGCATTCATTGTAATATTACATTAATAAGCCTGATCTTGTTTATACTTTAGGTCCAGCAAGCGTAGCAATAAAGGCTCTGATGCTAGACTTATTGGTAGTTTAGTGGAATACGAGATAAAAAAAGGCTTTAAATATACACGCAAACCTGCTATGACATAACTTGAAATTCTAATTCTTTTCGACAAAATGGTTTTAATAATTTAACAATATTGAAACTATAAAATGAAACAGAAAGCAAAGGTAGCTGAAGAGACGAATGTTTTTACCCAAGTGTAATTGTTGTAATTCTAAACCTAGATTATACTATTAAAATTATTATTTTATTTATCTCAGGACCCTGAGGTCCTGGACCTTTGGGAGGCGTACAAGGAGCCGAAGCCAACTCGCAGAGGCCCTTTAGATAATTATAATGGAACATGATACCAACCGACGATTATCCCTGTACGCGCTATGCTAGTGCACCCAAGGACAACCCCCGGTTGTTGAAAAACTGTTGCGACATATGGAGAACAAAGATAATAGGGCTATGGTTTTTGGAATCTTAAATGGACTGATAACATGGAACTATGTCAAGACTATGGCCCCTGCCTGAACAACGTTATTAATATGCATCGAAAAAAGGCAGGGGGTGACTTGCACACTCAATAAATGGGCCCCCAAAAACGGCCGCTAGCACGAAGTGACGTAGCAACAAGAGGGCACAATATCCTGAGGTGCTTGAGGAGTGGAGAGGTATACCACGGCTATCAGGACAATCCCGGAAGTACGGTCAAGATCCCTACCAGCAGCTTACTGGATTATACATCCTTCTCCCGAGCACGTTTGCTCTTGCGAATCTCCACTCAAGCCAGCCAATAAAGGCAAGAGAGAGGTGGGAGCTCAGTTCCTCGTCAGTGTTCACTACGGCCGGCCAATAAAGGCAAGCCGGAGATGAAGAACAAGAATTCTCCCGGGAGATCGGGTCCGTGGGGTCGCTAATGCCCAACAGTTCGCCACAAAACTGCGCTGCGGATTGTATCTCTCTTAGTCTGGCCCCTCACCCTAGGCATATTACGGCAAAGCAAACTTTACCGATACAGACCTAGGGTATATTGGAGCACGCAAGCCCCACCACGACTTTAACGTAGAGATACGGCGATGGGGAAAAAAACATTATTATTAGTTTATGTGTAAGTTGTGTTACTTTTTTGGTGTACAATAAAGTTTATTCTATTCTATTCTTATATCTACAACGAGTAATTATTTCACTCATCTAACCAATATTGTGTCTGTGTATAAGTATGTTCTTAAATTAAATGTAAAAAACATTATTTAAAACCAACTAGTTTGGATAACCTCGCGACAAGCTTTTATGTTATGTAAATTGTATAGATAATTTTATAAATTGATGATTTTAGTTTTATTGAAAAGTTGAAAGGGAATCGTTTGTCTTGGTATGGTCATGTGAAGAGGAGGGATTAAACGCATGTTACTAAAAGAGTTTACATGTGGATGGATGGAGAGGGAGAGGGAGGCCAAAGAAAAGATGGATGGATTGTGTGAGAAGTGTCGAAGTGATATGAAAAAAAGGTAGTTAGTGATAGCGTGACGAGTGACAGGACAGAATGGAAGAAAAAAGCGTGTTGCGCCGACCCCAAATACAACGTGACAAGTGCAGGAAGATGATGAGTTTAGTTTTAATAAAATTATATTATCTTCTTTTTAGATCAAATTAATTAAAGCTTGTTTTTTAAAATGTTTATTATTTTTAATCTAAATAGATACTTACTCAAATCATCGAAATGCATAAAAAAAAAATAAAAAAGTAAAAATAAATAGTAAAGCCAAATTAGTTTTTAATGACGTTACTTAGTTACGAGTAAATTATGCATTATCATCCAAACTGTGCATGTTTGTAAAATTTTAATTGAATCGGTTATCCTGTTTCAAAATTATTTTGTAAGATCTGCCCTAAACAAACAACACACCCATATAACATACTCATACATTGTAAGTTAAATAAAGCTTCTAAAAGTAACCTGCAAAAAAATGTACGTACCTAATAGATATGCACTGCTGTCGAATTCGAACTACCTTGTTTCAGGTTTCTAGTTATTTCATTGATATTACGTTGTCTTTGTATGCGTTGCTCAGATACAGCAGCAAAGTCCTAAAGACCTAAAACAATACGTTGTTTTAATACGGTTACTGACTCCGAAGGTGTGCTCATCGAAGTATGTACTTATAGTATAGCATAATAATATAATTATGCAGTTTCGTTTCGTTGATAAATCTCATAGAATTCTGAACGGCCAAAAATCTATAGCGAATGATTTATTCTGTTCGATTTCTGTGCCTTTATTCCGGGAAATATCGTGTGGGTGCATAGATATTCGTGTGGGTGTATCGTCGAATACATTACTAGCGCAGCGTCCAGATTTAGGTATATAATTTCATCTTCCATCTTGCTGTATCGATTTGTTACTTCAAATGCTCCAATAATACCTATCTTTTCTTGATGTAGTTGGCGGTTTGTAATGTTGGTGACACGCGGAGGGTCGCATTGCATGTGGGCAGAAACTAGGAACTGTTTGTTTGACAACATGACTACTGTCTACTAGACTGAAAAATGTTCACAAATCTGATATGCATTCAGATTTGAGAACATTTTTCAGTCTAGTCATCATAAACAAAAAAATACTAGAAAGAGACAGCAGTAGGACAAGTTGCAACTGAACTGACGTACTTAATACCACAATTACAAGACGGTAGGTAAAGACTGGAACCGTTCAGTACAATATCCGGACCGCGCGAACTAGACGGAGATTTTACCCCTCATAAACTTTGAAAGCTAACCGCTTTTATTTTTATTCCTTCTCTTAAAAAAGGTTATTTTGGTATCTTCTGGTTGTGTGACGTGTGTCCATTGCTTGTGGGCAAGGCACCAGGCCAGGGCACCAGGTTCGCTAGTACTGAGCAGCGGTCTGTTGCAGGTGACGGCAGCGCCGGCAGCGGGTGCGGCGCGAGCTCATGACGCGCTACCGACACATCAGGTACTACCAGCGCACAGCCTCGTCCTTCCTCTAACACTGCGTCACAGACTAATGCTTAGAGTATCGACGACCTGTTACTGACACTATGTTTTTGTGCGCGTTTTCCAGAACACAGACACCTTTCCTATTTCTATCAATTAATCGTAAAGAACTTTTTTTTGTTGGTGGCTTAAGAAGTAAAAACTAAACGCTTAAATAGATAAATAAAAATCCTAGACTCAAAGTAGCTTAAAAACCGGATTTAAAAACCGTCTTCTATTATTTACATTAAGAACGTTTTTACAATTTTTACTCGCTCAATTTTAGGTAAATTAATCGCAACACATTAACATTACGCGTACGCACTCAGCACGCACACATAGAATCCATTGTTCGCTCAATTTAATACTTTTTTGGTCATTTTTGGTCTTCTTTATCAGTTCCACTTCATCAAATGATACTTTTTGACTGTAGAGTGTAAATGCTAGACTTCTTGATGAAAATACCAAAATCACTATATGGTTGCCTATAATATCTACTTGAGGAGTTCCCTCAAATTTCCTCATGGATCTTGTCATCAGAAATGGATTTTGAAAAAAAAAAATGGGTTCAATGTGGAAGCATATAATCTTTTAAATAAAAAACAAAATAATTTGCAAATCGATCCATATATGACGGAGTTCTGAGGGATCAAACATAAAAAACAACCGAATTGAGAACCTCCTCCTTTTTTGAAGTAGGTTGAAAAAAAAGTACATCCACTTTTTTAAATAAAAAGGAAGACATATTAGTAGCCACAACCCCCAAAAATTACTATCATATCAAATTACTCAATTAAAGTTGTTAAAAATATTATTTTTAGTTTCATTCTGTATTAGTAAATCAATATCCATCCCATTCTAAAAATAAATATGGTACTCGGACCTCCTTAGTTTTATTTCAAAAAGTATCAATATTTGCAGTCGCAGTATACAGATTTATGTAGGTTCAAAATAATTAGCTATAAGTATGTATAGAAGACTATATAAGCTGTATTATTTATTTTATGATTTTTAAGCTAAAAATGTGCATTGGATTTAGCTACGCGAACCTATTCAGGCCCCTTCTTTTTGTATTTTTCTTCGATTAGTGCATTGGTAAAATCGTATTTATATGAAAATTTTATATGAGACCATAATATTTTTTTAATTCCATCCTGGAGATGAATATATTATCTTTTATTTGATACCATGATATCTTCATAGTTATGATTCCTAGTGCATCATAATTTCGAGAGCAGTGCAATGCGCGGTCAAGTACGGACGTATTTGCGCTGCTCGATACGAATTTTATATTCGGGTGTTGCGCGGCAGTAGCCGTTGGCCGTCGTCGCTATGAGTCAATCACTCATAGCCAACGAACTTTTGGCATTCATAAAACATGCCATTGACTACATGGACGAGGTCAGCATCCTGCAGATCTGCAAGTCCAGTTACAACGAGGAGGAGATTAGCAGTGCCAAGCTGCTGCTTTTCCAAGCGCTTGGCAAAGTTGACCAGATGCAATCCCGACGGAGGGATGGCGGCCAGAGAAGTGTGCAGGACATCATCATAATGATGAAGGACACCGACCCGGACGACGTGCCCGCTTTCGTGGCGAAGGATTTGCATAAGCTGCCTCCCGTCACGTTCGACCACGTCGATGTAACCAGGTTGCTGAAGGACATAACATCCCCGAAGGCTAGTCTGGCAGAAGTACAATCTAAGCTGGAGGTCTCTAATAACACCGTAGGTGAATTGCGTGCCGAAGTAGAGTTGTTGCGCAACGCTGTTTCGGAAAGTAGGACGCCTAACAACTCCAGTGCATTCATCGGCAAGTTACAGTGCGTCACCCGCTACTGAAAATGCTTGCGTTGCATCTTGCTCCGCTGTTGCCGTCGCTGTTTCGTCACCGTGGTTGAAGTAGTGACGTGTATTTTTTGTTTATTAATTCTATTAGAACTGTAGAAATTGTCAAGCTTCGAAATTGACTCTGAAAGTAAAATTAAAAAAAAACTATTTACATAATTATGTGAATATAGTTCACAAGCGTACAAATTTAAATAAAATCCTGCTTAACTATTTAGACAAGAATATTTCCTAATGTTATTGGTAAATCACATGTTTCTATAATAAATCATTAACGGGTTTGAGAATCATGGTTTAAGGGCCAAATAGCGCGTCATTTGGAGTGAACGCTCTTAAGTCTTCAATTATTTTAATGGCGAAGGTCACGCGGGAGGTTCTCTCATTTACATACTCGCTACTGCCTAAATAGTGTCGACTAATACATAAAACTTCATAGTATCTTAATAGATAGACGTCATAATAAGTGTAGAGTATCCGAGTAGTTTTTCGCTGAGTGATCTTATTCTGTTAACTTGTATGCATTATTTGTACAACTGACTGACGCCGACGCGGCGACGATGTGGGGGTTGGTAACTAACCACTAATCCTCTTCAAAATGTTCGTGTATTATGGTGTGCCTATGTGTGCGTGTATGTGGGGCTCATACGCGTACTGGTCGTTTGATGCGAACTCTCGCCAATAATGACGTCGCCTAACTTACCTAGTTATCATCGATTTTTACATGCATAAGACGTATAATCCTTTGGACATCTGGCCGGAGTTAAATAACACATACTCGTACTGCCGCCTGCGCCCGCATAGAGCCCCGCTGACCTTTAAAACCATTTTCTTTGCGAGTTATTGATTGATTTACATATGCTATTTACCCACATTCTGAAGAACACTTAACCAGCATTTTTTTTGTGTAAACATATTTCTAAAGATCAGAGCCGTTTGAAAGGACTAGGAAATGCAAGCGAAAAAATATAATGTTGCTAATTTTTTTTTTGGCGAAAGTATTAGTCATACGAAAAATCATTATGTTGATTCAAGATTCATTTATTCATTATAAAACATAGGTACATGATAAGTTCTTATATAATAAATTAAGGGCGCTATGTTTTACCTCTAGGGCGTACAATGTAATAAGTAATAATACATGCAATACACTTAATTAAAACAAGAATTTAATACAGATTTATATATCACAAATAAAGAATTAAATATTTTTGATAATTTATCGCATTAAGAATTTGCAATCACATTGAACATTGTCGATTAAATAATTACAAAAGACAAATAAAATAATGGAATTAACAAAATGTCCGCAGTAATTAACACGCTTTTATTAGCTTCACTTGTAACTAACTATGTATGTAAGAAAATCTGGGAATCTTAATTTGACCCACTTCCCAGTCTTCGATTAGAATGAAATTTTGCACACGCTCTGAGTTCTGATGACAATACATGACTAGCTAAGAAACGTCATTACAAATCCAATATGGCGGCCTCCCCAAGATGGCGGACTGGCTGTTTGAAATCCACCCCCATGATATGGGTATCAAATGAAAGGGTTTTCTGCCAGAAAAACGAAAAAAAAATAATCACGTGACTTAAATCCAATATGGCGGACGTCCAAGATGGCGGACAGGCTATTTGAAATGCACCCCCATGATATTGGTATCAAATGAAAGAGTTTGCTGTCAGGAATACGAAAAAAAATAGTCACGTGACAAATCCAACATGGCGGACATCCAAGATGGCGGATTGGCTATTTGAAATGCACCCCCATGATATGGGTATCAAATGAAAGGGTTTGCTGTCAGGAATAAGAAAAAAATAGTCACGAGACTTAAATCCAATATGGCGGACATCCAAGATGGCGGATTGGCTATTTGAAATGCGGGCCCATGATATGGGTATCAAATGAAAGGGTTTGCTGTCAGGAATACGAAAAAAATAATAAGAAGACTAAACAGTATAAAATAAAAATAATAGTTTAAAAAACTAAAAAACACGCTTTTAGCACGCACTAAAAATTACAAAATAATTCGGACATTTAGTTTGATCACTCAAGAGTTTTCCCTTTGCCAAATCTTCATTAGATCGCAGGTAAACATAAACAATTTCAGTTCGTGATGAACGATAAATAATTACCTATGCGAAATGGTTATAAGTAGGTAATCATCTTTATTGAATATTTACTATGATCTAATATGAAAGAAAGCGTGGAGCGTTTTGTCCAAAAAGAGTAAAGATTATATAAACATCTGAATGTTTCTCAATGTTTTTGACATTAAGTTGTGTTAGTTCATTAGTTCAACATGCTCCGTTTAAATACCAATAATAAGAACAACCTGTAACGGAAAGAGTAGATAAATTAATAAAAATTTTATGCATGCATAATTATGCCTATCAACTTCTACCAAGTACGTATTACATTATGTTAAGTAGTTGATTAATATACTTAAGTAGATACTGAATGTGCAACTGACTTACTTTTGCCGCCAAATATACGAAATCAGGTGCTTCGTTAAGGAACTTTTCAATTTCAGATGCTGTGAAAACCTTCGATTTTTTTGGCTGATGACCAGTTGAGGCTTTTTTAAAAAATGCCACTTATTTAGCATAGGTGTCGATATGTTTGTCTTTTTTCATATTTATTGTTGCTTTTAGCATTGAATACGTACTCCATAGGGTGCTTGATTTCTTGGTCTTGGATAATTCAATAAAATATGCCAGCAAAATGTTTTCTGAGAAAGTTTTGGCTCTTTTAGCTAGTCGCCACGTGTTAAACATATCGTACAGTTTCAAATACTTCTCGCGTGATTGTTTAGGGAGAAAGCTCATTTGCGCATTATTAACAGTTTCAGTCAATTCTGTTGGCGTCAAATAAACTTCTTTGTCGCTAGAATCACTCGTTTTAGGTTTTTCACTTGTTTTCAACCTAGGGTTTTAACAATATGACGTGAAAATAAAACGGCGCGACAAAAGAAATTAAAAAAAAACTTATTACAAAAAAAAATACAACCGACTTCAATGTAAAAAAAAAAACACTGAAAAGTGCAATTATCTTCCTGCCCTTGTCCCGTGTTATTTGGGGTCGGCGCAACACGGTTTTTTTCTTCCATTCTGCCCTGTCACTCGTCATACTATCACTAACTTCCTTTTCTTTCGTATCACTCTTCACACAAACCATCCATCTTTTCTTTGGTCTCCCTCTCCCTCTCCATCCATCCACATGTAAAATAACTTTAATTTCGGAAGTCGGTGTTAAATAACGAAGAGACAAAACTATTATAGAAACACCGACTTCCGAAATTAATTAAGTATTTTTTTTTTTGTAAACATTTTTTTATTTTACACTTTTTAGTTTAAATGGTACCACCACTAAAAATTATCCCTCAGCCATACTTAAATACCTTATAGCCAGAGTGCATCTCATCGCAATTCTGATAATATAACCAAACACGGTTAGATTAAATTAATTTATTACAGAGTTCCGGTGCCTAACTTCAGGCTTCATCATCAGATCAATTCGATATATTTCCCCTATTCTTTCAGTCGGTCATCGACTACATGTATAAATAAAGCAATTTTACTTGTTACGACAGTTCTGGTCTGATCCTATGAGGAGTTCTGTTCCATACCTTCGAAGTTCATAATCAGATCATAACAATATTTCTATGGGACCAACTTGGAAGCATAACCTTTCAATCAAAAAAATAATTTTCAAAATCGGTCCACAATTGACCGAGAAATCGGTGAACATAAATAAAAAATAAATAAAAATACATTCTGCCAAACATAGAACCTCCTCCTTTTTTAAGTCGGTTAAAAAGTATAACAAGGAGGCTCCGAGTCTGAGTTTTTGACAAATTAAAAAAGTTGTATGATGAATTTGGCACCATGGAGGTAGAAGTAAAGAAGTATTCATGATGTTTTGAATTCACAAACTTAGTGCACACATTGTTCTAAATTCAATTTACTTTATCCCCTAGCGGATAAAAACGGCTTGTGCGCTCAGATATCGAAGAGCAAAAATACTCTTACCGAGATGGGGGGATGAAAAAGTTTTTTTGGTGATGTGTGTTGAACAAATGATAATACTCATCACCCAAACATTTGTCCTGGGTGAGAATCGAGCCCACGACCTCCGACTTAGCAGTCAGGGTCACTAACCACTATGCCAAGAGGCCAGTCAATAACTTTATTTGTTATATAGTTAAAACGCTAGGTTACCGCCTAGCGTTTTAACTATTGTGCCTTTTTATTTGGAAGCTGCTATATGCTCTGCGTTATGAGAGAACGACGGGAGACAAGAGGGGGCGTGTGCGCGCTGCGAGTGACAGAATGATAATAATATGTGCAATCTGTAGGAAGTGCGCTACTAGTCCAATGCCACCTACCACGAGTCTAACGTTCATGAAATCAGATTTAAACTAGATTCACCTTTAAATGCTTGATGTGTACAAGTGTTTTTAAAAACCTATTTGCAAAATAAATATCATTTATCACAATGGTTGCTTTTTCAGACCTTCAGTTGCAAAACCCATTCAGTGCGATATTTTTCTTTTTAAAGTCGTAAATCAACATCTCACTGTAAAACCCCACGTAGTAGTATAAATACTGGGCTTGCTGAGGGCGAGCAATGGATAGCTCGCTGTCCGGTGGCCGTCCGAACAGAGCCCGAGTCGTCGATGGCGTTCAACGCGCGCCTCAAGGAGATGTCAGCAAAACCGTAGGGGCCCAGCAGGGCCGAAGCCTACTGGGGCCATGCGTTGTGAGAAAGAGAACCCCGGAGCCCTGGAGGAATTCAATCAATGATCTCTAGTCTTCCGCAGGCCACTGCTAGACATAAACCACTGCTGAGCTTCTCCGCATTACCCGGTTCTCCGCCTTCCACGTCCAGTCTGTTCCAGTTATTTTTGTAAGGATTTTTCCTCACAAAAATAACTGGAACAGACTTTGGAGAATACTTCTAATCTTGACTAAAACTTAGTTAAAAGTTTTGCAATTTAAAAAAAAAATCTATTTATTTATGCCTTTAACTAAATAGAACCTTGGCTAAGAAGATTTGTTCTCCCCTTCAGTTTCTAGGTGACTAATTGATGCAAGTAGGCAAAATAGCTCACAATATAATAACTTCGTCAGCTATTTGGTTTTAAATCACAATAGAGGCATGCAGGCTACCTTAGCTGCGTGGTATTCGAAATTAAATCGCTGTTATGTTGAGTTTATTTGAAAAGCTGATGGTAGGAATTTAGGAAACTATGTCGACATCGACGGCCTTAGCTGCGTGCCCGTCCTGACAGGGCAGCGGGGGGTAGTGTCACCCGCAGACGCAACAGGTATTTTGTTTTCGTTGGCGTGCCAGCGGGACTTCACAATCTGTGGCTCTATACTGACTTATTGGAGCGTGATCCATGCTTATTTGTACTTCCAAATTGCCTATGGCACTTATTGTCAAACCCTATAATTATGCTAAGTTTGTAGCTTAAATGCTCTATTTTTATCAAAACATAAAAAAAGTTATTACTATCCGCCTGACTTGTCTTTTACCGGTTTATAATAGATTTTGATTGAAAAATAGTTGAATATTTTGTAGTGAAAATTATTGATATGATATGTTTGCAGTGGGTCGGCCGTCGGGTATAGCTATTAGCTGACTTGCTCAAACACGACTAAATAGTCCGGATGTTAAACTAGGCCCGCACTGCGGGTTCAACTATAACTATTATTATTAGGCTGGGCTTATGTAAACATCGAACACTCCGGCCGAGGACCACAAACCACTCGATCGTTGTTTGTAGTTACGTGATTCTAATTATAGACCTTTGATTTTTATCCATTTTAATTAAATGTAACATTGAGAAGAAGCTGTTTTTCGTAACATCAAAGAGCGAGTTTCATAAATAAGGTTGTACCCGATGTAATTTGCTACATTTTATTGCAGTCTACAGTGTTAACACACGGGATAGATACATACAAAAAAAAAAAAACTATCCAAATAAATAAATTATTTAGTATGACCACTGTAGGCGTAGATAAGTACGTAGCAGCCGCGTAGGCTAACGTCGGCTTCGTAGCAGCCACTAAGACTACGCAGCGGCGTAGAGCCCTCGTAGCACCGAAGAGGCCCCGTAGGAGCGGCGCACGACCTTTACATCTGCTCAAACGCTAGTTTCGTTTCGATAATTAACAACATGTACATATTACGTCTTTCCACTAAATTATGTAATGTGTAGATATTAAATTACAAACAGGTTACCAAAAATTATTACTATTCAAGAGTGCTGAGTACATACACGTGTGTTTTCTAATACATATTTGGCTATGCAATTACATTCTAAAAAAATATTTGTATGGGCTGATTGGCTTAATTTACATAAAAATTAAAAACTGCATTATCAATGTCGATTGCGCATCTTGTTTGTTAGTACTCGTACAAAATAATTAGGTACATATTGTTATGAATAAGACTAAAACAACAATACCTAATCATGCGCAAGGCGTCACAACATTTTCATTTAAAAACAAATTGTGTGTCGGATCCTCGCAGCAGGGAAATGTTGAGAGAGGACATCTGGCGATGAAAGTTAATTTCGAATAAAATAATAGAATAGTGTCGGCCTCAGGCAAGCACAGGTCCGGGATACGGGGTCGAGTGTCAGTGTCGAGTGTTGGCCAAGATTGCGGTGCTCTCGGACACTCGCGTCCCCGGCAACGGATGATTAGTAGTATCCAGTAACATTGGCCGATAATGTGATATTTTGTATTTTCGTGTTGTGAACCGTTTCATCTTTTGCTTACTGCTTCTATTAAAATAACAGTTTCGCACAAATGTAGCTCTATATAAACTGTACTAAAAAGTTTTTACATAGTAAAATGTAGCGTCGTATGCATAATAGCACGTGCGTAGCGGTGGCGAGCGCGCACAGCCGCACATGCTGGCGCTCGTGAGCCGCCACATTGTCATACTTTTGAATATTTCATCATAATATCATTATTTCAAGTATCGACTTTAATATTGCTAGTGCTTGCTTACAAACCAACAACACTACGTCACCAGTAGGTAAGTTGTATCAGCAGCCTATCCCATAGCTATGGCTCAGAAGATTTGCAAACGAGGTCGAGGTCTAGGTGCTGACACGTTACCTTTTGTGATTGTGTAACTAGTGAAAAAAGCGAATTTAATCGTTGATCTACCAGCCCAGCTTATTATAATTCCCCGTAATTGGTTTACTGAGGCTTTGAGTTCTCAGCTAATTATTCTGAAGCGTCTGGCTCGACTGAAAGCCGACTGTATGTGTTTGAGAAGGGGCTAGAACGATGTTGAGTACTTATGAATCAATTTGGAGGACGACGACTTACCTACCTCGGCTGGCGCTGAAAATCAGCGCTGTGGCTCTGTCCAGCACATGAGCCCCAGCATTTTGCTGAGCGCTGGCCGTTTTGCATGAATGTGTCGCATAATTTTCCTTTTATTTTGTATAGTTTGTTATATTATATATGTATGTTATTATTATTATTTTTTAAGTTATGTGTCATGTTTGTGCAAATAAACTGTTTTTCTTTCTTTCTTTCTTTCTTCTTTCTACATTTAGCGTATAAGGAATCTGTGGATTTACATACGACTTTACATAATGGGTATTTCACCATTGTTTCACTTAATAAACAAGGATTTTGAACACACAATGCAGCTTCTCTGCTCACAGAGGCAGATAAATATCGCGGAGATGTGCGATAGAAGGACACAAGAGCTTGCACATCACTAAGCTATAGATAGTAAACTAGAAGATATTATTATGAGGACGACGCTGTCTGGATGACTGGAGGATTGTCCCACTCGAGACATTACGTGCGTCCCAACGGAGACCGCGGTCAAAAATATATGTCATTTGATGCATAGTACGGATTGATACGTTACGTAATGTATTCAGCTTAGTGGGTTAAATGAGACGGAAGCCATGTTATTCATGCAGTGGTCAGGATATTATCAGCTGGCCACTTCGCCACGTGGGCACGGAAACGTGACTGTCAAACAGTCACGGGATCTCGAATAAAAATATTTCTTAGACATGAAACAATTATACCAAAATAATAAAAAATAAACAAAATAAAAATTACATGTTATTAGGATGTGCTGTTATTTGCTTGTGATGTCCAATTGCAATCAACTTAATTGACAAACAACCAGCAAACGGCGCCTTCAGTCATAAGAAACTTTAAAATGTTTTCTTCTTCTGATAATGGACCATAATTACAACAATAAAAGTCACTACCTGCCACAGCAGTGTATGATATGGAGAATCATTATTAATTCGATTTTGTACAACGGATTCGATTTATGATCAACTATAGATAATAAAGAAATCGAATAGCGGACCATCACCTTGCGATAACAACATTTCGAGGGTTGTGCACTACATGCGTCAGGTAATTATTATCTTGTGGCTTAGTATCACTTCCACCTTTGATTGGAATTGATTAATGACCACTTATGTGTACTGATAAAGAGCGTGTTATTACCTACTGAGTTAGTAATCAGGCGCATACTGCATGCATGCGGAAACTGCACAAGTGTGGGTGAACGATGCCGCCCGGTGCGGCGCTGCCACTCTTTTACCGACGATCATTATCATCATTTCAGCTGAAAGACGTCCACTGTTGGAATAGACCTCCCCCAAGTGTCGGCATAATGACCGGTCTTGTGCGTCTCACATCCTTCGGATTCCCGCGACCCTCACCAGATCATAGGTCCACCTTGTGGGAGTCATTCCAACACTGCTTCTTCCGGTAAGTGGTCGCCACAGCAGAAACTTGATCAACGATATCAGAATTAAATTACGATATTCTGATTGTAGTGGCAAAAGTATAATTTATTACGATATTTTTGAGTGGTTTTCCGCGGTACCTCACGCCTGCGGCCTGGCTAGCTGCCGATACTAATTAACGACGAACACACACGTTGTAGAGCGATGGGTGGAACTGTGGAGTATTACGAAGGGAAGCCGCTGCGAATTGCAAAATATTGAAATAATAAACTTTAACAATGGATGTGCTCAAGGAGAGGAAAACCGACTGTTTGCCTTTTTTTACGAATTTAGATTATCCTTTAAGGGAAAAAATCAATAATGCTTATTTAGTCCTTTTTTATAATTTGATAATAATAATAAACTTTATTTTCAGACTAGAGATCCATAGTATGAGTCAAACTAGAACGTACTAACTAAAACAAAAATATTATTATTATTTGCATATCATCATTAGCCTGTCCAACGCTGGATCATTTATCTCCTAATATGAAGCTTTTACGTTTAAAAAAAAAAAAAATTACGGGTGGTCCCTAAAATATACCTGAAATATAACCTGACTTCAGTTATTGTAGGTAGGTCAATAAGTATCTACCTAATTCATCAGTTATTTGGAAACCTCGTTTTATGCAAATTCAAATTACGAGTACCTAAAGATGCCTGAATGTTTACACATCATCTATAAATATAAATAAAATTAAAGCGTCTGTTTTGTAATATCAAACATTTTTTTTTAACAACTGCATATGAAAGATAATATTTGATACCTCTAACAAACATACAATTTTTTTTTAAATTGTTTGTTTGTTCCGGTTAATTTCCGAAACGGCTGGACCGATTATGACGGGCTACTTTTATTTTAGAAAAAAAGTTCTTGAAATTGTGACCAAATGGCATGGTACTGTTTTACGAGCCCGACGCGGACGAAGTCGCGAGCCAGCTAGTAATAAATACATAAAATAACTTGTGTAATTTCAGCTCAAAGCACAAGCAATGTTCAAAAATGATCTTGGGTTGCCACAAATATAAAATAATTTCAATGTCAAAAATGGGTTGCCACACCCACAAATAAATAATTGAAATAGTCGATTATTATAAATGCTAACAAATGCATGAATTAACGTATGGTGAGCCGGACACGACTACACATCGCAGCGAGCTGGCACCTATAGCTACTCGTTAGTGAAATTAGTTTTGTTTGCGTATCATTCATAACTACGGTTATGCGATGCTGGTAAGCGTCGATTCCGTTTAAAACTCTGATGAAGTTATCCTCTTGATTTGTTGAGCCTACCTTAGATCTTTTTTTTATTGCATTTTGAGTTAGTTGTTTTTTAGCAAGTGTGTAGTGGGCAGACACCTTTTCAAAATATTTATTATATATTATTATACTAGCTTCTATTAGCGCCTTCGCCCGCGAGAAAATGGCTTCCTCTCGTGCCGGATTAAGCCGGCGCGGGGCCTGTAGCAAATTCGACCAAGGGGCCCGTACTACTAATTAATTTATTAGTACGATACTAATTAATTTAGCACTTTTGGAAAAACCTAGATGATCATCATCGGTTTTTCGATTAGAGATTTAAAGGCGAAATTCTAAAAAACCGAAGTAATCTCGAAAATTATGCTTAGGACATTTTAGGTTTTGTTCTGATAATAAAACAGAAATAGGAAGTCTTTTCGATGATGATGGCGAAGCCTTTGTGAATTTATACAGAAAAGCTAAACAGTTAAGATTTACTAGGAATAGGTTGCAAAATTTCTTTTTCTTTGGAGAGGTTAGATTCAGCCATTCTTTAATTGAAATAATCTTTCCGAGACATTGATCTTATAAACATGTCAACATCGATCGTCATCATCATTTCAGCTGAAAGGCGTCCACTGCTAGACAAAGGTTTCTCCCAAGTATCGCCACAACGGCCGGTCCTGTTTATCACACCTCCATTGCATTCTCGTGAAACTTACCGTTGTAAGCTGCTACTGCGTCTTCAGATATCCGATCGCCACTCCAGAACCTTTCGTCTCCATCGACCATTTGTTCTGCGAGCAATGTACCCAGCTCACTGCCACTTAAGCTTATCTTCACTCCTGATTCGACTACGCAAAGAAACTCCGAGCATAGCCCTCTCCATTGTTTTTTGGGTGACTTAAAACCATCTGATGAGGCGCATTGTGAACGACCACGTTTCAGATCCATATGTCACTACGCACTGGCAATGTAATAATCACATAGACACACAAAATATGTAGTTCCCTAAAAACCTTGTTTAAGCTTATTTTTAGTAGTGTTATTAAGAAAAAGCTTAACCGAGGCTACACATATTAAGATTAAGTAGCTTTAGCCAGCGGCTTCGCGCGCGGGAAGCCGCTGGCTAAAGCTACCCCTTCTAAGAATTAACTTGAACAAGGCTTTTAGATACCAATAATCCCGTGGATTTTAAGACCAGTTGCGTAAAAAGTACGATGATGGGGCGATTCTAAGAGATCTTCTGTTCTGTAGTTTACTTGGAAGAAAGTCTGAAGTAAAGTGATTATCACATCACATCCAAAGAAATCAACTGTATTTAGATTTCACGCAGTACAAATATTTTGACTAATTTTTTTTACGTTCAAGTGCGGGATCCCAGAACGCGCGAGGCGCCCAATTGCGCGGGGCCTCTAGCATTTGCTACTCTTGCTATATGGCTAATCCGCCACTGGTTCCTCTATACAAACTCAGGACCCCCGTTTCATCCCTAGGGGGCGAATTTAGGAAAACCCTCTCTTAGTACTTGCTTACGTCATGAAAGGAAACCTTGTGCTAAATTTCACATTCCTGGTCCCAGTAGTTTCGGCTGTGCGTTGATATGTCAGTCAGTCAGTTTCTCCTTTTATATAATTGTATATACTGTGAAACTCTGTTAAGTTGGACCTGTATAAGTGATAAACCTCCATAGCTGGAACTCATGCTGAGGTCCCGACACTTTAGCACTGAATTACCTCTTTTAGCCCTAGAATCCCAATTATATTTTACCGGCTATAAAGCCCAATCATAGGTGAAATTGACTTACCTACATGAATACTACCTATGATTTGATTTATCCTGTTATATCTTTATTTTTTTTAACATTATATATTTATTAGGTAACTATTAGAAAAAAAAAGGAGAATACTTTTAATATTTATATATTTGAATTGAAATTTTAAAAAAAAGTAAGTAAGCATACAAAAAAATGGTATAAAATGAGATTTTGGGATTATATCTATAAACTTCAATAAAAAAAAAAACAAGCTAAGTAGATTTACTTAGCTTGTTTTTTTTTCATCTGCTTTTTTGCGTAAAATATCAGTTCTATGACACTATTCTCACTTTATATACACTTTTGGTACACATCAATATTGTGTTCCGTGTAGTAGTGGGTATATCTCTATTTTTCGATTTATTTGACGAGCCAGGGCTTTGAAGAGTATATTTTAGCTAGTGTCCGATCGAAACAGGTTTTTCAGCCGAAACCGAAACTTACTTAAACATATTTAAAATTTCTATCGTATAGAGAAATCTGGTGTGTTTTTTTACACATTTATTTGAATATACGATGTATATTATACATGCAGACAGTTGAATAGTGTTGAATAAAATAAAAAGGCCATCATTAAAGTACGTAACAAATATATGTTATATTTTTTTCTGTCATGAATATATTAACTAAATAAATATGTTGAAGTAAAGCATCGATATATATGTACTACGCACAGTCGATGAAGTAAAGACTTACTTTTGGGAGTAAACTTTTCAAAAAACTACATTCAGTTAGACTCAGACATATACTACATAACTAGTATAATTACAGACTCTCAATTGAATATTTTTCACAATATTTTTAAGATTAATCTAATATTTATTTTTTGAAAATCTTACTTATCACTTTGGTATTACCTAGTTATCATGATTAGGTAAGTATTTTTTCTTTTGTTTTTAGTAAAAACAAAAGAAATACTTACCTAATCATTTATGTGCAAAACACAACCTCAACTCCATGTGATTAACGATGGACGGCGGTGAACTGAGCCGGGCGGCGGCGACGCGACGAGCGCGCACGAGCTAGCCGCGAAGTTCGCCGAACGATGCACGATAATTCACGAACACTCGAGTTTCGGCGTGGCCGAAACCGAAACTAGATTCCTTGGCCGAAACTGGCCGAAACCGAAACCGAACTTTCGGTCGGTCATTAATTTTAGCTAGCTGGCTCGTTTGCAAATTCAACATCGGCCATCTCGTCTTCCACATCATCCATAAATTCGTCTTGAGCCCACACACCCTTTTTCTTCCGAGTTTGTATCACATGGGCCCAAGTCGTCAATATTTCCTAAAAGATATGATAAATAGCTACAGCAATCAGTAATCGATAGGACTTCATCTTGTATTATGATTTAAAAATAATTTAATTTGAACTCGATAACTCCACGCGTTCCCGAGATAAAGGGTCTTGACAGAAAGACAGACGGACAACAAATTGATCCTATATCAGGTACGGAACCCTAAAATAATAAAACGTTATTGATACGCAAATAAGTTTTCTTTGCAAATCGTGGGTACTTTACAATCACCATTTGATAGATAGAGGACATTGCCGTTCATATTCTAATTTGAAACACTGAAAATTTGAAACACACAACGAAGATAATAATTATATTTTATGTGCCCGTAACCTATGATAGTGAGCGAACGAATGTAATATTACCATCTTTAATATAGTTAAATATTATATTTTATTTTAATAGGAAATAGTATAGCATCTTCACCGTGTGTAAGACTAGCAATTCTAATAAACTGTTAATGGAGTAAATACGCATTACAAGAGCCAGCACGATCGACTCTGTATAACGCCGCTAACAATATGTCATCACGCGATCTGAGCGATTATTCCGCACCTACGTACATACAAGACTCGGTGCATTTTGTTCAGTTGCATAATATTACGTTATGTTTAATAGCTGCAGGCGGCACGTGTAAGCGAGCTGTTGACGGCTTGAGACAGCCACTTCTCTAAACCACCTATCCATTACTGGTTCGATCTTAGAATACGGTGATGGCTTAGTTTTGGACGAGCGCTGGATTAGCCGCAGTCGCAATGAGACGGGCACAGCGGGCATCGGAGCGGCCGTGGTGGTGGGCAGGTTCAGGGGCAAACTGCGTCATCGCGATGCACTTTTAGCCGCCCGTGATTGCGCTTGAGTGCAGCATATGCTAGCCAGTTTGTAGGAAGTGAAATCGCGCGCGCCTATCGTTCTAAGGACGGCGACGAAGCAATTTAATATCATTATGAGAAACAATTGAGCTGATCGTTGTGTTTTGTACGCGGAGTTTGTGCCAGAGGATATTTGCGTTTGCCAAATTTTGGGCTATATATAATGCTAGAGCATAGTTTATGCATCATAATGCATAAACGTTTTACTTAGATACGCTTAACTTAGGATCAATAAATACAAGTCAGTTGATTTTCGTTTTTGACAATGTCACGAACTAAGTAATAGAGAAAATAAATGATACATGTGTGCTATAGAAAGTGGATGATTTACGTAGTGAGTTCCGCGGCCGTGAGGGAAGCGGCTGGACTGCTGTAATCGGATCAGCGCGAGCCTGCGGCTGAAGGCGGCGCGGCCCGCAACACTGCCTCACTCCACAATTCCCAGTACAGTGCCCGCGTGCTTCACAGTAGACCGAGTCCTGGCTGACTACTTATTGTGTCCCCTCGCCTACTCCGGGAGAGACGCGACTCGCTCGCTCCCGCCGGTCACTTGCGGAGGTCACACTACCGATTGAGCGACCGGTCAAAACCCATCATCAATTTGTTACTTGGCATAGTGTGAAGAGGTGGTCGGCAAATCTGTTGACACTTAGCGATTATTAGCCTTTATTAAGTTTGATTTTTATTCATTGTGATTTTTTTATATCGATAAATTTGGTAATTTTAGGATGGGGAGGGGCGTACCCCGGTGCGAAGAAGTGGGCGGCGCAAATTGACTCCTATAAAGTTTTTGTAAAAGTTTTATATCGTTTCTAGTACGGTTTTTATCTGTGCTGTGTGAAAATTGATCGGCGGGTTATATCCTCAATTAAATCTGTGCATGATCGATTTTTTTTGTTATTAAGTGGGTGTGGCCTGTGATGTGTAGGCTAAGGATTGTGGGCACCGCACAGCGCTCGCCGTCACACAGCCTCTGGCTCGTGCTCTCGAGATGTTGACGAATGCGTGTGGTCCTGCGGCGCGCGTGTAGTGCGGTGCTAGTGTCGCTGTGGGAGAGACGTGGCGGCGGACGGTCGCGCCGCGGCATGGCGCGCGAGTCGGCGCGTGTGCACGAGTTCTATATGCCGCTGCACGAACTGCAGCCGCCGGTGCACCACTACCACCACTATGAGTTGCAGCAGTGAGTACTCGCCCTAACGCACTCCTACGTCTTACTCGGAAAAATTCTACTGGCAACTGGAATAGTGTTTAATTTTCATAGTGTAGTGTTCCAAGTATCTAGAAATTATATAGTTTTGTTGCGGATATGGTAAGCTATATAGTATGTTACTTAATAAAAATAAGCGATTGCTCTACGAATAATCCCAAGTTGCCCAGAAAGTTTTCAAACTTTATTTGAACGTTATTATTAATAAAAATAAGTTACAATTTCGCTGGTTTTGGAGCAGACGTTCTGAGAAAACATAATAAAACCTGCGTTAATACGTAGGTAATATCTTAATTGATATTACATCACAGTAGGTAATTACTGGTACGAACATTAACAACAGTGGTGCTATATGAGTGCACCTGCTACGGCAGCAGTGCGCGACCAGTCCTTAGGTAGGTACTTTACGTAGGAGCCCGTCTTTTAATGGAATTGGAATTTATTAATTGAACCCTTTTATGATTATCAAGTCTATTAATTGAATGTCGTAAGTAATATTTGATGACTTTCTAATATCAAGAATTTTCTTTCAATTTGATTTAAAAGTGTGTCGTGGTAATATTTAAATATGTAGGTATGTTTATAGGTATGAATTGATTACAGTATTACAGGACAGTACTTAATAATTAAGTAGATAATGATTTATCAATACCAAATATTAAAATTAGAACTTTTATGTGAGTACCTACTAGACACACATAAAAGTTTATTAAGAGATGAGAGAGAGAGAGAGATTGAGATTCAAACTGAATTAATGTTTCATGGAGTGCTTGATTCTGAAATAATAAGTTAAACATTGAACAAACCGGGCAAGTGCGAGTCGAACTCGCACACTGATTGTTCCGTACAAACTTACCTATGAAAACACTTCAATTCCCGAAACGAGTTACGAAGATATTTCCGAATCGCAAAAAAGTTTTTTTTTTGTGACGTAACTACCAATTTACAGTTTTCAGATTTTTTCCTATACTTGTGCTATGAGACCTTACTTCATGCCAAATTTATTCTAGGTCAATGGGAAGTACCCTATGAATTTTGATTTCTTTGAGAGTGTCGACATACACGTTTTTTGCGACATAAACGGCCGTATCTTTTTTCTCATTAACTTAGAAGTTTGATATTGTCACAGCTTCAAGGGACCGCAGACCTGAGTATTTGGTTTTAATTTCAACTCGATACCTCCACGTGTTAGCGAGATAAAGGGTCTTGACAGACAGACGGACAACAAAGTGATCCTATAAGGGTTCCATTATTTCCTTTGGACTCTGATTTGAAACTTTGTGCCACAGTAACTATTATTCAGCTCAAAATTAACTAACCTACGATACCTACCTATTGGCTAGGGGGGCCCAGATTTCATAGAACCTGGGAATAATTCTTTGATGATTTATACCTCAAAGACAAAGAGGCTTATGCTTCTTTTAACGAACGATATTATAAAATAGTTAAAGTTTCATATAGCATAGCATAGCATAGTCGGCCTTATAATGTTCCCACTGTTGGGACTCAGGCCTCCTCTCTAGGAGAGGGAATGGGCCGTAATCCACCACGCGGGCCCAGTGCGGGTTGGTGGATGTCACATGTCTTCGAATTTTTGGTTCTAGGACATGCCGGTTTCCTCACGATGTTTTCCTTCACCGTTTTGAGAGCAGTGGTGATGAAATAAATTACACTAAGTAATGCGCCTGGCTGGGTTTGAACCCGCAACCTACAACTCGTAAGTCGGGCCCGTTACCACTCGAACCACCACTGCTCAAAGTTTCATAGTGACAATTAAATATATTTATTAGTTTTAAAGATCAGCTTATTTTTTCTGATAATCCGTTCCGCACTTCCGTTACATACATTTATAGATAGACATACTTCCGACACAGACATTTAAAATTTATTTCCATACCCAAAGGGTAAAAACGGGACCCTATTTCTCAGCAATAGGGTCCCGTTTTTACCCTTCACTGTCTACCTCCACTGTCCGTCTGTCTGTCACCAGGCTGTATCTCATGAACCGTGATAACTAGACTGTAGAAATTTTCACAGATGAGGTATTTCTGTTGTCGCTATAACAACAGATACTAAAAACAGAGTAAAATAAATATTTAAGTGCGGCTCCCATACAACAAACGTGATTTTATGCCGTTGTTTTGCCACGGACGGTACGGAACCCGGCCGCAGCGTGCGCGAGTCTGACTCGCACTTAACAGGTTTTTCTTTAATACTTTAGCGAGACTGCTTGCCGATAAACTAAAGTTTTACGGTTTGAAATAATATTATGGAAGGATTTAACTCTTGCTAACTGCTATGATGTAAGGGTACCTATTCTTATCCCAGAATAAGTTTCTGTGGGAGAACGAATCCACGGTAGTAACCAGTCATTATTGAGTTACTCGTATTTACATCTTGTGTCGTTAACAACCATATACACTATTTACCGTTTTATATAAGGTACTTGCGGTGTACTATTTCTTATTCTGTGCTTGCGGTAAAAAGAAAATATTGATATCACAAGAGAATAATGTTTTACTCGTCTAGAACACTATCAATTTTCATTATAAATTACCTAAGTTTTTTTTAGGGTTTCGTACCTCAAAAGGAAACGGGAACCCTTATATATTATCACTTTGTTGTCCGTCCGTCTGTCTGTCAAGACCCTTTATCTCGGGAACGCGTGGAGTTATCGAGTTGAAATTAAAACCATATACTCATGTCTGCGGGCTCTTGTAGCTGTAAAAAAGCCAAACTTGTAAGTTAACGACAAAAAAGATACTTCGGTTTATGTGGCAAAAAACGTACATTTCGATACTCGAGGAAATCAAAATTCATAGGGTACTTTCCGTTGACCCAGAATTCTGAAATTTGGCATAAAGCAAGGTCTTACAGCACAAGTATTATTTATATTTATCTATTTTATTCAAACCTATTAGCACACAATACCGTGTCGACGTCTTTATGTCGATACCGTTACCGGCCCACGCTGAAAAACAGCGCCGTAGACTCATCGCATTTTGCGTGTGGTCACGGCATTATACTGAGCGTTCGGCCGTTTTGCGCGGATGTGGCGCATATTTCTTTCACATAGTATACTTATAATTGGTTAATTCTAAATTTGCGCCTTGTTCCGCCAAATAAAATGTTTTTCTTTCTTTCTTTCAAGTATAGGAATAAATCTGAAAACTGTAAATTTGCTGTTACTTCACAAAGTTTTTTTTTGGGATTCGGAAAAATCGTCCGAGACTTCATTTCGGAATTGAACTATTTACATAGGTAAGTTTGTACGGAACCCTCAGGGCGCGAGTCCGACTCGCAGTTTTTTAAACCTATGCTATAATAATAATTCTTTATTTTCAGGCAACTAAGACCCATAGACAAAATACATAGAATAATCTTAATAATAATATACATATTAAGAACATACAAAAACTAATCCATTTATTTTTACAAACCCCTAATAAACCCAGGTAGTATAAAAAGAACACTTTTTTAAAGAGAAACGGTCATTAATAGCCAGTCTTCTTGTTAGGGTTCCGTACCTCAAAAAGAAAAAACGGAACCCTTATAAGATACAACAACGTTATTTTCCCAGAAAAAAAAGTCAAAGATTCAAACTTCTTGACATTTCAAAAGTGCCCGTAAATGGTTTATTTGAAATAAAATTCAAATAAACCATTTACAGGCACTTTTGAAATGTCAAGAAGTCAGTCAGTCAGAAAAAAAATGATGCGAATTGCACATTCCAAAACGTAGATCTCTATGGAGAAGAATGTGCACGAAACTCCATGGACACTCGTTTCAATCATGTTATGTATTACAAATATCTCGGTTACATGTTTCTTGTTGCTACTATTATGTGAGAACAATGTAAATAAAGTAAAAATAAAAACGAAATATAGATATTAAAATAGCAACTGGCAGCTAAGAGATGACTAGTCTTATCTGACAGCACCCGTTCACGGACATGACGCGAATATTAGCACCACTCAGCTCAACCATTTTGAAGGGAACCGAATGATCCAATCCACCACACGCGCCACCATCAGTGAGACATTTGAGTGAGCATGACAAACTCTCAACTGTCATGTTCATTTATGTCAAACAAGTCCAATAATAACCTAAAAACCATAAATAGCTCCATGGTACTCACATTTACAAAAAAAAGCTTCTACATTATACAATAAGTACTATAATATTTTCAAATTTCAAAAATCATGAAAAAAATAATCATAATTTCCAAGCTAATCAATTTGTACACCCTAGTGGTAGAGGAGCTAGACCAGCATTGAGCCAAGCATTTTTATCTTGAATATAATTCTCCAATTTATAATATACTTGCCTGCATAGTGTGTGTTTAATACAAGATTTAAATTTCGTTTCATTGAGTTCTACTATTTGGGGAGGTATTTTATTATAACATTTCAAACAGTACCTCATGAAAGGAAAGGCTACTTTAGCCAGTGTGAAACCTGGTTGAACTAATTGGTCCCTATTTCTTGTAACTTAATTATGTCTATCGCCTCTTTTGCTAAAAAGATGAAGATTTTTTCTAACGTACATGATGTTTTCATAGATATATTGACAAGGCACCGTCATGCTGTTAATATCCTTAAACCGTTCCCTTAGAGAATCGCACCGGCGAAGATTGTAAATAGCTCTGATGGCTCTTTTCTGTAGAATAAAAATTGAGTCGATGTCTGCAGCCCGTCCCCATAGTAAGATACCGTATGACATGATACTATGAAAATAAAAAATAGACTAGTCTAGTGGTATCAACATCCGTAAATTGGTGGATTTTTCTAACAGCATATGCAGGTGAGCTAAGCCGTCCTGCAAGAGATGTTAAATGAGGACCCCATTGTAGCCTTGAATCAAGCGTAATCCCTAGGAAAACCGTTTTATCGACAAAATCTAGTTTCTCATTGTTCAATACTATGTCACAATCACTACTTTTGACATTCGCTAAGGAAAATCTTAGGCATTTAGTTTTTTTCCCATTTAGAACTAAATTATTAGCAGTGAACCAGTTTTGGACCTGCAGTAGGGCGTTATTTTCGTCGTCAAAATTATTAGTCCTTCTATTTATCTTGAAAATCAAAGAAGTGTCGTCCGCAAACAACACCATATTAAGTTTGTTTTGCAACAAATAGGGTAAATCATTATAATAAACTAAACAAAAAGGACCTAAAATTGAACCTTGGGATGGGGATATCCCAAGGTTCAATTTTAGGTCCTTTTTGTCATATGTTGTCATATTTTCACATTTAATCCTGACGAATTTACTCCGTTTAAAAACCATCCTTCTATTTAAAGATACGTACACGAAGTATATGCTCTGTCTTCTATGTCGCGACTGGATTCGACTACGCAGAGCCACGGATTAATAACATCGATGTTAAATATTTCCAAAATCAAAATATCAAATCTATCTTCCCTGTACAATACAATATGGTGTGAACCATCACTTTTCACATGTTCGCCATAATGACTCTTGGCCTGACTTATTTGGTAGATACGTCCCTAGAGATATTATTAAGTCGTTTATGTCGAGTGTGGGAAAGTGGTCTAGGCCGGGAACATTCGCAATCATTGACACGTAATCTGCTCTGATTTGATTAAAGTTCAGAATATCAGACACGGAGTATTTTTATTTAAGAAAAACTACTGCCCGATAAAAAAAGCAATAGCAATCTACATAGTTGTTTTTGCTATTGATTTCTCATATTTAGGTATCAATTTTATCAGGTTTTCTAAATTAGTTTCTTAGATTCATTCACTACAACTAAAATACCAATATAGAATACCTACCAGAACATAACTAACCGTATCATTTTCTTCTAAGAAATATATAGCTCCATTAAATTGCGGTAAGTATACAATTGCAGAAAATGGAAATGATTTTAATGCTAATAGTAGTGCTAATTAAGTGAACTTAAGAACTGTATTTCTGTTTACTTTTAAAAGCTTTTAATAACTTAGATATCATCCGTTCTCAGGAACAGCTTTAGGACTGAAACGATATGACCTTACTTTTATTTTAACACTTTCTGTCATTAATAACTTGGTGTTCTTCAATTAGGTTTTACTTGAGTCATCTATGTAAAATAGAGTAGGTTTCTAGTTTATTTACTTATACTTTGGAACGGAAAACTAATAGACTGCTCTATATTTGGACCAGAGATGTTATGGAGGTCAGAGTATACTTAACCGAGTTTTTAATAAGTTATAGTAGTGTTGCTATTGATCCCACTGGGTCCGCCTTTGATTCTGATTTCGACAAACCTAATTTAAAAACTCCGCTTCCGATAAAATGATTTCCATTACATCCCTAATTTGAACATCGTTATGTAAACTGGCCAGTAAAAGTGCTTGGATACCTTAACGTCCTTAACGCCTATTTTCCCTTGCACGTTAACGTTCAAGTTTTCGAAAATTAAATTAGATGGCGTTGGTTTCTTCACAACTAAGTGGCGACCATGGCAATCTCACCAAGTATAAACTTTACTTTTAGTTTGACAGAAAATAGACACAATATTCGTCATCGTTGTCGTCAACAACTGATTGTAGTTCATAATTTCATCATTAAAATTAGAGTCATGTTGACGCATCTATCTTATAAACCTAGCGGTTTAGCATTTGCAGATAGATGCGTAAATCAGTGAGCCGTGAGTTCAAATCTCACGTAGTACTTACACTTTATGTAAGTTATGTTATGTTATATATTAGGAATATTATATCAAAGCTAACAAGTGGATATTTTTTTGTAATATAATAGTAGTAGTTGTAGTAGTAGTCGGTAGTTACTCAGCAAAACAAACGAAAAAAATGCAGGTAAACAGGCTCATCAAACAAAAAGGCACTATTAAAAAAAATTATATGTTAATTTCTTACAATTTCTTATTCAAATTTAACAATCACCGTTTACCACTTGTGGTGCCATCACTTGATGTCAACACTTGAGGTGGTAGATGTAGACACCTCAAGTGTTGACACCGACGAATCCCTTTAGGCGATGGTCGGACGTTAAAGGTCGCTGGATATCTGCCTGGAGACAGATTAATTCTAATTAACGGCTAAGTATCGCTCACAAGACAACGCATCACACTTAAGCAGCATCATTTAGTTGGTACGTAAGTTATCGGAACTAAATAATGCACCATGAGATTAGATAAATGGCGATTATTAATCGAAGTTTGCAGCGGAAAATGGCCATCCATTCCATATCGAAGCCGTTTTGCCGCACTTCGAAGCCTGGCTGGCAAGAAAGGAGCGCATCTCCTACAGACTCACTGTACGGTGCTGACCGGGTATGGTTGCTTCGGTGAGTACCTGAACAGAATTGGGCGAGAGGCCACGGCAAATTGCCACCACTGCGGCGGCAATTTGGATTCAGCACAGCACACGCTGGAAGACTGTCCAGCGTGTGCCACTGAGCGACGAATCCTGGTTCTCAGGTGCGGGCGAGATCTGTCTCTGCCAGCAGTAGTGAGGGCTATGCTGGCGGAGTCAGAAAACTGGAGAGAAGTTGCTTCCTTCTGTGAGACCGTGATGGTCCAGGAGGCCGCCGAGCGAGATCGTGAAAGGGCCGATCCCACTCGGAGGAGAAGGCGTCGGGCAGGCAACCGCCCCGATGCCTAACACGCCGAAACCGCTTGCACCATCCAATACAAGTGAGACTTTGGAACCACGGGCGCTCAGAGTAGGGACTCTGCTCGCCCTTCGAGTGATTCCAGGGAAGGCGGTGGCACAGTGATCACGTGCTGCCGTGCACAGTGAGGCTCAGGGGAGACCGTTATACAGTCTCTTCAGGGATGTGCCGTAACAGGCGTTGCACAGAGGGGCTTCTGGAATGGTCTTTTGAGAGGTAACGAGGCCCCTTCTACGTGTTGATGGTGATCACCGAGGTGGTATTAGTGAGGTAAAAATACCACACTCCCCGGAGTTATCCCCAAAGTCCGGGCGCCTTTTGAAGGTTTCCCCACGAATACAAAAAAAAAGGTTGTAGATATCAGGAAACACAGACGGAATCTTATAACAAATCAATCTGCTTAGCCTTTTGCCAAGTATGCTTGGGTCGGCTTCTAGTAGCATCGGGTGCGACCAGTAGGTACCTATTAGTAATAGTACTGCACGCTTTGAATTGTGATAACTTCGGATTCACGTTTAATTTTTAAATTCAATTGCACTTTATATTATTTTATTTTTCAAAATTAGATTTTCATTTGTTTCTTTTTGATTGTTTCTTTCCAGTATATTGACAGATTTATAACTATGAAGCTATGAAGTTTCAAAAAGTAATGTTTTATTTTTCTTTTTCGTAATAGGTCCGTTTCAAAAGGCACGCAGTATCAATGATGTATACCTACCACTTCCTTCTGACGAGCGAACTGTGTGGTATTAATTTATTTTATTATGTTTTGGAAATTTTATCTCGTACCCACCCGGAGAAGAAGTTTTTTGTGAAGTAAAATTTCCCAAAAGTTTTCATTTGGGAAATTTTACTTCACAAAAAACTACGAATGAGCTATGTACGAGTATCTTTGTTTCAATCGTTTTCGATTGAAACAAAAATACATAGACTATTCGTTAGGAGTTCTAAGTCCGTTATTGCGTGTCGTTTGAGACCGTGGCCGCGGTAGCATTCATAAACCGAAGTTTTCATACCAAAATGTCTACAAGTTTAGCAATATTACAGAAAACACTATGTTATGTCATAATATGATTTTGCATAACAGCGGATAGCATAAACTTCATTTCGCAGAAAATCGTTTGGCATACACTCATTTAATATACATTCAAAACTCATAATTTTATTAGTCAGAATCATCTTTAGGCATAATTTTCATATCCATAATAATTAAAAAGCAGAACCATCATATCGCAGAAAGTGCACAGTCAGGATTGTCTTTGGCATACATTTTATATCGATTGTCATTAGCTGCGGTGGTAATATCTACTACCTAATATCAAAACGGTAATGCTTGAATGGGTTGAAGAACCGATTCAAAAAAAGCTACGGTAGGGTTACCAAAAAAAAAACTGGGTGAACATAAACCTCATGTGTGGACCGAGGACACGGTGGAGCATAACGGTGGAGGTGTGCCCCGCCTGGGCAAAGCACCGCCACGTCCTCGTGGGGACGATGGGCGGCGGCGCTCTCTCGCGCCGGGCCTTGGTACAAGCCATGGTCCGGAGCGAGGAGGAGTGGCAGGCGGACACCTTCTTCTACGAAGCAGAAATGCTAGCAAAGGAGGCGGCCGAGTTCCGATCCCGATTTCCGGCCACCATAGGCGCGGGCTTTCGAACGGCAAGCAATGGGTAGCTCGCCGTCCGACCGTCCAGTAACCGTCCGGACCGAGCCCAAGCCGTCGACGGCGCGTAATGTTCCAGCGCGCTTCAAAAGGAGATGTCAGCAACCGTAGGGGCTCAGCAGGGTCGAAGCCTACTGGGGCCATGGGTGATGCGAAAGAGATCCCCGAGGCCCTGGAACAATGGCAAAGAAGGAACAGGAGTGGGTTTTTAGTCAGTAAAAGTCTGACACTATCTCCCGTTCCGCCCTGAGTGGGGGATGTCATTGGATGATTTCCCACCGAAAAAAATCTCTATTTGAGTAAACCGGCTATTTATAGGTTTTTTTTCCATTAGACGGTTTTATCCGACGTGGCAGGAAATTCTGTTTACAGCCATTTTTGCAGAATTTGTATTTAAATCGACAACCTTAAAGCAATTTTGACAGCTTTTTTTTTAATAGTTCACTAAAATATTATAGAAATTGAAAAAAAAATGCCTAATAAAATAAATGTTTAATGAACTGATGGTCTTAGTCGAGTTGACCTCACTCTATATAGCTCCATCCCTTTAACAGTTTAGTTTAGGTCGTCAAATGGATCGCTTTAAGAATTCGTCGTAAGACCTCAGATTATATCTATGAAACTTGTGTAGTTCCCCTATGATAAAGCCTAAAAATGTTGAACGTTTATCACTACATATAATCTCTATCTCTATATCGCTTCCGCTGTCTGTCTGTCCCTATGTATGCTTAGATTATTAAAACTACGCAACGGATTTTGATGCGTTTTTTTTTTAATAAATAGAATGATTTAAGAAGACTTCCGTCTTTGTATATAATGCATGCATAATAAAGTAGAGAAACACTGATAGTTTTAGAGTTTTCTAATGTGATGTCGTAAATAAACATTTTTTTTGTGCTTACTTTGCAAACGCTGACTGAACTCTACGAGATAGATCAAAATAATGTACTACAGTATTGTACTCCTTAAAAAGGTCTAAAAAAAAGTCCGCGATGGTATATGTCCATCTCGGGATAACCCACAATAACCATTTTTTATCTTTTACTTTTTACGAGAAATAGTGGCTTATTTACAGACATTCTGCTGGCGACCCGCCATTGCACCCGTGCGAAGCCGGGGCGGGTCGCTAGTTATCATATAATTGAATATATGCGGAGCCGTGATTAGCTGAATGAATTTTCATGATGGCTTTTTGTATTTAGTATTAGCCTAATCTTTTAAATTCTCGGCATTCCTCTTCTATAATATGCATGTATCACAATCTTTAGTTTCCTCATTAATCACTCTGTCTATTGGTGAAAACCGCTTAAAAATCAGTTCAGTGGTATTTGAGTTTATCGCGAACAGACAGACAAACGTGTTGGGGGAGTTTATTGTATAATTATGTACCAATAAGTTGTCTTTTAGATATCGCAAAGTCTGTATACGAAGCTGCAGTGCTTTTTAGGTAAGTAAGGCTGAGGCTAGGCAACACATTAGGTTTCTGTTTGGTAATAAGTACTCTGTATTTTTTTCACAAAAGAGCGAGAGATGTCATTGGACAATTTATCTGATGTCATCTCACGCTCTTGGGCGGGCCGTGAGGGTGTGTCACACTTTTACTGACTAAAAACCCACTCCTGTTAGTTCTTTGCCTTCGTTCCAGGGCCCCGAGTTTCACTTTCACACTACCCGTGGAGGTCTCTGTATTTACTTCGAGAACGAGACGAATGAAAATTTTGTGAAAGCTTTAGAAAGTACGCGTGCACCTGTCAAATAAATTAAATCACCGCGCAGTGTTAGAGAGCGGGAGAGCCAGGCGTGGGGTGTTCAACCCCAGCGTCAGCTCACCCTTTCTTTTTCTAATTGCAAATTAATTCGAGGACCAATACAGGGAACTGAACAAATAAAGAATCCACCGAAATCTTGCAAACAGTTAATCAAGAAAGAATTCAAACTTTTAATTGGCCTTTTTAATGATATTAATTAATTCTAGTTACAATTGTTTTTTTTTTTGTTTCGTTATATCGAAAAAAATAAATCGCGTTTTACGTTTTGTATATTATTCTCGTTTAGGTCTGCCTTAGGGCCAACGCTGCGTTAAGCGGGCGTCCGCGTGGGTACCCGTCGAGTGACTATGCGCGTGTGTCGTGTGCGGGCGGTTCTCGTAGTCATCACCAGATTATTACCTGCGCAGTGTCGCTAGTTCAACTTTAACGGTGTGCATGTAGTCGTGATGATGGAGAACTTTGATGTATTATTACCTAGCAAAACGGGCGCGGTGCACGACTGCCTGCGACGGAGCACTTTTGTATGGGTTCGCGCGGACGCCCGCTTAACGACCTGTTCACGACTTCGGTATTAGCGGCGAGCGGCGCGGCGGGCGGCGCGGCGGCGGCAAGCGGTCCGAATTGCACGCCACGAACCCGAGCGGCAGGACGTATAAAGGTAGTCAGAACGTGCTCAAAATAATGGTAATATCAAAATTATCCCTTCTCTGTTTAGAAAGCAAAATATTTTTAAAACAAGATATTCTTAATATGAGAGAAGGAGTTCACGAACTGAATAAAGATCGGTGTTTAAATGGCGAATTTCGTCCCCTGTACGGAACATGAACAAGAATTACGCAGAGTTGACGTACTGTGTGACGTACACTCACATGTCGCAAGTTAGCTCGGAATGCATCTAGGGTAGAGCCAGCAAAGATTACGCACTTTAGAAACTTTTATTTTTAGAAATATCAACTATGAAGTTATTTACATAAAACTTATTTTGATTTAAACTTTGGTTATTTAGGAACATTAAAAGAAATCTAGATAATAAACAACAATTACAGAAAAAAAAATCACAACATGTCTCGTGCTCACTCTTAGGGTATTGTGTAACAAAGAGTACGCGGTGAGAACCTGCCATACAAGCTAAGAGTGCGCTTGCGTGACAAAAGAATTTTATTAAAAAAAAACCGGGCAAGTGCGAGTCGGACTCGCGCACTGAGGGTTTCGTACAAACTTACCTATGAAAACAGTTCAATTCCCGAATTGAGTTACGAAGAGTTTTGTAATATAATATTCCACAACTATCACACAACGCTGTCTAGTCTCAAACTAAGCAGAGCTGGTGTTATGAGTACTAGACAACTGATAAACATACTTATATATTTCTAAATACATACGTATTATAGATACGTATTATATCTTACGGTATTTTGCTATGGGGACGGGCTGCAGACAGAGTCTATTTTTATTCTGCAGAAAAGAGCTATCAGAGCCATATACAGAGTGTTTGGTGCATCGTGTGCCAAATTGAAATGGTCGACGGGAGGAGTCATCTGCTATCATTTCAGCCCCATAAAAACTTCTCATGCCCTGTGGATTTTTTTTCATCGACTTTTTATTGTTTTATGAAAATAAGACCCAAATTTTTCATTCAAATACAAATTAAAAAAATATATATTTATATAAGTCGTAGACTCTGAATTTTAATTTTATTTAGATGTGTATTGTATTAGAGTAATTTAAAATTAGTGACATTAGCTATCTAGTTTTTTTTTAATTGACTTGCAAAGTGTTGGACTTAAATTAAAGCTGTTCATGTTACAGCTATTTACATGGCTATAAAAAAAAACCAAAAGCGACCGGAGTCTTCCAACTTCCTCAAAATTCTCCAGTTTATCCTCTTGCTAGTTATGTGCCACATGCCATAAAAATCTTTTTATAACTTTGTGAATTCGCTAGAATTGTGAATCGAGTCACATAAGACTAATATTCAAAATTATGATTTAAAAAATATTTCTGCTTAAATTATACCTGAAAAACCTATTAAAAATGTTATCTCACTCTTATAAGGTAAAATCTGTCTCGTATCTCTCTTTTCATGGGTTTTAGTAAAAATTAAAAAAAAAATTGCATTTTTAACATTTATTTCATAATTTTTACAAATCCTGCCCAAATTGTTGGCCTCTGTTGTAAATGCAGGCCCAACATCTGATTCGTATTTCGACAGTTGTTGTACGAAGTCGTATTTCCTCCTTAATTGTATTAAAAGCCGTTTCAATGCGTTGTTTGCAAGAAAGTCTTATGTGAGTCATTCACAATTCTAGCGAATTTACACGGCTATTTTGGACAGCTGGACCAATTTTAATAATAAAATTCTTTTTTGTTTTGTTGCGCCATTTCAATGCGTTGAACTAGTACCTCCCTAGTTTCCAAGTACTGCACAACAACTGCTACAAATTTGTAAATTCGCTAGAATTGTTAATGATTCACATAAGAATAACTTGCAAACAACGCATCGAAACGGCTTTCAATACAATTAAGGAGGAAATACGACTTCGTACAACAACTGTCGAAATACGAATCAGATGTTGGGCCTGCATTTACAACGGAGCCAACAATTTAGGCAGGATTTGTAAAAATTATGAAATAAATGTTAAAAATGCAATTTAATTTTTTTTTTTAATTCGAAAGAAAGAAGAGTACGACTTATATATTTTTTAAATTTGTATTTGAATGAAAAATTTGGGTCATATTTTCATAAAACAATAAAAAATCGATGAAAAAAAATCCACAGGGCATGAGAAGTTTTTAGGGGTCTGAAATGATAGCAGATGACCCCTCCCGTCGACCGTTTCAATTTGGCACACGATGCACCAAACAGCCTGTATATTTTTTTTAAATTTGTATTTGAATGAAACATTTGGGTCTTATTTTCATAAAACAATAAAAAGTCGATGAAAAAAAATTCATAGGGCATAAGAAGAGGGGTCTGAAAGGATAGCAGATGACCCCTCTCGTCGACCGTTTCAATTTGGCACACGATGCACCAAACACCCTGTATAAGGCGTAGACTCTGAACTTTAATTTTATTTAGATGTGTATTATATTAGAGTACTTTTAAATTTAAAATTAGTGACATTAGCCATCTAGTTTTTTTTTTAATTTACTTGCAAAGTTTTGGACTTAAATTAAAGCTGTCCATGTTACAGCTATTTACAAATGTTTCATTCAAATACAAAATTTGTATTTGAATGAAACATTTGGGTCTTATTTTCATAAAACAATAAAAAGTCGATGAAAAAAAATCCACAGGGCATAAGAAGTTTTTAGGGGTCTGAAAGGATAGCAGATGACCCCTCCCGTTGACCATTATAATTTGGCACACGATGCATCAAACACCCTGTATATTTATAAATATTGGAAGAGGTACTATTCCCCTTTTTGCTTTTTTTTTGTTTTCGAAATGTTTTTTATTTTATTTTATTTGTTTATTTCAAAAGAGCTTATGATAATTTATTACCTTTTGTATTTGGAAACAATAGCATTGTGTAGAAGCACTTTGTTTTTCAAGTTTTGTGAATGTGAAGTACCATGGAGCATTTTTATTAGGTTACAACTTGTTTGATATTACGAGCATGGCAGTTGAGAGTTTGTCATGCTCACTCAAATGTCTCGCTGATGGTGGCACGTGTTATTGGGTCATTCAGTTCACTTCAAAATGGTTGAGCTGAGAGGGGCTGATGCACGCGTCATGCTCGTGAACGGGTGCCGTCAGTTGAGAATGATCATCTCTTAGCTGCCAGTGACTTATTTCAATTTCTATATTTTTTAAAATAGTTTTTTTATTTATTTTAATTTATTTTCTATATATACATATTATTTACATTTTTAAATATTTCTTAAAAACAAACATAATAAAAAAACATTTAAAAATATAAAAAATAGTAGCCCACCGGCATCGGGAACAGGGTCCAAGCTACCGGTGGTCAGGGCTCCTGAGAGAGGAATCTCCTAACAATGCGCGCCGTGTCCAGGAGTACCGCTTTCTGGATCAAGCCCTTAATCCAGCTGCCCAACGAGAGCCTCCTCAGATGTTGTTCGAGGCTCTTAGCTATTAAGCCATTCGCCGTTACGACTATCGGCACAATGACTGCTCTATCCACTTCCCACATGTCGACAACCTCGCGAGCTAAGTCAAGATATTTAATATAATAATATAATATAATATTCCACAATTATCACACAACGCCGCCTAGTCCCAAGCTACCAAGCTAAGCAGAGCTTGTGTTATGGGTACTAGACAACTGATAAACATACTTATATATTTCTAAATACATACATATATAGATAAATTACACCCAGACACAGAACAAATGATCGTGCTCATCACACAAACATTTGTCCTGGGTGGGAATCGAACCCACGACCTCCGGCATAGCAGTCAGGGCCACTAACCACTAGACCAACAGGCCAGTCTAATTAGTTTGTTTATCTTTCTCAGCTTTCACGAGGTTCTCGTCATGAGGGACCGCTATGTCAACAATCATTGTGCGACGCTCTAGTCGATCTATCACCACTATGTCAGGCTTATTGGCAACAATAGTCCTGTCAGTGATGATAGATCGATCCCAATACAATGTGACGCTGCCATTCTCGAGAACTGGGTCGGGCACATACCTATAGTACGGTACTTCTGATTCCACAAGATTGTATTTAAGAGCAAGTTGCTGGTGAATAATCCTGGCTACAAGGTTGTGTCTATGCAAATAGTCTCCGTTAGCTAAATGAGAACATCCAGAAATAATGTGTCGGATTGATTCTCCGGGTCGGTGGCATGCCCGACAGATGTCAACCGTACCGTCCTTCACAATGTATTTCCGGTAGTTGTTCGTCATCATAACTTCGTCCATAATTGCAAAGACAAAACCTTCGGTTTCTCCAAAGAGATCACCAAAGCGCAGCCAGGATACGGACGCTAAAAGATCTACATCGGGCTCATGTAAGGCCCGGTAAAAACGCCCGTGAAGCTCCTTGCCCTGCCATACTGCCCTGCGTTCATTAGTATCCATTACTGTAGGTTTGCGCTAGTTCTCGTTAACCAAGGAGAGCGGGGTGAGGCCTTTGTCTACCGCAACCACATCTCGGTGCATCCCCACGTCGGTTTTCAGGAAGTATTCCCTGAGACTGCATATCTCGCGGTTGTGCAGGGTCTTAGCATTCAAGAAACCACGACCTCCGCACTTCCGCGGGATATACAGCCTCATGACCGATGACCGTGGGTGATGCATCCGATTTGCGGTAAGTAGTGAGCGGACCCTCCTATCCAGGGCGTCGAGTTCCGTCTGAGTCCATTTGAGTATGCCGAAAGAGTACATCAAAACCGGCATCACCCAACCATTGAAGGCGCGCACCTTGTTCCCGCCCGATAAAAGGCTATTCAGCACTTTATTCAGGCGGCCAAAGAAGCGCTCCCTCAACGATTGTTTCATGTCAGCAGCATTGATGCCTAACGCTTCCGACATACCCAAATACTTGTAAGTTTCGGTTGAGCAGACGGATCTAATGTATATGGAATCCGAGAGTTGGGTACCCACGGATTCCATAATCTCCCCTCGCTTCACATGCATGACTGCACATTTGTCCAAACCAAATTCCATCCTGATGGCACTACTGAAGGTTTCAGTTACCTTCAGTAGCTCCATCAGTTGCAAGTTGTTGGAGGCAAAAAGTTTCAGATCATCCATGTAAAGAAGGTGAGATATAACCTGACCACCTCTTCTCAACCGGTAACCTAAGCCGGAACCCTCCAGCAGTGTGCTGAGAGGGTTCAAAGCTAGGCAAAACCACAGTGGACTCAGACTGTCGCCCTGGAATATGCCACGCTCGATCCTTATCGGTTCGCCGCTCTCTCGAATTTGTCGACATCCTGGATAGTGAAGGGCCGTCCTCCACTGCCGCATACACGACATCAGGAAGTTGCGAAGAGTTACATCAACTTTATACAGCTCCAGCACCCTCATGAGCCATGTATGCGGAACTGAGTCATAGGCCTTCTTATAATCTATCCAACATGTCGACAGATCTCTTCGAGAACGACGAACCTGTTGGCTAATGGCAACATCAATGAGGAGCAGCTCCTTAGTACCACGGGACCCGTTCCTACATCCATTCTGAGAAGCAGACATGATGGAGTTTGTCTCAATATGACTATTAATTTTGGCTCTCAGAATAGATGTAAGAACTTTATAGACCGTCGGCAAGCACGTGATCGGTCTATAATTTTTAGGCTCCGCAGTACTACCCGATTTATGGAGCAGGTGGGTTATTCCTGTCGTAAGGAACTGGGGCAGCGACCCTGACTCTAAGGCAGATTGGAATTGGGATGCCAAGCGAGCATGCGATCTTTGAAACCATTTAAGCCAGAAGTTGTGCAGCCCGTCCGGATACAGTTCGTAGACATTACAGACCGCCGTCATTCCGTCCTCGCCGCCGAGGCCCGCCGCGACAGACCCGTCAACGTCCTCCCCGTCCTTTGCTCGAGCCAGCCCGCGCCGCTGAGCCGTAGTTTTAAAATTCCCCGTTAATAATAATAATATCTTTGTGCGATCCAGCCCGTCCCTTGCTGCCCCCCCCCAGCGACGCCCTAAGCCGAGGTCCGTACCCCACAGGGGGTGCCCTTAGCGTGTAGTCGCTTAGTTTTTAAGTTAGTTAAGTAAGCCCTGGCTGGAGGCTTTGATTCTCGAATCGAGGCCGCCACAGGCAAGACCGGTTAAGCAGCCGACAACCTCCTAGGTTGACCTGCGAGAGGCCACACACAAAAAAAAAAAAAGCCCGTCCGGTCCTGGAGACTTCCAGTTAGGCAACGGACGGACTGCACGAGCTACGTCCTGGGGACTGATGTTAATTGGCCCCATTTCTGGTATAAGATCGCACGTTCGCTCGATCTCCCGAGTCCAATCACCCTCGGTGTGACTGACAGGCACCGACCAGATGCTGCGCCAAAATGAACACATGGCATCATCATCCGGTAGGCGCGTATCAATCACACCTTGGTCCGGTCGCTCCCAAGCCCTATAAACCCACCTTTCGTTTCTTTAGAACGTGCGATTCTGAGTGTACCGCTCCACTCGCCGCTTGTAACGTCGAATACGGTTTGCCCATGCATAGACCTTCTGCTTCAGGAAGTCGATACGCTCTGTGATATGGGGTAGATAATCTCGAGGACTAATATTTGTCCCCGAGAACGCCCGCCTCACAAAGCGCATCACCCTAGGGCGAGTGTTGCCCTCCCTGAAGCAGATAAGCTTGCCGATGAGTGCTCTGGCCTCACCAATACGGCGCTCGATCCTGCACTGCCAAGCTGGTACAGCTGGTCGTGTAACTCGGTCACTGTTAGGAAACTTGACTCGAGCTACACGACATGCCGCTACAGCAGCACAATACAAGATCGAGTGGGTATCAGTAAGGTCTTCGCTGCTATCAAAACAATTTGATAGCTGCGAATCCAGAGCACACACCAGCGCCCTATTTTTCTTATGCATGGGCAAACGAGGTAATCGAGGTCTAAGCTCAGCCGGTGTGAAGCGGTACTCTCGAAATGCATCCTCCAAAGCGCTCCTCAAACGTACATTGCACTGGTCACTCACGGATATAGCCCCGTCATCATCATCCTCTCCAACGTGGTCGGGTCGCAGTGAAACATTGGATTGCAGTTGCACCGCGGCCTGTGGCGAAGCAGGTGAGACACGGCTACTCCGTGATTCGAGGCGAAGTCTATCAAGTACGGCATCATCCAGCATACGGTTACGCTGGATGACCCGCACCTGATCCGATAGTCGTTGGGCTGAAACGTTGACAGCTGGCTCAAGCACCTGAAACAGAGAGAGCATCCGACCACGGTACGCAGTCAGGTTACTTCCCCCCTCTGTAGCCCCAAAGTATGAGCGCATGACATTTTCGTTAATGGATTGTGTCCATCGCATGCGCTGCACACTTCCACCGGCAGCGAGGACCCTATCAGAGGCCGGTGGGCCTCGAGGTCCCAAACTGGCCGGAGGTCGGCCTCTTCCTCGCCGACGCGCAGGTGGTGGTGTCGTCGGCGGCGAGAAGTATTCGTCGCTCGAGCTCGACGCAACTGCAGCGACCGGAATCTCTGGACTCACGGTTGGCGCTGGTCCCGGCGGCTGCGAGGCGGAGCTGAGCGACGAACCCGAAGATGTTGGGTGTGTGTTGGCTTTCTTTGCCCGGCTTCTAGTCAGCATATCCGTTTGTCATATTTCATGGTTTGTATATAGTCATTTTCGGATGTTATTGTTGCATTATGAATTGTAATTATGATTGATACGTATTTTTCGTTGTTTTATCTAGTCTTATTTGCACTATTGTTATCATGATTTAATCTTCTAATATATAAAATTCTCGTGTCACGGTGTTCGAACTTGAACTCCTCCGAAACGGCTCGACCGATTCTCATGAAATTTTGTGAGCATATTGAGTAGGTCTGAGAATCGGCCAACATCTATTTTTTTTTTTTTTTTATTTATATGGCAGAACAACGTTTGCCGGCTCAGCTAGTATTTTAAATAAAATTGAAAAAATATCGGAAAAAATATGACTGACAGCTTGACAGGCTTATTTTAATTATTATTACTTAAGCGACAAAAAATATGTAACCAAGATTTATGTAACTCATAATATGATTTAAAAGAGTGTCCATGGAGTTTTTTTGCACGTTCTTCTCCATAGAGATCTACGCTTTGGAACGTGCAATGTAGCTTCACTTTTTTTTTTTTGACTGATCGACATTTTGACAATTCTAAAGTGCCTGTAATTGGTCTATTTGAAATAAACCTTTCTGATTTCTGATAAATTATTTTACCGAATAGCAAGGTTTTTTTTTGGTGACGGAACTACAAATTTACAGATTTGAGATTTTTCCTATACTTTTGCTATGAGACCTTGCTTCATGCCAAATTTCAGGATTCTAGGTCAACGGGAAGTACCCTATGAATTTTGATTTCCTTGAATTTTTTCATATTCTTTTATTTCCTAATCTATCTAATATTGAAGGATTTTAAATACTGCTAAAAATACAAAATTATAGGAAGGAATTTGAATAGTAATTTGAACCTGGATACATGTTTGGGCCGAAAAAAAACACCAATAAGTCATACGAACGAAAAAGAGTGATGGAGTTATACACTCTATATAGCTCCTTCCCTTTAAAAGTTTTGTTTAGGTCGTAAAATGGATCACGTTAAGAGTTCGTGGTAGAGCCTCAGTGTGAGCCTAGGGGAGGGTTAAGCTTTTCAGCTATTGATGGCGTTATCACAAAATCAGCAAATGTTCTAGAAGAATTTATGAAAATTATTGAATTCTAATTAATTACTGCGTAAATAAATACCTAGTTATATAAATACCTAGCTATATTTACGAAAATAAGCCGAAGTTAGGTCCAGTCATTTTACCCTAAGAAGATTTGCAATAGCGTAATGTACCTTGTACAACTCGGCATATTTTTGCAGAAATTATTTTCTTTTAGTGCATACAAACACGATTACACGACTTGACGTGTAGGGGTGTCATACTAGACTGAGCGACTTATGACCACTAGGTAATAAGTATCGGATTACGATTTTGTTCGCTATGTCCTTGTCTATTGGTGCTATATATTTAATGTCTTTGCCTATTAATTATCAAAGTGAGAATACGAGGAAGCGACTTAGACTCTGTACCGTCAGTCGCCTCTATTCTCATTGCATAATATAATAATAATAATATATTTATTTGTTTCTCTCATAAAGGTACTAAGGTTGATAAAAACTAATAATTATTTTGTAACAGTCAAACCTTTGTGAGAGCTGGAGTCTGTACTGGGTACAGGACCTGTGTGACAGAACAGCTCCAGGCTCACACCTTCAAAATTACAATTCTAATTGCACTTACGTACTACTGAAATTAATGGAGTTTATGTGTTGAGAGGAGAAAACATGAATAAATCTAAAACAAAATTAAAAATAGGGGGCGTTGTGTACGTGAGTGCAATATAAGTACTCACGCTCCAACGTCCGAAAAGGGACGAGGGCTAAGCATTTACTTATTCGAGAGTGTATGCGTGTATGTGTATGTATGTGTGTAAGGTAAAGAGAGGCAGTATCGTATAGATTTTTCACTAATTAATTGGAAATAGTAATATTTTTTCCGTCTCAGCATAATCTAACTGAAAGAGCCAGCACGTAATTGCTTTTTTACAGTTTGATTTGCGCATATGATAAATATTTTTGTTGACTTGGTTATAGACCTGACTGCCAAGGAATAGAGTATACAGTGCTCACTATGTTATTGACACGATGCCGCCTAGTGTTTCCGCGTGCGTCATAAGCTATTCGTTTATTTACTATATAAGTCAGTGTATTATGTAACTGGTTCTAGTCGAAGTATAGTAAAGTGGATATGATATGATAGAAAATTCCTAAGGCATAAGTCCGCCTTTGTACAGTGTTTCATTAGTGCATAAAGTTTTAAATAAATAAATAGACACATCACCTACGAACCTACACAATTTTTTCCATGCCTTCAGCTGTTAGGCACGAAAGCGTAACAAACCCACATAACAAAACACCCAAAATAAAAACCAAAATTTTATCGACCAAATCCACAAATGAAAAAATATGAGTTACTGACGATTCGGGCATAGTGTCCGAATCGGCACATTTTATTTGTGGCTGTTTGGACACTGTGCCCGAATCGTCGACACCACCAAATTTATTGAAGCTATTTAGTACAGTCAGATAAAAAAGAAAATCCTAAAATATAATATAAAGAAAATTACCCGAAGTTGTCGCCTTTAATCCAGTCTAAAATAGTTTTGGTAACGCTTTTTTCCCCCTTAAATATATATATATACAACCCTAATTTTTAATTAGTACAAACAATGTTGCTCCATCCGCACCCGTTACTGATTATATTTGGGTAGTCAAAAGTAAAAAAAACGAAATCCTAAAATTGTCCACGAAAGAACGATGATCAAAACGTCCCGGGGTACTTTCACATCGACCAACAGATTTGAAATGTATCTTAATCGAAAGACCTTTGTAAGGTGAGGTTTTTTACTATGGCTACATCTCTCAAAAGTGCGGGGTTTCCACCAAAATATTTGATACAGATGTCATTTTTGGGACAGTTTTACGCAATGCCCTTAGTCTAACATTTTTGAACAATCTTATAGGGCTCGCCGAGCTGCATTAAAAAATGCATGACAGTATATGTTTTGAGTATATTTAAGGTCTAAAATACTTGGGTTAGGTTAGGTTAAATTAAAATATTTTATAAAACCTAAACCCCATACTTTTAAGGTATGTCGCCATAATAAAAAAACTCTATTGAACGAGATGCTTCGAATGACACCGATTTCAAATCTGTTGGTACCTACATATTATATGAAATTATTTTGGTCTAGATTATTTTAATGGGTCCCGACTGTTGCAGTCAATATGTTCCTAATTAGGATTTATTATTTGTTTTATTTTATGTGTTTAAATTAATGCAATTAAATTGGTTTCTACGCTACTGGACTAAACCAGTTTTTTTTTGTTTTCAGTTTTTATTTAAAGTTATTTTTTTGGCAGTCGTGTTTAATTATTTTTAAAAAATATTTTTTTATTATACACTTTTTTGTTATTATAATCTAATATCACTATTTATTCACACTATTTTAGGCGTACATTTATCACTTTAAGGTTTACAAATCTACTTTGTCATCCGCCTCGCTTATTTTGTATCTTAAATAAAATTTTAGATTTTATTATAAAAAAAAAACATTTATTTACTAAATTTATATCAAAGTATATTCGATACCGGTAACAAAAATGAGAATTTTGAAATTTTGGATTAGTTGTCGGTTTGTTTCGGCTAATATCCGAAACGGCTAGACCTATTTTTACAAAACATTCTCTGACGGATAGCAAATGTCACAAGCAGTTACTTAGGTTGCTTTTTATTGGGATATAGCTAATGTTATAATGAGTAACTTAATCTAAGTTTTTATGTTTTCTCGGAACGGGACTTAATTCTAGAAGGCGTTCATCTTAAATCCCAGGGATAGGAGATATCTCCCAAACTGCTGGACCGACTTTGAGGGACTTTCATTGGGATATAACTAATATTTAATGAGTACCTTAAGCCACTTTTTATATTCTCGCTGGAACGGAACTTAATTCCGGTGGTGGGGGGGACGTTCTGATCCCCGGGGAGAGGAAATCTTCGAAATGGCTAGACTGATTTTGATGGGACTTTCACTGAACGAAAGCTTTTTTTTATTTATTTAGTCATAGGAGAACCAACAGCTATAACAAAAGATTAACAATGGTATAAGAGACATTGAGCCAATTACAGGTTCTCACGGGTAGAAACAGGTAAAGTAATAGAAAACTTACGATCACTAATAAGCACGATAAAAAAAGAACATAATTAAACATCTCTTAAGTAAAATTAACACTATGCACTTTTGAAAAAGTCCGCATTCAGCTGAGTACGTGCCGAATAGGTTTTAATAGTAAACGGGTCTTTACAAAGAACATTAAGTCCTTACACGGGTTATCATTTAATGACTTCTCCCGCTCTAGGGCTGAGAGGGAGAGCGTGACTGACTTTTACTGAGTAAAACCACAGCTAGGTTTCTTCAGTTGCCCTTTGCGTTCCAGGACTACGGGTTACCTTTTCAGAAGTCCTCCTATGGCCTTAGTAGACATCGGCCCTGCGGGGCTCTACAGTTTTGCTGACATCTCTTTAAGGAACGCGTAGTACACGACGCGCTGTCTACGATTTGGGCTCGGTCCGGACTGCGAGTTACACATTGCACGTCGTCCAAAATTCGTCGTAGATGTTACAAGGAGTAACTTTGGCTACTTTTTATTTTCCCGCAGTAACGGGACTTAATTCCTATGGGGGGGGGGGGTATAAAAAGGGGAGTAACGAAGTCGCGAATAACAGTTAGTAGATAATAAATTACATATTTTACATGGTATTTTTTTATATGGTCATGATATACCATTTTGAAATCCTGATGAGCCCTTTAATTTGATATCTACATTTACTGCAACAATTTTTTTTTCTTTCACCTGTTTCAAATCTGTTATATATCTGTTGAATAGGGGGGACAGGTCTCATACAAATTTGATCATCGTTCTTTGTCATAATTGGTAAATTCAACTAAATTCATAATTGAATCAGTCATTCAAATACTACGCAGTGTTTTTCCATTTTGATCGCTATTCATTCATTCATAATAAATAACCTGTACAATATTGTATAATATACCACCAGGCGTACGGCAATGCGCCACCGGTACATGGTGGACATCCCACTTATACGTACAAAACGTTTTGGGAACACATTCATTGAGCGTACAGCTAAGGAGTGGAATTCCTTGCCGGAATCTGTGTTTCCTGATGGCTACAACCGGCGATTCTTTAAGTCAAGTGTGAATAGGTTACTTCTAGGTAAGCGCGCTCCATCGTCGACCGCATCGTCGTTTTCCATCAGGTGAGATAGCGGTCAAGGGCGAACCTATCAAGAATAATAAAAAAAAACATAAATTGAGTGACATTTTGGGATATAAACAAACGCTAATAACTTTGCTGTTTATGAATATTATTTATTGAGACTTTACTGAAATAATAACCAGACCTTTTCAAATATGCCCCTTTAAGTATTTGTACTAATTTAAAGGTAGTGGTGTATTTTAATTTAAAACATTTTATCTGACTGTACTAAACAGTGTGTCCGAATCGTCAGTGAAAAAATATTGAAATAAAAATGTGTCAATTCGGACACTGTGTCTGAATATACTGTGTCCGATTCGTCAGTAAGTCAAAAATATAATGATGTACAGTTTGATAATAATAATAAATAAATAATAATAAAATGTATTTATTACCACAAGAATTTAGGTACATTGCATTGATTACAACTAAAGTTCTTAATAATTATTTAAGCTTAGGCTAAAGTACAATTAGGTCGACCCTGTCCCCTAAACTAGGTTAGGCCTGTATCTTAGGGGGCAGTATCCGGCTATACAGGTACGTTTATAAAATAAGTTTATTGCTGTAGAAGTGCAAGTGGACTGTGTCAAAAGGGTGAAGTTTAAAGTTGTGGTAAACCTTAGTGTTAGTGTGATGTGTGAGTGAGTTTGTGTTTGTGTGTGATAATATGTTTGTGAGTTTGTTATGTAAGAACTGATTGCATTAGGTGTACATTTGTAGTGTGTTGTAGAAGTTGGAGTCCCCAACAATGTGTAAAAACAACTCTTGATCACATAGTGTGGTTATTAGGTGATGTATGTTAGAAGTGATTCCGTTTTATTATAATTCTGTTTCAGCAGCCATTCTATTATTCTGTTTCAGTTTGGACCTTGGAAGACCAATGATGTTCAGTTCCTTTTGAGCTTTGTTATAAATATGGGAACTTATTACGTAGAATTGGTGCTTTGCGAATTTTGTTTTATGTTGGGTACCGGGAATGATGTGTTTACGTTTCTTCGGGTTGTGAGGAGCCACACCACGATGCGTTCTGAGGATTGATTGGAGCACAAATAGCTGTCGTACAGTTAAAACCTTGCAGTCTGCATAAAGTTGCGCTGTAGGAAATCTGCGCGGATTCTTGGTCATAACCTTAAGAACTGGTCTTTGTGCCCTTTCAGCCCTCAAGAGACTGGTTTTTATGGCACCACCCCACACATTGACACAAAAGCCCAGCACCGATTGACATAAAGCAAAATACACCATTTTAAGAGTATCATGGTCTGATACTTTTATGATATCTTTTACGATTTGCTTGTGATTACAATACAAATTCTATAATAATTGATGGGCAGAAATATCTCTCAAATAAAGCGCTGCACACTCTTTTTTACAATATCTGACAACTAAGCACTTCTTAGTTCCTCGTTCTGGATCAACTTGCATTTTTTTTGTGATTAGGATTTAGAGGTAAACAGGATGTATTAGGTACCTCCGTTATAGAGGTGTTGTATCGGGCATTTGCCCGATTCACAACACCCACCCGATGGTTGATTTCGAACTGTTGTATTTTACCTATGTTCTAATCGCGCGAATAACTCTAATGCCACACCACGATGTAAGATTTTGAATTTTAGTTTCTACTAGCTGACCCGCCTAACAGTCAAAGAATGTAGTTATCTTTCACAAACAAAGCCTAAGTAATATACCAAGTTACACACAATTTTAATGTATAAAGTTATCTACGGCGACTTCGTATATTTTGCGTGATGCGCGCACAACTAAAAACTTCTACAGATTTATTATATATATAGATGTGGCCTCATAGATGTCGCTACAGGGATATGATCTTTCTTTTCCCGTTCTGGGTGGAGGGAGAGGCAGTGTCACATTTACTGACTAAAACTCACCTGTGTTCCTACAGTTGCCCTTTGCGTTCTAGGGCCGCGGTGACTCTTTCGTGAATCTACTTGCACCTTGTTTATATACTTATAGCAGAGATTTGTATTAACACGATGAGTTCATTAGATTCAAATATTAATTTTGATTAAAGCAGTAGTGGAAATCCCTTTGCCGTCTAAATCAAACGAAAGATACCTAAAATGCTACGAAGATTTCATGTTCACCGAAACAAATTTAAACGTTGATTTCGTAACCGGCCCGGTAATGGTTAAACAAGAAGCGGTTTTTTCCTTCGGTTGCTTAACCGTGACATAACTGAGCTTTTTTGAATGAATGAGTGAGCAAATACAATACTACCAAATATAATGTAAGGGTCCATCATAAAATCTCATTGACGCTTACAACTTTTTAATCATCATCTTCCTGCCCTTGTCCCGTTTTATTTGGGGTCGGCACAACATGTTTTTTTCTTTCATTTTGTCCTGTCACCCGTCAAAATTATCACTAACTCCCTTTTCTCTCATATCACTCCTCGCACAATCCATCCATCTTTTCTTTGGCTTCCCTCTCCTTCTCTATCAATCTACATATATACTCAGAACTCTTCTAATAATATGCGCTTCCCTCCTCTTCACATGACCATACCAAGACAACCGATTTCCTTTCAACTCTTCAGTCACTGGCGCCTCTTTCAAACTTCCTCTAATATACTCATTTCTCACTCTATCCATTCTCGTCACACCACACATCCATCTCAACATTCTCATCTCCGCTACATGCAATCTTTTTTCATCCATCTTTTTCATAGCCCAACATTCTGATCCATACAGTATGACAGGTCTTATCACGGACTTGTAAATTCTACCCTTCAACTTGAGGGGTATCCGTGGGTCGCAAGTTGTTCTCGTGACCTGTCGCTATTTCATCTATCCTGCGTTGATCCGATGTGTTACGTCTCGGTCTACCTCACTATCCCCTTGGACGAGCGACCCGAGGTACCGAAAGTCGGAACAGACCGGTATGGGCTTTCCGGCGAGAGCTAAAGGCAGCACATTTTGCAGCAAATATGATGCAATTTTTATGGGATACAGTTACCTACGCTTGTCGTTTCTACCAAGAGGAAATTTAATCGAAAGCCTAAAAAGTTCACTGCCGAGCGATGATGCGCTTTCATTTAGTTATTAATTTGCGCATTAATGTTCGCAATGCATTTTCATGAAGCCAGCACTGGCCGTAGCGTTAAAGGTTGTCTAGGCGACGCAAAATGAACGCGGCGCTGGCGGCCGCGCTTCCTGCGACTTGCAACGAGTCAGGCGAATCACTTCACGACAACTGCACTATAATAGGCGCCCATTCCATTCGCATTTGCAAGTAGGTCGACGACACTCGCCTATTGCATCGTAGGTAAATTAGGCCGACGACCGCATCTTGTAAGCCTATGTGTGTGTGTATCTATCCAGATACAAGTATCGGACTGAATAACCAATTGATCGTCAAAGTTGTGGCACAGTGTCTGTTTATAGTTAGTTACATTGAATATTTTTTATTTATTTAAAACTGAATGTAAATGGTACAATGATGATATTGTGATATCGAAAGGAGATCGCATGAGTTAAGTTAATGAACTGGCATGTAAAATATACTTCTAAGGATTTTGTTGTTCTAGAATAGGTTTAAAAATTGAGTAGAACAAAGAGATGTCTAATTTTTTCGGTCCGGACGCAACCGTTGTAGTGCGATGTAATAATATTGAAGTCCAGTAAAAAAACAAAATATTCAGTCATAGTAAAAGTATTTCATTTCAAGAAATAATAAAGATCCCGATACCGTCGCAGAGTGCGACAATATTTACATATCTTGCCTAGACTATCCCATTGCTGGGAAAAGGCCTCCTTCCATATTCCTGCCGCGACCCGGTCTTGTGACTTCGGGTCACGAATTTTGTTTTTTGCCAACCGGTCATGCGGCAGACTTGTCAAAAATAAGTTTCATACTTTAATTCCTACTCGTAAGTGGACCAGTGTTGCATAGAATCATGTATGCCTCACAAATTGCTGTAATCTTAGCATGGGTTAACATGAGGTGCGAGTTCGGGTGCGGGTAACTACGATTGTACGAAAATAACCACTAATGGGTTTGTTTGGAACTTGACTCTCCTAGGCTTGTTGAGTTACTGCGGCGTGTATTCTAACCTATCTTCTAGATTAGGTTTACCATTGACTATTTCTTTACTTTCGAGTCCTATTACATATGTCTACGGATGTTATACATCATCTTCACATTTCTGTTCGCCTTGCAAGTTGCGGGTCATCATTGTGAATCCCTTTTATTGAGATTATAATTAATATTTGTCATAGTTGGAACATGATTTGGCCTTATGATCCTGCTCTTGTCCTCGACTTGACAGAAGGAAAGTGAAGTCTAACTTGACGTGCTAGGTAATCCAAATAACTATATGGTTTGAGGCCCGTGGCCAGTTTTCCCTGACAAGAAAATAGAAGCAGAACTTTATTACCTACACAATTCGCAATATACTTGTACTGTTACATATTCTGTGGCAATAGTAGAGCATCTTAACTTTCATCAGTCAATCTTTCGTAGGTATTGTTTGCCTGATTGACTTAAGTTCATATATAAAGCAACTGTAAAGTGAAGATCAAAAGTATGTAATTTAAATCGGTGTACACACAGCTCGCCGACCGACGGGTGCAACTCATACCGCGCATCGCTCTCTGCTGACGCAAATGCACGGTCTAACACATGTAGCAATAACCTATAGGTACAGGGTATACTAGACATTTACATAATGCCTTTCCTATGGAAGGAGTAGTCTCAAATTCTATACCAATTCATCTGGAAAAGTTGAGGATTTACAAATATTCACCTCTTGGGTGGAGCAAAAGGGCATGTCAGACTTTTATTGACTAAAATCCGGACACAGTTGGATTTCAGTTGCCCTTTGCATTCTACGGGCACGGTCACCTTTCAAACAGCTCTAGCAAGTATCAGCATACTGGGACCGTTCAGTTTTGCTGATATCTCTTTAAGGGGCTCGTAGAACACTACGCGCCCGCCGTCGAGTCGGCCTTGGTCCTTACCTGATGGCCCGACGGCGAGCTACCCGTTGCTCGTCGTCCGCAAGCCTGGGCGCGCATTCATAGTATAACTAGTAGTGATTTTTTTAACTTCTTGATTAGCGTAATTAGAGACACAATAGTAAGACAATGGCGCACGAACGCGGCGCGTTCGTGCGGGGATCAACAGCTTAAATAAGTGGACTTTCATAGATAGTTTAAATTGTCTGTTGTGATAATGCAGGTGTGTTGTGTGCGGTGCAATCTGGCGGGAGCAGTCGTCTTGAGTACAACGGATAGATAAGAATTTATTGTTAACAAGCGAGTGCCAGCGGGAGTTTGCCAAGCTGGCTGAGCCACAGCAGCTATCACACATCCGACACGAGGGAAGGCATGTCTAGACCATGGATACGTTAAACTGAGGGGAACTAATGCGCAAGGTCTGTGAATCTTCAATAACGGATCACCACCTTATTTTGCACGGCTTCAACTGCTGTGACCGTAAAGCTCAAGCCAAAAACAGATTTCTCTCTAAAATAGACTACTCTAAAGTGATTGAAGAAGTACTCCAGCTCGACTGGGTGGATGTCACTGCCACAAGAAATATTGACGACGCAGTTCACCTGTTTAACAGGGCCCTGTCTGACGTCATAACTAAACATACGTCAAAAATTTAAATGAGTCGCACGAAATTCAATCTAAAACCTTGGGCTAGGCCTGGCTGCTGCAAATGATAGAATCTGCCTTCCAAAACTAAAGACCTTGTCTGCAGCCCGGTTTTCGACATATCTGCCCATACGTATTTTCAACGCCGTGAGCAGAATTTTCGCAATACCGAATGAGTTCTCTGAAGCTAAAGTTAAACTAAAGAAAATGGTTTTTGGACCGAACTTACGAGGAAACAGAAACCTTACTTTGTTGTACAAGTTAATAGGTACTGACAGACAAACAAAAACACACCACACACCCTCACTCACACTTCACATTTACACACATAACTGTTCCTTTGCACTATCGTTACTAACAGGTAGTATTAGTTCTTTTTTTAGTTTAGTTTTTTTTATCACTGTTATGTACCTTATTTTATTTATACGTAGCGCCAGCAGGCCAGATCATCTTGCTAAGTCTGTGTACTTATTGGGTCACCAAGATACAGGCTTTGCCTAGTTTGGGACCCATTGCTAACCTGTTAACGTCATTCTTAGTGTAATTTCTAAAGATTCTTATGTAATTGTATAAAACTGTGTATGTTTCAATGAATAAATGAAATGAAATGAAATACTGATAAGCAGCTTGCAATCTGTCGGTATGTCAACACGCCCAGGTGAGGCAATGTTATGTGTTTTTCGCTCTCTAACAATACTCTGGTACTTGCTAATGGGCCCTCATTACTTATTACACGGTGTTATGTTATTTTACACGCATACTTACAAAATATGCCTGTTGCCTACCTACTGGGAATTACCGATAAAAATGGCGTTGCCGTTTTATTACAATGCAGCGCGCGGCCGCGACAGCCGTGCTCCATTTGAGACGACTTGTTGCATAGGCGTGACCACGAACGTAGCTGCGCCTGCAAGTGTCCTAAATAGCTATATTTTCGATTATGATCTATCGATTACAGTTGGTATATGTATGTTATTGATTACTGCAAAGGTTATGCATTTGGACATGGTAAGTTCGGGAAGTTCCTGCACCGGATTCGTGCGGAAGAAACGCCTGGTTGTACCATTGTGTAGACCGTCCGGAGGACACTCTGGAGAATACAGTAGAGTCCCGCTTGGGCAGAGCACCGCCGTGTCCTCGTGGGGCGATCGGCGGTAACGACCTCTCGCGTCTAACCCTGATACAGGCCATGGTCCGGAGCGAGGAGGACTGGCAGGCGGTCGCCTCCTTCTACGAAGCACTAATGCTAGCGAAGGAGACGGCCGCACACGCGTGGGAACGGTCCTCACGCCCCAGCCGTTGGGATTCCGATCCCGACTTCTAGCCACCGTAGGCGTAGGCTTGCGGACGGCGAGCAATGGGTAGCACGCCGTTCGGTCGTCCGGTAACCGTCCGGACCGAGCCCAAGTCGTCAACGGCAAGTAGTGTTCCACGCGCGCCTTAGGATGATGTCAGCAAATCGTAGGGGCCCAGCAGGGTCGAAGCCTACTGGGCCAAAGAAGGAACAGGAGTGGGTTATAGTCAGTAAAAGTCTGACACGCCCTCTCGCACCACCCAAGCGAGCGAGAGAAGTTATTAGATGATTTCCCATCATAGTAGTTACTTATGAGGATCGAATTGAAGTGATTCATGCGATCCCGTGACATTCAATCAACAACTGGGCTACCTAACTGCTGTAGTTGGCAACATATTATTACAATAACATGTTTATGAGAACGTCGTCTCATTTGTTAGTCAGTTCCACTTAATTTCTGCGGGTTGTTATAGAGCTTCGCAAAAGGCGTGATGTTGTGAGTCGGGGGAGGTAGTTGTAATAGCGTCGGCTAATTGTTGTTTGTTAAATTAATTAGTGTTATTGTGTTAATAAGCATCCGCCATCGATCGTCACCGAAGCCCCATCGGTGCGCGCCTTCAATACGCAGACCTAGCATTTCATGAAATGTTTCTGCTATTTTTAGTACTGAATACCTCTGAAAGGCACTCTGATTGCAGAATAAGGTATAAATGTTACAGTTAAAACTCGTTCTTCGATAGAACTCATTTTCCCTAGTTAAAACTAGTTTTTAACCGACTTCAAAAAAAAGGAGGAGGTTATCAATTCGGTTGTATTTTTTTTTTTTTTTTTTTTTTTTTTTTATCATTATTTTTTTTTTTAATGTTTGTTACCTCAGAACTCCGTCGTTTATGGACCGATTTGCAAAATTTTTTTTTCCCTATACAGGATATGCTTCCAGATTGGTCCCATTTTTTTCAAAATCCATTTCTGATGATGGAATTCATGAGGAATCGAGGGAACTCCTCAAAAATTACAGGCAACCCTATGGTAATTTTAGCATTTTCATCAAGAACTTAAGCATTTACAGTCAAAAAGTAACATTTGATGAAGTGGAACTGATGAAGAAGACCAGAAATGGTCAACGGAACTTCATACACAAATAGATATTACAATGAAGATATACATAGTTAAGCGACTATGACAATACAAATAAATGAATGATTCTGAATAGTTACGTTGAAAATGGTATCATCGAAGTGATCTGATGATGATGATGGAGCCGGAAGGTAGGCACTGGAACTCCGTAATTAATCAATGTAACCTAGCCGTGTTTGGACTTATTAGAATTGTCATGAGATGCACTTTGGCTATAAGGTACTATCGAACTGATCTGATGATGGAGCCGGAAGGTAGGCACAGGAACTCCGTAATTAATCAATGTATCCTAGCCGTGTTTGGGCTTATTAGAATTGTCGTGAGATGCTCTTTGGCTATAAGGTACTATCGAACTGATCTGATGATGGAGCCGGAAGGAGGAAGGTAGACACAGGAACTTTATAATAAAACAATGTAACCTAGCAGTATTTGGGTTAATTGGAATTGTCATGAGAAATAGGCACTCTCTTTATAAGTGTATCGCAACTAAAAAGTGTAAAATAAAAACTTTTTAGAAAAAAAAAAATAACCGACTTCACTAAAAAAAACACTAAAAGGATCAAAATAACTTTAATTTCGGAAGTCGGTGTTAAATAAGAAACAAACAATACCGAGAAACACCGACTTCCAAAATTAAAGTTATTTTGATCCTTTTAGTGTTTTTTTTAGTGAAGTCGGTTATTTTTTTTTTCTAAAAAGTTTTTATTAATTAACGCCTTTGTTAAAACTAGAATTTACCATTGATATACAGGGTGTTTGGTGCATCGTGTGCCAAATTGAAATGGTCAACGGGAGGGGTCATCTGCTATCCTTTCAGGCCCCTAAACACTTCTCATGACCTGTGGATTTTTTTTCATCGACTTTTTATTGTTTTATGAAAATAAGACCCAAATTGTTCATTCATATACAAATTTAAAAAAATATATAAGGCGTAGACTCTGAATACTTTTTTTTTTAAATGTGTATTGTATTAGAGTACTTTTAAATTTAAAATTAGTGACATTGGCTATCTAGTTTTATTTTAATTTACTCACAAAGTTTGAACTTAAATTAAAGCTGTCCAGGTTTCAGCTATTGCAATTTTGTCTTATGTGACTCATTCACAATTCTAGCGAATTTACAAATTTGTAGCAGTTGTTGTGCAGTGATGATAGTTGGAAACTAGGGAGGTACTAGTTCAACGCATTGAAATTACTTTCAATACAATTAAGGAGGAAATACGACTTTGTACAACAATCGTCGAAATACGAAACAAATGTCGGACCTGCATTCGCAACAGAGGCCAACAATTTGAACAGGATTTGTAAAAATCTATATAAAAGAAAGTCATGTTAGTTACACTATTTATAACTCAAGAACGGCTGAACCGATTTGGCTGAAAGTTGGTGGGGAGGTAGCTTAGAACCAGGAGACGCACATAGGATACTTTTTTTTTTGAGTAGGGTAGAGTAGGGTAGAGTTGGGTAGAGTAGGGTAGGGTTGTTTCATCGCAATCGGTTGACTATCGAAAGATACCTATAGGTACTACATTAATTGACTGTTAGGCGGTACGAAGTTCGCCGGGTCAGCTAGTTGAAATAAATGTTAAAAACGCAAATTCATTTTTTTTTATTTCTAGTAAAACCTACGAAAAGAGAGATACGATACGAGACAAATTTTACCCTATAAGAGTGAGATAACATTTTAATATGTTTTTCAGGTATAATTTAAGCAAAAATATTTTTTAAATCATAATTTTGAATATTCGTTTTTTGTGACTCGATTCAAATTCAAGCGAATTCACAATGTTATAAAAAGATTTTTATGGCATGTGGTACATCACTAGTAAGAGGATAAACTAGAGAATTTTTGAGGAAGTTGGAAGATTCCGGTCGCTTTTGGTTTTTTTTTTATAGCCATGTAAATAGCTGTAACATGGATAGCTTTAATTTAAGTCCGAAACTGCGAGTAAATTTAAAAAAAAACTAGATATAATAATAATAATAATAATAATAATAATAAAATTTATTCAATTAACGTTTACAAAAAATTAACATTAAGCCAACAGTAACAAGGTTTCCCATACAATTATAGTGCCTAAAAATATACTAAAACTAAAATATTATTGAAGGTGCAATTAATCGTGGTTCGGAATAGCAATGTTTGATAGTGGACTGCCCGATCTAGGAATATCGAATGTAACTAATTTTAAATTTAAAAGTACTCTAATACACATCTAAATAAAATTAAAATTCAGAGTCTACGCCTTACATATTTTTTTAAAATTTGTATTTGAATGAAAAATTTGGATCTTATTTTCATAACACAATAAAAAGTCGATGAAAAAAAATCCACAGGGCATGAGAAGTGTTTAGGGGTCTGAAAGGATAGCAGATGACCCCTCCCGTCGACCATTTCTATTTGGCACACGATGCCCCAAACATTCTGTATAATTTGATTTTCAGATAAAACTAGTTATATTATAATTAGAAGTGCAGGGGGCACTTCTCGAATCATGCGACCAATTAGAATAAGGTTTTTTTTAGGTGGGAAATCATCTAATGACTTCTCGCGCTTTAGGGCGGAGCGAGAGGGCGTGGCAGACTTTTACTGACTAAAACCCACTATGTTACTTCGTTGCCTTGCATTACAGGGCCCCGGGTTTTCCTTTCAGAAGCAAACCCATGGCCCCCCAGAGGCTTCGATCCTGCTGGGCCCCTACGGTTTTGCATCTTCTTGAGGCGCGCGTGGAATACTACGCGCCGTCGACGACTTGGGCTCGGTCCGGACGGTTACTGTTCGGCCGGACGGCGAGCTACCTATTGCACGCCGTCCGCAAGCCGGAAGGAGGCGACCGCCTGCAATTCCTCCTCGCTCCGGACCATGGCCTATACCAGGGCCCAGCGCGAGTGGTCGTTGCTTCCGATCGCCCCCACGAGAACGCGGCGGTGGTCTGCCCAAGCGGGGCACACCTCTACCGTATGCTCCGTGTCCTCCGGGCGGTCCAAGCAATGGTGATAACAGGGCGTTTCTTCCGCACGAATCCGGTGCAGGAAACTCCCGGACTTACCATGTCCATGCGTCATGTGGAAGGTGAGGATGCCGTGTTGTCTTTCCAGCCACTCCTCAAAGAGGGGACAATCAGAATAGGGTGTGATGAACTTTAACCTCGGTAGGAACAGTTTTAGCTTACCTACTCGTCCCATAAACTACTGCTAAATAATCTGAAATAATTCATTGCACAGTATTTCCCCCACATATGAACTAAAATACAAAAAAAAAAACTTTTTACAAACACATACATTGAAGTCGGTTGTATTTTTTTTATTCCTTTTTTTTTCTTAAAAAGTACCTATTTTATTTTTCAATTTTTAGTTATGGTAGCAATTTATTATTAGTGCTAAGTAGTGCAAAAAATAATTACCATATAGTTAGAAAACATTTAATACATGGATGACGACGAGGATGAAAGTCCAGATGGACGCAACTCCAAGAGGGCGGCTAAGGTGGCTAAGCGACACATAGACACACAGCAGCAGCAGCGCGAAAAGGAAAGTTATAACTTTGCTCCTTTCTTGAAACCTAATTATATAAGACAGTACCCAGAGCATTCTACTAATACTGAATTTAAAGTATATGTTGAGTCTCAGGATAAGAAAGAACGATTTGGAAATAAAAGTCCAATTTACTTGAACCATATATTTACAACAGAGATAAAGGGTTTGGTGGCTCCACAAAGAGTCAACGCAAGTAAAATTGTTGTTATATTTAAATTGGCGAACACAGCTAACAACTTCATAGCCAACTCTGGATTTTTAGAAAAATATAATTTAAAAGCATATATACCGGCAGCCCAAATAGAGAAAACAGGAGTCATACGCTTTGTGCCTATTAACATTTCTACCAAGGAATTTTAAACAAAGTTATCATCTCATTTTGAAATTATTGCTGTGCGACGTTTTACAAAGAAGGTAGGGCAGCAGCGGGTTCCTTTACAAACTGTTAGCTTGACCTTTTTATCAAATAATCTTCCTGAAAATGGACAGTATGATCTATTCTCATACAGGGTTTTTGATTATGTTCCGCCTCTGCAGCAATGTTACCGATGCTTCAAGTTTAATCATAATAGTAGCATCGTTATAAATAGTAAGCATCGTTGTAGTCGTTGCACTGGAGTACATCTTTACACAGAATGTGACAAGCCTGATGAACTCCGCTGCGCTAACTGTAGGGGAGCTCATTTGGCTGCTATCTAGATCTTGTCCTATTAAAATTCAAAAAATGTTAAAAAAAGCAAAAGAAAATTACTTATGCTAGTGTTGTTGAAACCAAAAAATATGAACAAACCTTTCCAACCATTTCTGAAAATGTAAATAAAACAAAAAATGTTGTAAATAATAATGTAATTAAAACTACACCTGTCAATAAAATTGTACAAAAAGTAAATAAAGCTGTACATAAAGTAAATGATATTAGCTGTATTACACAGGCTCCTGAAATTTATTTAAAAGAACAATTATTAAATAATTGAGATTTAAATTCGGCTATTATTCGCACTATATTTGAAATTATTAATAAGGGTGATGGGACTCCAATTAATAGTAAAACAGTTAACGATATGTTACATAAATACCTTCCTTAAATTTATGGATATAAATAGCACATCATCACAGTCTCAGTTACGAATAGCACAGTTTAATATTCAGAGTGCATATAATAAAAAACCCTTACTAATAGATTTTTTTGTAAATTTTAATATTGACATTTGTCTCTTAAATGAAACATGGTTTAAAGATAATAGGTTATTTAATATTCCTGGATATAATTTACATTTTTGTAATGCAAGTAATAAGCATGGAGGTGTAGCAATACTAATACTTCCTTCTTGTAAGCTGTTGATCCCCGCACGAACGCCGGCGGTCGTGCGCTATTGTCTTACTATTGTGTCTCTAATTACGCTACTCAAGAAGTTAAATATAAACAGTTGGATACTCAATTTTATGAAGATTTACAAAGCATAGCTATATCGTTAACTACAGAATATGGTAATCTTTCAGTTTTGTGTTTATTCCCCACCTACAAGTGGACATATGAGAATGACCAGATTACGAAATTTAATTAATTCATTGCCTACACCTGTTTTTATTAGTGGTGATTTCAATGTGCATCATATTGCCTTTGGCTGTGTATCCACAAAGGGTCGTGGACAGCAGCTTTATGATATAATTGATGACTCTAATTTATGTATTATATACTCAATGATGGTAGTTGTACAACTATTCAATATCCAAATCGTAATCCATCAGCTATTGATGTTACTTTTGTCAGTCCTTGTATTGCTCCACTTGTGACTGGTCAGTTTATGATAATAACATGGGTAATTATCATTTTCAAACAATTACTTCTATATTATTGAGTATAGATAAATATAGAGTAAATCCTCCCACAGAAAAATATCTATATATCGTGGATTGATGGCGCACGGGTGCGACGGACAGCGCCATCTAACAATTAGTTTCGTAAACTAATAATATCGTCACCGGAAACGCAAACGGCACCCTACCGCTTGGACACGATCGTCGGTAGAGGGGATGCAGTGAGGACTGGAGGGAAGCCCGAGAGGTGCGGCATTCTACCTCGGACAGCCTCGGCATACGCTCAGTACCAACGCACGTGTTTGTTTCCTTTTGTAAAACCGTTATCAAAATAAAATTATTATGATTCAAATTATCTTTCGTTCGAGTACCCAAGTCAGTGCCCACACCTACCAAGAACTATATCGGATTGTGATGAAGACCCGATGGTTCGCATCTCGGCCACCCTAGATGCGACATATATAATAAGACTGATTGGAAGCGGTATAGTGAGTTTTCTAAAGTCTTTTTTAGCAATATTTAAATGTGGTTAATAAAGATCCTTTACAAACATATAACCTTTACTGCGATCAACTTAACGCTTTAAAAGTTGAGTGTATTCCTAAGTTTGTTCAAAAATCGCCAGCACCATGGTGGAATGATAGATGTAAACAGAGTGTTATCAATTCCTATGAAGCACTAAAGCACTATAGAAAAAATCCTACTATTGAAAATTTCATCAATTACAAGAAGTTAGATGCTATAAAGAAAAAGATAATTGCTGAAGAAAAAAACTTTTTATAAAAAAAAAAAATAACCGACTTCACTAAAAAAAACACTAAAAGGATCAAAATAACTTTAATTTTGGAAGTCGGTGTTTCTCGGTATTGTTTGTTTCTTATTTAACACCGACTTCCGAAATTAAAGTTATTTTGATCCTTTTAGTGTTTTTTTTAGTGAAGTCGGTTATTTTTTTTTTTTATAAAAAGTTTTTATTTCACACTTTTTAGTTGCGATACACTTATAAACAGAGTGCCTATTTCTCATGACAATTCCAATTAACCCAAATACTGCTAGGTTACATTGTTTTATTATAAAGTTCCTGTGTCTACCTTCCTCCTTCCGGCTCCATCATCAGATCAGTTCGATAGTACCTTATAGCCAAAGAGCATCTCACGACAATTCTAATAAGCCCAAACACGGCTAGGATACATTGATTAATTACGGAGTTCCTGTGCCTACCTTCCGGCTCCATCATCAGATCAGTTCGATAGTACCTTATAGCCAAAGTGCATCTCATGACAATTCTAATAAGTCCAAACACGGCTAGGTTACATTGATTAATTACGGAGTTCCAGTGCCTACCTTCCGGCTCCATCATCATCATCAGATCACTTCGATGATACCATTTTCAACGTAACTATTCAGAATCATTCATTTATTTGTATTGTCATAGTCGCTTAACTATATCTTCATTGTGATATCTATTTGAGTATGAAGTTCCGTTGACCATTTCTGGTCTTCTTCATCAGTTCCACTTCATCAAATGTTACTTTTTGACTGTAAATGCTTAAGTTCTTAATGAAAATACTAAAATTACCATAGGGTTGCCTATAATTTTTGAGGAGTTCCCTCGATTCCTCATGGATTCCATCATCAGAACTAGATTTTGAAAAAAATGGGACCAATCTGGAAGCATATCCTGTATAGGGAAAAAAAAAATTTGCAAATCGGTCCATAAACGACGGAGTTCTGAGGTAACAAACATAAAAAAAAAATAATGATAAAAAAAAAAACAAAAAAAAAAAAAAAACAACCGAATTGATAACCTCCTCCTTTTTTTTGAAGTCGGTTAAAAAGAAATGGTTGGAATAGTTTGTGTAACAGTTTTAATAGAACAACTCCCATTAGCAAAATTTGGAATAACATTAGAATGTTTAAAAATTGTGGAAAGATTAATAATAGGTCTTATTCTGATGTATTCATTAATTCGTTTTTAGATAAATTGGAAGATAAGGGCTTAGAGGTCCCTAACTTAGAAACATATTTTAATGTTCATAATGATAGTGAAAATACGAAATTTCTCTTAGAAAAGTTTACATTTCAGGAATTTTCAGTTTCTTTAAATTCACGTAGAGGTGGTTGGTTTTCCTTATATCTTAGTCAAAAAACTTCATCAATCAGTCCAAAAACTTTTCTTAGACATTCTTAATAATTTATGGATTAAACAGATTATTCCTGAATCTTGGAAGACTCAATGTGTGATACCTATTTTAAAAACTGATAAGTCTCCGGATAGCGCTGATTCATATCGACCTATTTCATTGTCGTCTTGTATAGGTAAAATATTTGAAAGCATGTTAAAAACTCGTCTTGACTGGTTTGTTGAACACAATGAAATTTTACCAAACATTCAATAGGTATGGCTTCAGACGAGGGCGAAGTTGTGCAGACAGCTTTGTATCCTTTGTCTCTGATCTGACACGCGAAAAATAAAAAAATGATGGAATATGTGTTTTCTTAGATGTACAAGGAGCATTTGATAGTGTACAGCCAGGACTTTTAGTTAAAGTTTTATCGAAACTTGGTATACCTGGTGTTATATGCAAATGGATTTTTAGATTTTTACACAATAGAACCTTATATGTCAAATATAATAATATTATACATGGACCTAAAACAGCATCAAAAGGGACAATGCAACGGGCAGTGTTGCCCCTTTGCTCTATAATCTATATTGTAGTGCAATTTGTAAATATGTGAATAATCGTAATGTAAATATCCTGCAATTTGCAGATGACCTTGTTTTATATTGTACAAACGAAATATTAATCAAGCTGTAAATATTTTAAGTAATGCTTTGAAGGAATTACATACATACTATAATAAGTTGGACCTCAAAATCAATACTAGTAAAAGTAGAGTAGTTGTTTTTGGTCAAGATTTACCTAGCACGGATATAAAGTTTAACAATGAAATTATTCCACATACAGATAGACATAAATTTTTAGGTATAATCATAGATAAGAAACTTTCTTTTGAATATCATTTAAAATACATAGCTCAAAATTCCTTAAAAGGTCTTAACATTCTTCGATGTTTAGCTGGTGTTTCATGGGGTGCAGACCCTAAGACTCTTACAATTCTGTATAAATCTATTGTCCGAAGTCATTTTGATTATAGTTGCCTTGCATATATTAATATTAAAAGTAAGTTTGTAAATAAATTAGATATAATACAGAATAAGGGTCTCAGAATAATATCAGGTGCTATGTGTTCTACACCTATTAGAGCTATGGAAGTAGAAACAGCAATAATGCCATTATCACTACGCAGATTACTGTTAGCTCAACGCTTCTGTTTAAAATTATTATTCTGTAAGAATCAATTAGTAATGAACAAAATTTTACCTTAGCCTGTTCAATGTAGCACTCCTATGATAACTGGTGAGGAACTTCTTAATCACTACTATCCAGAACTCTCCCAAGTACTTCTACAAATAAAAAGCAATTTAATAAAGTTTTTTCTGATTCTTTATGGCCATGCTATTCAACACAATTTCAAATTTTATTTAAAGTACCAAAATCTATTGATGCCTCAGTTTGCACCAATCAAGATCTACTTAACTTCATAGATCACAATAAAGAATATTATAAAATTTTTACTGATGGGAGTAAAGGAGAGTCTCATGATCGTAGCGCTGTTTATGACCCTCAAATTAAATTTGAACAAAGTTTTGTGTTAGATAATAGTTGTAGTATATTTACTGCTGAGGCATATGCAGTTTTAGAAGCGTTAAAGCACATTGATTCTGTAGACAAATGTAGATATTATTTTATCATTACTGATTCTCTAAGTTTAATAACGAGTTGAAAAAGTTTAAAAATTAACTAATCTAAAAAATCTAATTACTTGCTTTTTAAAATTAAAATTATTTTAAATAATCTTAGTTCTATGGGAAAAGAAGTATTTTTCATGTGGATACCTTCACATAGAGGTATAAGTGGAAATGAAATTGTTGATAAAGCAGCATATAATGAAATTAATTCAATAGATGTAAGTGTTGTTGTTAAGACTCCTTTCACTGATTGTTATACTGATTTTGGAAAAAAGATCAAGAACAGAAAGGCAAGTGGTATGGCAGCATACAAATGGACTTACCTAGAAAACCCTGGTATTACAAATTGAAGACTGCTAGAGTGAGACTTCATTACAACAATTAATAGACTCCGATTTGGGCATAACACCGCACCCGCTCATTTGAGTAGACTCAACATAATTGAAGATGCAACATGCACTGCTTGTAGAAAGTTCCCAGGAACAGCAGAGCATATTATATTCAGTTGTGAAGAACATAATCTCCAACGCTTTATTCTTGCGAGTGAACTTTGTGACTTATCCGAAGAAATGTCAACAATTATTGAATCCCGCCACCTTATTGTTATGCTGCAAAATAAAGACTGCTTTTTGCCGTTATATAAATATATTAAAAATACCATCGGAAAAATATAAAGAGAGATTGTTAAAGATAAAATAAAAATCATAAGAAACAATACGATATGCAAATAAAAAGAAGAAATGGCACAAAGGCCAAAAAGCCATGCCACAAAAATTAAAAAAAAGACAAAAAACTCAGCGAAACTTAAAGACCTTATAGCCAGAGTGCTTTTCATGACAATTCTAATAATCCCAAAAACGGTTAGGTTACATTAATTTATTACAGAGTTCCGGCCTGTTCCGGTACCTACCATCCGGCTTCATCATCCGATCAGTTCGACATATCCCCTCCCCCTTTTCTTTCAGTCAGTCATCGATTACACGTAGGTATAAACAAAGCAATTTTACTAGTTACGACAGTTCTGCTGTGATCCTTGAGGAGTTCTGTTCCATATCTTCGAAGTTCATGTTCAGATTATAACAATATTTCTATGGGACCAACTTGAAAGCATAACCTATCAATAAAAAAAAAAAATTCAAAGTCGGTCCACAATTGACCGAGAAATCGGTGAACATACGTAGAAAAAATAAAACATTCAGGCGAACATAGAATCTCTTTCTTTTTGAAGTCGGTTAAATCCTGCATCGCGGTGTCAGAGATCTCCGCGCGATTAAAACACATGCAACAGTACGAAACCTATTATTAGGCAGCTCCCCGGACCCAACACAACGCCCAACTAGATGGAACATACTCCCTCTTCAATGGAAGTTTGCGGGACTTTACAGCCTGTTCCGCACACCTCTAAATTTTGCTAAAATAATTTGCGCTTTGGAACCTTATTAGCTTAAACAAATTTCCTTTTCTTCTTCACGGGCGCTGGTCAGCCTGGCGGATTGCGACAGGAGCGTATGTAAAATATCAAATCAAAAATGCCGCATACCTTAAAAAATGAAAACAAATAACAATAACGACTTATAATATGAGTGGTAGGATATACGTTACATCCGCGCAAAACGGCCAGTGCTCAGCAAAATGCTGGAGCTCGTGTAAGACAGAGCTACAGTGCTAATTTTCAGCACCAGCCGTCGTCAGAGTTTGTGACCCTTTTCTCCGCTGTGAATCATTTTTTTGGGTTCCGTACCTCAAAAGGAAAAAACGGAACCTTTTGGAACAGGACCACTTTGTCGTCCGTCCGTCTGTCTGTCTGGCTGTCTGTCAAGACCCTTTATCTCAGGAACGCGTGGAGGTATTGAGTTGAAATTAAAACCATATACTCAAGTTTGCGGTCTCTTGAAGCTATGAAAAAATCAAATTTCTAAGTTAACGAAAAAAAAAAGATACGGCGGTTTATGTCTCAAAAAAACGTATATTTCGACACTCGAGGAAATCAAAATTCATAGGGTACTTCCCGTTGACCCAGAATCCTGAAATTTTGCATAAAACAAGGTCTTATAGCACAGATATAGGAATAATTCTGAAAACTGTAAATTTGTTATTACGTCAAGACAAAAAAAAAAAATTGCGATTCGGAAAAATCTTCAAAACTCCAAATTCGGGAATTGAACTGTGTGCGTACGCGCAGCGGAATGTTGTTGAATTTAAAGATTTTAATTATGCAGATATTTAGTGTATGACGTCGTATAATTGTGTATGGTAAAAAAAAATTGTGCACGCAACCATTGTGGAGAAATTCACCAAAAACTGATTCCGCTGGGCGAACGTTGTCCTGGCGGAACTTTTTTTAATCCATAGACTTTAGAAGAAAAGAGATGTGTCCAAAAATTAGTGTGTATTTGTGTGTAATTGTATATGTATGAATAAAACTAGTGCATGCATAAACTTCGGAGAAATTCAAGTTTCCGCTACGCGAACGTTTGGCCATTAGCTAGTTTTCATATAAAGCGCTTACATAGAGAGCTGTAGATTTTTACATACGTTGTTTTGAATTTGTTTATATTTGTTTAAAAAACAGATTTAGAAAAAATCGTAGGGCTTAAAAGATAAAAATATAAACGTAAAATACGCTTATTAGGTCTTAGTTCTTAAAGTATGCACTTTGGGGTCTAGATTTTCACGTTTATACAAACCTTGTAAGTGTCTGCAACATGTTGCCAAGTATCAATGATGTTCCGTTAGTAACTAAAGAGTTATAGGACAAATTTACCATGAACAGATCACTGTTTACAAAGCAGTCAAATATCACGACGTTCTGAAGGAATTGCATGGTAATATGTAAGTCAATAATTAGTGTATTCATTCAACTATTCTTATGCAAAATTTCATGTCATTAAATTCAGTAATTAAAGAAAAACAATTATAATACTGACGAAGCATCGAAAACCTACATAACCCGACAAAGTTCGGATGCAAAAAAGCGGCCGTGCAATATATAAATATATTGCACGGCCGCTTTTTTGTAGCCATCCGAACTTTGTCGGGTTATGTAGGTTTGTTACCTAAAGTAGTATCCCAAAATTTACAGTATAATACCGGTATTGAATTGGTATAGGTGATAACACAATTGTTGTTTCGATATAGGTAATTTATAGGTCATTTATTTTTGTACACCTACTTTTTTAAATGTATTTGACTATGACAGAAAGTAGGTACTATTTACGTAGGTACTTTATTTAAGTATGCGCTTGAGACTTGAGATATAATCTAAATATATTATTTAAGACAAATAAAATTCATACAGCTAATTTCTATTGAAGATTTCACGGATCAGGATTCTAACTATAGACCCCTTTGGGAAATTAAATATTTACCACATGTAAGTATGTACTACCTACTGTTTAGGTAAATATTTATCATATTGTAGCTTATTACACTATTTAACCAATAGACTAGGCATGCACGAGCATTCCCCTTTGCAACTTTAGTGGATCAAACAATCTAATAACTTAAAAAAAACTACTTCTTGAATCGATTTTTTTTTCTTATGTATGTGAGCGTGTTCCTCCGCACCACACCAAAATATGCAGAATTATTTTGTTCGAAGTTCGGTACGCTTAATCCTTTAGTTAAATAGTCTAAGTATTGTAGTTATGAATTGATCAAAAATATTCTTGTGTGAAAAAATAGACAACGCGCTGCGCGCAACGAGCGATAGGCGGCTTCCCGCTTGAAACGGTACTGTCATCCTTGAAGAAAAGAGAGGGCAATATGTTTTCGCGCGTATTCGTTTGCTGTTGAACTTGCAAGCACTTTTTTAATGTTGATCAAATCTAAACAACTGAATAGGTTAGTTATGTGATGTGATTTTAATTTTTATTGAAGCTCGAAATATTATACTTACCCTAAGTTTCGTCATCCACGCGAACGAAGTCGCGGGCAAAAGCTAGTTCATAATCTATTTTAGTTAAAACACATTTAAGTCTATTGCTGTCATTGCAAGCGTTTGTTAACGTTATTACTCGTTTATTTACATAATTAAGTATTATATGTAATTAAAAATATTTTTGTACGCGGATATTTAAATAGAGAAGTACTTGTTAATTGAAGATTTGTTTTTATCGTAGATAGTGGCGTTATTATTAAAAAAATATTTTTCATTCAAGAAATGCAATTGTTTTATTTTTTCCTAACGCTTGTGTACGCAACTGTACCATATTAATAAATACTATATTGGAAGGTTAAGGACGTTTCTTAGATATATGGCACGGCCGCTTTTTGGTAGCCATCCGAACTTGGTCGGGTTATGTAGGTTTTCGATGCTTCGTCAGTATTATAATTGTTTTTCTTTAATTACTGAATTTAATGACATCAAATTTTGCATAAGAATAGTTGAATGAATACACTAATTATTGACATACATATTACCATGCAATTCCTTCAGAACGTCGTGATATTTGACTGCTTTGTAAACAGTGATCTGTTCATGGTAAATTTGTCCTATAACTCTTTAGTTACTAACGGAACATCATTGATACTTGGCAACATGTTGCAGACACTTACAAGGTTTGTATAAACGTGAAAATCTAGAGCCCAAAGTGCATACTTTAAGAACTAAGACCTAATAAGCGTATTTTACGTTTATATTTTTATCTTTTAAGCCCTACGATTTTTTCTAAATCTGTTTTTTAAACAAATATAAACAAATTCAAAACAACGTATGTAAAAATCTACAGTTCTCTATGTAAGCGCTTTATATGAAAACTAGCTAATGGCCAAACGTTCGCGTAGCGGAAACTTGAATTTCTCCGAAGTTTATGCATGCACTAGTTTTATTCATACATACACAATTACACACAAATACACACTAATTTTTGGACACATCTCTTTTCTTCTAAAGTCTATGGATTAAAAAAAGTTCCGCCAGGACAACGTTCGCCCAGCGGAATCAGTTTTTGGTGAATTTCTCCACAATGGTTGCGTGCACAAATTTTTTTTTACCATACACAATTATACGACTTCATACACTAAATATCTGTATAATTAAAATCTTTAAATTCAACAACATTCCGCTGCGCGTACGCACACAATTGAACTATTTACATAGGTAAGTTTGTACGGAACCCTCAGGGCGCGAGTCCGACTCGCACTTGCCCATTTTTTTAAAAGAGTAACCATGTAGTTTCGTGCTGGTTTTTCTCCATAGGAAACGACCAATTTGGAACCATGCACTAGCTTCTGAGTTTTATAAATGCCCATGAAGGCCTATGAAATAAAAACATTTTCAATTATTGAATTTTGAATTGTGTGTTCGTTGTGGCCTTCGTCTTTGTTCAGATTTCAGACTGCCTGTGGACTTAGAACTAATAGATGACGCTCTCTAAGTCATCAAGAACATGAACAAAACAACATAATTACGGTTTCTTCCAACAACTTCATACAATTGGTATGTTGTTCTATTTATCATTTATGTATCTAATACTAGGCATCTCACGATGAGCTCCCTACCTGTTTATTACATTATTGTAGGTAGCACTTATCTCACAGATAATAGACGTGACGCGAAAACAGCCAAATCATATATTTTTTAGGTTTTATAAATTACCATATCTTAATAGACGACGGAAGCTACGAAGAAGACACGTGTGTGTGACACGTTTTTATATGTAGAATCTCGTCAGTGCAATGATTTTATGTTATTTCGGTAACAGTATTATCACTCTGTTTTCAGTTGTATAGCATAGCATAGCATAGTCGACCTTATAATATTCCCACTGTTGGGACTCAGGCCTCCTCTCTATGAGAGGGAATGGGCCGTAATCCACCACGCGGGCCCAGTTCAGTTGTATAGATGAGAAATAACACGAACAAATATTACTCTCCAGTTTTAGCCGCTTCGCATAAAAAATATTGTTTGTTACGATATGGCTAAATGATAACCAGAGGTAGGAGTAGGTAGATTGATTTAAGGTCGTTAACGTCAAACGTAGAGGATAATATGGATATGCCTCCAAAATACCGGAACTTCATATTTATTGTGATATTTGTTCCGGAATTTTGAAATTAGCACGAATTTGTGTTTAAGGTGAAAAACGTATTAATAATATCAATCTACGCTGCCAGTGTTAGCTAATGGTAAAAGAAACCAGTATTTTATTTTATACAAAAATATCTTGGAATAGTTACACCGTATGTTGTCCTTTATTGTTGAATTAGAAATGACGCTTGAAGTATGAGACAAAACTTAGACAGGGCCTTCCCGCACATTATGGATAAAATGGCATGTCCATATTATAATATCTTGACGCAAGTATATAAAATCAATCTACCTACTCCGACTTCTGATAATAACAGAACAAAAGAAGAGCTCTTTTTTATTATTGAGCTTCAATTTTTAAGAACAAAATAGAAATTTCGTTCGAAAACGTAGTACACAGTATTGTGGCTCATAGTTTTGTTGGGCACGCGCTTAGCAACGGGGTGATGCAACGAGTGCAAGTGCCCGAAAAAGGGAGCTGTTCGTAGCGGTCACACAATGAGCGAATATTTTCCACGTTATTTATATAAGGCTCTTACTCCCATTTAGTGCCACGAAACAGTGACTTTCTGAAGCCTACTCCTCGGTAACGGCTAAATAATTATATTATATATAAATATAATTATTTTTGAATTTTTGGGACATGTAAAATTTATTTTATACCTACTAAGTTATTAAATACACACATACACACACACAAGGAGACGTTATTTCTCCGAAACCGTTCACGGCCGCAATGGAGGATGTCTTCAAGGTTCTGGAATGGAGAGGGCTAGGCATAAATGTCAATGGCGAGCACATCACTCACCTTCGATTTGCCGACGACATAGTAGTCATGGCTGAGACTACGGAGGAGCTCAGTACAATGCTCGGTGACCTCAGTAAAGCTTCCGAAAGAGTGGGACTTAAAATGAACATGGAAAAAACCAAAGTAAACATCCATGTAGCACCTACTCCTATCAAGATTGGAGACTACACTCGAAGTTGTGGACGACTACGTTTACCTAGGACAGACGGTCCAGTTGGGTAGGTCTAACTTCGAGAAAGAGGTCAATCGTCGAATCCGACTCGGCTGGGCAGCGTTCGGGAAGCTGCGCGGTGTCTTCTCGTCCAATATACCACAGTGTCTCAAGACGAAAGTCTATGACCAGTGCGTGTTGCCAGTGATGACATATGGCTCCGAAACGTGGTCGCTTACAATGGGCCTCATCAGAAGGCTTAAAGTCACTCAAAGGGCAATGGAAAGGGCTATGCTCGGAGTTTCCTTGCGTGATCGCGTCAGAAATGAAGATATCCGCAGGAGAACCAAGGTTACAGACATAGCCCGAAGAATCGCCAAACTTAAGTGGCAGTGGGCAGGGCACATTGCTCGCAGAACAGATGGTCGATGGGGACGAAAGGTTCTGGAATGGCGACCACGTACCGGAAGACGCAGCGTTGGAAGGCCTCCCACAAGGTGGACCATCGGTCCACCTTGTGGGAGTCGTCCACACTCGAAGTTGTGGACGACTACGTTTACCTAGGACAGACGGTCCAGTTGGGTAGGTCTAACTTCGAGAAAGAGGTCAATCGTCGAATCCGACTCGGCTGGGCAGCGTTCGGGAAGCTGCGCGGTGTCTTCTCGTCCAATATACCACAGTGTCTCAAGACGAAAGTCTATGACCAGTGCGTGTTGCCAGTGATGACATATGGCTCCGAAACGTGGTCGCTTACAATGGGCCTCATCAGAAGGCTTAAAGTCACTCAAAGGGCAATGGAAAGGGCTATGCTCGGAGTTTCCTTGCGTGATCGCGTCAGAAATGAAGATATCCGCAGGAGAACCAAGGTTACAGACATAGCCCGAAGAATCGCCAAACTTAAGTGGCAGTGGGCAGGGCACATTGCTCGCAGAACAGATGGTCGATGGGGACGAAAGGTTCTGGAATGGCGACCACGTACCGGAAGACGCAGCGTTGGAAGGCCTTCCACAAGGTGGACCGATGACCTGGTGAGGGTCGCGAAAATCCGATGGATGCGAGACGCACAGGACCGGTCATTGTGGCGACATTTGGGGGAGGCCTATGTCCAACAGTGGACGTCTTTCGGCTGAAATGATGATGATGATGATGAAGTTATTAAATATTATTTTTTTTATTATATAATAATTATTAGTAATATTTTTGTTTATTAGGATTTTGTAGAATGTTGTATGTTTTTTCTTCTTTACTATCACTGCAATTGTTTATTATTTATTTTTTATTGTTTATTTTTTATTTTTAACACAATGTTCCATTGTTATGAATTAAATGACTTATGAGGTTAATAGATTTGATAAAAATACATATTTATTTATTATAGATTCATATATAACATTATTAACATATATAGAATTTGACAAACACTCAACATAAAATTCTTAATTCATTATACCCCAAGCGAACGCTCTCTCATTGTCTTTCTATTGTGTCTCTAATTACGGTATTAGGTACGGTATTCCGGTGTATAGGTATGTTTCTACTAAAATATTAAATACTTTTGCCAAAGAAAACTTTTTTAACCTGATGAAATTCTTTCAAACGGTTTTGATCTTCAAAATGTACATAGCATAATGTAAATCAATCAATATTTTGCAAAGAAAATGTTTTAAGAGCCTATACTACCTCAAATAGCTTAGCAAAATCCTCTGATACGTCGAAAATACTGAAGCATTAATTTTGAAATAAATATATGGTAAAGTTGAGGATTAATGTTAAGTCCTATGTTTGGCGAAAACACGATTCCATAAAATTTTCTCGATAGAAAAAAATCTCAAAGTTACCTCTAAACTGAACTATAAACCGTTGGCAATCCTACAATACTTCAAATTAGATCATTAAACTTTTTATACTTACTGAACTAACTATAAAGCAGGTCTTATGTTATTTATTTTTTTGAATTTCCTCCCAAAATAAATAAAATAAAATATCGGCCATATTAAAGTTGGTTCCCTGCCGCGCGCCACCCGCGCTCAGTCCTGTTTCGGCTTCCGTACGGGAGGGCTGTGTCATTTTGTGCTCACGCACACATTACGCAACAGAACGACGTAAAATAAAAATATTGAATTGCGTGAATTTTTAGTGTTTGCGTAAAGGGAAATAACAGAAATAAAAATAAGAAGCGACTGGGTTGGCGTAAAGAAACAGGCAAACATATGATCGAAATGAAGTAAGTATCTACCGTATTTACAGTATTAGTGATTACAAACATGTAGGTAAATATGTAGTAGGTATACACGTCTGGAGCAGTTTTTGCATGTGTGGGTAGACCAGGTACCGGTAATCGAACCCGCGACCCGTACTGCAGCCACTAAGCGCTTAGAAAGTTATAAAAAAATATAAGTAAATATGTACGGTAAGTACCTACACTAGCTGCAAGAAACCAAACTTGCTTGCTTCACACACAATCGGACGTGCCGTGCTAGGTACCTATGCATGTTGTAAAATACATAAAAAAATATGAACCTACTGGGCGTATATTAGCTAAATAATAAATATGATGATCTTTCCAGACGACGACGTCGATTACACACTACTGAAGATGATGTTGATAAAGAGAATATTCCAGAAAATTCGTGAGTATCTGTTATATGATTATGCATGTAACTGATCTGTTATTAGAACACACAGCTATACTATAATAAGGTATAAAAATATATTTCCAGTATAATCTGATCTCGCATTGTATAGGCATTCCGCACAATGAGAGGTCAGCTTATACTGGAAATTACAGCTTCCTAATAATATGTAGCCACGCGTACCCGCATCTGTATTTCTATAATAAACGTAGGTAAATAATAATAATAATTACGTAGCTATCTAATTATTCATTGTTACATTCGCAATTATGATTTTAGGGACGATTTCGTCTTCTTTCTTTTTTTGCACAATTTTAGGGTTCCATATCGAAATGATAAACAAAAATATATAAGGTCTATAGGCCAGTATTATTATACCAGCCACTTGTGATTGTTACAGGACCCAAATACCTCCGATAGATGTAGAAATAAATTCGGACGAAACAAATGTTCATACATTACAAAATATTGAATTGTAAGTATCATACGTATTTGATCATCAAGTATTTTTTTTTCTGTGCTTTGCCACATAGCATTACTGTTTTATACCAACGCGTAACGGTTACTATAACGAAATTGGCGAGTTCACAAACTTTCATATTGTTGTACTTTTTAGGGTTCCGTATTATTATTCATGTCGATATAATTATAAATCAAAATAATTATAATATAAATATAATTAATTATATTAATTAGATATAATTATAATATAAAAACGAATTCATAAAAAAATATATATTCTGGTCATTTCAGGTGCGAAGTGAGTTTTAATAACCCTGTGGAAGAGAAAAGCTGTTTTCGTGTAGAAGGGCGGAGAATAATTGATTTAGAATATTTTTATAGACGACTTCAAGACATATCCAATCATAATCAGGCATTCGGGTGTACATTGAGCAACGTTCACATTTTTTGAAAAGTTTGCCCAGTTCAGAAGAAGATCGAAGACAAGTAGAAAAGTCTACAATTCTATAAAGAGAGTCAAGTGAGTGGTTAGAGCTCAGAAGAAAACTTCTAACGGCATCAAATTTTTCCAAAGTTATAAATAAGCGACAAAACTCAATTGTGAAAAATTTAGTAAAAAATATTATATATCCAAAGAATCTAAGCCATGTTCCATCTCTGAAACATGGTATAGAACATGAAGCAACAGCAACAGAGCAAATAGCATTACAATTAAACATTCAAATAGAGCCTTGTGGTCTCTTCATAGATAAAAACTTGCCTTTTCTAGGTGCAACTCCAGATGGAATAGTGGGAGAAGACACAATCATTGAAATCAAGTGTCCTGACGTGCGTAATTAGAGACACAATAGTAAGACAATGGCTTCCGGGCGCCGGCTACCGCCTGAGCGTTAATGAATTAACAGCATTTAAAACATCTTTGGAAGAATCTATAGAGAAGAAAAAAGTGAATTTTTGGAAAAAAACTAAAAACGGACTTGTCATAAATAAAAAACATGCTTGGTATATACAAGTACAGACACAACTTCATATAACTGGTAGGCAAAAATGTATTTTCGGAGTATGGTCTGGATGCGACAAAGACATTAAAGTTGAGATTATAGAGAGAGTTGACCAATATTGGCAAGAAATGGAACCAAAATTAGTACATTTTTATATGACATGCATGTTGCCTGAGCTATGCGATCCCAGACATGTTAGAAATATGCCAATAAGAGATTTAAGCGAATTAAATGTTATGTAATTATGACAATGTGTAATAATTTATGCTAAAAACCATATCTACCCTACCTACCTACCTACCCTATCATACCTACCTACCTATATACTTACCTATCCTACATCCTTGCTTACCTACCTAACTATCCTAACTACGTACATAACTACATACCTACATAAGTATACTACCTACGTACCTACCTACTGACAGATAACACGGAAACGCAACATATTTTTCACATACATGCATAGCTACATAACCAACTATCCTACTTATCTACATACTTACCTACCTATCTAATATTTATAGTCATACAAACCATGCCTTGAGTCACGAACAGAACAAAAAAAAAATTCAATATGTTGCAGTCCTTCGGAAGCTATGCGCATTCATACATTTCGGTGATTTATTTTGAAAATTGTATAATAGCACAGCGTTTTACTACCACGCCAATGTACCTACAGAACCCTGACTGTAATGGTGACTCGCACTTGATTAGTTTTTTGTAAGTAGAATTTATGCAGTGGCTCAGAATCTGTTTAAAAAAAATCTTATAGGTATAGTACCTAATAATATTTATATTGATACATTTAGACCTACTACTTACATAATTACACACAAAAACGGGTGTCACAAATACATATTACAAGGAGAAAACTATAAAACTCAAACTTACTACAAAATCAATGTGCGGAACCCTCACCGAAACGTTGGCTCGTCTATTATTTTGTAGCAACTTTCCAGTATAAGTTGATCTCGCATTGTATAGGCTTTCCGTGCAATGAGGGATCAGTTTATACTGGAAAATTTAGCTTGGCAACTGTCAGTAGGTACATTGAAATTCCTGCCGGGGTCGCGGTACTGTCCAAAAGGGCTATTGAGGGGGTACACCGTAGATTTTAGTCAGTAAGAGTCTGACAGTCGATAAAAAAGGTACCTACATTGAAATTAAAATGATATAATTTTTATTTTGATAATAGTGATTTATTATTAATAATTTTATTACTTTAGAAGTTTAATACTTGTCCGATAAATAAAGTAGGTAGTTTAGTCTAAGAAAATGGCATCGTACTCGCGGTGTGCCCGCGTGACCGGGAGCAGTGTGCGAGCGAGATAAAGAGTTAGGCGGCGCGATGAAGTGGGGGCGAAATTAGAATTTGAGCTGAGGTTGTATAGGCTCTTAATTAAAAAGGATAGCTCTATGCGGGCGCAGGCGGCATCGGCAGTACGAATCGCCCAAATGTTCAAGGGACTATACTCCTTAAGAGGGCCCTTCCCCACTCGCCTATCGTTAACTTCGAGCATGGTTTAAGGCGAGGTTTCACTAATTTTGAAAGTTTTTTGAACCTCTGGAAACCCTCAGATATAAAAGAGAACGCTATGAAAAAATATTTTATTAAAATTGAACATATGACCAACCGCTGCGCAAAAATCAAACCTGACTCTAACTTATGATTTCAAACATGTATTTCTGTCTAGGGCATGCAATTCGGGAATTCCGGATCAATTTTACAGATTTTTCAGTTCCGGATTTGACGAGACTATTTCCTGAATTCCGATATGCATATTTTTTTTTAAATTTTGATTATTATTTTCCTTCTGAATGCTCGTAATCTAACGTCTGTGGAATATTCCACAAACCGCTAAACTCCATGTACTTCTAGCGAGCCCATCGACCCCTCTACAACTGCTCAGCCCTGCGCACTAGATTCTTCTGATAGTGACGATACAAATAATCAAAAACTCTACAAGAACAGCTTGATAAGGAAATAGATAAATGTAATAAAACCTGTAAGAATCCGTCAACTAATTTTGACCTCACAGGCTTTGTCAAAAAATTAGAAAAAGCTGTGTATGATAACAGAGGAGACCGAAGTGTGTACACGTATATTTTATCCGTCCTACCCACGAGTGTGGAGAGTGAGAAGGGTCTACCTTTTATAGCAGAACTTTTTATGTCATAACATTATGTTGCATAACACCGGATAGCATAAACTTCATTTCGCAGAAAATCGTTTCGCAAACACTCATTTGTCATACATTCAAAACTCATAATTTTGTTAGGCAGAATCATCTTTAGGCACAAATTTCATATCCCTAATAATTAAAAAGCAGAACCATCACATTGCAGAAAATTCACAGTCAGATTCGTCTTTTGGCATATATTTTATATCGATAGTCAATAGTTGCGGTGGAAGTAATATCAAATCAATAACCTAAAGTTAATCACAAAACACTGTTGGTTTACATAGGGTCGACGGAGGCCCCCTGCGGGACCTCCATTTCTGGGTGATTATAAAAAAAAATAACCACGAAATAACTTCTAACCTAACCTATCCGTGCCGGGGTGCCCTAAAATTTCAAGCTCGCTACGTTCGCTTATGACCATGTACATGAAAACAAGCATATACTATGTTAATTATTACTATTAATATCAAAACGGTAACCTTATTACAAAACACTGTCGGCTTGAATAGGGTAGACGGAGACCCCTTGCGGGAGTCTCCTATTTCTGGGTGGTTTAAAAAAATAACCACGCTGGCTATGGCGGGAGCAGAGATTCCGTCTTCAAACAGGCATGTAACATGCAAGCAGACCTGCAGCATGCAAGAAGGCATGCAGAATGCAATCAGGCAAGCAGTATCCAATCAGGCATGCAACACGGAAGTAGGCATGCAACATACAGCAGGCACGCAGCATGCAAGTATGCAAAATGCAGCAGGCATGCAGCTTGCAAACAGGTATGCAATCAGGCATGCAGCATGGAAGCAGGCATGCAAATGCAACAGGCACGCAGACACTGAAACAATTAGAAAGAAATAATTTAAAAAAAGAAAAAGCTATCATTCCGGGTCCAGTCCCGGAGTTCCGGAATTAGCTCTCTAGTATAGAATCTCAGTCCGGAATTGAGAACCTTCAGATATTGCACGCTCTAATTATGTCACAGAAATATTTGAAAATTACATAAAACAATCAAGCTTTGTTTTTAGAAGCACCTTGCAAAAAAAAATTGGAATAAGTACGATTTTTTTTTAATAAAAATAAATTGCTTTTACGGGGCCGCGAAGTCGACATACACACCCACAGATATGTCAAAAACTAGAAATATGGTAAGGGGGCGTGGTTCTTGCAAACGCATAAAGTCGAATGTGTGCAGCTATGTGCTTGATGTCATTTTCGGCCGTTAGTCAAATGTCAACTAGCGACGTCTTCTTTGTTTATGATTTTTTTACAAAATGCCGCGTTGTTCAGTGTTTGTTTGTAAAAAAAAAAACAACTGTATTGTAAATTACACGAAAGATCTCTCTCATTTTACACGTAAGTACTAATATATTAAGGTTTTTCTAAGTAAATTCATTATAATTTTTTAATGAATTTCCTGATACCAAAAAACGCAATAATGGTATTTGACCATTATTGCAATTCAATTATTTCAGTTGAGAACAAATATCATTGCTTACTTAGGACAGATCGAGCAATTAATTAGCTGAACTCACAGAACACTTTATTCCGTGGCTGAACTAATTGCGCAATGGATGAGTATTTAACAGATACTGTTACTCATACGATAGTTACGTGGTACGGGTGCTGCCGGCTTTTGTTTGTTAGAGATGTGAAGTGCTGTTTGTGGTTATCGATATTTTGCACGATCCTACCTAGTACGATATAAAAGATAATGTTAATGATTAATTCTTACAGATATATTGTTATAGAATAGTTCCCCAACGCGTCTGTATTTCTGTCTATTCGCGATAAACTCAAAAACTACTGAACGGATTTTCATGTGCTTGGGATTAATTTTCATGAGGAGTAAAAATATTTATAAAAAAGAGCTAAAATTATTTTTTATGTTTTTTGTTCTTTCTCTATATTATTTATTGTAGGTATAATATCTTAGTAAATATCCCAAATATTCGACGTCCTGGGCTTTTTATAATATTTTTCCCAAGGTCAGTAGGCTTAAAATAATAAACACGTTTCTTTTTTACAACAAAAATCTTGTAAACAAATATTATTGAAACACACATTTGGAAACTTCAGGAACTGGGCAATAAATAACTGATAAAACGTATAAATGTTGTAGGAAACTATTGGTTTATATTTTCTTATGATACTTCTGCATCATTCATTTCATTACTATCAATCATAATTTATTATCATCTGTCTTTTATTTAAAAATTTTAGCTATCCGAAGGATCCAAAAATAAAAGAAAAGTGGATGAATGAGACAGGAAGGGGTCCAAACTGGTTTCCTACAAAAAAAAACAGTACTTTATGCTCTTTTCACTTTGAATCCAATTGCTTCCAAGCTATGAAGAAAGTTCGACGGCTCTTAGAATGGGCGGTTCCATCATTGAAGTGGGGGCGTGGTTTGGAGACATCTGAACTCGAATAAATTTGTGATTATTAAAACATATCTTTACTGTTTGACATATCTGTGTACACACCCGACCAGAGCCCGACGAGGCGTCTTAGGGCCTGCGCTCACTTGAGACAAGATTGTCTTAGACAGAATTGTCTACGACGTCGCAGACTTGTCTGCAACAAGACTGTTTTGAGACGTCCAGTGTTGCCAATAGTTACACTAACTTACCACTAGAGTTAATTTTTAAAACCACCAGAAAACCACTAACAAAAAGTTATCCCACACACAAAATCGCGAAATTTCCCACTAAAAAAATGTGTGTTGTACGAAATAAATTAAGTTAGCATATAGGTTATTAGTTTCCTTTAATGATAAGTGATAAAAATTAACAATCAGTTGATCAAAATACCACTTGTGGGTAAATTAACATTAGTAGGTAATTCAACATACAAATTACTCAATAACAGATAAGTATTATTTCGTCTTCAAACGAATCATTTTTGTTTGCACCATCATCGTCGGTATCAGATTGATAATTATGGAGGTGCTGATTTACATCCGAGTGATCGCATTTTTGGTAAGAAATTGAATTTTAATAAAACACTAAAAAAAATCCACTAACCACTAAAACCAATATTTCGCAATTAAATGGAAGGTTAAAACTACCAGTTTTAGTGGAAAATCCACTAAGCTGGCAACACTGGCCGTACGCCGCTAGACTGTTTTGTCTTGATCGTGACATAGACAAAACAGTCTTGTCGCAGACGTCGTAGACAAATTGCGACGTCGTAGGCAATTCTGTCTAAGACAGTCTTGTCTCAAGTGTGCGCAGGCCCTTAGAGTTTGGACGTACATTATACAATGTCGCTTGTTCCATAAAGCTACCCCTTATATCTACTATTTACGCTTCGATTTCGTTTCTTTTTATCTATTCGTTTATTTTGATATAGTTTCTTTTAGAAGTTATAGGTAGTCACATTGTTAGTTGTAATAATTTGTGTTTAATTATTTAATAAAATCAAAAATGGATAATAAAAGATCATAAATATACATATAAAATTAAATGTAAGACATATCCACACCTATATATTTCTTGTCATTATTCTTTTTCAATGGTGGTCATTTTAAATGAAATAATGTCTGACAAATCAACATTTTGATTTATGTAACGCTAACTTTCCTCGCGTGGTTTCACCTGATTTCTTATAGGAACTTACCCTACTGCTCCTCCCCCGTAGCTCGCAGCATGATAGTCTATGTCATGTAGATATGTATCTCAGGGATAATGTAACTTTCTACTGGTGAAAGAGTTTAAAAAATCAGTTCTGTAGGTAGTTCCAGAGATTAGCCCCTTCAAACCTACAAACAAACTTACAATTCTACCTTTTTATCAGATTAGTATAAATAAAGTATGTATAAGTGTATACTCCATCTGTTTAACTAAATATTGTGGTAATTAACTAAAGGTAAACAATCTTGACATGTCTTTTATCTAAAACTTGTCTATAATTTTTATCTAAAAATGTTTACAATTTGTTATTTACCTATACCGATGTTTGGTAACTAATTAAATTTAAATAATCTTTGTGTCTTTTATACGATTTTTTTTTTAATAAAAAGATATTAAGATTTTTTACGTTTAGTTAACTACCTAAACAGATGGAGTATAGATAGATTTATACCTATCCTCGTTCCCGAAGAAACTTCTATATACTGTTCCCGTAGGCTGCAGCATCGCGAGTAAATAATTTTTGACTAACCTGTTGATCTAGTGGTGATTGGCCTTGACTGCTTTGCCGGAGGTCGTGGGTTCGATTCCCACCCAAGACAACTGTTTATGTGGTGAGCGCGATAATTTTTTCTGTGTCTGGGTGTAATTTATCTATAATAAGTATGTATTTAGAAATATATAAGTATGTTTATCTAGTAGTAGTAGTAGTGTTTGTTTAGTACTCATAGCACAAGCTCTGTTTAGTTAGGGACTAGATGGCGTTGTGTGAAAGTTGGTCATTTATTTTCTATTTATACAGAATATTTACATTTTTAAATATTAAAAAAACATATTAAAAAAGTTATTATTATTATTATTTTTAATGCGTTCGAATATAGCGTCACAGTGTAGTATGATACAGTGTGTATACATCATAATATTTTACTATCGTAGATAGATACAGAATAAAAATCTTTTTACAAAAAAAATACAACCGACTTCAAAGTAAAAAAAAACACTGAAAAGTGCAAAATAACTTTAATTTCGGAAGTCGGTGTTTCTGTAATAGTTTTGTCTCTTCGTTATTTAACACCGACTTCCGAAATTAAAGTTATTTTGCACTTTTCAGTGTTTTTTTTTACTTTGAAGTCGGTTGTATTTTTTTTGTAAAAAGATTTTTATTTTACACTTTTTAGTTATGGTACCACCACTAAAAAGTACCCCTCAGCCAAACTTAAATACCTTATAGCCAGAGTGCATCTCATGACAATTCTAATAATCCCAAACACGGTTAGATTACATTAATTTATTACAGAGTTCCGGTGCCTAACTTCAGGCTTCATCATCACATCAGTTCGATATATTCCCCCTCTACTTTCAGTCAGTCATCGACTACATGTATAAACAAAGCAATTTTACTTGTTACGACGGTTCTGCTGTGATCCTATGAGGAGTTCTGTTCCATATCTTCGAAGTTCATGATCAGATCATAACAATATTTCTATGGGACCAATTCGGAAGCATAACCTTTCAATCAAAAAAAAATTTTTAAGAATTGGTCCACAATTGACCGAGAAATCGGTGAACATACATAAAAAAAAAAAATAAAAAACATACATTCAACCGAACATATAACCTCCTCCTTTTTGAAGTCGGTTAATAAAAATATGCCTGCCTGCCTTTGTGTTTAGTATGCATGTACATGCAATGTTTGTATGTATGTTGGTCTAGGGCAAATCTTTACAGTTTTATGTTATATAATAGGTAAAATATTTTAAATACAATACCAAAACAAATAAATTAATGATTTGTCAACTCGGGCTTACTAAAAACACTAATTTCTCTTTTTCACGGACTCACTCGGAAACAGAGGTTATTATTACACTATCATAAATTAGACAAAATAAATTATTTTCTCATTGATTAACGAGTTACGATGTTTTTTTATCCATCCTAATAAGTTTTTCATTGATTTTAGAGAGTATATTTTACAACATCAACGACATAAAATGACAGATCATGTTTGCTTGATATTATCATATCATTTCAATTTTAGTAACTAAACTTGAAATTCAAATTTCACACTTTGAGGTCAAAGTATATGTTAAAGTTAGAACTACATTAGACCGACGCACACGTGTAAATGTGTAATAAATGTTATTATAATGTCAAAGAGTACTTACAGGATAAAAATATAGATATACTTACAGTAAGGCTAATTTAGTGACATTAAATAATAGGATGATAAAAATAGTGTGCTAAGCGATGATAATTTAATTTGACATTTATATCTGGACTAATATTTCATAGAATATTGGGCTGTGAAAAAGACGGATGAAAAAAGATTGCACGTAGCGGAGATGAGAATGTTAAGATGGATGTGTGGTGTGACGAGAATGGATAAAGTGAGAAATGAGTATATTAGGGGAAGTTTGAAAGTGGCGCCAGTGACTGAAAAGTTGAAAGGGAATCGTTTGTCTTGGTATGGTCATGTGAAGAGGAGGGATGAAACGCATGTTACTAAAAGAGTTATGAGTTTACATGTGGATGGATGGAGAGGGAGAGGGAGACCAAAGAAAAGATGGATGGATTGTGTGAAGAGTGATATGAAAGAAAAGGAAGTTAGTGATAGTATGACGAGTGACAGGGCAGAATGGAAGAAAAAAAAACATGTTGCGCCGACCCCAAATAGCACGGGACAAGGGCAGGAAGATGATGATGATCTGGACTAATATTTTAATTTTATTATTTGACTGGAGCAGTGGTGGCCAAGTGGTAACGGCCCCGACTTACGATTTGTTGGTCGCGGGTTCAAACCCAGCCAGGCGCATTACTTTGTGTAATTTATTTCATCACCACTGCTCTCAAAACGGTGAAGGAAAACATCGTGAGGAAACCGGCATGTCCTAGAACCAAAAATTCGAAGACATGTGACATCCACCAACCCGCATTGGGCCCGCGTGGTGGATTACGGCCCATTCCCTCTCCTAGAGAGAGGAGGCCTGAGTCCCAGCAGTGGGAACATTAAAAGGCTGAATATGTATTATTTGACTGTTAAGATTTTGACATATTTTATGGCTAATGTGACAATATTTTTAATTTTAAACCTTGACATTTGTAATATTCTGAATTTATTTAATTTTACATATATTTATTTTTTAATTCTGCATTGTACCTTAATAATAATCATATAACCAGCTAGGTTAAAAGTAATAAGTACAATATTTGCACACCCTTTTAGGTAATAATGCAGTGTTCTCTATATTTATTTTTAACATCTGTTTACCTGTATTAAGCAAATAAATGATTTGATTGATTGATTGATGGATTCGATAGCAGAAAATATAGAAATTAAATAAATAAGCCGAAGATCGACTCGGCCAAGTCTTGGTAAACAATAGAAAATACTGAAGGTACATACAACTAAAAGCTAAGAAACTGTTTCTTAGCTTTTAGTAATTGTATGTACCTTTATATCAGTTCGTTCAGGACCCTATAGGTATACTAAGTCCCAAGTGCCCACTGTTATTTTTTAAGATAAACTGCCTGACACTATAAATTACTCCAGTACGCGCTTTCACAAACATGTAAATTCACATACGATACCCAGACACCTATCTGTAGGCCATACAAATATATGTTCCGTGCGGGAAACGAACCATCAATTGGTTTAATTAATCTGGTACCTATGTATTAGTACATTTTTCATTTATTTATGTAGGGGAAAGGTGTACGAGTTGATCCCCTTAAGGGAATATTCTTGTAGTTCAACCAATATTTAACTTAGTGGATATGTAAAAGCATATATATCTTGTAAATTTATCAGTCTACATATTGTCATACTCAAATTGTTATTATTTTAGCTCATTTATTATTATGTGCCACTTTTTTAAAACTCTACCAAAGGATCATCTTGTACACCCCGGTATCCAAGATGATCCCTAAGTAAGGGGCAAGATGATCCTGGGGATCAACTTGCTCTTATTTTGGGAACGACAGTTACATTTTGATAAATTCAAATAAAAAACTAAAATTGCGGTTAATATGCCAACGACAAAAATCTAGCCGTCTCCATATCTGTAATATGCTTCACGAGCTCAAGTTCCTGTTCTGCCGTAAAAACTGTTTTTTTTTCCCTCCTAACTATTTGATTGTCCCAACAGCCACCTTATTTGTGCCCTTAGCTCGTCTTTTTAGTGTCATGACTGGAACCGAAAATTGTTTGCTTGTTGTTTTATATGGCATGCCATTTTTGACTGAATCCAGAGCTTTAGTCATATAGTCTTCTGACCACTCGCCACGATTAGTTTTTCTTTTATAATTACGAGGCATAGTCTAAAATAGATATATACTTATATATGCGATTAAACCCCAAAGTTAGTTTTGCGATATAAATATGAAATCTGAATAAGATACATATGAATAATACATAAATAGTTATAAACATGAATCTATAATCTGTTAAAATACAAATGGTTAAAGATGATCCGCACGGATCAACTTGTACACTATGTACGTGATCATCTTACCCCAACACTAGCTTTTTTGATTCGTGTTTGATAACATAACCTATAATGAAATCAACAGTAACCGTGCCATTAAAAATCAAATTATAACATTTAACAAAAGTCCTAATACAATGGGTTTAGCATTAGACCACCTAGAACACATTTGACATAAATTCAAAGTCAACCTTACCCTAGATCACCGTCACGGATTTTTTGTTTTTGAACACAAGAAATTTTGTGGTTACTCACGCCGTCATTATGATTGACTGTGGTAAGAGGCCAGCGGGGAAAACGTAGTACAGTCGAAAAAAAACAGATGGCTTTAGTAGTTTTCTTGCAATTAAAAAGGATCATCTCACCTCCACTGATCATCTCGTACACCTTTCCCCTAACTAGATGACCTTACAGGCGTTATCGAAGTTCATACAGAAATCACACAGAAAAATACATTTTCAGTTCAGTTTAATTTTATTTTCTGGAACATTATTCAGTCGAAAACCATCTAGACTATCTCAGACACTAATCTGCATGGTTCTCTTAAGATTTGCCCATTACATGTTTGGTGTACGGACTTTAAAAGAGACTGACCTCTAAGACTGTTTCGGTGTTTCTTCTCAGGATAGTCAGCTAGGAAAAGTGTTTTTAAAAAACCTATTTGCAAAATAAATATCATTTATAATTTATGATTGGTACGCTTACCAACGAACTGCTTTTTATTTTTATTATTTAAAAATAATGTAGAAGCTTTTATTGGGTTACAGCCAGTTGCATTTGGTAGCAATAGGGGTGACGCACTATTACCAAGGTAGGTCGTATGTCAGTCTTCGTTGTGTGCGCGTGCGTGACTCGACTCATTAGCTTTATTTCTCTTTGGAGACGGTTACACCATCACCATGTCAATAATTCCTACAATAGCTTTGTTTTTTTTTTGTTGTTATCCAAGTACTAAAACAATAGCAAACAGAAGTTGAGTTGTGAGCATCTCCACAAAACAGATAGGGGCATCTCTACCTATACTTGTGTGTACTATGTTTAATTTCAATCTTGACATTGAAATCAGAAACGTTTATTTCAAATGGATCATTTACAGGCCCTTTTGAATTGGCAAAATGCACGTTCCGAAGCGTAGAAGATCTCTATGGAGAAGATCGTTACAAGAAACTCCATGGATACTCTTATAAATCATATTATGAGTTACATAAGTCTTGGTAACGTATTTCTTGTCGCTTCTATTATGTGAGCACAATGTAGATAAATAATGAAAAAAATAGAAATTGAAATAAGCAATTGGCAGCTAAGAGATGACTTTGAGCTTTTTATAGAATTGCGTTTTATATTTTATACACACAACAATGATAACCAATGTATAAAATACAACATACAATATTCGTGAACAATTAAAATTTGGCCAGTCACGCGACGATGGCAAAATACCGGACGGTATGTCTTTATTTCCATGGAAGATGGGTAGGCCTTTAGTGTGGGACGCTACTTGTGTCGATACTCTTGCGCCATCTCATCTTCCTAGCTCGTCGTGCTGTGCGGCTGTGCCGGTGCTGCCGCAGCGGCTGCAGAGAACCTCAAGCGGCGGAAATATAATAACCTTGTTGGTAGTTATATTTTCGAGCCGTTTGGGGTTGAAATTCTCGGATCGTGGGGTCCGAGTGCTCACAAATTATTTAAAGAACTTTCAAAACGCCTTGTTGACACTTCGCGTGACCCAAGGGCTGGCTTTTACTTCGGACAAAGGATAAGCATTGCCATTCAGCGTGGCAATGCCGCCAGTCTTTTGGGTACATTACCAGTCGACAGCGATGTGGAGGAGTTTTTCGACGCCGTACTTTAGATTGCTTTTTTTAGTCCTTTATGGCTTTTATTTTTATTTTGTAAGTTAGTTTTAATTACGTTATTATTAGATTTAAATGTATATAAAATGAATAAAGCAAACTGATAAACATAAAAAAAATGTGATTTAATTATGTCAAAAATAATGAGATTCGTCATTAGATAGGTATAACACGTGCTCAGCTCAAACATTTTGAAGGGAACTGAATGATGTATCAGCGAGACATTTGAGTGAGCATGACAAACTTTCAACTGACACACAAATCTAATCACGTTACACATTTTCGATCCGAATCCAACCCCTGAAACTACTACTCCATTACCTACTTCGTATAACTTTGAAGAATTCATGACGATGACGTAATATGTTGTTAAACTGTCAAAATGAATGGTGTGAGTGTATTACGAGATTACTCTCTGGAGCTCATCTGACGATGCATCTTAATAACTACAGAAATGAAAAAAAAAAAAAACTATTCACCTTTGCAATTCACATGTTATGCAGTGAGTTATTATTAGTTATTTACCACTAGTAAATACAAAAAAAAATTTGTTCAAATTATTAGTAAGAAGTGAGAGGGATGAGTGGGCGTGCCAGGACGCCGCCCACCGCGCCCCGCCCCGCCGGCGGCGCCTCAGACAAAGAAACCGAACAAGTCCTCAAGTTAGCGTCCCCGACCTTTCACTCCGTGTTCAATACCGTTTATTTTTGTATGAATAGAGTTGAAGTGCGAAGTCGGAGGACGCGTTTGCTAAATTAATTTTTATTACGTAAAGCATTTTTCTACATAATTACGAGTAGGGAATCCAATCCCGCATCAAAATTGCAATCCCGCAGGCCTGCGAGATTGAAGTCAGCAATCCCGCGGGATTGGGATTTTTAAATATTTTATTTTGTTTTAAGTAGTACCTAATATACAAAAAAAAAGAAACTTGCGCACCGAGGGTTTCGTATAAACGCACATAAGTAAATATTTCTATTTCCGAATTAATCAACGAAGATTTTTGAAATTGCGAAAAAAAAAATTTACAGATGGACAACAAAGTGAACCTATATGAGTTCCGTTTTAGGTACTGATTGAGATTGAGACCCTAAAAAAAAAATTTATAAAAAAAATAACCGGTATCGGTGTTTTTGGTATTGTTTGTTTCTTATTTAACACCGACTTCCAAAATTAAAGTTATTTTGATTGTTTTAGTGTTTTTTTTAGTAAAGTCGGTTTTATTTTGTAAACAGATTTTATTTCAAACTTTTTATTGCGATATACTTATAAACAGAGTGCCTATTTCTCATGACAATTCGAATTAACCCAAACACTGCTAGGTTACTTTGTTTTATTATGAAGTTCCTGTATCTACCTTCGACCTTCCGGCTCCATCATCAGATCAGTTCGATAGTACCTTATAGCCAAAGTGCATCTCAAGACAATTCTAATAAGCCCAAACACGGCTAGGATACATTGATTAATTACGGAGTTCCTGTGCCTATCTTCCGGCTCCATCATCAGATCGGTACGATAGTACCTTATAGACAAAGTGCATCTCATGACAATTCTAATAAGCCCAAACACGGCTAGGTTACATTGATTAATTACGGAGTTCCAGTGCCTATCTTCCGGCTTCATCATCATCATCTGTTCACTTCGATGATATCATTTTCAACATAACTATTCAGAACCATCTATTTATATGTATTGTCATAGTCGCATAACTATCTTCATTGTGATATCTATGTGAGTATGAAGTTCCGTTGGCCATTTCTGGTCTTCTTCATCAGTTCTACTTCATCAAATGTTACTTTAAAAACTATGAATTGTATTTTAAAATTTATTTTGTTGCTTAAGTTATCGATGAAAATACCAAAATCACCATAATTATGGTTGCCTATAATATTTGACAAGATCCCTCGATTCCTTATGGATCCCATCATCAGAACTGGATTCTGAAAAAAATGGGACCAATCGGAGCATATCCTCTTAGAGGAAAAAAATAATTTGCAAATCGGTCCATAAACGACGGAGTTCTGAGGTAACAACCACAAAAAAAACATACAACCGAATTGATAACCTCCTCCTTTTTTTTAAGTCGGTTAAAAATGAATTAAACGCAAATTAATTTCAAAATGTTCTGTATTATTAATTAACAATTGAATATAATGATGTTTGTAGGTATAAATAATCAGCTGCTTTTAAAGAACGATATAAAAAAAAATAACTATTCATCTTTTAGAAAGTTAAATTCAAGTGCTGTGGAGGTCCCAAGTCCACAGCACTTGAATTTCCCAAATCATAGAGTACCCAACCGGACATTACGTTCTGTTCTACATGCGATACAGGATTCGCACAACAGCTGCTACAACACAAGCGGTAAGGTAAAAATAGACAGCAAAATTATTTTCCATACAAATTTTATAGACAAGTCTCGAGCTCCATTTAAAGTTCTTACATCACTTATTAATGAGGCTGTGCTGGGTCTAATAAATAATCAGAACGGCGGGCGCGTTGGGTCGTCTAAACCCAATTTTCTTATAAAATTTCAATCCCACAGACGTGCTCTCGTATGAGTAATCTCGCATTTCTGATCTCGCAAAAAAGGTGCAGGATCCCGCATTTGCGGGATCTCGCGTTTGCGGTGTTGGATTCCCTAATTACGATTATTTAAACATCACACATATCAAAAACAATCTAAATTACTATTACCCACAAAAAAAAAACCACGAGAAAAATGGACATGATAATTAAGGCGTATACATAGCGCTCACTACGATCATATTGTTACCCTAAAATACTTACTCTAACATTCGACATATTTTTTTTTAGTTTTGTCCCTAGCCATTACTGTCTCACTGCTGGGCAAAGGCCTCCAACAAGTCCTTCCAGACAACCTTCTCCTGCGCCGTCTCAAACCAGTCCTCGTGATACGCGCTTAGATCATCTCGCCACCTATTTTTAGGCCGCGGCCGGCCTCAACGGCGCTTTCTCTCTGCGGAAACTGCGTAGCGCTTATTCAGCGATGTGCACGCGGCTGACGTGTCCCGCCCAATCCCATTTGATTACCTGCAGCCTTTTTGCCCACATCTAATATGCCCGTTTTCAAGCGCAGCGTAGTGTTATTCTGTATTCGGTATATAAACTTACTAATTAATAACTATACAATCAAATTAACAAGAATAAGTTTGGCACAATGAGTAGACTATGTGCTTTAATATGACATAGAATAGACTAGAAAAAGCTTTATTGTACACCAAAATAGTAACAATTTTACAGAAACTTAAGTCTATGGGTACAATGGCGGTCTTATCGCTGACAGCTATATCTATTAGACAGCCTTAGGATACTTTTTTCTAGGAGTGTGTTCTCTTGACATTCTTTTTTCTACTTTCACGCGAGCGAAGCCTAAGTACCAGCTGATGTAGATACAATAAAATTAGAATAGAAATATTTTCTTTAAAAAAACTTTTTACAAAAAAATACAACCGACTTCAAAGTAAAAAAAAAACACTGAAAACTGCAAAATAACTTTAATTTCGGAAGTCGGTGTTTCTATAATAGTTTTGTCTCTTCGTTATTTAACACCGACTTCCGAAATTAAAGTTATTTTGCAGTTTTCAGTGTTTTTTTTTTACTTTGAAGTCGGTTGTATTTTTTTGTAAAAAGTTTTTTATTTTACACTTTTTAGTTATGGTACCACCACTAAAAAGTACCCCTCAGCCAAACTTAAATACCTTATAGCCAGAGTGCATCTCATGACAATTCTAATAATCCCAAACACGGTTAGATTACATTAATTTATTACAGAGTTCCGGTGCCTAACTTCAGGCTTCATCATCAGATCAGTTCGATATATTCCCCCTCTACTTTCAGTCAGTCATCGACTACACGTATAAACAAAGCAATTTTACTTTTTACGACGGTTCTGCTGTGATCCTATGAGGAGTTCTGTTCCATATCTTCGAAGTTCATGATCAGATCGTAACAATATTTCTATGGGACCAACTCGGAAGCATAACCTTTCAATCAAAAAATTTTTTTCAAAATCGGTCCACAATTGACCGAGAAATCGGTGAACATACATAAAAAAAAAAAATAAACAACATACATTCAACCGAACATATAACCTCCTCCTTTTTGAAGTCGGTTAAAAAATGTTATTCACCGTGAAAACTTGTTGGCGTTACTATACGATTATTAATTATTATGTTTGATGTATGATGATGATGTGGAGGTACCTCTAGTCGTAGAGTACCTACCCAATTAACTATAGATACATAGAAAAGTCACTTGTTCTGTAAAATGTTGTTAATAAATCATTTATTAATAGAGTGTAGTGTGAGGTGGGTCTAATAAATTTAATCACAATGGCGCGCCGTCTGAACCAAATTTTTATGAAAAAAATAATTAATCTTACAAAAGTGCAGAATCCGGCTTGAGTACCATGTCCCACATTTCTGATCCCGTTAAAAAGGTGCGCGATTAAATTACCTACTGACAGTACATCCAAACAAAACAACTCGTAAATGAAAGAAAAAAACATTTTTTGTTCATAGTCAAAGAGAAACATTTGTTAATTGTTTGTCAACAACAACAACAATTGTTACGCAATTTTCCTCGTTCCGCGCGACTCTAGTGCCGTACTAGTACTTATTTATTCGATTCGAATACTCGGAATTCGAATACGGAACTTATATTTAATCGATTGTATTATATGGATTCCATTTTTTTGTTTTCCTGTGAGATCTATGCACTGCAAAAAATTAGGGTTACTAACTGCTAAATAAAAATGAATAACGCTCAATTAAACCGTTTACGCTTGTAACTTGACTAAGACAGAAGGTACGTGTACCTACAAAAAAAATAAAGAATGCACTACTCTATTAAATGTCTTTTTCATGAAATTGCCATTCGATATGGTAAGACGAACTGAGAGGGTTGTATTGATGATTTGAATGGTTGTAATTCCGTAAATAAATACGTATTACGTAGTAATAAAATAAAATAAAATTACGGCCGCTAATCCTGCAAAAGGCAAAAAAAACGTTATAATTTATTTATTTATTTATTTACAAGCACTTGTACAACGTTACGGAGGAAGTCCAAGGTGTTGTACAGTAGAAACTTACAAACTAAAAAATTACATTAAATAAAAACCATAATAACACATTGAAGAATAAAAAGAAAATACATATACATAATATTTGAATATCACGGGCTGCCTTTGAGCATCTTCCTTAAACCGTAAATAAGTGCTATGCTTCTGCAACCTCAGTCAGGTAGAGCTTATAATCGCAGCGCTCAAAGTGCTACGTGTGCTGCGAGCCATGACCCCTAGGCAAGATTGAACTCTAAAGGTATAACTACATTGAGCCCAAGTGGGCCACGTACGCCGATCTGGGCGCATCAGTCTCCATATATTTTTATATAGCAACTAGATTTGTAGAGCTGCATTAGACCCACGCCATCCGATGCGCCGCTACCTACAACTTCAAGCGGGAACTATATTAGACCGACGTACACGTGGGCCACACCTGATTTGTAAGTCTAGTTGCCATATAAAATGTATGGAGACCGACGCGCCCAGATCGGTGTACGTGGCCCACGTGTGCCCAATGTAGTTAGTTCTACATTTAGGCGTCGCCCACGTGTGCGTCGATCTAATGTAGTTTCCGCTTTATACTGGACTAGCACTGTGCCAGCAACTTCGTTCACGAGAATGGTTTTCGTAAAAACTTTAACACATGAGATGTTAAAGTTTTACGAAAAAAAAACGTAATCCGTATTTTGAGGGTAGTTTTGTAAAAAAGTAAAACCAATAATGACATTTTGGTTATAATTTGTGCCAAGTTTATTAACTCAAGAAATAAAAACCCTCCATACATCTTTAAAACCTCCTAAATATTTCTATTAAGGCTACCCTTAATAGAAATATTACATCAAATTCAGATCTACTTCTGAAAACAAATAATGACAACCTTTATTATTTACTTAGGTTAGGTACTACTTAAGCTAACTTTCAAGTATTGGTACACGGAATGAGATTTTGCATACAAATCAAATCCAAATCTCCTTCTTTGTGCTCACCTATCTTATAAAAGTCTTGTGCAAAATTTATATTCCCAATCCCTGTAGTTTTGACTGTACGTAAATATCAGTCAGTCAGTTTCTTCTTTTATACTATAGAATAGCGGTCCCGATAGAGTTGTCCTGTCCGAAAACTGGCTTACCGTTAGAAAAAATAAATCGAGAACCCGATTACACCGCCACCTTCCAGGTCCAATTGTATTTTCAAACAATCCAGGGACCCACTTAAATGTACACACAAAGTTTCAACCATATCGGTCAAGCCGTTTAGGAGGAGTTAGGTGACAGACACACGTACAGAAGAATTATATATAAAGTATTAGAATTAGTATAAAGATTTATTCAAGGCTGATCTGCGCACTAATTGTGCAACACAATTGAAATATTAATATTTTTACTTTCGACAGATTAACATGTTATGATGTATTTCGAAGACTACATCATGTTATCCTTCGAATAGTTCACCTCCTCGGTAGATAAAATTGTGAATATCAGATACACGCAGAGAGTGTTTATACCAACTCCTATTCGATTTTACAGAATAAGTGAAAAAATTATTCGATGATTTGAGTCCATGCCTAGTAGCGAGACGATTATGATGTAACTAACGTCGAGGGAAGGGTTGCTAGGAAACTTTTCACGAAGTTCTATTAAGTAACAAAACATTTAGAAAGTTCATGGTTGTTTAGATTGCAAAGTTAATTTTTCGTTTTATGAGAGAGTTTCCTGATAGCTACAACCTTGGGGTCATCATTAAAATTAATAGGGTGACACCATATTAATTTTAATTACTACTGTAATTTTATTTGTAGTGTATAATAAAGATCATCGGTCCACCTTCCAACGATCGATGAGAGACCGATGACCTGGTGAGATTCGCGGGAATGCGGTGGATGCGAGACGCAACGGTCCTGCCATTCGTTGTGGCGACACTTGGGGGAGGCCTATGTCCAACAGTAGACGTCCTTCGGCTGAAATGTTGATTATGATATACAATAAAGAGTCTATCTAGCTATCTACCGAAATTAAGGCAATCGTCAACAAAAAGGTGTGCATCGAAAAATGTGATTACCAAGAATCGTCAAAATACCACTGCATTTTTTTCATCATGTGCTACAAATGAGTGAAGTCTTTGACATGACTCGTGTTTTTAAATTAATAGGTGATCCGCAACGAATCGATGATCAAACGGTTTTTTAAAACGATATCCTTATTCAAGCTAAATTTGCGTTCCAGGCTGTATCTCATGAACCGTGATAGCTGGACAGTTGAAATTTCACAGATGTATTTCTGTTTTCGCTATACCTACCAATAAAAACCAGAATAAAATAAATATTTAAGACTGGCTCCCATACAACAAACGTGATTATTTGCTCGATATTAACAACGGCAACAGGTAGGACGCTTGAAATATTCACAGGATATTTAGTTTAATATTCACTTTAAAAATAAATAATTAAAATAAAATAAATATTTAAGGGGCCCGCTCCCATACATCAAACGTGATTTTTTTTGTTATTTTTTGTTCGATGTTATTATTGTAGTACGGAACCCTTCATGTGCAAGTCCGACTCGCACTTGCCAGTTTTTTATTCACGCAGTGTTTATAAATGAGTCTATTATACTGTTGACAATGAAAGCAGCAGTTCTGACGTCGAACGTCAGCGATAAGACCTATTCCGATCAATAAGTAATTTGTCCTTGGTGATACCAAGTGCTTACGTATTGCAGATTCAATATCAATGCATCTCCATATTCAACATTTAAATAAGGAACGCCTTCGGATAATTTTAATACCTAATAGGTATGTTGCTCTAATCAGCCGAGCAGTGAACTCACAACCTGGCGAATTAATAGATAGGTATGTGTAAAACTCTGGCTACACTGAAGCAAATCTCTACGGCGTACTGCGGAACATACTCGCGTTGATTATGTTGTGAAATCTATACATATATAAAAGGAGAAACTGACTGACTGACATATCAACGCACAGCCGAAACTACTGGGACTAGGAACGTGAAATTTTGCACAAGGCTTCCTTTTATGATGTAGGCGAGCACTAAGAAAGGATATTCCAAAATTCAGTTCCCAACGGGATGAAACGGGGGTCCGAAGTTTGTATGGAGAAACCTAATTTCACTCAGGCGAAGCCGCGGGCAGAACCTAGTTTAACTATATAGGGTGACTGGCGATTAGTGTACGATATTTAAACACGTGATTGTGCTCATGATAACAAACAATTTTTATTATGGGAGCAAAGCCGAAATCGCGAAAAAAATATCAGCTGTTCAGTACATTAGGCAAACATAAATGTACTGGATATTTATTACATTATTATTATATTTACAAGTTAAGTTAAGTATCGTACACTAATTGCCAGTCACCCTATATAGAGGTGTTAAAACAAGTGCGAATAGTCGCGTCGCATAAATTCATAATCGTTATTAACCTTTTGACCGCCAGAGCGTAAACGCATCGGCGTACCTCCCACGCCAAGCTACAAATTCAGCGCAAATACCTACAAAAAAAAAATAGGGATTCCAACATCTTATCGATAACCAATTAGTCATCGCTTTAAACCCATATTTTTTAATTAAAATATTACTCGTTACATCATTATTTTATTTTATTTGACCCTATTTCGAATCATACTATCATTAAACAGAAGTTACAAAAATCTAAACAACGTAAAAGCAGACATAGAACTACAAACGACAAAAATAAAAAATGATAAGGTACATCACTAATCTCGTTCGTAACGGTAGCCGTTGTCGGGAAGTCCCGACTCTGGCGTGGCTGGCACGACCTTTGACAACTTCCTCGCATGCGAGTAGGGATGTGACATTGTGGGACATAATAAATAATAATAATCACATAGTATTTAACAACAATTTAATCAATTCACTTTTAATAAGTCAGAATCTACATAACTCGGCAAACTTATGTCATCGAAGTCCTTCTGCGTTCGCACTTTTCTTATCAGGTTCAGTAAATTGACGTACGTTACTGAACGCTTCTCTGCTGGCACTCTATCTAACTCAAAAGCGATGAGTCTTCCGAACGCCGCATTTCGTAGGTCGCTAGGTCCTGGTTGGTGAAATGTTTTATATAAATAAAACTCACCTCTAAATTATCCTCGTAGAAAGATGTTGCTTCAGAGAATTCATCATCCTTTTCCACACTTCTTAATATACGAAGGAGTTCTTCAGTAGTTATATTTTGACGGCTAGCCATTTTTATAATCAATTTCGTCCACTCGCACAATAATAATTCCGTTACTATTATTATCACCGGTTATAATAATGAAGGAAATCACTAACAGTCTCCCGTAGCGCTAATGACGTCACGGCTTGACGTGTCTTCCCGACTGTGGCGTACAGGGTTGTCTATGCGTAGGGATGCGCGAGAGAGGACAGAAAACTATCGATCGATAGCTATATTAATTATTAATTTGTTACTACAGACCACAATTTAACATTATATTATACTTTAGGAATATTCAGATATAAATAATTTATATTTAAAAAAATATTATCGAATTATTTAATGCTACTTTTTATAAAATATTTCATAGATTTTAAATATAATTTACCTTACTTACCCATCACTAGCTGTCGGGTCTTGCCGACTGTGGCGTGAGGAAGAACACTTTTTACGGATTTCGATTAGCAATTTTTGATGATTGTTTTTTCTAGTGAAATGTAACTAATGGATACAATCTATCATTCAATATATCATTAATGTAGTTTTACATAATAGAAAAAAAAAACACAGAACACTTAATTTAGTATAATTATTTTGTACTTAAAAAATGTCGTTTTCTTGTCGGCTGTAGACGACGGTGGCGTGTTGGGCACGTTTTCGTTTGTCGTCTATACCCGACCGTGGCGTTCAAAAGGTTAAAGATAGTCTAATAGATATGCGTCCGCATTCCGCTCGGGATTGGTTTGGCTTTATGGCTATTATCGCAATCATTACTGGAATTATATTAAAACGATGATATATTTACATAAAACTGCACCTTTCTGTGAATTATCAGGTTTCAAAACTACCATACAGCTTAAATCTATGTACATAGCCACGTTTACTTAACTTACGTAATACCTACTTAAAATATGATATAATCCAATGTGCCCACTTAAACCACTTTTAAGTTACACATTTGTCAAATAGGTTGTAATTCATGCAACGCATTAATGCCTCGTTTCATAGTGAACCGTAAATCTGTGTAAATTCGTTCACGCGTGTTGGATAAAAACTGAAATACATGGTTTAAAACCCGTTTTGAAATTGTTTCTCACGTGGGCTTGCACATTGATTACAGATTTGATTATTATCAGCTTTTTAAACTTAATTTTTAAACTAACACACTTTAAAAATTTGGTTAAAATAAAAAAGCTGATTGAAATCATTCATTCGTATGAAGTCATTTATCATAAGTATACGACTTTTTTAGGTTTAGACAGACTGCAATCAATCTTAAAATATTTTAAAATTACATATTATGTTGTGTAGTACCATCAATAAAAAAGTAGTCTGATTAGCCATTTTTTATTTGCTACTACTTAAGTTTAAAAAAAATATGTATTGCGTATAGGTATACCTGTAGACTAATCAAGGCTATTATGCTATGCTATATAAACAAATCTAGATTTTCTAATTCTGTATGTCTACGATTGAAAAACAATCATTTTAAATCAATATTAAATCGCAATATTTAAACGCGGTTTAGATCGTTTAAAACATAATCGACAGTTGCAAACCATAGGTTTACGTTTAAAATCCGATTTGAATCTACATATCCACGTTCCACTTCGAGGCGGTTTTTCCAGGATCATCAAAGGGCATACGCAATACTGACACGCTGACAAGATAAAGGGTCGTTAGGTGTGTACGTGATTTTTGGCTACGACAATACGGCAAACAATAAAATAATGATACGATGTGGACGAAATGGGTGTCTGTCTTTGGGGTGTCCATACCATACATTCATTAAGATAAGAATACTCGTTACAATAAGATTTTGAACTACTAGTGTGGGCCAGACTTCACGTGGTCAATTCTATACCTACATTTTGGAATATCGACCATCACTATTGCTGATAAAATGCCATTATATCTGGTTCTTTAAATCTCGTTTTAGACTTCGGAGTAAAAAAAAGTGTCACACCGTAGGTATCTAACTCTAACGCTAAAGGAGATTGGACAAGTTACTATGACACTTGGTTGCGCAACTTTTGACACAGTATAGTAGTGAAAATTAGACACAAAAAAGGGGTAGTGTCTTGCTTTAAAACAAGGTTAAATTCAAAATGATATATTTTGGGGTTATTGAAAGAAAAAATAAGTTGAGTATTGAGGTTATGTTACATCTCAAAACAATTCATTTTAAACCCAGCCTCCGGGCTATGAAATCAGTTGCCTCTCTGATTTGGCGGCTAGGCAGTGGGTGTGCTAATAAAAGAGAACTATTACACAGCGCCACATATTGTTTTAAGTCTAGATTAAATTACCATGGACGTAAAAACGTTCTAACAATTCACTTCATCACAGCGACACACAAAAAGAGTCAAATCGCTCGATGTAGTAAATGAACGTAAAATAATCCTAAAACTCAACTCGACACGAATTTACATTTGTTAGCAGAGAAAAGCTAAAAACAATATTCTCGGCTTTCCGGCAGTTAACAGGGTAAACGATATTTTGTTTGACATTTCATCGAATAGTGTTGTGACACATCAATTGACTACGGCGTTATAACATTATCGATTATATCTTAATTGTTTTATTTTTGCCCAAAAAAAGAAATTGCTTTTTAACAAAAGAAATATTAACATAATCAAAGAAAAATAATAATTACAACTCTCAATATTTTTTAGTTGTGAATGTAGATATTTTTGTTTACCCACGATTTACGTTAATGTTTAATCGATCGATTATAACTGAGAATGGAGTCGCTTCACTATAATGGAACAAATGACGTATTTATTGTATTAAATACTAATTAAAATGAAAATAGAAACCCCACAAATGATTACCACGTTTAAAAAATTGGTGAAGGAGCATTTCCTTTCACTTTGATTTTTTCTTCTCCTGGCTCAATTATATATTTAATATATATTAGTATATGTTTTTCTTATATTGTATGTATGTATTTGTGTTATTATGTCTTAGTAGTATTTTTGTGATGTTGTACACTGACAGCCCTAAATCCATCTCCTTTCTTTCAGTCCATCCAAAGGTTGTCTGTAAGAAATTACCCTGTGCAATAAGACCGCCCATTGTACACTTATTTTTAATTATGTTTGTCCTGTATTTTTGTTTATGTGGTGTACAATAAAGAATATAATAAATAAATAAATAAATGATTCCAATGAATTTAAGTAAAAAATCAATAAAAATAATAGTTATGAATTATACAATAACTCAAATGGCTATACGCGTCAAAAAGTGAATCTATAAGTGCCCAATCTCCTTTGACAGATTTTCAGGTAATAATTTAACAAAATCTCAATTTAAATTTCCTGATACATTAACCGGCCCTATAATTCACTAGTGGACGTCACAAGTGGAACACAATCGTGTAGGTACTTCACACAGCATATAGCTACATACCTACATGCCATGCTGTGTGATTAGTACCGAGTACCTACATGATTGTGTGATGAGCGGCAAATCTGCGAAAACGAACAAAAAAGAGCGCTACTACATCTGTTTCCGTTCAGTGAGACGAACTCATGAACGGCACAAACAAAACGTTTATAATAAGTGGCTAGTTATTTGTGGTCGTGTTGACTTCAGAGTGACAGGCCACGTTTGGAGTCACCGTACAAAGTGCATGACGTACATAGTTTTCATGCACTTCAAATTAAATCCTAAATGTACATATGTACCTAAAACTACACTACCTGCGGTTACAGAATCAAAACTATCGGAAATCCGCAAGCCCTCGCCTACGGGTGGCTAGAAATCGGCGTCGGGATCCCGGCGGCTGGGGCTTGAGGAAGTCCGTTCCCTCACACGTGCGGCCGCCTCCTTCGCTAGCATTACTGCTTCGCAGAAGGAGGCGACCGCTTGCCATTCCTCCTCGCTTAGTAACTTGGACACTGACCACGTAACGCAGTCCACTATGTTGCATTGCGGGGGCAATGACGCACGCTCCGTGACAAAGTCGCGCCTCTTCTGCGTGGGACGGTCGCCACTGCAGTTAGTCGTAGACGTAGAGTCGCCTGGCATACCCATCAACAACAACTCATAGAGAGGTAAATCGCCAGGGCATGACGGTCCACATCGAGCACCTGCAGTATGCTGGGATCCACAACTGTTGTCACTTTACAATACCTTCTTCTTAAGCATTAGATTGTATACAACCCGCAGATAATTGCTCTTGCATCATACCGGTGACACCGGTAAGAAATAAGAACCCTTTGTCACACGACACACTCGTATTAAGCTTGTTTTCTGCACAAGATTATTATGTGACTGTGTAGTGTGTTAATGAACGGATAACGTAGCTCTGGGTGTTGTCTACAACTTTAATAAAAACGAGCCTAAACATTGCTTATGCTCAGAACAAGTGACGCGCGTGGTTAAATCGAGAGTTGCACATTCAAAGCTCATCTGTTTTTAAACATAATGAAGATTGTTTTTATTTACTAGAGCACTTCTCATATATCTGGCTTTAATTTTCTATATTAATATTAGACTCAAACGTAACAGGATATTTAAGTTTTTATTAGAGATGGGAAATAGCTCACAAAGTCCCTCGCGTAGAACACCCTGAATAAACCGGGGGCTAGGTCAACAGTGAACCAATATGTACACAGTGAACCATCCTATTTATTTTACAGTAAATTATGACTATTTATGGTAAAGCAATAAAACTACTTGTATTATGTTACCAAGCAATCAATTTTATTAAACGTTAATGTTTTTAACAATGTCTTTACAATATCTATTGTTATAAAGAATTTGTCAAATATCTGCTCACAGATCAATTGCTCAGAAAACTAAGTACTAACCAGTCTTTTTTTTTTTTTTTAATTTATTTTTATTTAGGGTTTTATTGTTCCTTGTAGGACATATCAAACCCATTGTACTAAACAATATCTACTTACATTATTCCTTAACATTAACTTAATAAATATATTTTTCTATTGGCTATTGAGGGAGTCGGTGTTGAGGCTGTGGCAGTAGCAAGTAAAACTTTTTCGCCATTTCCGATACAGGATCAGCTAAAACGCGCTGAATGACTCCTACATCCATCCTATTAATATTAAACTTTCTCATCACCGATTCCCTCTCCACCTCGTTCCGAACACACTCCATGAGCAAATGTTGCACGTCCTCAATTTTACCACAAATTGTGCAATTTGGAGAGTCTATCTTATTCATTAGGTGTGCAAACTTTGCTGACGGGTAGTGGCCAGACCGAATTCTAAATGCTATCTTTAACAAATATCTACTTAAACTACTATTTGAAAACCAAGGCACTCGAGGAGGCTCGGATTGTATAGTCTTATACCATATTCCCTTAACCTTACTGCGTTCATCAAAAGATACTTTCCAAAGATCCCAAGAGATCAATTTATATTTTGGTAAAATCTCACTATAAAAAGGTGCAACAATTTTGTGTATTCCTTCCTTGGAAGCTAGTTTCGCAAGCCGGTCAGCCTCCTCGTTACCTGCTAAACCTATATGAGACGGAACCCATTGCAACTTCAGCGATTTCCCATTTTGACTAAATTTATGTATCCAGTCTAAAATTTTGTAGGCTATCGAAACACCTCTGACACCAGAGGCGCATCGAGCCAAATGTTGTAATGCACTTTTGCTATCTGTTAGAATAACTACTCGGTTTGAATTTACATTATCGCAGTGTGAAATGGCTTCTGAAATTGCAACAAGTTCCGCCGACATTATAGTTATGTTATCACAAATTTTTACACATCGAGATTCTCTGTAACATCATAAAAGGCAGCACCTACCGAATTAGTACTCTTTGACCCATCCGAAAATATTTTATGGAAATTTTCATATTTTTCGTTTAATTCTTTGATAATGTTGTACTTGATCGAATTTAAGTCGTACATTCTTTTAGGGCAGTTGGTGCTATCCAAATTTAAAACTATGACATTAGAGACATCTATACGTGAGACCCAAATATTTAAATTAAACATTTCTAAGATTTCACCGGATTGGATATTGTCTAATGCTACCTCATTATGCGCTGTTATGAGTAACGGATTTGCCTTGTTAGTCCAAAATGGCAACCCACAGAGAGAGTTAAGTCTACTTAATAGTTCAACGGATAAGTTCTGAGACCAAGAGAATGCTTTCAAGCAGTACTTATACGCTAAAAATTGTCTTCTGACAGATAATGGTTGAATACACAGTTCACTTTCCATAACATGGATGGGCGAGCTTTTGATGAATCCTCCTATGACTCTCAGGGCAATATTTTGTATCTTATCTAATTTATACAGGTGAGTTTTGGCACAATTTCCATACAATATACTACCATAATCCATTCTACTTCTTACTAGGGCAATGTATAAGGTGCGAATGAATGTAGGATGGACACCCCACGCTGATCCTGCTAAAACCTTCAACAAGTTTAAAAATTTTGAACATTTTTCAGACGTTTCATTTAAATGTTTTCTCCAACGTAACGATCGATCCAACCACAATCCTAAATATTTTATGTTTTCTACCAAATTAAGGGCTTTATTATTAATTGATAAATTTATTAAATGATTTTGTCGTCCTCTACTAAAAATACAAATTTTTGACTTGCTATCTGAAAGATCTAATCCAAGATCTCCGCACCAGAAAATCATTTTATTTAGAGCTATTTGAATTTTCTCTTGGCAGTATATCATATTTTTGTCACATATATAGATTACAAAATCGTCCGCATATTGTAATATATTAACATTTTGCAACAATCCACAGATCTTATAAGTAGCAATATTAAAGAGTAGAGGAGACAATGGATCACCTTGAGCTAGCCCTCTGTTGGTCCACCTTACTATTCTTGTGTCTCCGCATTCATCCTTAATTGTAAGGTGTCTCTCACTTAAAAATGTCCAGAGGTATTTACATATCTTAATACCCACACCCAATTCATCAAGAGTACTGACTACTTTGCTTATACATACATTATTATATGCGTTTTGAATGTCTACGAAACAAGCTAATGTAGGAATTCCCTTACTAAATCCAATTTGAATATGTGTTGTGAGGCGAACTAAACAATCTAGACAAGACTGACCTCTACGAAAACCACTTGTATAGGTCGATAAAATTTTATATTTTTCTACATACCATTCTATTCTCCTGGCTATCATACAATGTAGGATTTTACAGACACAAGAAATAAGCGAGATAGGTCTGAGTTTAGCATCAGCATTATGGTGATCGTTATTTTTGGGTATGGGAATAATATGTACATTTCGCCATTGTGTTGGGACACCGCCAGTCTTAAATATAAGGTTGTACAGATCAAGTAGATATCGCTTTACAACATGGGGAAGATTATATAACATAGAGTAGGATATGCCGTCGTCACCTGGGGCCGAATCTTTCTTTTTCAAGCAATTTTGGAACTCAGATAAATTGAAGTCAGACTCGAGAAGTTCATTAGCTGAATAAAATTTTATCCTGAGGCGCAATAGTCCTGGTTTTATTGTACCCTTTCATCCATCTCATTTTATTCCAAACCTCCGAAATGGAGGTTTTTTCATTCAAACCATTACAAAAATTATGCCAACTTTGATTTTTAGCCTTTTTGATAAGATGCTCTGCCTCGGTACATTTTTGTTCAAGAATCCTAAGATTTTGTGGAGTAGGGTTACGCCGAAAAGTTTTTAACGCCAATCTGCGTTGCGCTACCGCTAAAGAAAGCGACTGATTCCAATATCGTTTTGGCTTAAAGCTGTTGGTGGGATTGATGCAAACTTTCATGTAAGGAATACTCTTATCAGCGCAACAGTTAACCTTATCAATAAAAAAGTCATATCTTTCTTGAACATCATTTGAGATTGGTGGATTCGAAAATAATTGAATTAGGTTCTCGCGATAAACATGCCATTTCGCTGCTTCAAAATTACGCCTTCTCGATACCCGTAAGTGATCTTCATAATTCATTGACATTTTAATTAACAAATGGTCACTACCGAGATGCTCGTTACAGACCTGCCAGTTGAAATCTATTGCAATGTCAGTCGACACAAATGTAACATCGGGCGAGCTCTGTTGCAGGTTATGATTCACCAATTTAATTCTCGTACTACTACCATTGTTCAGATAAGCAAAATTATTTTCTACCACCGCATCAAAGATATGTGTACCTCTAGTGTCATTCTTATTCGACCAGCTGGTGTGATGGGCATTAAAATCTCCCGCAATAATAGTATGCTTTGAAAACCTTGAAAATAAATTATCCCAATCAGCAAAGCACGAGTTTACGGACGGTGGGCAATAGATTGATATAATATGTTTTAAGTTATTGCAATTGAGTAACTTAACATAAATAATCTCTATACCAGAATTAGGTAGATGAATTGGGCATGACATTGCTTGTATTGATTTATGCGTCAATATCGCTACACCTCCATATGAGTCCGGCCTATCTTTCCTGAAAACATTGTACCCTTGAACCCTAAAAGGTTTCTCTGAGTCTAGCCAGGTTTCACTAATTAAGGCTATGTGAATTTTTTCCCTATTTAAAAATGAATCAAAAACCGAAAGTTTTGGCCTCAGGCTCTGCGCATTCCATTGACACAATCGGACTACAAACTTTTTTTTAGGTGTATTATCCATCGAAATAATTAAATAACCTTGACATGAACTCACCTCTAGTAAAGATATTAATTAAGAAGGACTTAAATTCTGCTAAAATTAGTTTGATGATTTCCGTACATTTTGTTTCAAAACTATTATTCGACCAAATTATTTTTTCAGACTTGTTTGCAAGGGATTTCCAGTCAAACTTCCTAGTGGTTCCTGTTTCTGTCTCTTCTCCATTTTGGTTGACCTCCATAGGCATATCTACCTCCATATGTACATTACCTTTTTCTTTAGTCTTCTTCTTTTTCTTCCTCTTTTTTAGTAAAGCATTGTTATTTATTGGATTACTTATGATTACACTGTCTGCTCCGGAGTCGTTGCTTGTCTCAGTATTTTCTGCATGAACTAAAGCCGCCGAAGTTAATATATTCCTAGTACTTTTTGTAATTGTATCTTTATTAGCAATAGGCTCGACACTTTGGCAGTTTGTTGCATTAAACTCTTTATTTGTCTGGCCGCAAAACGATATTGTGCCGATCTGTTGCTTCTTTAGGTAAATCATCAACGCTTCTCTATACGACATATTTTTTGATGACATTATATCTCGAATAGCTTTCTCCTTAATAAACATAGGGCATTTCTTATCCAAGGCCATATGTGGTCCTTTACAATTAATACATTTAAAGGTTTTTATTTCACAATTAACGTGATTTCCACCGCATTTTGGGCACAGTATTTTCTTTGTGGGGCAGAATTTATTAAAATGACCATATTTCCAGCATGCTGAACATTGAGTTACAGGAAAGTTATAAGGTTCTACTCTAAAACGTATCCCATAGGCAGATACATAGGCAGGTAGACTAGGGCTTAAAAATTTCAATCTGACTGTTTCGCTTTCTATCCATTTTCCGTCTGTATTTGATCTCCTCAGCCTTTTAATTTCCACTATTTTTTGGGAACTTTTTAGAACTTCCATTAATTCTTCTTCTTTCATGTCCAGGTCTACACCTTTTACAATCCCAAAGGAGGTATTTTTCAGGAATGTTTTCTCGCAGCGATAGCCTAATTCTTGGAGCTTTGGACAATTTAAAAGCTTTTCTACGCCTTCCGCTTCTTCGAATTGAACTAGCAGTTTATAAGGGCTCTGGTATTTAATTCTTGAAATATTAAGGTGGTTATGCATACCTAGTAATTTTGCCATAGCCATTTGCTTAGGGAGTATCTCTAAGGAGGAAATAACTACCTCATGTTTCTCATCCCTAATGATTTCTGTCATCATTCTATTTTCTCTTATAAATCTCTCCCTTGAGTCGCTTCTCATGCGTACTTTCCCTTTCCTTCTGGTAACAGTAATAAAGTCGTTCTCACTGTTTGAGTCTTCACTTCGATCCTTACTTTTCCTCTTCTCGATTCTCTGTACACCATTATTATTTGGGTTGTTCAACTTCATCTCCTCGCTCAAATCCTTCTCAATTTCGTTCGGAGGTTCAATATTATTCATCTCCTCTGTTAATATTTCGCCATCATCTTCACTATTTTCGTCCTCCATTATCAACAACTTATCTACCCAATAGTGGGTAGATGGAAAAAACACTAAACTGGTTCGTGTGAGCCGATTAGAATACGCCCGCTCTCGACACCGACCCGAGCGCGAATGTACTAACCAGTCTTAACAATTAGGTAAGTACACAAGTTCTTCTTACAAAAGAAAAACTGATATAAAAATACTAAAAATAAAAGTTAAAATGAAAAAGCATCTAAAATCTAAAAGGGAAGTTCAAAAGAGATAGGTTAACTGAAAATTTGAACGTTCCTGTTCGGCGACTGCTGCCGTCTCTCTTTTTAATAATTCTTTTTCTTGGTTAGATGTAAATAAAAATTCTACATTTATGTCCTTAATTTAGGTAGGGTGATCCGCTTTTTTTTTTGCTTTACAAGCATGATAGCCTGCAACATTTCTTTTTTTTTATGACCTCCAATTTTCTTAGTGCTGTATTAATAATAATAATAATAATAATTTTTATTCAGGTCAAATATACCCATTTACAGAATCAAAACTCATCAATACATTAATTAAAATAATAAAATTAAATACATTAAAATTAATAAGACACTGTCAATGAATTACAATTAAATAAAATCAAATTAAATCAAGTTAAATTAAAGTCCAAAAACATACAAACCAATTATATAAAAACGGATAAAATAACAATTGAAAAATAAATTAACATTAATATTTTCAAAAAAAAAATGAACCCCATGATTTTTTATTAATGCACCCCATGCGCAACATTGTATTATAATGTTATTGTTTGAATAACTCAATATGCATTCTGAACAAGGAGAGCAGAAGTTGTCCTTACCTCAATATTCTACTAAATAACATATACCGAAATAAATATAGAATAGTACAATCTGCTAAAACAATTAGTCAAGCATTGCGAGCCTTAAAAACCGCTTACTGCGCTGTATGTATTAAACTTTTGGATCCATAAACAGCTAATTATTCATTTATCGATGACTCAAAAAGGTAGAACTAGCGACAACACAGCTGCACTGAACATAGGTAACGTTTTGGATTACTGAGCGCCCTGTATGTATAGAATGCCACGTCGTATCTATGTTGCAGTTCGCTGCCCTCCGCCTAATTATAGAAACGACCACACAAAGGGCTTTGACAATCGAATCAAATTTTTTGTGTATATTTGTTAGGTCTGAAAATACATCATATGCTATTTTTTAGACTCTTACCCCCACCTCCGCTCTATGGTAAATGTGTGTGTGACGAAAATGAATAGGTAAAGTGAAAAATGAGTAAATTAGAAGAAGTTTGAAAGTGGCGCCAGTGACTGTAAGTTGAAGGAATCGTTTATCTTGGTATAGTCATTTGAAGAGGAAGGATGAAACGTATGTTAGGTACTAAAAGAGTTATGAGTATTATGTGGATAATAGATATAAGAAAGGAGGAGATATGTTATGTAGCTCTTTGGCCTCCGCATCCGGCGGGTGGATGCGGCGCCTGCGGTTTCTGGCGTACCGGCGCGGCGCCGCGCGGCACTGCACGCGTTGCGTAGTGCCGCAATCTCCGGCGACCACCACCTGGCGCTGAGCAGGTCCTGGACGGACTCGGGGCATTGCCGGGTCGCAAATTTGCGACATGGCCTCCCGGAACCACTCTGCCTCGACGTCTATGTCGACAGGCCTATCTGGTGCTTGCACCCACCGTCGCGTCTTCCAGGAGGAGCTCCCGGTCCATCTGCCTCAGCGCCCAACGCGGACCACAAGGGTTCTGTCGGACCGGCGCGGTCGAGGTTTGGGCGGAGAGGTCATATCGGATGTACCGGTGGTCTGAGTATGTCTCCACCCCCTCCATGAAGCGCCAGTCGACGACACGCGGCAACAAAGCGGGGCTGGCGAACGAGATGTCCACCACTGAGTCACCCCGCATCCGCACACACGTGGGGATAGAACCCCGGTTTAGGACGACCAGGCCTGTTTCCAGAGCTCAGTCCTCCACCATCCGACCCCGCTGGTTCGTGAACCGGGAACCCCAAGCCAAGTTCTTGGCATTGAAGTCCCCGCAAACGACCACGGGGAGGCACTTATGACACCTGCGAAAAATATCAATAGGTGCCTAAAGTGGAATACCTACCTCAGGTGCCATTTGCTCAGGTGCCGTTTAAGCGGATGCAAAAAGCACAGAATAAGTAATAGTGAAATACCTCATTTATAGTGCATAACAACGTTTACCGAGTAAGCTAAGTAGGTAGGTACTTTCATAAGCGTTTAAAAAATTTTTTGTCTATACATATATTTATAAATAAAATTGAAGTTATATACATTTGTATATATCTAGATAATATTTGTATAGATATTAACAAAGTAGCTGGCTGTTTCCTAATAATACTAATTTGACTATACTTACAAATGCTATTAAAATTATTTACAAATAACAACAGCAAGGGTCGAAAATATGAAAAAATATAAACTTAATTAACTATATTATTTCCATTCTTCTCGCTAGACGGCTCCCGCCGCGGAAACCGGATTATTATTACCTACGCCTACGCTAACGTAGCAAAACGGGCGCGGGGCCCGGCTCCATGCGACGGATGCCTGCGCGGGTTCCCGCTACGGAGCACATTTGTATGGGACCGCGCGGACGTCCGCTTTACGCAATTTCAGCCCTAAAGATAAATTTGTTACAACTCGTTATATATTAAGAATAGGCAGTAATCTACAGTTGTGGCTCTCTCTTATTTCATCTGCTAGTTTACATAGAGGACCGCATAGAGAACCGCCGCATATTGTGGTAATCGTAACGTTTACCCATTTATTTATTGGCCGCGCAACACACATGCGTTGCTTATTATTTTATCATCTATGATGATTGATGACGTGTGTATGTGCGCTGAGCTCGCCAATGTCAAGGTCGCGCAGTATCGCAGCGCGCGCGCTCCGCTGCGCCAGTAAGCGCTTGTCGTTTCCAATCCAGCGCAAGCTGCATCTGCTGCAATTACCTACATATATAGGCGCTACTCCAGTTCGGAAAACATCTGCGCTCTTTTAATGAGGTTAATCCGTACATTTTGTATGCTTCTCTGTCTCATTCGATTCTTACACAATTTTTGCGCATGTACAAATCATAAAAAGTAACCTTAGGGAGTACCCTTGAGATCATCGGAGAATTTGAAACTTTTAATGCCCTCACATTCCACCAAGTTTAGTGACAAATCGTTCACGGTCCAAGCAGTGCGATTGTGGAACGCGTTGCCGATGCCAATTAGGCAAGCCCAGTCACTAGTTTCTTTTAAAAATCTAGTTAAAAATCATTTTCTTTCACGGTAATTAATTCTGCTACTACCCAAATTCAGTTCTTTCACCTTTTTGTATTTTTTTTTAAATATTTTTTCTCTATTTCTTTCTTTGAAATTGTGTAACATATAATATGTATGTATATACTGTAGTTTGTTTTTTGTCTTTTATATATACTTAATAGCTACATAAATAATATAATTTTATGTCTATGTATAGTCTAATATATATTTTTAATTTAATTAAATTTAATTTGCAGTACACCGCAGTCTACCCCCGTTTTATGTTAAGTTCTTACAGTCCATCCTAGGGTTGTCTGGTAGATATTGCTATTAGCGATAAGACCGCCATTGTACCCATAGATTAAGTTAGTTTTAAAGCTTTAATGAGTTTTATTCTATTCTATTCTAAGGTTACTTTTTATGAATTTTAACAATTATAAATAAATCCGTTATTGCGCTGTAGTGTTTGTTCCTTTATTGTGTTTAAGTATGGGTCTATTGTGGTATGAAATTATCGTGTTTTTATAGGTTGGAATAAAAATCATAATAAGATAAAATATTCGCAATCCTCAGATCTTGATTAATCTTAACGGTATGACAGAAGTACACAGACATGGAGTTTTATTGACGTTCGTTCATTGTAATTAACGTTTAAAGACACAATACATTAATTTAACCCATAGATGTATCTATTTATTAATGAATAACATGATGACATCATTCAGTACCGAGTATCGACGTATGTAGAGGCGCCGACATTTAGAACATTCCGTGGGTTACCAGCTTATTGCTATTAAATGACTCGTGAAATAAAAGGCAAAATGCAAGAAAAAAAATGCTCACCCACTGACAAATAAATATCGAATTGAAATATGAATAAAAAAAAAAAATTAAGTGTAGCAGTCATGGACACGGCGGTGTGTTGTGCTTGTACGTAGTCTCAGGTCCAGTGAGTGAAAATTCGGGATGAAAGATGAAAATAATCCGGATTTTGGTACCTATTCTATTCGAGACAGCTGCTATAATAACCACAAAAAAGAAAAAAAAAACATTACATTGGACTAAGCCTGTCGGCGAGTAGGTCAGTATAACTAAAAGAGGCCGCTTCATCAAAATATTAAAAAATAACCTTCCCCATCAGAAAGGCTAAGATTTCTTGAATAATACACTTCTGGACACATCTATTGGCCCACCTTAGAGTTTAGGTTTCGATGGCCCCTACCGAAATATGATTGCTAGATTGAACAAAAACTGTTGATGCAGTTTTAAACCTGATACATTTTACCATCTTTTTCGATCGTATTGTTTTAAATTTGAATTCAGAATACCATACGACATGGAGCTACGCCTAACAAGTCGGATATTATGCACCTTGTTAAAGGCAATTGATTTCTGAATAAAAAACATGTTTTATCAAATAAAGGTTTAATTTAATAACGCGTGTTGCCTCCATGGGCATCTACCACAGCTCTCATACGATTAGGCATAGAGTTTATCAACCGCTCTATAAAATTTTGAGGGATCATCTCCCATTCCTCTTCTATGGCAGTTTTCAACTCCTGCATCGTCTGGGCAACTGGCTGACGAGCCCTAACACGTCTTTTTAGCTCGTCCCACATGTGCTCAATGGGGTTCATGTCTGGGCTTCTGGCTGGCCAGTCCATAACTGTGATTTTCACATCCCGAAGATATTCCCTGACGATGCCGGCCGCATGGGCTCTTGCATTATCATGCATAAAAAGGAAATTTGGGCCCACATAGTCCGCGTATGGTATCACGTGAGGTTCTAAGCACTCACAAATGTACCTTTCAGCATTTAATGTTGGCAGCCGTGGTCCTGTAACAACCTCAAGTTGAGTTTTGCCGCTCGCGGATATACCGCCCCAGACAGTCCATGAGCCACCGCCATAAGCAACCCTCTCTTCAAAGCAGCATTGTGCGAAACGCTCTCCCTTACGTCGGTAGACCTTCTTCCTTCCATCATTGCCATGTAACACAATTTTAGACTCATCGAAAAAGAGTACACGGCTCCAATCTTGCTGTGTCCAATTTAAATGACTGCGTGCGAAATGAAGGCGCGCTGTTCGGTGGGCTCGCGTTAGTTTGGGCCCATTAGCTGGCTAGTGTGGTACCATATCGCGTTCTTTTAACCTTCTCCGAACAGTTCGAGCGCTCACAGATACTCCGTGGAAGTCGCGAAGTTGGTTTTGTATCTCAATGGAGGTAAGGTGACGATTTCTCAAGCTGGTCGTCACGATGAATCGATCCTGCCTTTCAGTTGTGACCCGAGATCATGGCCTTCCTTGGCGACGAACAAAGCCGCCAGTCTCTAGGTACCTCCGATAAACATTTCGGACCGCAGATCGACTTAAATGAAGTTGAGCACTCACGTTTCTTTGGCTGTGTCCGGCCTGAATAAGTGCCACAGCTTGGGCGGCGACTTCAGGTGAAGTATCCATAGATTATTGATAGAACCTCACCTTAATGTTAAGAATAAGTAATGTTTGTTGCAAAACCAAAGATATCAATCACTTTTTCAAGAATTAAATCCAAGTAAACCAATAAAACCAAGTTTTCTTAGTATTCGATTGTTTGATATCAACAAACAGGCTCCAAATTGTCTTTTGTTTCTTTAAATTCTGTGTTCGAAATTCAAAAAAAAGACTATTGAATGAAATTGTGAATGTGCCAGGTTCAAAACTGCATAAAAACTTTTTGCTCGACCTAATATAAAATTTTTGCTAGGACCAAACGAAACTGAAAATACAAGGTGGGCCAATAGATGTGTCCAGAAGTGTATATTAAGAGCATACTTATATGACGACGAAATTAGCGATCTAACAGACTAAGGAGGTGAGTGAAAAAAACCGGCCAAGTGTGAGTCGAACTCGCGCAGAAAGGGTTCCGTAGCGTCCGTAGCAAAAAACAGCAAAAGTTCATGATATACGGACAGCGGAGTCTTAGTAATAGGGTCCCGATTTAACCTTTGGGTACGGAACCCCAAAAATCGGGACCTTTGGCGTCCCGATCAAGGGTTAATAGGGACGTGTCACTAAAACCCCTGAAAATCGGGACTTCCCGCGCAAATCGGGACACTTGGCAACACTAACTGTACCTACGTGATTTTGTGTAGGTAGGTACGTAACGCCTCGAGCGTATTCATTCGTTTACGTTCCCAGCTTTGCTTCACTCGGTCATATCTACTGACTTATCGTGTATAGACCGACATTATATATTTTTAATTATATTTCTTTTAACACCTGAAATATTAACTGTAATACATAATTTTACATGTTTTATATAATATATAAAACATTAGTGTAAAATGATGTATTACTCTAATTATGTATTAATCTATCGATTTCAGAGTTATATATTATATAACTATGAAATCGATAGATTTTAACGAGATTCGACGATTGAAACTTAAACGAACGTTGAAATTTCACCGAGACAAAAGTTATACTAAATGCAAATTTCGAATAAAAATTAAAAATAGTAAAATTACTTTAAAATAAAGTCTAATTCTTTGATGTCGTCATACTTTTCCAACCAATCACCAGTTTTATACTTGTGTGAACGAAGCGAGATTTTAGCAGGTCGGTTAGCTATGTGACTTCTGCACAAAATCTTAATTAATAAAAACTTTTCATGACAATTCTAATAAGCCCAAACACGGCTAGGATACATTGATTAATTACGGAGTTCCTGTGCCTACCTTCCGGCTCCATCATCAGATCAGTTCGATAGTACTTTATAGCCATAGTGCATCTCATGACAATTCTAATAAGTCCATCCTCCTTATTTTTTAAATCGGTTAAAAATTTAGAAAATAAGAGCGAGCGAATCGAGCTCGTAGCTTTAGCACTCCGCATCGTATAGGTTTGAAGTTCCTATGTCGATTTTAGCATAACATATTGTGAACTAATGACGCAAGGGCAAACGAAGCGAGCTCGAAAATAACATATGTATATAATATTGTATCATTATATATAACGTAGTTTTTATTAAGACAAAGTAAAAATTTTGTAGCGCTTTCGTGTAGCTCGTGGGTGCTTAAAACCCCGAGCAGACACCCTGTGCGCCCCTGACTCACTGGTTGCGCACATAAAAGAAACATGAGCTTATTCTGTCTGAGCGCTAAGCGATTACCGCAGACGACGACGATATCGGATTCACCGCCCTGTGACTCAATAGACTCTACTCGTACGTAACATAAAGACGGTGTGATCGTTGGGTCATTCATTAAGTTTTTATTGAATTGTTGGCGCAGTTTCGTCGGACTTGTTCTTCCAGTGACGGAATCGCTACGTCATGATTGCCGTTGATAACCCTGTTCCCACGCTAGATACGAATATAGAAAGAAGTTCACAGCTGGGCATAGGCTCTTCGAAACATCGCCATAGCCACCCTCTTGAGCATCGTGCAACGCGCATACACGTGTGTCACGCGGGTTAAGTCGCTGGCAGAAGCTAGTCGTCTATTACTAAACCTTCAACGGAGCCATTTTTTAATCCGGTGGAGCCTGATTGTGGATAATAATAATAATAATTTATTACACCAGAAAAATACATGTTACTATTCGTCTGTAAACAATTTAAATTTACACTAGACAGTCACAATTGAGCTTAATTTTGCATCTACTGCCGAACTAGGCTAGTGCCTGTATTTCGGCACGCAGTGCCTCAAATATAGGTAGGATAGGCTTTATATCGCCACAGATCTGGTCGATCTTGAACCCATTTGCACACCTTAACTAAGTCTGCCTTAGTGGCTTTTATCCTGAGCGGCAAAGGGATTTAGTGTTGCAGAAAGTGTCGTGTTAAAGTCCGAGATGGGCTGCAGACCGGAAATTGAAAGCGAGATCACTAGTTTTATTGAATCTCTTGAAATTGATTCCGAACGCGGCAAAACTGCGGCATACACCCGGGTCGCGCAGCTTGCGGCCGCGGAACGAAGCGACGGCAGAAGTATCGGTAGCGTTCTTCGCAATTCTGTCTCGCAAGAAGATACTGGATTAAGTGAAGCATGGTTCTATGCATTGTGCAGCCGCGACATGCCGCCGCGCTTGAAATAGAAGCAACTACGACCGCAGGCAGCACTGCGGTCAACCGCAGCCGCTAGCCGCAGTGTCGCCCGCGGTTGCAGTCTGCAGCCCATCTCGGACTCCTTTTTTTTTTTTTTTTTTTTTTGTTGCCGGGGTGGAAAATCCTCATGGATGTCCTTCACCTGGGGCAGGCGAAGGGGTCTGTCAGACTCTTACTGACTAAAAACCACCTCGGTGTTCCCTCCCACACTTGGACCGGAGATCGTGGGAGCTGATACGCCATCCATGATCCCCGGCTAGTGCCGGCCCGCGTATGCGGGCCACCTCAAGCCGGGGGGAGTGTGAGGTATCCTCCCCCCGCGACGTCCAATAGAGGCGCGCGTGGAACACTACGCGCTGCCGCCTCGGGTCTTGCTGGATGGGGGACGGTGGACGACCCCGAGTCCACCGTCCCTCCGGACCTCTTTATGGGGGCTGGAAGAGGGCGTTATCTGCCCTCCGCCGACGCCCGGTTCGCCTGCTGCGGCACGGGAGAGTGGCCACGGCCTCCCTCTCCCTCTCTGCAGCCTCCTTCTGCGAAATTACGGCTTCACAGAAGGAGATCACCGCATCCCACGACTCGGCGCCCCCGACCATCGAACGAACGACGGCCGGCAGCGACAGGTCGGGGCCCACTTCAGATACAAGGGCACGGCGCTGCTCCTCCCATGCGGCACACTCTGCCAGTGTGTGTTGCGCCGTGTCCTCCCGAGCCCATCTCGGACTCCTGACCTAACTACAGCTCTACGAACTTTACGGTTTCATCGGTAAGTTATTAAAATCTATAAGATCAATCTACAAAGTCTGGAGTACAGGCGTAGGCTTCAGAAATTAAAGTTATTTTGCACTTTTCAGTGTTTTTTTTTACTTTGAAGTCAGTTATATTTTTTTTTTACAAAAAGTTTTTTTATTTCACACTTTTTAGTTATGGTACCACCACTAAAAAATACCCCTCAGCCAAACTTAAATACCTTATAGCCAGAGTGCATCTCATTAAATTCTAATAATCTCAAACACGGTTAGATTACATTAATTTATTATAGAGTTCCGGTGCCTAATTTCAGGCTTCATCATCTGATCAGTTCGATATATTCCCCCTCTTCTTTCAGTCAGTCATCGACTACTTGTATAAACAGAGCAATTTTACTTGTTACGATGGTTCTGCTGTGATCCTATAAGGAATTCTGCTCTGTTTTCTTTATGATATAATAAATAAAAAATTGAACATCTACCATCTCTCAAAATTAAAATGCAAACAAAAAGTAATCGAATATTTGCAGCAACTTAGTAGTAGGTAGCACAACTACTGCACAACAACCATTAATTGTTCCGTGTCTTCATAACTAAGTTGCTGCAAATATTCGATTACTTTTTGTTTGCATTTTAATTTTGAATTAAAGATGGATTTAAAATATTTGCTAAAATGGTTCAAACTAAAAACAAATTCTGAGTGAGTGTGTTTTTAGTTTGACTCACGCATACATCCAATCACACTCAAACACACACACCACAGAATCTTCACATAAATTACATAACAATCAACACACCCTCCTATGCATCACACACGCACATTTCGCTAAACACAAAAAAGAGGACATTACTCACTTCCTTAGTAAATAATTGTCAGAAAATAATGTAATAATTTGTTTGTTGGCAAAGCTTGAAATTAAATCTGTTGGCACATATGATTGTATAACATTAAGGGAAAAGGCACTGATAACCGTAATACAGGCATTGCCTAGATCGGTTACAGAAGCTACATCCAATACCTTAAAATTATCTTGCTTAACTGTACCTGTTATTCTAGTACTAAGCTTTTTTGAAATGAATTATTATTAGTATATTATTATTACTTCGAAGTTCATGATCAGATCATAACAATATTTCTATGGGACCAATTCGGAAGCATAACCTTCCATTAAAAAAAGACAAAAAACAAAATCGGTCCACAATTGACCGAGGAATCGGTGAACATACATAAAAAAAACACATTCAGACGGACATAGAACCTTCTCCTTTTTGAAGTCGGTTCTCGCAAGGATACGCAAGGAATACGTAACAATTGTTGAGAAATATCAAGCCTAACCTAACACTCCAATCAATCGATTTTTTCTACAATATCGCAACGATAAGGGTGTCAAACAGCCTATGGGTGCTAATAAAATTGGCAGTATCCCACGAGAAATAGCAACTTTTCTTGAATTTCCAGAACCCCCGTTTTACACGGGTCATTGTTTCCGACGAACTTCAGCCACACTTTTGGCCGATTCAGGAGCTGATCTCCTGTCCCATAAGCGCCATGGAGGCTGGAAGTCCAATGCGGTTGTAGAGGGATACATAGAGGATTCCATCCAAAATAAGTCTAAAATATGTAAAGGCATCGTAAGAGCCATTAATTACACTGAAAGAGCCTCAGTCAGATCCTTGGACTGGCCCTTTTACATAAAAAATGAGCCGTTACGAAATACCTAACCATCGCCCTCTCTCGCCAACATTTACGCCAAGGGAATTCACTGAATCGGTACAACTATTAAGTATGACAGATAGTTTATCTAAAAACAGTACACAAGTCACTAACCAACATTACACGGGTGGAATACAATGTTGCAATGGACTACATATACCAACATTACAGTACTTAATAAAAATATTACACTCAACTATGTAACTGTAGGATAGGAACGTTACTTTCAATTTTTCTTAATTGTACATAAGTGTTATTTCTTATAATTTATAATTATTCTGTAATACTTACCTATCATAATGAAGTAGTTAATACCTAAACTGAAATAAAAGTATCTTGTGATTGTAAATGTTTTTTTTTTTTGCATTTAGTAATTTCCTCGCTGAGGTGGGATGAAAAGTTACGTGTTGCACTCGAGTGCAAAGATTTTTCACCTCGTGCTCTTTTGATTCTTTCGCTAACGTTTGGGATTCTAATTTTTTAATCACTCGCTGCGCATAAAGCAACTTTGCTTTCTTGTATAACAAATTATTATTATTATTGATATGTTTTGATCCGCAGGGCGAGCGCGGGCGCGGCGTCGTCGTACGAGCTGACGGCGGGCGGCGGCGGCAGCGCGTGCGCCGAGTCGGCCGTCGCACACGCGCACGCGCCGCACCCGCCCCCTATGCAGCCAGCTTCTAACCAGCACCACCATGACCCGCGCAAAAGGAAGACCTCACACTAGTAAGTACTTAAGCTAAGTAGCTTAATAACAAAGTCCTTATTGTTTACTATACTCCATTTGTTTAGGTAGTTAACTAAACGTAAACAATCCTGATAATTATGTATTTTTATTTAAAAAAAAATCGTATACGACATACAAAGATTATTTAAATTTAGTTAATTACCAAACTTCGGTATAAGTAAATAACAAATTGTAAACATTTTTAGATAATTTTTTTTGACAACTTTTAGATAAAAGACATGTCAAGATTATGTTTACATTTAGTTAATTACCTAAACCGATAGAGTATAATTATGTCACGACCATAGATATCCGGTCACGACAGACATCGTTCTGTCACAAACGTTATAGAGGGTGGGTGCATGGTGTGCCAAATTGAAATGGTCGACGGGAAGGTTCATCCTTTCAGACCCCTAAACACTTGTTATGCCCGGTAGATTTTTTTTCATCTACTTTATTGTTTTATGATGTTTTAATTTGGGTCTTATTGAGACTCAAATTTTTCATTCAAATACAAAATTTAAAATATATATAAGGCGTAGACTATGAATTTTAATTTTATTTAGATGTGTATTGTAATACCATAGTAGTATATATTTAATATTTTTTCATTTGACCTCATTTCCTCAGGTCGCGTTTTCGATAGCCAGGTTCTAGCTAGAAACAGAATGTAATAAAGAAAAATGTGTTTTCTACGGTTTTTCGTGAAATGTGATTCCAATTTTCACTTTATAAGACTCTTTCCTGAGACTTGAACATATAGTTTAAATAAAAGTGTACCCAAATTAGTCCATTCATGTTTTGCGCTTAACAATACATGTAACTGAAACTCTAATCTCGATTAAACACTCAAAACTGAGTTTATTTTGAACTAATCGCGATTAATTTTATTGGTGAATTTGGCCCTTTTACAGGCCATCATATATACGAAGTAGGTACTGTTTGACGTTTCACAATTGTCAAGACGAAATAGCTTTGTATAGACGTAACTCACACAATTTAATTTTTTTTTTTTTTGTGAAACCATTAAATTATGAAGCTATTTTTATTTTGTCACAAGATATACAATTTATAATTAACAAAAGAAAATGAAATTAAGAAAAGAAATGTACTTATCTCAAATTATCAATAATAATAAGTAACAAAACAATAACCAACTATCATCGTGATCCTTACTTGCAAATTGCAAACATATAAAAAAATCCTATTTTATTAATCAGGCGTCTATTTTAAAAATAGCGTAATTATAATCAATTCTTTTTGATTACTTAATCTTTATTAAAATGCTTGTGAAAATATATGCAGCATCTTCGATATAGCGAAAGCTTTCGAGTCTGGCACAATGACTTATTATAATATAAGCTACCTTAATTCGGTATGCCAGAGCATCTCGTACACATCTTGTGAGACTTTTTGCCGAAGGTTAGCTTCCGCTATCGCATAGCGGATGAGCGCTTTCATCGCCCTATCTAATACGAGTAGGAGTCCCTCAGGATTCTGTGCTATTCCTCCTGGTTTTTCACGCTGTTTACCAGCGATATTTCAAAAATTAAAATGGCCCAGTTGGCTTTTTTCGCTTAGGACACGGTTTACTATTCCGATCTATGGAGGATTGAAGTAAAGAGTCAGGTAGGCCTCTACTCAAGACTGCAGTAAACCCACCCACCGCCAACCAAGGGGGCGTCCTCTCACCACTGCTATGGAACCTAGTCGCAGACAGCCTCGTCAAGAGACTCAACGATAAAGGTTACTTTACCGTGGGGTATGCCGACGACATAACCATAATAGTAAACGACACTCATGAAAACACACTATGCAACCTTATGAGCCAGGCCTTGAAAATAGTAGAGGATTGGTGTAAAGAATACCAACTAGCAGTGAACCCCACCAAAACCGAACTGGTTTTATTTACAAAAAAAAGGAAGCTACCAATAATGAACATACCACGCTTCTTTGGAGCTACCCTAAGCCTTTCAACTGAAGCCAAATACCTGGGCGTCTACCTGGAAAAACAGCTGAACTGGGCAAAACACATGGACTACACTACTAAAAAGCCAGTATATCCATGTGGCAATGCAGACGCATGTTGGGACGAAACTGGGGCATTAGCCCAAAAGTGACATATGGCTCCCTAGTCTGGTGGCCCAGGATCGACTTGAGCACAGCCCAAAAAGAACTCGAAAAATTGCAGCGACTGGCCTGCGTAGCAATCACCAGTAGCATGAGAACGGCACCCGCTGGTGCCCTACAGGCAATGATAGGACTGCCTCCACTGCATCTCATAGGCCGGGAGGAGGCAGCCCTGGCTGTTTTCAGACTCAACTTATCGGGTACACTGAGAACAGACTCTCGAATCAAACATACACGCATTATGGAATACGCTGTTAAACGAGCAGAAGTGCAGTGCCTTAGGGGCTTTATCGTGGGGGATAAAGCCCCTAAGGCACTGCACTTCAAAAAACACTACAGCATCCAACTCACAGAAGAATCGTACGACTACTCAGGCCCAAAGGAACTGAGAATATACACTGATGGATCAAAAACGAATACCGGAACAGGAGTCGGAGTTTTCTCCAACGACCTTAATATAAAGATATCCAAACCGCTAGGAACAGGCAGGCAGAATGTGTTGGCATCATTCTAGCGGCCCACGCCATAGAAGCCAGGGGAGTTATGGACACTCATATCCGCATAATCTCCGACAGTGCCTTAGTACTACAATCACTGGGGAAAACCTCAACAGCCTCGAAACTCATACAAGAATGCCACTTTGTTGCAGTGCCAAACAATAAGACTGTGACACTGCAACGGATAAAAGGACACAGCGGCTCACTGGGCAACGACGCAGCTGATGAGCTGGCAAGGCGGGGGTTTGGCACGGTGGTCTTCGGACCTGAACCCATCGTGCCAATACCCTTTGGTCAGCTGCGTGTTTGGCTACGTGAGCACAATAACGCACAAGCGGAAAAGTGGTGGTCCCTGGCACCGGATTGCAGGCAGGCTAAAGAAGCCATGCCATACTTAAATAAAACCCTAACCAGCAAACTTTTGCGTTTGGACAGAGATAGCCTGCGTCTGGTGGCTGGGACCATCACCGAACACTGCTCACTGAACAAACACTTCTTCACAATGAATATCACGGATAGTCCTCTGTGCAGAGGATGTATGGAGTCAGAGGAAACTGTTGCGTACGTGCTCTTCGAGTGCACAGCCGTCAAAGAAATAAGAACACGAACCTTGGGAGCACCGAATTCACTCATAGATGCCCTGAGCAAACTGAAAAGACTCATCTGTTTCTGGAGTGAGGTGGGCTGGTTTAAGTGAAGGCCGCCATGGCTCACGCACAATGGTCCGCCAAGGACTAAGTGCGGAAACCAGACCACAATAGATAGATAGATAGAACCCACCCACCTCGCCTTCCTATTACCATGTGTGGCAAGCCGATCCCTTGGAAATAGCAAACTAAATACCTCGGTGTGATCCTAGACCAGCATCTAACCTTCGTCGAGCACATAAAACCATTTGCGTGCAGCTTTTGCCCAAAGTAGATTCCCACTACTTCCGCAAATACTCACGCAAGTGCTCTTTTTGAACAATGTCGGTTAGGTTACGATGGAACTGAAAAGCCCCAAAAATTATCTCCCTCTTATAAAATTTTGTCATTTTCGTTTTGCAACATTAGTTTTGCAACAAATGGGGTAAATCATTAATATAAACTAAAAATAAAAAGGACCTAAATTTGATTCTTGGGGTACTCCCATTTTCACATTTAATCCCGATGAGTTGACACCGTTTATCTGAACTAGTCTGTCTAGTCTGTCTGTCTGTCATTCAAATAAGATTTTAATAAGCTTAATGCTGTTTTGCCTAGTCCGTAATGCTCAAGTTTCAGGAGTAATGTTTCATGAACCACACAGTCAAACGCCTTAGATAGGTCGCAGAAGATGCCTATAGCATCTTGTGCTTCTTCCCACGCATTAAAAATGTATTTTAGTAAGGAGACACCAGCGTCAGTTGTACAACGTCCTTCGGTGAAAACATACTGTTTCCCGTGTAAGATGTTATTGGTGTTAAAATGAGTAAGCATGATTTAACATTACTTTTTCAAATATCTTGCTAAAAACTGGCAGCACTGGTAAAAGCAGTGAGTTTCGAGTGGGTTCGTAGGAACTGTCCATACGGTCGGGTTTAAGTTTTTTAAGACTCACCGTACAAATAAGAACAAGAAGCTGTCAAATCAAACTCTCGAGCTTATAAAGAGGCGTGAGATGACTTTGCAGTCTTTAGATGGTGCGTGCGTTCAGCTCAATAGACCTTCGCCGATTTAATACCGAAAGGATTAAGTACGCAATTGAGCGGAATAAGGGCTCCAAAGTATTTGCGCGAGATCTGTCTATTGGGCAGAGCCAGCTCATGAAACAGAAGACCGACGATGGCATAGTCGGCACTATAGACTAGAGGTGGCACTTGCATATTAGTGAAAAAAGGCTTATTTTGTAAAGAGTTATCATTCGTGAAAAACTAAGCAACTCAAAACACGTTTGAAGCTTGCGGCTTGGAAATAACAAGTAATAAATTAGTAGCTAGAATATGTTTAGAGAACGCCGCAATCTAATCCGAATCAGTTTTTAACAAAATTGCATCATCTTTTACATGAGTTATTAAATAAATACAAATATAAAATAGTTGTAGCCGGTGACTTTAACATAAATACACTTAAAAAAGGTAACATCGCAAGTTCAATGTTCCTACAGTGCTGGTCATATAATTAAGAATGACTATTTAAAACAAGCTTTCTTTTCTTAGACTTTTCTTATTCTTAGACCTACCTATCTATACACAAAAAAGAAACATGTAAATCGGTCAAGCTGATTCGAAGGAATTCGATAACAAACACTGATACGAGATTTTTATGTAATATATTATGTAGGTTGGGTAAGAGAAAATTGATTGAGGGACATTATGTGCCTGAGCGAGCAGTCATTTTTTTTAATACCTAAGCAAGTTGAAGTTCGTATTCTAACTGTGAGCACTGCGGGGGTCTTGTTGCTCACCCCCTGCCCAACCTGGCCGCCACCTGGGAGCTACACTACCCACGTTTTGCTTTTTTTTTAAATTATTTAAACTTTACTGTCTCATACCATTACTAGGTAAAAGCCTCCACCAAATTAAAGCTGAATGTTGTGTGAAAACTTGACAAATAAAGGTTTACAAATCTTGCTCGATTTTGTACTAGCTACAAAGTTAGTCGGTAATCTTTGCGGGGAGCAGGTAGCGCACCGAGCGAGCTGCGCCGCGATCCGACTCGCTACCGGCTATTAATTATCGCTTTGAGCGCGCCCCGGCCGATACTTAGTACAAGTGATACTCAGTTCTGCGGCTCCGCGCGACTGTCACTGTACCGAGAGCGTTAGACGCACAGTGAGCGACGACGACTTATACGTGTGTTCCTTACGATAAATATATCAAGTTATTTTGCAGCTTAGACTTGAGTTCGTGTAGGACAGTGAAAGCTTTTTCGCGTTAGTTGATTGCTTCGAAAAACAAATAAACGAGTAATATATCATACAATTATTTATAGGTGTATGTCGTTTTACATACTTTTAAGTGGAATTCCGTGGCTTCTGAGATAGTTGTAAACTATATAACAGGAATCAGTAAATTCCCATCATTATAGGTTTAAATCGACAACACATCCATTTAAAATAATAAAAAAGATACTTATCTAAATTACACTTAGAATCGAAACTAAAATTAAAATCGAAAATCAATGTCAAAATTACAAACAAAATTGGTGTTTAAATCAAAATTAATCTATGACCAAAAATAATATAAAACAAAATTAGCTTGCAAATTAGTGTTTGTAGAGTGATATATATTTGTTAGGGCCTCTTTCACCACCCTCAAGTAAAGTGACGAGTAGGCTAATCGTCAGTTAAAATCACCCGTAACTTCACGTTCGAGTTTCACGACGTTCGACTAGCACTAATCATAAGATTAACTGACCCGTAACTTACTTGCCACGTGGTCTGCCAATTAGGGTGCTTACTTGACAGTTAACTATAATTTACTGTAGTGTTTGTAGCCTTTCTGTTGTCATTTGTGAATATCACCAACGAAAGTTTTTAAAATATATTAATAAAAATGGGTTTAATTGATTTGTTTGATCATCAGTTAGATAAATTAGAATATTCCACGGCGCGGCAAATACCGAGGATTCCTTCTTTAAATTCCGTGTTGATTATTTTCCGGACCTAGATGAAACTGATTTTTTTGCTAGATTTCGTTTATCTAAGTATGCAGTGAACCAAGTTCATAACTATATAAAACCTAAAACAATACATAAATCGCAAAGGTGTGTGGTACTTTTTTTTCTAATAGATTTTACTAATGACGTAGCGTACAATACGCGGCATATTGAACCAAAATAGCGAACGATTTGAACAAGAGATACCAAAACATCCCTCTCATATGTAGAAAAGTTTGCACTTCTGTCTCTTTTAACATTATCCATATTATAAGTTTATACAAAATAAAATCACACGCATTATTCTACAACACAACTTTGAAGACGCAACCGACGATACAGATGTATAAAAAAAAGTCATTGTATCAAATATACAACAGATGACAACTGACAATGCCGTTAGGCGAGTAACTGACGTATTATTGAACGAATGTGTCGAATGATTTGTTACGTCATTCGCTTAACCCGTAAGTAGTTACTCGAAACTTTATTTTCGCTTGTGAAATTGATAGAGGATACTCATAACTTTTACTTGCCAGTTAACTTTTATCGGGAAGTAACTAATCAACACTTTACTTGGAGATGGTGAACGAGGCCCTTAGAGTAAGGAATTGACTTACTTGACAATCTTCAGTGGCTTCATACTCTACTTTTTTTAGCCACTAAAAAACGATATTCTCCTATTTTAGTTGGTGGTGGTTTAACTTCCTAGTTTGTTCTTATTAAATGTGGTTAAGTTAAGGCAATTAAATTAGTTCTACTTACTTGGATGACATTTATGGTGATGTATTGCGCATTTTTTACCCGTCCTTTATAATTCCGGCACAGTTTTATAGCGCATACAGTCATTTTATTAAAAATAATATTTTGTGTCGAGCTTTCTATAGAATACGAGTTTCTTAAGCAAGGATGGGAATACGAGCCGATAGTTTCTTTTCTTTGTCGATAGTGACAATAAGGCAGATCCCTTCTAAAAATTCTGTACCTCTGGAAGAAGCCCTAAGGTCATTTTGGATGTACACCACTACCTCGTCATTTTGATAAAGAGTGTTATGCGTCCAGTACACGATATAGTAATTGCAGATGTTGGCAGGAGGATTGTTTGTCTAGCATTCAGTTACGACAGATGAAAATACCACAAAATAGGTTTAGGTTTTTTTTTTAGCTGGGAAATCATCCAATGACTTCTCTCGCACTTGGGCGGAACGAGAGGGCGTGTCAGACTTTTACTGACTAAAGCCCACCTCCTTTGCCTTCGGTCCAGGGCCCCGAGATACACTTTCGCACAACCCATGGCCCCAGTAGGCCCCTACGGTTTGCTGACATCACTTTGAGGCGCGTATGGAACACTACGCTCCGTCGACGACTCGAGCTCGGTCCGGATGGTTACTGGACAGCCAGTTAGCGAGCTACCCATTGCTCACCGTCTGTAAGTCTACGCCTACGCTGCGCGCGGCAGCTGAGGCGTGAGGGCCGTTCCCTCACGCGTGCGGCTGCCTCCTTCGCTAGCATTACTGCTTCACAGAAGGAGGCGACCGCCTGCCATTCCTCCTCGCTCCGGACCATGGTCTGTACCAGGGCCCGGCACGAGAGGTCGTTGCCGCCGATCGCCCCCACGAGGACACGGCGGTGCCCTGCCCTAGCGGGGCACACCTCTACCGTATGCACCACCGTGTCCTCCGGGCGGTCCACACAATGGTGACACCCGGGCGTTTCTTCCGCACGAATCCGGTGCAGGACCTGCGTCATGCGGAAGGGGAGGACGCCGTGACGTCTTTCCTGCCACTTTGCAAAGAGGAGATTTACCGCCATAATTATGGCGTGCCCAAATAATAGGTTTAGGTTAATACTTTAAATCTTTATTGTTATTATAGAAAACCAGGGAATCCTGATTGCTGTAGCCACTCGTCTATATCAGTTTTGTGTCACTCAGTAAGCTCTGAGTTCTCTACTTCTAACTTTATTTTTGCTATAAAAATTAAAAGTTGTTGTTTATTACTTTAGTTTTTATCCTTTACTGCAAAAGGTCTCTCATGTATAAGGCTTACTGAAAGAAAACGCAATTGTGGGTTAAGCTCGCCTGTGTATATCAGCTGGCTTATTTTGTTTGTTTTATAAAAGTGGTGTGTACAATAAAAAATATGAATAAAAGTTACCCGCACAGTTCATTAGCCATTTGAAGACTATTTTCGTGAGTATTGAACAGGATAAGATTTCCACAACGATATACAATTATATTATTTTAACTTAATTAGGAACAATTCGGACTTAAAGAATAGCTTTATTGAATTACTAGGTAGATACAACAAAAGCACTTTGGGAATAACAGACTAGCAAAAATGAACTCTACTATGTTTGATGTTTCTTTTTCTGTTAATGTGGAACTAACGGGATCGGAATTTAATACCAAGCAAGACTCGGATCTGTCTTTCGCTGTCCTGGAAAGTTTATTAGGGTTCGGATCCAAGACGCCTCAGGTCAGCCTTGGTCAGTCTGTAGTGTCCAGCAGGTGAGTGTGCGGCGGTGGTGCTATGCTCTGCACGCGACTACACAAGTACCAAAATTCCTTTTAACCTTCTAATCTGTGTTTCTGCTTCGCAACAGCTCGGAGAGCTACGAGCTTTCGGGCTGCGAGGCCCAGCTGGGCGCGCCGCAGCTTCCGCTGCACGCGCCTGCCAGCGCCACCCGCAAGAGGAAGCCATCTTCTTAGTAAGTACTTTTTGTATATCTTTTGCAGGTCACTCTTCGGAGTGTTGAAGGGTATTGTCAAGACTGTTTTGATGTGTCATAATATGGTACCAGTCTACATTTAGGAATTGGCACTCTCATGTTTGTATGTAAATAAATAACATGAGATTGAAAGTTTCCACTTTTAACCAACTTCAAAAAATAGTAAAGTATGTTTTTATTATATTTGTTTCTTCAACTTAGTTACTTATTAACCGACCTGGATTTTTTTATAAATTTGAAAATACAATATTAGTTTTAGTAGGTATATGCGAAACCCGAAACACAAGTCTAGTATTTTTATGTAAAGAATCTGTGTACAAAATTTCATATCTGTACGATGAAAAATCACGAAGTTATAAGCTTGTAATGTTACCTGGTTGACCGCAAAAATACACGATCACCGGGCCACCCAGGCGACTGAGGGGTTGTTTTACTCCCGCATCCAGCTGTGCGCTAGTGTCTAATGTCCGCTATAACCTGCCGTGACTTGTGTTGTACTTAGTAATAATAATAATAATAATAATAAGCTTAGACTCAGACCGAGTTAGACGCTCTGGATAGGCGGGTCCGTACACTGTTGACCGCAAACCGGATGCATCACCCACGGTCGTCTGTAATGAGACTGTACATCCCGCGGAAGTGTGGAGGTCGAGGTTTTTTAAACACGAAGACCCTGCACAACCGCGAGGTGTGCAGCCTCAGAGAATACTTTCATAAAACCGATGTGGGTATGTACCGCGATGTGGTCGCAGTGGACAAGGGACTCACCCCGCTGTCCATGGCTAAAGAGAACTGGCGCAAACCTGTTGTACTTACAACTGATGACCGCAAGGAAGTATGGAAAAGTAAGGAGCTCCACGGGCGCTTTTATCGGGCTCTTCATGAGTCTGATGTAGATTTTGCAGCGTCCGTGGCCTGGCTACGTTTCAGCAACCTCTTCGGGGAAACTGAAGGTTTTATCTGTGCAATTATGGACGAAGTCATCTTGACGAATAACTACCGGAGATATATAATGAAGGACGGGACGGTTGACGTGTGTCGGGCATGCCATCGTCCGGGTGAGTCCATCAGACATATTATCTCTGGTTGTTCTCGTCTGGCTAACGGCGAGTACTTGCACAGGCATAACCAAGAAGCCAGGATTATTCACCAGCAACTTGCTTTGAAATACAACTTAGTGTATTCAGAGGTACCGTATTTCAGGTATGTGCCCGACCCAGTTCTCGAAAATGACCATGTCACGTTGTACTGGGATCGGTCTATCATTACTGACCGGACTATTGTAGCCAATAAGCCGGATATAGTGGTGATAGACCGATTAGCGCGCCGCGTAATGATAGTCGATGTCACCATCCCGCATGACGAGAATCTCGTGAAAGCTGAGAAAGAAAAACAAATCAAATATCTCGACTTAGCACACGAGGTTGTCGACATGTGGAATGTGGACTCGGCTGTCATTGTGCCGATTGTTGTGACTGCCAATGGTCTTATAGCCAAAAGCTTCGACGACCATCTGTCGAAGCTGTCGTTACGCGGTTGGATCAAGGGCCTGATACAGAAGGCAGTACTCCTTGATACGGCTCGGATTGTGAGGAGGTTCCTGTCTCTGGAGCCCTAACCACCGGTAGCTTGGACCCTGCTCCCGACACCGGCGGGCTACTATTTTTTAAATTTTTAAATATTTTTTTTTATGTGTTTTTAAGAAATATTTAAAAATATATAAAATATGTATAGAAAATAAATAAAGAGAATAATAATAATAATCGTACCACTTTCCATTAAAAGCGTCTAAAAGGGCCTCTGCGAGTTGGTTTCGGCGGATTAGGCGCACAATGCCACATTCGCGAAATGACATATTGACGCAAAATGCCACATTCGCAAAATGACATTTCGCAATATGCCACACTAGCAAAATGCCACATTAGCAAAATGACACATTCGCAAAATGTTTTTTCTCAAAATGCCACATTATCAAAATGCCACATTAGCAAAATGCCACATTATCAAAATGACACATTCTCAAAATGACACATTCTAAATATCTATTGAATAGCATTGATTCTACAATTTGCTTGTAATCAAGTAGTTATCAAAGTTTTCGCTAGGATAAATACTGTCATTACACTGATTTTTAGGGTTCCGTAGCCAAATGGCAAAAAAACGGAACCCATATGGATTCGTCATGTCTGTCTATCTGTCCGTCTGTATGTCATAGCCACTTTTTTTCCGAAATTATAAGAACTATACTGTTGAAACATGTTAAGTAGATGTATTTTGTGACCCGCATTAAGATTTTCACACAAAAATAGAAAAAAAAACAATAAATTTTGAGGGTTCCCCATACTTAGATCTGAAACTCAAAAATTTTTTTTCGTCAAACCCATACGTGTGGTTCCCGTACCCGTATCTAAGGATAGGTCTTCAAAAATGATATTGAGGTTTCTAACAGTGGCGTGCCTGGTGCCTTTAAAGGGGGCAAGCCAAGGAACCTTGACCTATCTACTACTTACCTAATATTCTTAATAAAAAAAAAACCTCGCGCTAATCCGCCGTCACAAATCATCAGTGCAAATTTTAGTACCTACTGTAATGCTGATTTCAGTTGCTACATTTATATTTTTTAATAATAAGTAAGAAATAATGTAAAAAACAGCTTCACCACAATTTTATCATCATACCTATAATGTGCATCATAAATGCTGTAAACGATATAAGAGCCATCTATGGACATTTTTATGGCAACTCTTGCTCGTCACGTCGCCGCGTCGCTACAATTGGAATCCATTAGATGGCGCACAAACGATTGTAGTAATCAATCGTTTGTGTGCCATCTAGTGGTCTAGTAGAGTCTAACTACAAATTGTTTATGATATTGATAATAATATATTTTATTACTTAGCTAGTACTCACAAAGTCACAGTCTAAACAGCCATAGCACTTCGTTCTTCGCTTCTATACCACAAACAGATGACAAATAACAAAGCACACAGAAGGCATATTATTACTCGATAGATTTACAAGTACATATCAGCAACGACATACCTCCAGTGGCTTTGATAAAAGCCGTTTGTTGTCAATTTGTTTGGGCAAACAATCGTGAAGTTTGATTTACTTTGTGTACATGAATAGAAAAAAATTACTTTTTGTATTCTAATTCAAATTGTCTATCTTTCTTTAAAAATGATTTTATTACATTATTTAAGTCATTAAAACCTGATGTATTCCAAGCATTCTTATCGTTTGAAAAAAATATGCAACACCAACAAAACAATTTGTTTAAATGCGAGCAGCCTGCAATCCAGTGAGTTTTGTAAACTGAGCGATGAAACTGCCTATTATGTGATTTAGTTTTCTGAGAAATATTCAAATCAGGGGTAGGTTTAGGCGAAGTTACGAGATCATATTTATCTCTAAAAGTCAAAGTCTTTACCTGGCCAAGTATTTTTTCCACACATTTTAATCCGTCACAAGGAACAATTGCATGTATTTCCGAATTCATTTCAAAGATAATAAACTTTAATCACTTCAAAACAAAGTAAGTTACAGTAATAACTAATCATAAAACTTTAAATGACAGAAATCAAAAATCTTTGTTAACAAAACACACGTAAAAGTAAACACGATTTAACCGCTCAAAGCAAATTTGAACTAATTTGTTTGCGGAACTTTTAAGCGTCATAGATAGAGGGCGCCTCGGAATTTGTGTAGTAAAAGTGCGCCTTGTAGTAAAATTCATTGATCAAACATTTCAAGCCCGGAATATTTTAAAGAAAAAATGTTCGATTAGTACTTGCACACAGTATCAAATTTTACTCACACAGACTCACATTTTTATGTTTTTATAGGGAAAAGTGAGATGGCAAATCAAGCCTCATAACAAGCCTTTGCGCCAGACAGAGGCAGCAACACACTAGCGTTCATCTCTTTTTTTTGTTAAGTGTTAGAGTGAGATCGGAGAGATTGCGCTCAGAGCGGCAACATTGCATAATGTGCATGTCCTCGCGGCCTCGTTCGGTCCGTATCGATATCGTGCGTGAATGAACACGAAATGGCAACAGCGCGTAAACGCGGAGACGCGCGAAGTTTAAAAATTAGAGTTTTATTTAATTTAATTCATTTTTTGTGTTCTATGATATTATATGACTGTGGTGTGGTGAGGTATTATTTTCACATCAAGCCAGGCTTAATAAATTGTATTGCTCGCACGTCGCTGGTTTCTAATATAATTTTTTTTCTAAACTGAATAGTTTGCGCGAGAGACACTTCCAAAGTGGTTGTGTCTCCCCCCCCCCCCCCCGTAACTTCTAAAATAAGAGAATGATAAAACTAAAAAAAATATATATGATGTACATTACCATGCAAACTTCCACCGAAAATTGGTTTGAACGAGATCTAGTAATTAGTTTTTTGTAATACGTCATAAATTGTAAACCACAATTTACCTTTCAAATTTGTAAGGAAGTCCCTCAGTGCGCGAGTCCGACTCGCACTTGCCCAGTTTTTAGATATTTAACTTGTGAATAAACTGACACACCTTCATACATTTTTAATAAGTTTTTTTACACTAATTAAAGTATTCAATGATATATAATACAAACAATGTATCAATAATTCAATCAATGTACCTATAATAAATTTAATCAGTGTATAATTCAATCAATGTATCTTACATGCTATACTTGTAATCTAGCAGTTATTAAGTTTTAGCCAGATGGCTTTTCATAAAAACATACTAACGTCCAAATATTTAAAAAATACTGAGTTTGAAGTGACATTTTGGCATTATGCGAAAGTGGCATTTTGCGTAAAGTCATTTTGCGAAAATGGCATTTTGCGAAGATGGCATTTTGCTAATGTGACGTTTTGCGATATGGCGTTTTGAGAATGTGACATTTTGAGAATATGACATTTTGCGAAAATCCAATGTGTCATTTTGCGAATGTGGCATTGTGCGCCTAATCCGTTTCGGCTCCTCGTACGCCTTCCAAAGGTCCAGGACCTTAGGGTGCTGAGATAAATAAATGTATAAAAATAATAATAATCATTTAATCGCCAGAGATATGGTACAGAGGTTGTTAAAAAGAAAAGGTAGTGCTTTACACATCTCACCTATTGGAGGCATGCGAAAATTAACTTTTAGGTGCAAATACAGTGAAATACAAAAAATAAAAAAGCTCATAAATACAATAGAATAAGTTAAAAAACAGAACAATACAATTAAAACACAATTTTATGGAAAGTTTTAGCTACATTTTTAACTCTTATAGTTAAAAATTCACCTAAGGTATAAAAACAGTTCTCTATTAACCATAATTTTATTTCCTTTTGAAATTTATATAAGGGAAGTTCTCTCAACCGACGTGGTATATGATTGTAGACTTTGATTGACATCCTATAGCTATTCTTTTTATGCAATGCGCTCCTACAAAAGGCATGAGTTTCCAATTTAGTGGGGTCTCTTGACTTATATTTACGTTTAGTGTCGGTGGTATCCAACTTGTGACCTTTTTTAAACATTTTTGGAAAAAAATATAATATGGTGTAAAAATTATTGGAATCGATTCAGTTACTGATTCCGAACAAACTCTATTCAGGTTTCGCATATACTAAAAATCGGGGGGCACGGTAGTGCCCCCGCCAAGCCGAGCGCGAAGCAAACACATCCTTTACTGGAACCATTTCGCCGCATTTTCAGGCCCCTATTTGAGAACCTCTGGATAAGACCAGAACGCAGAAATTTTCGTCATCCAGTAAGCTATAATCACATACTTAAAATCTAAAATTTCAAGTCTGTAGGTCATTTAGTTCCGAAGTTAAGCGAAAGCAAAGTTTCGCATTTATGACACTCACTCATGACATGATCATCAGAATAGAACTAGTACTTCCCATAAACTCAGAGAGCTGAAATTTGGTACAGAGTTAGGGTTTAATGGCCACATAAAGGGAAAACTATAAAAACTAGGATAATCGAAGATCTGGAGTACCTGGTGACCCTGATTAGAAAACACAAGAGCCCAACCAAACTATTAGAGATCGACATACCGCCTTTACAAAAAATATTCAACCGGCCGCTTCATTTTATGTCAAAAATCGAAGGTCTGAAGTATCTGGTGAAGAACCCTCAGCTGGTCTCAGCTGTATTAGAGATATGGTAATGCCCCCTTCTACTATTGTTACATAAAAAAATCGACTGTCATTGCAAAAATCAATATGCCCACGTTTCTACAAAAAGAAGTGAAATCCCACCAAAAACATCTTGTTTATCTCTAAAAAGTAATGAAATCTTTACAAAGTCGTGCCAAGTCTAAGTTTCCTTACTGCGATTTCTTTATTATTATAGTTAATGTTTTGTGACTTGGCCGTTGAAGGGTACACAAGGGTACAAAACCAGGTAGTTCATGACACCTTTGCACCAATCTGTCGGCCAAGTCACACAACATTAACTATAATAATAAAGAAATCGCAGTAAAGAACCTTAGACTTGACACGAATTTGTCCAGATTTCATTACTTTTTAGAGATAACCAAGCAGCTCCATCGAGACTTGGCTAGTTTTTTACAAAATGTTTTTGGTGGGATAATGTTGTTTAGTTCCAGATTAGTCCCATTTTTATTAAAATCCAATTCTGATGATGCGATTCATGACGAATTAAGGGTAATATTATAGGCATACTTATTAATATATTTTATAGCGCTTTAGGTATTTTCATCAAGAAGTTGAGTTCTTGCTTGATCAGAGAGTACTACTTAATGTGGAACTGATGAAGAAGGCCACAGATGGTCAACGAAACTTCTGAAACTACAGATATCTCAATTAAGATAGAACTAATAAAATGATACTATTGAACTGATCTGGTGATAAAGTCAGAAAGTAGACACTAGAACTCCGTAATAAAACATGTGTCCTAGCCATGTTTCGGCTTACTAGAATTGTAATGAAATGCTTTCTGTGCCCGCGTCACTAGCTGTGCCCGCGACTATGATCGCATGGTTGTCGAAAACAAAATGCGTAGCTTAGATAAGAGTTCAGTTAATAGCTAATGTTACATGAGTTATGTTATGTTATATCTGAGTATGGTTTCCGCACTTAGTCATATGCGGACCATTGTACGTGGGCCGTGGCGGCCATAACCTTTGGCTTATTCCAACCAGCCCACCTCTCTCCAAAAACAGATTACGCCTCTCAGGTTCGTGTGCGTGTTTCAGTGACACCTGTGCAGTCTAGGAGCACAAGAGCAGTTGTCTCCTCCCCCTACAAGCATGCTCTGCACATGGGACTCTCTGTGATGCCTACTGTGTGGAGGTGCTTATTCAGTGTGCAGTGTCCGGTGATGGTCCCCGCCACCAGGTGCAGGCTGCCTCTATCCAGTGCAAAATGACTCTTGAATGGCACTGTAACTCTTTCCAGTGCAGAATGGCATTCTTGTATGATTCTCGAGGTGGTAGAGTTTTTGCCTAGGGATTGTAGGACTGAGGCACTTTCGGAGAGTATCCGAATATGCGTGTTCGTTACATTCCTAGTTTCTATGGCGTGGGCCGCTAGGATTAGGCCAACAAATTCCGCCTGATAGACGGTGTTGAAATTTCCTAGCGGTCTGGATATTCTGATATTGAGGACATTGGAGAAGACTCCGACTGCCGTGCCTGTATCGGTTTTTGATCCAGCCGTGTAGACCCTCAGTTCAGCTGGGCCTGAGTAGTCGTACACTTCCTCTGTTAATTGAATGTTGAAGTGCTTTTGAAAATGATAGGCCTTTGGAGCTTTGTCGCTAGGTGATGCCATCATGGGCCGTCGTTTGATAGCGTCTTTCATTATGCGTGTGTGTTTGATTCTGGAATCTTTACTCAGGGTACCCGATACGCTAAGCCTGAAAGCTGCTGAGGCCGCTTCTTCCTGCACTATTAGATGCAGTGGAGGCAGTCCCAACATCGCTTGCAGGGCAGCCGTGGGCGTGGTTCTCATGCTGCTAATGATCGCTAAGCAGGCGAGACGTTGCAGTTTTTCAATTTTCGTTTGTTTGTTTTTGGTGAAGAGAACTGAGAAGAAAAATTCAGCTTTGGTAGGGTTCACAGTTGGTGTTTCTTGCGCCAGTCCTCTATTATTTTCGTTTAGTGTATTTTCGTGGGTGCCATTTATTATAATGGTTATATCGTTGGCATATCCTACGGCGAAGTAACGTTTAATGTTAAGTCTTTTAACGAGATCGTCTGCAACCAAGTTCCATAGTAAAGGCGGGAGGACACCCCCTTGGGGGCAACCCTTCGTCACTATGGCCCTTGTGGTGTTGTTTATGTTTACTTGTACTGCTCTTAATCTGAGCATATTTGTGATCCAGCCACTCAGGGTCAGGTCAACACCGTGACTTTCAAGTGCTATGTTGATGCTTCGGAACATAGTCTTATCGAAGGCTCTCGATGTCGAAGAAGACTGCTAACGAGGAGCTTTTGTGATTTATTGCGCATTCGATTTATGAGGTCACGCTCGCTATGCAGTGCAGATTCTGTTGATTTACCCGTTGAGTAGGCATGTTGCTGCTTGTGAAGTGGTCTCTCCAAGTGAGGTTCGTCCCGGATGCTCACCGTAGGCGCGGGCTTGCGGACGGTAAGCAATGGGTAGCTCGCCGTCCGACCGTCCGGTAACCGTCCGGACCAAGCCCAAGTCGTCGACGGCGCGTAGTGTTCCATGCGCGCCTCAAGGAGATGTCAGCAACCGTAGGGGCTCAGCAGGGTCGAAGCCTACTGGAGCCATGGGTGATACGAAAGAGATCCCCGGGGCTCTGGAACAATGGCAAAGAAGGAACAGGAGTGGGTTTTTAGTCAGTAAAAGACACGAAAGAGCGGGGAATGTCATTAGATGTTTTTCCCACCCAAAAAAAGAAAACCCCATAGTGGGTGATACGCGTTTGAGTAGGTGCAGATGATCAGGTCCAGGTTGGCGTTTTCGCAGTGTTGAATCAGATCAGTCAGTTTCTTTTGGTGGACAGTTTTCGTCGTCGCCTGGCATGTATGACGAGGCTAGTACTAGATTCGGGGCATCATTTCCAATCTGGAGCCTGATCGCCACTAACCCAATTTTGTTCCAGGGACCTGACAGTCTCTGGAACAAAATTAGGTTAGTGGTGTGATCGGTACGTCTTGGGGTATATAATTGCAAGTTCGGGGTTTATCTATATTGTATGTGTTAGATATTAGTTTACTTCCAATGCTTCCAAGGCCGCATATCTGACCTACGGCTCTTGAATCAGTGCTATGGTTACCTGCGTTACCTGACCGCTATAGAAAATTAGAAGGTGCTAATTGTATTACCGCTTCCATATAAAATAAAGAATTTGCGTATTTCTAATGCAAGGGTTCTGACGGGCTTGTTCAGATTGCTGTTATCCTCTCTTGACGGTCGTCTTTTATTTTTTGAGCCCTAAGTACCTAGGTTTTATTCTTTTTGCATTTTGGCTACACATCGAAGGGTTTTTTTTTTCTAGGAGGCGTTTTTAAGGAAAACGTCGGACCAATAGATCACTTTTTTACAGATTTAACAGGTCAAGTAGAATGTTTTGCGAAAAAATGCCACTTGTAATTATTATGAAAACTTTGGTTATTTAAAAGTAAAAATACTGTTGTTCGAATTTTGAATTTCACTCCACATTTTTTCGAGAGCCGAATCAAATTATCGTGTCTCATTTAAAAATAGATCTGCATCGAGAACATTTTCGTGCGATGATTTCTACGATTATAAATGTGGCCTAAGTGTCTAAACACACTATGCCGAAGGTACGCGACGGAAGTTCCGCGGCTGATTTTACGTTCCGATGTATTCGGCTGAAGTGCCGAACTTACGCGGCTTAAATTCAGATGCGTAACTTTGTGTATATCAAGGATTTTCTATACCCTACGGATAAACTGGATTGATTACAAAGCATTATTACAAACTCTAAAGTGTACTTTATTCCCATTGACTTTAAGTTCATACGTTTCATTGACAAGCAAAAGGGGAAAAATTTACCGAGCAAGACAACGACAAAGAGGTGGTGTGTCCCTATCTTACCTCTATTTTAACTAAGGTAACCATAAATTTACTAATTTAATTGTTATTATTTTTGTGACTGTAGCATTTTATATAAATGATGCTGTAGATTTTTATACATCGACGTTAAAGTACCAATAACTCCTAACTGTCTGTGAAACCTGAAAAGATAGTTTAATTTATTGAGAAGTCAAAAATTGGCAATTAATTAATTTATTGAGGATAATAATAACATCTGGTTAAGTTATTATACTGCTTTAATATATTTTATATTTGTTTCTCTAACCACTTGTGTTTTATAACTAAAAGACTAGAAGTTATTATTCCTATATTTAGCAGGTAATCATGAAATAGACACGTTGGTTTAGTTAGGAGGTATTTCCACATTTTAATAATTTACAACATACATAATTATATAAAAATATAAGTGTGTAATGTTAGTGATTACTGTTCTTGGCTCTCTTAAGACCCTCGCCATGGCTCGGGTCTAAATACCGCCTCGACGGTAATCACTAACATTACACACTTATATCATAATGTACTATTTTGTATCCTACTCTCCGGCACACTGACCTGGTAGATACGTTTTTGAGGTTGACGTAATCAATCCAGATTTTAGAGTGTGGTCGCGTTAACTTGGCGCGTCGCTGGGGGCGTGCTTAATGTTGCCAGTCTAACAAATCCATTTTCCTTAATTTAATTGAAAACTCTCTTTCATAGCAGTGTAATTTAAAGAATTTATTAGCTCTACTACATTTATAGTACTAAACTAAAAAGAAAGTAAACAATTTTCATATGTCTTGTATAAGAAATATGTATTTAAAAATGGGAAATACGTTTCATAATATAATACGTTCAGATTTTCTAAAATTACAGATTAGTAAACAATGTAGCTATAATTATTTTTTAGTACTTTATCTAAAAAAAAAGTATTTTTTAAGTACAGAAACTTGTTAAGATTTTCAGCTAGTACCTAAACCATAAACAAATCGACTATAGGTTATTTTCATTTGCATAAGTAATTATTAAAAAAAAAAATAACTTGAGAACTTTGTAAATCATTTAATGAATATCTCGTTGTACTTTTATATTTGGTATAACAATCATGGTCCTGCAGTGGGTCAATCCCTTCCATTTGAACATCTTCATCAGAATCCATGCTCGAGACTGTATCAGAAGAGTCGGATAACGTGTCACCAGATAGATTGATTATAAATTTGTCCATTTCGAGATGTAATAATCTATCGGATTCAAAATATACACAGTTTGGATACAGTTTTGAATGTTGCTTCAGTAATTGAGGCTATTTCGCTAGGAGCTTGATCAATATTGTTTTCGGCAATACGCCTCTTTACAATTTCCCAAATCTTTTCTATGGGATTTAAATCGCATTGATACGGCGGTAAACGCAGAACCTCGTGCCCATGTTTATTTAAGTTGTTTTATTTCATACTGTGGGTCTCCTTTATGCCTTTTATAAATTCGTAAAATTACGCTTTTGTCCAACAATTATCGACTGCAATATTATTTTTCGTAAGCCACTCTTGGAGCTCTGCTTTTGTAGTGCCCATTGTAGGGGCCTTATTTATTTGTGCGCAGTGGTATGATGCATTATCCATTACTACAATATAATACGGTTGTAGATTTGGCACTACTTTTTCTTTCATGGATGAAATTTGCAGAATTCATATCGACATGATAATCATTTGATTAAGATTTAAGCACATAGTAGCAGTCTATTTTTTTACAAATCCTGTTTTCCTGCCAGGCATAACTGGGGGTACGAATATGTAGGGATATTTTATTGCTATGGTCACCCGAAAAATTATTTGACAAATGGGTCTAACTTTGGAAAATGGTACCGTAGGCCCTATATTTTCTCATTCCTATTAACAAGCACGTTTGATTTCCAAGATAATATCTCTGCCAGCACTTTTAATCACTTTCGGTATAATGATGACGATTATTTACTTTGAAAACGATTAAAAACAAAGAAAACAACATATTCTTGTGACACATGACATAAACGTCAAGATGGCGGCAAACAATTAGTTCCGATTTCAGCCACGCGCTAAGTTAATGCGACCGCACTTTATACAAGATTCTTCATATTAATCATAGAGTTAATGTAGCAAAATGTTTACATCAGTCAACAATTGAACCGAACTTCGGTCGCGTGTAATGTGTGCTCTACAGAATACTTTGCCGCCGAATTGCCGCTGAATTAAGCTGGACCGAAGTTCGGCTGTATGCTATAACGCAACGTAATTTCGGCATAATGTGTCGTCAGTAATACAAATAGCATTGCAGGCGTTAACATGCCGAACTTCGGTTGGGTTTTTTCGGCATAGTGTGTTTAGACACTATAACCTGATGAGTCATTTGATCGACTTCAAATTGCTTTTATGGATGAAGGATCTTCAAAAGCAGCCATCTACCGCTGGTATAGCGAATTCAAGCTCGTTCGCCTTACTTTGGGGGATAAACAAAGGAGTGGTCGTCCTACGACGGCTGTCACTGAAGAATGTGTGCTAGCAGTAAAAAAAACAATTCAAGAAAACAGGCGAATTACATACGAAGAGATTCAGCATACACTGCAGTTTGGTTCGGGAAGCGTTCACAATACTCTACACGAGCACTTTTGCGTGCCGCTCGGTGCCGCACCACCTCACCGAAGCTCAAAAGCAGGCCCGTGTGGAGTGGTGCCGTGATATGATTAAAAAATTTGAAGCAGGCTCGTCTCGGCGCGTTTACGACATTGTGACAGGTGACGAATCCTGGATTTATCAATACGATCCAGAAACAAAGCGTCAGTCAACAGTTTGGCTCTTTCAAAACGAACCAACGCCTACGAAAGTGAATCGATCGAGAACCGCAGGGAAAATTTTGATCGCTAGTTTCTTCACTTTGACGGGGTATCTGATTTAAATTCCATTACGAGACGATTTGATTTTTTTTTCTGAGACTAATTGTAACATTTTGGTAGTTCTTTCTCCTACCTTTTTGGATTGATCATGTCTCCTTACATAAAAAAAAATTAAATAAACAAATTTCTGTTATTAAATGGAAGAAAAATGTACCTAAACTCAATACGAAATCGTCAATTTTGTGTGAAGAGGTACCGGAAATGATTTTTTACAGTATTATTAACCTAATTTTTCGAATAAAAAATTGCTACCATTTGAAGATGAAAGAGTAATCTATTTATGGAAATTATTGTTTACATTTAGTTTAGTATAGTTCTGCCGCAAAATATACCGAAAAACTGCTTATTTTGGTCAGATTTGTAAACGCGTCCTTAAGCGGGCGCTCGCGCGGTCCCATACAAAAGTGGGGTTGGATTCCCCGCGCCCGTTTTGCTACGCAATAATACATTAAAGTTCTTTATCGACACGACTACATGCACACCGTTAAAGTTGAAGTAGCGACACTGCGCAGGTAATAATCCGGTTTCCGCTACCGAGTCGACGTCACGCGACGTGTTTGTCCATTATGAAATTTGCAATACACATTAGATATGATATAACTAAAAACAGCACTGTATCGCATAGGCTTCCGCACGTGCGCCCGCTTAACGCAGCGTTGGCCCTTATGGAGCCGAGTGTGACAAATCTCCACGTGTATCAAACGACGTTTTTCAATACAGTTACGAGGAAATACTTTCTCTGAAAATTACGACGCATCTTTGTTCATTTTTAACCGATTTCAAAAAATCAATTCGGTTGTATATTTAAGCTATTGCATAGCTTCTATCGCGGGCCTTGAGCGCGGGGACCGAATCTAGAAATTCCGTAACGAAAAATATACCTCACGCTCCCCACTCCGACGGGCACGTAGGTGTGGCTTGGAGGCCGACAGAGACCGAACACCTATTTTAGAAAAGTCGTTAACGACCTAAAAAGAAAAAGAAAAAAAAAAGAAAAGAAAAAAGAAACCTCGAGTTCAAATCTCGGTCAAACAAAATAGTCTTTTTGTATTATAATAGATTATAGTAATGTTCTATGATAACAACTGAACATACTTGTAGCAATTTATGAAGTAAACAAGAAAGAAAAATATTTGTTTTCTTATCGGTCACCACGCTCAAAAAGTGTAAGTTGAATTAATATCAAAGAAAAAGAAATACTGCATAAATAAAATAAATAAATAATTATAATTGCATAAGTTGATACAAAATGCTATGCAATAGCTTTACCGCGGCAGTCACCGAGTGCCACACTTATTTTTTTTAAGCTATTGCATAGCTTCTATCGCGGGCCTTGAGCGCGGGGACCGAATCCAGAAATTCCGTAACGAAAAATATACCTCACGCTCCCCACTCCGACGGGCACGGAGGTGTGGTTTGAAGGCCGACAGAGACCGAACACCTATTTTAGAAAAGTCGTTAACGACCTGTGTGGCGCATTGGTACAGCGTTCTACCTATGTTATCATCGTGCCTCGAGTTCAAATCTCGGTCAAACAAAATAGTCTTTTTGTATTATAATAGATTATAGTAATGTTCTATGATAACAACTGAACATACTTGTAGCAATTTATGAAGTAAACAATAAAGAAAAAAAATTGTTTTCTTATCGGTCACCACGCTCAAAAAGTGTAACTTGAATTAATATCAAAGAAAAAGAAATACTGCATAAATAAAATAAATAAATAATTATAATTGCATAAGTTGATACAAAATGCTATGCAATAGCTTTACCGCGGCAGTCCCCGAGTGCTACACTTATTTTTTTTTTTATGTGTTACCTCGGAACTCCGTCGTTTATGGACCGATTTGAAAATTTATTTTTTTCCTCTTAGAGGATATGCTTTCCGATTGGTGCCATTTTTTTCAGAATCCAGTTCTGATGATTGGATCCATGAGTAATCGAGGGAACTCCTTAAATATTATAGGCAACCATATAGTGATTTTGGTATTTTCATCGAGAACTTAAGCACTCAGTCAAAAAGTAACATTTGATGAAGTGGAACTGATGAAGAAGACCAGAAATTGCCAACGGAACTTCATACTCACATAGATATCACAATGAAGATAGTTAAGCGACTATGACAATACAAATAAATAAATGGCTCTGAATAGTTATGTTGAAAATGGTATCATGGAAGTGACCTGATTATGATGTGAGTAATTAATCAATGTATCCTAGCCGTGTTTGGGCTTATTAGAATTGTCATGAAATGCAGTTTGGCTATAAGGTACTATCGAACTGATCTGATGATGGAGCCGGAAGGTGGAAGGTAGACACAGGAACTTCATAATAAAATGTATCCTAGCAGTGTTTGGGTTAATTGGAATTGTCATCAGAAATATGCACTCTGGTTATAATATTATACTAGCTGACCCGGCGAACTTCGTACCGCCTAACAGTCAATGAATGTAGTACCTATAGGTATCTTTCGATATAGTCAACCGATTGCGATGAAACAAAGCCTAAGTAATATATCAAGTTACACACAATTTTAATGTATAAAAATTATCTACACTAAACTAAACTTCTACAGATTTATTATAAATAGTAAGTACCTAAATGTCCTGGCAGTCTTGCAGATGGAAAGTTCACACAAAAAAATTGTATTTTTTTTTCATTTTCTTGGAATCGTCAGTTCACATAATAATATTCTTGTGATAATTTACCTTTACTTCTACAAACCACGCTTCTGATAGCTACCTATCATGACGTAGGTAGGTAGGTACCGATTACCGAATAGTCAGAACTAACACGCGTGTGCTGCGAACGGTTTAAGCCAAAGTCAACCTTCAGCACTACATTTACAGCACAACTTAGGAGCGCTGCACACGGCTAAGATACTATAATATTTTATCTTAAGATACAATATCGCTCGCCATACAAATTCATCTTAAGATACGAAAATATGAAATATTATTTATTATCTTCGTCGTGTGTGATAGTCCATTGAATTGTATGGCGAGCGACATATTATAGTATCTTAGCCGTGTGCAGCGCCCCTTAGTGAACTCCACTGCGGGTGACGTAACCTACGACAAACTTATTATTTGCGGTTGGTACAGTAATCGGGTCTAGGGATCGAACCGCAAAATTAAGTTTGTTTTTTATTGTATATCCTTTTCCGGGATAAAAAGTACCCAGTGTGGTGCCCAGGATACTAAAGAATAATTATACCAAGTTTCATCGTAATCGAACCGGTAGTTTTTGCGTGATGCCTGAACAAACAGACAGACAGACAGACAAAAATTTTTTTAATCACATTTTTGGGTTTGATTTTTTTGATATTTTCAATCTACAGAATTTTCACTTCTACAGATTTATTATAAGTATAGATAAGTGTATCGCAACTAAAAAGTGTGAAATAAAAAACTTTTTACAAAAAAAAAAAAACAAATAACCGACTTCACTAAAAAAAACACTAAAAGGATCAAAATAACTTTAATTTCGGAAGTCGGTGTTAAATAAGAAACAAACAATACCGAGAAACACCGACTTCCGAAATTAAAGTTATTTTGATCCTTTTAGTGTTTTTTTTTTTAGTTAAGTCGGTAATTTCTTTTTTTGTAAAAAGTTTTAGTTGTTTGTATTCGTGGTAGGTCTTAAGTAAAATACACGAACCTCCTCGCTTATGCTCTCTTCTTGAGTAACATGCTGCTAGCTTAAAGTTGGGCACGCTTATTAAATTTTCTTGACCAGAAATGACGAAGTGTTCCTTTAGGCATATCATTTCAATACTGATTTGTTTTTGTAAAAGATCCTGGATATGTAATGTTAACAGGTCTGTTTTGTTAAGGAGGCCAGCTATGTTTTGGTGTAAGATGTACATGTGATTATCAAAGATTCATCATTTAACGTTAAGTTTGATGTATTGTCAGCCCCACTATGCTGTTTTTAAGGAGTTGGTTATCGTCGCTAACTTTAGAATAATATTGATCGATCGTCAATATATATTTTGGACTTGATCTGGTCAATAATGTCTCTCCATCCGCGTTTGTTAATTTTTCCTGTATTGTAGGAAAACATGTCAAGAGTTAGGGTGTAATTACTGTCAAAAAAGAATGCATACTGATGGTTTTTTATGTCCAAACTTAGAAGGGTATTGAAAAGCTCGACTTTATAATTGTGAATTAGAGCACCTCTTATGTAAGTTGGAGCGCATTTAAAAATATTTGTGTGTTTAATGGTTTTCAGCGAGCTTTTCAGTTTTTCGAGGATATCTAAATACTGGTTATTTTTTAAATCGTTTTCTCCAATGAAGATCAGGCAATAGTCTTGCATTGTGAAGTCTTTTAAGTTATTCTCTAATTCTTCTGTAGTGGCTTTATGTAGAAGATAATGACAGTAGTCAAATTGATTACCAAAGACTTCTTCGATTATCGGCAGTGTTCCTTTGGTACAACTACTACTCATGAAAGCGAGTTTATTTTTTTGTTTGTGTTGAAATACGCCTACTGGGTTTTTTTGAGCAACATTACCCAAGTTTGAATATGATGTCAGGTTGTAGTTTTGCATCAATTTGTCATAATAAGTCATCTCGGAAGTCTGAGTTTCTTTGTTGAGAGTGACGACTTTTATTTCTTTGCAGTATATGATCGGAGTGTTGGAGTCATTATTTGAGGTAATTGGTCGATTCTTGTAATGCTTTGATTTTTGTTTGCTTGATAAAGATGGTGTATTACTTTTTCTGCTAGGTGTCAAGCATATCTTTTTACATGTGTCGACTGTCTTTAGGGCTTTTTCTAAATCGGATTTTAATCGGAAGTTTTCGCTATTGAGGTGGTCTATTTCCTAATGAGCACTCATAAGTTCCATCTTAAGTTCATTTATTTGTTCATTCAAGTCGTTAACATAGTCGCCATTATTATAATCCTGCAGGCTGTCCAGTAAGCTCATCATTGTTTTGTCAAGAATCGTCTTTTCATCGTCATTTGTTAAGTGAGATAAGTTAGTCAAAGACCCAGTGTTCTGCTTACGAAGAGTGATATAATCTGTATCCATGTTTATCTATATATGTTTTTTACGATGTCCGCACGCTCTAACTTTTAAAGCTGATGTACAAAGTGATTTATGTCGCAAAAAGTTATCGCATATGTGCCCCGAATTCGAACTTGAGGTGCGAGGTTAGCGTCTGTCAAATGTAGCTTGTTACTTAACTGAGCCACGTTGTAATTACAATCGTAAGTCGAAATTAAGTATTGTATGTTAAAGATTGAGAAATTTGCATTTTGCTAATCAGTTGTGTCTCGATTTTTTTTCCACTTCTCGTAGGTACTCCTTTATTTGAGACACTAAAGTGAACACTTTTTTTATGATAAATATGTTCACTTTGAATACTGCTTGGTTGATTGTTTATTTGTTTTATCTAATAATATTGGTGAAGCGTCAATGCCTTTTCTTAAGGTATATGTATTTTTAGAGAATAAATAATATAAATTAGTTACCTTTCCCGCATTCTCTAAGTTAATTGAGTCTCTGTTGACGATTTCCTTCACCAATATCTACGACCGCAACGCCCACTGGTGACGTATCGAATGCTTTCTTGAGACGCTCGCTAAAGACCGCTAGATGGCGTCTAACCCGCTAACAAATCAAGTGTGTCCGCTACGCAAATCGACATTGCGTCGAATAAAAAACCGCTCCGCTATCAAAATCCCATATCTGTTGAAAACCTGAGAATTCTCCTGTAATAAGTGTATCTGCTACTGTGAGACATTGAGACCTTAGAGTGCAGTGTTGGTTTCACGAGTTCTGACCAGCCCACCGGTGGATGGATGAAGATTTAGCTCGCCGGCCGGCAGCACACACACCGACCACGCGTCCGTGAGCGAAGCGCTTTCCTGACGACGAGTGGGGTTACTGGATTAGCAAGGTACGTGGGCTATGAATTGCTATAAACGTCGCCAGATTCTGGTGTCGCAGGGAATCGTCAACAGGGATTTAATTTTGTGTAATACAACCATAATTTCACCGCCATATTGGTAGTCTTAAAACACCACCCGTTCAGGTGACGCTATTTACACGCGTCATCATAATTTATTTTGGTCCTTCGAGCCGGATGGGTAACCAGGTAACCGCTCCCTAGTTAGATTTTTACGTAATATTTGGTGAAAATCATAATAGGTATATATAGGTTATAGATATTTACGTAAACCTTTGGTAAATTATTCTTGCCTATAAACCGCTCTCCGCTATAACATAAACATAATTGACAATAGATTCTACGTAGGTTTTGGTAAATCTGTCAATATTGTTTCATAGAATTTAATGTGATACGTATTTCACTTTGATAACATATAATAGGAGGTAGTTTCACATCATTTCGGCTTTGTGCGTATTAGTGATTTTTATTCAGATACCGCCACAGAGCGGGAAGATACTTTACGATTGCTAACCGCCTGATAAGTTTACCCGCGCATATTTTTAGATATTGCTCTTGATATTAACTTAACAAAATGACTGAGAAACAATTAAAGCCGGAAGATTTACTGACTATCCTTCATGAGAAGAAAGGATTGTTATTCAAACGCCTTAATCGATTATATGAATTATCGAAAAATATTTCGTCGTTCGATACGAGAAATAGTGAAAGTTTTATGACTGAATCGGAAACTATTGACGACATTCGTGATAAATTTGAATCTTATGTCGATCAAATTAACCACATAAACATTAATTTGAAACCTGGTTCGAGTCCCGACTATGCTTGTTTAGAATCCTTTGAAGATTTGTTTATTCGCATTAAGCGTATTAGGAATAAAATCGACAGTAGTCAATCTCAGTTATCACAATGTAGTAATTCGAAAACGCTTTTTGAACCACTAAAAATAAAGCTGCCTCCGATTGCATTGCCATCTTTCGACGGGAAACCTGAGAATTGGCCTGTTTTCTATGAGTCGTTCAAGTCGAATATTCATGACAATGATCAGCTGACTGACTCGCAGCGTGTGCAGTATTTAGTAGGTAGACTTACACATAACGCGTTAAAGATTACAGCCGGTATTGTGCCTACGGCTGATACCTATCATTTTCTATGGGACAGCTTAGTTAATAAATACCAGGATAAGCGTACATTAGGTATACACTATTTAAATAATATATTAGATTTAAAAAGTTGTTTGTGTAACGCAAATGGTCTCGATTCTTTCATTGAAACATTTAGTGCAAGTATTTCTGCCTTGAAACAACTTGGTATTCCGGATCTTGCGGATTTTATTCTCTTGCATTGCGCTATGAGAAAAATAGATTCACAGACTGGTCAATCGTTTGAACTTTCCGTTCGCGATGTTGAAATACCTACAACTAAATTGTTAATTAGCTTTGTTCAAGATCAGGCTAAGATATTAGCACGCTCGAATTTATCTCATTCGAACGCGAAAAATAATTATAATAAACCTCATAGTCCCGCATCTCGCGAGCCTCGCACGCAAACGAAAGCGTTTGTTGTGAATGTGTCGCCTAATTCTACCGCTCCAGCTCCGCCCCGCTTCGTCTGCGCGTATTGTAAAGATAACGCTCATGTTCATTTGTATAAGTGCGCTGAGTTTCAATCCGCGTTGACTCCTAGAACTAGGTTTGAGTTTATTAAATCCGTACATGGTTGCGCAAATTGTCTGAGCACGTCGCACGGTTTGAGTAATTGCATGTAAAAACGCCATCATACTTTATTACATTTTGAGAAAAATAATAAACAATCGCATGTAGCTGATGTTAAACCGACGAATTGCAATGTAGCCGTCGCGTCCAGCCTGGCTGTGCCGCTGGCCACTGCGCCCCCCGCGTTCCTCCCGCCCCGCGCGGCGTCTTGTGGTTCGGGTGACGTTGCTCAAACATGTCCGACCCATAACACGGCCGTATTATTGGCTGCAGATACGAGGGCTAAGTCGGCAGTCTTGTTGTCGATCGCTCAGGTTTATGCGCGCGCTAACAATAATAGTTCGGGCCATAAAACAATAGTTAGGTGCTTAATTGACAATGGTTCGCAAAATAATTTAATAACTACAGATTGTTGTAGAAAACTCAACTTAGTAATAATTCCTTTGAATAATTCTTTTGTCAAAGGAGTTGGTTCTGTGTCGCGGCCGATAATAGGTTATGTGAATCTAGATATCGAGTCTCGCGTATACCCGCATCAAAAATATACTATTTACGCGTTAGTAGTTGATTGCATTACGGACCAGCTACCTTCGCACCATATTAAGTGGGATTGTCATGTGGACTTCCACTTGCTTCCGCTCGCTGATTTAAGCTGGAATATTCCAGGAGATATTGACATAGTGTTAGGCGCTCAACTGTTTCCGTATATTTATTTGGGTAATAGGGTAGACTTAGGTTCAAATGCGCCACCCGCATTATTGACTACATTCGGGTATGTCCTTATGGGTGATTTTCCGCATAGTAAAGATAATTTAAATTTACCTAGCTCTTCTTTCATAGCATTAGCCCTTAATGATTTATTACAAAAGTTCTGGGAATTGGAAGAAGTTGAAAATAAACGTTTTTTATCTCCTGAGGAAACCGAATGTGAGAATATTTTTTCCTCGACCGTGTCACGTGGCGATGCGGGACGTTATACTGTCGCGTTACCCTTTAGTAAGGATCCCAGCGAGTTGGGTAACTCCCGTACCGCCGCGTACCGTCGACTGGTTGCGCTGGAGAGAAAACTCCGCCAATCGCCGACGTTGCGGGAAAATTATAACGCAGTGATCCAAGAGTACATAGATAATGGATACTTAAGTCCAGTCGACGAATCCGCCATTTCGGATGACGGATACTACATCCCTCATCACGCTGTCGTTCGGCCAGACAAGCCGATGCCGCGCGTCGTATTGGATGCGAGTGCCAGGATTCATACCGGTTTATCTTTAAATGATGTACTCCATATTGGTCCAAATTTACAAACAGATTTGTTTCTTCTTTTAATGAATTTTAGATTACTTCCTATCGCTATAAATTCTGATATAAAGCAGATGTACTTACGAATTTGCGCACCTGTTGAGCAGCGTAAGTACCTACGCATTTTGTGTCGATTCAGTGTGAATGATCCTGTGTTGATATTCGCTTTTGACCGCTTACCTTTTAGACTGAAGTCGAGTCCTTACTTAGCTATGCGCACTGTGCGACAGCTGGCCTCGGACAGTCCGCATTATTATATACTTAAATTCGCTAGACCGAAGGTTTGTTGTGAACCCCGGTCGCCGCAGGGATTGTCAGCGGCGGAACGAGTTATGATCCGTGCTGTGCAATCTGTTCATTCCGCAGATGACATTGAGCTCATCATATGTGGTAAATTGTTGCCAAAGAAACTTGGCAGTTTATCTGTCTTTTTGGATGAAGAGGGTATATTACGCATTGGGGGAAGACTTTCAAAGTCATGCCTTCCCTTTGATGCTAAGCATCCTTTTTTACTTCCCAAACATGATCCTGTTGTGGATTTGATAATTCGTCATTTCCATGTGATGAATTGTCACACTGGGCCAGGGCTACTTATGTCTATTTTACGACAGCGATTTTGGATACTAGATGCCAGGACTGTCATTAGGTCCAAGTTGCGACAATGCAACACCTGCTTTAGAGTTAATCCGACGCACCCCACTCCAATGATGGCGGACCTTCTTGAATACCGTGTATCGGAATCAAAGGCTTTTGTCCATACTGGAGTGGATTATGCTGGTCCCATACGCATAACTCTCTCTCGTCACCGAGGTCAACACGCTCAAAAGGCTTACATCTGCTTGTTTGTTTGCTTGGTAACCAAGGCTGTCCATGTAGAGTTAGTCTCTGAACTTACTACCGACGCCTTTTTATCCGCGTTTGAGCGTTTTATCTCGCGTCGAGGGTCAGTATCCTGTCTTTATTCGGATAACGCTGCCAATTTCGTTGGTGCTAAAGCTCAGCTAGATGAACTTTATAATTTCTTAATGAGGTCAAACCTCAATTCGTCTCTTTTAAATGAGTTATCAACTCGCCGCATTAAGTGGAAAATGATTCCACCTCGCTCCCCACATTTTGGCGTTATGTGGGAAGCCAATGTAAAACCATTAAAAACGCATCTTTATAAAGGGACTGACAATGTCGCTCGCGTTGCAATGGTGAGGACAAGGTTCGGTCATTTTAAACGCTCTGTCACAAAACTATATCCTATTCCAACGCAATAAAATTTCATTTTAACGATACTCGTAGTTTTTTAAGGTTTAGGATTAGTATTCTAAATGATTTTTATTTTCCGCATTTAGTCATAAAGCTTAGACTTTCCGATCATGATCTAGGTCAGTAAATCTTTACAATTTTAACCTTTCCCTTTGAAAGCACTTGCGTCCTTCCAAGGGGGGGAGCATGGTGAAGCGTCAATGCCTTTTCTTAAGGTATATGTATTTTTAGAGAATAAATAATATAAATTAGTTACCTTTCCCGCATTCTCTAAGTTAATTGAGTCTCTGTTGACGATTTCCTTCACCAATATCTACGACCGCAACGCCCACTGGTGACGTATCGAATGCTTTCTTGAGACGCTCGCTAAAGACCGCTAGATGGCGTCTAACCCGCTAACAAATCAAGTGTGTCCGCTACGCAAATCGACATTGCGTCGAATAAAAAACCGCTCCGCTATCAAAATCCCATATCTGTTGAAAACCTGAGAATTCTCCTGTAATAAGTGTATCTGCTACTGTGAGACATTGAGACCTTAGAGTGCAGTGTTGGTTTCACGAGTTCTGACCAGCCCACCGGTGGATGGATGAAGATTTAGCTCGCCGGCCGGCAGCACACACACCGACCACGCGTCCGTGAGCGAAGCGCTTTCCTGACGACGAGTGGGGTTACTGGATTAGCAAGGTACGTGGGCTATGAATTGCTATAATCGTCGCCAGATTCTGGTGTCGCAGGGAATCGTCAACAGGGATTTAATTTTGTGTAATACAACCATAATTTCACCGCCATATTGGTAGTCTTAAAACACCACCCGTTCAGGTGACGCTATTTACACGCGTCATCAAATATCACTGTTTTTGTTACTATTAATTGTCACTTTTTTATTTATTATGAATAGTCATGGTTGCTATTTTAACAGTTATTATTTCATTCACTGTTGAATAAGTCACTTTAATAACGTTTACACTGGTGAATTAGACCCTTATATATCTATTTTACAGATTTTAAACACAAAAATACGATTTTAAATATTTTTAAAACAAAATGTAAATACGGAGCTTATTTATTGAGGTGTCAAGCGGAACAGCGCCATCTACCCAAAATCTAAGTAATATATCAAGCTACACACAATTCAAATGTATAAAAGTTATCTACATCGATTTTATACATTTAACGTGATGCGCGCACAACTAAGACTTTTCTATAGATATAATAATAATAAACATTTTATTTCAGGTCAAATATACCCATTAATTTCCATATACTTTAACATACAATTGACGCCAAAACACAATTCAAATAAATAAAATAAAATAAAAATAAAATCGCAATAAAATAAAAATCAATCCAAATACATTGATACCAAAACTCAATAAATTATAATCAAATTAAATATATATGTATAGATACACAGTACTTATGAAAACGTGAACATTACTTCTACATGCATGTCTTCAAAGAGGCGAGTGGTCATAACCATGAAAAAACAAGTTTTGTAACAATTACAGTAAATAATTTTAATCGTACACTAAAATAAACTTTGCATTATAAAAAAAATCACAGTTTCAGAATAATCACAGTACACCATCTCATACAATAAAATGGACCAAAGCATTATAGATCACAGTAAATCAAAATAATCGTAGTTAGTACTTAACTATTTCTTTTTCCCAAGGCTTACAAACTGATTAAGACAGACAAGGAAATGGTTTTTACTGACTGTACTTTGGACAAATCTCGTGGACCCGTTGGGAATTTGAAACAAGTTTTTTTTTCATGGACTCTGTGGGAAATGAAGATCAATAGAATCATGGACCTCTGGGGACAACCCGGTATAAGTACGTACTCTACCTAATACTCATATTAAAACGTGCTTGTGAAATATGTGCCTACTTCTACTTCCTCATCCTCTTCGTCTTGCTCTTAACTTATCCTCGTCTGCTCGGGGTCGGCGCAACACGTATTACTCTACCATGCTATGCACGCAGTGTACCACGTCACACAATTCCTTTTAGAAACTCTGTGGCTTCTCCGTACTTAATTACTCGTAAAGAAGTGTGTTAACTTATAGTGACCAATAACTTTGAATGAAATTAACTTCACTACTTTTCGTAATGGTAGGTTATACTAAATCTCCGCATAAAATCCGACCAAATGAATGTCCGGTGATAGTCATGGAGATATTGTGTTAGGCCATATCGACGAGTTTCGAAATGCTGCAGTAGGCACTAAATTAAAGTAGGAAAAACGCCGTTAGATAGGTAAGTTGACTGGAGGCCCGATGAACGCCACAAAAACTTTGTAAACGTTACATTTTAACGACCCATAAAATATTTGGGGTGACCTTTGTGAACTTCATAGTTACCTCAGCAATTGACGCTCAGGAGGCCATACAAACTTGCCGAACTTATCCTTTAGGCCGGCTACAATACGGCCAATTATGTGCGAGCGCGGGGTTGCCTAGCAACAGCTACCCGAAAGAACCACCTGTGACCCAAGAGTTAAAGCGAAGTTTACTGAGATAAGGCTTCTCGTTCCTCTGGGAGGTTTCTAATTTCGCGGTTATATTTTGCTGCCTGGATAACTAAGTCGAGAAAAATAATTATCAAATCGAACCTCGCGTCACATCGCATCACGTGAAAATCACAGTGAGAATCCTCCATCTATATCCATACTAATATTATAAGGGGAATGATTTGTATTTTTGTTTGTCTAACTCTACACTAATATTATAAAGAGGTAAAGTTTGGTGTTTTGTTTGTAGGAGGTAATCTCTGAAAGTACTGGTCCGATTGCTAAATTTTTTTCACCAATAGAAATCTGCTTTATTCCAAAGTGACATAGGCTATATTTTATGAACGCGGGCGAAGCCGCGGGCAAAAGCTAGTAATGAATAAATTAAATAACAACCAAACTAATTTTAAAAATTCTTTCACCACTTTTGCGTTCGTTATTTTATAACATTTTTATTTTTACTGTTTAATTTGCACTATACCAGTGTAAGTATACTCCATTCACTTCTGCATTAGACAAAAGAGGTTCATAGAAGCAGGTGTGCACAACATTTATTTTTCAAGATAAATTCAAACAATTTTAATACATAATGGTTTCAATATAAAATTTTAACATTACCTACTTAGATCAATTTTACTATTGTAAGGTACTAAAAACTTTTTTTTTTAAATAAACAACTTTATTTCAAACAATTTTACAAATTATTTATAATGACGTATCAACAAGTTTCATCCTTACAAAATTAATGAATTGTACACAATACAAGACAACAGATAATTATTTAAAATTCATAGAAATAGAAATAACTAATATTAATCCTGGATGTGCGATGAAATCCGCACGAGCGATGTTAAAAACACCCTTAAATAAGACAGTATTGTCTTATTTTATTAAAGTTTTTAGTCGTCAATCTGAATTAATTTTCCTAAAGCACCGATCCCTTAAAAGGCTTAAACAGTTAAAACTTTGGTAGTCCATGAATTTCGTGTTCACTATGTCATGTTTCCAAAGTGTGATCAACACGTGGAAGTTCGAGGTTTGTGGAAGTGAAAACAGTTTCGCAAGTAAATTTCGCTACCGCTATTGGTAGTGATAACCGCTTAGGTATTTATGAGCGTATGATACCTATCCATATAAATAAAAATTAATAGCTGAATGTACTTTTGTTGCGTTCGTAATTGTCAGGACAAGATTTGTTGAAAAGAAAGCTGCAAGACCTGGAAAAAATAATGCACCTGGGCGAAGCCGGGGCGGGCAGTTAGTTCTTCATAATCTTCAGCGTAACTATAGGGTAGCATTCCAATTAAAATATAATCAAAGTTGTCGCCCCGAGAGGTCGGCACACAAGTCAGTCAAGTGCGAAAGATTTCGGTCAAGTGGCAAATCACTACTGGTCACCGGCTCATTAATGATCACTCAATTTAAACTCCTAAATCTACAATATTGTTATACACAGTAGTTTTTCAACTCGAATATGGTTTAAGCTTATTTAGGAACGTTTTGACTTGCACTTGAGCAATGGGATGTTCTTCCCTCTCGGTTCGGGCACGCTCTGCGCAACTGTATTGTATTTTTTGTACTGTTTTATTATTATTTTGTGTTGTTGCCTTTTTTTATTCTTGATAGGTTCGCGCTTGACCGCTATCTCACCTGATGGAAAGCGACGATACGGTCGACGATGGAACGCGCTTACCTAGAAGCAACCTATTCACTCTTGACTTAAAGATTCCCGGGTTGTAGCCATCAGGAAAAACAGACTCTGGCAAGGAATTCCACTCCTTAGCCGTACGCACTATGAATGTGTTCCCAAAACGTTTTGTGCGTATAGGTGGGATGTCCACCATGTACCCGTGGCGCATTGCCGTACGCCTGGTGGTCCGATGATGGAACGGGCTAGGCGGAATTACGTTAGGTTAGAGAGGAAACCGGCATGTCCTAGAACCAAAAATTCGAAGACACGTGACATCCACCAACCCGCACTGGGCCCGCGTGGTGGATTACGGCCCATTCCCTCTTCTAGAGAGGAGGCCAGAGTCCCAACAGTGGGAACATTATAAGGCCGACTATGCTATGCTATGCTCCGTTCGTAAGCTTATTCGTCAGATAGTTATCTACCATATCAACTGGTAGCGGGAAGAGATACTGCTAAATGCGTGCCCCTACAGTCATGACATCGATCCATAACGTTTTATTAAAATTCTCACCGGTTGAGGACAGTATATTGTATTAAGGGAAATTGAAAAGTAAACTACTAATTAACCGAGTATTAGATCTCATAATAAAAAACTTTACAAAAAATAAATACAACCGACTTCAAAGTAAAAAAAAACACTGAAAAGTGCAAAATAACTTTAATTTCAGAAGTCGGTGTTTCTATAATAGTTTTGTCTCTTCGTTATTTAACACCGACTTCCGAAATAAAGTTATTTTGCACTTTTCAGTGTTTTTTTTTTACTTTGAAGTCGGTTGTATTTTTTTTGTAACTAGTTTTTTATTTTACACTTTTAGTTATGGTACCACCACTAAAAAGTACACCTCAGCCAAACTTAAATACCTTATAGCCAGAGTGCATCTCATGACAATTCTAATAATCCCAAACACGGTTAGATTACATTAATTTATTACAGAGTTCCGGTGCCTAACTTCAGGCTTCATCATCAGATCAGTTCGATATATTCCCCCTCTACCTGTGCCTCTACTTTCAGTCAGTCATCGACTACACGTATAAATAAAGCAATTTTACTTGTTACGACGGTTCTGCTGTGATCCTATGAGGAGTTCTGTTCCATATTTTCGAAGTTCATGATCAGATCATAACAATATTTCTATGGGACCAACTCGGAAACCTTTCAATAAAAAAATAATAATAATTCAAAATCGGTCCACAATTGACCGAGAAATCGGTGAACATACATAAAAAAAAAACATACATTCAACCGAACATAGAACCTCCTCCTTTTTGAAGTCGGTTAAAAATAGGTGGCATTTCATTGCTCGTGAAGTGAAGCAACTTTTCGCAGCGGGCGTTATGCAGCGCACTACTCGTGCAACAATACTTTCAGGGTACTGTAAGGGATTCCACGGTTTTGTAGTGGTTCCACTATCAGACCGTTGATTTTTTCGCAACCAAAAGGGAACGGAGTGCTACACTATTAAATCGCCTCCAAAGCAGTGCAGACTGTACGGCCGTGCGCGCACTGCCTTGGGTACCAATGGCAACTTCAATGTGGCTGTCGGCTTACATCAAGGATCGGCTCTCAGCCCTTACCTCTTCCTGATGATAATGGACCCTCTTACGACAAACTGTTGTATGCAGTTTGTCGATGACATTGCGCAGGTTGCCGAAAGTGGCCTAGAGGTCCAGAACAGATTGGGGGTGTGGTGGCACCGACTACTTAAAACAAAGTACTTGTTCTGCGATTTCCGCCGTCTCTCCAATCCAGTGCCTTTAGCTCTCGCCGGAACGCCCATACCGATCTGCTTTCGGTACCTCGGGTCGCTCGTCCAAGAGGATGGTGAGGTAGACCGAGATGTAACAAATCGGATCAACGCAGGATGGATGAAATGGCGACAGGTCACGGGAATAACTTGTGACCCACGGATGCCCCTCAAGTTGAAGGGTAAAATTTACAAGTACATGATAAGACCTGTCATACTGTATGGATCAGAACGTCGGGCTGTGAAAAAATGGATGAAAAAAGATTGCATGTAGCGGAGATGAGAATGTTCAGATGGATGTGTGGTGTGACGAGAATGAATAAAGTGAAAAGTTAAAAGGCAATCGTTTGTCTTGGTATGGTCATGTGAAGAGGAGGGATGAAACGCATATTACTAAAAAAGTTCTGAGTATACATGGAGATAGATGAAGAGGGAGAGGGAGGCCATAGAAAAGATGGATGGATTGTGTGAGGAGTGATATGAAAGAAAAGGGAGTTAGTGATAGTGTGACGGGTGACAGGACAGAATGGAAGAAAAAAACATGTTGCGCTGTTCCCAAGTAATATGGGATAAGGGCAGGAAGAAGAAGAATATGTATGGACTTAGACTATGTGTGAAATAAATGAAAATAATTGTAATTACTCGTACATTTCTTACACAGTAAGTAGGTACGTTAGTTTTAAATAGGCGAAGCATTATTCAAGTGGTTTGTTACTTCTACGGAAATGCAGAAATAGCGATGTGGCAGGTTACGTAGCGCAGCTTCCAATCAGTTCCCATCAGATTCGCACTAAATAGATATTCAGTGCGGGTCTGATGGAACATATAGTCCAGTTGGATTATATGAGCGGTTACTAGCTCTCCTCAGTGGTTTGTAACAGTGTGTTGTGGTTGCAGCGGCACGAGCAGCGCATACGACGACGACGGCGAAGATGCACGCTCCACGCGCACGTTACCCGACAAGAAGTAAGTTGTAAGCATTGTCCACATCATCTTGTATCATCTTCGGTCTAAAAATAAATTTAAAAAATAAACTCACAACTAAGCCTTGAAAGGTCTCTGTCTAGGTTGCTAATACTTGTTTTCTGTGACGGTCTGATTGCAGACAAAATCACAGCGAAATCGAGAAGCGTCGGCGTGACAAAATGAACACGTACATCTCGGAGCTGAGCGCCATGATCCCCATGTGCGGCGCCATGGCACGCAAGTTGGATAAGCTGACGGTGCTGCGCATGGCCGTGCAGCACCTGCGCTCGGTGCGCGGCGCGCTGTCGGCGTGCCCGCTGTCGGCGCGGCCGCGGCCCGCCTTCCTGTCGGAGCGCGAGCTCAACCAGCTCATTCTGCACGCGGCCCACGACTGCTTCTTACTGGTGGTGGGCTGTGACCGCGGCCGCCTGCTATACGTGTCCGCCTCTGTGCGTCAGATGCTGCACTATGACCAGGTCGGTGGCTGCGAACTCTACTTCATCTATGCGGCCCGCCTGAGGCGCGTTAGCTCATGCTCAGGTTTGCGTCGCATTGCGCTGCGTCAGCTTCAAGCGAATCACTATGTCATTCAATTGCATTTCTTTCAGTGTCGATATTAGGTATCTGTCCCATGTATGTATGTTTGCTCTTCATTAATTACTACTTGAATTTTTTGTTTCTTATTTGTGCTGTGCAATGTTTACTTAATTTTTTTTTTTGTTATAATGCTAAGCTGTATCTACATAGGTACCTACATTGTGATGCTACGTTGCCTCCTGCATGGATCACTAGTTGCTGAGCGTCCTTTAACAGTGGCGTACGGTACGAGTACGGCGATCATCACACTGTACTTTTTTGCTAGCACTCGGTCATCGTTTTCGTGGTTATTAGGATCATCGTCTTATTCTGAAGCGATTAAAAGTTATTGTACTACATAGTTCGTAGGTATAAGGCTGGGTATTGCTTAACATGAGCCTGATGTTATTCGTTTGGAATGAACCTCTCGTGTGGACAGAGCCCTGTCCTTGTGGCTTGTAATGCAACAGCACTTTGTTCACAGACGGAGCTGCTCGGGCAGAGTCTGTTCGACATCCTGCACCCCAAAGATGTGGCCAAGGTGAAGGAGCAGCTGTCCTCGTCCGACCTCAGCCCGCGCGAGCGACTCATCGATGCTAAGAGTAACAACTTATTCTTGTTCTTTATTGTACCGACACAGAAAAGTCCAAATCATTTTTCATTAGGACAGCTTATGTAGTACCTACTTAAACCATCAAACTTATTCCAAAATTACCTAGGTTCTTTAACAGTAAACCTCACTAACCACCAGCTCTGGCCATCTTTCTTTTATTTATTACGTAGTACCTTCTTCATCCATCAGTTGGACTTTAAGACGTTTTGGCGCTGCCGCTACTTACACTGCGTTATGTTGCAGCCATGTTGCCGGTGAAGGCGGACATGCAGGCGGGCGCGTCGCGCCTGTGCCCCGGCGCGCGCCGCTCCTTTTTTTGCCGCATCAAGTGCAAGGCGACGCCCCAGGCGGTGCCCGAACCCGCGCCCGTAAAGGAGGACCCCGAGCCCAGTGCGAAGCTGCGCAAGAAATCCAACGAGAAGAAGTACTGCGTCGTGCAGTGCACCGGTCAGTCTACTATTATGTAACACGAATCATGGTGTTTCAGTATATTAAAAAAAAAAACTAAATTACAAAGGTAACGCAGTCCCCAAAACGTTTGCGTTGCACTAGTGTTGTAGATGCAACAAGTTCCCAATTAGGTATATGTAAATACAAGAGATGTAACGAATATTCGCATTCGCATCTGCGAATTTTCGCACATTTTTTGACATTCGCATTCGTATTCGCAAGAAACATGCGAATGTTTGGCGAATGTTTTTGACAAACAAAAAGCAAATAATATATTGATTAAATGTACCTACTTATATCGAATTACAATAGAACTGATATATAATTTATAATTTTATATTTACTTTTATATTTTTCTATCACACAACTTGCATTTCACATTTTCAGTGTCACAAATTGAAATGAAAGAACATGTTACAGAAGTTTGGAGTCATAGTCATGTTTTATATCACTTAAATTTAACAAATACTATAATACTAACTAACCTCAAATCAGACGGACTAAAAATTGAAGTGAACGTACGTCACGTTCACTTCAATTTTTAGTCCGTTTGTTTAGTCGTCCAGGAAATGCCAAGGTTGTCTGAAAGAAATCGTATATGGTGATAAGATCGCTCGTCTCTCTCGATTTCTAAGTAAATTAAAATATATCTCGGGGTAAAAATATATGAAATGATATGAAAAGCTTCAACCGTAGATGCCTAGTTATATTGACAGAGTAACTAAAGTGTACATGAGTGCACATAACCGATATTCTGCCTATATATTCTAACAAAAGCTACTTGTGATACAATATGTAAAACTCGTATAATATGTGTAATAAATGTCGTATATAAAATTTAGACATGAATATTGCAGGGTACCTGAAGTCGTGGGCACCCGCGGAGATGTCAGAGGCGGGCTCGTCTGAGGCGGCGGACGATGTGGACGCGGGCAGCCTGTCGTGCCTGGTGGCCGTGGCGCGCGCGCTGCCCGACCTGGTGCCCACACCACCCGTTCCCTCGCCTGAGCTGCCACAGCGCCAGCTGCAGTACGTGTCGCGCCACGCACCCGATGGCAAATTCCTCTTCGTCGACCAAAGGTAACCAAGCTCTATGCACAATCCTCACCATCCTCATAGGGCCATAGCAGACTACTGCTCGATTTTATAATAATAATTACTTTGCTCGAGCAGGGCCCATAGTCTGTATATAGTTCTTAGTAACTTGTCCACTTAAGCCTCCCAAAACCTGTATCTTTGTTATCCATGTGTAGCAATAGTTACGCATCAACCGGGGGTTGACCGTAAGTGTACTAGCAACACATACGTTTCATGGAAAGTGTCATAAGGGACCTCTACGAATTTGTTTCGGCCCCTCTTACGCCTTTCAAAGGTCCAGGACTCCAAGAGTTCTGAGATATACAAATAAATAAAATAATAATAAATTCATTTATTTCAGGCTTGAAAGACCCATTGTAAAATAAGATTACATTTCATTTGAAATATAAAGAAAGTAACAGTTGATTCTGATTAAAAATATGAATATACGAACATTGTATTAATATATTTGAGCGGAATAAGGGCTCCAAAGTATTTGCACGAGATCTGTCTATTGGGCAGATCCAGCTCAAGACAATGAAGACCGACGATGGCGTCTTATCCGCCAAATAGGAGCTTCTGGGAGAGATCGAGGGATTTTATAGACAGTTGTACAAGTCAATTTCCAAACCCGCTGCAAATCTAGCAAACGACCCAAGAGCTAGATTTACTCGACACTATACCGACGATATCCTGGACGTCAGCCTGTACGAGAATAAGACTGAGGAGTTTAATCAGCCTCTCTGCTTAGCGTTTGTGAACTACGAGAAAGCCTTTGATTTGATAGCGACTTGGGCTGTACTGCAACTGCTCTCCAACGGTGCCAGATTGACTATTGGTACATCGAAGTGCTGAAGTGTTTATACAAAAACACCACTATGTCAATCCGACTTCAGGACCAGACCTCGAAACCTATCCTCTTGCAGCGGGGTGTGAGGCAGTGTGACGTAATTTCTCCGAAACTGTTCACGGCCGCAATGGAGGATATCTTCAAGGTTCTGGAATGGAGAGGGCTAGGCATTAATTTCAATGGCGAGTACATCACTCACCTTCGGTTTGCCGACGACAGACAAAAGACTTAAAGTCACTCAAAGGGCAATGGAAAGGGCTATGCTCGGAGTTTCCTTGCGTGATCACATCAGAAATGAAGATATCTACAGGGGAACCAAGGTAACCGACATAGCCCAAAGATTCGCCAAACTTAAGTGGCAGTGGGCAGGGCACATTGCTCGCAGAACAAATGGTCGATGGGGACGAAATGTTCTGGAGTGGCGTACACGTACCGGAAGGCGCAGCGTTGGAAGGCCTCCCACAAGGTGGACCGATGACTCGGTGAGGGTCGCGGGAATCCGATGGATGCGAGACGCACATGACCGGTCATTATGGTGACACTTGGGGGAGCCCTATGTCCAGCAGTGGACGTCTTTCGGCTGAAATGATGATTAATATATTTAATTACAATCAACTGTAACTATTCAATTAAATTTAAAATAAAATATTACTATGAGGATGACCTCTCTCCGTTTTATATTAATAAAGCGTTCGAAAAATCACGGTCACAATGTTGTTTTTACACTTCATCAGTCTTGCATGAAATGAAACTCGAAGCCTTCTCAGCACAGCATAAAAATCGACAACACAGTTCTCGGCAAACATGTCAACACGCTACACCGTCAAGGTATATTTAGCATGGCCAACGTATTGTTGTACAGTACACGAAGAGTATTTTCTGTACACCTGTACCAGACGCCTGACAATATGCTTTAAACAGAGTTATTTGAGCCAGTCTTGAATAATACGTAAAACGCCTTGCGAGAATATTACTTTACAAGAAATGACGAAACATTTCTTTCAACATACTCCATTTCTCACAGGCCATCCTAGACCTAAAGAAAGAATCAAGCTTTAGGAAGAACATCACCTACTACCATCAGACTTCTTGAAACCTGAGAAACATCTGCCACCTGGACGTGAATTACAGTAGGCTGGCCGCTGCAAACACAACTTGGTGAAATCGGGTTTTATAGAGCTGCCGGATACCCAATGTGTGTGCGGTGCTCCTGTTCAGAACGTGAGCCACACGTTGAAGTACCCCAAGTGCCTGGACACCTGCACTTTGGAGAACTCAATGAGTGCCACCGATGCTGCAGTTAACGGAGTCTTCTAATGATCTTAAATTATTTAAGGAGTTTACAACCGATTCGAAAAGAAGAGCTTCGTCTTTTGCTTCTCAAGGATTATCACTTACGTCATCGCAATCTTCTGGGTACCAACCCGCACTGGGCCCGCGTGGTGGATTACAGCCCATTCCCTCTCGTAGAGAGGAGGCCTGAGTCCCAGCAGTGGGAACATTATAAGGCCGACTATGCTATGCTATGCTAATCTTCAGGGGTGACCCACACAAATTAATGGGTAGTATGTGATCTTTTTTTTAATTCTTGATCTGGTCCTTTACAGTATTTAAAAACATGATTGCCGATTTTTTTACATCCTCACATATTTTAAAACAAAGTCCCCCATCCCGTCTGTCTGTCTGTATGAATGCGATAAACTCACAAACTACTGTACCAATTGTCATGAAGTTTTATTTAATAGACGGAGTGATTCGTGAGAAAAGTTTAAGTGTATATAATATGTATGTATATTATATAAATATGAATAATATATACATGCATATTATAATAGAAAACAGCCGAGAATTAAAAACTAACAGCCGTTTTTTTTTAAGTGGAAAATCGGGATGGCGTGTCAGACTTTTACTGACTAAAACCCACTCCTATGTTCCTTCGTTGCCCTGCATTCCAGGGCCCCGGGTTTTCCTTTCAGAAGCGAACCCATGGGCCCCAGTAGGCTTCGACCCTGCTGGGCCCCTACGGTTTCGCTGACATCTTCTTGAGGCGCGCGTGAGACGTCGTCGCCGACTTGGGCTCGGTCCGGTTGGTCGGACGGTGAGCTACCCATTGCTCGCTGTCCGCATGCCCGTGCATACGGTGACTGGAAATCGGGATCGGGATCCCGGCGGCTGGGGCGTGAGGGCCGTTCCCTCGCGCGTATGGCCGCCTCCTTTGCTAGCATTACTGCTACGCAGAAAGAGGCGACTGCCTGCCATTCCTCCTCACTCCTAGGGCCTGGCGCGAGAGATCGTTGCCGCCGATCGCCCCCACGAGGACACGGCGGTGCTCTACCCAAGCGGGGCACACTTCTACCGTATGCTCCACCGTGTCCTTCGGGTGGTCTACACAATGATGACACCCGGGCGTTTCTTCCACATGAATCCGGAGCAGAAAACTCCCGAACTTACCATTTCCGGTGAGAACCTGCGTCATGAAGAAGGTGAGGATGCCGTGTTGTCTTTCCATCCACTCAACAAAGAGGGGACTTACCGCCATAATTATGGCGTGACACCCGTGTCGAGTATTTTTATGTGAAGAATCTATGTACAAAATTTCAAAACTGTACCATGGAAAATCACAAAGTTATAAGTTTGTTTTGTTACCGGGTTGTCCGTTCAAAAACATGGTCAGCTCCGCGCTGTCTAGCTCTCATTGATAATATTTTTTTAGTTTGTGTTGTAATGAACTGGCGATAACATTTTCCATCGAACTTGCAGGCATTGGACTGTCGTAACGGTGAAGTTTATGTAGAAAAAAGGTAAATGCAGCAGTGATAAAATGTTTTAATGATAGGTACAGCATTAACCAAAACAACTGTTAGGCCCACGGAGCTGCGTGCTTGCGACCGCGTCATGCAACTGGAACGGGAGCATGACACGTGCGCATGAACCTGTAGCATTTGGGAGACTGAGGGGTTGTTTTACCCCCGCCCCGGTGTGCGCTCGCACCTAATGCCCGCTATGACCTGCCGCGACCTGTGTTGTGCGCGTATGATTGTGGATAGGTACTTAGTGTCGCTCGGTGTGTCTTGTAACCTTTTTTAAATATGTTTGGAAAATAAAATATAACATGGTGTAAAAACCTATACAAGTATACTTTATTCATTTTATATACATTTAAATCTAATAATAACATAATTAAAACTACTAAATTTGCTGTTTCGGCCCTAAATTAACATATTTCCTCCGTGCTTCTCATTTGTGGAAACATAGTCAACTTTTGGAAAAAATGGACCAAATTATCCGACATACTCTTTCATCAATTTTAAATGTGGCCATGGACGATTGAGCTTGGGCTCAAGCTACCCTTCCAATCTGTATGGGAGGCCTCGGCGTCCATAAAATTACCAGCATCAGTTTACCAGCTTTTATATCCTCGGTTCATGGCACTGAAAAATTAATCAGGAATATCCTATCTTCCTCACTGATTGATTTTGATGTGCCGTGCTTTACCGAGGCTATAGACGCTTGGAGACTCGCTTGCCCGAATTCCAAACAGTCCGACAACCTTTCTTCCCAAAGATGGTGAGATGAGCCGCTATGCAAAGTAGTTCAAGAGAATCTGTTGGCAACATCTGTAACTACTGCAGAGCGTGCGCGCCTGCTAGCTGTGAGGGAGTGGGAGTCGGGTCTCTGGCTTCATGCATTACCGTCGTCGAACATAGGCACCTTGTTCGACGATACTACCTTCCGCCTCGCTGCTTCCCTACGTCTTGGCGCTCCTTGTTGCTCTCCTCATCGCTGCCACTGTGGCGAAGTTGTCAACAGCCTCGGACACCACGGTCTGTCATGCAGCCGAAGTGCGGGTCGCATAGCGCGACACGCAAACATCATCCGATGTGCTCTTGTCACCGTCGGCGTTCAGGCCGTATTGGAACCTCATGACCTGGCATGCGACGATGGCAAAAGACCGGACGGTATGTCTTTATTTCCATGGAAGATGGGTAGGCCTTTAGTGTGGGACGCTACTTGTGTCGATACTCTTGCGCCATCTCATCTTCCTAACTCGTCGTGCTGTGCGGCTGTGCCGGTGCTGCCGCAGCGGCTGCAGAGAACCTCAAGCGGCGGAAATATATACCTTGTTGGCAGTGGCGTGCCAGATACCTTTAAAGGGGGCAAGCCAAGGAACCTTGACTTATCTACTACCTACCCAAGTACCCATTTACCTAATATTTCGAATAAAAAAAAACTCGCGCTATAATCCGCCGTCACGTATCATCAGTGCAAAATCTCTTGCTGTAATGCTGATTAATTGCTACATTTTCATTTGTTATTAATAAGATAGAAATTAAGTATACATCATACCTGTATCATAAATGATTTAAAATATGTAAGAGCCATCTATTGATATTTTTTGGCAACTCTTGCTCGCTCACAACAAAATTCTAGCTGGCTACTTCTGAATAATCCACTAGATGGCGCACAAAGTAGTAATCAATGAAATCAATCATTTGTTTACGATATTGATATGTAATATAATTAGTATTGCAAATACTCACAATTTAAACAGCCATAGAGTATACAACAGCATAGCCGTTCTTCGTTTCTTTTTCACACACTTAGAAATTTCATCACATAACTGTCGAGAACACGGATATCGGTCGAGAAATAGAACCAAGTTTTTGTTCGCGGTTTACCAAAACTACAGAATGAAATAACAGCATTTGAGAATTCTGATGTCTTTTCATAGCACCAGCGAAGTTATTTAAGTCATTATAACCTGATGTATTCCAAGCATACTTATCGTTTGAGAAAAATATGCAACACGAATGAAACTGCCTATTATGTGATTTAGTTTTCTGAGAAATATTCAAATCAGCGGTAGGTTTAGGCGAAGTTACGAGATCATATTTATCTCTAAAAGTCAAAGTCTTTACCTGGCCAAGTATTTTTTCCACACATTTTAATCCGTCACAAGGAACAATTGCATGTATTTCCGAATTCATTTCAAAGATAATAAACTTTAATCACTTCAAAACCAAGTAAGTTACAGTAATTACTAATCATAAAACTTTAAATGACAGAAATCAAAAATCTTTGTTAACAAAACACACGTAAAAGTAAACACGATTTAACCGCTCAAAGCAAATTTGAACTAATTTGTTTGCGGAACTGTTTTACGCGTCATAGATAGAGGGCGCCTCGTAGTTTGCGTAGTAAAAGTGCGCCTTGTAGTAAAATCCATTCATCAAAAATTTCAAGCCCGGACTATTTTAAAGAAAAAATGTTCGATGAGTACTTGCACACAGTATCAAATTTTACTCAACAGACTCACATTTTTATGTTTTTATAGGGAAAAGTGAGATGGCAGATCAAGCCTCATAACAAGCCTTTGCGCCAGACAGAGGCAGCAACACACTAGTGTTCATCTCTTTTTTTTGTTAAGTGTTAGAGTGAGATCGGAGAGATGGCGCTCAGAGCGGCAACATTGCATAATGTGCATACGTCCTCGGTATCGTGCGTGAATGAACACGAAATGGCAACAGCGCGTAAACGCATAAGCGCGCGAAGTTTAAAAATTAGAGTTTTATTTAATTTAATTCATTTGTTGTGTTCTATGATATAGATGACTGTGGTGTGGTGAGGTATTATTTTCACATCAAGCCAGGCTTTTTAACTTGTATTGCTCGCACGTCGCTGCTTGTTGGTAGTTATATTTTCGAGCCGTTTGGGGTTGAAACTATCGGATCGTGGGGTCCGAGTGCTCACAAATTATTTAAAGAACTTTCAAAACGCCTTGTTGACACTTCGCGTGACCCAAGGGCTGGCTTTTACTTCGGACAAAAGATAAGCATTGCCATTCAGCGTGGCAATGCCGCCAGTCTTTTGGGTACATTACCGTCGACAGCGATGTGCAGTAGTTTTTCGACGCCGTACTTTAGATTGCTTTTTTTAGTACTTTATGGCTTTTATTTTTATTTTGTAAGTTAGTTTTAATTATGTAAAAATAATTGGAATCAATTCAATTAATTATTATTCTGACCAAACTATATTCAGGTTTCGTATATACTTAAAATAATGTATAAGTCAGACAGTGAGAGTGAGCGATATGCAGTCGCACTGCATATCGCTCGCTGCTCGCGATAAGCTTCCTCAGTCCACCAGCAGAGGGGCTGAGCAGCACCATGTCGTCACGTGATATTCACGTTCGCTTCCTACGTCGCATCCGACTCTGGTTCTATTCAGCTCCTCCAGTAGTACAGTTTCTCCAGAACACTGCACTCATCCAGCTGCTACTAATATTTGTCGCTCCACCTAGTCGTATAATGCACGGTTTTTGGTTTCAGTTTCCAAATACAGGAAAAAGCTAGGCAAATGATGATGATCACGAAAACCAAAAGATTTAATGAAATATGGAGAGCAGCATTTTAATGAAATATGGAGAGCAGCATTTTAATGAAATATGGAGAGCAGCATTTTAATGAAATATGGAGAGCAGCATTTTAATGAAATATGGAGAGCAACATTTTAAAGCGAGTCAATGTGGTTGTAGGGTGACGTTGGCGCTGGGCTTCCTGCCGCAGGAGCTACTGGGCACCAGCCTGTATGAGTACGTGGCAGGCCCCGAGCTGGGTGCCGTGGCGCGCGCGCACAAGGCCGCGTTGCTGAGCCGCGAGCCGCTACGCACGCCTCCCTACACCTTCCGCCGCAAGGACGGCTCACTGGCGCGCCTACACACCCAATTCAAGCCCTTCAAGTTAGTACACTCCACTCTTATTGCCGACACATTCGGTCACACTTACGTAAACTATTATAGTTACATAATATTTAAGTTTATTATGTACATAATATAATGTTGTCATCTACATTTCTGTTATGTATTAATTGTATCTACCTATAATATCAGTAAATCAATATTGGTTGATGTGACCGCCACGCCGAGCAGTCTGCGTGATCTGTGTAGTAAGCTAGATGTTATAGTTCAAGTGTACACAAAGGTATAAATTCAGATAGAAATCCTTCAACGTCAGCCATATTTTGTATAAGCTGTTGCATAGTGGTTGAAGTTTGTCTACTTGTCGGTACAAAATAGTAATGGAACAATGTGCAGGAACCCGTGGACGAAGGACGTGGAGTGCCTGGTAGCCAACAACACCATCGTGTCGGCGGCGCACGAGGCTGCGCACGACGCCGGCCAGACCGCTTGCGACCTCTACAAGCAGAGTGAGTACTGCACCTGTATCTCGTACATGTCACCAACAGATCAGCACCTCATACGCAAATTGGACCTGCTGTGATGAAAATATCTAAATTGTTAATGACGTCCCAAGATGATTAGACCTCGCTTAGCTCTATGTAATTCTTTATTGTACTTTAAAACTTAACATAGTACACAGTGATTAAACAATTAATGTAGGTACAAAGACGAGTTTAACTCAACACAGAGTTGTTTTCTCCCAGCAAACCTTTGAGAGATAGAGATTACACTCGAGGGTAGGATCCAGTGTACAATATGAACTTGTCGGTATACATAAAAGGAGAAACTGACTGACACATCAACGCACAGCCGAAACTACTGGAACTATACTCCATCTGTTTAGGTAATTAACTATATGTAAACAATCTTGACATGTCTTTTATCTAAAAAGTTGTCTAGAAATTTGATCTAAAAATGTTTACAATTTGTTATTTACCTATACCGATGTTTGGTAATTAACTAAATTTAAATAATCTTTGTATGTCTTTTATACGATATTTTTTTTTAATAAAAAGACATCAAGATTGTTTACGTTTAGTTAACTACCTAAACAAATGGAGTATAGAAGCGTGAAATTTTGCACAAGGTATCCTTTTATGTCGTAGGCGGGCTCTAAGAAAGGATTTTTTCAAAATTCACCCCCAGAGGGGAAGTCAAAGTCAAAGTCAAAAGTTTTTATTTCACATAGGCCTACATGGGCACTTATAAAACGTCAGAAGCTAGTGCACGGTTCCAAATTAGTCGTTTCCTATGGAGAAGGACCGGCAAGAAACTCCATAGTTACTCTTTTAAAAAAGTGGTTGTTTGCAATATGTTCATATTACAGTATTAATAGATATTATGTAAGAACAGTGTAGACCAGTCTATATTATACCCAAAAGCACAATAAAAATAATCATATTAAAAAAAAAGTGAGTCGTAATAGGAAGTAACCTAAGAATTCGCGGAGTCTACAGTGTTCTCACATTCACATTATAAAAAAAGAGGCTATATAAAAAAAGCAAGAAAAATAATTACAATTATCAATAAATGACATGTCAACAAAATAAATTACTAACGAATTTATGGTGGTTGACGTCTAATAATATAAAAAATATTGCAAAAGCAATGTGTTAGAAGAAAAAAAAAGAAAAAAGTATATATTACAACAAATGTGGAGCAGTTAATAGATACATTTACACGATATTATGAGTTACCAGGGGGCCACATGTGCAGAAGCAGTCATTGCCAAACAAGCGTGTCTTCGACATAGTCTTTAACCTTGTAATACGCTTTTTTAGTTAGGACACGCTTAATATGGGTTTTGAACTTTCCCTCGCTAAGTTGAGTCACCGCCTTTGGCAGCTTGTTATAAAAGCGTATGCTGTTTACTAAAAATGACTTGCGGATGAAATGAGGGGCCAAAGTTTGTATGTAGAAATCTACTTTCACGTGGGCGAAACCGTTGGCTGAAGCTAGTATCTAATATATAAAAAAATATTATACAAACTAATATATAATCTATGTAATGATTTTTAAAGAAAATATTCATAAATCGTTCAACTTCCATCTATAAGCGATAGAAGGCGCTAGTAGTTACATGAACATAAGGCACTTGTTGTAGACGTTAAGTAATGATTTATGGTATTAGAGTTTATGTATAAATATATCATAATTGTTAAAATGAAATATTTACTTGCAGTTAATTATTGATAAACCCTAATGTTTATTAGTTAGTCAATTGATATTACGTACTGTTTACTTTGCCCTGATTGGTCGGACCAAGTGTTTGTGAAAGTTTGTGGTGGGGAAACATTGAGTTTGTAACTGTCATTCTGGACAGTCAGTCTGCTCTGAGTTGTTGAACAGTGAACATGTCCTACCAATCCGTGTATTTGAAAATGATTGTTAATAAAATGATAGATATGAAATTGTGTTGATCAAAGTTAATAAAATATTAATATAACTGAAGCTTGAAGTTTATGATTCATCACATCTATCTATATATATAAAAGGAGAAACTGACTGACTGACATATCAACGCATAGCCAAAACTATTGAGAATATGAGTGTCAAATTTTCCACAAGGGTTCCTTCTATGATGTAGGCGAACACTAAGAGAGGATTTTTCAAAATTCACCCCATAACGGGATGAAACGGGAGTCCAAAGTTTGTATGGAGAAACCTACTTCCACGCAAGCGACGTCGCGGGCAGACGCTAGTCACTAATATAAAAACTAATATAAATTTTATATCTATTATGAAAGGACAGACAGTCCAGTTGGGTAGATCTAATTTCGAGAAAGAAGTCAACCGTCGAATCCGACTCGGCTGGGCAGCGTTCGGGAAGCTGTGCGGTATCTTCACATCCAATATACCACAGGTTATCAAGACGAAAGTCTATGACTAGTGCGTGTTGCAAATAATGACATATGGTTCCGAAACGTGGTCGCTTACAATGGGCCTCATCAGAAGGCTCAAAGTCACCCAAAGGGCAATGGAAGGGGCTATGCTCGGAGTTTCCTTACGTGATCGAATCAGAAATGAAGATATCCGCAGGAGAACCAAGGTTGCCGACATAGCACGAAGAATCGCCAAACTTAAGTGGCAAAGGGCAGGGCACATTGCTCCCAGAACAGATGGCCGTTGAGGCCGAAAAGTTCTGGAGTGGCGACCGCGTACCGGAAGACGCAGTGTTGGAAGGCCCCATAAAAGGTGGACCGATGACCTGGTGAAGGTTGCGGGAATCCGATGGATGCGAGACGCACAGGACCGTTCATTGTGGCGACATTTGGGGGAGGCGAGGCCGATGGCCAGCAGTGGACGTCGCTCATAATTATGATACGCGCCGAGTAGGTTTACAAGGTCCGACGATGTGTTTCATTTTGATCCTGTGCGTTTTCAGAAGCCGACGTTGAAATGCAGCGGCTCATCGAGTCGCAGGTGGAGTCGCACAAGATCGGCAGCGCCATCGCCGAGGAGGCGCTGCGCCGCTCCTCCTCCGAGTTCTCGCCCGAGCTGCCCGCCGACCTGCTGCAGGACGTCGTCTTCAATCAGAACGTATGTAATGTACACATTGTTCACATAAAATCAATAATCTTTTATCCACATACAAAAAACTATTGTTTGTTTTTTTCGTATTAGAATGAGTTTTTCGAGTCAACTTCAATTCATTTTAAGGTTAGTTCGTTATTACATTAGGGGTTAAAGTATGAAATTGCCGTTTTTTAAAACGGGTTGCTTTGAAGTGTTATAGGTATCTTTGGATTGACTTGGAATTTGTGATTAAAACAAAAATAGACATCCCATTCATTAGCAGTTTTAAGTCCATATACATCATCTATATTGCATACCGCTTGAGACACATTGTTTCCACGGTAGAACTCATATTACAAAATAATGCGAGTTTTCTTATATTTCATTAAAAAAAATAGTTACAAGTACTGCGATATTACAGAAAATACAAAACACAAAGAATCCAATAAATACCTAATTTCGGAAAAAGAATAACGTACCTTTAATATAAAGTTTATTTGAACTTATAATTCCAAGTCAATCCAAAGATATAACACGTCAAAGCAACCCGTTTTAAAAAACGTCAATTTCATACTTTAACCCCTATTATTTCGTAAATAACGATATCCTTATAACAGTAAATACCTAGGTAATCTATAAGTTGACATTTTCTGCACAATAAACACTTGCTCAGCACTATCTATGTTCATATAGCTCCCCATCGCACAGTGGCCACTAAAAGCAAACGTCCTGTACGAGCAGGCGTCGCTAGTGGACAACATCCTGGGCACGGAGCTGGCGGGCTACAGCCAGGTGCGCAACAACGTGCCTCTGTCGGCTGCCGCGTCCGGCTCGCCGCCGGCCCAGGCCCAGCTGGAGGGCTCGCCGGATCCCGCCTCGCCACCGCTGCCGCCGCTAGGACTCGACGGCAACGGAGAGGCCGCCATGGCCGTCATCATGAGCCTGCTAGAGGCCGACGCCGGACTGGGCGGGCCCGTCAACTACTCCGGCTTACCGTGGCCTCTCCCCTAAGGACGATCGTACTCAGCACCACAGCGGCATGATAGCTGCATGATTTTGTCGAGAACCTCAAAACCTCTTTAATCGCATCCTTGTTCTTACTAATCTTGAAAATTTCAACATTGTAATTATTTGTTGTTACCTATTTTGAACGATAAGTTAACGCTTTTAATTAGATAGATAGTAGAATTGGTTGCTAATGACCTCGGAGCGTGACACGCGACTGGACATCAGCGCAACTGAAGCAAGTACCCGTGCTTTATTTATTTTTTTATTATTGAAATAGGTACTAGCTGATTCGGTAACCGTTATTCTGCCATTTAATTACTAAGCCGTGTACGCACGTACGAACACGAACATAGCGAACACAAACTTGAACATTTGGTTTGTTCGTATGGACGGCAGTTTCGATCACGAACGCGAACATGTTCGAATCGAGTTCGCGCACAACAATCGTGAACTCTCCTAATAGCCATGGCGGCGTCGTTGGAAGAGGTCGATTGTGATTGCGTATCATGCAACGCAACAAATTTGTTCGTACGTGCGTACACGTCTTTATAGAAAAAATAGGGGGTGGGAATGGAAGAGTAAAAAATAGCCTACAACCTATTCTCATACCTACAAAATAAATATACACAAAAAATTTAATAATACCGGCCGTTTCGGGAGTTCGATAACAAACATTCGACTCAAGATTTTTATATATTAGATTATTACTATGAGTGCGGATTATTCGAGGAAAATACTTTTACTGTTTGATACGCGGCATCCAACGGTGGACTACCTGTCTACAACGAGTGGACGCCGAGCGATGAGGTGGTACTGGTACCCGACCAATTGCCGGCTGATTATTATTTGCGTATCTGATTTTTTATATTTTTTAGTTATTAAACACATTGCCCCCCCACAGTACCTAATTGCTTCAGTATCGTGGTGCGTTCACAAACACGTAAATTTACATACACAAGACACCCTAAGTGAAATAGAATTGAATGCGATTGGTCCCAAGAGATTTTTGTTTCATTTTCATAAGTAATTAGGAACGCCTCCTAAAAGATTACCAATGAATTGAAAGTAACAGTTTTTTTTTTTAATTTATATAAACTAGTGTTGACTGTGATCCTACTTGATGGTAAGTAGTAATGCAATCGTTGATGGTGAGGCGCACTAATTTATTAAGAGCTTATTCACTCTGGCCTTGAAGACACCTAAATTATAATCGGACGGAAACCGCGGTCTAATATCTGAGGAAATTTCAACTCCCAAGAGCTGAAGGCGGTCGGTGTACTCCAGAGATACATTCTGAAAAGCAGGAACCAAGGTGAACGGGCTCCTTTTAGCGTTGAACAGACACGCTTGTGTTTTGGCGGCGTTGAATCCCACCAGATTGGCTTCACCACACTTGGAGACTGCCTGAAGTGAGACATTCGTACGCTCTACCATAGCCTCTATTACGGACCGGATTAGCTCCTTACTAGCCTAAGCATTTGGCAAATATCTCTACAACTGTGCTATCATCTGCATACCCATAGATACCGGGCATCAGCAGATCGCTGATATGCAGCAGAAAGAGAGTTGCAGAGAGAACAGACCCCTGAGGAACCAAGGAACCCGTCAGAGCCCATGACGACTAATGCAGGACATTAGTCGTCATGGGCTCTGATGAGCATCCATCGACAACAACTCGGAGAGACCGTTCACTCGGGAAGTCTTTTACTCAGTTAATCAGACCAGGGGAAATGCCGTACGCTGGAAGATTACTCAAAAGACTAGCGTGCCATACCCTGTCGAAAGCCTACGAGACGTCTCTCGAGGGTCTCGCCAAACAAGTTGGTGGCATAAACTAGTAGATCCCCAGTAGACCGATTGCGGCGAAACCCTTACTGTCGGTCACTGAGGAGATCGTTACCTTCCAGGTATGCCATGAGGCGCGAGTTCAATACACGCACAATCCATAATCTTGCTTAGTGTGGAGGTTATTGAAATCGGCCGATAGTTGGTATAGGATCGGCACGACTGCCCTTTGGGGGCACGGGTTGCACGTTGGCAAGCTTCCAGGACTTGGGCACCAGTCCCAAATGAGAGGCGATACAAGCGCGTCAATATAGGAGACAACTCGGGCGCACAAGCCTTGAGATCAATCGCTGGTATACCATCTGGTTTACTAGCTTTATTCACGTCTAGACGACACAGTGCTCTCAGAACTTCTTTGTTCCTTATGCGAACCTCGGGCTCCACCGACTCAGCCTCACTGCGACACTTCGATCGTCGCAGTGAGGCTGAATCGGTGGAGTAACACTACCAGTGTCAAGACGAGAATTATGGGTGAAGAGAGATGCAAAGAGACCTGCTTTCTCTCTCGCCGTATGATCCAGTGTTCCATAAGGTTTAACCAGCGGAGGCAATGAGGACTGACAGAAGTTCGCTTCGACCGACTTGGCAAGGGACAAGAATGCTCTGCTACCGGACGGCTGCGCAGAGAGCTTTGTGCCAATATGGGTAATGCGGTCGAAGCGAGCCTTCCATAATGCCTTTTTGTAGCACTTCGCAGCATGGTTGAAGGCTCTCTTCTTTGAGCTCAGACCCGGAGCTTTGTGGTCACGAGCGTCAACCGAGGCGAGAAACGGTCGAATGCTTACGCTGTGCAGCTTGAACGCAATTTGGAGGTATATTTTTGTTGTTTCTTTATGAATTTTATTTTGTTACTTTAAATTTTAGCGATGTTTGGTCCGAGTATGATTCGATAGATCTATCCAATTTTAAATATTATACTGGAATGTAGTGTCAAAGTTTACAGCTCCGGGGCTCCTAGTTCATCGTTGCCACCTACCAAATAAGCAAACCATCGCTATTATTTTTATCGCATTCGCAGCCACATGTTATGTTTATTGGACAGCGCTAAGTCCACACTCTTTTTTCGTCTCTTGTCTTATAGTGGCGAACAATGCTCACTATCTGACAGTGGTCGTGGGGTGTGAGGTCGCCGAACATTGTCATAGCCTCACCAGGCAGAGCTCGTCGACATGAGATGACACTCGGAGAACTAATATATATATTTTTTTTGATTGATTGTTTTTCCGGGCCTAACAAGTTGTTCACCTCACATTTATTAATCGCCCTTAATCTACATACATTATTTTAAGTATGTCTTAACACGTTCACTGTGCTTGCCCCACCGGTGGGTCATACCGAGTTGCTCATCGTACGTGCATGACCCACGGGTGGGCATGAGTTGTTCGCCAATTGAAAGGCTCATAACCTCAAACACGTATGAGTTTAGCCACTTTTATTGGTTCACACGTGTGAACAATGGACTAAGAAAAAATATTACGCAAAGACCGGAGGAACTTTTTTAATAGAGTTGCCAGTGTTCGATTATCGAAAATGAGATAATTTTGGGATGTTTTGAATAAAAAAGAAGACTTATTTTATTATATTTAATTTAATGGGAACTATTAAAACAATTAAGACAAAAAGCTTTTTATAGAAACCACAGATTATACCGTAAAATGGTTATAAAGGAGAACATGCAAGAGGTCATACGTGTATGACCCACAGATGGGGCATGAAGTTACGAGATCATACGTGTATGACCCTCGGGTGGCACATGGGACAAAATATTTTTTTAAATGAAAGGGGGTATATAAAATATAAAACAATGCTTTATCATATCATTTTTATACCTAACGCAATATATTATCTACAATTTGCGTTTGCACTTATAGGGTAGTCTCTCTCATCATAGCTGCACAGTGAACGTGTTAATTATATTAGTCATATCTTCGTAGTTATTACCATGCTATAGATTTAAATAACGTTATGTTTAATAAGTCATTTTACTTTTAGTTGTGCATTTTTCAAGTGATGGAGTGATGGATCAAAAGATGGAGTGTTGGTGTTTTCTTAGTACATATGTAATGGTGCGTCACGTCATTATGATGTAAAGATATTGTCGACACTTATTAAGATTTATCTATCTCCCTTTTAACACAAAACAATGTGTATATTCTACACAAATGTAGGTAGGTACATATTGTACTGTTCATGTAAACACGCTGGAATTACATTGGGCCTATGTACTTTATTATAATCATTAAAAAGCTAGAAATATGAAGTAGAATAAGTACAATATGTTGTATGTATTTAGTGAATGTGTAGGCTGATGTAATTTATTTCATGTTGTAGTTAATTATAAGTGATACGGATAGTTAGTAAATGTTCGGAGACGCGCGGAAGACCCGCGCACGGCGCTCGCACTATTGTTCAACTGTCTATAATACAAAGTTTCGTACATTATATAATATAATAATTTATAGTATTCCACAACTATCACACAACGCCGTCTAGTCCCAAGCTAAGCAGAGCTTGTGTTATGGTACTAGACAACTGATAAACATACTTATATATTTCTAAATACATGCATAATATATAGATAATAAATTGCACCCAGACACAGGACAAATGATCGTGCTATAAATCACACAAACATTTGTCCTGGGTGGGAATCGAACCCACGACCTCCGGCATAGCAGTCAGGGCCACTAACCACTAGACCAACAGGTCAGTCCAAAGAAAAACGTGAGTTAAGATATAATCTTCGTATGCACTCTATGAAACATAGTCGTTGTGTACTGTCACAGAGCTAATACTCTGTCGTTGTCATTTTTTAAGAACACATAATGCAATTAACAATGGTGCGAATTAATGTTAGCCACGTTGTCGAGTTTATTGTTGTTTAGTTATGTTCAGTTTATTAAAATAAAGTTTTTGGATATCTTGTTTCATTCATACAATGCTCTGCGTTTTATTTTCTTCCTACCTTTTGCCGCTGATAACATGAGACGTTTTAGATTGCACCGCAAGCTGGAAGTGCGGCACCGGGCTCGTAGTTACTGCCTCGTGTTGCCAGGTGTCCCGATTTGCGCGGGACATCCCGATTTTCAGGGGTCTGGGGGGGCGTGCCGATTTGCGCCCGATCGGGAACCTTAAATGTCCCGATAAAAATAAATTTATGAAAAACTACTTAACTATAATTACCAAATACTGACAAGTGCGAGTCGGTTCGTTAATAGTTCGAGTCCCGAATGGAGTCTTGAATCGATTTTTTTTTTGTGACGTAACAACAAATTTGCTATCTTCAGATTTATTCCGATACCTGTGCTATAAGACCTTGCTTTATACCAACCAAATTTCAGGATTCTGGGTTAACGGGAAGTACCCTATTACAGTACAAAATTTATTTTTCCTCTTAAAGGATATGCTTCCAGATTGGTCCCATTTTTTTCAAAATCCAGTTCTGATGATGGAATAATGAGGAATCGAGGGAACTCCTCAAATATTATAGGCGACCATATAGTGATTTTGGTATTTTCATCGAGAACTTAAGCATTTACAGTCAAAAAGTATGGAACTGATGAAAAAGACCAGAAATGGCCAACGGAACTTCATACTCACATAAATATCACAATGAAGATAGTTAAGCGACTATGACAATACATATAAATAAATGGTTCTATGTTGAAAATGGTATCATCGAAATGACCTCTTGATGATGATGGAGCCGGAAGATAGTCACCGGAACTCCGTAATTAATCAATGTATCCTAGCCGTGTTTGGGCTTAATTGGAATTGTCATGAGAAATAGGTACTCTGGTTATGTGTATCGCAACTAAAAAGTGTGAAATAAAAAACTTTACGAAAAAAAAATTAACCGACTTCACTAAAAAAAAAAAACAAAGGATCAAAATAACTTTAATTTTAAAAAGTCTGTGTTTAGAGAAACACCGATTTTCGAAATTAAAGTTATTTTGATCCTTTTAGTGGTTTTTTTTTTTAATGAAGTCGGTTATTTAATTTTTTTTAACATCTGTCCCGATTTTAATCCAATCAGACCTGGTAACACTACTACCGCCGTACGATACGGAATGTTTTTTTTTATACAGGTTCCCTTTAGGTGCAAGTGCCCCACAGTGGCGTAGGTTGTCCACCTGCGCCACTGTGCGGCACTCACACTTGATGTTGCGGCTGACACTAGCTTATTAATAAAACACCATTTTATAAAACTCAACTATTTCTTTTATTTTTGAATTTGTTCAAACGTATCGAAGCGATTCAACAATTGATTTAACATTTTATAACAGTTTCGCACATTGCTAAGAAGCGGCAAGTTTGTATAACCTACACAATATGTAGGTACTACTGGCTGATGCCTAAGGTTCAACTTGTAATGGTATTCAAGAACTTGGAAAGTTCTAAGCAAAATAAAATTGCTAAGCTACAACAGTATTGGCCTATGGTGTTGGCGGCGTAGTGATCAAATTTGCAAAAAGAATGAAAGATTTATTTTAATAAACAAATACATGATTGTGTTTTTAAGTTGTTAGTTATTAAATTCAATTAAAACTTATAAATTGTAAGGTTCATTTGATTTCGTTCATTCTTTTTTCATCTCACTATCTTTTTTGTTAAAACCTGGTATGCCTCAACTGTCAACTGAATAAGATTAAAAGTCGAAGCTTGTCTACTAGAGCACCTTGCGGCGACTTCGTTAGTGAGTGCGCAATATCACGATGTACTTATGAACGTATGACTTGTGGACTCTACGCGACGACGGGACGGTGACTACTCCATGGCATCACCGTACTTGTTAGTGGGCGCGGCGGGCGCCAGCGGCCGCATCCGCTGCACCGGCGGCGGCGGGCCCAGCTCCGTCCTGCAACAAGTATGCGAGTCATACGCGTACACAGTACTCACAACAAAGTGTTGTGCACGCGAAAATAAGCCGTAACGTTGGTGCGCCTATTGATTTCGACCCACTGAGTGCAATACAGATTATGCTGTGTCGTAACGCAATGCTACTTAGGGCGGAAACTGCGTAAAGCGGACGCCCACGACGGGCAGCCGTTGCGTGACAAAGCGCGTGTGTTCACACGGACGGTCCCCGTAAACCGGATTATTACCTACGCAGTGTCGCTAGTTCAACTTTAACGGTGTGTATGTAGCCGTGTCGATGGAGAACTTAATATATTATTACGTAGCAAAACGGGCGCGGGGGGCTCCCCGCGACGGATGCCCGCGCGGCGAGCCACAACGGAGAACTTTTGTAGGAATCGCGCGGACGTCCACTTAACGCAGTTTCGGCCCTTACTGTTATTACGTCGCAGCGTGACTGTCTCTTTCGATAGTATGTACAAGCAACAGAAAACAGTCTGCCCCAGCGGCGTACCTACTAATCATCCCTCCTCGCACCGGCTCTCTAGTCCCATGCTGCAGCACCCCGCGTACCTTGTGTCCGTGGGGCAAGTCACCAATTTATATGGAGGACGACAAAGCGTCTTAAGGCATCGCTCTCACAACCCGCTGTGTTGTCTGACAAGCCTAGAGACACCTGCCATCTTATCATGCGTTGCAAGTACTGCGGCCGGGTGAACGACGCAAGGCGGGAGCATCCAAGAGAGGGAGCAACTAGAAAACATTTGAGTTAATTATACTCCCAGAGGTACCTATCATAAGTTCGAAAAATATTTGACCGAATTTCATTTCACCTAAAACTTTTCAACTATTATCGGTTAGTTTTTTTTTTATTTCATCAAAGTCACGTCTGCCACTGTATCAGTTGACCTAATATCAATTCGATTTTTTTCGTTACTCGAACGTTTCATTTGGTCGAAAAACTTTTCACCGATGTTATTCTTAGTCGAAATAACATTTGTTCGAATTATTAGGGGTTAAAGTATGAAATTGCCGTTTTTAAAACGGGTTGCTTTGAAGTATTATATCTTTAGATAGATTTGGAATTACAAGTTCAAATAAACTTTATATTAAAGGTACGTTATTCTTTTTCCGAAATTAGGTATTTATTGGATTCTTTGTGTTTTATATTTTCTGTAATATCGCAGTTCTTATAACCATGAAAGCTAATAAAAAAACGTTTTATTTTTCATATTAAGAGTTCTAACGTAGAAACTGCATTTCAAAGGGCAAGCAATATCAATTACATACCTACGACTTCCTTTGAACTTTGTGCCAGGGACCGTTTTCGGTTAAGGTATAAGGTTACGCTACCGGTATTAAAAACCGGTACCGCTTTATTTTAAAGGTACACCGATACCGGTTAAGATTTGCGGTTACGCTACCGGTATAAAATAACGATAGCGCTATTTTTTTTAGGTACCGCTATACCTTTATTTAACCTCCAAATTTCTACCGAAATAATTCCGGTACCGAAATTATTTCTCGTGCGAGTACCTACGATATATGCGACGTTGCCAGCTCTCGCGACAAATGTATTGCGATTGGCGTAAAGAGCGCGCCGCGCCGCGCGTTCTGTTCCCGCCGTCCGTGCTGCAGTAGGTGGGCAGATTTTAAAAAAAAGTGTACGGTCAGCCAATTCTTCGGTTGATCATTTTCAAAATTTATCCCTTGCAAGCTACCATCATGCCTAGCCCCGCCTTTTTCCTAATGACCAATGAAAGAACTACGAACTCAGTAAATTGTAAGCCATTGTCATTCCAAAACAAAAGAAACACGTGTTGCCCAGCCATCTGTTTAGTAACGACGCTGAGCGATTGTTTTATGGCAGTAACAATCAAAGCCTTTGATTTTTGGCGTGTAAGTGTAAATTAATAAAACAACAATGTTAATTATTTTCTAACATTTATCATACCATTCACGAAACTGTATAATGGACACAAATAACTAGAAATTAAAATATATCCTGTAATTACAATGATTTTAATATCTCACTTACTTTTACCAACCATAGAGTTACAGTTATATGGTATTATTTTTAAGATCTGCAAATATGTATAAAAATTTGTTGAGAACCAATTTAAGAAAGTTTAAAAAGAGGAGTCTTAACATCTGGACTACAAAAAAAAAAACAATACACTCTAAAATTCTGTTGGTCTGCGTTAATGACCAAGACGGAGGCATGCACTGCACACTGCACACAAAATTGGCTTTAAGGGTGATAAACCGAAAAATTTGCTGATTGTACATTACGAATTCACGGTGTCCCTTAAGTTTAGATTTTTTTTCTACTTACACCATTAAAATACACTAATATTTTTTAATATCACTTCATTAAGGATATGTTAAGAAGCATTTCTGTATTTTTATATCATTGGTTTTTCGTTTACCTTTAATTTTTCAGTCCAATAAAATTACTAATAAGCCGGGTTTCGCCATGCCCCATCGTCAAGTAGTCATTTAAAAAGTAGTATAACAATTTAGTTATTAGTAGGTATGTAGATTGATTTAATAACAGTATTAGACGGCTTAAATTATATACTTCTGAAAAGTCTAGGGTAGAATTTTCCACAGAGTAACACGAGTCTAATAGTTTGAACAAAGTATTACTTTTTTTTTTTAATTGGTATAAACTAGTGCTTGACTGCGATCCCACCTGATGGTAAGTAGTAATGCAATCGTTGATGGTGAGGCGCACTAATTTATTTAGAGTCTATTCACTGTAGCCTTGAAGAGACCCAAATTATAATCGGACGGGAGAACCGCAGCAGGCAAATTATTCCAGTCCCTCGATGTACGCGGTATAAACGACGAGGTGAAACGCTTGGTCCGGACCGTAGAGGTTTCAACAACGTATCCACATACTCGCCGTTCGTCGGCTTGTCCGATGGTAGAAATGAGATGGTGGAATCAAGTCATGCAATTCCTGCGCACACTCTCCAAATTGCATCCTGTAAACACCGAAAGGCTGGCTACCCTACGCCTGTGCTCAAGACTTTGTAGATTGGAATTAACCAGATCTGGATCAGCCTCTTTGCACGCCTTTCCACCGAGTCCAAAGCTGCCAGGTGGCATTTTGCAGCACCAGCCCATATGTGGCTGCAGTACTCCACACACGAACGGACTTGTGCTTTGTATAATTTTAAAAGCTGTCCTGATGTGAAGTACCGCCGGACCTTTGCAAGTAAGAGTTTCCTAGCAGCTACCTTGGCTTTGGACTCAATGAACCGCCCAAAGTTAAGGTCTGAGAAAATTTCAACTCCCGAGAGCTGAAGGCGGTCGGTGTACTCCAGGGATACATTCTGAAAAGCAGGAGCCAATGTGAACGGGCTCCTTTTAGCGGTGAACAGACACGCTTGTGTTTTGGCGGCGTTGAATCCCACCAGATTGGCTTCACCCCACTTGGAGCCTGTCTGAAGTGAGACATTCGTACGCTCTACCATAGCCTCTCTTTCGGACCGGATTAGCTCCTTACTAGCTTGAGCACCTGGCAGGTATCTCTCTACAACTGTGCTATCATCTGCATACCCATAAATACCGGGCATCAGCAGATCGTTGATATGCAGCAGGAAGAGAGTAGCAGAGAGAACAGACCCCTGAGGAACTCCGGCATTAGTCGTCATGGGCTCTGATGAGCATCCATCGATAACAACTCGGAGAGAACGTTCACTCAGGAAGTCTTTTACCCAGTTAATCAGACCAGGGGAAATGCCGTACGCTGAAAGCTTACTCAAAAGACTAGCGTGCCATACCCTGTCGAAGGCCTTCGAGACGTCTAAGGAAACAGCAATCGCTTCCCCATTCCTCTCGAGGGTCTCGCCCCACAAGTGGGTGGCATAAACTAGTAGGTCCCCAGTAGATCGAACGCGGCGAAACCCGTACTGTCGGTCACTGAGGAGATCGTTACCTTCCAGGTATGCCAAGAGGCGCGAGTTCAATACACGCTGCATAATCTTGCAGAGTATGGAGGTTACTGAAATCGGCCTATAGTTGGTAGGATCGGCACGACTGCCCTTTTTGGGCACGGGTTGCACGTTGGCAAGCTTCCAGGACTTGGGCACTATACCAGTCCCAAATGAGAGGCGATACAAACGCGTCAATACCGGAAACAACTCGGGTGCACAAGCCTTGAGAACAATCGCTGATATACCATCTGGTCCACTAGCTTTATACACGTCAAGATGACACAGTGTTCTCAGAACCTCTTTGTTCCTTATGCGAACCTCGGGCATCGAAGTATCGCAGTGAGGCAGAGTCGGTGGAGTAGCATTACCAGTGTCAAGACGAGAATTATGAGCGAAGAGTGGTGCAAAGAGACCCGCTTTCTCTCCCGCCGTATGAGCCAGTGTTCCATCAGGTTTAACCAGCGGAGGCAATGAGGGCTGACAGAAGTTCGCTTCTACCGACTTGGCAAGGGACCAGAATGCTCTGCTACCGGACGGCTGCGCAGAGAGCTTTGTACCAATATGAGTAATGCGGTCGAACCGAGCCTTCCTTAGTGCCTTTTTGTAGGACTTGGCAGCATGGTTGAAGGCTCTCTTCTTTGAACTCAGATCCGGAGCTTTGTGGTCACGAGCGTCAACCCAGGCGAGAAACGCCGAATGCTTACGTTGTTCAGCTTGAATGCAATCGGCGTTGAACCATGGGTGAGCTGAGTTACTGATGGGTACGTCGCGATAAGGGATGAAATACTCCATAGCTTGACGTATCACATAGGATATAGCATCTGCACAGCTCGACGGATTTTTAGAAGAGAAGCACACCTGCTGCCAAGGATAAGATGCAAAGTAGTGCCGCATCTCATCCCAATCTGCTGACTTGTAACGCCACATTCGCCGTTCACCGCGTGAGTCGCAGTCAGGTGGGGAGAAGGACGATACAGACTTCACCAGACAGTGATCTGAAGTTCCAAGTGGTGAGGAAACTGTTACGATACATCGGTCCGGATCGGTGGTCAGCAGAAGGTCCAGACAATTGGCAGTATGACCAACTACATCAGGCACCCTTGTTTGCTTTACCAATTACTAAACTAGAAATATTTTCTTTCGTTAACAACATTATAATACCGTCTGATCGTCTACCGCCATATTGACAATAAATGCACCAGTAGCGTGCACAATCATTAAAGCGAGGACGTGTGCAGTGTATGCACAAATTAAATCCTGTGACAAACGGCACTTTTTAGGAAAAGTTAACAATCTATTATATGTTTTATATAAATTTACGAACAGTCAGTTAATAGTTTTATAAATTGTGCCATTATTTTTTTATTTGTAACTGCAAATCATGGAAAAAATAATTCAAACATATTTTTTGTCAGTTTCGTTACATTCCACGTCAAAAATGTTACTCAGTGGAAGAAATTGTTACACAATAGAACGCTAAAGCTGCCTACACGACGAACAGCTTTTCGACAGGACGCTGTTAGAGATTTTATTGCGAAACATTAGAAAAACAAAAAATCTTTTAGCTGAGGTTTTTGTTTTTTTTTTTAATATTTTTTATTTATTTATTAGTTTGTCTCCGCCTGCAACACCTCATACTGTGAACAAAATTCTTAAATTAATGTTATTTAATGCTTGTTTTCCTCTTTTTAGTTAAGGTTGTATTTTTGCAATCGGTATTTTGTTTTAATAAATATTTTTATTTCCGGTTCTTTAGTTTGTGTTGAAATGGTATCATAAGTGTTTAAATATATTTGTCATTTTGATATAACTAGTATTTAAGCTGTTGATCCCCGCACGAACGCCGGCGGTCGTGCGCTATTGTCTTACTATTGTGTCTCTAATTACGCTACTCAAGCAGTTAAAAAAAAAAACCTTCATTGCAACTAGAGCCCTTACTTTTCCACTGACTAATTTCAACGTTCTAATAACTGTCCTTCTTGGAATAATCCATAATTTTGGATTTATTTTGACATTAGTGTTCAATTTGTTTAATTTAAAATGTTGTTAAAAAGACAACTTGTTTGTTTTACAATTATAATACAGGGTGTCCAGTAAATAGCACGACATACTGCAGGGAGTGATAGCTTGGGTCACTACCTATCAATACAACACAATATATGTTCAGCAAAATCTTACGGATTTACAGTTTTACAAAATTTTCCGAAATACCGAAAAATCTCTACCTTGAAACAGATTTTTAAGCATCTCGTAATGAAAAAATCCTTTTCTAGTACTTTTTTTTACATCAAATTATTCGTGAATAGTTACTTTACTCATTGATAAGTCTTTTTTCTATCAAAGACAAGAATGTTTTCAAGAAATACTATTTTTTGTTTAAATTTTCACAGAACTATTTTCTTAACACTTAAGTTTAACCTACAGTGGTGAAAAAAAAATGTATGTGGCAGTTTTGTACAACAAACTTAAAAAATAGCTTGTTTAATGGTGATTTTGGAAAGATACAATACTAGTACATTTTCATTTAAAAAAATACGAAAAATAAGCTATTTTAGTTAATAAGAGCATTTTATTTAAAATGCAAGTAATGTGACTTTGAATTCGAATCGTTGTAAGGTCGTACTACGGTTCGAATTACATAATAATTAATCTACAGCCGACCGGCCGGCCGGTCTGTAAATGACATCTTGAAGGATAAGGTGATAGTAAAAAAAAACAGAGGAGTTAACTTTAATAAACATTTACTTAAATAAATTACAATAAATGCTCAAATTGCTTCCCTTGTGCCCTAATACACGCTCGGCATCTTCTTAAAAATGAGCTTTTGAGTCTTCTCAGGCTTATTTCCGATATTTTTCTTGCTGCAATGTTAACCCTTGCTCTCAATTCATTGTCATTTTGGATCGGTTTTTCATAGAATTTGTCCTTCATGGCACCCCAATAAAAAAAATCCAGGGGGTTTAGGTCCGGAGACCTAGGTGGCCATAATATCGGTCCCAGTCGCCCAATCCACCTGCCTGGATAAGCTTCATCTAAGTAGGCTCTTACTTCCCGGCCATAATGAGCAGGGCACCAGGCACCAGGGCAGGGAAGCCACATCACCTCTCTTAGCTCACTCGGAACATTTTCAAGGAGCGTGGGTAGGGTTTCTCATAAAAACTCCAAGTAATTATTGGCATTTAATGTAGGTGGAAGCTCGACGGGACCCACAATCTGGCCATTAAAAATCCCACACCATAAATTTATTTTGAATTGGTACTGGGACCTGTCTTCTCTTGACACATACGGATTTTCTAATTGCCAACTATGTAAATTATGCAAATTCAAGTAGCCGTCCTTTCTGCAGGCTGACTCATCACTCCATAACACCTTATTAAAAAAGTTTGGGTCCTCCCGATGCATTTCAAGCATGCGGCGGCAGAATTGAACTCTCGGCAGGTAGTCTCTAGTTAAAAGAGTTTGCACGCGTCGTACGTGAAATGGATGGTATCCATACCTCTTAAGTACTGAATGAACAGTGGACTTCGGTATCCCTGTGCGCCGTTGTATCGCCCTAACCGAAGTTGTCGGGTCTTGTTCTCGGTCCTGAAGCACTATGTCTTCGTCAACAACTTGAGGCCGTCCACCGCCACGTTGACCAGGGAGTCTGCCTTCCATGTAGGAGTTATGCACTCTGGTAAACATTTCATGGTGTGGATGTCTCCTATCGGGAAACCTTTCCCTGTAGAGGGTGGCAGCAGCTCGGGAACTTTGGCCAGCTTCTCCGTAAATAAGGTGCATCTCAGCATACTCTCGCTGCGTATAACCAGGAAAAACGCGGCGGTTGGCCATGTTATAAAACACAAAAGTCCAGGTGGTCGCCAAGTCGTCGTAGTGATCACAATAAAAATTCCAAATCGTAAGGCAAACAAAGTCCGGGGTCCAAGGTACAAAACAGTCGTCAGTACGAAACAATAATTTGTGAACACAGAGATGCGTTGCGCACGGTTTAAGGTAGCGTACTGACAAGTGTCGCAAATAAGGTTGAGAGTGAGACACAAAATCACAATGCAAGAAAGAGCGGGATAGCACATGCGCTTCTTTTGTTAGACAGTAACCGGTCGGGTCGGGTCGGTCGGCGAGCAGATAAAAAGCTTTAGTCATTACGCGTGCATGTCGCATTTTACGTGTCACAATAGTTTTATAATAATTCGCGTAAATGAGCAGCTATTACTTATTCTCATAGTGGTTTTTGTCAAAATTACGTTAATTACATTTTCAACAAAATCAGCTTCTCTTTAACTAAAATAGCATTTTTTTGTATTTTTTTAATGAAAATGCACTAGTATTGTATCTTTCTTAAATCACCATTAAACAGACTATCTTTTAAGTTTGTTGTACAAAACTGCCACATACATTTTTTTTTCACCACTGTAGGTTAAAGTGCGAAAAGAAAATCGTTCTGTGAAAATTTTAACAAAAAAAACTATTTCTTCAAAACTTTCTTGTTTTTGATCAAAAAAAAACTTATAATGAGTAGAGTAACCTATTCACGAATAATTTGATGTAAAAAAAATCTAGAAAAGGATTTTTTCATTACGAGATGCTTAAAAATCTGTTTCAAGGTAGAGATTTTTCGACATTTCGGAAAATTTTGTAAAACTGTAAATCCGTAAGATTTTGCTGAACATATATTGTGTTGTATTGATAGGTAGTGACCCAAGCTATCACCCCCTGTCGTATGTCGTGCTATTTACTGGACACCCTGTATAACAAAATTGCAATCAATGAGAATTTAAATATTTATAAAGAAAAACACGCAACTGATTAATCAATGGGTTAGTCAGAGGATATAAACATACAATTATTTTATAGTTTAATTCCTTAGTTCGAACTTAATATTTGTTATTTTCATTAATAAACCTATCTAATAATAATAAAATTCTCTAATTAAATTTCAATAATTCACTATAAATAATTTACAGCAATTAGTCAAATATTCTATTCATATTCTTAAAGTTTAATTAATGGACAATTAGAATTTGACTACACATATTGAAATAATAATTTAAAAAATTAGAACCTTAATTTTAACTGAGTTACACTTTTAAAAAAATCCGCCCACTTATGTTTGGGTACTTCCAAATAATTTTTCAATGTTTTTATGTGTCAAGTTTAGTTTGCGAGTTTGGGTGGCTTCGGCGATAAGTTTTCCATGGAATCGTGCATTCGTTATTTTTATTGATTTGTAATTTGTATTGATTAATTAGGGGTTTTGTTATGCTGCCGTCGTAATTAAAAAGGGCACAACTAACATTTTTTTACGAAATTGAGCCGAAAGGCTTTTCGAAAAAATCGTTGTCATTCAGAAATAATATTTTCCTGTTATGTACCTATATTTGTTTTAGTGAATAATCAATATAGTAACATAAGCCAGTAGTTTAATATAAGTGTTGATAAAATCAGCCAAAAGACTTTTCGAAGAAATCGTTGTCATTCAGAATTAATATTTTGATTACTAATGTAGTTGATTTCCTTGTCCATTGACTAAACCATTTGAAAAGATAGAAATCCTTTATTTTAAGGATTTCTATCTTTTCAAATGGTTTTACTTGACATCGTATATTTATTTGTTTCACAGCCGATGAAAGCCACCGGATGTGATCGATACTAATTGATCCAACCAAACCCAGATTCACGTAGGTATCGATATTTCGATTTCGATATCAAAAATTTTATCGATATGCAGTCTGCTACGCGCAGTTATAATCCTCGAAATACAATATACAAGATGTAGGTAATGATAATATATAAAAAAGACGAACGACGCGCAATTGGTGCAACGAGTGAAAACTGGCAACGGGTAACCTGCCGCAGCACAATAAAAGAGCGCGGGAGTGAGGGTTTCAACGGATACCTTAATGTTAGAGGTTTAGGTAGCGTAAAAAATAACGGTACCGTTATTTTTCGGTAGAGAAAAATTTGGGTATCGTAATTTTTCGGTAGCGAAAAATAACGGTACCGTTATTTTGAGGTATTGAAATAAAAAGGTATGACGTCATACCGTTAACCCTTATAACCGAATTTTTTTCGGTATGCAGTCCCTGCTTTGTGCTCTTGTTTTAATAGCTTTTGTTTGGGAAATTTTGGCTTGTTGCCGCACTGAGGAGAAAAGTTATTCGTGAGATAAAATTTCCCACGTGAAAGTGATTGAAACAAAAATAGACATCTAATTCATTAGCAGTTTTAAGTCCGTATACATTATCAATATTGCATACCGCTTGAGACACATTGTTTCCACGGTAGAACTCATATTACAAAATAATGCAAGTTTTCTTATATTTCATACAAAAATAGTAGTAGTAGACGAAGCGACGGCCCTTCAAACCACCTGATCCTCAGCTCACGGGCCGCCCTACCCTCCGCGCCTACGCGGGCTTAAATTACACTCTAGGGGTAGGGCAGACAAGACTGTGTAAAGTCGGTTTTGCGGCGATTCGTTTCTGTCACTAAATTTTGTAGCACAACATATTGACTTTTTATGACACTATTATAATTTAACATTGAAAATGCTACCAAGTAACCGTCTATATATTTGCGACCAAAATTCCGTAAAACGTTGCTTCGGTGTGGTGAAAATATGGCAAATAAATCATTTGGCAAATGAAAAAAGATCAAAAGAGGCTTCGGCCAATAGCAAAAAGTTATTTTGTAAATCGGCGAAATATAGTTCGGTAAAATAATACCTATACTTCGATAATCTAAAAATATGTCAAATAATGCATTTGTCCAAAAAGCAGTCGGTCAATAGTTTTCGGTAAAATGAATTTCGAATAAAAAAATTTCGGAAAAGTGATCGGTTCCCACTCCCAGATGCACGCCAAGCAGGCAAAAATTACGTCACAAAGTTTACACAGGAAAATTACACAAGTTGTAATTTTGTCTCGTAATTTTGACGGATATGTATGTCGCTGAAGATTAAAAAATATATATTAATGGAGCAAGCAAAACAATATGACAGTCCATACAGATTTGTACATATAGCAGAATTATAAGGTCTAAATGCATTTGCAGTGTGTCTCATTTTTAGAGGTTTCGCGTAATAGCTCGTCTTTGTTCACTATTTCATACCTACAATAATGAAGAAAAAAGAGTAGTAATCTTAAACAAATCTGTAAGCACGATGAAGCAAAAAGTGGCTACTTTACATTGTATTAGCGTAGCGCATGCCATTCTTTCAGTGTCCCTACTGCTTCGTGTTCCGACGCAAGCAAGTAGTAACTCCGGAAACATTTACCTGTATGCAGAATAACTGCTTAATTCAAACAATATGTATACAGTAAAAAAGCACATGATTTTATGTGTAACTGTTTAACTAATAACGGTAATTGGTGAGATCTATACACGTCACAAACATCTATTAGTTTAAATTTAAAACAAACAACTCCCGAGAGCAGAGAGGGCGTACTTTGAGTTTGCAGAAACGCAGTATACTACTGCGAAGAGAAAAGTGAAAGTACTCTGCAGTGAACAAGTCAGGGTAATTTAATAATTGTGCACTTTAGAAAATTATTCCCAGTAAGAGAAACTTCGCTACCTGTCACAAGACCCTGTCGTTTCATGACTTGCGAATGACATTTAACCTTTAGGGCCTTTACCCGCAATGCTTGTTTACCTGTAGGGGTCCTGTTTGGAACCTTTGTGGTCGTCTCGGTTCTTACGGCGCAGGTCGTCGTACGACAGCTCTGGGCTCGCGCCTCTGTTTTGTGCGTCAGGCGATGACGGCTGAGCTGCGGGTAACAAGTGTATTATAAGTAAATTATCAATGACAAGATACGTGACCCTACCAGGTTTTTTATAATATCATGTGAATAGGATTTAACATACAGCCCAGGCTCATAAGGCAAAAATAGGGGTCAACCTCGGAATTCGAGCAAATAAACTAGATTTGTACATGGACCTTGGTTTTGACCTTGTAAGACGTGTCTCAAAAATCTAATATCATATCGTGCCGGTTTTTTGAGATATTGGTATACGTCAGAGGTCATAAAAATTGGTATTTTTGCAAACATCTCGTTTGGTTTTGCACTCTATGAGATTTTTAGTTACGAGTAAAGGGCATAAAATTCTCTACAAATTTTGTCTTGAGTAATTTTCGATATTATGCACCGTTCTTGAGACAGAGTGTTGATGAGAGAAGAAGAGGAAGATGAACTTTATTTTCCTGGGCTAACAATATCTCTACTATTTCATTCTTTCTACTATTTCATAGTAAAATTGTACACTCATAAAATTTCTAAAGTCGCTAAATAATGACAAAAGCACGTTAAACCGTTGGTTCTTGGCTGTCATTTCTAGATCTTTGAAAGTCAATACGGGTAATCACAAGCCAGGTAACCCGAATCCAATCTTGAGTATTATGTTACTCTGTTTCTGGGTTGTGGATAGGCAGTTGGTCAAATTAAAATAAATACTGATATTCAGCTGCATCCAGTTAGACTGAAACCCAACCACAACATAACCAAGAAAAGGTTAGACAGATCTACTGGGTCAATTGAAAAGTCCCCGGCCTGACACATAGATGGCGGCACCAGAACTAAATCCATATGATTTTCAGTTAGCCCTAACCTTCAAAAGACGCGTCTATAAATTTGACGGCTGTCGGATCATTAGTTTGTGAGTTATAGCATTTTTAGTGAAGCAACTTTTGTTATTGTGAAAAAAATGGATAAAAAGGAATTTCGCGTGTTGATATAATATTGCTTTTTGAAGGGAAAAAATACAGTTGAAGCAAAAACTTGGCTTGATAACGAATTTCCGGACACTGCCCCAGGAAAATCAACCATCAAGGATTGGTATGCTAAGTTTAGACGTGGTGAAATGAGCACCGAAGACGGTGAACGCAGTGGACGCCCAAAAGAGGTTGTTACGGACGAAAACATTAAAAAAATCCACAAAATGATTTTGAATGACCGTAAATTGAAATTGAATGAAATAGCAGACACTCTACAGATATCAACGGAACGTATACATCACATCATTCACGAATATTTGGGTATGAGAAAGCTCTGTGCAAAGTGGGTGCCGCGCGAGCTCACTTTAGACCAAAAACAACGACGAGTTGATGATTCAGAGCAGTGTTTGAAGATGATCAGGCGTAATAAACCCGAGTTTTTGCGTCGATATGTGACAATGGATGAAACATGGCTCCATCATTTCACTCCGAAGTCCAATCGACAGTCATCCGAGTGGAATGCACACGATGAACCCGCTCCAAAGCGTGCAAAAACGCAACTGTCGGCTGGCAAGGTTAGGTTATGGTCTGTATTTTAGGATGCGCGTGGAATAATTTTCATTGACTACCTTGAAAAAGGAAGGACCATCAACAGCGACTATTACATAGCGTTATTGGACCGTTTGAAGGACGAAATCGCCGAAAAACGACCGCATTTGCAGAAAAAGAAAGTCCTGCTTCACCAAGACAATGCACCGTCTCACAAGTCAGTGAAAACGATGGCAAAAATTCATGAATTGGGCTTCGAATTGCTTCCGCATCCACCGTATTCTCCAGATCTGGCCCCCAGCGACTACTTCCTGTTCTCAGATCTCAAAAGAATGCTCGTTGGGAAAAAATTTTCGCCGAATGAAGAGGTGATCGCCGAAACTGAGGCCTATTTTGAAGCAAAGGACAAATCGTACTACAAAAATGGTATCGAAAACTTGGAGGATCGCTATAATCAGTGTATCACTCTTGAAGGGAATTATGTTGAATAAAAAAAACGAATTTTGCCAAAAAAATGTGTTTTTACTATTTTAGGCCGGGGACTTTTCAATTGACCTGTTATTTGCATCCATATGTGACGAGGGACGTACCTGGCGCGCCGGGCCGGTACGCGTCCTCGTTGAACAGCGGCCGGTCGGTGTCTAGATCCAGCGAGCTGCCGGGGCCTGCGTCCGAATAGATGTCGCCCGGGTTCGCGCCCAGCATGGTCGTGCCTGCCTTTGACATCGGATTGCGTCTGAAATATATTCGTATTCCTGAGTGCTTCGCACTTTTTTATCGTGGGCGCAGGAACCTTCAAACAACTGCTACATTTCATCGAAATCCGTCCAGCTGTTGAGGCATGATAGGGCAATAAGCAAAGTAGCAGGGTTGCTTTTATAAAATTATTTACATATACACCGTGTAATTGACAGGTTGGCAAAAACTGAAATAGTAGCTTCGTGACCATGATTATGACTGAAAAACGTTGGAATTTTCTTCAGGAAAATTGTCGAATTTTCCGACCGTTTTTCAACTAGATTTGTGTTCTATTTATTTGTTACAACAAAATCCAGCCCAAAAACACAATTTTAGTGAAAAAATAGCAAAAAACTTAAATTCGGCAATGTAATCGTAAAAGAAAATTCATACAACCCGCGGGGAATCAGCTGTTAGCTGTAAAAGTTTACTGCCCTCCGTAGTGCCTACGACAGACAGAGACAGCATACCGCCCGCTCGCTCGCTCCTTTTGTGTGGTGCGCGGGTGCGCCTTTGCTTACGCGCCGACACTGCTAGGGTTGTACCGCGTACGGAATTTAATACTTGTAATTTTATTTTCTTTATGTAATACGCTTTAATAATAATTAGATACTCAGGAGTATGATTACTTTATTATTTCTTAATTCCAAAAACCTTATTTTAAATCGTTAATGATCTACAGTATCAATTACGAAGCTGCCCGAACTGTACACACGCGTTGCATTACAGTAATGTAAATTGTTTGCTTTAGACAATTTAGTGGGACATAAAACATAAAAATATTGCCAGATTCACATTCTACCTGTCAATCCCTGAGCGAAAGCCGGCGTTCGCGCGTGTAGTTACGAAAAGCTTTGCTTATTTTCGATTTTTACATACTATAATCTCAGACCAACAAAAAAAGAAAGACGGAGCACCACGAACTTTAAAAGTAATGCCACACAAACCAAGCCGGTCCAAATAAATACACACGCTCACGCACACTCCTACACTACAACCAAGCTGGTCACTCTTAGTACAGCACGAGTCGTTGTCTAGTGAACATCAATTTAAAAAATAGTATTATGCCTTCGTGTGTAGTGAAAAGTTGTAAAAACAACACTATATCAAATAAAAAATCTCACGGAATCACTTTTCATTTGTAAGTTCTTGATATAACATCGTTTCTTTATTATCTAAACTATGACTTTAAGGTTATTTTATTCAAAAAACGTCAAACGTCAAAAAACGTCAAACGTCAACAAACGAAAACAATGACATTAGTGACAAAGTTTGAGGGTTGCCGTAATATGATTTAAAATTTTCCCGATTCGATTAAATAAATAGTTCTTACTTCGAGCTATACTTTTTATCTTTTTTTTACGTAATTAATATTTAAGGTTTCCAACTGGTAATGAACAAAAAAAAATGGTTGGTAGCTATAAGAAATAGTCGGAATGATCCAGTCTGGCTGCCATCAAAATCCAGCGTCGTTTGTTACGAACATTTTGATAACAACGACCTCTACATTACTAATCGTGGACTTCGCCGTATGATCAAAAGTGGATATCCTAAAATGGTACCTACGTATTAAACTAGCTTCTGAAGTTTTATAAGTTTCCATGTAGGCCTATGTGAAATAAAAATATTTTGTTTATCTGTATAACGCTCTTTAATTTATAGTTTACTTTTTCAATTGTACGATACTATACCATACCATACCATAATTTATACAATACCATACTCAACAATGTCTTCACTCTTGTAATTATATTATTCTTCCTACACAATATTGTTACCCAAATTTTAGGGAAAAAATTTAACAAATGGCAACCCTTCTAATCACACATAGATAAAAATGTGGCTTCACTCTTGAAGTTCGTGGTGCTCCGTCTTTCTTTTTTTGTCGGTCTGAGACTATAATGAAAACTTCTTATTTACGTTCTTGAATAAATACCCTATAAAAAAAAACTTAATTTATAATCTATGCGAACGCCTACGTTTGCTTAGTGTTTAGAAAATGGCGCAAAATCGCGCGCGTGCTGCTAGGGCATTGACAGGTACTAGGTTTAAACTTGGAAGCAGAACCATGAGTAAAAGTTACAAAAGATAGCGGTTATTATCAATGTTTATCATACGATTACGATACGATTATTTTTCAATACCTAGTTCTTCATCTTCATCTCAATCGCAGGCCGACCACTGTAACTACTGCGCCATGGGCACCTCGACTAACGTACTTACTATTACCGAAATAAAAATGTTTAATTTCATACCATGTGGGCAGCCCTAATTGCTACACGTGTCACACACACTCTCAAAGGTTTGCCGACAAACGAAACCGAAGGCGCTTTGCCGCACTTTCAGTTTGCCGCGATTGCTTACCAGCAAAGCTGGTCCAGCGTTCTGGACGTCTATTTCGTTTTCTTGCAACTGTCGAGAGTTCGGGACTGTGTATTGCGTTCAGTTGAGTTGTGTTTTTGTGTTGTGTGGTATCGTCATGAATCGGCGTAATGAAACGTTTAGTGCTCGCGAATATGGCCAGATGTTAATGTGCTTGGGTGAAGCTAGAGGAAACGCGTCGTTGGCATTAAGGCTCTATGTTCAAAGACACCCAAATGAACGACATCCAGCTAATAGTCGTACTATCACAAGGGCATATCAACGTGTTTTAGAAAATTTACCTATTGTGCCGTGTCAGGAAGGTGCTGGAAGGACAATCCGTGCTCGTTCTGAGCAGGCGATTTTAGATGTTGTCCGTCGAAATCCGCGTTTGGGAACCCGTACTGCTGCAAAACTTGTAAGGCGTAATAACGGACCCCGTGTTTCACATTGGGCTGTGCACAAAGTCCTTCGAAAGGACAAGCAACGTCCATATCGGATCCATAAAGTGCAGGCTCTGGTACCTGGTGACTCAACGCGTAGACTGGCGTACTGCAGATGGCTGATACATCGGCAGCAGCTAAATCGCCAATTCGTTTCACGGGTGATTTGGACCGATAAATCGACGTTTACACGAAACGGTATGTGGAACCGACGGAATGCTCACATTTGGGCACGCCACAACCAGTACGCAATGCAGCAGACGGATCATCAGACGCGGTGGTCAGTGAATGTCTGGGCTGGCGTGTATCATAGTTGTATTTTGGGTCCCGTGTTTTTGCCAACTAGAATGGACGGCCGGCGTTATTGTGAATTTTTACGGCAGGATTTTGAAGCCATGATGGACACTCTGCGGATTGAGCTAGATCAAGAGCGAGATCGTATGGAGAACGAACCCCTAGCTCAACTACCTACCATCTGGTTTCAGCACGACGGTGCCCCGCCGCATGTGGTACTCCCAGTCCGACAGCACCTGGACCGCACTTTTCCAAACCGATGGATTGGGAGATTCGGGCCACATGCATGGCCACCTCGCTCGCCTGACCTAACCCCATTGGATTTTTTCCTGTGGGGTTATATCAAAGAACGGGTGTATGTGACGGAGTGTGATACCGCAGCCGAAATGGAGCAGCGCATCAGAGACGCTTTCGCATCGTTGAACCAAAAACTCAATGAGGATGTGACAATGATGCCTCGTCTCCATGCCGAAACCCTGCGTAGAGCACAACTGTGCGTGCAGCTCGGAGGCAACCACTTTGAGCCATGCCTTATACGACCCGAGAGACTTTAATTTAGGTAAGTGACTATTTTAATTATTTGATAGGTTTTGAATTCATGTTAAAATTTTTTGATAAGTGTGTTTGTGTGAGTAGTGTACTATGTATTTATTCCAAACAAGGTCCACGTCCCGAAGTACCTACCTATTAGTATGAATGAACAACGCGCGAGGTACAGGGTCACGCGCGTATGGATATATTCGTTGTACATTGCGTAGCCGAAATAAAATCGAAAATTGAAAAACGTTCACCTATCATTTCCGGGAAAATATTTCACTATCAAAATATTAACAATACCAGTCTGAATTCATACTTTTCGTTTTTGCCAACCTGTCAATTACACGCTGTATATATAAGGAGAAACTGACTGACATATTAACGCATAACCGAAACTACTGGTACTAGGAATATGAAATTTAGCACAAAGCTTTCTTTTATGATGTAGGTTAGCACTAAGAAGTGGTTGTCGGAAATTAAACCTTTAAGAGCCCGGCGTAAGCCGCTTGCAACTGCAAGTTGACGCGTATCGCGGAATATAGCTATCTCTGTTTGACAAAAACAAGTGAGCGACTGACGCAGTGCGCAGCTGTGTGTGTATGTGAGCGTATTGCAATATTGTTAGTAAAATTAGGTATGTTCATTATTTGCTTTATTTTTGCCGAATACTTTAGGGAATCGTTAGTGAATGTACAGACTAGTAATGCGTTTTTTGGAAATTTAATTACCGTGCCGATATCTCAACAAGGATAACTAGCACACACTAACAAATCAGAAAATGTTATGGAGCCGAGTGCTTTTTTTATAAGTGGGAAATCAGTCAATGAGTTCAGTCAATGAATCAGGCCATCGGCGGCAAGGCAACGAACTCTCGCGCCGGTCCCTGGTACAGGTCATGGTTTGGAGCGAGGAGGAATGGCAGGTTGTCGTCTCCTTCTGCGAAACAGTAATACTAGCGAAGGAGGCAGCCACACGCACGCGGGAACGGCCCGCTCGCCCCAGCCGCCGGAATCCCGACCCTAAATTCCAGCCAATGTGGGCTTGCGGACGGCGAGCAATGGGCAGCTCGCCGTCCGGCCGTTCAGACCGAGCCCGAGTCGTCGACGGCGCGTAATGTTCCACGTGCGCCTCAAGGAGATGTCAGCAAAACCGTAGGGGCCCAGCAGGGTCGAAGCCTACTGGGTTTGGGCACGCCACAAATATGGCGGTAGGTCCCCTCTTTGAGGCGTGGTTGGAAAGACCTCACGGCGTCCTCACCTTCCGCATGTCGCAGGTTCTCACCGAACACGGTAAGTTCGGGATGTTCCTGCACCGGATTCGTGCGGGAGCGACGCCCTGGTGTCGCCACTGTTTGGACCGCCCGGAGGACACGGTGGAGGTGTGCCCCGCTTGTGCAGAGCAACGACGTGTCCTCGTGGGAGCAATTGGCGGCGGCGATCTCTCGCGCCGGGCCTTGGTACAGGCCATGGTCCGGAGCGGTGGCAGGCAGTTGCCTCCTTCTGCGAAGCAGTAATGCTATCAAAGGAGGCGGCCGATAGCGTGAGGCAACTGCAAAGGTCCTCACGCCCCAACCGCCGCGCCGCCGGGATTCTGATCCCGATTTCCGGCCACCGTAGGCACGGGCTTGCGGACGGCGAGCAATGGGTAGCCCGCCGTCCGACCGTCCGGTAACCGTCCGGACCGAGCCCAAGTCGTCGACGGCGCGTATTGTTCCACGCGCGCCTCAGGGAGATGTCAGCAAATCGTAGGGGCCAGCAGGGTCAAAGCCTGCTGGGGCCATGGGTAGTGTGAAAACGAAACCCGGGCCCTGGGGCGAAGGCAACGAAGGAACAGGGGTGGGTTTTAATCAGTAAAAGTCTGACACTATATCACGCTCCACCCAAGAGCGGGATTTGTCATTAGATGATTTTCCCACCTAAAAAAAAAAACCTTCCGCATGACGCAGGTTCTCACTGAACACAGTAAGTTCGAGAAGTTCCTGCACCGGATTCGTGCAGAAGCGACGCCCGGGTGTCACCACTGTGTGGACCGCCCGGAGGACACGGTAGAGCACACGGTGGAGGTGTGCCCCGCTTGGGCAGAGCAACGTCGTGTCCTCGTAGGGGCGATGCGGCGGCGATCTCTCGCGCCGGGCCTTGGTACAGGCCATGGTCCGGAGCGAGGAGGAGTGGCAGGCGGTCGCCACTTTCTGCGAAGCAGTAATGCTAGAAAAGGAGACGGCCATCGCGTGAGGCAACAGCCTTCACGCCCCAGCCGCCGCCGGGATTCCGATCCCGATTTCCGGCCACCGTAAGCGCGGGCTTGCGGACGGCGAGCAGTGGGTAGCTTGCCGTCCAACCGTCCGGTACCCGTCCGGACCGAGCCCAAGTCGTCGACGGCGGGTATTGTTCCACGTGCGCCTCAGGGAGATGTCAGCAAATCGTAGGGGCCCAGCAGGGTCGAAGCCTACTGGGGCCAAGGGTAGTGTGAAAGCGAAATCCGGGGCCCTGGGACGAAGGCAAAGAAGGAATAGGAGTGGGTTTTTAGTCAGTAAAAGTCTGACACTATCTCCCGCTCCGCCCAAGAGCGAGATTTGTCATTAGATGATTTTCCCACCTTAAAAAATAAAAAAGCCTACTAGGTTCGCTTCTGAAAGGAAAACCTGGGGCCCTGGAACGCAAGACAAAAAGGGAATATAGGAGTCGATTTTAGTAAGTAAAAGTCTGACACGCTCTTTCGGTCCGCCCAAGAGCGCGAGAAATCATTGGATGATTTCTCACCCAAAAAAAAGTACCTAAGCATTTGAAGTTTAGTAAAAGGAATATATATATTTATTAGTTTTGATGTTCATATGCATAAATAAATAATTTGCATCACATAAAAAACAAAAAAAGTAAAAGGAATACAGAAAGTCAATAGAAATATTACAGTAAAATTTACAACGCGACCGAAGTAATGACATCACGTACACACTGACACTGACGCACACACTCACACACACTCGCTTGCCGCGATAGCACTAACTCTTGGAAATTTGGGATAAATTTGGATATGTGTTCCGTAATACCAAAAATGATGATGAATGAAAACTTAATGTTTTTTCATTTTTTTTTTTCTATAATTTGTAACTTGATAATATAAACTATGTTCCTACGGAAAGAATATTAGAAACATTGTTGTTTATAATACAGAAAAAACAAAATGAAAACATGCCATTTACGCTACAAATATATGCGAAATGAAATTCGATTAAATTTCGTTTTAGATAAGTATTTTTAAAAAAGAAAGACGTAGGAACCTAGATAAATATTGTCTTAATCCGAATATCATCATAATATGGTGGAAATATGCTCCATCTGCAAATGATTTTGGTATTACGTTTGTATGGATAATTCAGCTGTCGCCGTCGCCTTAAGGGGTGAAAAGTTGGAGTTTCGTTTTTATGCAAAATTTTATTTCGTAGCTCAATATATTTCAAATTTAGCATAAATAGTAACCTAAATAAATAAAAAAGATTGTTATTATTTGTTTTTCAAAACTACCGCCAAAGACTTTTTAGGGTGTGTAACAGATTGTATGGAGGATTCTAATTTCTGAGGTTTATAAACTTGAAACTTGGCATAAATTCTAACATAAATGAATAATAAAGATCATCATTATTAGTTTTTCAAAACTACCCTCAAAACACGGTTTAGGGGTTGTTAAAGCTTTTATGAAAACATTCTCGCGAACAAAGTCGCGGGCAAAGTGCTAGTTAGAAATAAGTAAAGTAATCGGTGCCTACCCTCCCCCGACCTTCCCCTCCTTGCGCTCGCGCAGCAGCTGTCCAATGTAGCTGCCCGGCAGCGCCATCAGCTTCTCGGCGCAGGCCTGCTGGTACGACAGCTTGCCGAGGAAGTAGCCCACCATTACCGCCAGCGTCACCTTGGGGAACGGCCCGAAGCGCGGGTTCGGCTTCAGATTGCCTGTGGGACACGCTTTACTTCACCAATGTGCTAAAAAACATGCTGAAGGATACATATATTATGGCGACAGGATTTGAAATAAAAAATATGCAGGGCCACGCTTTACTTCACGAATGTGCTAAAAAACATGCTGAAGGATACATATATTATGGCGACAGGATTTGAAATAAACAATATGCAGGGCAATTAAAGTAAGTCGTCGTAGCTCGATTATTCGCAGTTGGCGCTCATGTGTGCAAACTGTAACGCAATGGCTAAGAAGACAGTCATAGTAACATACTCGTAGCATAATCAGCCTTATAAAGTTCCCACTGCTGGAACACCGGACTCTTCTCTAGGAGAGGGATGGGGCCACGTAATCTATCACGCGGGTCCAGTGTGGATTGGTGGATGTCACGTGTCTTCGAAGTTTTTTGTTCTAGATAAGTGTAGTTTATCAGTGAAGAGTTATCTTTTCCAGAACTTTAAAAAAAGAAAAACATCTTTACCTCATTATGATATTATTAATTAAATGGCGAAGGTTGGTTGTCAGTTATTTTTCACTTCAGTATGTACTAAAGTTCTTGACTAGAAAGCATGGAAAAAAACAACTGACCCTTTAGCAAAAAAATTTCCTCATTTTATATTAGTAGGAATAGAATCAGCACTCAAGCTCCTCCCCTGGCCCTGGGGCCTAAAAAGATTAATAATATATATATATATACATATAATATATATATATATATATATATACATATAACATACTTTATTGTATACAACCCTTAAACAATAGATGAATATCTTATTGCAGACCAAGTCAAACTAAGAATAAATAATAAAAGATAGATATGGCAAATAAATTGCTTCACTGTTTAGACTTTACAATGATTAAAAAAATATGACTGACTGATATATCAACGCTCAGTCGAAACTACTGGGTTTGGCAACGTCAAATTGTCCACAAGGCTTCCTTTTAAGATGTAGGAAAGAAGAGGAGGGATTTTTTGAAATTCAACCTTTATGAGGGTGCAAAGGGGGAATTTCGTCTGTATGCAAAACCTTAATCTACTAGGTTACTATTTATGCTAATTTGAAAATTAGCATAAATAGTAACCAATTAATAATAAAGGTTGGCCAATAGAACACTTTAGGAGGTTTTAAAGATCTTATTTTGTGGGTAATAAACTTGAAACTTGGCACAAATTTTAATGAAAATGAATAATAAAGACTGTCACTATTAGTTTTTCAAAACTACCCCCAAAAATTGGTTTGAAGGGTGTTACATTTTTATAAAAACATTCTCGTGAATAAAGTTGCTGGCAAAGTGTTAGTCAGACATACTATTACACCTAATACTACGGGTGAGACTGACTGATATAAAGTAGTCATAAAAAAGCTTCAATTATAAACCTCCAACACATAGCATTATTAGTTTCGAAACTTCAAAGACCAAATAAAATATGCAGTCAGTAAAATTTTGAAGGCAAACTATGGAGTTGTTATTTAAACTTTGCAATTTGTAACTCAGTATTGGGTTGCAAGATAAGAGCGACTTAAGGTGATAGGGCGTGATAGTAATAAATGTGATTCTTATATACAGAATTAAATCATCAAATATAATCAATACAACTCTCTAAGTTAGGGTTTAAATAAGATAAGTATTAAATATTTTATGAAATCACTGATTGTGTCTATCCAATTTTAACTCAGAGGTTCTGTTCATTGAAATGTGATTATATAGGTAATTGGATTTGATTACCTGTTTGCCTTTGGAACACTCAGAAAATCGCATAATCACTGCACTATGGATTGGACTGCATAACATTTTATGTGTCTACTCTTTTTATGTGCTTATACAAGTACTTAACTGCACAATTCTAGGCCATAAAGGTATTTTAAAACCACAAACTAATTTACGGCAATTTCAGGAGCGTATTGAAATTGTAAAAATTTCACAATTCAGTATCCCCTGTAAGCTGTGAACTCACCTTCACAATGTTATGTGCCTAATTTATCATATTGCACCATGCTGCTGTATGAGGAGAACAATAATAACCTGTCTTTACTGAGGAAATTATTGTTAATCATCCACAATTATTTAATTGCTTATCATAAACAACAAGTTTATTACAAGTTAATTTAATTTTGTTCTACACCTTATTGTTAGTGATTTGTATTTGAAAACAGTGAGTAACAAATATTTAATATTGTTGTATTGGAAATAAATTAATGTAAGTAGGTAAAGTACCTACATAGTATGGTATTTTGTATACATTTCACAACACAAAGCACAAATTACACAAATAATAGGCAATGAAAACGAAATTTTCTTAGTTGCTAATATTTACACAAATAAGTACCTCTGGAAATAAGAGGCATACCTAAGATTTATAGGTTATTTTAGCAGCAGCAATCGCTTGCAGGAAATATATAATATGAAATTTAGAATAACGCATAAAACGAGCACAATGGACAACTTAGTAGACTGGTACTGACCCTTCTGAATAGCGAAGTACGTGCCGAGGCCGAAGGTGGTGCCGAGCGGCATCGAGCGCTGGAAGAAGCTCTCCCGGTTGCACTCGCCCAGCACGCGCAGTTCGTCCGGAGCGAACTTGTACTCTGACTGAACCAACAAGCCCACAGTTACGCACAGCTCCCTTCAAACACATTGTCTCAAGCAAATAACCTTACCGGCAGCACCGGCGCCCGCTGGTCCGGCGCTGGAAGTTGAGTCGCGCTCTCCATGTACCCATACGAATTAGGGTCCGTCATACTTTCAGCATACAAATGACATTAGCCAAAAAATCAGATAAAAACCAATAAAAACATAGGACTCGACGATCTAGACCATTACAATTATTGCTTTTGGGTCGTGTGACATGACTTGCCGATTGACATCTATTTTTATCTTTGACTTTTAGTGACATTCGATAGATTATGTTGCCAATATAAAAAAGTGAAAAAAAAAATTCAATATACACAGAAACAATCGCACCGATATACCTACCTATTATCAATTTGCAAGGTAAATAAGGATTGCTCAGAGTTATCGTGGCCCTGGCAAAGAGCTACTGAAGGAACACAGTTGGTGACTTTTGTCTCGTTCCTCCTAGAAAACAAGAAAAGAAAGAATTTTAAGAATTAAAAAATATTGTGACAAAATAATTCATTCAAAGTTCTCAAGAAAAATGTTGTTCTGGGAGTAGCAATGGACTCCAGGTCTAATTTATCTGGGGATTGTTCTAAAGAGTTACTGTGCCCTCGCAAAGGGCAACTAAAAGAACTCTGTGGGTTTTAGTTAGTAAAAGTCTAATTTGCTCTATCCAAAGAGATTTAAAGAGATACAATCAAAGAGATTTAAGAGATACAATAGAGCGGCTATCAGAACAAATGTCTTAGAAAAACTGTCATCCTATGTCTCAGTGACGCCATCTGCCTTTGAATAGCAAACACGCGAATTAAATTTGTCAAAATTTATAATTATTTAACTATCGCTCGGTAGGTGGCCAGGGGCCTTACCATGATAATGTTAAAATGTCAGTCGTACGAGCGAAAAAGAGTGATAGAGCTATACGCCCTATATAGCTCCATCCCTTTAACAGTTCGGTTTAGGTCGTAAAATGGATCACGTTATGATCTCGTGGTAGAGCCTCAGTGTGTGATAAAGGTAAGGTTAAGCTTTTCAGCAATAGATGGCGTTGTCACAAAACCAGCAAATGTTCTAGAACAATTTCTCAAAATTATTGAATTTTAATTAATTACTTCGTAAATACCAAAAATATTTACGAAAATAAACCGAAGTTAGGTCCAGTCATTTTATCATAACAAGATTTGCAATAACGTAATGCGCAGTTCGGCATACTTTCTCAGAAAATGATTTTCTTTTAATGCATAGAGCGGATACAAGACACGACTTGACGTGTAGGGGCGTCATACTAGACTGAGCGACTTATGACCACTAGGTAATAAGTATCGGAGCACGATTTTGTTCGCTATGTCCTGTCTATTGGTAGTATATATTTAATGTCTTTGGATACAATAGAGCGGCTATCAGAACAAATGTCTTAGAAAAACTGTCATCCTATGTCTCAGTGACGCCATCTGGCTTTGAATAGCAAACACGCGAATTAAATTTGTCAAAATTTATAATTATTTAACTATCGCTCGGTAGATGGCCAGGGGCCGTACCATGATAATGTTAAAATGTCAGTCGTACGAGCGAAAAAGTGTGATGGAGCTATACACGCTATATAGCTCCATCCCTTTAACAGTTCGGTTTAGGTCGTAAAATGGATCACATTATGAGCTCGTGGTAGAGGGTCAGTGTGTGATAAAGGTAAGGTTAAGCTTTTCAGCAATAGATGGCATTATCACAAAATCAGCAAATGTTCTAGAACTATTTATAAAAATTATTGAATTTTAATTAATTACTTCGTAAATACCAAAAATATTTACGAAAATAAACCGAACTTAGGTCCAGTCATTTTATCATAACAAGATTTGCAATAGCGTAATGCGCAGTTCGGCATATTTTCTCAGAAAATGATTTTCTTTTAATGCATAGAGCGGATACAAACACGACTTGACGTGTAGGGGCGTCATACTAGACTGAGCGACTTATGACCACTAGGTAATAAGTATCGGAGCACGATTTTGTTCGCTATGTCCTGTCTATTGGTAGTATATATTTAATGTCTTTGGCTCTATCCAAGACAAGGAGAGCCAGAAGTCATTCAGTGATTTCCTAGGTAACAAAAAAAAAAGTTTTGCTGTTTATTATTTATTGATTTAGTACGGTAGGGTAAGGAGTAGGTACTAAAATACTTTTTAGCTCTAGTAAAAAGTTAATTAAAAAATCTTCATCAACAACGAAGTTATAAATTTAATTTCAAAGGTGAAAATTTGCAAATTTTATGGTGAGGTGGTTTCGGATAAATTTCAGCCCCTACAGCTTGGTTACGGCTCCAAAGGGGGCTGTGAGGCTGCCGTACACGCGTTGTCGACCTACCTAAATTCTGGCAAAGGAGAGGCTATCCTTAAGGTTGACATAAAAAATGCATTTAATTCGGTTAATAGGGACATCTTGCTGGCAGAAACTAAAAAAGAAATACCTCAAATCTATAGTTTTCTTTGGCAATGTTATAGACAACCATTTAAATTACTCTTTCGAGACAACCTTTTGGAATCCGCTGTTGGCTGCCAACAAGGTGACCCACTCGGGCCAGTGATCTTTAGCTTAGCTATACACCCAATCATTCGAAAACTAAATTCTAAATTTAATGTGTGGTACCTCGATGATGGGACCTTGGGAGGCGATGTAGACACCGTTTTAAATGATTTACAATTTTTAAAAAACCAACTCTTTTCTATAGGACTAGATCTCAACTTCTATAAATGTGAATTATTCCTCTCTGACAGTACTGACAGACATCTGACTCTTCCAAAATTCAATGCAATAGCCCCTGCAATCAAAATTATCGATAAAAGTTCTCTTCGTCTCCTTGGGTCCCCAATCTTTGAGAATTCCTTTCCCAGTTTTGTGGAGGAAAAAATACAAAATTTCAATGACGTTTCGGAAAGATTACCTCTCCAAATTAACATGCATTCGGCCATTACCCTAATTCGTTATTGTTGTTTCGGTCCTAAATTAATATATTTCCTTCGTGCTTCCCACTTATGGAAGCACCTTCACCTTTTGGAAAAAATGGACCAAATTATCCGACATACACTTACTTTAATTTTAAATATGACCTTGGACGATCGAGCTTGGGATCAAGTTACTCTTCCCATCCGTATGGGAGGCCTCGGCGTCCGCAAAATTACCAGTATTAGTTTACCGGCATTCATATCTTCGGTTCACAGCACTGATAAATTAATCAGGAACATTCTAACTTCCACACTGATTCCTTTTTAACTGCCGTGCTTCACCGAGGCTATGGATGCCTGGAGAATCGCTTGCCCGAATACAAATCCGCCTGACAACCCAACCTCCCAGAGACGGTGGGATGAACCGCTCTGCAAAGTAGTCCAGAAAAACCTAATCCTAACATCTGCTACTACTGCGGAGCGTGCGCGCCTCCTGGCTGTGGGAAATTGGGAGTCAGGTCTTTGGCTTCACGCACTGCCGTCGTCGAATATTGGCACCTTATTCGACGATACTACTTTCCGCCTAGCTGTTGCCCTACGCCTAGGCGCTCCTTGCTGTTCTCCTCATCGCTGCCACTGTGGCGAAGTTGTCAACAGCCATGGTCACCACGGCCTGTCATGCAGTCGAAGTGCGGGACGGATAGCATGGCACGCGAATATTAACGACATCATCCGACGAGCCCTTGTCGCCGTCGGCGTTCCGGCTGTTTTGGAACCTCATGGCCTGGCACGCGACGATGGTAAGAGACCGGACGGTATGTCTTTATTTCCGTGGAAGATGGGTAGGCCTTTAGTGTGGGACGCTACCTGTGTCGACACTCTTGCGCCATCCCATCTTCCTAGCTCTTCGTGCTGTGCTGGTGCTGCCGCTGCGGCTGCGGAGAACCTCAAGCGGCGGAAATATAACAACCTCGTCGGTAGTTATATTTTTGAGCCGTTTGGGGTTGAAACTCTTGGGCCGTGGGGTCCGAGTGCTCATAAGCTTTTCAAAGAATTATCCAAACGCTTAGTTGACACTTCGCGTGACCCAAGGGCTGGCTTTTACCTCGGTCAGAGATTAAGCATTGCCATACAACGTGGCAATGCCGCCAGCCTTTTGGGCACACTTCCGTCGACAGCGATGCGGAGGAATTTTATGACGCCATATTTTAGCTAGTAGTTTTTGCCTTTAGTGTATACATATATAGTTTTAATTAGTTAAGTGTTTTTATTGAAATGATTGAAAATAATAAACAAAAAAAAAATTCAAGGGTTCTACTGCTCCTGCTGATTAGTCAGTGAGCGAACCCTATAGTCGGTGAAGTATTTTTTTGTATGTTGATATCAAGTTAAAAAATTGCGTGACTGTATTTTTTGTGAATGAAATGCTTTTTTGCTTGGCTGTAGTCAGTCATAATTTTTATGGTTGGCCTCTTGCAGCTCAACCTATGAGGTTGTCGTCTGCATAACCGGCAATTATTGTATTGTTCAATGGTATCGTTTACTATATACGGAATTTCTAAAAGAGTTATGGATAGTAAGAAGTAGTAAGTAGGTACTTCTTATACTATTTATGTTTGCCAAATATCTGCGCTGCGCCGCTGGCCTGTCATTCGGCTATATTGTTACTAATAACATTGACATCTGTGTTTTAAGAATAGGACCCTTGAGTCCGAAACTACAAGAGGCCTCTTGGCGTTGATGTACACAGTATTACGAAGATAATACTAGAGATGTCGCTGTCGGTCTTAAACTAACACCTACATGGGCAAAAGAGCAAGAGTATTTCTAACAATATTCTCTAAAATATACATAAAAACCAACCATGAGAGTTTAAGAAAAGTCAGTAGTAGTTTCACGTACGAGTACGTTTAGGAGCTGGTATCTGTAGATTAAGGATACCGGAACCGGAGTTTTTAAATTTGGTTTTTAGTTGAAATCGAAACCTGAATCGGAACCGAAGACAGAACCGGAATCGGAACCGAAATCGGAGGAGGAGGATGACATCTCACGCCTTTGGGCGGAGCGGGGGGCGTGTCAGAATTTTACTGAATAATCTTTTTACAAAAAAGAAAAATACAACCGACTTCAAAGTAAAAAAGTTTTTTGAAGTCGGTTGTATTTTTTTTTTGTATTTTTTATTTTATTTTACACATTTAGTTATGGTACCACCACTAAAAAGTACCCTTCAGCCAAACTTAAATACCTTATAGCCAGAGTGCATCTCATGACAATTCTAATAATCCCAAACACGGTTAGATTACATTAATTTATTACAGAGTTCCGGTGCTTAACTTCAGGCTTGATCATCAGATCAGTTCGATATATTCCTCCTCTTCTTTCAGTCAGTCATCGACTACACGTATCGGTTGAATAAACAAAGCAATTTTACTTGTTACGACGGTTCTGCTGTGATTCTATGAGGAGTTCTGTACCATATCTTCGAAGTTCATGATCAGATCATAACAATATTTCTATGGGACCAACTCGGAAGAATGACCTTTCAATAAAAAAATATATTTTCAAAATCGGTCCACAATTGACCGAGAAATCGGAGTACATAAAAAAAAAAAAAAAACATTCAGCCGAACATATAACTTCCTCCTTTTTGAAGTCGGTTAAAAACCCACTCCTATGTTCTTCCGTTGCCTTGCATTCCAGGGCCGGGTTTTCCTTTCAATGAAGATTGAATTCGCAACACTCCGGTTTCTGAAATGAGTAGGTATTTTGAGCTCAGTACGTCTCAATGCCAAATTTTGACAGATTTTTGGCTAACGTAGGAGTTTGAGAAATATTCAACTTCAAATACTTAAATCAGAAATCGGAGGCCCAACCAATACGAAACAAAACAAGTCTGTAATTGACAGGAGGCACGAGGGGAAGGAGGATCTCCGTGCGACTGGTTTATACTTCTTTGTACCTTCGATATAAGTTCGGAATCGAACCCAAGATATCAGGTAAGCTTTGTATGCCTATACTCAAAGCACATAATAACAATACTTTATTTCGTATGTTTTACTTATGAGAAAACCAACCAACCAAAGGTTCAACCAGAGGTTTGAAGTAACCTCTGGCGGCCCTGGGATCTTGGAGAACAGGTAGGTATAATAATAATTATGTCATGGTCCGGAGCGAGGGGTAATGGCAGGCGGTCGTTCCTTCTGCAAAGCAGTAATATTAGCGTATTGCAACAATATATTACCAACAATACTCTTAAATAGTGAATCTCAAGTTAATAATCTGATGCAATAAATATGACTAGCTTTAGTTATTGCTCTGATTGGTTGTAGATCACATACTAATGTTTTTGTGTGTTACTCAAAATCATATGGCCCTAAGATTAGCTACTATTTTAATTTTTTACTTTTTATTTCTACCTTTTTACTTTTTTATTGTTTATTAAACCTAAAAGTGTAAGTCAATCGCGCTCACTCTCACTATACATACATTTTACCACACCTTCGTTCAATCTCACGCTCTTACGACTGACATACACATCATTATCCACAACTACACTATATTCCCACTACTACACATTCACCCACACCTACAAAAATACGACAAAAAATGATAATGTTCACATACCACTTATTTTGTATCATTATGAGTGACACATTACAAGCCATAAACAGTATAGATAGATTAGAAACCGCACAAACTTTTAGCTGTTCCCCTGAGGATCTTAATCGATTAATAAAGCGAAATCCTGAGGACTTAACAATAGTGTCGCAAAACATACGATCAATTTACTCCAACCACAACGACCTGCTAGCCAACTTGCATAGTTTAAACACAGACATAGATCTCATAACTCTAACCGAATGCAGACTCGACGCCACTAAACCCATACCCCAAATACACAACTATTTATCCTACCAAACCACCAATCACTTAAACAAAGCCGATGGAGTTGTTGTCTATGTTAAAAATACTTTTAAGACCTCTATAAAGGAAGTAAAACTGATTCATGCATCCTGCCTTCAAATTAACTTTCACCCTGGGCTAACTATCTTGGCTATCTATCGGTCGCCTTCAAAACCAAAAGCTGACGAATTTATTAATTCATTAAATAATAATTGCGAGTAATTGTGAAGTTAATTTAATGATAATTGACATCCTCACGCTCCAGCCGCCGCGACCTCAACCCCGACTACCAGCCACGGTAGGCGTGGGCTTGTGGACAACAAGCAATGGGTAGCTCTCCGTCCGGCCCTCCAGTAGTCCGGACCAAGCCCAACTCGTCGATAGCACGTGCCCCACGCGCTCCTCAAAGAGATGTCAACAAAACCGTCGGGGCACAGCAGGGCCGATGCCCGCTGGTGCCGCAGGGATTTTCCTAAAAGGAAAACCATAATTCTAGAACGTAAAGAAAAAGAACAACTGAAGAACACTCGCACCACCCTAGAGCGGGAGAAATCATTGGATGATTCGGCGACCTCCCTGACGGGGTCGGGGGGGGGGGGTGTGTCAGCGTGGTCTGTTAGGCAGACAAAACGCTGGTCCTTGTACAGGGAGAGTCGTATCAGGCGGCGGTCGAACAAGCTAATTAGGTCGTCGAGAGGATCCAGCAGTTGGGACTCGAGATAGCACTGTACAAGTCCGAGGCCATGTGTTTCAAGTTTGTCAAGGGCCGTGAGGCCCTTTGTACGTGCCACCACCGGTTTCTCAAATAACGGTAGGAGGAGTTCACATCGGCCTCGAGTCGACGATGAAGTACCTGGGACTCGTCCTCGACGAGGAGCACTTCCGACGTCTGGCTCCCAAACTGGATCAGATTGGGGCTGCCCTCAAGCGGCTCCTGCCCAACTTAGGGGGTCCAAACGCCTCCTGCTGGAGGCTTTACGCAGTTAACGTTCGGTCCATGGCCCTTTATGGAGCGCCGGTATAGGCGCCGTCGCTGCGAAAGCGACCGGCAGCCAAGCTGAACGCATGCCAGAGAGTTATGGCCATCCTGATGGTGCGGGGATACCATACGGTTTCTCGCGAAGCGGCGAGCCTCCTTGCGGGCCTGCTATCATGGGATCCTGGAGGCTACAGTTCTTGCACGCATGCACGATTTGCGCGTGGAGATGCTGTCGCGGCATGGCGGACAGAGTTCCGACGGGATATCATGGTGGAATGGCGACAGCGACTCTCGCAACCCAGTGCTGGGAACGCCATAATTATGGTGGTAAGTTCCCTCCCTCTTTGAGGAGTGGCTGGAAAGACAACACGGCATCCTCACCTTCCGTATGACGCAGGTACTCACCGGACATGGTAAGTTCGGGAGGTTCCTGCACCGGATTCGTGCGGAAGAAACGCCTAGGTGTCACCATTGTGTGGTTTGCCTGAAGGACATGGTGGATTATACACACACGGTAGAGGTGTTCCCCGCTTGGGCAGAGCACCGCCGTGTTCTCGTGGGGGCAATCGGCGGCAACGATCTCTCGCGCTGGACCTGGGTACAGGCCATGGTCCGGAGCGAGGAGGAGTGGCATGCGGTCGCCTCCTTCTGAGAAGCAGTAATGCTAGCAAAGGAGGCGGCCGCACGCGCGAGCGAAAGGCCCTCACGCCCCAGCCGCCGGGATCCCGATCCCGATATCCAGCCACCGGTGCCGCGGGCTTGCGGACGGCGAGCAATGGGTAGCTCGCTGTCCGGCCGTCCAGTAACCGTTCTGTACTCCACGCTTACCTCTAGGAGATATCAGCAAAACCGTAAGGGCCCAGCAGGGTCGAAGGCTACTGGGGCCATGGGTTGTGCGAAAGAGAATAACGGGGCCCTGGAACGATGGCAAAGAAGGAACAGGAGTGGGTTTTAGTCAGTAAAAGTCTGACACGCCCTCTCGCTCCGACCAAGGGCGGAAGATGTCATTGAATGATTTCCCACCTAAAAAAAAAACAATGGAAGATTTCCAAGATTGGAAGTTAGTTAATTATTTAGATAAAAAGGCAATTAGTAGGCGTAAAGGCTCGTCCTAAGTAAACCAATTATCTTAACAACCACTAGTAGCTCCTGCCTGCAGCTAATTAATAAGGGCTGCAGGGGTCGATTTAAGCCCTGCGTGATTGAAATCCAGAAGGGATTGAAGGCCTGCGGGATTGAAGGCCTGCGGGATTGAAGGTCTGCGGGATTGAAATCCAGCGGGATTAAAGAAAGGCCTGCGGGATTGAAGGCCAGCGGGATTGAAGGCCTGCGGGATTGAAATCCAGCGGGATTGATGGCCTGCGGGATTGAAGGCCAGCGGGATTGAAGGCCAGCGGGATTGAAATCCAGCGGGATTGAAGGCCTGCGGGATTGAAATCCTGCGGGATTGAAGGGCTGCGGGATTGAAGGCCAGCGGGATTGAAGGCCAGTGGGATTGAAGGCCAGTGGGATTGAAATCCTGCGGGATTGAAGGCCTGCGTGATTGAAATCCTGCGGGATTAAAGGCCTGCGGGATTGAAGGCCTGCGGGATTGAAAGCCAGCGGGATTGAAGGCCTGCGGGATTGAAATCCAGCGGGATTGAAGGCCTGCGGGATTGAAGATCTGCGGGATTGAAATCCAGCGGGATTAAAGGCCTGCGGGATTGAAGGCCAGCGGGATTGAAGGACTGCGGGATTGAAATCCAGCGGGATTGATGGCCTGCGGGATTGAAGGCCAGCGGGATTGAAGGCCAGCGGGATTGAAATCCAGCGGGATTGAAGGCCTGGGGGATTGAAATCCTGCGGGATTGAAGGCCTGCGGGATTGAAGGCCAGCGGGATTGAAGGCCAGTGGGATTGAAATCCTGCGGGATTGAAGGCCTGCGTGATTGAAATCCTGCGGGATTAAAGGCCTGCGGGATTGAAATCCTGCGGGATTAAAGGCCTGCGGGATTGAAGGCCTGCGGGATTGAAGGCCAGCGGGATTGAAATCCAGCGGGATTGAAGGCCTGCGGGATTGAAATCCTGCGGGATTGAAGGCCAGCGGGATTGAAGGCCAGTGGGATTGAAATCCTGCTCGATTGAAGGCCTGCGGGATTGAAATCCTGCGGGATTGAAGGCCTGCGGGATTGAAGGCCAGCGGGATTGAAATCCTGCGGGATTGAAGGCCTGTGGGATTGAAGGCCAACGTGATTGAAATCCAGCGGGATTGAAATCCAGCGGGATTGAAGGCCAGCGGGATTGGAGGCCTGCGGGATTGAAGGCCAGCGGGATTGAAGGACTGCGGGATTGAAATCCAGCGGGATTGAAGGCCTGCGGGATTGAAGGCCAGCGGGATGGAAATCCTGCGGGATTGAAGGCCTGCGGGATTGGTAGAAAGAGTCACCGTGGCCTTAAAACGCAAAAGGCTATTGAAAGAAGGCAGAGTTTAGGTCTTTAGTTAGTAAAAGTCTGACAAGCTATCTCGCTCCACCTAGAGCGAAAGGGAGTTATTTGATGATATCTCACATCAGAAATCAGACTTTTTATTTCAAATAAACTATTTACAGACACTTTTGAATTGTCAAAATGTCGGGCAGTCAAAGTGAAGCTAAATTGCACGTTCCATAGCGCAGATATCTATCTATGTAGGACGATCAGAAAACTCCATGGATATCTTTTAAATCATGTTATGAGTTACATAAAACTTGGTATTTTTTTTATTATTCTGTATAGGCTCACGTTTGACCACTATCTCACCTGATGGGAAGCGATGATGTGGCCTACAATGAAGCACAAACAGCACCACAAATTACAAATTGTTTCTGGTCGCTTCTATTATTATCATCAAAAAAGTGGTTGATTGAAAGGTAGGTATCTACTTACTCGCCAAGGTCAGCCTGTGGATGTTATACCGACCGAGACTACTCTGAGCCTCGGTAACTTTCTTACCTATCCCCTTTCTAGATGTTGCAGTTGCTGAAGTTTTTATGTTCTCTGGAGATGGCGCCTACCTCTAATACCTGCGGCCTAATATGTCAAATTATCGCCCTGCCACATCATTCTGTAATGACGGCGAAATTATCGCGGCGATTCATTGAGTTAGATACATTGACAAGCAAACTCCAAGACAACGTCGCGCGTCCGCTTTGAGGTACGATACACTCACAGTGCTCTCGCCGTGAGACGCAACCTCTCAAAACATCTTAATAATTTTTCAAGACTAACAAATGTGCAAAGATTTCTCTTGGACATGTGAAAATCACTGCTACATGACGATTATCTGACGATAGCAGGGCGCACTATCGGCGATTCACTCACTCATAGGTGGCGCCGATATGAACCATCTTAACTTTAAAAGTTTTTACAAAAAAGCGGTGACGTTTGTTAAATGGTAGGTATTGGTAGACACATTGAATAATGAAAACGAAATTTCAGCATACAGGTAATGTTTATGCTGTGGTGGTGAAATCGGATGAAAAATTAAAACGCGTTGGTAGCGTTCCTTTTCTAACTTCACAAACTCCGGCGCAGTCCAAGCACGTCTGTGCCGAGCCGCACACGCCCTGCCTCTTGGATCACATTGCAGTTCGACGTGGACGAAATGTTCATCATCGTATTTAAAAGAAAATCTTTATAAAACGACTTAGGAAAAACAATTATAATTATATATTACCACAAAATTCCTTTTACAATGAATTACAAAAAACAATTTACCTACTTAGTAAAAACGAGGAAATTGTAAAAAAAAAACACCCATTGACACCGTAAATATTTTTTACACCTATTTCCATCAGGGCAATTTTGTTTTATTTCTGTCCTTCCGAAATAAGACTTATATCCGACCCGTACCTTGAAAAAATAAAAACTACGATGTCAAAGGGTCACAATGAAAGCTCTGGACTGGTGTTTATCACCTAGCGTTTCTCCTCGACAGCTGATTTTTATGAAATAACTAACAAGACAATACGAGCTTCATTATATTACGCAAATTAAATCTCGCATTATACCTTCAAAAAAGCTTCAAAAAATTCAAAGTAAACACTGACTTATGCAAAGATTTGGTAATGCGGATAAAAATCATCAAGTGACTTATTAAAAGCATTATCATTGATAAGTATACTTAGGTACTCGTATTTACATTTCACATGCACATAATTATTTTCGATTATAGACTATATAATAGCTGCAGGTGCCAGGTTACTGGGTATTCATGGAGACATTTTATTTGCAAAATTTACTTAAAGTTGTGACCAACACAGTTCTCAAACATACTATTAAAAATAGGATAAAAGTTGAAAGTAAAATTGTGCAAATTCTAGCACAAGAAAAGAAGCGCACCGAGACGTGCCGACGTCGTGCACAGCTGTACTGTGACGGGAAAGTAAATATACTTTTTTTTCTGTTGGTTTAAAAACCGTTCGTCATGGGTAATTTGAAGATTTCACTTCTTCTGTGGCTTAGGAGGAGGGTAGTTCTCGGCGTGGTACTTCCGCAAAACGTTGCCGAGGTGGCTGTTAGGCGGCAGCTCCCGCAGGCGCTGGTCGTAGCGGCCCTGGAACGACAGGCGCCCGAGCACGTAGCCCACGAATGCAGCCGCCATCATCTTCGGCACTGGCCCGAAGTGCTGGTGCGGTCGCAAGATGTCTGAAAACATTCATAGAAGTAAGAAGTCATGGGAAGGAACCACCACCAAAATTTTTTTACACAATTTTTTAAATAAGTTTCACAATCGTTTTTTGGGTACTCTTACTTCTATGAAAATTTTCGTGGCGTCTCCTACTGACTCTGCAATCGGTCTTTCTTTTCTAAACAAATAACTAAGAAAGTATGTTACCGTTCTTTATGGCCGCATATGTCAGACTTGCCAGTATCGCGCTGAAGGGCAAGCAGCGCCCGTAAAAGCTCTCTCTGTCGCATTCTTCCAGCGCTTTCATCTCCTCCTGCGTGAACTCATAGTACCTCTGAAATATACGAGGCGATGTGTGTGAGTGCGGTCACTAGGGAGTGGGTGTGCGTAGATGCGTGGGTGTCAAGAACTTCGTACCAGCGGGTGCGTCACGTTATGCACGGGTCCGCAGGAGTCCTTGGTGCGCGACTCCGCGTAGCAGCCACAGGTTTCGTCCTTACTTTCATCTTTTTTGCTCCCACTCATAGTATCACTTTTTACTTCATCGTCGTTTTGGAAAAAATCGACTCATATTATTTTTTTTAAATTTCTTTTTCTATATTTTGTTCATTTTTTTTTGCAATTATTTTGATTTGTTACAATTTTGAAGGCATCAGTCAGATTGAAATTAACTGCCAAGTGTGACAGTTATCCTATACAAATAGTTCTGAGTGGCCTGTTCTGTTCATTAAATGCCTAAATATCTAAGTTAACTTAATTTTTAAATATTATTCCTAAACAGCTTAGCACTTTTACAATATGCTTTAAGTACAAATGGATTACTCTATAAGAGATTGTATTTTTTGTGAAATATTACAGGCTGGTAAAACTGTAGTAATTGTCAACAGAGACAAATATAATCAAACGTTAATCCTTCAGTGTCAAATTTATAGTTACATTTGCAAAAATATGCCGCAAATTAGGTGCGCGGGAGCGAGTCACAGTGCCGAGTCATCAATATAGTGGGTGTAGCGAGGTGTGGTCGCGTGCTGCGGGCGGGCGATGGCGCAGGCGCTGCTGCTGGCGCTGGCGTGCGCTGCGTGCGCGTCGGCGGCACGCTATGTGGACTACGGTGGCGTGAAGATGCCGGCGTACGGCGCCGGCGACTACGAAGCGGCGCGCGAGCCTGGCGCCGCGCCGTCGTACGACTACCGCGGCCACTCGCCAGACGCGCCCGCTTCGCCCGACTATAAATACGAGGAGGCGCCTCGCGGTTAGTCACGTCAGCTCACGTCATCGTCACGCTTACCGGCACATTTACTGCTCAGCTTCAAGCTGCTTCCGGTTAAATTGTACGGCGACGGAAAGTTTTTTTTTTAATAAACAGATAGTTCTGGAACTCACAACATATTAGCCATCTATACTCGTAAGCAATCAAATCGACTCAACCTACAAGTGCACTTTGCAGATGTTTTCTTCAAAGAATACTGAACTGTTTATAACTATTATTTAATATAACTTATACATTTACTGTTCATTTATGTATAATAGGCAGACAAGGCAGACCAGTTGAAGTGTGGAAGTTGCTGCGAGTCGATGGATGGACGTGGTTAGCTTTGTTCTTCAATAAGTTGTTGCGGGAAGAAGCCATAACTTATGATTGGTGCAACAGTTCCCTGGTGCCCATCTTTAGAAACAAGGACGATGTGCTTGAATGCAAAAAATATAGAGGAATAAAGCTAAAGTCACATACTATGAAAGCCTAGGAGAAAGATATTGAAAGGAGGCTGAGAGAAGAGAGTGAAATTTCACAGAACCAATTCGGTTTTATGCCTGGTCGGGGTACAAGGGATGGCATTTTTGCTATACGCCAGCTGTGCGAGAAATACAGAGGTGCGCATAAAAACTTGCACATGGTGTTCGTTGGTTCTGTGGTGGGCCCTTAAGGAGAAAGGTGTGCCTGGGAAGTATGTGCAGTTGATCTGAGCGATGTACAGTCAACGCAGTACCCAAATTCGGTCTACAGTGGGCAACACTGGCAGCTTCAATGTGACTGTCGGCTTACATCAAGGGCTTACACAACGGCTTACACAACCCAAGGCCCCAGTAGCCTTCGACCTTGCTGGGCCCCTACGGTTTTGCTGACATCTCCTAGAGGTGCGCGTGGAGCACTACGCGCCGTCAGCGGCTTGGGCTCGGTCCGAACGGTTACCAGACGGTCGGACGGCGAGCTACCCATTGCTCGACGTCCACAAGCCCGCGTCTACTGGAATATTATATTATATATTATTATATTACTGTGTCTGGTAGTTGAGGTCGGGGTTTCAGCGGCTGGGGCGTGAGGATGTTCCCTCACAAGTGCAGCCTCCTCCTTGGCTTGCATTCCTCCTCGCTCCGGACCAGGCCCTGGTTCAGGCTATCACCGGAACCAGCCCCGGCGCAAGAGGTCGCTGCCACCGATTCCCTCCACGAGGATACGTCGGTGTTCCGCCCAAGCGGGGCTCACCCCCACCGTACGCTCCACCGTGTCCTCCGGGTGATTCACAGAATGGTGACACCAGGGCGTTTTTTCCGCCTGAATCCTATGCAGGAACCTCCCGAACTTATCATGTCCGGTGAGGACCTGCGTCATGCAGAAGGTAAAGACGCCGTAACGCCTCTCCAACCACTCTTTGGACTTACCGCCATGATTATGGCGTGCCCAATATTGACACGATAGGTAGTTAACCTCGAAATTATTTGATCTGAGCTATATCTAAGACAGTCTGCACTGTGGACGCGAAGCACTTGATTCCTACTTCTATAAAAATGATTAGAGTACTTGCATATGTATGGCGTGCCAGTACATCATCAGTATGTTTAAGTATTATGGTACCTATCCATCACACGGTTGAACTATTCTGTGTTATTTGTCTTTGCCCGCTTCATGAGCGAGTGCCATCAGAGCGAATTCTTTCGCATCGGTTCGACGTTCTCTATACCATGGACACAGTATTACAGTTTCATTGGCAATTTTGGCATAAATAAATTAATACAGAGGATGTAATAGCAAGAGAAGCCAATTCGAAAATTCGTCTCGGCCTCTTGGTAGGTTTATTTTACTTCTGATAAACAAGAAGTTATGGGGCTGGCGGCATGCTGGAAGAGCTATAGCAGTACTGGTCTCATTAAAAATACAGCTCAACGCAAACTACTAACCAACCTGAGCTAGACCTTATCCCTCATGCAAAATAAAAATAAGAACGTACTTTTTATTTGCAGTTAAAACTGAAAAACCTACGAAGGATTCGGACGAAGCAGAAGTGTGGCGCAAACCGGGGAGAAAGCAAAGAGGGCTGTTGAGACCCCCCATAGACAACGCAGCAGAAGCGCGCGCGCATCCGCACAGCGACGACGACGTGCCCGCGCCACGATCCACCCGCGATCGCCACCCCAAGCATCGCTCTCGGCTCAAGAGCGACGCAACCGACGAGCCCGCGCGGCGGCCCGCTAAATATAGTCGAGATAGGAAAGATGATGTTAGTGATATAGATAGCAAAGACTATTTTCCTGTAGATAAAGATGACTTTCCAGATGATAAGAGTAAAGAATTCGAAGAAGATGTTAAATTTGTAAACGAAGCGACCACCAGGCGCGGGCCCCGGAGGAAGCCTCGAGACAGGTTCATGAAAAGGAAGAGCAGTGACCTGGACATGGCGTACGACGACGATGACGAGCTCGATCGGCGCCTGAAGGAAGGCGAGGCGGAAGTGGAGCGGCGCACGCGGCCGCCCGAGCTCGTGGCTGTGCCGCAAGCGGCGCGGGCGCGCGCTCGCGAGCGCTTCCTACCGCCTGATGACGAGGAGGACGAGCTGCAGCGCGTGCAGCCGCTTGGCAAGCATAAGCCGAAGCCCTATGAGGACTACGATGACTACTACGACATGAAGCGCGTGCACAACATCAAGCACAAGCTGCCGTCGCTACTGCGCCGCACCACAGGTATGTACGCGCCTGCTTTTCAGTTTTTATATTAAGTACTAGTTGTTAGTAGGTTCGCTGTCGTGCGTATGTCACGCGTCTGATAAGCGTAGATTTCCAATAAGTACTTTATTTTGAGACTAAGACTTGTCCAAGGCGTCTTATAAACCATCATCTAAGAAACTGCCAATTACAAAAGTAATTTCGGCTTGCTGCTAAAAGGAAACTAAGGGAGAGTGATGGTGTATATAACTCTTGATACAGGATGAATTTCATTATCAAGCGGGCGTGGATTGTCAAATCTGATAGTATGAGGAATATTTATAAATATTCAATGAGTCTCACCAAAATCAGGCCCCAATTTTGGTGAAAACTAAAACTGCATCATCGAGTTTTTGAAAAATCAATATTCCTGGGTCGATCGTTATTATTATTACACCATCCAATAGTGTCGCTAATAGGAATCAAATTACGGGAAGTAATGAGATATGACGAAATAAGGAAACTGTTAAAGAATAAGATGAATCAAATTTCAAAGCAACTAAACTAAGTATCAATAGTTATTTGTTATACAAGAGTGCAAAGTTGCTTTTTAACCGCGTGCTCAATTTTGATGACCGAGCAAGCGAAGGATTCTAAAATTAGAATCCTGAGCGTTAGCGAGAGAATCAAAAAGAGCACGAGGCGAAAAATCTTTGCACTCGAGTGCAACACGTAACTTCTCATCCCAACTCAGCGAGGAAATGACTAAATGCAAAAAAAAAAACATTTACAATCACCAGATACTTTTACCTACTACATTATGATAGGTAAGTATTACAGAATAATCTTTAAATTATCTATATATATAAAAGAAAGTCGTGTTAGTTACACTATTTATAACTCAAGAACGGCTGAACCGATATGGCTGAAAGTTGGTGGGGAGGTAGCTTAGAACCAGGAGACGGACATAGGATACTTTTTTTTTTTTTTTTTAGTAAGGTAGAGTAGGGTAGAGTAGGGTAGGGTAGAGTAGGGTAGAGTAGGGTAGAGTAGGGTAGAGTAGGGTAGAGTAGGGTAGAGTAGGGTAGAGTAGGGTAGAGTAGGGTAGAGTAGGGTAGAGTAGGGTAGAGTAGGGTAGAGTAGGGTAGAGTAGGGTAGAGTAGGGTAGAGTAGGGTAGAGTAGGGTAGAGTAGGGTAGAGTAGGGTAGAGTAGGGTAGAGTAGGGTAGAGTAGGGTAGAGTAGGGTAGAGTAGGGTAGAGTAGGGTAGAGTAGGGTAGAGTAGGATAGAGTAGGGTAGAGTAGGGTAGAGTAGGGTAGAGTAGGGTAGAGTAGGGTAGAGTAGGGTAGAGTAGGGTAGAGTATGGTAGAGTAGGATATAGTAGTCAGATGACGGGAGCGAAGCCGCGGGCAAAAGCTAGTTACAAATAATACTTAGTTACTAAACAATACAGTTACATAAGTTGAGTGTAATATTTTTGTTAGGTACTGCAATGTGGTGTTAGTTACTTGTGTACTGTTTTTTGGTAAACTATCTGCCATACTTAATAGTTGTACCGATTCAGCGGATTCTCTTGGCGTAAATGTTGGCGAGAGAGGGCGATGGTTAGGTGTTTCGTAAAGGCTCATTTGTGATGTAGAAGGGCCAGTCCAAGGATCTGACTGAGGCTCTTTCAGTGTAATGGCTCCTACGATGCCTTTACATATTTTAGACCTATTTTGGATGAAATCCTCTATGTATCCCTCTACAACCGCATTGGACTTCCAGTCTCCATGGCGCTTAAGGGACAGGAGATCAGCTCCTGAATCGGCCAAAAGTGTGGCTGAAGTTCGTCTGAAACAATGACCCGTGTAAAACGGGGGTTTTGGAAGTTCAAGAAAAGTTGCTTTTTCTCGTGGGATACTGCCAATATTATTAGCACCCATATTATTGGCTGTTTGACACACTTTCCGTTGCCATATTGTAGAAAAAATCGATTGATTGGAGTGTTAGGTGGGCATAAGGCTTGATATTTCTCAACAATTCTTACGTATTCCTTGCGAATGACGAAGTTGCGGTCTCTTTTTTTACCCGATTTCAAAAAGAAGGAGGTAGGAAAAGGTTCGGCTGAATGTATTTTTTATGTATGTTCACCGATTTCTCGGTTAATTATGGACAGATTTTGAAAATACTTATTTGATTAAAAGGTTATGCTTCCGAGTTGGTCTCATAGAAATATTGTTATGATCTGATGATGAACTTCGAAGATATGGAACGGAACTTCTCATAGGATCATAGCAGAACTGTCGTAATAAGTAAAATGGCTTTGTTTATACGTATAGTTGATGACTGACTGAAAGAAGGGGAGGATATATAGAACTGATCTAATGATGAAGCTGAAAGGTAGACACCGTAACTCTGTAATAAATCAATGTAACCTAACTGTGTGTCGGATTATTACAATTGTCATGAGATGCACTCTGGCTCTAAGGTACCATCGACATAATCTGATGATGATTAGCTGAGTAGGGTAGAGTAGGGTAGAGTAAGGTAGAGTAGGGTAGAGTAGGGTAGAGTAGGGTAGAGTAGGGTAGAGTAGGGTAGAGTAGGGTAGAGTAAGGTAGAGTAGGGTAGAGTAGGGTAGAGTAGGGTAGAGTAGGGTAGAGTAGGGTAGAGTAGGGTAGAGTAGGGTAGAGTAGGGTAGAGTAGGGTAGAGTAGGGTAGAGTAGGGTAGAGTAGGGTAGAGTAGGGTAGAGTAGGGTAGAGTAGGGTAGAGTAGGGTAGAGTAGGGTAGAGTAGGGTAGAGTAGGGTAGAGTAGGGTAGAGTAGGGTAGAGTAGGGTAGAGTAGGGTAGAGTAGGGTAGAGTAGGGTAGAGTAGGGTAGAGTAGGGTAGAGTAGGATAGAGTAGGGTAGAGTAGGATAGAGTTGGGTAGAGTAGGATAGAGTTAGGTAGAGTAGGGTAGAGTTGGGTAGAGTGGGATAGAGTTGGGTAGAGTAGGATAGAGTTGGGTAGAGTAGGATATAGTAGTCAGTTGACAGGAGCGAAGCCGCGGGCAAAAGCTAGTAATAAATAGATACTAAGTACGTATTAGACTATGTTAAGTAGTTGATTAATATACTTAAGTAGATACTGAATGTGCAACTGACTTACTTTTGCCGCCAAATATACGAAATCAAGTGCTTCGCTAAGCAACTTTTCAAGATAGGCTCTTTTTAAAAATGGTACTAATTTAGGATAGGTGTCGATATGTATGTCTTTTTTCATCTTTATTGTTGCTTTTAACATTGAATACGTACTCCATAGAGTGCTTGATTTCTTGGTCTCGGATAATTTAATAAAGTATGCCAGCAAAACGTTTTCTGAGAAAGTTTTGGCTCCTTTAGCTAGTCGCCACGTGTTAAACTTATCGTACTGTTTGAAATACTTCTCGTGTGATTATTGAGGGATAAAGCTCATTTGCGCATTATTAACAGTTTCAGTCAATTCTGTTGGTGTCTAATAAACTTCTTCGTCGTTAGAATCATACATTTTAGGTTTTTCACTTGTATTGAAGTTTCTTGTTTTCAACTTAAGGTTTTAACAATATGGCGTGAAAAGAAAATGGCGCGCGCAAAGGAAATTAAAAAAAGGACACCAAGGAGGTTCCGAGTCAAAGTTTAAAAAAAATTAAAAAACGGTGCTAAATTTGTCTTATAATGATAAATTTGGCACCATGGAGGTAAAAGTAAATGGTTTAATGATGTTTTGAATTCACAAACTTAGTGCACATGATGTTCTTAATACAATTTACTTTATCTTCTAGCGGATAAAAACGGCTTTTGCACTCAGATATCGAAGAGCAAAATTACTCTTTCCGAGATGGGGGGATGAAAAAAAAAGTATTGTGCTAAAAATTGTTCTTTTAGTTTGCCACATATCATTACTTCCCAGAGCTTCATCCTAATTAGCGATAATTTCGAATGATGTAATAGTAGGTACAGTGTGGTTTTTTTTCCAAAAGCGATGAATTCAATTCTGAGCTAGACTAGGCTAGAAACTTATCAAAAATCCAATAATGCAGTTTTAGCTTTTGCCAAAATCGAGCCCGACACTCCTCTAAGTACTATTGTTATTCCGCACATAGATTCGGATTAAGGACTTGACCATCCAGGCCCCACTTGAAAAAAACATCGTGTATATATATCGACCGTAGGTTTCATGTATTTCATTGTGAGGAAGAATTATGAAATAAATTACAGCTTCTAATATGTTACATAATTAATATGTATACACACAGTGGCGGATTTACTAGTTAAATAGGCTTCAGCCTGGAGTGGCAGAATTTGGGCATCATCTTATTTGTTGGCTTTTTCAATATCTGTCAGGCGATTTACTGATGTATTGGGTTAAGGTTCAATTTATATTGGTGAGTAGTTGACTCAGGTAAACTAATGTCTCTCTTTGGTGGGGTGTATTGGTAACAAACTTAAAAATAACATTACATTTGTACTCGTATTAAATACGATCGGGTGCGCTACTTACTTATCCTAATTAGGCCTGAATTGTAGATATGTTTGTTTGTACTACTTGAAACTATTTAACGTGCTTCAACATGATGAAGCATGATGATAAATTGATGATGCAGAAAGAAATCTACAAGACATATTTCCGGTAATGAAGAATTTTTACTAGTTTTGAATGTGAGCTTTCTGTATTCTCCGTTGAAAGTAAAAAAAATACTCGTGAAAGTATTATTTCGATACATTAATATTAGTGCTTAAGTGCCGGCCACCCCTTACTTTCTCTTAATTCATATGCTTTTCAGCGTAATTTGCCAACGTAAACAGTAACTACCCGAAGTTCAAAAATTTTTAGGCTCGCTTCGCTCGCTCTCTTATTTATAAGATAAAATATATTTCTAATTCTAGTTTCGTTCTGACCATAGCAAAGAGTTTTCCTTTTTGTTTAACCTATACGGGTCGGGGGGGGGGGGGGCAAACCTTGGTTGGACGATAGGTTGGGGTTTGCGAACTGGTACCTGATAAGCATAATCAGCCTTTCAATGTTCCCACTGCCTCACTGACTCAGGCCTCCTCTTTAGGAGAGGGAATGGGCCGTAATCCACCACGGGGGCCCAGTGCGGATTGGTGAATGTCATATATCCTCGAATTATTGGTTCTAGGACATGCTGGTTTCCTCACGATGTTTTCCTTCACCGTTTTGAGAGCAGTGGTGATGAAATAAATTACACAAAGTAATGCGCCTGGCTGGGCTTGAGCCCGCGACCTACAACTCGTAAGTCGGGGCCGTTACCACTTGGCCACCACTGCTCTTGAAGAAGCCTTGCATATGGTACCTGATAATGGTTATATATTCGTTTATTTAGCAGTATATAACTTCCTTCTGCCGGCATGAATTTAGGAAATTATCCAAAGAGAAACTATTCTTCTTCTTATGATACATTTTATTCCTTCTACGGAATAAAATGTATCTTATGTGCTATTCCAGCAATTACTGTATGTATTCAGTCATTTGAGCGTGGTAGAGAAACAAACATACACACTCACACATACCTACTTACTTTCACCTTTATAATACTAACATTCGAGAAAACTAACAGTTGAAAAAATTAACAGTTGCAAAAACTAACAGTTGAAAAAACTAACAGTTGCAAAAACTAAGAGTTGAAAAAACTAACAGTTGCAAAAACTAACAGTTGAAAAACTAACAGTTGCAAAAACTAACAGTTGAAAAAACTAACAGTTGCAATAACTAACAGTTGAAAAAACTAACAGTTGCAAAAACTAACAGTTGCAAAAACTAACAGTTGCAAAAACTAACAGTTGAAAAAACTAACAGTTGCAAAAACTAATAGTTGAAAAAACTAACAGTTGCAAAAACCCTTAAAATACAATAACTAGCTTCTCCCCGCGGCTTAGCCCGCGTGAAAGTAGATTTCTCCATACAAACTTTGGGCCTCCGTTTCATCCCTTTAGGGGCTAAATTTTGTAAAATCATTTCTTGCCTACGTCATAAAAGAGAACCTTGTGCAAACATGCTCCTAGTTCCAATAGTTTTGGCTGTGCATTGATATGTCAGTCAGTCACTTTCTCCTTTTATATATATATAGACTAGCTTTTGCCTGCGGCTTCGCTCAGGTCAACTGACTACTCTATTCTACTCTACCCAACTCTACCCCACTCAACCCCACTCTACCCTACTCTCACCCTACTCTACCCTACCTAGCCTACCCTACCTACCCTACGCTACTTACCTACATTTCTACTTACCCTACCTACCTTACTACCCTACAACCTTCCCTGTATGCTGGTGAACAAAACAAAAAAGAATTATCAAAATTGATCCAGCCGTTAAGTTATATTGTGATCAGAAGAAATAGGGGTTCATTTTTATATATGTCATAATCATAATCATAATCAGCCTTTTTATGTTCCCACTGCTGGGACTCAGGCCTCCTATCTCCAGGAGAGGGAATGGGCCGTAATCCACCACGCGGGCCCAGTGCGGGTTGGTGAATGTCACATGTCTTCGAATTTTTGGTTCTAGGACATGCCGGTTTCCTCACGATGTTTTCCTTCACCGTTTTGAGAGCAGTGGTGATGAAATAAATTACACAAAGTAATGCGCCTGGCTGGGTTCGAACCCGCGACCTACAATTCGTAAGTCGAGGCCGTTACCACTCGGCCACCACTGCTCTCATACCTCATCTCTGTCTCATGCGGCCATCTCTCATCATTTATATATGTATATAAATATAAATAATATTCTATGTTCAATTTTTTAATTTTAATTATGGAATGTTTCGTTTATTTTATATCCAAAATGTTCTAGTACTTACCATCGAACTTGAGACATTCAACTTTTTTAAGAGTATTTGCATTGCACCAAGCTTCTCTAGGAGTTGAATCTTTTTTGAATAAAATCAGACTGAGTTTTTAAACATGTGTCAAAATAAAATGTAATTTAAATGAAAGTTCTAAGGAGTATTGATATCAACTTCGAACCAAATCACACCCAAAATAACTTTTTACCCATTTTTAACCCTGTTAGGTTAAAGTAAAGAGGAGGTAAGGTTATGACGGCATCCACTATTGTCAGCGGCAAAATTTGAATAGCCTGCTGGCGGCAAATCGGTAAATCTGCCACTGATTACACTAGTTAGCTTGTAACGCTTTATTAGGCTGCCTGTACATCAGCTGCATAGCGAGAGTGGGCTGCGTTAACAACCAAGAGGCTCATCTTGCTGGAGCTCAGCTCAGCTTCGGTGGAACATGCTTCAGCGCAGAATGCAAAGTCAATGGTGGACTTTTACTTTTTAACTGCTTGCTGATTAAGCACATTTTGTCTATTTCCTTTTGTTTACGACCCATGCATCGTGCAAACATTCTTGATCTTAGATTAGAGTGCGTAAAGGCTATTTCAAGTAAATATTAGAAAATTACGCTTTCGTTGTTTGTAAGTGATTCGAATCGGCTCGAAGATCGGAAAGCTAACGAAAGGCTCGTTGTGTGTGCTCAGAGAGGGTCTCCCCGCCGACCCCGACGAGCTACCTGGACATGCTGTGGACGCACCGGCGCCTGCTGCCCAACGAGGACGCCGCGCCGCCCAGCACCGTCAGCACGGCGCGCGTGCCTAGTCCGCGCCCGCGTACTCCCACCACCACTACGACCAGTGCCACGCGCCGCACGCGCACTACCACCACGCCCACCACCACCACCACCACCGTCAGCACCACAACCGTCAACGCCACGGCGCTGTCACTCGCAGAGAAGTCCAGACTGTCTATTTTGAAGAAAGACCAGCGGAAGAAGGGCCAACACATGGACACGCCGACGCTGAAGCCGCCGGTGCTGCTGCAGGTGACGCACGTGCTACCCACCGTCGTGATGGTGGAGCCACCGTCCAGTGCGCACTCCTGGCTGCGCATGCGCGACCTATCCGAAGACTCACCCGAGCGCCTCGAAAAGGTGAAGAAGATGATGCGCCATAAGCTGGTGGCCGACGCCAAGAGCATCCATGACCTCACTAATAACTGGGACGACATGGTGTGCGACTACGTGGACGTGGCGCTGCTGGACGCGCAGGGGCGCTCGCGCGCCGCCCACGCTCGCACCCGCCGCGCCGCACTCCTCCCGTGCCTCGTGCTACAAGTGTATTATTTGTTTAATGTGAAGTAGTTTGTTTTGTCCTGTAATTGTTGCGTAACTTGTTTTTGTTAATGTGGTAAAAAGATAAGCAATAAAAATGAAATTCTTTTATTCTTTCTTTGTCTAACAAAGAACTTTATTCGGCTGACTGAAAAAAACTTTCCATTCAAACCTTCTCAAAATGAATGAATACATAGGTTTTTATCTTTATTATTTGTTGGTAGTAATATTTAAAGGTGCAATGTTAGTATCACATAGCAATAGCTCTTGATATAGGGTCTACCTCTGAATTAGAGCGAATAAACAACATTTTTTGCATTGACTTTTGTTTTGATAAATTTCTTTTCAAACGTTTCTTAAAAATCCATCTTCTATACAAATAAAATGCTTTGTCCTGAACGACTGACTGACGGATCAACGCACATCCTAAACCGCTGATCGTAAAGACCTGAAACTTGGAGAGTGTGTTCTTCGTACGACGTAGGCATCCGATAAGAAAGGATTTTCCAAAATTCACTCCCTAAAGGGATGAAACGGGTGTTCAAAGTTTGTATGGAGAAGCCTACTTTTACGCGGGTGGAATCGCTGGCAGAAGCTAGTGTAATATAAAATACCAGGAATTTATTCTTATGCATCCATCGCCATTCCTGATTGGCTCTAAGTTCTTCCCAAATCGTGTTTGCACTTAGTAGTAGACGCAATTGATACGTTGTCTAGCTACTGCACTTGTTTGTAGAAGGGATGATAATTGCACTAGTTTATTACTTGTATTCCACTGTCTAGGTTGAATTATCACGTATAGAGCGGAACACTACCCACTCTTCACTCTCTATCTCAAGAACTGCACGTGATATCGAAAATTGTTGTACTTAGACAAAATTTGTAGAAAATTATGCTCTTTAAGGGCATCCAACTCGACATACATTTTCACTGTTTTTCATATAACCGCTCTTACGCGATTATGACGTTATTACAAATTTTTCATTAGATATTTTGGAATACTTGTGAATATTATCTAGGCTTCTATTAAAATCAGTTTATAAATTTGTGTAAAACTAATGCAGTAAAGACCTCTGAAAATCTGCTATTTTTCATGAACTTTGACATTCATAATTTACTCAAAAACTTAAAAAGTCAAAAAAGTATAAAAATAGAAGCCTTGCAAAGGCCAATGCAAACTATTGGCATGATTTACTTTTTTTCTGTTCGCCATAAATGAAACCTAATTATATGTTACGAGGTCAATAAGAGGAATCAATAGCAAAAAGAGCCAGGTATTTAAACCGTAACCGAACGAAGATACGTGTAGAAGCATTACTAGTATATTTTTGTCAGGCGTTACCTAAATTCGTTATATTATAATGTAATGGAAATAATATAATACGTAATATTTTGAGGTTTACATCGATAAAATAGATTAAATTGGTTATTACTGTTATATTTTTTTCACACTCGTAGTTTTCCATCACTAACTAGTAAAACAAAGTGATAAAAGAATCAGAAAAATACGCGATAGTGATTAACACTATTGAATGCGTACTCACCATAAAAACTGAAACTAAAACTATATTTAACAATGGGAAAGTTAATATATCAGACATACAGTATTTTTATTTAAGAAAAATAAAGCCTGATAACAAACTATAGCAATATACTAAATAGTCTCTTACTTCGTTTGGTTACGGTTGTTAGACATAATTCTTTTTGCCATTGATTTAAATACCAACCCGCACTGAACCCGCGTGGTGGATTACGGCCCATTCAGAGGGAATAGGCCGTAATCTAAAGCCTAGGGCTAGGGCCTAGGGCTTGAGTCGCAGCAGTGGGAACATTAAAAAGGCTGATTATGCTTATGCGCTTATCATACATTCCTAAAAGCGAAATAAAAAAAAAAATGTACGGGAAAAGTTTACGTCCCGTTTAGTACGGGAAAACATGCCAGCAATGTACGGGAAAAGTTTCATTTAATCAAGATTCTAAATGACGACAATTTTTTTCAAAAACTTTTAAAGGTTTAAAAAAAATCATATTTACTAGAACAAGTTTTGTAAAATATTCGAGTAAATAACGGAATTACCGAATGCTCGAGTTTTCAGGCGTTATCTCTCTTTTTTCGCGTTGCCTTTTCGTCAAACATCCTATTGGATTGCGTTAGATGAAGTAACAAGCTTTTAAACCATGCTCGATAGGCGAATGAAAAAGGACCCTCTTAACTTTTCTAAAAACTAAAAATGTCATAGAGTGTAAAGCAAACGAGATATTCGCAAAAAAACGATTTGTGCAGTGCACTTGTTGCTGGCGGAACATTAACTGTTGTAGTTGTTGTTGTACAGAGGGCGCGGCGAGGCCGCCTCTCGCTCCGGGCGTTCCGGCCACTAGCGTGGCAGAGCGCGAGCTGAAGGCGGCGCTGGGGGCGCTAGGCGCGCGTCGCAAGGAGCCCGCGCTGGAGCCCGCGTCGCTGCTGGCCGCGCCGCTGCAGCCCGCTGCCCCGTTGCGCGCCCCCGGGTCCTCGTCCCCCGCGCCTACCTTCGCCCCCGCCGTCGTCCCGCTCGACACCAACCAGCAGTGGAACGACTTCATCACCGCCAACCGTTGCCCGCGGCTACATCTTTCTATATATGTTACTTCTTTAGTTTTAATAAACTGTTTGCAAAGATACGAGTATAGAGATATTTCAGTGAGAACCACCTTACTTGCTCTCATCATGATGACTTGTGTTCTGATGATGATGATGTGTGCTTGTTCCTTAAATACTTTTTTTTTTCTTTCTTTTTTGTACACCATGAAAAGAATATATGTATAACAGAGTTCATGTACAGTCAGGGGTCAAAAGTGCATTGCACTTCCATCAATGTTTAAGGGTCTAAAATGTCTTTGTAGAACGAGGGTCAATGGTTCATGCCTGATTTGATTTGTAGCATAGAATCTATCGCCAATTTAAGTGGCAATGGGCAGGGCACATTGCTCGCAGAACAGATGGCCGTTGGGGCCGAAAGGTTCTGGAGTGGCGACCGCTTACCGGACAGTGTTGGAAGGCCCCCTACAAGGTGGACCGATGACCTGGTGAAGGTTGCGGGAATCCGATGGATGCGAGACGCACAGGACCGTTCGTTGTGGTGACATTTGGGGTAGGCCTATGTCCAGCAGTGGACGTCTATCGGCTGAAATGATGATGATGATAGAATCTATAGTATTGATTAAACTAGTTGTGGACTATGAAACTTGTACTACAAAGAAATTTTAGACACTTTACCATTGGTAGAGCGCAACTGCAGTTTTGACCCCTGACTGTACATAGGCGAGCTTAACTCGAAGTAATTCAACTTTCGAGTTAAACTCACCTATTCTTCCAGCAAACCATTGAGTGATAAAGTTTTGTTTATTTTATCGCATTTTTTTACATAGCTGTTTGTCAATAGTACACTCTCGTGTATTTCGCTCATAATCATACAAAACAAAACTTTATTACGATACAGTATTACAGGGCTGCACTAAAAGTATCGGGAATGGAATATTTCCACTGTTCCTGTCATATTAAAATCTTTTTAATTGAAAACTCCTTGGTTTTAAAAATCGAATACCATTTATTTATTTAAAAAAAGATTCTTGGTCTTGTCACGAGGTCTTGTCAAACTTGTTTAGTCGTTGAGAAAATGGAATTGACTCGAGAAAATTCAAGAGCGATGATTTATTATGACTTTCGAAGTGGTTTAACACAAAAACAGTGTGTTGACCGGATGATTTCTGCATTTAGTGATGAAGCCCCATCCAAAACCACAATTTACCGCTGGTTTGCTGAATTTCAACGTGGACGTGTCAAGCTCAGTGATGATCCCCGTCAAGGTCGTCCAAAAACTGCAGTCACCCAAGAAAACGTTGATGCTGTGCGTAAGCTGATTGAGGAAGATCGACACGTAACATACCGCGAAATTCAGGCAACTTTAGACATTGGCATGAGTCAAATACAAATAATCTTGCATGAACAATTAGGTGTAAAAAAGTTGTTTTCCCGATGGATACCGCATTCGCTCTGTGAAGAGCAGAAAGCGGCTGGCGTTACTTGGTGCGTCAGAACTCTCGAAAGATTCCACGCAGGATCCTCAAATGCTGTATACAACATCGTATCAGGTGACGAATCCTGGGTATACGCGTACGAACCCGAAACAAAAAACCAGTCACGAGTTTGGGTGTTCGAAAATGAGTTAAAGCCAACAAAAATTGTTCGTTCACGGAGTGTTGCAAAAAAAATGGTGGCCACGTTTGTCTCCAAAATCGGCCATGTTGCGACTATTCCTCTTGAGGGACAAAGAACGGTTAATGCAGAATGGTATGCTAGCATTTGTTTGCCACAGGTCGTTTCTGAACTCTGTAAAGAGAACTGCAACCGCCGCATCATCCTCCATCACGACAATGCGAGTTCTCACACCGCGCACAGAACAAAGAGTTTGTAGAGCAAGAAAACATAGAATTATTAGACCATCCGCCGTACAGCCCCGACCTAAGCCCTAATGATTTCTATACTTTCCCTAAAATAAAGAATAAATTGCGTGGTCAGAGATTTTCATCACCTGAAGAAGCTATGGACGCCTACAAAACGGCCATTTTGGAGACCCCAATTTCCAATTGGAATGGTTGCTTCAATGATTGGTTCTATCGTATGGAAAAATGTGTCAAATTTCGCGGAGAATACTTCGAAAAGCAATAAATACATTTTTAAATTGTAATGTTGTGTCACTTCTTTGATTCCCGAAATTTTCAGTGCCGCCCTCGTACCAATACTTATACTAATCAAACATTCGAAGCCAGGCATCCGCCAAACTCCACTTCACCCCAAAAACCCTTCAGAAAGCAGAACCGTTGTTTTTGTTCGAGGCGGCTATAAGGCGCCTCATCCGCGAGCAAGTGAAACACCGCGAGTTGAGGTTATGCCGCCTGTCAAATCTAAGAAATACCATTTGACAGTTCTGACAGTTTGAAGGAAAGGGACGGGGTCAAAGAAATCTTGAGCGTATGGTATGAGTGTTCTTTTTTAAAAGTTCATTATATTTATACGAAACCAAGGAAGGATTTATGAAACAATTGTGATAACTTAATGGTGAAGATAAAACAATTGTGAAATCGATGGAAAAAAAACTTTTTACAAAAATAAAATTACCGATTTCACTAAAAAAAAAATACTTAAAGGACCAAATAACTTTAATTTCGGAAGTCTGTGTTTCTCGGTATTGTTTGTTTCTTATTTAACACCACCAATTAGTGAAAACTATTTTAAAAAAATCATTTTAATTTTAACGTTTAATTTGGATTTTATGACGGTTTATCTAGAACACTCAATCCTCATATGGTGCAGAACGAGTGTTCCCAAATTCTGCAACTTTGGCTTAATAAATTCTTAATATTCTCACTGTGTTTTACGTATGTAATACAGAGTTAATTGTGAAACCAAAAGCTGGGCTTAAAACTTAATAGTTAAAGAGAAAATAGAAAAAGTCCAATCTTTTCAACATCCCGTATGAGTGTTCCATATTTTAGCGTTTATACTTAACCCAAACTTTCATACAAACGAAAGATACATCAGAAATTAAGAAAATGTTATCACTAAAGTTTAACACGTTTTATATTTTGGAGACTGTTTCATTTCAACAGTAATTGACATTATTATATTTTTAAGGGAGAAAATCGTGTAGGGTGACTATGCCATACGTAAAATTTGCTTTAATTCATACAAATCTACATTAAAGGAAAATATTTTATAATGGCCACCCTTCACCTTCACCTCATCAACAAATGGAGTCGAGATATTTGTGCTTGGACTCGATACCAAAGACGTATCTTCTGATGTTTCCTGTATCTCGTCAGCAAACGGAGAAGAGGTATTTGTGCTTCGATTGTTTATAAGGAACTTATCTTCTGATGTACTTGGCTGTAAATCTAAAAACGCACTTTTATTATAAATTCTTTTGAATGACATGAATAAAGCTTTTGGAGACATCTTTGCATCAATTTCTTCAGAAATGATTGAGAAAATGGGATCATTGTATTTTAGATTTGTTTTCTGCAACTGCACATGATATTTTTTGGACAAATCTAATTGCACGCGAATTGCAATTTGCGGTTTCCGTCCTCTCCTATTCATATTCTCGGTTTTTGGTTTATTTAAATTCTGCTCCATCAAAAACATTAAATATATATTGTATCTCTTTAAATCTCTTTGTGCTCCATACTTGCAAGTCGCAAATTTAATGCAACACATTGAACAAAGTACGTAAATGACTGAAAAATAAAATGTAATATCAAATTGTCAGTCAGGCAAAGGACATGTGAATCATAGAGAATGCGATAAGTTTTCTGTTATGAAAATAATTTGATTATACATACAATTTGATTAGTATGCATATATTATTTTAATTATATTTAAGATATACATAAATCAACGACAACTGTGCACTGTTCTATTAAAAAGTTAAGATTTATTTGATGACTAGCACTTTGGCAGTGACTTCGTTTGCAAGATTGTTTTCATAAAAACTTTAACTCTCCTTAAACCGTACTTTAAAGGGTAGTTTTGCCAAACTAATAATAACGGTCTTATTATTCATTTTGATTACAATTTGTGTCTGGTTTCAAGTTTATTAACCCAAAAATTAGAATCGTCTATGTAATCTTTAAAACCCCCTAGATTTGAGGAGGAATTTGCGCATGTGCTCCTTGACTGCGAAGGTGTCACTGATACACGCATACGAAGCCTAGGATCCCTGAATTCTCCTATAGATGCCCTGAAAAACCTAGGAGGCTTAATTTGTCATTTGGAGTAAGGTAAGCTGGATAGTAAAAGCCCACTAAAAGATGGCCGCCATTGTCCACGCACAGTAGTCCACATAGGATTAAACTACAGAACCAGGCTCCAATAGATAAATAGAAAGATAAACCACAAATAAACCCCCTAAATTAATCTACTGGGTGTAGTTCTGAAAACATATAGTGACAACCTTTATTTACTTAGGTTACTATTTATGCTAAGTTTCATATATTGATACACGAAATGAGATTTTACATACAAACTAAATTCTTCCTTTTTATCCTCTCAAAGGTTGAATTTCCAACCCCTTCATAATGCTTGCCTACATCATAAAAGGAAACTTTACAACACTAACATTAGATACTGTATCGATTCCTATACTTCTAACAAAACTGTGCAGTATGGGTATAAGAGGACACGTCCTTCAGTGCTTCCAGGACTATCTGGCGGGTAGGGAACAGCGTGTAAGGGTAGGAAACCACTTCAGTGATGCTGCAACTTGCACATTTGGCATTCCGCAAGGAAGTACGTCTGGCCCAGCTCTCTTTTTGCCTTTCATAAACAGTCTAGCGGAGATTGCCATTCCCAACGCGGAAACTATTATGTTTGCAGACGACACAGTCATCTTGTTTTATGGCCAAACATGGGAGCAGGTGAGGACGGTAACAGAAAATGGTTTTGCGATTGTCACAAAGTGGCTCGAAGACAACCTGCTGTCGCTGAATATGTCCAAGACAAAATATCTATGTTTTACAAAGACTGCTATCTCTCGTCCGGACTTGAAGTTTAATATAAAAATTCATGCTTTCCCGTGTAACCGCAATCCCCGCGGGAGTGCTCAATGTACCTGTGATGTCTTCACAAGATCAAATGTTATAAAATACTTGGGCGTTACAGTTGATGAAAATCTAAACTAGAATCACCATGTTTCGAGTCTAAGTGCTCGACTACGAAAATTAATTTATATTTTTAAACAATTAAGAAATATTGCCATCACAAAGTTTCTGATATCAACATATAAAGCGCCAGGCGAATGTGTACTTAATTATTGCATCTGCTCCTGGAGTGGCGCGCCCAAATCAATCAAAATTGAACTGGAGCGTGCTCAGCGTATGCTCCTCAAAATTTTAATGTTCCTCCCATACCGGCACCCCACAACAGATATTTTATACAATCGTACTGGTATCCTTACAGTCTGTAAACTCTACGTAAGTCGAGTACTTCGCAGATTCCACCTCACCACAATTCCCCAGTTGTTACCGACCACCAAGAGACGTTTTATATGTCCAGCACCTTCCGTGAAATCCACGTTTGCAAAACGACACTACTTTGTTATATAAACGCGTTTATATAAAAAAATTCCTATTAAAAATGCACAAAATTTAAATAACCACAACTTCGGGAAAAGTGTACTAAACTGGCTCAGTAAATTAGAGTACGAACAAATAGAAAATCTAGTCACCAGTAACCCAAACAAATAAAAGGACTGTACTTTGAAGACATCCACACACACACACAAATACATCATAATTCTTAAGAACTCATACAAAAACACACCATCATTAATAACAGACCACACCACACGCCCACATGATTATTATTTTTATACATACTATTCTTTTTTTATAATCTATATCACGATCATTTTTTTTTATTCGTGTTTTATTTTATTAGATTTTTTTTGGATTCTTGATATACCAATTGGCATTGTTTGTTTGTAAACGGATGCAATATGTATAGGGAGGGAACTGTCTTCTGAGATACAGGTTCACTACCTAGTTCAGAAGGCAGAGCATTTATGTAATTAGTGACACTTGTTTACAAATAAAATGATTATTATTCCATTTATTTATTATATTACATACTTATTATATTTTTAAATATTTCCTTAATAAAAACACATAAAAAAAACATTTAAAAATATAAAAAATAGTAGCCCACCGGCATCGGGAACAGAGTCCAAGCTGCCGGCGGTCAGGGCTCCTGAGAGAGGAATCTCCTAACGATGCGCGCCGTGTCCAGGAGTACTGCTTTCTGGATCAGGCCCTTGATCCAGCTGCCTAACGAGAGCCTCCTTAGATGTTGTTCGAGGCTCTTGGCTATTAAGCCATTGGCTGTTACGACTATCGGCACAATGATTGCTCCATCCACTTCCCACATGTCGACAACCTCGCGAGCTAAGTCAAGATACTTAGTTTGCTTATCTTTCTCAGCTTTCACGAGGTTCTCGTCATGAGGGACAGCTATATCAACAATCATTGTGCGACGTTCTAGTCGATCTATCACCACTATATCAGGTTTATTGGCAACAATAGTCCTGTCAGTGATGATAGATCGATCCCAATATAATGTGATATTGCCATTTTCGAGAACTGGGTCGGGCACATACCTATAATACGGTACTTCTGATTCCACAAGATTGTATTTAAGAGCAAGTTGCTGGTGGATAATCCTGGCTACGAGGTTGTGTCTATGCAAATATTCTCCGTTAGCTAGATGAGAACACCCAGAAATAATGTGTCGGATTGATTCCCCGGGCCGGTGGCATGCCCGACAGATGTCAACCGTACCGTCCTTCACAATGTATTTCCGGTAGTTGTTCGTCATCATAACTTCGTCCATAATCGCAAAGACAAAACCTTCGGTTTCCCCGAAGAGGTCACCGAATCGCAGCCAAGATACAGACGCTAACAGGTCTACATCGGGCCCATGTAAGGCCCGGTAAAAGCGTCCGTGAAGCTCCTTGCTCTGCCATACTTCCCTGCGGTCATTAGTATCCAGTACTATAGGTTTGCGCCAGTTCTCGTTGGCCAAGGAGAGCGGAGTGAGGCCCTTGTTCACTGCTGCCACATCTCGGTGCATACCCACGTCGGTTTTTAGGAAGTACTCCCTGAGACTGCATACCTCGCGGTTGTGCAGGGTCTTAGCATTTAAGAAGCCACGACCCCCGCACTTCCGCGGGATATACAGTCTCATCACCGATGACCGTGTGTGATGCATCCGATTTGCGGTAAGTAGTGTGCGGACCCTCCTATCCAGGGCGTCAAGTTCTGTCTGAGTCCATTTGAGTATGCCGAAAGAATACATCAATACCGGCATGACCCAACCGTTGAAAGCGCGCACCTTGTTTCCGCCTGATAAAAGACTATTCAGTACTTTATTCAGGCGGCCAAAGAAGCGCTCTTTCAACGATCAACGATTGTTTCACGTCATCAGTATTGATGCCTAACGATTCCGACATACCCAAATACTTGTAAGTTTCGGTTGAGCAGAGGGATCTAAGGTGTATGGAATCCGAGAGTTGAATTCCCATGGATTCCATAATCTCACCTCTCTTTACATGTATGACTGCACATTTGTCCACACCAAATTCCATCCTGATGGCACTACTGAAGGTTTCAGTTACCTTCAGTAGCTCCACCAGTTACAAGTTGTTGGGGGCAAAGAGTTTCAGATCGTCCATGTAAAGAAGGTGAGATATGACCTGACCACCTCTTTTCAACCGGTAACCTAAGCCAGAACCCTCCAGCAGTGTGCTGAGAGGGTTCAAGGCTAGGCAAAACCACAGTGAACTCAGACTGTCACCCTGGAATATGCCACGCTCAATCCTGATCGGTTCGCTGTTCTCCCGAATCTGTCGACATCCCGGATAGTGAAGGACTATTCTCCACTGCCCCATACATGACATCAGGAAGGTGCGCAGAGTTGCATCAACTTTATACAGTTCTAGCTCCCTCATGAGCCATGTATGAGGAACAGAGTCATAGGCCTTCTTATAATCTATCCAATATGCCGACAGATTCTTTCGAGAACGTCGAACCTGTTGGCTAATGGCCATATTGATGAGGAGCTTAGTACCGCGGGACCCGTTCCTACATCCATTCTGAGAGGCAGATATGATAGAATTTGTCTCAATATGACTATTGATTTTAGCTCTCAGAATGGATGTAAGAACTTTATAGACCGTCGGCAAACACGTGATCGGTCTATAATTTTTGGGTTCCGCAGTACTACCTGATTTATGGAGCAGGTGGGTTATTCCTGTCGTTAGAAACTGGGGCAGCGACCCTGACTCTAAGGCAGACTGGAACTGAGATGCCAAGCGAGCGTGCGATCTTTGGAACCATTTAAGCCAGAAATTGTGCACCCCGTCCGGCCCAGGAGATTTCCAGTTAGGCAACGGACGGACTGCACGGGCTACATCTTGGGGGCTGATGGTAATTGCCCCCATTTCTGGTAAAATGATGATTATTCTTATTATTATCTTTAGTTATCTATAGTAAAAATGTACATATAAAACTAATTAACTTGTATTTTGAAACTAACTTTCAGGAAATGGCATGCTACGATGTACACTAGCGTAGCAGTGCTACGCGGCACTGTAGCAACCAGTACGTGAATTCGTAGCAAGGTATTCAACAATCTCCAGTTTGGTAGCCTCAAGGAATGTCACACATTCATTATAACAGTATACTTATGCAGTATTTTATAATTATTCTCATCTTTTAATTTATTTTTATAATCGAGATCGATGAATTTTGATGGGTAAACTTTTTTATTTAAGAGGACCCTTCCCGGTCCGTCTGTCGTCAACGTTAGCGTGTCTGAAAAGTTTGTTGTTAATTCAAAGCAATGTTTGATAAAGAGGTAAAGCGAAAAAGGAGAGCGCCTGAACGCTCGGTTGGTATAAGTATTCGGTAGCTTCCGTCACTCACTCGAATATTTCACAAAACTTGTTCCAGGAAGTACGTGTTTTTTTTTTAAACCATAAAAGTTTTTGGAAAAATATTCGTCATTTAGAATCTCAATTTAATGAGCAAGATTATCATAAATACGTTTTCTTATTTTTTTAATTTATAGGTAAATTATTAAGGGCCATAGTTCACGTCAATTTTGAGCAAATTAGTAGATTTTCTGGATTTATTTATTTCCTGGATTATTTTTACATAACTTTATTTTAGTTTTAATAAAAATCTAGATAATAACCACAAGACATCTGTTTTTAAAATATCTAGAGAAATATGTATAATAACGTCATAACCACATGAGAGCGATTTTTTGGGAAGTATCACGGGTTTGGCGCTCATTCGACCGAAAAGGATTTCAGAAAATCCTTTTAATGGTAGGTTCCAAAAGTCCAGTCAAATTAGACCAAAAAATAAGGGTAAGATAACAGTAAGTCACATGCAGCTGAAAATTGGTAGGATTGTTCAAAACACCATCATAAATGAAATCTAAAAAGTCCTCATCGATCCGACACATGCAAAAAAAAAAATCCCGGGGTCAAGGGTCACAAAAACGAGTTTTTTTTTTGCGATTTTCAGCAAAACGGTAAGTTTTATCATAAAATTATCTCAAACAAAAATTGTAGATCAGATATTTATCTACAAAAATGTCTCAACCCTTTTTTTCCTAAGAACCACCGTTTTTGAGATGTAATGATTCAAAAAGTTGAAAGAGGTTATCGTCATAACATGCACCCGTTTTCACGCTACCTTTGAGGACTACCTCAAAGGTAGCGTGAAAACGGGTGCATGTTATTCAACAAACGTTGAGGTACGGAACCCTTATAGGAATACTTCGTTGTCCGTCTGTTTTCGTCTATCTGTGCCTGTATGTTTGTTTGTCAAGAGCCTTTATCTCGGGAACGCGTGGAGTTATGGAGTTGAAATTAAAACCAGGTCTGCGGTCTTTTAAAGCTGTAAATAAAATCAAACTTGTAAGTTAACGAAAAAAAAAAGATACGGCCGTTTATGTTGCAAAAAACGTATATTTCGAAACTCTCAAGGGAATCAAAATACATACGGTACTTCAGATGTCTAAATTGACCAGACTACCAAAGACAAAAACAGACAGAAACATTTTGATGTTTTGCGGCACTCTACTACGCGTAGAGTTCGACCCTTCCCAAATTAATCTTTATCCAAAAGTTAGCATCTCCTTAACTTAATTATGTAATTTTCATAAACTCAGATGTAATTTAATCATTGGAGAATTTTGCATAGCGTAGCACACACATTTAATTCAAAACTACGAATAACCCGGCCCGAAAGTAGGAGCTAATCCGGTCCGAAAGAGAGGCTATGGTAGAGCGTACGAATATTTCACTTCGGGCAGTCTCCGAGTGGGGTGAAGCCAGTCTGGTGGGATTCAATGCCACCAAAACACAAGCGTGTCTTTTCACAGCTCAAAAGCTTTTCAAAATGTATCCTTGGAGTACACCGACCGCCTTTAGCTCTTGGGAGTTGAAATTTCCTCAGACCTTAACTTTAGGCGGTTCATTGGGTCCAAAACCAAGGTAGCTGCTAGGAAACTCGGCGTTCTTGCAAAGGTCCAGCGGTACTTCATACCAGGACAGCTTTTAATGTTATACAAAGCACAGGTCCGTTTGTGTGTGTAGTACATATGGGCTGGTGCTGAAAAATGGCACCTAGCAGTTTTGGACTCGGTGGAAAGGCGTGCGAAGAGGCTAATTGGTGATCCAGATCTGGTTAAGTGCAATCTACAAAGCCTTGAGCACAGGCGTAAAGTAACCAGTCTTTTGGTGTTTTACAGGATGCATTTTGGAGATTGTGCGTGGAAATTGCAAGACTTGATTCCACCATCTCATTTCTACCATCAGACACCCCGACGAACGAACGAACGGCGAGTATCCACCCTTACGTTGTTGAAACCTCTACGGTCCAGACCAAACGTTTCGCCTCGTTGTTTATACTGCGTACATCGAGGGACTGGAACAATTTGCCTGCTGCGGTCTTCCCATCTGATTATAATTTGGGTGTCTTCGAATAGGCTCTTTAAACTAGTGCGCCTCACCATCAACGATTGCATCGCTACTTACCATCAGGTGGGATCGTAGTTAAGCACTAGTTTATATCAATTAAAAAAAAAACGGATACATACACACCCATGCATGGGCATATCCTGGCCTAAACTACAATATATCGACTTCCATCAGTAAAATCCGAACAGTATGGTAGATCCTCGTGCTGTTTTAGTACAATGCCCATTATAAACAGCTGTCGGATTGTTAATATGTACCTACTTTAAAATCTTTTTATAGAAAGTGGGGAAAAATAATGAGCGGAAAGTAGACATTTTGAGTATTGCCCTCTGGGCTCTTTGATGGTGAAGATTCCCTGGGTACCATTGACTGCTTATTTCATTTAGTTATGTCCACGGCCCGGAGGTGTTAACATGTCATCCGCAACACTTTACGTTCCCACGTGGTTGGAAGACCTGTAGGAAACAAAGCATACGCTACTTACTTAGTAATTTTAATAATAATAATAATATTACTTTTATTTAGTTATTTGTTTTTTATTTTTTTATTTTTGGTTACTTACCCCTACTTGTCTTACATGTACTTGCAGTCTTGTTAAATTTGGTGACATTTTTTGTTTTTATTTTTTTATTGTTATTTTATTATTTCGTACACATCTGACGCTAAACACCTGTTTACTATTTATCGTTTATCACACATTAACATTTATATATATTTAATTACCTTACACATAACACTTATACATTACACATAACACTAATAAGTAAATAACTGCCGTTCACTCTCAATAAGGTTCAGTTGAAAACCAGCGTCAGGCAACTACCACTGACTACCATGTAGTTGTCTGGCATTTTTGCTGAACTGGACCTGTTTGGCGCAGCCATGAGACACACATTGTTTTTTTTTTTTCTTACTTCTTTTTTTCTTAGTTGTCTTTTTTTTTTTTTTTTTTTTTTTTTTATAGGTGGGAAATCATCAAAATGACTTCTCGCGCTCTGGGTGGAGCGGGAGGGCGTGTCAGACTTTTACTGACTAAAACCACACCTGTATCCTTCAATTACCCCTTGCGTTCTAGGACTACGGGTTTCCCTTTCAGAAATTCTCCGCGGTCCTAGCTACTGGGCATTGGCCCTGCTGGGCCCCTACGGTTTGCTGACATCTCTTTGAGGAGCGCGAGGATCACTACGCGCTGTTGACGACTGGGCTCGGTCCGGTTAATTACCGAACAGCCGGACGGCGAGTTACCCAGTGCTCGACGTCCGCAAGCCCACGTCTACCGTGGCCGGTAGTCGGGGTCGGAATTACGGCGGCTAGGGCGTGAGGACCTTTGTTCCCTCACGCGTGCAGCCTCCTCCTTCGCCAGCATTACTGCTTCGCAGAAGGAGGCGACCGCCTGCCATTCCTCCTCGCTTCGGACCATGGCCTGAACCAGGGCCCGACGCGAAAGGTCGCTGCCGCCAATTGCCTCCACGAGGACACGGCGGTGCTCGGCCCAAGCGGGGCACACCTCAACCGTATGCTCCACCGTGTCCTCTGGGTGCTCCGCACAGTGATGACACTCGGGCGTTGCTTCCGCCTGAATCCGATGCAGGAACCTCCCGAACTTGCCATGTCCGGTGAGGACCTGCGTCATGCGGAAGGTGAGGACGCCGTGTTGCCGCTCCAGCCACTCCTCAAAGAGGGAAATTACCGCCATAATTGTAGCGTGCCCAGCACTGGGTTGCGACAGTCGCCGTCGCCATTCCACCATGAGATCCCGCCGGAACTCTGTCCGCCATGCCGCGACTTGGCGCGGCAGCGGAGTTTCGCCTCGGCGTTGCATCTCCACGCGCAGATCGTGCATGCATGCAAGGACTGTTGCCTCCAAATCCCATGGTGGCAGGCCAGCAAGGAGGCTCGCCGCTTCGCGGGAAATCGTGCGGTATCCCCGTATCATCCGGATGGCCATGACCCTCTGGCAAGCGTTCAGCATGGCCGCCGGTCGCTTTTGCAGCGACGGCGCCCACACCGGCGCCCCGTAAAGGGCCATGGACCGAACAATTCCCGCGTAGAGCCTCCGGCAGGAGGCGTCTGGACCCCCAAGGTTGGGCAGAAGCCGCTTTAGGGCAGCCCCGGTCCGTTCCAGTTTGGGAGTCAGATGTCGAAAGTGCTCCACAAAGTTCCACCGACTGTCGAGGACAAGTCCTAGGTACTTCATCGTCGACCCGACGTCGATGCGAACCCCTCCTACCGTTATTTGGGAACCCGGTGGTGGCGCATTCCGAGGGCCATGAAAACACATGGCCTCGGACTTGTGCAGTGCCACTTCGAGTCCCAACTCCTGGATCCTGTCCACGACTGTCGCAACCCCGCGTGTCGCTAGTTCGGCCGCCGCCTGGTGCGACTCCCCCTGCGCCAGGACCAACGTGTCGTCTGCGTAACAGACCACGCTGACCCCGTCGGGGAGGTCGCCGCGCAACACGTAGTCGTACCCGATGTTCCACAAGGGCGGTCCTAGTACCGATCCCTGCGGAACACCGCACGACATCTCTCGCCGTTTCCACTCTCCCTCGTGACCAGGGTAGATGATAAACCTGTCCTTCAGGTAGGCCTCGATTAAACGACGGAGGTAGTCGGGCACCTGGTGATACCGGAGTGCCCTCCTAATGCTACTCCAGGGCAGGGAGTTGAAGGCGTTGGTGATGTCCAAGGACACCACCACTACGACCTTGCCCCGGGACACCGCATCCCCCGTCGTGAGGGCTCGCACGCGCATGATGGCGTCCACCGTGGAGCGCCCCCTGCGGAAGCCAAACTGGCTGTCCGAAAGATCCGGCCCCACCCGCGCTAAATGCGTGACGAGGCGGTCTGCAATTACTCTTTCAAAGAGCTTGCCCACCTCGTCGAGCAGCACTATGGGCCGGTATGCGGACGGAGAGTCCGCAGGGCGCCCCGGCTTCGCGATAAGGACCAGTTTCCCGGTCTTCCAACGAAGTGGGAACTGGCCCCTCTCCAAACATGCGCTAAACAGCCCTCTTAGTCGAGGCCCGAGTTCCTTCATGGCCAGGACCCAGGCTTTCCCAGGCAAGCCATCGGGTCCTGGGGCGGTATTTTTTGCGTTTAGCCTTCGTACCGCCACACTCATCTCTACCTCGGTCACCTCCGGAGTATCGTCGTCATCGCTGTCGTGGTCCGCGTCGGACACCGAGAGAGGCGGAGCCGTTGGTGGGGAAGAATGCTCCTCTCTCGAAGGGAACAGAGCGTTCACTACACCCTCCACGAGCTGGGGCCGGAGACTCTGTGTCAGCGGAGGAGCCCAGGGGCGGAGCTTATCCCGCACCACTTTGTAGGGGCGTCCCCATGGGTCTCCGTTCAGAGTCCCCAACCACACGTCACGGGCCTGTAGTTTGGCTCGCCGTATCTCCGCTCGGAGGGTGCGCTTCGCTACTCTGTATCCCTCGTACAGCTCCGCCTCTATGGCCTCCGCATCCGGAGGGCGAATGCGGCGCCTGCGGTGTCTGGTGTACCGGCGCCGTGCGGCAACGCATGCCTTGCGCAGTTCCGCAATCTCCGGCGACCACCAGTACACCTGACGCCGGGCACGTCCTGGCCGGACTCGGGGCATTGCCGCGTCGCATATTTCCGACATGGCCTCCCGGAACCACTCCGCCTCGGCATCTATGTCGACAGGCCTGTCCGGGGCTGACACCCAGTTCTTAGTTGTCTTAAATTTTTGTTTTTACAGTGTGTGTATCTATGTGTGCCAAATAAAATATTTTTCTTTCTTCTTTCTTTCTTTCGATAGTCAGTCACATTGTTTCACCCGCTCCACCTCATGAGATAATACAGTCAGCTACTACGTACTATAGATTGACATAGAGTAAAGTAGACTTGTCGGGTTGTTCCCAAAGGTCCACGAGTCTATTGTTCTAGAGAAATGAAAGTTCGAACTTTAGTTCCCAACGAGTCCACGTCTTTTTAAAATATTAAATATTTTCTTTCGCTAAGTGTCCATGAGAATTTTTATTTATTTATTTATGTACACACAAACACTTAAAATCGAAAAGAACAAATACAGATAAAAGAGTACGAAGGTCGGGTACAGTTAGCAGTAAAAACTTTGATAAGGGATATACGTTTATTATTTCTATTTCTATAAAATATACGCAGTACTTAAGAAACTGTAAACATTACATGCATGTTTCCAAAGAGGTGGAGGAAGACCATGAAAAAATAAGTTTTATAATAATTACAGTAAATAATTTTAATGTTACACTAAAATAGACTTTGCATTATATAAAAAAATCACAGTTTCAGAATAATAACAGTACAGCATCTCATACAATAAAATAGACCTAAGCATTATAAATCACAGTAATTCAAAGTAATCGTAGTTATTAACTATTTATTTTTCCCAAGGCTTACAAACTGATTAAGACAGACAAGAAATGGTTTTTACTGACTGTAATATGGTCAAATCTCGTGGACCCGTTGGGAATTGATGTAGGAACATTTAAAACAAGATTTTTTTTCATGGACTCGGTGGGAAATGAAAAACAATAGAATCGTGGACCTCAGAGAACAACTCGACTTGTCTACTTTTGAGTCTGCAATGTAGCGTAGGACCGATTTTGAAATTTTTTTTTTTTGATTGAATGGTTATGCTTCCGAGTTGGTCCCATAGAAATATTGATATGATCTGACAATGAACTTGGAAAATATGGAACGGAACACCTCATAGGATCACAGCAGAACTGTCGTAACAAGTAAAATTGCTTTGTTTATGCGTGTAGTCGATGACTGATATATCGAACCGATCTGATGATGAAACCGGAAGGTAGGCACCGGAACTCTTTATTATTATCCCTCAATAAATAAAATAAAATAAAATAAAACTCCGTAATAAATCAATGTAACCTAACTGTGTTTGGGATTATTAGAATTGTCATAGTCTAAGATCCCAGAGCGATAAGACATAACTTATTTTCACATGGATGAAACCTTATGTTCTCGGTAGCGTCTCATGTGCTTTAAATACCTGTGTGCTTGTGGAGTTCCCCCTTGGGGAACTTGGGCAGGTACGAGGTGAGAAAGGGAACTAAAAATAATAGTTACTTAACTTATTTTTTATGGCTGATTTTTATATATAATGCCTACTGGGCCTATGGCCTAAGTGAAAATGCCCCCCGGGACCCTGGAAAGCTAGATAAAGAAGGAACAAACGAGTGGGTTTTTAATCAGTAATAATCTGCCCTCCGCCCAAGAGTGAGAGAAATCATTAGATGATTTCGCACCTTAAAAAACGACGAAACATCGGCCGTATTGTAAACAACAACAACATGTGCTCTAACAGACCCGTTCGCGCTTGCGCGTAAACGTAAAGGGCACATACACTAGACTATAAAGCAAACATTACACGATACGTCATTTTTTGCCACGGTACGAAAAATCTACCGTCTAATACGATAATTGACGTTATTTTGTACAGACTGACAAAAACCATCAATCATGATTGATGGAATTGATTGACGCTTGTATGACCGTGTGAGTTTAAAGTAAGAGGATACGAGTTACTACAGACGTCTCGGCTGAATAATTTTTGTGTTTAGGGGATGTTTGGTCACTACAATTTGTCTGACTAATGAAATATAAGTTTGAAATAACATATTTAAACCTTAATAACATATTTATAAATCAGCCATGAAAAATAAGTAAAGTTCAATTATTTTTTTGTGGGGCATTAAAGCGTCTGACAAAAGTTTTGGCCCATGGAAAGTGTCTGACACTTATAGATACTACTTTAGAATAATATTCTACAAAACATGTATAAAAATTAGCCATAAAAAATAAGTTAAGTAACTCTAATTTTTAGTTCCCATTCTCATCTCGTACCTGCCCAAGTTGCCCAAGGGGGAGCTCCACAAGCACACAGGTATTTAAAGCACATGAGACGCTACTGAGAACATAAGGTTTCATCTATGTGAAAATAAGTTATGTCTTAACGCTCTGGGATCTTATTCTATCATGAGTTGCACTCTGGTGGCTATAAGGTACTATCAAGCTAATCTGATAATGGAAGGTAGGCACGAAAACTCCGTTATAATAAAATGTAGCCTAGCCGTGGCTTGGTTTATTGGAATTGTCATGCAATGTTTTAATGATTAAATACTATAGAAGTTACACACTATTTAAGTTTGGCTGAGAGGTACTTTTTAGTTGTGGTACCATAATTACTGAAAACTGTAAATTAAAAAACTATATACAAAAAAATAAAACCGACTTCGAAGTAAAAAAGAAAACACTAACAAAGTACAAAATTACTTTAATTTCGGAAGTCGGTGTTTCTCTATTAGTTTTGTCTTTTCGTTATTTAACACCGACTTCCGAAATTAAAGTTATTTTGTACTTTTTAGTGTTTTTTAGGGTTCCGTACCTTAAAAGGAAAAACGGAACCCTTATAGGATCACTTTGTGGTCCGTCCGTCTGTCTGTCTGCCAAGACCCTTTATCTCGGAAACGCGTTAAGGTATCGAGTTGAAATTAAAACCATATACTCAGGTCTGCGGTCCCTTGAAGCTGTAAAAACTTCAAACTTCTAAGTTAATGAAAAAAAAACACAGACGTCGTACATTTCGACCCTCTCAAAGGTATCAAAATTCATAGGGTACTTCCCGTTGACCCAGAATCCTGAAATTTGGCATATAGCAAGGTGTTATAGTATAGATTTAGGAATAAATCTGAAAATAGAATTTTTTTGGTTAAGTCATAAAAAAGTCGGTTAAAAAGAACTTTTTTGCGATTCGGAAAAATCTTCGAGACTCCATTCGGGAATTTGTAAATTTACATACGTAAGTTTGTACGGAACCCTCAGTGCGCGAGTTCGACTCGCACTTGCCCAGTTTTTTTTTTTACATTGATCGATGTGGGTTGTATATTTTTTCTAAAAGGTTTTTTTTTTACATTTTTTAGTTGTGGTAGCACAACTAAAAAGTGTCTAATCATCAGTTTAGTTCGATGCTACCTTATAGCCAGAGTGTGCATCTCATGACAATAAAATTGTATAATAATCCCAAACACAGTTAGGTTACATTGATTTATTACAGAGTTCCGGTGTCTATCTTGCAGCTTCATCATCAGATCTGTTCGATATATCTCCTCCCCCCCTTCTTTCAGTCAGTCATTGACTACTTTACGACAGCTGTTCAGCTATGATTCTATGAGGAGTTCCGTTCCATATCTTCGAAGATCCTCATCAGATCATAACAATATTTATATAGGACTAACTCGGAAGCATAACATAATAAACAAAAAAAAAAACAAATCAAAATCGGTTCACAATTGACCAAGAATTCGGTGAACATACATTAAAAAAAAAAACTTTCAGCCGAACATAGAACCTCCTTCTTTTTGAAGTCGGTTAAAAAATACAACCGAATTCAATATAAAAAATACACTAAAAAGTGTCAAATAACTTTAATTTCGGAAGTCGGTGTTAAATAACAAACAGACAAAATTATTAAAGAATCACCGAGTTCCGATATTAAAGTTATTTGGCACTTTTTAGTGTTTTTTTTAAACAATATTAGGTATCAACTTACGAATGTCATTATTTAAAGCTTCTATAGATTACTGTTGTGTATAAAACTCGAATTAGGTACGGCATTTATCCTAAAATTTACTGGTAAAACCATTTACCAACTAAAAGTAAAGTGACCAAGTAAAAGTCCGAAAAGTTTTATGATCTTCGTTTATTTCGAGCATTTACCACCATTCGGTTGGTAAATCTGATTTTATTTATTTTTAGGGTTCCGTACCTCAAAAGGAAAAAACGGAACCCTTGTAGGATCACTTTGTTGTCCGTCCGCCCGTCTGTCTGTCTGTCTATCAAGACTCTTTCTCTCGGGAACGCGTGGAAGTATTGAGTTGAAATTAAAACCATATACTAAGGTCTGCGGTCCCTTGAAGCTGTAAAAAAATCTAAATCTGAATTAAAGAAAAAAAAAATATACGGCCGTTTATGTCGCAAAAAACATGTATTTCGACACTCTCAAGGGAATCAAAATTCATAGGGAAATTCAGGATTCTAGATCAATGGGAAGTACCCATTGATCTAGAATCCTGAATTTCGGCATGAAGCAAGGTCACATAGCATAAGTGTAGATAGAAATCTGAAAACTGTAAATTTAGTTACGTCACAAAAATAAACTATTTTTGTTGCCAAAGGTCAATCGGTTGGTTACCATCCTGATTTCCTGGGGGAGTGCATTTCAAAGAGAAATAGCTTGGACATAGAAAGAATTGTGAATGAAGTCAGTACGGTGAGTGAGACAATGAAGTTATGTGAATGTTATGTGATGACCGTAGACTTTTGTTGTGATTGGCGCAAATGTATTGGAAGTAAAAGTAAGATTTACTTTACACGGTAAATATCGAAAAACAGACATGTAAGGGTGGTTTTAAAAAAAACTACGAAGGCGAAGACGGAAGCTCAATTATGCTACCACCTTAGCCTGTTAACCTAACCTATCCGAGTTGGATTGCTCTAAATCAGAATGTTTACCACATTTATGGTATTCTTTGAAACCAACATTTACCAACCGCCTTTTGTAAAACCTAGCAAGTGCCAGTTTGTAATGGTATGAGTCCGAAAAATTGCTCCCCTTTTTATTAATACTTACCTTGGTTCTTTTACTATCTAATGTCGGTAAATCTGATGTTGTATTGGTAAAACCTAAGATTTACCGTAGATCTGGCTTTTACAGTAACATATAAACATGTCTTCGAAATTTCATACTCACGCATAATGCGGACCATTTTATAATACTTATGTATGTCATATGTTTACATAAAAGTTCTTTTCAACATTTTAATTCGCTTTTCATGCAGGTGGGACTACTGGTTGCTTTTATCTATGTAAGTATGTAGTTTTTGATAGTAGACGATGGCAAGGTTTTTATGAACCAGATGTACTTGTTCGAAAAAGCTTTGCAGGCAATCTCCCTGTAAGTTTTCCACTGTAATGTAGTTATGTTTCAGAGCGGTAGATGGCAGCATGTGCACTACACGGGGGTTCTTTACTTGTCGTTGAGTTGGGTGTATGAGTTCTTCATGAATGTTTTAGTTGCGTAAGTCTCGTGGCTCAACTTTTAGCAATAGGTCTCGTCAACTATGGGTGCTCTTAAGAGTTTAATGTTTTTGGAGTACCGTCGTATTGTGTTGAGCGCCACCTGTGCTGCGAGGCGCGCTGTGCGCGTCGGGCGCTAGAGGGCTCGCGCGCGGCAAGCGGCGCCGCGGGGCATTGATTGCGCGGCTGTCGCGGGAGCTCGCCGAGAGTGCCGCTGCCAGTATTTGATTATTTATTCGCCGCGCGAGCCGCGGGCCGGAGGTCGGTCGTGACTGGAGACGAGCGTGCGGGGCCGGGTTCCCCGTCCAGTGTTGTTGTATCGAGTCTGTACCCGGTGTTATAAGTGACTATTATGAGCGACAGGGATAGATCGTCGCCTTCCCTCACGGACACCCCGCTGAAGACTTACATCGGCCGGCACGACGACGACTACCCCCTAATAAACGGAAACGGTGAGTGCTTCCTGAGTTGTAGTCCCGAGGGTCGGAGGGCATCGAGCGCGTCGCACGGCGGCAGAGGGCGGTCTGGGCGCGCGTCACGCGCTCGGCGCGCGGCTGGTCGCGCCGCGCGCTCGCAAAGTCTCTTGGTCAGCGCGCGCTCGACTTGCCCACTGGCGCTGCTCGGCTGGCTGCGGAACTCCGCACACGATAAGCTTTGCCGCATTGAAGCTTCCGCCGTTCGATCGACCCGCGCCCATGTGGCCCCTTCCCAAAAAGCGTAAACTTACCTATAGCTCGCGGTAGCTACGCGTCGCCGAACGATTACATTGAAAGTGTTCCGATGTCTTGGAGCCGGGGTCGCCGGCTTGGGGCCCGCTCGGCCACGCGGCCCTTGGTTCGCTGCTGGCGTGCTGGAGCCGTGCTGAGCGCTGAGCGGTGGTGTCGCGGAGCGGTCGCCAGCTGGCGCGGATCGATCGCGTGACCTTAGCTCCGACTGCCGAAATATTGGGAGGGTGGTGTCGCGAGATAACCCGAGCACCCAGCACACATTGCGACACTTCCGCAACTTAGAGCAGCATTAAGGATGAGAAACGAACTAGTAACACAGCTGTGACTAGAACTGGCGAGGTATGTAGGTACATATCGGTTGCAGAATAGATATTCGTGTCAGCTGATTGTAGAATTTAAAAGTATAAAAGCAGCGACTGCGTGACTATCAAATTAGTTGAATAGAACTTGCTAAAAGTTGCTAAACAACTGAAATTATTGAGCCCAATTGTATTGAAATAGTCTTCAGTTTTCATGAGTAGGTAGGACATCGGTGCCTAGTGCCTAGTGGGCATGAGATTTGTAATTTATGTTTGAGGACAACGACATTGTTTTTGACTCAGGTTTGCTTTTTGAAACAATTTTCCTGCTAGAACTGGCAGTACAGGTAAACGTGCGGTGCTTATATATATATTTGAAAGACAATGTGAGCGGTTGCGGACAACATTGCCATTTATTTCTACCACACGAAATATCAAATTACTATGATGGTTGACAAAATATTCAGTAGGTAACGGGTAAAACACATTTAATTTTAGAATATGGAATTATCAATGTTTACATGTGAATGGTGATTGATAGGATGTAATCCTGCGGAGTGTAGACTGTTCCGTGCAGAACAGTGCAGCAGCCGTAGGTTGGTACTGAAGGTGCTGCTGACCCCCTGGCGGAGAATGCGGCGTGATGCTCGCAGCTCGGCTCATGAGAGGCTCGCGATATGAATAGCGCTGCGTGCGCGAGGGCGAGCGCCGAACGCTGACCTTGACCGATATACATCATGATTATATATGACAACACAACATTCTACATTTTCTGGATATGTTGATCGAGTCTAAGGAAATATGAGGTAAGTCAATGGTGACGATTATCATCCTGCTGATACGCAAGAGGTCAACAATCATCACGGCACGTTACTCAACAGCGCAGCACCTGATGTACCTACACGTTGTATCTACTCGCGTGTAATCACGGCGGCGCCTGTTAACAGCCACTTCAAACTGTTCACGTCGAGCCAAATTGACGATAAATACTCGATCATTATGCGCTCAGTGGCTGACACTACAGTACAACATTCGTCACACAGCTCATCCTTTTCTGTTATGTAGGTTTATATGCATAATAGAGATAAACTAGGAACAAGATCATTTTAATAAAGAGTAAAGGGTGTTCAAAGTGCTAGTGATGCACTAGTGGCGCGACAGTGGCGCAGCCCGGCCACGTGGCGGGCCCTGTCGCCGGTGTGTGCGCAGTAACTATCGGCGCTTATCTTTGCGCCTTGGTGATAACGTGCTATGCGGACTACGACACTCTTCTGATGTGATCACAAACACAGATAACGTCACACAAACAAAAATTGTTACTACTTAGTTATTTCTTGTGGGTACCATCCACTAGTCGTACTCGGAGTGCTTGTCCACTTAAAATATCTTCGCTTATCTCTTCATCGACTTCAAGAACGGGTTCAAAGAGCAAAAGAAATAAAAAATAGTTCCTATTACTAGTACCTATGGTTCATGTCAGAGGTGGTTGGGGTCCAGTTTTAACTACTGCCACTGAGGTACAGCCACAGGGCGGCCAGTGGTCAGAGTTCAGTAGTCTTCACACCACCGGCTCCACGCAGGAGGCAAGCAGCGCTCCATGCTTGATAGTAAGATGTTCCATCCACACATGTGATACACATCACGCACGCTCATCGGTCCATACAGTACTACGTACTCTAATGACCAAAGTAGTTCCACGAAACGCGAACCTTACAATTAGATGTTCCATAAAGTGATCAAATATTATAACTATAACAGAATGGACTTGAATCATACGTTCAAGTAGTAGTAAGTAGGTAAGCAAGATATATACCTACTAGCGAACATCACAAACTTGTCGTCATTTTTCGTTAAATTCCTGAAGTTTGTGCGTCTTTCCTGCGCCGTGCAGCGCGCCGCCCCGTACTGAGCACCTATTGTGTGCCCCCTGTACCTATTCACAAGCTTCTTCGTCATTATTAGCAGATGGAACATTTCTTTACATTCTTCAATCAATCTCAGGTGTCGGAAGAAGACGTTAGGTACCTATTTAGATTAGATTAGATTAACCGAACAAACCTCGTTAGGGTGTTAGTATTGAACACACCACAGCAAACCCTAAAATAATGTGCAATAGATAAAAGGTTTTATATAAAAATATGTAGGGTTTATCAGTTCGCCCTGCAGAAGTGTCGACCGTATGGTATGTAGCGGGGCGGTCGTCCGGCGCTATCCGGTGCCGTACGGCCCGGTCCGGCTCGGGACGGCAGCCGGCCGCCCGGTTCGCCTCCGGCTGCTGCCGCGTGTAATTCATATAAACTAAATTAGCCTCCAGCTCTAACCGAATCAACGCCGTGATCGGCTGAATGGATGATAGCGTTTTTTAACCCTCGCGTTTTTTATATTTCTATGCTCGCGACTAACGAATGCTGTCTCTTAACTCGTTGGATTAATAAAGGATGCTTCATAACTTGTGATGAGGCTCACTATGGCCTAATTTATTCTATTATTTACTTGTAGGCGGCTAACTTGGTATACCGTGAGTATTCTATCCACAAGAGGTGTTTTTAACTAGGTTCTGCTAGATACTTGTAGGTATTTGGATGTTTACCTTTTGCCATAACGTCCGTTCACCAGTCAACTGGCATTACCATCCACGTTTCACAGTAAGATACCTGTTATGTTTGAAATCAGTAGTTACTTGCACGGATCCTATAATACGTAAGGCATGCTTCAAACGCATCTCAAGCGACAGGACTTCTCCCTTGAGATGCTTTTGAGTTAGTCTAACTAGTAGGTATAGCACGAATCAGTTCTATCTGTTAATTACCCAGAGATAGGCGTTAAATATCCACATCTGTCAATTTGCAAGGTCGCTGTTAGTTGTGATAAAAAGTTAAACATAATGTCGTCTAAATGAAGTGCTAGATAATAAACAAAGATAAATAAACAACATTAATTGCTCATAAGTTATTTCCTTGTAGGCTGCGCGGAGATAATACAATGAAAAACACATTGGATTTGACTTCAATGCCGAATAAACGAATAATAGAAATACGTCGCGCGGTGATAAGCGGTATTACACTACTCGATATTCAGACAGTCTTAGTCTATGTTTATCTACCTATATAACTCATCGTTCTGTTTCATTCCTTTACACTACATTGGCGTAAGTTGCTCTTTTTCTTGTGTGACGCTACATAGATTGTCTGAATATCGAGTGGTGTAATAGGCGCTTAAGCGCGGCGGCGCCGGAGCAGCGCAGCGCGCACGCACCACGCGCTCGCTCGCCTCTGCGGCACAAGTGCTGCGGTGCGAGCCACACTCACAGCAACCTCTTGCGACTAACGCGGGCCGCTTTTTGTTTGCCGCTCATTTACATGCAGTGTTGCGTTTGTCATTTTGTCCTAATGTCGGATTTGCATATTGTGTTGGTATCGCGTGGCTGAGAACGACTATTTTACCAATAACATGTCCCGTGATACACGAATTGCGGTAAATTTTCTTTTGTCATTTACCCAATTACCTACTTGGTCAGTTTTATTAGATGATAAATTTACATTTTGGAGTAGGTACCTACTTAGTTGTAAAGTAACGCCTTAGAAATAATATTTTTCTCAGTTTTAATGTACGCACATTCTTCCTTGGCCCGTGTTGTTGACACACATTAGCTCGAACATGCAGCGATTAACATTAATATGAAGTGTAGGGGCGCGGCGAATAGGCGACGCGTATTTACATTCTGTACATGGCCAGAACGCAAGGGTGTGAAACTAGTCGCGTATAGATTGGAAATCACTTTTTAATCAAGGTCTTCCAATGTGTACAAGAGTAGTACGCAAATACTCGTATACTTCGTAGTGACCTAACTACCTAACCTTATTCCATAATATACAGTGCCAGTACAGTACGAATATGGACTAATCGTGCGTAGATCGGAATAATAGCGCCTTGATTAGGTCAGGTTAGAATAGTGACCATTAGAACACGATGGCGAGTGAACTAAGCGACGATGTGGGTTAGGTTAGAACAGTGACCATTAAAGAAACAAAAACGTCAGATTCCCTTCTAATGTTAGTGAATCATTTGGGTTAGGTTAAGTTAAAAGTCATTATTATTTATCTAATTCTACATTAATGATATTTAAACATTTTTGGTTATATGAATAAATGATTTTATATGTATGTATCTCAGATTTTGTCAGGCAAAGTGATGTTAACGTTTGGAACCAGGAAGCGCGCGTACACGTTACAAATTATACAAGACCAGTACGCAGAATTTGTGTATACATTGTAATTGCAGATTTAAAAATAGCAATACAAAGTATACGCGAGCAGTTTCCTATGGCTGCGTTCAGGCCATGTATAGAATGGAAATACGCATAGGCGACTATTGTATTGTTTGTTCTGAGCCGCACATGCGACGCTCGGGCAGTAGTTAATGATACCGAGCACCGAGCACCGAGTACCGAGCACCAAGCGCCGAGCATCAAGCACCGAGTACCGAGCGCCGAGTACTGAGCACCGAGCGCCGAGCGCCGTGCGCCGAGTACCGAGCACCGAGTACCGAACACCAAACGCCGAGTACCGAGCACCGAGTACCGAGCGCCGAGTACCGAGCACCGAGCGCCGAGTACCGAGCGCCAAGTACCGAGCACCGATCAAAGAGTACCGAGCGCCGAGTACCGAGCACCGAGCGCAAAGTACCGAGCGCCGAGTACCGAGCACCGAGTGCCGAGTACCGAGCACCGAGCGCCGAGGTGACCAGAGTGACATGACGGGGCTCGGTGACGCGATGGTGGAATCAGCAAAAACGTCAGCTTCATAATCAATACGAGTACATTTTTTGTGTGCCAGCGACGCCAAGCTATGCTACCAACGTTTTTGTATCGTAGTTCATTTTAATTATATTATTGCATATTATAATCATGTCGATTCACATTTTGCGAACCCTCACCTTGAGGCACCTCACTACAAATTACGGCCGGTTCCCGACATTCATTAATGTTAGGGGTACAGGTACAATGATGATTATGAATATTTTTTTGAGATTACATGAGTGGATGAACGTTCATATTGTGGTTTTATGTTAGGTACTTACAATAATATTCGGTAAACCTATAAACAACAACTTATGCCGACTGAAATTAATTTGCGATATTCAGGTAATAATATCAAAAACTGCACCTAAAACCTATATTCCAACTAAATAACAGTCAATCCATTGATATTAATATTAAAAACACGAATGAATTTTCATTCATGTTTTTAAAAAATGAAAAACTTTTTTATTACTTTATAAAAAACAGAAATTTTATAAATTAATAAAAAATGAAAAAACAAGATCCTAGCTTTGAACTAAGCCGATATCGTGAAATACCTAGTTCATAAAAAGATCGGGACGTTGCCGTCGTCGTTCTGGGAGTGAGCCGGTCGTTGCTGCCGGGCCGGGAGCCGGGCCGGAGCCGGCAAACTGTATTAAAAACGTTTAAAGTATTCGCTCGGCGATTGGATTTTTTGTGAGGAAGTATTCCGGAACTGCGGAGCATTCGAGGCACGGTGTTGTGCGGCCCGGAGCCGCTCGGTGCATACAAGTGCTCGTTTTTTGCTCGAATAGCTAAAACAAGAGAGCACTATTCAATTGAAAGCGTTTAACAGATATTTTATAAAAGATTGTTCAATGACGACAATGTTGTAACATGAATTACTTTAGCACTTTACCCGCGACTTCGTTCGCGAAAATAATTTCATTAAATCTTTACCTAACACTCCTAAAATCGTCTTATGAGAGTAGTTTTGAAAAATTAATAATGACCCACTAGCTAAATTGGTACTTAAAACGATCTTAAGACTACTTTTATTTTCACTTACAAAAACTTGTGTTATGCTACAAAGCTGGATTTTGGCACAGATATGGGAGCGTTTATTTCTATAACTATCTTATAATCAGCTTTTAAAATGTTACTAAGCCCTATAATATACTTGACGAAGCGCAATAGCTTCTATAATGATATGAGGCTTCACAATTACAAGCATAAATGCTCTTGTTAGTAGCTGAGATGGGCATCTTAACTAAAGCAATCATGTTTATAATGCACTAGTAATGTACTTAGTTATTAGTTAAAAGCATCGACTATTCTAGCGATAGACAAGCACGTTCATGGAAACTATTTGTCAAAATACTGAAAAGTTAAAACAAAAGTTCGCTGCAGCGCTAGATTGGCATTATGTCGTTTAACAAAACTATTAAAACATACAGCGCATAGATAGCTTTTAGAGATACTTTTTTCAGAACCAAAATGTCTTAAGCGCCATGAATTTCGCGGCACTTACGCGTTTCGTTCAAAATAGTGTAATGACATGTTATCCATATAGATTTTTATACCGCAGAAGTGACACAGCTTTTTGCCTACAATTCATTACAATTACACTCTATTTTTTTTTTTTTTTATTCTTGATAGGTTCGCGCTTGACCGCTATCTCACCTGATGGAAAGCGAAGATGCGGTCGACGATGGAGCGCGCTTACCTAGAAGTAACCTATTCACTCTTGACTTAAAGATTCCCGGGTTGTAGCCATCAGGAAAAACAGATTCCGGCAAGGAATTCCACTCCTTAGCTGTACGCACTATGAATGTGTTCCCAAAACGGTTCGTGCGTATAGGTGGAATTTCCACCATGTACCGGTGGCGCATTGCCGTACGCCTGGTGGTCCGATGATGGAACGGGCTAGGCGGAATTATGTTATGCAATTCCGACGCACACTCCCCGAAATGCAACCGGTAGAAAACCGACAGATGAACTTTGAAGCCTCGACTCAACGAGTGCGTCATTGCCAATGATCCTCCTGGCTCGCCTCTCAATTGCCTCAAGTGCATCAAGCTGGTATCGGGCAGATCCGTCCCAAAGATGAGAGCAGTACTCCATACACGATCGAACTCTATTTCAAAATTTAATAATAGTCCTCGTTAGTGTAAATTCAAAAACCACGTTTTACTACTTTAATAAATAAGTGAATTCAAAATCGCGTAAAATATTGAAACCCTTTATTCTAATCATCATTCTGAAGAACAGCTATCCTGAGTGAATGAAGATCAGGACTGCGCCGCTAATATCTAGTAACAAAACAAACAACAACGGTAAATTTATCTTTAAAATGTTTAATAATTCCAGTCAAAGATTCAGTTTTTTTTTTTCGGAGATATTTATTTTTCTGTTGTAATTTTATAACTTTTTTGCAGCTAAAACTTTTTAAAATCTTGTTCAACTTAAATATCATCAGCTTGAAAGTGTGTAGAGTAGATAAACGAATATTTTGTAGAAAGCCACGTGTTTTCACTTCTATTCTCTTGAAGAATTTTTATCCATTCTTCCCTTTTCGGCTGACTAGTGTGAACAAATCTAGAATATAATTATAGTGTATGACGGACGAAATCTCAATATGAGTAATGCAATATCACACATAAGACTACAAATTCAGCTGAGCCTAATGTATATTTGAATACTAATCTGCACGTGATATCTAGGTAGATACGTAATACCTAAGTGCTAACGAATGACAGAATAAGTACCTAACGACAAAACTTACCGATGAAAATTGATACCCAATGATTTGCTGACATTTCTTGCTGAGTTTTTACAGTATCAAAAAACACACGTAATAATTTTTGAATTTGACGGAATTCATTGATATCATCTATACAAATAAGAAATAACATTGAAACAAAATATTCAAAAAAAAAAAAAACAATCAGGGAATAAAACACCATGCAAGTCTGTGTTCACTAAACCAGTAAAGTTGTAGGTAAAATCTGGTTTTTGTGGGAGTTAACATTTGCATGTTTTAGTCTATGATTGTAAAATGGGAAGGCTTTTTAATAAAATAATATGTTTTCTAAAATACTATTACGATATTAGAAGCTATTATATTGCTTGGACAACCAGTAATTTTACTTAAATTACTAGAGAATTATTATTTACGTCCAGATTCACTTTAATTTGAATTTATAAGCGCCGCTCTCACACTGCATGAACGTCAAAACTGTAATAATGACATCAATATCAAGGTGCATAGAAGACACTGCACCTGAGTCGGTTGAAGTGAGTCTACGGCACGCGTAATCTAGTACGTAGTACATATATAGCGATGGTTAAAAGTATATTTTTATAGAAGTTATCTTGGCTGGTGGTTCCGGTTGTTTTGTGGTAAATACTTAATAAAAACTTAAATAGCACATTAGTATATTATTGTAAATAAAATATTTCATCAATCCTTATGAATATTCGCCATGTTTTGAAATTGCTTTTCATTAAGTACTTTATAGATGTCTCCACAATGGTTGATGTTTACTAATAAAGTTATTGACATAGTAGCTTATAAATTTTATATAGCGCTCTTTTTAAGTACTATTAGAATTAAAAGAGTAGAGCAAAACTATAACGACACAAACTTATAATGATCTCAGCTACGTATGTTATAATACCTTATTTTCTCACAAAATGCTACTATAGTATCAATATGTTATTCTGGATTATTTAACTTTACTGTAAACAATTAGAGGAGACTTATTCCTAAAAGTGTCCTAAAAGAAAATCTTGTAGCAAACTTTAAGACTGATATATAAAGGCAAAGGCTCTTCTTGAGAATATCTACGCTTGTGAAATGCTATTATTAGTAAAAGTTTCCAATAACTATTTTATAGGTCAGTCCTGTAGCGAACTATAAGACCGAGATATAAAAACTAATGCACTTGAGTATGTAAAGGCTTGGAAAATGCTATTATAAGTTAAATAGTCTACCACAATGATTTTAAAAGAACGTTATTAGTAGTGACAGACTTATAATCTTTCTTTATAGGATTACTTTGCCGGTTGGGGATAGTCTTCATTATTCATATAAGTTAGAATTCGGGCTAAGTTCCAAGTTCATTAACCTCAGAAATAAGAATCCTCCATACAATCTTTAACACACCCTAAATAGTCGTATGTAGTGCACGGTGCCAATTGGTCGTTTTCAATGGAGTAAAAATCGGCGAGAAACTCCAAGGGGATCAATGCTTTTATAAAAGAATATTTTTTACAATGTTTCTATATTGCAATATAAATAGGTATAAGAGGACAGTGTAGACCAGTCAACATTGTTTTTAAAAAGTACATTTTTAATAAAAATCTTTGTTTGAAATAAAAAAAAAAATACAATTTATGAATCGGCGGAGTCTACATTATTCTCACGTTCACATAATAAAAATTAGTTAAGAGAATATAAAAATAAAATAAAAGTACTAATAATATATATATTTATTAGTACTTTTATTTTATTTTTATTATTTATTGTTTATTTGTATTATAATTTATGATAAATAGCATTTATCATAAATTATAATACTTTTAAATTTGAATGGGAATCATGTCCATCAATTTATTATATAAATTACCCGGATTATCCTCATTTGCAATATGAAAATTTAGTCTTTGTCAGCTGTAATATCCTTTCGCAAAGTGCTATAAGATGTAATACTGTGGAAATAAGCCAGGCAAACTATCCTAGCTCTGGCTATGTTTGTCAATCGCCTTACTTTTCTTGAGCTACCTAAGAGAGTTAACTGTGAGTGTGTTCTAATTTTGATTAGACACTTGTACCTAAAAATAAGTTTCCGCAAAAATATCAAGTTTTTGCTGTCAGGGATTTAATTGAGGCCAACTTGAAGGACATTCGGTAACTTCACATTCGGCGTCTAGAGCAGTTATTAGCTCAGTACCATTTCGAAAGACGCCACTCGCCAGACTCGTTGACATGCAAGACATCTGCATAATTTCTATCCATTTTAAAAATAAGAGAAATATCATCAGAGAATATAATTAAGTATACGGACTAGCTGTCCCTCACGGTTTGACCAGCGTCTTTAGTTACTGCTCCCCTCGCGTATATCGTAGCGTGGTGTTATATAGCTTAAAGTCTTCCTCAATATATAGGTTATTCAACACTAAAATATTTTTTCAATTCGAACCAATCGTTTCTGAGATTAGCGCTTTCAAACAAAGAAGCTTATAATATTAGGTTGATATAGATTATAGATACCAATACATTTTCTAACTTATTGATTTAGATTTTATCTTTGAACAGTGTCTTATTTGTTTATAGTTAATCAAAACGGTACATGCTCAATTACATTAATTAATATAGAATTGTAAAAACATAAAAAAAAAACAATCATACATAATGTTGGCAATTGTATGGAATTTTAGATAATAATTGATTTTGATTATTATAATAGGATTATTTCAATAACACATAATAATTTTAATTTAATAATTTAAGATTGAATACAATAAATCTTACATAATTATGGAAGATTTGATCGGAAGTCAACGTTTTCCCTTGATATAAATAAGATATCTGTTCTATCTAGTAAACGAAGCTTCAAATTGAATAATTAGTAACTACTTTTAACAGTGAGGCTGAATTAAAGTTAACGAATAACGTGGTGAGAGAGGCTGAATTTGAAGCCATAGGGGAGTATGTAGGTATGGTGGATTGGGGCAGGAGGTTAAACGACGTGACTGCTCCTGGCGAGCGTCCTCGCGCCTCCCTCACTCTCGATCCTGTCCCAGTTAACTGGCCGCCGGATTAGCTTTGATTACGAAGGCCTTAGAAAAGCCATTTGTTTCCAACTCGTATCAATTTATTTGCTTAGCATTCAAACTTCTGGCACTATAGAATGATTTCAACTCCGTGGGAAGTTCTCATAAGATAAACAAAACTATCAATAAAACTTTGCCTTCGTTTAGAAACCCGGCTTTGGAAATTAGATTTCCTAAGAAGCCTGAAAAACAAAGTAAGATACTATAGTAACGTAGCGGGGCTCTCGGCAGTCGGCGAGCCTACCATGACTGCCACCGCTGTCTGAGCGAAGGTTAATTTGTGAAGGCCAGGCGAAGACGAAGGTCGACGGTTTTTGTAGCCTTATTTGTACTTACGGTTAGACTAAGACCAAAAACTAATAGTATAACCTACTTGGTTTATTTTGAATGGAATATTAAAACTTTCAACTTTAAAACACTAGCTGTTAATAAATAGTCCCGAAACCTTCACAAACCTACTGAATTAAAAAATAAACATCACTCTATTCCAACGCAACGCAGTGTATTCACAAATTGTGAAAGTTTCAAATTCTGTCTTAATATTAGTTTGATCGCCAATACAAATATTGGCGATCAAACGATGTGATGTGGGCCAAACAAAGTATTACCTATCACTTTAATTTTTCTTCTCCTTTCTCTATCGTATATTTTAATATTCATTAGTTTATTATTTGGTAATGTACCTATTTATGTATTATGTGTATATATATTTGATTGTATTTTTATTATCTTTTCTTTTTTATTGTACATTATTTATGTTGTTGTACACTGACAGCCCAAAATCTTTTCCTTTCGTTTTAGTCCATCCAAAGGTTGTCTGGTAGAAATTTCCCTGTGCAATAAGATCGCCTATTTTACACTTATTTTTTATAAATGTCTGTCCTGTAATAAGTTAAAGTGTGCAATAAAGATATAAATAAATAAAGAATACATCTTATGCCAGTTCGTGGTGTTCTTATAATATGTATTGTGCGGTAGTATTGTAGCCGTTAGGGATCACAATATCAGCGGCGGCTCTCGGCTTGTTTGTGGACCAAACGTAACGCTCCGGAGTATTACATCGCCCGGGATTACTGCGGAGACTTCGATCAGGAAACTGGCCTTTACTGCTATCCCTCCTCTATATACTGACAATATAATTATATCACTTTCTTTACAAAATGAAAAAAGTGATTTGCAAAGATTCATCTGCCACAAAAATCAAAACAAAGTGTGGTAAGAAACAAGTACGTTATACTGGTTATAAAGTACCCATTGACTATGTTAAAGTTAATCTTGGAGTTTAGTTCGTCAGTTTAATCTGTCTGCTCCGCCACCGCCGCCCGGCACGCCAGCGCCGCCGAGCTGTTGGTATGTGCTGCTCTTTCTCAGTAATGCTGTTACTAACAAGTGGTTTGCATCAGGCATCAGATAATATGTTCCGGATGTTCGATTCCGATTCCGAAAGTTCGGAACTTCCGATTAATATGCACCTCCGATTCTGTTGGTGGTTCCGATAAATAATCGGATGTTATATTGGAGGTACAAACAAGTTTATACCAGTCGCGCGAGGAATCTTCCTCCCTGTGCCACAGTATAGATATATGGAACAGTACGGAAACTACCTACAAATGTTCGAAACGGCTCACTCACACAAACATACGCATCGACGAGAGTCCTAAGCGGCATTCGCTACTGACAGGACCGCGAGAAACGCTTAGGAGTCTCGTCGATGCGTATGTTTGTGTGAGTGAGCCGTTTCGAATATTTGTAGGTAGTTTCCGTACTGTACAGTATAGATATATGTATCTATACTGTGCCTGTGCCTTCTGTCGACTACTCTTTCACTTGTTATTTTGTTTCGTAGGTATTTTGCATGTTGTGAGTTCGCGTCGTTTTAGTTTTATTTGACGTTTCTGCCTCCAACTCAGATTCTCGTTCCGATCCCGATAAATCTTTAAAAACTCCGGTTCCGAATTCGGTTCCGATATAACCACTTCCGTTACATTCCTAGGTCACCGACATATCCAAAAGAATCACCAAATTTAAGTGGCTGGGGCCTGACCCCAGCCACAGCACACTGAACAGATAGTCGATGGGCCGAAAGGTTCTGGAGTGGCGACCATGCACCGGAAGACGCAGCACTAGAAGGCCCGATGAGGTAGACCGATGACTCCGATGGATCGAGACGCATAGGACCGTTCGTTGTGGCGACACTTGGGGGAGACCTATGTGCAACAGTGGACGTCTTTCAGTTGAAATGATGATACTGATGACATGGACCGGAAGAATAAGAGTTTTTCACTTTACAAGGGTGCAGTGAGTATCAGACTCTGCATTTCGTTTCTCAAACGATATAATAAATGTTCCTATGTGTCTGAACTAGGGTTGCCAACTTTTATGAGAAGAAATAGAGAGTAGATCTCATTTCAAATGACGTAAATAAAGAGTACAGACATAAGTTTAACCTTTTGAGTGCGTAATTAGAGACACAATAGTAAGACAATGGCGCGTGAACGCCGGCGTTAATGCGGGGATCAACAGCTTAAACTTGTATTTTTATACATTTAAAATAAATGATACTGTTTATTTATAAAAAAGAGTATCATTTATTATTCATTATTTTTTTTATTTTCATTATTTATTTTATAATTTTTGGTACATTTTGCAGCAAAACAATTTTTCATTGTTTTCAAAAGAATTGTATCAAACATCATAAAGGAAGCTCATTTTTACCCGACTTCAAGAAGGGTTATGTTTTTAATCAATTTCAATGAAGCCCTGTGCCCTGTCTGTCCTCTCTTCCCGCCACTTCACATTCATGAAAATAGGTGACTTTTTGGTCACGATAATAGGGATGCATCATATATGTGTGACGTGCACTATAGTAAACACTGTGTAAAAAAGAGTATTTTAGCGTCCTCTATTAGTGTTATAGATTATAGAGTACACCTACATGCTATAGAGTACAATACTCTATTTTTTAGAGTACGGTTGGCAACCCTAATCTGAAAACATCTTTTCTAGTGGGTGTTTTCAATAGAGATAGATATATTATCGTAGTGATTTCAAAAACCGAAGCAAACTTTCGCTGTTCTTAATTCTATACAGATATTGTTGAATTCGATCCGTGAATATGATATAAATTATGATGAGACATGAGTCTACGTACCAAGGTGGCTGTTCTATTATTCTGTAAATAATAATTGAGGTATCATAGACAGTAGCGGCTTTAACCATTGTGGGGCTCCTGGCGGTAGGTAGGAGACCTTTTGTACTTTTTGCAGAGTAATGTAAATCGAAAGTAGGTACAATGCGTTCCAAATAAGAATAGGATCGTTTGCTATGTTGTGACGTTACGTCATACTGTCAAATCGCAAGAAATTGGGCAAAATTGAAGAACTCAGAGATGAGCAAAATTGAAGAATTGGATTCTGATTAAACTATTTTCGTTCACAGATCGTAAATAAATTAAATTTTAAAAATTTCTTGTTTTGCTCACCATAATAATTCTTTGATTTGACAGTATGACGTGACGTCACTACCTGGCAATCGATCCTATTCTTATTAGGAACGCATTGTACATATTTGTGACTAGCACTTTGCCCGCGACTTTGTTCGTAAAAATATTTTCATAAAAACTTCTTTAAACCGCATTTTGAGGGTAGTTCTGAAAAATTAATAATGACAACCTTTATTAATTTTGATCAGAATTTGTGCCAAAATACAAGTTTATCAACGAAAAAAAATAAGAATCCTCCGTGGAAGGAATACATCCCCTAAATTGTCCTATTGGGGGTAGTTTGGTAAAACACACTTTCAAGTATATTAACACAATCAATGAGATTTTACATACAGTCATAATTTCCCCTTTTAACCTCCCACCCCCCTTATAGGTTGAAAAAATCCCTTTTCTTCACCCTTGAAATTACTCCTGTATCTTGCGTGCTTACGCAAAAATGTAAACTCACAAATACACAAGACATCCAAACCCGGAACAACTGTAGCATTGGTTCCACGCGGGAATCAAATCCGCGAATGCAGTGCAGCAGCCTATCACTCAACCACTGAGCCATTCGTACCGTTTTCTTTATGATAACAATTCTTTAAGGGCCCGATGTAGATCAACTAGCGTCCGTAGCCTGGCTGCGCATCGGTAACCTCTTTGGGGAAACCGAAGGTATTGTCTGTGCAATTATGGATGAAGTTATCATGACGAAAAACTACCGGAGATTTATTGTGAAGGACGGCACGGTTGACATCAGTCGGGCATGTCACCGACCGGGTGAATCAATCATATATTTCTGGTTGTTCTCGTCTAGCTAACGGGGAATACTTGCATAGACACAATCTTGTAGCCAGGATTATCAGCGACTTGCTCTGAAGTACTCTCTTGTGTACTATTGTAGCCAATAAGCCTGATATAGTGGTGGTGGACCGAAGCGAGCGGCGTGATTGTTGACATTTCCGTTCCACATGACGAGAACCTCGTGAAAGTCGAGAAAGATAAACAAATTAAGTATACTGACTTGGCTCGCGAGGTTGTCGACATGTGGGATGTGGACTCGGCGATCATTGTACCGTTAGTCGTGTCGGGCAATGGCTTAATAGCCAAGAGCCTCGACCAACACCTTAGGAGGCTCGCGTTAGGCGGCTGGATCAAGGGCTTGATTCAGAAAGCGGTACGGAGGTTCCTTTCTTTGGAGCCCTGACCCGGTAGCTTGGACCCCGTTACTAATACCGGTGGGACACTTTTTTTTTAATTGTTTTTTAAGAAATATTTGAAAATGTATGAAATACTTATGTTAAAATTACAAATAAAGAATATAATAATCAATTTATTTCAGGCAATATGTACTCATATCTTTAATACCTTATAGACTAGCATACATAACTACTTATACTAAATCGTTTTGTTAATAAACATGATTTAAAACTATGTTAGTAACACTTAACTTCGCACTATTCGGAAGCGACGGAACACCATGCTCTGTGGCCAAAAGTCTTCTACCTTAGCAAGGTGCAGAAAACAGTTCGGTACACGCACCACAAATGCCTTAAAATTTACATTCCGGTGCGACTCCAGCAACTGCACCCTCAGTGTGTACTTCAACTTTTGGCGCACATATTCGACGATGTCCTCCTGGTGCTTTGCCACAGAGATTCCGGTTGGCTTGCTTTCAGCGCTTCCTCCTTTGCACCGTAACGAAGCCATCTTCATTTTCAGCCTTATTCATGGCCTATAATTATTTATATCATTCATACAGAAACAGATTGCTTAGTCAGTTAATCAGAAAGTATTTTTAAAAGAATGTAAGATGTATGACTGTGCGGAGCGAGTTAGTAAATTTTAACACACCGTCAAGGGAGGATAGATTTTCTATAGACCAATCAAAATATACACAGAATTAGGAGTTACCGACTTGTAGTACAGAAAAGTTTAAACATTAAGAGAAACCTAGAGCGAGTGCATTAGGGTTTTCTGTTGCACATCTGTTTAAATAAAAAGAGAAGCTGACTGACTGACATTATCAACGCACAGACGATACCATTGGGACCACATGCGTGAAATTTTGCACAAGATTTCCTTTTATGACGTAGGTGAGCACTAAGAGAGGATTTTCCAAAAATTTCCCCTTAAAGAGATGAAAGGGTGGTTAAAAATTTGAATGAAGAAACCGACTTTCATGCAGGTAAAACCGCTGGCAGGAGCTAGTTCATTCATAAAAAAAACTTTTTACAAAAAAAATACAACCGACTACTATTATTACTACTATTATAGCTCTTTGGGTTGTTGAGTGAGGCCCCGAACGACTGCCCTTGGTCCCCCTAAGGCACTGTACAGACACTGTAGACACTGTAAAGACAGCAGACGTCTTGTTTCCAATCAGTTCGTAGTCTATTGTTGTGCCCGTTCTTGTAATTTTGCCTGTGTTTATTCCGTAAGTCATTGTTTAATTCCCATTCACCTCCATCTGCGTCTCATGGCGGGTTTTTGAATTGAGTATTATGAGTAGTGTCTCAAACCCTATTTTAAAGCCAAACTTTGACGAGCTTTTAGGGTAAAGTAGAGTTTGAGAAATACTCAACTTCAAATACTCAAATCAGAAATCGTGGGATGTCTCTCAGTATGTTTGAGCACTCCCGTTGCGAAGTCATGTGTGTCCTTGCGACTGTATGCTCTTCTCTAACGTGGTTTTCAAACTTAAATGCGTAAATATAACTTACTGAAGATTCGGACACAGTGTCCGAATTGACACAGGTAAAAAGTTTTAAAATATAATATATGGAAAAAAACTCTTAAACTACAAAAACTATTTTAAGCTGGATTTAAAGTGGCAACTTCGGGTAATAAATTTAAAAAATTATATTCTAACACTTTTTTTATCTGACTGTACTAAATGGCTTCAATTTTGGTGGTGTCCCAATCGTCAATGAAAAAATATTGAAATTAAAATGTGTCGATTCGGAAAATGTGTCCGTCGTATACTCAGGTCTGCGGTCCCTTAAAGCTTTGAAAAATCAAACATCTAAGTTAACGGAAAAAAAGATACGGCCGTTTATGTCGCAAAAAACGTGTATTTCGACCTTCTCAAGGGAATCAAAATTCATAGGTTACTTCCCGTTGACCTAGAATCCTGAGATTTTTCATGAAACAAGGTCTCATAACACAAGTATAGGAAAAAACCTGAAAACTGTAAATTTGTTGTGACGTCATTAAAAAAAAAACTTTTGCGATTCGGAAAAATATTCGTAACTCAATTCGGGAATTGAACTTTTTTCATATGTAAGTTTGTACGGATTCCTCAGTCCAACTCACACTTGCCCAGTTTTTTTTTGAAGTAGATTTTTTTTTTAAGTGGGAAATCATCTCATGACATCTCCCGCCCTAGGGCTGAGTGTGTTGGCTTATGATCGAGCTTGGAAATCAGTTTTTTTTTGGCAAATAATGTTGTGGTGTATTTATTTATGAAATTCGTTTGCTAGTAATAATAAAAATTATCTGTGTGTGCGAGTGTGAAGCAATCAGCGGTCGAGGTTCAAGGTGCGTGTGGTCGCGCGCGCGCCGTTCTCGTCAAAAATAACTACACGCAGAAGGCATACTTGTAATAACGCTTTTTTACATACTGACTATTATATACATAAGCGATTTATCGAAATTGTACCGTCTACATCATATCAGTCGGGTATGTGTGGACCTTCTTCGCTTGCTACTCCTTGTAGTGGTCGGTCTCTGTACACTTGTCGTTGTTTTGGTAGTGCGTGACGTCACGTGCTCGGTAAACAGCCGGCGTGCGCGTGCGGCGCGGGAAAGGCTGTGGGCGCACGCTACATTTACGTTCATTATGTTAGGCGAACAAGATTTACATTCGAGTGACGTTACTACTGTTTATGACGAACTGTTAGTAACTCACGTGGGCAAGTGTGCACAACAATTTATTAGCGATACCTACGAAAGCGAATAGATTCAACTCGAATTCAACTAATTTGTTCTTATGTTTATAAGCAAGTAAGTACCTTCCTACTAATGAAATAATTTGTAACTTATTTTTAATGTTTTATAGCTTCTTTTCATAATGTGAATGTGAGAACACTGTTGACTCCACACGCTTGTAAAAAAACTGTAGTCTATATATGATTCTCTTATTATATTTCTACAGAACTTTTAGTACCTATCTAAATTAACGAAATCCTTAATGATTGGGTAAAACACAACATGCAAGCTTTTAATGAACGTTTAAGTTTCGATAGAGTAGATACCTGGACTGAGTCGAGTGGTTTTGTTGCAAGCAGTTTAAGTTTCGATAGAGTAGATACCTGTACTAAGTCGAGTGGTTTTGTTGCAAGCAGTTTAAGTTTCGATAGAGTAGATACCTGGACTAAGTCGAGTGGTTTCGTTGACAGCAGTTTAAGTTTCGATAGAGTAAATACCTGGACTAAGTCGAGTGGTTTTGTTGCAAGCAGTTTAAGTTTCGATAGAGTAGATACCTGTACTAAGTCAAGTGGTTTTGTTGCAAGCAGTTTAAGTTTCGATAGAGTAGATACCTGGACTAAGTCGAGTGGTTTCGTTGACAGCAGTTTAAGTTTCGATAGAGTAAATACCTGGACTAAGTCGAGTGGTTATGTTGCAAGCAGTTTAAGTTTCGATAGAGTAGATACCTGGACTAAGTCGAGTGGTTTCGTTGACAGCAGTTTGTCGAGTGGTTTTGTTGCAAGCAGTTTAAGTTTCGATAGAGTAGATACCTGGACTAAGTCGAGTGGTTTTGTTGCAAGCAGTTTAAGTTTCGATAGAGTAGATACCTAGACTAAGTCGAGTGGTTTTGTTGCAAGCAGTTTAAGTTTCGATAGAGTAGATACCTGGACTAAGTCGAGTGGTTTTGTTGCAAGCAGTTTAAGTTTCGATAGAGTAGATACCTGGACTAAGTCGAGTGGTTTTGTTGCAAGCAGTTTAAGTTTCGATAGAGTAGATACCTGTACTAAGTCGAGTGGTTTTGTTGCAAGCAGTTTAAGTTTCGATAGAGTAGATACCTAGACTAAGTCGAGTGGTTTTGCTGCAAGCAGTTTAAGTTTCGATAGAGTAGATACCTGTACTAAGTCGAGTGGTTTTGTTGCAAGCAGTTTAAGTTTCGATAGAGTAGATACCTGGACTAAGTCGAGTGGTTTTGTTGCAAGCAGTTTAAGTTTCGATAGAGTAGATACCTGTACTAAGTCGAGTGGTTTTGTTGCAAGCAGTTTAAGTTTCGATAGAGTAGATATCTGGACTAAGTCGAGTGGTTTTGCTGCAAGCAGTTTAAGTTTCGATAGAGTAGATACCTGTACTAAGTCGAGTGGTTTTGTTGCAAGCAGTTTAAGTTTCGATAGAGTAGATACCTGTACTAAGTCGAGTGGTTTTGTTGCAAGCAGTTTAAGTTTCGATAGAGTAGATACCTGGACTAAGTCGAGTAGTTTTGCTGCAAGCAGTTTAAGTTTCGATAGAGTAGATACCTGTACTAAGTCGAGTGGTTTTGTTGCAAGCAGTTTAAGTTTCGATAGAGTAGATACCTGGACTAAGTCGAGTGGTTTTGTTGCAAGCAGTTTAAGTTTCGATAGAGTAGATACCTGTACTAAGTCGAGTGGTTTTGTTGCAAGCAGTTTAAGTTTCGATAGAGTAGATACATGGACTGAGTCGAGTGGTTTTGTTGCAAGCAGTTTAAGTTTCGATAGAGTAGATACCTGGACTAAGTCGAGTGGTTTTGTTGCAAGCAGTTTAAGTTTCGATAGAGTAGATACCTGGACTAAGTCGAGTGGTTTTGTTGCAAGCAGTTTAAGTTTCGATAGAGTAGATACATGGACTGAGTCGAGTGGTTTTGTTGCAAGCAGTTTAAGTTTCGATAGAGTAGATACCTGGACTAAGTCGAGTGGTTTCGTTGACAGCAGTTTAAGTTTCGATAGAGTAAATACCTGGACTAAGTCGAGTGGTTTTGTTGCAAGCAGTTTAAGTTTCGATAGAGTAGATACCTGTACTAAGTCGAGTGGTTTTGTTGCAAGCAGTTTAAGTTTCGATAGAGTAGATACATGGACTGAGTCGAGTGGTTTTGTTGCAAGCAGTTTAAGTTTCGATAGAGTAGATACCTGGACTAAGTCGAGTGGTTTCGTTGACAGCAGTTTAAGTTTCGATAGAGTAAATACCTGGACTAAGTCGAGTGGTTTTGTTGCAAGCAGTTTAAGTTTCGATAGAGTAGATACCTGTACTAAGTCGAGTGGTTTTGTTGCAAGCAGTTTAAGTTTCGATAGAGTAGATACCTGGACTAAGTCGAGTGGTTTCGTTGACAGCAGTTTAAGTTTCGATAGAGTAAATACCTGGACTAAGTCGAGTGGTTTTGTTGCAAGCAGTTTAAGTTTCGATAGAGTAGATACCTGTACTAAGTCAAGTGGTTTTGTTGCAAGCAGTTTAAGTTTCGATAGAGTAGATACCTGGACTAAGTCGAGTGGTTTCGTTGACAGCAGTTTAAGTTTCGATAGAGTAAATACCTGGACTAAGTCGAGTGGTTATGTTGCAAGCAGTTTAAGTTTCGATAGAGTAGATACCTGGACTAAGTCGAGTGGTTTCGTTGACAGCAGTTTGTCGAGTGGTTTTGTTGCAAGCAGTTTAAGTTTCGATAGAGTAGATACCTGGACTAAGTCGAGTGGTTTTGTTGCAAGCAGTTTAAGTTTCGATAGAGTAGATACCTAGACTAAGTCGAGTGGTTTTGTTGCAAGCAGTTTAAGTTTCGATAGAGTAGATACCTGGACTAAGTCGAGTGGTTTTGTTGCAAGCAGTTTAAGTTTCGATAGAGTAGATACCTGGACTAAGTCGAGTGGTTTTGTTGCAAGCAGTTTAAGTTTCGATAGAGTAGATACCTGTACTAAGTCGAGTGGTTTTGTTGCAAGCAGTTTAAGTTTCGATAGAGTAGATACCTAGACTAAGTCGAGTGGTTTTGCTGCAAGCAGTTTAAGTTTCGATAGAGTAGATACCTGTACTAAGTCGAGTGGTTTTGTTGCAAGCAGTTTAAGTTTCGATAGAGTAGATACCTGGACTAAGTCGAGTGGTTTTGTTGCAAGCAGTTTAAGTTTCGATAGAGTAGATACCTGTACTAAGTCGAGTGGTTTTGTTGCAAGCAGTTTAAGTTTCGATAGAGTAGATATCTGGACTAAGTCGAGTGGTTTTGCTGCAAGCAGTTTAAGTTTCGATAGAGTAGATACCTGTACTAAGTCGAGTGGTTTTGTTGCAAGCAGTTTAAGTTTCGATAGAGTAGATACCTGTACTAAGTCGAGTGGTTTTGTTGCAAGCAGTTTAAGTTTCGATAGAGTAGATACCTGGACTAAGTCGAGTAGTTTTGCTGCAAGCAGTTTAAGTTTCGATAGAGTAGATACCTGTACTAAGTCGAGTGGTTTTGTTGCAAGCAGTTTAAGTTTCGATAGAGTAGATACCTGGACTAAGTCGAGTGGTTTTGTTGCAAGCAGTTTAAGTTTCGATAGAGTAGATACCTGTACTAAGTCGAGTGGTTTTGTTGCAAGCAGTTTAAGTTTCGATAGAGTAGATACATGGACTGAGTCGAGTGGTTTTGTTGCAAGCAGTTTAAGTTTCGATAGAGTAGATACCTGGACTAAGTCGAGTGGTTTTGTTGCAAGCAGTTTAAGTTTCGATAGAGTAGATACCTGTACTAAGTCGAGTGGTTTTGTTGCAAGCAGTTTAAGTTTCGATAGAGTAGATACATGGACTAAGTCGAGTGGTTTTGTTGCAAGCAGTTTAAGTTTCGATAGAGTAGATACCTGGACTAAGTCGAGTGGTTTCGTTGACAGCAGTTTAAGTTTCGATAGAGTAAATACCTGGACTAAGTCGAGTGGTTTTGTTGCAAGCAGTTTAAGTTTCGATAGAGTAGATACCTGTACTAAGTCGAGTGGTTTTGTTGCAAGCAGTTTAAGTTTCGATAGAGTAGATACATGGACTGAGTCGAGTGGTTTTGTTGCAAGCAGTTTAAGTTTCGATAGAGTAGATACCTGGACTAAGTCGAGTGGTTTCGTTGACAGCAGTTTAAGTTTCGATAGAGTAAATACCTGGACTAAGTCGAGTGGTTTTGTTGCAAGCAGTTTAAGTTTCGATAGAGTAGATACCTGTACTAAGTCGAGTGGTTTTGTTGCAAGCAGTTTAAGTTTCGATAGAGTAGATACCTGGACTAAGTCGAGTAGTTTTGCTGCAAGCAGTTTAAGTTTCGATAGAGTAGATACCTGTACTAAGTCGAGTGGTTTTGTTGCAAGCAGTTTAAGTTTCGATAGAGTAGATACCTGGACTAAGTCGAGTGGTTTTGTTGCAAGCAGTTTAAGTTTCGATAGAGTAGATACCTGTACTAAGTCGAGTGGTTTTGTTGCAAGCAGTTTAAGTTTCGATAGAGTAGATACATGGACTGAGTCGAGTGGTTTTGTTGCAAGCAGTTTAAGTTTCGATAGTGTAGATACCTGGACTAAGTCGAGTGGTTTCGTTGACAGCAGTTTAAGTTTCGATAGAGTAAATACCTGGACTAAGTCGAGTGGTTTTGTTGCAAGCAGTTTAAGTTTCGATAGAGTAGATACCTGGACTAAGTCGAGTGGTTTCGTTGACAGCAGTTTAAGTTTCGATAGAGTAAATACCTGGACTAAGTCGAGTGGTTTTGTTGCAAGCAGTTTAAGTTTCGATAGAGTAGATACCTGGACTAAGTCGAGTGGTTTTGTTGCAAGCAGTTTAAGATCTAGTGCGAGTTTATTTTACGTTAATGCGATCGACACGTTCATGACGTTCAGCGCTACGATTGGCCCGCTCCAAGCTCTTAATTAATCACAGAGCCAAATGCGACAAACGCTTGGATCGCGTTAACGTAAAAAACTCACGCACAGAGCACAGGAGTGCATGTCTGGTCCACCACCCGCTAAATAAACATGCCGATTAGCGGGCGAGAGGCCACATAACCAGTGAGTGTGTGCGGCTCAGCCTAATCGCCAGCCATCGACTCATTACCTCCCAACACTCACTTCGCTCGCAATTAAAACTTGCTCCGATTATAAATATAGCTTTGAACTTTCCTAGAAGTTTTAAAAACCTTTTACGCACACATTGAGTTGTGTAGGTGTGTTTAGGATCACCCCTGACCGGGGTCGGGTTTTTTTAAAGTGGGAAATTATCTAATGACATCTCTCGCCCTTGGGCGGGGTGGAAGGGCGTGTCAAACTTTTACTGACTAAAACCCACTCCTGTTCCTTCTTTGCCTTCGTTCCAGGGCCTCTGGATACACTTTCGCACAACCCATGCCCCAGTAGGCTTCGACCCTGCTGGGCCCCTACGGTTTGCTGACATCTCCTTGAGGCGCGCGTGGAACACTACGCGCCGTCGAAGACTTAGGCTCGGTCCGGACGGTCACCCGCAAGCCGGGCTTACGGTGGCTGGAAATCGGGATTGGGATCTCGGCGCTCGCCAGGCTCTCGTCAGGCTCTCGCCGCCGCCCATCACCCTCACGTGGACACGGCGGTGTGACCGGGGCCCGGTTGAGAATTGTTTTGAAAAAGTTAGAACCGAAAATACTGCTACGAAGATCTCTTTGGCCCAAACACTCATTCAGCCGATTATAGATTATGCCGACGCCTGCTACTTGGATGCTACTGAGGAGCTATTAAACAAGCTTGAGCGACTGCAAAACTTATGCATTCGGTTTATTTTTGGTCTACGAAAGTATGATCACGTCTCTCATCTTCGCAAGGAACTCAAGTGGCTCCATATCCGTCTTCGCAGAAACACTCGGATTTTATGTCTCCTTTATTTGTTGATCGATTTGTTCCATCTTATCCCTCCTACCTACGGGACCGTTTCTCTTACGCCCTAGCGACGCTCCGTGCAGATCACACCTAAGATCCCTACTTAAATCCCCTCCTCATAAATCCAGCTACTACTCCTACTCTTTCTCTGTCCATGCAGTAAGGTTGTGGAACCCTCTTTCGCCTAGCATTCGAGATTTGCAAACGATTTCTCTCTTCAAGTGAGGGAAGACATTTCTTTTATAAATAAGCAGTATCTTTGTACAATTTTTATAATAATGTATCTTCTTTCGTATTTATGTGTGTACATAAATTATAAAACAAATAAATAATTAAATTCTATGCGATGCTATTCAAAGAAGAATAGGATCGACTTAGCACTATGTTGTGACGTCATAGCTGTCAATTAGAATCAGTTCGGTAGGGTGAGATTTTTTTTTTTTTTATTAAATTTATTTACGAATCATAGACGAAAAAAGTTTAAGATTGTTCATCATCATCATTATTTCAGCCGAAAGACGTCCACTGTTGGACATAGGCCTCCTCAAATGTCGCCACAATGAATGGTCCTTTGCATCTCGCATCCATCGGATTCCCGGAACCCTTACCAGGACATCGGTCCACCTTGTAGGAGGCTTTCCAACGCTGCGTCTTCCGGTACGTGGTCGTTACTCCAGAACCTTGCGGCCCCAACGGCCATCTGTTCTGCGAGCAATGTGCCCTGCCCATTGCCACTTAAATTTGGCGATTCTTCGTGCTATGTCCTTAACCTTGGTTCATCTGCGGATATCCTCATTCGTCATTCCTGATTCGATCATGCAAAGAAACTCCGAGCATAGCTCTTTCCATTGCCATTTTGGTGACTTTCTGTTGAAGTCTTCTGATGAGGCCCATAGTGAGCGACCTCGCTTTGGAGCCATAAGTCATCACTTATAATTATGATGCTGGTGGTTATAGGTGTAGGTGAATTGTTGCCAACAATGAAAATTAGAGAGGAAACAGTTTTTTCTTAAACTAATTATGGGTTTTAAAATTACTTAGATTAGCTAAATTAGATTAAGAAATAACAGTTTTTTCTTCACTTAGATTTAACTAAAACTCGGTTAAACAAAGTAAAAAAAAACATTATTGATTGATACGTAAATAATTTTTCTTTGCACACCGTACTTTTCAAGTAACGTTTGACAGATAGAGGTCATTGACGTTCCTATTCTTATTTGAAACTTATTGTACATAGACTTTTACCTGAGTCTCTTTGTTTGTAAAGGTGTGAGTACGAGTAGCACCGAAGGTCTCGCGAACACTTCATTATTAGGCGGTGTAAATAGAGACAAGAGAACAAATTCCGTAGAACAAAACTTTATCATTTTAATTTGTCTATATTTCGTGGTTGGTTTGAGTAAAACAGTGGCGGCGCGCACCAGCCAGCTCTCGATAACAAGGTTCAGTGATTCGGCTATTATCAAACTATTGAATGCGTTTAGTGAAGCGCGGGTTATTTCACGATTATCAGCGACACAGCCCCAGGCGATTCTATGTACACAGAAGATTGTGCAGACTGTGTGCACACTGTGCAGTCTTTGTGCTCTGCGTGTAGTTTGTATTATGACTGTGAAACTGTTCTCGAAAGTGGTGTGTCCTCAACTTAGGCCTTAGAGGTTCCTTATTTACTACGACCCCCACCCAACTAACACAGTCATGTTGAATAAAATTTTAGCAAGAGCGATCCATGAAATTATAAGCTGAATTATTTTCTGAATAATATCTGAGAAAACGTCTATTCAAATGTTATTCAAGCAATAGCGATGTAAAATCTGGGTACTACCTTAATAATGGCCCACTTCGCTTAGTAACATCTGAAAGAAAGCTGACACCGTATACCGTATATTAAATGTAATTTAACTTAGTTCAGAAATTATTTTGTACAACTTTTCAAAAACTGTTCCACTCATCAAGTCTAAATAATTTTCCTAGAAAGTCTTTATAAAGTTCTACTTTTGAGATTTTTTTAAACTTATGGTTCAAAAGTTAGAAGACACATTTTTTTTTGTTTTACTTTTGGAGCGATTATTTCAGAAAGTATTAACATTATCAAAAAATTATTTTAGTTAACCCCTATTCAGTTTTAAATACCTATCCAACAATATATCACACGTTAGGGTTGAAATGAAAAAAAAATCACTCCCCACTTTACGTGTACCCTAATGCGCTTTTTATTTTACCGCTTTGTCGGTGTGATTAATATACATATTGGTACCAAATTTCAGCTTTCTAGTGCTAACGGTCACTGAGATTATCAGCGGACGGACGGAAAGACAGTCAGACAGACTTGGCGAAGCTATAAGGGTTCCTAGTTGACTACGGAACCCTAAAAATTTCGGAAGTCGGTGTTAAATAACGAAGAGACAAAACTATTATAGAAACACCGACTTCCGAAATTAAAGTTATTTCGCACTTTTCAATGTTTTTTAGGGTTCCGTACCTAAAAAGGAAAAAACGGAACCCTTATAGGATCACTTTGTTGTCCGTTCGTCTGTCTGTCTGTCAAGACCCTTTATTTCGGGAACGCTTGGAGGTATTGAGTTGAAATTAAAACCGTATACTCAAGTTTGCGGTCTCTTAAAGCTGTGAAAAAATCGAATTTGTTATCGAAAAAAAAAGATACGGCCGTTTATGTCTCAAAAAACGTATATTTCGACACTTTCGAGGAAATCAAAATTCATAGGGTACTTCCCGAAATCTTGAAATTTTGCATTAAACAAGGTCTTATTGCACAGGTATAGGAATAAATCTGAAAACTGTATATTTGTTGTTATGTCACAACAAAAAAATAAATTTTGCGATTCGGAAAAATCTTCGAGACTCCATTCGGGAATTGAACTGTTTACGTATGTATGTTTGTACGGAACCCTCAGAGCGCGAGTCGGATTCGCACATGCCCAGTTTTTTTTACATTGAAGTCTGTTGTATTGTTTTTGTAAAAAGTTTTTTAAAGTTTTCATAATCAATAAACCTAATAAAGTTTGTAGTAAGAAAACTACGTTTATTCAGCTACATACACCCTTTTTCAAATTAAACTCATCTGTAATGCTTTAGGCTGAATAAAATCTGTATTAAATGCGGTATAGAAGTTATTACTAAGCTTTAAGAAAAATAGTCAACCTAATACAACTTTTACTAAGCATAAAAAGTTATAAAGGCCGAAAGAGAATATTATTCAGAATTAGGATATTTCAACAGCCTTTTCTCAAACGTCATAGAGCTTATAGCTGTAAACGTTTACGAATTGCTATTACTCAAACTTTATTCAGTATGTCTGTGTTACTTGGGCAGTTAATATTTGCCGTACAGCGGTGTCACAAGCCGACCCCGTTGGTCCACTGAACTACGATACAACGTCCAGAGCTAAAAATAGAAAACCTGATCTGTCTATGACGGTGGTAATTATTTGTTACGTAATACTAACTACACTTGCAGCAAAAAAATCTGTTGTTAACTTCAAATTATTTAACGTCAATCAACCGAGCAGTAAATGGAATAACAAAAATACGGATCTTATTGTATTACATCTAGATATGCTATGTTTATGTTGAATGTACCTATTACCGCGGAACCTGTGTGTTACGTCCAAGCCACGGAGCGTGGTCGGCAGACTAGCTCCTTCCAGGAAATCTATGTTCTTAGAAGTACAATAAACAAATTATGCGCATGTATTGTGGAGCCAAGGGCGGCTCTAAGGGAGACTGTAGTGTGTGTTCAAAAGGCTTTTAGGAAACATTAATCGCAGTCTGATATTGGTACACATCGCAGGCTCTTCCACGTAGGATCACTACAAATGAGAAGCGTAGATGAACAGCTCCCGAACACAGATCGCCATGCTGTATTTACTAAGTGTCTAAAGATGGTGCAACCAGCGGCTGCGCTGGTCTGCCGAGAACCAGTCACCGCCGTATGCCGCACCAATAAATTGAGGATGTTAGGATCAGCCGGAATTTCTTTTCGTGCTTAAATTGCAAGTAAGCTTACTAGGGTTAGATTAAGTAGGGTTACTAAAATTTTGGCCTAACTCTTTATAGAGTCAATAGAATGAAACTGTACAGTAAAAAAAAAAAAAGTAAAAAAACTAAAACCCGACTACGACAAAAAAAACGACGAAACTAAAAGTATGAAACAAGATTTCCAGGATGCTGAAATAAACAAGGTAAAAAGAAAAACCGCAGTCACACGTTATAGGTAACAACCGAAACACTTTAATAACGTGTGACTACGGCTTTTCTTTTTACCTTGTTTATTTCAGCATCCTGGAAATCTTGTTTCATACTTTTAGTTTCGTCGTTTTTTTTGTCGTAGTCGGGTTTTAGTTTTTTTACTTTTTTTTTATTTAAATTATTTTGGCGTTAAATCACTGTGCTTCTATACCATTTGCAAAAGCTAAATTTAAAATTTCTAATTAATAATGGTAAATTAATTTTTGTCCACCAGAGGGCGCCACATTGAATTTTGATGATATATTTTGATAAATACCAGTGAAGCCCTTTCAAATGATATCAAACACGGTGTATTTATCTTAACATTTTTTTTAACACATGACTTCTTGTCCGCTAGAGGGCGTCACTTTAAATTTGAACAATATTTTGGAAATGTACAAGTAAAGCCCTTTCAAATGATACCAAACACGGCGTATTTAGCTCCATTTTTATTTTTTACACATTACTTTTTGTCCGCTAGAGGGCGCCATATCAAGTTTTGTGGCACGTCACGTAACCTATGTTCAGCGGACAATTAAGACGGTTCTAACGATACCTCATACGTCGAGTTCCAATAAGTAGATTAGGAGCTATGTGGGAACAGATGAACAAACTCACATACATACATAGCCTGTCAAAATCATAACCCTCCGTAGTCGGGTAAAAATGATATAATGTTGAGAGAAATAAAAGTAAAGTCACGGCCACATTTTTCCGGTTGACCTTCTTTCGAGGATGCAAAATGTTTGCTATTCATATAGTTGAACTGCTGAAATTCCCCACATATATACTGCGACGGTGGGCTTGGTCTGTACATCTATCTACGTCATACGTGCCTAATTGTAATCATCTGCCCGCAGTTTTCAACTTTTCGCATAAAGTGGTGCTGAACCAGCGATGCCATTTTGTGTCGCGCGGCGGTACCTCAGGAATAATAAGCACACCCCGAGAGCCACCCCACCTCTTTCTCCCTCCCGCCCCTTACCCCGGCCTGGCCTGGCCTCACCAACCCGCGACCTGCGTGCACACTGACACACGCTCGTCTGTGTGCGGACCGGAATGAGCGTTCATCCCGGTCCATATGACACGATCACACGAACAACATTTTTTAGGCAGTTCCCCAAACGATCAGCACAATCATTGGTACAATCGGTCTGGACAAAGAAAATGAAAGACGAAACAATATTTCATTTAATCTAGAGATTATAACAGGAAGCGCTCAGCTAGTTTCCTCGAGTTTCCCCTCGGGACGAAGATCCGGCATTATTTAATTTACGTGAAGTTAAGACGAGCGGGCCTCTTTCTGTTGTAAATATTCAACTTAGTAAGAATTGTAAAAAATTGGATCTAGGTTATATATTTATTCCATTAATGCTATTAATTGTTAGTTGGTTTAGTTCAAAGTGATGTTAGCGAATAGTTGCCGAACACTGCGCTGCATCGCTACCACACACACCGTCACACACACGCGAAGGAGCGCCGCTATCACTAAACCACAGTAAAGGCAGTTCCAGAGATTGAGTCTTGCGACTTTATGCGCATATGATCATATTCCACAGCTGATCAGGGAGAGCCGGTTCAGATTGATGGTAATGATCGTCTTCATAGATTCAGTTTGAGCTGGTCAGCCGGTAGTGGTAGTCGATATATCGTAAAAGTGGGCTTTCCCAGGTTAGCTCGCGTGGGGCCCGGCTCTGACACCGCTAAGCGCCGCGCGCCGCCCTGAGACTGGCCGTCGCCGCTGAGCAGGGGATCGCCCAGCGACGCGACGACGTCTTCGCTCTGTTTATTGACTTAATCACTTTTGTACACTGACTTTCTTTATTTATTAAACTTTATTGACGTTAGCTAAGGTTTATTCCGGACTTAACAACGAATGTACGTAGTCGACACTAATGGGGAAAGGGCGCACTGGCGGAGGCCAAACATTGAAGGAAGAGCTGAACTATAGATACTGACATCTGAGAGCCGCAGACGGCGGCGCGGCTTTTGTAACTTGAGAAGCTTCGCCGCTTGACATAATAAGTACTTTATTTCTACGGATTGATGAAGAGATGCATCTTAACAATGTGAGCAACCTACTCACATGTTTTGGTTTCTAGTCTTTATCATACCTATCCTGATATGAAAGCACAGAAAAACGGAGAGTTGCAACGTGTAGTCCTTTTTAACTTAGAATGCAACTATTATTCGAAGGCTAGGACTGGCCTGTTTGTCTAGTGGTTAGCTACCCTGACTGCTATGCCGGAGGTCGTGGATTCGATTCCCACTCAGGACAAATGTTTCTGTAATGAGCACGGTCATTTGTTCTGTGTCTGGGTGTAATCTATCTATCTATAATATGTATGTATTTAGAAATATATAAGTACTAGCGACCTTCCCCGGCTTCGCTCGGGTGCAATACTGATATCACTGCAACTGCTATGTCCCTGCATTTTAATCTGTAATATCTTCGAAAATATTCATTTAAATTACTTACATGCTGTAAAGGGTCTTATATATAATACTATATCAAATGCACAATGTATTTGAGGTACTTAATTGGATAAGGAATAATACTGTATTGCATAAAATCGCTTCGTAAATAAGCCATTATTTTTCGTAAAAAGTAAAGGATAAAAAATGGCTATTGTGGGTTACCCCTAAGAGATAGACATATACCATCGCGGACTTTAAACATTAACATAGACCTTTTAAAGGTGTAAAATACTGTAGTACATTATTTTGATCTATCTCGTAGGGTTCAGCGGCTGAACCCTACGAAACGCTGGCTGAACTTCAGCCAGCGTTTGCAATGTAAGCGTCAATCAAAACATCACATTATAAACCTCTAAAATTACCAGTGTTTCTCTACTATATTATGCATGTATTATACATATAAACCTTCCTCTTAAATCACTCTATGTATTAAAAAAAACACATCAAAATACGTTGCGTACTTTTAAAGATCTAAGCATACATAGGGACAGACAGCGGGAAGCGACTTTGTTTTATACTATGTAGTGATGTTTATCAGTTGTTTAGTACTTATACACAAGCTCTGCTTAGTTTGGGACTAGATGACGTTGTGTGAATGTCGTGGGATATATTAGTTGTAGAATATATTATTATTGAATATCCTGACAATCCATTGACTAAGTGGAAACCCCCGGCCGCCCAGGGTCCTGCCACCGGCCACACACGCATGTTGAAGGCAATTAGTCGCCTCACCACGCCTCTACAAGTGGAAGACCATTTATTAGAACCTGCTATTGAGTAGATGTCATGATATCGTTTTGAAATCTTGCGGTATTTCATAGAGACCTCACTGAGCAGCCTTGCTATTCTGAAAAGTTTATTTGCGAAATCACTTCTGAATCCACAGTGAAATCATGGTGAAATTAAAGTTTCGTATTCTGAAATCGAGTGAATTCGACACTGGCGCCCCCGAGTGATGATCAAAGTGAGTGGAACTAAAACGGTTGAGTATTTTGACATTTATCTACAAAGGTCATTGGGCGTTTCTGACCCACTTTATGAGAGTTCGCTTACACAGACCAAATTAGTTTTAAATTGAAGAATTCAATCCCACTATTCAAAATATGTATTTTTTTTTAAAGTATTTAATAGGGGAAAAAAGTTATTTAACATTTAAAAACTTAACTGACTGGCCTGTTGGTCTATTGGTTAGTGGCCCTGACTGCTATGCCGGAGGTCGTGGGTTCGATTCCCACCCAGGACAAATGTTTGTGTGATGAGCACAATCATTTGTTCTGTGTCTGGGTGTAATTTATCTATAATATGTAAGTATTTAGAAATATTTAAGTATGTTAATCAGTTGTCTAGTACCTAGAACACAAGCTCTGCTTAGCTTGGGACTAGACAGCGTTGTGTGATAGTTGTGGAATATTATTATTATTATTTATTATTAATAAACTTTTGTTAACCGACTTCAAAAAAAGAAGGAGGTTATCAATTCGGTTGTATTTTTTTTTGTTTGTTACCTCAGAACTTCGTCGTTTATGGACCAATTTGCAATTTTTTTTTCCTCTTATAGGATATGCTTTCAGATTGATCCCCTTTTTTAAAAAAATCCAGTTCTGATGATGGGATCCGTGAGGAATCGAAGGAACTCCTCAAATATTATAGGCAACCATATAGTGATTTTGGTATTTTTATCGAGAACTTAAGCATTTACAGTCAAAAAGTAACATTTGATGAAGTGGAACTGATGAAGAAGACCAGAAATGGTCTACGGAACTTCATACTCACATAGATATCACAAGAAGATAGTGCGACTATGACAATACAAATAAATGAATGGTACTGAATAGTTACGTTGAAAATGGTATCATCGAAGTGATCTGATGATGATGATGGAGCCGGAAGGTAGGCACTGAAACTCCGTAATTAATCAATGTAACCTAGCCGTGTTTGGATTTATTAGAATTGTCATGAGATGCACTTTAGCTATACTATCGAATTGATCTGATGATGGAGCCGGAAGGTAGAAGGTAGATACAGGAACTTCATAATTAAACAATGTAACCTAGCAGTGTTTGGGTTAAATGGAATTGTCATGAGAAATAGGCACTCTGTTTATAAGTAAGCAACTAAAAAGTGTAAAATAAAAAACTTTTTACAAAAAAAAAAACAATCGACTTCACTAAAAAAACACTAAAAGAATAACTTTAATTTCGGAAGTCGGTGTTAAATAAGAAACAAACAATACCGAGAAACACCGACCGTAGGGATCGTACCACTTGAGAATTGCGAGGTCATATTGCCACGAGCACATGCGTTTGAATGGAGTATGCCACATCGAAATATACCGGCAGCAAGAAATTATCGAAAACAAAATACTATTAAGAGGCCGAATTCAGTCGCGACACGTCTGTAGCAAACAATATTATACCTATATTTTAGTAGATCCCACACGAATTGGAAGAAATGGCATTGAACAGTATTACTGCTCGTGTATACACGGCCGCCGCACTGTTGGAAGCTGTGTGCATGTTGTAACCGTAGTTTACTTTTTATCATGGGCCAGGCATCAAGATGTAATAGATGCACCAATAGATTTTGATCAAGCTGAATAAAAATATTATTTAAGTAGAACTGGATTTTATTTTTATGTCCCTTAAATAGTAGTAGTGGCTTTTGATAAAACTAGCACATTCTATTTTCTTTCCCGTGGGAATTTCCCCATAGGAAAATATCCGATGCCTCTTAGGGATGACTAGCTTTCGACTGGAAAAAGTATTTTTGAAATCGGTTCAGTAGTTTTGAGTTAATTCATTACAAAAATGCTTTAAAAATGCCTTAATAATAATATATGTATATTTTTTTTTTCAATTCTCCCATTGCCCACAAGAATGCGACCCATACCACTGAGTTGCAGATACATTTATCTATATACCTTGCCCCTATTTCGTTTGTGTACGCCGTGGGTCAAATCTCCGAACAAAATGCCCATTGACCTTTGTCTATAGGATTTGGTATTCTGAAATACAATTCGCTGAGTGTGACTTTCGAGATGATTTGTGAAATGAGTTTCGAAATGATTTACCATTTACAGAATAGCACGGCAGGACTCCTAACTTGCGTGAGTTTTGGGTCTTGTTTAATAGATTAGATTATATTTTCACAGCTTGCGAATTAGGTGATCGGTGAATCGTTCATAACGATGGCTAGTCTTCTTGATATTCAGAGAAGTATTGTATCACGACAATCAACTAGTCATATATACACCGCGCCAAATAGTCTTGACATTAAAATACTCATTGTTTTTTAAACTGCTCGCATTCGCATCTGCAACGCTTAATATACATTGTATGCTGCTATTGTATTTATAGCAGCGGCACTCGACGACCGGGCAAGTGGCGCGGCGACTGCGACACGACTGCGATAAGTCTGCGACATAGCGGCACAGGGCTGCCGCAGGCCGCTTCGCCTTCCGCTGTTGTATCTGTCGTCCATCTATAATAGCATTCGTTGACGATCCTTATCACCGTCATACTATTTCCAATCCAGTTACAAAATCGAATTCGTTCTTTGCAAACTTTAACTTTTCTTTAATATAAAAGGAAAAACTGACTGACTGATATATCAAAACATAGCCGAAACTACTTGACCTAGGAATGTGAAATTTTGCACAAGGCTTTCTTTTATGATATAGGCGAGTGCTAAGGTTATAGAAAATTCAACTTTTAAGGGGGTGAAAAGGGAGTTTGTATGCAACATTTTATTACTTGGGCCAATATACTTAAAACTTCGCGTAACTAGTAACCCAAGTAAATAGAAAAGGTGTGAATTATTCGTTTTTCAAAACTACCACTAGGTCTTAAACGAATTAGGGGGTGTTAAAGGTTGTATGAGAGTATCTTATTCCTTGGGTAAATAAACTTGAAGCTTAGCACAAATTCTAATTTAAATAAATAATAATGACTGTCATTATTATAATAGTTTCTCAAAACTACCCTTAAAATAGTTTAAGGGGTGTTAAAGATTTAAAAAGAAAGTAGCACTCTACTAGTGATTTTTTGTTTTAAAGTCGGTGTGGTAGATTTTGATTTTATTTATTCCAAACGAAAATACAAATATTGTCTATTTATAATGTTAGTATAGAAGTATTTCGGACTACTAGTAGGTAACTAATTAACAAACAGATGGATGGTGCCCTCACATGGTGTACATCGCTCGAGCACAAAATAGATAGGTACAGAAGTCAATCCACATACAAAGCGCGCTCGAGCAACGCACACATAGACACCGCTCACGGACACGATATCTCGGCTCAATTCAGCTCAATGCGAGCTCGAGTTCTATCCGTTTGAGACACGTGTCTGAGTACTTTTTGTGGAAAAATAGACCAACAAAAATAACCTTATTCTAACTGTTCAGTGGACGGTTGTTAAAATTCAACATTAAACAATGCATTGACGTTTTTTAGGCTACCAGTTGTTTCAGAGAGGTAAGGACATATTTGCTTGTATTTTGATGGTTTGTTTTAACATAACACAGAACCGGCCCCGCGACGAGAAAGAGAAGATGATTTTGTGGCAATGTAATATTTTTACAATTTAGATTTAGGCATTTATCACCGCACCCGGTCGCATTTGGACAGTTCGGCGCCACGCGCTGACCCTAGCGCGATCGCCGAGCGTAGGTATGAAAAGTGAAGTACATACACGAGATTGACTTCTGTACCTATATATTTTGTGGCTCGAGTCATACAGGGCAGTAGTAGCCTTGTATGCCAGGAACACGCGTCGTTTTGTCAGTAGGCAAAGCGACGTATTCCGGGCAGGACGTGCTAATGTCACCGATTTGCAACAGGGAACAGGGAATACGTCGAAGTCTGCCGAGTTACCCTTTGTGCAAGTAGAGTAAACATTTCCTTGTCCTAACAGGATGTATGGTGCATTGGTCCGGTAACCGTACGATCCGAGCCCTAGTCGTCAATGGCGCGTAGTATTCTACGTGCGCTCCGAACAGATGTCAGTAAAACCGTAGGGACCTAGCAGGGCCGAAGCCTAACTAGGGTCATAGGTTGACTTCTGAAAGTGAAACCTGTGGTCCAGGAACGCAAAGGGCAACTGAAGTAACATACGAGTGGTTTTAGTCGGTAAAAGTCTGACACCCGCTCCCGCTTCGCCCTAGATGGGTTTTAGGTGATTTTCCGACCCGATAGATTATAATGGTCTGATCTAATGAGGTTCGAGGTTCGTATGCATAACAAACACCGCTTTTACGAAGATGCATCTCGTTGTGAAAATAGATTTAGTTTTACAATAGGAGTAGTTTGAGTGTTAGTGAGGTCGGCAGGAAGTGTACCGCACTATGGGACTGAGCATGTTGTTAGTGCGGCATTAGTGGAGCTCCCACTGACTCAAAGCGGAGTAACGAGGCCCGAGACGACCTCGCAGTGCTTGTGCAATGTGACCGTGCTGGTTAGCGTATAAGCGTGAGGTTTAGCGCCGGCGACGTCAGCCACGACTGACGCCTGATGCCTTGCAGAATATTCGCAACCGAAACATAATTACGAAAGTATGACTTACAGGTTATATATATCTAAGTAGACCAGGTACCTTACGACAACAGTAAAATTAGTATCTACATTCCTTTACGCACGCTTATGTTGTTGACATCTCTACGGTCAGGACTAAGCGTTTTTCCTCGTCGTTTATACCGCGTACATCGAAGGACTGGGACAATTTGCCTGTAGTGGTCTTTCCATCTGATTATAATTTGGGTGTCTTCAAGGCTAGAGTGAAAAATCGATGATGAGATGAATTGCACTGAGCCTTCAGTGCAATTAATCTCATCATCGATTTCATCACTGCTTGCCATCAGTTGGGATCACAGTCAAGCACTAGTTTATATAATTTTAAAAAAAGTATGACTTACGGGCTCTATCTATGTAGCCTGTACTTTATGTAAAGACTAAAATTATTCTAGCTCCATTCATTAGTTAAACATTTGTGACTTAGTCAATTCCTGCCAAATTTAATTAAAAACTCAATTTGTGTTTCTAAAATGGAAATGTTTATGCTTATCGTTGACGGTAGAATCTCGAGTTATCTCGTATGGATTAACTTCAGATTTGATTGAAAATGGTGGCTTATTGTAACGGTCGACGATGCTTGGTTCCTATAGTTACTGTGATATCGAAAGGAGATCGCATGAGGTAAGTTAACGAACTGCCTTAAAAAATATATTTCTAAGGATTTTGTTGTTCTAGAATAGGTTTAAAAATTGAATAGAACAAAATAATGTCTAGTTTTTTCAGTTCGGACACAACTGTGGTATAGTGATGTAATAACATAGAAAGATCCAGCAATACAAATATTCAATGAAATAAAAGTGTTTCATTGCAAGAAGCAATAAAAATCCTGATATCGTCGCAGAGTGCGACATTACCTTGATGATACTGCTTGTTATTGGTTTAGCCAACAGAGACCACAGAGTGTGGCATATGTATTTGTTTGAAGTGGACAGGGAATGATCTCCACGACGCCAGGCATCTACTAACAATCACCACCACTACACTGCTTCAAATGAAATACAAAGTTAATAAATAGATTAAATGGGATATTTCCTTTCATAAACTTAAATTGGAATGTTCATCGCTGAAGAAAGCCGCTATTCCAATTTCCAGGTGGTTCACGCCTCGGAAAGTTTTAATTAATCTTTGCCAAAGGCTGAATATTTGTGATAAATAGTTGGGATAGAAGTGAAATTTAATAAGGTGAGTGCGATGCCCGAGCTAGAGTTTCGTAGGTAAACATGTTCCTGGAGCCTCCAGCTAGGGCGGTGTGAGCCTACGTGCTGTATTGATTCTCAGAGCATTTCCAATTAATTGTAGTAGCAGGAAATAACAGTCAATAATTTAATCACTAGACACACAATTGACAGCAGACTGAATTAGATTATTGGAGCCAGGGGCGTCTCATGAATCACGATAATATCTCATATACTTACATACACTATTGATAACTCAATTTGTAGCATTCAAATTTTTGTTGTATAAAGAAGTAGTGTGAGGAAAATGTTTTTCATTGTCGAATTTAAATCATCAGTCTGTGATTGATCATTGATTAAAAATTGATGTTTGAAACTAAACGTAGTGTGCCGCTGGCGAAGCGAGGGTTCACTGTTAACCCATCAACCCGCATCAGACAAGCGTGATGGGTTAAAAGTCTAATCCCTCCACAAATTCAAAGAATGGAGGGAGACCTTTGCCCAGCAGTAGGATAGTACGGGCTAGCTATAATAATTTCAAATTTCCGGAACGTTTACTTATTACAAAGCAAGTTGTTAACGAAGTCTTATCAATTATTCACTACTACTTTTTTGGATAGCGATTTATAAGATGGTAAGGAAGATATTTTTGTGCTGTATCAATCACGGTCGGTATGATACTTTTAGTGTAAATTGTGTTGAGGTTTAACCACTTTGGGTCGCTTACATGTTGCGCAAAGACGCACTGTAACGTTGATAGGTACTCTTGTTGTACCTGCGACCTGATTAAGTCCAGATATTACCTTAACCAAATAGTTCGTTAGAAGATGTTTCAGAGCAGTGGCGCCGCGCGCCCTAGCGGCAGGCCAGTGTACTGTGCACTGTGGCGGCGGCCGGACATGTGATGTGCTGGGATGATCATTTGTAGGGTCACTACACAAGTTATACGCTTGCAGTGTCTCGATCATCTCCGCCACTCCGCTTGCTGCTCGATTAACTAGATCGTCATCGATGAAGCAGCATGCTTGCAGAGCGGCACTCTTTAATTTCGGGCCCATAATTATATTGGTCTAATACTCCATAACTTCCAATATCAAATACCATCTAAATCCAGACAAAATATAATACGAGACACGTGGTTTGAGTGGGACTCGACGCTCAGCTCTGAGTCCGAGCACACGAGCAAACAGTCGCTAAATGATGACGGAAGCTGCGTCGCGCGCTTGAATACTCGTTTAAATATAAAAGTCACATGAGGCGCAGCGGCCACCGGCGGCCGTCACGCTAACATGATGATGCGCCGTGATCCTATAAACGTTAATCCTCGGTACGAACACGTAAATATTTTATTGTCAAAGAATGCGTTCCGCGCAGCCGCGGCGCAGTGCACGGAACATTTGCTGGCACGCTGATACTGCCGCCGCCGGCAGTTGAGCGCTGGATGAAATAATAAAGTAGAGCTCATCGCGATCCTCGCTTATAATGCCGGCTATAATTGCTGTGCGGCTTTACTTGAACTTGTGTACCATCAGTCACAACTATTCATATAAATAAGCACGAAAAATGCTTAAAACTGTTCTTAACTTTGTTGGCCATTGCCGATTCCGGTATAGCAAGGAAAGATGGAAAACGAGGGCCTTTATCAATAAAAGATATAGTTATTAGTAAGAAAAATCTAAATGCAAATGAGAAACCATTGCTGATTAGTGGAAAATAAATAGCGTTTAAATTAATTAGTTAGTAGTCCATTAGTATTTATTTTTTATGCATTCTATGAACAGTTGTACACGTCAATCGCCAAAGTTGCTACGAATCTAGCAAATTACCCTTAACTAGATTGATCCGACACTGTACCAAAGACATCTCTCACGTCAGCCTTTGCGAGATTAGAAGACTCTGAAGCAGCTTAAAAACAACAACCCAACTCCTGAAAGCGGGTGAGTAAATGGAACCTTACGGACTCGTAAGGCCCTTCGGAAACAGTTTGATTCCGTCATACTCGAGGAAAAAACGTCACAATCATGGAGAGAAGGTGCATGAGTACTTTTCTTTAAGAAGGATGACAGTGCCCTGTTCAAGAATTATATCCCCATCATACTTCTGAGCCATGTCTACAAGCCGTTTTGTTTCGAACAAGCCGGTTTCCGAAAAGGCTTTTGCTCGGTAGACTATATTCATACGCTGTGGTGGGTTATACAGAAGAGACAAGATCGAAGAGTATAATCTGAGTTTCTGCTAAGCGTTTGTGGACTGCAAGAAAGCTCTCCAACGGTGCCAGATTGAATCAGTACATCAAAGTGCTAAAGTGTTTATACAAAAACGCGACAATATTAGTCCAATTTTAGGATCAGACCTCGAACTCTATTTTCCCGCAGTGTGGTGTGAGGTAGGGAGACGTCGTTTCTCCGAAATGGTTTACAGACACAATAGAGGATGTTTTCAAGATTCTGAAGAGCCCTCACGAGTGCAGTATTTCTAACAATTGCTACATTTGTGAAAACATAAATTAATAGGAATTTACAGCAGTTAATTGAGTAGATAATAATAAACCTTAGAAGTAAATAAGTTGTTTTATAGATCTGCCCCCCTAGCCAAGTTACAATAGTTTCGTTCGCGCCGTACGCCTCGAGTAGGCCACGCCTCCGATTCCTTTGTTCTGACCACGTGACTGTGCGTTGAGATGACGTCAGAACAAAGGAATCGGAGGCGTGGTCTACTCGAGGCGTTCGGCGCGAACGATACGATTGTAACTTGGCTAGGGGGGCTGGATGTGAAATCCGTTTTAGGATAATAAAAACTACCTTATGCGCTGACTGAGTAGTGCTCACAAACACGAAATCCGCTTGACGACAATAATAATGGTCCCCTACCTTAGCTAGGTATGCGCTGGCTGAGTGGTGCATACAAACTTTTTAAATTCATTAATTTGGTTTTGCGTCAAACTGTAGAAATAGAATTTTTAAAATGTCACGATGAATTGAATTTACTCGGTTTTTTGACTACAAACCGCTGATTGTTTATGAATTCTGAGCAATTGAATTTTAGTTTACAACTTGAACGCTCGTGAATGTATCATTTCTCTCTGATTATGTAGATAAATGTCAGAGTTTTTCGATGTTTAAATGTGCTGCTTTTGATTGCGAAAGTTTAATGTTTATTTGTGTCCGTTTTGTCGGCATCGTACTGTATGTCGAATGTGGATCATGACCGATTTAGAGCAACTAGTTAAAGGCGTCAAGACAAAATGTAGCGGTGGAGCCGCGCGGCATCTCGACATGGCGCGGCGCGGCGCAGTGCGGTGCGGTGAAACATTTTTTTTTTTCAAAAGAATTTAATTGAATTTCGTATTATGTAGTACGAGCCAATAACGAAATTTCATTATTAAAAACCTTACTAAGTATTATGTTCAGGATCATTGAAAACTTACTGATTCATTAAATTAACACAAGAACAGTAACTAATATTTTTTTAATATTAGCTCATAATTAAGTCATTAATTTGTCACTAAAAATCTAAGTGTTCTGCGATATAAACATGTTGTTAATTAAAACCGAAGGGGTGACGGCGTAACGATCAACTACTACCAGAGGCACTAGCGCCCAAGTGACTTGCATAGATCATTTGTAAGCTGGTATCAGGACTGTAACTCATCCTGCCAGACTGTGCTAGGTCCGCGATGAACCGAGCAAATAGGGATTGAATGAATTAGGTATATGAATGTGCTTCAAAAATCAAATAGGTATGCCTCCTGCATCGGCGACAAGTCCTCCCTTGGTTACACTTCAGTTCAAAGCTGTCCATATCTGTTGAACTCGAAGCCGATACTCGTAGTACCAACAGAAGGGCACCGAAGAGTTGAAGGCCGCGGTTCAACACTGCTGAGCGTGGAAAGTTCTGTCCGCTGTCATTAGTAGCGAGCCGTTGACAGAACAGCGTATATTTAGCGTCGTCAGTCATGCGCCCAGCGCTATATTATGTTTCAATACATATAGTATTAATAGAAATGTGTTGTGCTGTTTCTCTGACTTCCTAACACCGAGACCAACGCTACTACTATCCTATTCCTCTAATATCCTCGCTTGAGAACGGAAGCATGAAATGGCAGACTCTCAGATCCCTGTAAAACGTTTTCATAAAAATTCTTTACGATATAAAACGTAATGAATAAATATTTTATCCAAAACAAGCAAGTTACTACCTACTTTTCTAAATAAAATACGTCGAAGCAGTGGACCTTACTAGACAAACAAAATGTCTTCACGGTTTAGTTTAGATTTAGCACATACTATACCTATGCAGTTCTATGTGCAGTATTGTGTCGGTGATACTGAGTGACAGCAGCCGGCCACGTATCAGCATCGTAGATTTAATTTCGTAGATGTCACGCGAACTCGCCGACGATATTGTGTTCGTTTTGTAACGACAAGAATTGTCTGGAGCGGAGCGTATGGTGTGCCGGCGGGAGATACGCGCAGAAGTTTCGATCACAAAGTACTGCGATAAGAAACCAGAAGGACGACATGGAACTGTAATACCACATAGAATAGAACTGTCCACTGCTACTTCAGTAAATTAAAAGTATAGGCTGCTTCTTATTTTTAAATGTCAGTATTTTTTTTAATTAGTTGAACTACGTCTGAAGCAAGACTTCTGGACTAGAATGCAATGCCCGTATCTGAAGATAAAATAAAATTACTTTAAGTAGGTTCAGGGGGGTGCTGGCGCCGGCTCGGCTGCTGTCTTGCAGGACACCTCATCCATAATGCAGGGCTCTGCCCCGCTCGGCACAACACACTCATTTACAACACTGGCACACCTCTGCACGTAGTATTACTCTAGTCATAAAATTAAAACTATAAAGTCTGGTCATTTATTACATTTATGAGCATCCATCATGGTTATTATTGTACAAATAGCTTCGCCAATGTTTTGACAGCCTCTCACCACAAAGTGCAATTTAATTTTTTTCCTGTAAACACTCCATCACATTGATATGTTCGCTAACAGCGGTGGTTGTTTGTAGTGATTCTGCGTGTTTAATCTAGTCTCATTCACAACTTATATATTGCTGGTGAAAACACGTAAATTGTAATTTTTGAAGTAGGTCGGTCTTAGAACATTTCATAGGGTTTGGTATTATATTATACATACTTGTCAAGTTTGCACAAAAAGAAACGATTTGGGATGGAAGACCAGCACACGCTTTCGGCCGGCTAACTGCTGGCTCGCTCCCGCACTCACTGAAACTGTGGGGGACGAGGCTTTTATCTTGTTTTTGTTATTCCCTTTGGGCTTAGGAGTTCAGATCTCAAGTTTTGTAAAAAACGGCCTTTCAGTAGGTTCTGTACAAGATTGTAATAGAAAAAAAAAACACGCACTTTTTGCAGATTTCTTCTTCACAATAACCATACCAGATAGTTGCGATTTTAATGAACTGATTTTTACCCGTGACTTCGTCAGAGTAGAACTGCACAAATGCCACTATAAACTAATTATTTTGTGCTTGCTATTAATTCCGAAAGGATCATTTTTTACTTTCACATAAAACGGCTAAAGGTCAAAACGCCAATCGCATCTAATAAATATAATATGTATGTATGTAGATATTAACGATTAGATGTATGAACGTCAATGAAGCAGGAGTAAGTAAGGATCCTAGTAAAAAAGTGTATATAGTAATATAACGTTAGATATTTACAAAACATTATGGTATTATGCTATGTTTTTAGTCTTGTCACATCTGAGATAAAGTTATGAGCTGGTCCAGTGGCCAACACCT